>OX940737.1:15305000-16647500 GCA_954870855.1 Scutellaria minor
CAGTCTCAAGGTATTTCTAATCATGTTGCAGTGCCTCGTCACTTTTACTCTCTCTAAGCAAAAATTTGAAAATCCTCTTGTTCATTGAATATACTATACTGCATCATAATGGATTCTTGAAGCAGTTTTATGCACTATCGATAGAACAATCTCTTCAATTAGCTCACAGTTAGAGATTTTATGCAGATCCTGATGAAGTTAACATCATATTAACTTGTGTTTTTACACTTGCTACTTCTAAAGTCGGAATTTTGTGCTTGTTGTTTATCTAGATAACACATCTCAAAGCACAAGTACAAGAAGCACATCATGAGTGTGCTCTCGCATACTGCTAGAATCGAAATTCTTGGAGAAAGTTAAAAAGGAAAATCGATAACGAAGACATGTCTGATTGTCTTGCTATGATACCTATGTACATTTAGAAGTGTTCTTTTCTTTTCTCCTTAATTCTTCTCATCACAATATCATCATGATGAAGATTGAAAAAAGATTGAAAAAGGAAAACAGATTTTCCTTTCTCTTATCTCATCTCATCTCAATTTCTTTTCTTATTTCCACTAAATTCTAATTTTTGTGTGGATCCCATTTTTTGTGTTTTGTTTTTATGTGCTAAGGGTGGAAATAGTAGTTTAAGGGGGTGTATTGAGTAAATTGAGTGGTACAAAATTATTTTGAATTGTATATTTAGTAAAAAGGGGTGTATTTAGAAAAGAAAAAGGGTGTAAGTAGTTCCTATATTCACGATTAGTAGTTGAAGTCTTTGGATTTAATTAATGGGTTGGTTTTGTTGGACCAAGTCATTCAAATCTGGACTTTGATGTAATGACCTGGCCCATTAATTTGAATCTGTATTTGGATTTGTCATGGATCCAACAAATTTAGAAATATGTGGATTTGGGCCAAGAGTGTCACGTATTAAATAATTTTTAAGCTCATTTTCTGTGAAAAATAAATCACATAATTATAGTATAGAAGATGTTAATGCTATATTCTAATTTCAGATCTATTCAAACTCGAGAAACGAATTGTATTTGGTATGTAAGCACTGATAATGAATTCTACCATTTAACAACTCGTTGACAAATAAGTTATATATTCTTTAAAATTTGTTATTTAATTATAACAGATAAATAATTAGATATTTATATATTTATGATGAGTAAAACTATAAGTGTATACTAAATGTCAAACTATTTACATTATACTTTACACGTAAGTTAATTGACAAGCTATAGAGTCGAATATCATTAAATTTAAATTTATTTATTTATTTTAACGAGTCATTAAACTTCATTAAATGAGCTTTTATTGAATAAACAATCGTGACCTATTGTAAATGAACTTCGGACTGATGTACATTATATTTCATTATAGTAAAAAATAGTTGAATTGTGATATTGTTTCACATGGTTTTATAAATGGTGAAGAAGACTCGTGCCACCTGATTGTTACTTTATGTCTTTTATATATATACACACACTATACAAGTATGGATGTTTTATCCACTTTTCATAATGCTAATTTTAATCTTTTTAGAGTTCATACAAATCACAATTCCTTTCTTGAAGTCCATACAATTTACAATTTTTCGTATAATTTGATTAAAATCCTGATTAAGGAAAAATATCATTTCTGACCTAGGGGCTTCCAATTTCATTTATCATCTGTTAGCATTCATTCTTTTTTTTCCATTAATTTATTCAACCACAATAATCTAATTAACTCTTTACTTAACATCATACTTTCATGGATCGTATATACCATTTTAATTTTTTAATATCTATTGCTAGCAACATAGCATATGCCCAAGAATATATTCAAACGCGTGATGACAAGTACTGGTTTTACCTCATTGGTTGCGATTGAAAAGGTTAAAATATATATACATGATGTTAATTTTAGTTTACTTTAAATGGTACTAAAATCATTGTACCAAACTCATTTTTCTACATTTTCTTATACATTAAAGATTAATATACTCTTTATGATCTTTTTTTCTTTTTTGGGTTTTACCTTATTAAAACATGGACATGATTACACAATACGACACAATACAATTATGTCATACAATATGAAGGGACGTTTAACAAAATTGTGCCATAGATCTGTCATCCTTTGTATAATGTCTTGATAGGATTTGGGTAGCCTTATAGCATGAGAAAAATATAAAAAATGGCTAGAAATTAAATAATTTTTAGTCAAAAAGGATAAAATATTTTTTTTCATATGATGCACATATATAATTAAGTGTAGGGTCAATTACATTTTGCTATCTCAATTATACGTGACTTTACACTTTCTTTCTAATATTTAATCATTACATGTTATTATATATATTTTAAATTTGATGCATTTTATAGTATTAAAAATAAATATTCTAGACTCGTGTTAGAATTAATAAATATGATTTGTCTGAGACATATATGGATGGCAATGGGGCGGGGTGGGTATCTAAGTACCTAGGCCCGCTCCGTGCCCCACCACAGGTCACAAATACGTGCCCCATGCCAGCCCCTACTAGGGGTGGGTCCGTCCAGCCCGCCACGTTTTTCAGATTTAATTTTTAATTTTTTTTCAAGTTATCTTCCTTTTTTCTGTTTGTTGGTGGCTTTTCTGATGATGACAAATGAGGAAGAAATTTAAAATAATAATAATAACTCTTTAAATATAACATATTAGCTACATAAAAGTTAATAGTCAGGAAGAATGAAATATGAATGAGTTTTTCATCCATGTCTTAGCTTCTTTTATTTGTACAAAAAAGAAGTGCTATATCTTATTACTCACTGTTGTTAAATTAGGAAGAAGATGGTGGTCCTTCCAACACAATTCTTGGGAGGGGAAGATTTTGACTGATATAGGAAAATTAGGACTTATATATGTGTATATATATGTATATATATAACAGCAGGGCGGGGCAGGGCGGGACGGGGCGTGTATACAACACAGACCCGACCTGCCTCATGCACAGGTCGCGGCTACCTCGCCCCGTTTCAAGGATGGGGCTGGTTTTACCCACCCCAATGACCGCGGATCAGGGATGATACACATGAGTCGGGCCAATATTGACATCCCTAGAGACATAAAATACATCAAATTTAAAATTTATAAGTGGAAATTGAATAGTTCAAAGTTTATATTAAAAAAATGTTAAATCATGTATAATTTGGATGAGAAAATAATTTGGGATAAATTTATAAATACCTAGCTAGTATGTTTAGCCAAAAGTTTGAACTATTATTTTTTAGCTCAAAAAATAATTTTTTGAATTATTGTATACTTAATGAAGTACCATCATATACTTCATGGCCATACCACCATGTACTTTATATTGTATCGTCATTAATAACGTAGTCTGTTCTACCATATACTACTATATGTACCACATTCATATTTAAACATGTATCACAGTCGTATGTTTGTTGTATCAGCAAATGCTAGAATGATATGGTTGGGGAAAAAAAAGAATTTCTTGGCTAAAAAAAGACAAAACTTAACGAACTCAATAGAAAACAATGTTTTTAAGTAAAGATTGTTTAAGGGTTTCCTCAAATTGTAATGTCTACCCTTAACTATTTGCCATTGTACAGAAAATGCATGGAAATTCTTGTCGAATGAAGGGTTGATCAAGAGAAAAGAAGAGAGGTATAAGATGGGATCAGGGAATGCAGGAAGTTCATCATCATCAACAACAAATGCAAATGCAACATAGTGCAAGAAAAGTTGAAAAACTTCATAGAAAGAGAAATGAAAACCCTACAGCCCTTAACCACAAACCTCACCATTTACAGAGTTCCCAAAGAACACTTGCACCATCACAAGAACACTCCAGCTCTTCAAGAGTTCAAGAAATGGTACTTGAAAAATTTCATCGCACGTCTTGAAACTGCCAGCGTGGACATGCTTGCACAGACGGTGAGCAGCTTGGAAACAACTTTTCATGGATTCTACAGAGATATCGATCTGAAGATGACGAGTGAGTCGCACTAGAGATATTTTAATTGCATGATTTATTATTGTAACACCCCTTTCTAGTAGGGTAGTTACTTGTACTAAAATATAAATAAATAAAATCTATCAAATGTTAAAATAAATAAAAGAAAAACATATATCCAAATATTCTTATTTGTTGTTCTTGACATAAATATAAATAAATAAAAGAATAACATCGAAACATTCTTATTAAAAAAATAAAATAAATGGTTGATTTCTAGACAAGTTCTAAAGATATATAGAATTTAAAAAAAAATAGATGATTGAGATTACCACATAAAATCAACAAAAACTTTTAGACAATTTTCTAGACAAGTTCTAAATTTAAAATATACAAGTTCTAAACTTAAAACAAAATAGATGGTGAGATTACTCCATAAAAATCTACAAGGTAGATGGTTGAAATTACACATAAAGATCTACAAGTACATGAAATTTTTAGACCATTTCTAAACTTACGTACAATTAAAAAAAATCTTAAAATATTTTTCCAAATACTATTGATATTAATGAAACTACGAGAGAAGAAAAGAAATTGAAAATTAGTATTAATTTTAAATGGAGAAAAAAAATTTCAAGTACTATTGGTATTAATGAACCTAGGAAACAAGAAAATAAATTGAAATTTAGTATTAATGTTAAATACAGAAAAAAAAAATGAAGATAAAATGAGATGAGTTTGAAAAAGATGTATGGGGATGGAGATCAAATGAGATGAGTTTGAAAAAGATGTATGGGGATGGAGATCAAATGAGATGAGTTTGAAAAACATGTGTCGACATAGAATTTTAGGTGAATAAGAAAAAAAGATTTATTTAAAAATGCAATAAAATAAAAAAGAATGATATGCACTAATTGAAACATAAGTATATGAAATTTTTAGACAATTCTAAACTTATGTATAATTAAAAAAAAATCTTAAAATATCTTTTCAAGTACTATTGATACTAGGGGTGGGTAATATACTGAAAATACCGGTACACCGCACTTACCGTATCGAAAAAATACCGAAAATATCGAAATTTTCGATATACCGAAAAATATCGAAATTTTCGGTATACCGAAAATTTCGGTAAGGTATGATACCGTACCGGTAATTTTCGGTACGGTAAAGGTATGAATTTTTTTTTTCGGTATACCGATACTTTTCGGCATACCGAAACATTTCGGTATTACCGAACAGTTTCGATATACCGGTATAAAAATAAATATCAATATTATTTTTTAATAATTCTAATACAAAAATCCTTTTCAGTATGGAACGGTATGCCGGTCCATTTCGGTATACCGGTATGGAACGGTATGTCAGTCCATTCGGTATACTGATATGGAACGGTATGCCGGTCCATTTCGGTATACCGAAATGACGGTATGGTAACGGTATGAACTTTTCTCATACCGAAATTTGGTATACCGAAGGTACGGTATACCGAAATTTTCGGTAAGATAACGGTATGAAATTTCGGTATACCGAAATTTTCGGTACGGTAACGGTACGGCGAGAAATTTTCGGTATACCGTACCGTACCACCCCTAATTGATACTTACGTATAATTAAAAAAAATCTTCAAATATTTTTCCAAGGACTATTGATATTAATGAAACTACAACAATTTCTATATATATATATATATATATATAAATTTAAATAAAATTTGAAATATTTTTCCAAGTATTATTAATAATAAAAGAAATAAAAAAATTTGAAAATTAGCATTAATGTTAAATAGAGGGAAAAAAAAAGAAGATAAAATGAGATAAGTTAGAAAAAGATGTGGAGAGAGAATTTTAGATGAATAAGAAAAGAAGATTTATTTAAAAATGCAATAAAATAAAAAAGAGTGATACAAGGTAATTGAAAAGAAAGAAAAGGAAAATAAGGCATGGATTGGCTCCATAAGGGATCCAACGGTGGGTTCCTTATCATTACTATATATATATATATAACAATTCTGCAACGAGGATGAATTTCTAATAATTTAATTAGTCATATTTAATTATTTAAAATCCTTTAATCAGAATAATAAAATTAATTTTCTTAAAAAGAATTGTGTTTTTTTTTTTTTTTTGGAAGAGTTAAAAAGAAGAAAAAAGAAAGAAGAAGAAGGAAGAAAAGAATTGTGTTGTCCATTCAAATTGTATGTAAATAAAACTGTATTCTCTGAATCTATGCCTCATATTATTCGTATCTAAAGTAGGATATCTTTTAACATAATAATGTTTGAATTTATTTTAAAATATATTCAAAATTAAGAGATTTTTTTCATTATATAGCGGACAATTTGATATGAAATATACACGTAATTTTAATCTATTATCCAATATCATTTTCCAGACATTTTGTAAAAAATGTTTTTCGTTAAAATATGTAAACTTATTTCTTTTGATTTAATTCAACCGAAAGTTCTTTCAAAACTTGATTACAAATTTCATATTGAATCCAAAAAAAAAACCTCATTTTTTTAAGGAATATATTGAAACAAATAAAGGTTTGCTTTTTCTATCAAATACATGACCCATTTGAAAATCATTTGCAATATTTTTTAAATATGTGCTCTAATTATAAATTGATAATATAACCACATCTAACAATATCTATAAATAAATCAAAGAAATCTTATGTGAGATCAATCAATTTAAATCATATCTAAAAATATAAAACAGAAATACCGTTTTTATCAGTCTTACTACCCTATCCATTGTGGGCACGTGTCCATCGCTGATTTATCAGATATCCAACATACTTATTAATTTCACTTTCCAATCAGAGAATGAAATCATTACATGTCCGTGGGCATATTAAAAGTTGTCCACGATGGACATTTTAGCATTTTCCTCTTTTTTATGTGAGATCAAGTTTTCACATTTTTAGTGTTAAGAGAATCTATTATTTTTATTCTCACACCAATCTATTTATAAAATTTGAAAAATATTTTGCTAATCAAGATTCCATCCTCTATAAATACTAAGCATCAAGATGAAAATAAGCATTGTTTTTTATGAATGAGCTTTTCATAATATTTTTCTGTCTTCCTCAATTTCTTGGAATTAATACATTATCTATTATGGTTTGTTGATATTTACTTTTCATAATATGTTTAGTCTTCCTTGATCAACTTTATTATGGTGTGATGATATTTGCTTTGCATAATATTTTTAGTCTTCCTCAAATTTCCTATGTCTTATTATGTTTCATTGAGTCGGAACACATTAAGATGAAAATACAAATGTCAAATACAAATTTTTGGTCTATGTTTTTGATTGATTAGGTCATATAATGTTCCAACTATTTCAACTTTTCACAATATTTTTTTTGTCTTCCTCAATTTCTTCTAAGTCGAATGATGCTCTATTAAGTTGGAACACATCAAGATAGAAATACATACATATTTTTATATGGTGGGAGAAATCCACTCATCCAAGACTTATGAGAACGACAAGGATGAAAGTGTCATCCAAATTAAAAGAAAACTTATTATTAACGGATCTTTTTCAAATTGTATTTTGGGTGAGATCTTGAATAATGATTTTTATAATTTTTTTGTACTAGCATTACTCTCTTCTCATATTTTAAATTTTAAATTATTATGAATATACAAAACCCGTGTCCGCCATACTCTAGTATATTTAAAATATGGATAGGAATTGAAGTTGGACTGACTCAATCTAACCCCAAGAACATCTTTAGCCCACATTTTTTTGGAATTTTTTCACTGTTATATATGTATGTATGGATTTCATGTAATTAGCTCAACTAAAATGAAAACAATAAGGTCATCTGGCCATAGCCTACCAAAATTTAATTGAGAATGACATTTGGGTGTGGCCCAATACAATATATAAATATCTAATTTATTATTAAAGCAAATCACTTCCCAATATATACACAATGACCGACACCAACACACATTTCTCTAATTCTCTGTCTTGTTGAGTTGTCTCCATTGTTATGTATTAAAAAAATTATTTACGTATTTTATATTTTAGTTATTTTGTGCCTCCATTAAAAAAATCTGGATCCGTCCTTGAGCCCAGCCCATCAATCAAAGATTTTGTCTCTTAATAGGCTCAATTTGTTTTTTCAATTTTCAGATAAATCACGTTTCATCAAGTTTCCTAGTCGAACTCGATCATAATTCAAACTCTTAGTCGCACAGATATATATGGTTTCCATTTCCTAATAGGAATCTAAATTATGAATTATTTCAACTACTATTTCCTAATTCTAATAGGATCACAAGTACACCAGCTATATATATCCTCATTAAACAATCGGTTTTCCATCAATTTTCTTCGCATTGTGAGCAGAAGGAGAGAAGAGAGATAATTAGAATTCCATCAGTTTTCTTTACAGATATGGCTTCTAGGGTCGTTGAAGTTCGCCAAGTTTGGCAATGGAATCTTCAACATGAATTCTCCATCATTGATGAATGTTTGCCCAAATTCCCATTCGTGTCAATAGTTACTGAATTTCCAGGTGCAATATTCAATCCTATCTATCCATCTACACTTCCTCTTTCTACCAAAATCTACAACACCATGAAACTTAATGTTGAATCATTAAATATCATCCAACTGGGCCTCACCCTCTCCGATGCCAATGGCAATCTTCCTCAACTTGGTTCCAAAGAAGAGTTTGTTTGGCAATTCAACTTTTGCGATTTCAACATCGACCGTGATTTGAGTAACCCGGACTCCATTGCTCTTCTCCAACGTCAAGGTATGGACTTCTACAAGAACAAGAATGAGGGCATCCACTCATCCAACTTCGCCTTCTTGTTCAAGCTCTACGGGCTGGGCTCCACACTTAGAGAAGACATTACATGGATTACTTTTCACGGGCTCTATCACTTTGGGTTCATGATTAAGATTCTCACGGGGAGGCCACTGCCCAAGAATGTCCAGGATTTCATGATCATGGTGCAGTTCTATTTTGGGTTAACCGTTTATGAATTGAAGCCCATCGGGTTGGAGTTCGGGCTGCATGGCGGGCTTGATAACGTGGCAATGAGCTTGAACCTGAAGCGGGCTATGGGAAGGAGTCATCAAGCTGGCTCGGATAGTTTGGTGGCGATGCAGATATTCATCGAATTGAAGAACAAGAATTACTTAACTCCTTCCATACTGAAAAAATTCAATCACAAGTTTTATGGACTAACGGTTTAAACATAGTCCAATTCTGATTCTTTCTTATTCTTTATAATGTAAATTGAGAATATCAAATTGATAAATTCTTTTATATATTAATTAGTCAATGATATAAACAAGAAACTGACTGCCTTTGTTTCATGTTTGGTTCCATACTTTTGTTGCTATATGTATCTTATGTGTGTATTTATTTTTGGTTTGGCAGAGATGAACCCCACCTAGAAATTTTTGTTTTCTAATTTTCTCGGCAGGGTGTCTTGAATAATTGTTTTTAATTCATATCAATTTTTTAACACCAACTTGATAAAAAATGTAAAAAAAAAAAAACAAAAACAAATTTGATAGGGTTCTACTGATCATACTTGTATACAAACTTAATTTATGAACTTGGTGTTGTGAATCTTGTGATCTATCTTTTCGAATTGAATTGCATATATATTTATACAAAACAGTCTTATTAATAGTTATCGTGAGTCAAAACCTTATTATCTAAAAACACAATTCATATTCACAAATTCATATATAAATTTTGAAATATGAAAGTTTGTCACATCCCGTTTTCTTTTAGTAAATATCAGAGTTTCCATACGGGCGTGAAGATAGAAAATAGGGAGGGACGCAAATTCCAACAGAAAGAAATAGCAGGAGACGACAGAAGAAAGGGGATAAGAAGCAAAATATATATCATTCACACATCAATCGGCCCCTGCCAATAATCCATCGGTCTCATTACCGATATTTACAATATACACAGCGGAATATTTCATCAGGATCCCACATTCAACATACATATTCAGACATCGCAAAACGTAAATTATTTAAAACATAGTTTGAAAGTGTTTGGGTAACATCAGCCTGAAATTATAAACTCCCAAGACAACACCACCATTTTCCAACTAGGGTTCACCAGTTTCCTCATCTCCTGTAGTGTGAGTACAGATTAAGGGGTGAGTGCATGGAATACACCCGTGGGAATAACATCCGCATCTTATGACACTTAACAGATAATCAACAGAAAGTAAACATCTACCAGCACGTTGCCACAACACGTAAAATGCATAGCAGATATTAGAAAGGGGAAGGATGGGTACGGGATCTGCCCACCACCCAATTAAGCGGCTCAATACCGCTGGTGCGCTTCAAGAGGACCACCAAACCTCAAGAGTGGTAGAAGAGGAGCAGGGAAGAATGCATACCCAGAACAGTATAAGTATGGCACAACAAATAAATCCACAGCACATAGTATCTCGCAGCTCATGCATATACTAGGAAAATAATAAACAGATTACGATTTAGAAGTTACTCCCACCTTATCGAGTAGCTAGTACTAGGTATCACAAACTCGGCCCAACTGATAACCTACACAAGTTACAATACTCCTTAGATTCTTAATAATTATATTTAAAGACATAAATAATTTCGAAGAAGGAACGATCGTTTAACGTGCGTCGGAATGAAGGATCTCAAAATTTAAGATTGAAGCAATAAAGGTGAAAGTTTAGTTTCTTAGGTTGAGGTAGTAGAGAATGAAATAAAGATCACAACGCAAAAAGAATGAGCTCAATCGGAGTTGAAATGAGCTCGTACGGAGCATTTTAAGTTTAGGGGTATTTTGGTAATTTTGGTCAAAGGATTGACTTTGACCGGACCCACGACCCTCGGTCAACGACATCTCGTCAAAAATGACTTGATGTTGACGTACGGTGGAAAAAATGGGGTTCGGGTCGAAAATACGGTGTTGCGTGCGTCGGGACACGCGGACACCCGACGTCGGGGGCAAAACCCGGCGGCCCTGGGCGCCTGGCCGAGAAAACTCGGCAGCTCCTCCCGGTGCTCGGCAGCTGACTGAGAAAACTCGGCAGCTCGTCCCGGCGCTCGGCACCCGGCCGAGAAAACTCGGCAGCTCGCCTCCCGTCGCCCAGCGTGCACCCGCGCGCACTCCCGGCACCCGGCGCCGGGCGCCCCCGACCCCCGGCGCCCAGCCCGCGCGCGCACCCGGCCCCCCGACGCTCATCCCGACACGCATGTTCCGTTCCCGACGCACACACCGGCACCCGACGCTCGCACACCATCGCACACCCGGCACCCGGCGCACCACCACCACCAACACCACTACCGGCGGCGGCGTCAGCAGCTCCGGCGACTTTTCCGGCGGCACTCCGACGACTTTTCCGGCGAAAAAAATAAAGAAAGAGAGGAGAAAGAGAGACTTACTTGTTCGCGTCGCTTTCGTCGTCGGTTTGAAATGAAAATTTTTGAATTGAATGAGCCCCTATTTATATATTTTCAAAGTTACTATTTACCTAGTAAAATTAATTTACCATTCATTAAAATATTATTTTCCGTTTTACCGTTCATTCGGATTCTACCCTTTCCGTTTTACCGAACCTTTGTATCCGGTTCTTTTCTTCACCGTTTGATCTACGGGTCTCCGATTGACCTCTAGTTTGATTCTATTTTCTCGTTTTTCCATTGCGCATCTCATGGAATTAAAATATTTTACATTCCACGCCTAGAATTTTCATCGGTCTAAATCGTACCTTAGCGTATACTTGAAACGCACATAAACAATTAAAAATTAACGCACATAAAATATTTTTATTACGGGTTTAATTATTTATTTAACCAATTATGTTTTGTATTTGGTCCGGGGCACTACATCCCTTACCCCTTAAAGGAATTTCGTCCTCGAAACTAAACGCGTACCTAATATGGGTAGGTTAGGATACTTCTTTAGAATCTCGTCTTCTAGCTTCCAAGTCGCCTCCTCTCTTCCATGGCGACTCCATTGAACTTTTACAATAGCCATCTCTCGATTTCTCAACCGTCGAATCTTTTTATCTAAGATGGCTATTGGAACCTCTTCGTAGGTTAGATCGTTTTCAAGTTCTACGCCTTCCTGACTAATTACGTGGTTCGGATCGAATACGTATTTTCAGAGCATAGACACGTGGAAGACGTTATGTACTCCGGCGAAGTCTGGCGGTAGAGCTAGACGGTATGCAACTTCTCCAATTCGGTCGAGGATTTCGAATGGCCCCACGTATCTCGACTTTAGCTTTCCTCTCTTCCCGAAACGATAGACTCCTATTGTGGGGGACACTTTGAGAAAAACCTTGTCTCCCACTTCAAAATTTAATTCCCTCCGTCTTTTGTCGGCATATGCTTTTTGTCGATCCTGGGCCACTCGCATCCTTTCTCGGATTTTCTTTATTACCTCCACCGTTTGGTCTACCAATTCAGGCCCCAAAAGCTTCTTTTCGCCTACTTCGTCCCAACAAATAGGTGAGCAGCATTTTCTTCCATAGAGGGCTTCATAGGGTGTCATTTCAATTGTCGATTGGTAGCTGTTGTTGTAGGTAAATTCTGTTAAGCAGAAGTGGTCTTCCCAACTTCCGGGAAAATCCAAAACGCATGCCCTTAACATATCTTCTAGGATTTGTATAGTCCTTTCGGTTTGACTGTCAGTCTGTGGGTGGAAGGTTGTACTAAAGGACAGCTTGGTTTCTAACTCTTTTTGTAGACTTTACCAGAATCTAGAGTTGAACCGAGGATCTCTATCTGATACGATGGAAACCGGCACGCCATGCAATCGAACAATCTTTTCAAGGTATATTCACGCCAACTTATCAAATCCAAAAGTCATCTTAATTGGCAAAAAGTGGGCAGACTTTGTTAGTCTATCAACTATTACCCACACAGCGTGGTTCCCTCATCTGGTGTTCGGTAATCCAACCACGAAATCCATGGTTATATGTTCTCACTTACACTCTGGTATTTCTAAAGGAGTTAGCATCCCAGCCGGTCGTTGATGCTCCGCTTTCACTTGCTGACAAACGAGACACTTTTTAACAAAAAGCCCTATGTCTCTCTTCATGCTCCTCCACCAAAAGTTTACCCTCAAATCCCGGTACATCTTTGTACCTCCTGGGTGTGCCGCCATCGGCGTGCAATGTGCCTCATCGAGGATTTCTTTTCTTAAGTTCTCATTCTTTGGCACACAGATTCTCTCTCTAAAGATAAGAGCCCCGTCAGACGCTAAAGAAAAATCTTCAGCTCGTCCATTATCCATATGAGCTTTCATCTTCATTAGAAAGTTATTTTCTTTCTATGCTTCAATGATTCGATCATGCAAGGTGGGTTTCACGGATAATGTTGCTATCCAGGCTTCGATGTTATCCGAAGGCATGACTATCTCTAACTTCAGTCTTGACATTTCTTCGATTAGTTAGTATTGGTTGGTGGTCATAGATGTTACCATCCCTTTTCCCTTTCGGCTAAGAGCATCCGCTACTACGTTTGCCTTCCCAGGATGGTAATGAATCGTAAGATCGTAATCCTTTACCAACTCTAACCATCTTCGCTGTCTCATATTGAGCTCCTTCTGCTCGAAGAAGTACTTAAGACTCTTGTGGTCAGTGTAGATCTCACACTTTGCACCGTAGAGATAGTGTCTCCATATCTTAAGAGCGTGTATCACTGCTGCTAGCTCCAGATCGTGCATTGGGTAGTTCAGTTCGTGAACTTTTAATTGGCGTAATGCGTACGCCACCATTTTTCCTCGTTGCATTAGAACACATCCCAATCCTTGTTTGGATGCGTCACGGTAAACTACGAACTCCCCAGTCGCATCTGGAACTGTTAAGACTGGTGCTTCTGTTAGTCTCTTCTTTAGTACCTGAAAACTATACTCACACTGTTCGCTCCATTGGAATTTTACGTCATTCCTTGTCAAGCGAGTTATAGGAGCAACGATCTTAGAGAATCCCTCTATAAATCTTCGATAGTAGCCAGCCAAACCCATAAAACTCCGCATTTCTTTGACGTTTGTTGGGGCCTCCCATTTACTGACTACTTCCACTTTCTCAGGATCTACTTCGATCCCTTGGGAAGAGACGATGTGACCAAGGAAATTTACCTTGTTCATCCAAAATTCGCATTTCTTATATTTTGCATAAAGTTTCTCTTTACGCAAAACCTCCAATGCAATTCTGAGATGCTGTTCATGGTGCGTTCTATCGCACGAATAAATGAGGATGTCGTCAATGAATACAATAATTAAGAGATCAAGATATGGATGGAAAATGCGATTCATCAGGTCCATAAAGGTCGCTGGAGCATTACTAAGTCCAAATGGCATCACTACAAACTCGTAGTGGCCATATCTTGTCCGAAATGCCGTCTTAGATATATCCGTGTCCTCGACTTTCATCTGGTGATATCCAGATCTTAAGTCAACTTTTGAGAACACGCTAGCGTCTCTTAATTGATCGAAAAGATCTTCGATCCGAGGTAGCGGGTACTTATTCTTTATAGTTCGCTTATTCAGCTCTCGATAATCTATGCACATCCGAAAGCTGTCATCCTTATTCTTTACAAAAAGTACTGGAGCTCCCCAGGGTGATACACTTGGTCTAATAAATCCTTTGTCCAAAAGCTCTTGTATTTGGACCTTCAACTCCTATAATTCTTTTGGTGTCATTCGATAAGGAGCTTTCGACACCGGTGTTGTCCCTGGGATAAGGTCAATCTTAAAAGTCACCTGTCTATCTGGTGGAGGACCGGGTAAATCCTCTGGGAAGACGTCCAAGAATTCCCTTATTACTGGCACATCCTCGATAGACATTGACTCCTGCTCAGGATTTACCATATTGACTAACCAAGCTTCGCAATGTCCTTTGCTAATCATCTCGGTTGCTTTCATGGCTGAAACAATCCTTGAGTCAATCCCAACTCGTGTTCCTTGAAAGATGAACTCCGGTTCTCCTGGGGTTTAGAAGACAATTTCTCGTGTGTGACACTTAATTATCGCATGATTGGATTCCAGCCAATCCATTCCTAGTATTACATCAAAGTCCTTCATCTCCAAAGCATGAAGATTGGCTAGAAGAATCTTACCCTCGAAAGCGATCTTAAGGTCACGGTAAAGGTGTTTTGTTTTAACTGTCTTTCCTGAAGGAATACTTACTTCTAGGGTTCGAGCGACTATCCTATCATCCTCATGCTTCAGCAAATTACAGAAGTTGATAGATATAAAGGAATGCATCGCTCCAGTATCGAATAGAATGAGGGCAGGTATATCACATACGAGTAACATACCTGTTATCGTCTCAGCCTCCTCCGCAGCTTCTGGACGAGTGAGGGCAAAGGCTCGTGCCCTGCCTGCTACTGGCCTCGAGTTCGGGGCGGTAGCTGGCAAGTTCCGCGCCTTCGGACAGTAAGCCATTATATGCCTCGGTGCCCCACATCTAAAGCAGGTCCGTGTTTCTGGCTGACACGGTCCCACGTGCATTCTTTTGCATCTAGGGCACGGATTTCCTAGTCTGGGGTTAGGAAGGAGGGGAGCATTGTTTGCCCTTGGGAATTTATTCGGAGCAGAATTTTGGCTTGGGCCAGGCCACGCCCTTTTTATAGGAGCTGGGAAAATTCTCTTAGGAGGTGCATTATCCAAATGCAAACAAGAGGCGATTTCCTGTGCCCTTCTGATGACACTTGCATATGTCATCTCCTCTTGCCCAGCTAAGATAGATCCAATTTCTGGACGAAGGCCCCTTTCAAACCTTCGAGCCCTCTTGGTGTCGGTATCTACCAAGTGCATGGCGTACCGACTGAGCTGATTGAATTTCTGCTCATACTTCCCCACAGTCGAATTTCCTTGACGGAGGTGTAAAAACTCTGTCTCTTTTTTATCTCGGTACGACTGAGGAATGAAGTGGCGAGAAATCACTTCTTTAAATTCCTCCCAAGTCATCCCATCTCCTTGGGCAGCCAAGAGGGTTCGTTCATACGAGTCCCACCAGTGACTCGCTTCCTCCGCAAGTTGGAAAATTGCGCAGGAGACCTTCTGTTCGGGGGTACAGGTTATATGTCCGAACAATCGGTCGAGTGAACGTATCCACTCTTCCGCGTTCGCTGGTTCATCTTTTCCATCGAATATTGGTGGACTGAATCGTCTAAATTGTTCATATATGAGGTTAGGATCAGCTCGTGCTGGCTGGGGGTTGGCTTGGTTTACCTCAAAATGTTGGGTTAGCCCTCTTATTGCCGCAGCTAAATTTCCCATGTCTGTATTGTCTACTTTCTCTGGCTGATCGGCCGCTTGTGGTTCCGGTGGATTAGCAATCGGTGGTTGTACCTTCCGGGGTCGTCCTCTAGGTGGCATGACTCTGTTAGATTATCTATGCACATATATATATATATTGTTATCATACATAATAACATATAGATAGAGGAAAAATAACTGTGATATGCAAGAAGAGGTATAAACGTGTATCCCAACACCAAAAGGGGATTACACGGACATCATATATATATACATATTTGCCAAACTAAGGGGTAGCCCTTACATCATGCCAAAAAGATTATGTACACTACCTACATGAGACAAAAGCTACCACCTACACACAGAGGAAATATATCATATATAGTACACAGATACATCTGTAAAATCTCTAGTCTAGGCAACTACGGCTGGAGGCGGTGGTCCAAGCGATCCCGGTGCTGCTCCTACATCATACTCCTCCGGGTCCTCATCCTCCTAGGGGTCCTCATCTATATCATCGTCAGACTCTGAACTACTACTACTATCGGATGGATCATAAGGACTAGGCTCATCCTGGATCGGAAGACCATGCCGACCCCATACATCTAACATCACTCGTGCCACATTCCCAAAGTTGGCAAAAGGTACAAAGTATACTGCTGAGTGCATGAGCTCATCTCTATATGTTGCACGTGTCCTAGTCTCTCATTCCCTAGGTATAGTATGGATCAGATGTAAGCACACTACAATCCCACTAATACTACCCCTGAGACCTCCCAACTCCCTCTAACAGTACAACAGTCGGGCAATATGCTCTCCTATACACCTATCCTCTGTCACCCGACTCTCAAAAAAACGACGCCGAAGCCTCCCCTCACGAGTCTCTACAGCTGGTGGCCGCATCCTAGCAATAAATACTCTATTCATCTGTCATATAGAAGTTACATGAATTTCTATCATCAGTCTACATCTATAATCACTCCTTCTATATCCCAACAATTTATATCATGCTAATACAGAATCACATAACAAATAAACACATTTTCACAAATATCATACTCAGGGAGGGACACCTATGGAGAGAGGATGGTGTCTGTCTATATTTTCCTTTTCAAAAACCGACTCATATTTAAAACATGTTTAAAAAATAGACTTGAGCAAAGTCCTACAAAGGGTAGAACTAAGCTCTGATACCACCTGTCACATCCCGTTTTCTTTTAGTAAATATCAGAGTTTCCATACGGGCGTGAAGATAGAAAATAGAGAGGGACGCAAATTCCAACAGAAAGAAATAGCAGGAGACGACAGAAGAAAAGGGATAAGAAGCAAAATATATATCATTCACACATCAATCGGCCCCTGCCAATAATCCATCGGTCTTATTACCGATATTTACAATATACACAGTGGAATATTTCATAAGGATCCCACATTCAACATACATATTCAGACATCGCAAAACGTAAATTGTTTAAAACATAGTTTGAAAGTGTTTGGGTAATATCAGCCTGAAATTATAAACTCCCAAGACAGCACCACCATTCTCCGACTAGGGTTCACCAGTTTCCTTATCTCTTGTAGTGTGAGTACAGATTAAGGGGTGAGTGCGTGGAATACACCCGTGGGAATAACATCCGCATCTTATGACACTTAACAGATAATCAACAGAAAGTAAACATCTACCAGCACGTTGCCACAGCACGTAAAATGCATAGCAGATATTAGAAAGGGGAAAGATGGGTACGGGATCTGCCCGCCACCCAATTAAGCGGCTCAATACCGCTGGTGCGGTTCAAGAGGACCACCAAACCTCAAGAGTAATAGAAGGGGAGCAGGGAAGAATGCATGCCCAGAACAGTATAAGTATGACACAACAAATAAATCCACAGCACATAGTATCTCGCAGCTCATGCATATACTAGGAAAACAATAAACAAATTAAGATTTAGAAGTTATCCCCACCTTGTCGAGTAGCTAGTACTAGGTATCACAAACTCGGCCCAATTGATAACCTACACAAGTTACAATACTCCTTAGATTCTTAATAATTATATTTAAAGACATAAATAATTTCGAAGAAGGAACGATCGTTTAACGTGCGCCGGAACGAAGGATCTCAAAATTTGAGGTTGAAGAAATAAAGGTGAAAGTTTAGTTTCTTAGGCTGAGGTGGTAGAGAATGAAATAAGGATCGCAACGCAAAAAGAATGAGCTCAATCGGAGTTGAAATGAGCTCGTACGGAGCATTTTAAGTTTAGGGGTATTTTGGTAATTTTGCTCAAAGGATTGACTTTGACCGGGCCCACGACCCTCGGTCAACGATATCTCGTAAAAAATGACTCAATGTTGACGTACCGTGGAAAAAACGGGGCTCGGGTCGAAAATACGGTGTCGCGTGCTTCGGGGCACGCGGACACCCGACGTCGGGGGCAAAACCCGGCGGCCCTGGGCGCCTGGCCGAGAAAACTCGGCAGCTCCTCCCGGCGCTCGACAGCTGGCCGAGAAAACTCGGCAGCTCGCCCCCGGCGCCCGGCGTGCACCCGCGCGCGCTCCCAGCACCCGACGCCCGGCCGAGAAAACTCGGCAGCTCGTCTCCCGTCGCCCGATGCGCACCCGCGCGCGCTCCCAGCACCCGGCGCCGGGCGCCCGTGTGCCCCCGACCCCCGGCACCTAGCCCGCACGCACACCCAGCCCCTCGGCATCCAGCCCACGCGCGCACCCGGCCCCCCTGCGCCCAACCCCCGTGCGCACCTGGCCCCCCGATGCTCACCCCGACACGCACGTTCTGTCCCCAACGCACACACCGACACCCGATGCTCGCACACCATCGCACACCCGGCGCCTAGCGCACCACCACCACCAGCACCACTGCCGGCGGCGGCAGCAGCTCCCGCGACTTTTCCGGCGAAAAAAATAAAGAAAGAGAGGAGAAAGAGAGACTTACTTGTTCGCGTCGCTTTCGTCGTCGGTTTGAAATGAAATTTTTTGAATTGACTGAGCCCCTATTTATAGATTTTCAAAGTTACTATTTACCTAGTAAAATTAATTTACCATTCATTAAAATATTATTTTCCGTTTTACCGTTCATTCGGATTCTACCCTTTCCGTTTTACCGAACCTTTGTATCCGGTTCTTTTCTTCGCCGTTTGATCTACGGGTCTCCGATTGACCTCTAGTTTGATTCTATTTTCTCGTTTTTCCGTTGCGCATCTCATGGAATTAAAATATTTTACATTCCACGCCTAGAATTTTCATCGGTCTAAATCGTACCTTAGCGTATACTTGAAACGCACATAAACAATTAAAAATTAACGCACATAAAATATTTTTATTACGGGTTTAATTATTTATTTAACCAATTATGCTTTGTATTTGGTCCGGGGCACTACAAAGTTGATCCATCTCATGGAAATATTAACCTAACCCACTCCGACAACGTCCTTTATGCCCTTCGGGTTCTTTAACATAAAAGAACATTATTGCCCAAGAAAAGTGTCCAATATTTGCCAAGTGGATAAAGTGATGGGCAAAGGTGCAAATATACACTCTTAGTCTTTTTTTTTTAGCAAATACACTTCTAAGGTTTAAGTTATGGTGCAAATATATCTCTAATGTTTATATGATGATGATGCTTAACTTTCCGACTAATAAAAATATGTCATAAGGATTCATAAAATTTTCTTTTTTTAAAACAGCGGAAACAGTTTTGTTATGAAACATATCAGAGTTTTAAAACGATCTAAAACATCCAAAAAGAATTAAATTGTTTGAGTAAAACTTTCGTCAAAATCAAAAGTCTTCTTATCATGCAAATTTAGAAAACTCTAAAAATCTTAAACCAATTCCGAGGTCGTCACCACCAATCACGCTTCAGCACTGCTACCTCTTTGCATCACATCTTACCTTTGCCTTTATCTGCAGTATGAGGTAAATACCATAAGCAAATTGCTTAGCAAGTACATCACCTATCTCACAAAACACTTTTCTTTGAAACTTTTGAAAACACAAGAAACATCACTCATAAAAAAAAATAAACAACTCTTATACTTGAAAATAATATACTATGGGCCCAGACATGGTACCAATGCGCGCAACTCCGAAGATCCGGGGTAGCTAGCCACCGAATCCAAACAGAGCAACTCAATACTCATAGGGCAGCCTTGGGGCCCTTAACTTCTCTAGTGGGCGGTTTCGGTGTCCGGTACCAATCTCTTAAAAAATATAGAAAATAAAACCATATACATATATACTCTATCTCAAAATATTTTTCTCACTTTTCGTAAAACAAAATACTTGCATCTTGTACCAGATCAAACATATGGAATCACCACACTTAACAAAACATCTCTTCACATTCACATAAATCATAAATAAAAACTCATGAAGTATTTAACTCATCAATTCATTAAAGCATACTCACATAAAACGCACTCACGTAATTTTGCATAATCATTAAACAATCAAAACAAAGTTACTCATACTGCAGGTGAGAGATGTACTTACCTGAAACTTTCAAAATTCACTCTACCTCTAGATTCTTAAACACCTTCTAAACTTCCTCAACTGAATCTAAAATGTAAACAATTTGTACAGAAAATTAATAAGAATTTAACCATCTAATATTACAATTAGTATTAACATGTTTTTGTTTTAGCATCCTTTCGTTTTCTTCTTATGGTTCTAAGCTTCCAAACTAATCTTATTACTTATTCTTAAATTTGAATGTTATGGAAATTGGAATGCATCAGTACTGATATTAACTAATTAATCACTAACTATTATGCATAATGATTTGATAATTCCAACCAAACTCAGAAACTAACCAAACTGACTAAATTATAAACTAAACTTGTAAACTACGCCAAAGCTTTGCAAGAAAATTGTTATTATTATTATTATTATTATTCCTTTAATCCTATTTCAAATAATTATTCCTTTTTATGTGGATATGATAACATAGTACTAATCTCAATTATCAATACGGTAACATCTCCATTAATTTACATAAAGGTATTTGCCTTAATAATTAGTTACTAATTTGCAGAATACGAAATCCAATTAAACCTAAACTCATGAATGGCCCATCATAACATAACATTTGATTACAAAAGAATCTTGTTTATTTTAATGATTAACAAACAAGCTGTGTAACATGGATCATAAATTTAAAACTAATTTGGATGGATATTCATTAACTAATCATTCCACTATTACGTTTTAAGAGTAATATTAAATAAATTTTCCGATCACTATTAACTATCCACCAATTCCCTTTTCCCTTAACAATGAATAACAATACTAGATAATTTACACTAATCCTACTATAACAATATGATTATGGAGATTAATAAAATACAAAGGTATAGATACCTTACCAATATGTAGTCTTAAGGCTGCGGACGATTTCTTGCTTACTCTAGTTTTATCTCTCTCTCTTTTGTCTCTTTAGTTACGTAGGTTTTACCTCATATTTATTTATCTAGGGTTTGAGATTTCTCATCTTTTAGGAGTTTAAAAGAACGTGGACTCCTAGTGTTTCTCAACCACGTAGTTTATTATTATTATTTTCTTTTAAAAAAATGTGGTCCCCTATTATATCTCAACAACTAAATTCTTATCTCCACCAATAAATTTAAATTCTAAAATTTTATATCTAATTTAATATGGTTATAAGTCTACTAGTTATATAAGAATTCTAAACACCTCACATAACAAATTCATTATAATATAGTATGAGACCATGATAAATAAATAAAAATCCATTATTAATAAAAGAAATTTAATTTAAAAATTTGGGGTATTACAATCCTCTATACCTTATAGGGATTGTGGGATTGCTTGGCACTCGTTCCGAATTCATTCAATCTTTAAAATTATGTATGCCTACTAACATTACTTCGCTTTTCATATATTTAATAATAACTCATTAAAATAAATTTTGAAAAGTATTTTTGAATTTAGAATAAAATAGCTTTTAATATCACAATTTAATGACTTTATTTTTATATTAAACCTTATTCAATAAGATAAGAATTGTACATATATTTGTTATGCGTGTTGTACTTCAATGATAAAAAGGGACTTTAAATACTTGGAATTTGTATAACTTGAAAAAAACAAAAATAAATTCAGTTGTGTTACACTTGTGTCCGATTAAAAACTCATTCAAATATATTTCAACATAAAATGAAGTAATCGTGCTAATATATTTTTAAAGTAAATTATAAGGTTTATTTAGAAATTTTTAATTCAGCTTTTCTTATTTTGATTGATAAGAAATTGTCTTTGATAATTGTACTAGACAATTAATAAGAAAAAAAAAAACTAGTTATATATATAGATTTAGATTTCCAACGGGCACTTTTTATTCTCCTCGCGTCAATACTCTCCCTCTCTTCTCCGTCACTTTTCTCTCTCAGTACTCTCACTTCTTGAATATGGCATCAAGCTCCGGCGGCGGTGAGGTGCAGGACGGTTTTCCCGTCATATCTTCATGGCTTACGATGTCGAATTATTTCAATTATAGAGAGATATGTCTAGATTACGAAAGTGGAATTACGGATCTTCAATCGGAAATCGATAGCAATCGCACTTGAATTGAGCAACTGGAATTAGACGCACTGAAGGAGAAAATCAAGAAAAGCAATGAAGACATTCAAAAACGGAAAGAACGGGGAAGGGAAATGGAAATGCAAAGTGAACATTACCTACAAGCACTGTTTGATGATTGAGTTTGAGGATATGATTTGTCGATTTTAAAGATTTGTTAAGAATTTATTCTATTTGTTACTTAATTCATACTTCAATTTTAATTATTCATTTTAAGGATTTCATTCAATTTTTATTATTCATTTTGAGGATTTCTTCAACGTTGATTAACATTTTTCTTGAAATTTGACTAATTAAATATTTTTCGTTCTTTTCTTTAATTGTCCGTTATAATAGGATTGATTGATTGAGGATTTATGGCTACAATAATATGCCGTTTTTCGTTCTTTTCTTTAATTGTGGGTTATAATAGGATTGATTGATTGAGGATTTATCATATTTGTGGGCTACAATAATATGGCGTCAAGCTCCTCCAGCTGATCTTGAAGAGTTATTGAGGATTGATTGAGGATTTATCATATTGATTGAGGATTTATCATATTTGCTCCTCCAGCTGAGCTTGAGAATTTATTGATGAGAATTTATTGACGATTGATTGAGGATTTATCATATTTGCTCCTCCAGCTGATCTTGAGGATTTATTGACCATATTTGTGGGCTACAATAAGCTCCTCCAGCGACGGTGACGAGCAGGACGATGTTCCTCCAGCGACGGTGACGAGCAGGACGGTGTTCCTCCAGCGACGGTGACGAGCAGGACGGTGGACGGTGTTCCTCCAACGGCGTGACGAGCAGGACGGTGTTCCGAGGTGTTCCTCCAACGGCGTGACGAGCAGGACGGTGTTCCGTCATATCGTCATGCTGGCGGTGATGAGCAAGGTGTTCCCGTCATATCGTCATGGGTTATGATGTCCAGTTATTTTAATTATAGGAATATTTGTCTTGAATACGATAGTCGAATTATAGGAATATTTGTTGATTACGATAGTCGAATTGAGGGTCTTGATTCGGAAATCAATAGTAATCGCATTGAGCAACTTGAATTAGAAATCAACACACTGAAGGAGCAAATCAGAAGAGCAATGTAGACAAATCAGAAGAGCGATGTAGACATTGAAGGACTGAAAAAATGCAAGAGGAAACAGAAATTCAAGGTCAATATTTATGATTTTTTTTTTGAAGTAAATTGAGTTACATATTTATTAAATTCAAGGTCAATATTTATGATTTTTTTTTTTTGAAGTAAATTGAGTTACATATTTATTAAATACTTAGGCGCAATCCATTTTTACAATGATTGATATATTGATATAATCTATATCTATTCCAAATATGATAACCAAACAATTTTTCTTACTAAAATATTTTTTTACAATGATTGATATAATCTATATCTATTCAAAATATGATAACCAAACAATTTTTCTTACTAAAATACTTCTTTTAATGTATTTTTTTTAAATAACAAGAATAACTACTTCTTTTTAAAAAATAGTTCTTTTTTATATATTATATATAAATCTATATTTATTCCAAATATGATAACCAAACAATTTTTCTTACTAAAATATTTTTTTACAATGATTGATATAATCTATATCTATTCCAAATATGATAACCAAACAATTTTTCTTACTAAAATATTTCTTTTAATGTATTTTTTTTAAATAACGAGAATAACTACTTCTTTTTAAAAAATAGTTCTTTTTTATATATTATATATAAATCTATATTTATTCCAAATATGATAACCAAACAATTTTTCTTACTAAAATATTTCTTTTAATGTATTTTTTTTAAATAACAAGAATAAATGCTTCTTTTTAAAAAATAGTTCTTTTTTATATAATATATTTAATGTGTTATCTAATTCTATTTTTTTCCATTACATTTTGGGTGATATAATTCATTATGTGAAATATTATAAATGACTCAAAAATATAATACAAACCAAATGTCAATAAACAAAAGAAATTAATTATATCAATTTGATAAATTCAAGAATCTAACATAAATCATATAAGAAACTAATTCGGTCTGATAACTCAACTCAAATGACTTGTAAAAAGAAAACTCAATCAATATAATGTATGTCTATAAATATTTCATAAACTCAATTCAAATCACTTGAATATTGCGTAGTTATTTTATGACAATTAATAAATAAATTGAGTTTAAATATTCTAAAAACTCAGCTTAGATAACTTCAATATCTTCAATCTGAATAGAGTAATTATATCAATATGATTAATTGATTAATAAATAAATTGAGTTTAAATATTCTAAAAACTCAACTCAGATAACTCCAATATCTTTGATAAACTAAATAGAGTAATTATATCAATATGATAATTTAATACAATTCACTCAGATAACTCCAATATCTTCGATAAACTGAATAGACTAATTATATAAATATAATAATTTAATATCATTCAACTCAAATAACTCTTATATATCTTCGATAAACTGAATAGACTAATTATATCAATATGATGATTTAATACAACTCAACTCAGATAACTCGTATTCCTATATTATATATATTTACACTATGATCATTTAATACAACTCAACTCTCGTATTCCTATATTATATATATTTACACTATGATCATTTAATACAACTCAACTCTGATAACTCCTATATTATATATCTTCGATCTGCAATGTTGACGTCAAATTTTGAAGAGCACAAAATCTTAGCCAAACATCCAAAAATATCGATCCGGCTCAAATAAATCGAACCGAATAAAAAATATGAAAATCGAATAAAGTGAGAAACACAAAATCCTAGCCAAACACCCAAAAATATCGATCCTGCTCAAATAAATCAAAGTGAATAAAAAGTATGAAAATCGAATAAAGTGAGAAAAAGACTATGCCCGGGGTCTATACAGGTAAATTTGTTTGGCTCGTTATGGTCGGTCAGTTTTTTTGTTCGGCTCGTTATGGTCGGTCAATTTCGGAAAAATTTGTTCGACTCATTCTAGTCGGTCAGTTTTGGCTGGATAAAACATTTTTTTATAAGAATTGAGAGTAAAAAGCCCTCTAATTGCTTGGATATAATGATTTCGAAATCCAGAATTTCATCCCTTTGAATGATAATTGAGATTTTATTTATAGACTTGGCCTAAGATACATTACTTGACGAATAAGACTCAAATCCCTCCATTTTAGGGTCTTGATAAGGAAAAATCGGGTTAAATCTATCTAAATCGGATATGATATAAGACTCAAATCCCTCAATTTTAGGATCTAGATAAGGAAAAATCGAGTTAAATCTATCTAAATCGAATATGATTTGATCTTGATTTGTTTTCTTAGTTGAAGACTCCTTGAAATAAACTAAGTCTTTCCTGCTCTTATTATGATGGCCTCGATTTCTGGCCTTCTACTTGATTTTCCAAAAATGTTTTAAGTAATAAAACTTTTGGACCACACCGACTACAGTACCTAAATTTGGATCAATTGCGAGCCACCCTAGCAGCCGAAGTGGGCTAGCCTAGGACTAGGCTTGGCCCTGGCCGGCTCGGGTCGGGTTGGCCCTACTCAGGCCTTCTGGTCGGTTCTAGCCTTCCGATCGGTTCGGTCTCCAATCGGGCCAGTTCTGGTCTTCTAGCCTTCTGGTCGGTTTTGGACTTCCGGCCGGTTCGGTCTCCAATTGGATCAGTTCTGGCCTTCTGGTCGGTTCTGGTCTCCACCTGGGCCGGACCCTAGGGCAGGTCGGTTTGGTAGGGGCCCAACATGCAATATATCGAAATTATATGGGGCTTTTATTTAAAAAGCCTAGTCAACATAAATATTTGTGAAAATAGCCCTCTTTTCAAAATCTTCATTTAAAAGGCCAAAAATAAATAGAAATTAAAATCAAAATCCCATTTCACCTTAAGTCCAAAATACTTTGACCTTTATACCCTTTTTGATGTCTCAAAATTGAAATTCCTTCATTATACTCCATCTATCTAATAAAATCTAAATAGAATGTAAATTAATCAAAATCAGGCCCAACATGCTTCCGTAAAATAAATCTATCCCTTAGAATTCATACCTTTCTTTGACCGTATCAGCACCGGGTGAGATGGTTTGCAAAGCCACCAGCTGAAAAATTACTGCCCCCAGATCGTTCTACAAACAGCTCCTCACTGTTCAACTTCAACCCTTGGGGAAGATGATCTGCAAGTTATCCAGCTCCTTCAGCAACTGCACAGCACAACCTTGGTTCGTTTCCTACACCAGGTGTACAAAGTATTCCTTCCAGGGATAAACTAACAATACTAAGAACTCATGTTGAAGCAAAAGCCTCTTTTTATTAAGAACTTGGAAATATTTATTACAACATATGTAATCTCCTTTTGGGAGGAGAATTACTAGTTTAGCCTCTCATAGAGAAGGCTTGAAATTGTAAACACATAAACTATAAACACTCAAACTATTACAAAACTAAGAATGATAGATGTGTTGAAGAAAACTGAGGGGAATGGTCGATGTCCTTAGCTTCCTTCGTTCTCTCTATTTATAGAGTGAAATCCGGATGTGAAATGCGGATTTCAATCCCTCTTGAATGAGCTGGCTGCTTTCCTTAGTGCTCTCATGTGATAGTTTGTTGGGAAGTCACTTTCAGTTGTTAGTGCTCGTCCTCTTTTTCTTCCCCTTGACCCATCCCATGTGATGGTGGTTGGATTTGTCGGGGAATCATTTATTTCTTCACATGGTCCAACCCATGTGATTTCTCGTCCTATCCCATTTAACTTTGTCGGGGGCGCTTTAATAATTTGGTCGTTGTGGTCCCCGGGGATACCTCTTCTTTTGTGCTGGGCCCTTGTCTTTATTGGATCCAGCTACCTGTCGGTCAGGTTTGGGTCGGAATCCTTTCCCAAACTCGGGTTCTTTCTGTTCGGGGCACGCTTGACAGATCCGATCGATCCATCTTCCGATGTGTGCCATATTACAGAATTTCCGGTAAGTGTCTTTACTCGCCGGAATCTTGTTCTCCCAAAGGATCTTTCTTTTTATTTCAAAAAGTTCCTCTGCGAAACCTGTTGTCGATCCAGTATTGTATTCAGCATGAATGATCCATTGGCTGAATTCTGGAAGACTTTAAATGAGTATTTGACCTTGTCCATTTCCGTTAGACAAGTCCAAAGCCCCCAAGCTCGTCGTGTAGAAGCCTCATCTTCAGTAAATGCTCCTACTAGTATCGGAACCTTTTCAGGGGATGTTGTCTTTATGTATTTTAAGGCATTCCCGTCTGGTCTCCGGAGCTTGATAAAGTGAAAGGCCTCATGGAAGCCTTTCTTAGCTGGTTCTGGAGCGGCACTAATGAAATAGAGCTCTAGGATGTCTCCTCTGGACAAGTGTGGATTGTTTGTCCAGGTTTCATGAACTGTTTCTCCTATCCATCTCGGTAATTTCGAGATTTCTGGGAATCCTGGTGATGTGGTATAAATTGAAGCTAGGGCTCCGAAGTTATACCATTCTTGGACTTCGTTTGGATGACTGCCTGGTTTCATCCAAACCCTGGGAAATTTTCCCGAGATATCAACTGTCGTTCTATCCGGGTTGATACCATTTCTCGTTACTAATTTCTCCCATTGACGCTGATAAACCTGCATCGGAGAAACCTCGTTAGTGTGAGTTTGAACCTTAGCTTTGCCTGTCTGTGGCCTTAGGTTCAACTCGACCTCTTTAACCCCAGAGGTACTGGGTTGACTTGAAGACTCGGGTTGTGACACCGGAGCTTCAACATTCGTTACTGATGGTACATCCTCAAGGAATGCATCACCTGTAACACTCGCAGGCATGGTATTTGAATCCATAGCCTTCGGGTTAGAGTCCCGATCTCGAAATTCCCCTTTTAGCACCGTAGAAGATGCAGCCTGGAGGAGAGGCTTATGCAACGCTTGGAACATATGTCCCTGAGCATATTGGCATGCTCGTATTAGATCAGAAATGGATTTCTGATCTTCTCGTTGAAGTCGTCCAGCAACTTCAGCATTGAGACATAACGTCCCAAATTCTCGTTCAAGACTCTCCAGGTTTTTCCTGAGATGTCTTACTCGTTTGAGGACCTCGTCAGCAACGTGTCCTTCCATCTCGTGTTAAGAAATCTGCAAGAACATTTTCGTGAGATTTCACAATGACAATATCATAATCATAATATTGGCATTCAGCTTGCCATCTAAGTATCCTAGCCTTTTCTGGTTTAGATTCAATTTTATTTTTCAGAAAAGCTTTGACACTTGAATTATCAATTTTTAGGATAAACTTTTTAGCCAGTAGAAAGAGAGGCCATTTTTTAAAAGCCTTTCTGACTGCAAAGAATTCCTTCTCGTTGATATGCCATCGGATTGCTTCTCCTATTGTAAACAACCCACTGCAATATCTGCATGGCCCTTCTCCATCCGGTATGGCCTTCATAAGCACAACTGCCCACCAATGATCACTGGCATCTGTGTAAAGAACCATCTCATGCTCGTCTTGGGGAATAGCCAGTTTCGGAAGCTTGCTACAAACTTCCTTAAGCTTCTTAATCCCTTCTCGATGTTCATCTTCCCATTTGAAAGTAGCATCTTTCTTGAGTAATGGGCTAAACACCTTCCTGTAAAATGCTAGATTGTTGATAAACATTCCAGCAAAATTAACAACTCCTAGAGAGCTTTGAAGTTGTTTTTTGTCTGTGAGATCATCTGGAAATCCTTGTATCTTTTCTACAATATGATTTTGTAGAATGATTCCAGATTCATCGATTTCAATTCCGAGGAATTCAATCTGTCTTGTTGCAATTACTGTCTTCTTCTCAGAAAGCACTAATCCTTCTTTATGGCAAACATCTGAGAAGATCGTCAAATGTTTGAGATGCTCCTTCATGTTCTTCGATGCAATGAGAATATCATCGATATATACGAACATAAAGTTGAAATAATCCTTGAAGAGATTATCCATCTTTCTCTGATATATCTGGGGTGCATTTGCCAATCCCATAGGCATTACGTTCCAGACATAGTGTCCTTGTGGTGTGGAGAAAGCTGTGAACTTCTTACTTTCTTCCTCCATCTTAATCTGGTAAAAACCAGATTTGCAATCGAACTTAGAGAATATCTTGGCCCCTTTGATACAGTTAACCAAGTGCTCTCTGCTCGGGATGTAGTATCCATCAAACTCCAGAATGTTATTAATCCCTTTGTAATTAATAACAAGTCTAGGTTTACCTCTTTTAATTTCTCCATGATTCCTTACAAGGAATCCCGGGCTGCTGTATGGAGAAACTCCTGGTGAAATCAACTTAAGGTCCAGATGTTCCTTAAGTATCTTCTGCATATCCTCACGATCATTTTGATTCATCAGGATAGGTTTGAGTCTCACGAACTCATGTTCTTTTCCAGGTTTAACCTTTAGGGATGCTTTGAGCTCGTTTCTGTTCCACCATGCTAAAGGATCTTCATTGTAATTCCTTTGGATCCTTTTCTTGAAATCCTTGAGTGATATTTGTTCTTCAATAGTAACATCACTCTGTGGATTCTCCATTATGGCTTTTCGCAATTCTGCAATAGCCTCTGGAGGAACTCGTTCTTCTTCTTGTCTTCTAAATAAATACAAGGTCGTATCCCATCTTTTGGTATCTTTCCGTCTCGGACCAAATTGTCGATAGGATAATAAGGCATCACCAAATCTTCTTTTATCCGTCATTTTTGGATGTCGAAGTTTGGCTTCATCACCACGCTTGCTGCGAAAAGGAAAAAGCATTTTTCTGTAAAATGCTTCCCTTAGTCTCTGGACAATAATCTTATGATCACATAAAGTTGTGAAAATAAGTCATCTTGTCTCATTTTCCTGTGTAAAGCGTTTGAATGTTTGTAGGAAGTTGTTTCCTAGCAACACATCTGCACCCGTATCATGGAAATATATTGGCGGCGTCTTCACCTTATACCATGGGGTATCACCGGCGCCTCCGATCATTATTTCCACTTGTTTGATTCCTCGATTAAGGATGAGAATCCTTTTAGAGAAATCTCGTCCTGCAATGGCTGGTAAATCTTCTCCCATTTCATTAGAAAAAATCTCCTGCTTTGCAGTACATATTCCTACTCCTGAATCCACATAGGCTGCGAAATATTCAGCCTTGTATTCAGTATATAACATTCCAATTGAAATGTATATAGAGAATGGACTAGTGGTCATCTGATTCGGTATCTTTTATCAGCCACTGTAAACTCCATTCCATCTTGTAATCTTTCCCAAGGCATATGATCCTCAAGAAAGTTAAGACCCAGTGTTAATTGTTCTGGGATTCTTCCTGCGACTCCAGAGATAGTCAATTCGATTTCACCCATCTTTAGGCATCCTTGAAATCTACCAACTATCGGTTGTTGCATGTAATAGAGGACATCACAAGGAAAAATATTATCCTTCTGGTTGATGTCAAATATTACTTCAACTGCTCTCCAGCCTTCTGGACATTTTAGCTCTCCTAGTGTTTTAAATATACCTGGGATTCGCTGAACTGTACTAGGCCTTCTTTCTTCCCAACGGCTGCTACTCATCAGTCTATCTTGTTGGAAAGACATTCTCTTTGTCTTCATTCTGAGGCTTTGACTTCGATTGAAGACCGGTTGATCTTGTATTTTCATATCTATCTCCTTTATGGTTGGAGATTCAATGAGTTCTGGCAAGATTACCTTAGTGAAATCGTCGAAGATTTTTGGGACTTCGATAAATTCATTTCTCAAGAATACATCTGAATGATGCGAATTTGATAGAGCATAGGAAATCTTGTATGTGATCGAGTAGGGCCTATTCCCTTCTTTCATCAAGTCTTCTCTTTTAAAATCCTGATGAAGGGTTAGGACTCTGTTAAAATCTCAATCTCCCAGATTGTATGCAATTCTAGGATAGACATTGAATGCCAATTTCCCTGCACACAAGTTTCCGGTGACTGCTCCAAGACATGAATCCTTGAGATTTGAGATTCGCTTGTCAAATATAGCAAGATTGAGAGGCGAATCAATTCCTTCTTTGAAAGTTGCTTTTATAATAACTCTTATGGCTCCGATATGAATCCATGAGAGTGTATTTGCAACTTCTCTCTTAACTTGATTCCTTATATCCTGAACTTCTCGGTAAGGAATCAGTTGCATCTCGATCAGATTACTCGTGAATTCCATTGGAATAGCGAATTCTCTCGTAGTAACCCTATGGATAATTTGGCGTTTTCTTTTTCGAATTCCAAATTTATCCAAAGTTTTTTCCATAACTCCAATGGTAAAACCATCATAGATTTGAAGCTTTGGATCTTCTTTCATAATCCTCATGAGAGTCTTATGAGAAACTGTTGTATGAGAGAGAAATCCTGACATGTCCTCTCTCATTGTTTGAAGAATTTCTTCTTCACTCTGATTCTGATGTGGATTCACTTCTATCATCCGAATAGATCTCTTCTTCATAGATGCTTTCATCTGAGGGTAGATCCTCAAATTGATACACCTGTATAAGATCTTGGTAATAGACAGCTTCTTCGAATTCTGGTGTTGCTTCGAACTGTCTAAGACCTCTCCTTTGATTGTCCGGGCAATCTATTGAGATATGCCATTTTGCTCCGCAAGTCCAGCAATTACAGTCTTTGAAACTTTCATTAGCTCTGGTGTGAGCTCGTCTGAAAGTTCTTCTTCCCATAGATCTACTGGAACCTCCTTGGTTTGAACCTGTTGATAAGGTTCTACTCCTGCTGGGTGCTGGTCTTTGCCCTGACTTATAACTCCGGGCTTTTTGTTTAGACCACATCCTTCTAGGTCTCCAAGATCTCCTTGAAGACATGTGATTTCGCCTGTTATTGTTGCTTCCATGGCTATAAGGGTGACTTCTTTGTTTCATCCTTTTATGTCTTCGTGGTTGACCTCCCACAATGGTTGGGATGTCATTTTCTTCGCAACATAAAGGAACCATTTTGTTGATTCCTCTTAATCTCTTGTAATTTTTATAGAGTGCTGCCTGGTGGCACCATTCAGATAGCTTGGCTTTTAGGAAAGACATCCTTCTGGCCACTGTATCCAAATCGTCTGCACTCTTATATTCTCTGATGAGCATTTCTCTCCAGGGACTTGGTATCTTCGCAAAGAAAAGCTGCGAAGCTTCTTTGTCATCCACCTTGGACTTCCATCGGTACTCAGTGAATAACTTGATATATTCATCAATATGACAAATATCATGTAACTCGAGGTAGTAGAGGGCTTGTTTATATCTTTTCCTTTTTTCCTCTTCTATTCCCTCGAAATAGCCTATGCCGATAAAATGGATTTTGAATAATTTGGCCATATTATCGACAATTCCTTTCAATGACTCACCAGCTGTGACATTGTTTCTCATATCTGGTGGTGTCATATCCCATGCTCTCTTTACAGATTCTTCAAGACTCATTTCAAGAAGTAAAATGAATCCTTCCTTTGTAAGATCAAGCGTTCCTGCTGCAATCCTCATCGATGCTGCCCAATCATCTATAAGGACTTCTCGATTCTTGAAATCTAGAATATCTAGATTTAGCATTAATCCATATGGATGTATCGGATTAAGCTGTGATTTTCCATAAGGCGTATTCTGAAGATCTGGCCTTTTGGAACGTTGTCGAGTTCCCGATACAACCGGGTCTCCTCTAGTGGTAAAATCTCCAGCGTGTGGCATTGGTTCATCCACATGATGTGATCCTGAACTTTCTGCAACATTGGGATCTACTGGTGGTTGTGGAGGTGGTCTTGGATGTTGGTCACGAGTAACCAAGGCCGAACCATCTCCTGTATTCATCTTTAGATCCACTATGCCTAATCCTGCAAAGGACTCGGCAAGTTCTTGTAGATCTTCAAGATTCATCCTTTCCATATCCATCTTAATTTATGATGGATTTTCCTTTGATGATAGCAATGAACTTTTCATCTCGGGTCATTGGTCGTACGACTTCAGTTGGTTTCCCTTTTTGATGTAAATAGGGAACCGTTCCGAAATCTATACGTCTCCTTCCTCCGGGAACACTTAGTCTGTCCTCCAGATTCTTGACTCGTTTTTGAATATCATGAAGGATTTCAAGGGTCTCCTTCTGATATTTCACCATTATCTCCATCTGGTTTTGGATCTGATGGACTTGTGTTGGTAAATTATTATGGCGGTTGCCATAATTCTGCACCGTCTTTTGGATTTCTCTAAGATCAAGGCCGATCTTAGATGTATCCGGAATTATCTCGCTCCAGTCTGGTTCTCCTTCAAGACCCATGCTCCTGTCGATGGGCTGCCTCCTGTAAGGTTACCAGTTCTGTATATAACATTTGGTTAACCTGAAGGTAATCCAAATGATATGTTGCTTGTATATTGCATTGCCTCAAAGCTTCTTGGCAAGCTCCAACATTGGCTCGTTCAACATATTGGTCTTCCCAATATGTCATCTTGTGTATGTGTTCCTCTTTATACATCGTCAGAATTTGACGATATCTCCTGTATGGAATACATCTTGGACAATTGTCCAGATCCATATTTCTCGAAGAATTCTCCTCACCAAAGGTTAATTACATAACAATAATAAATATAATAAAAGTTCTTAATAAACCTAGGCTCTGATACCATTTTCAAGGGATCTTGCTTACATTCATTTTTCTAGAGGAATTTGTACGTGACATTGTTACACATTCCAGACCACTGTTTTTTAGACAGTATTGGCACGAGGAAAGTATTCCAGCCTATATACTTATTCCATTAGGAAAATAAAATCCAAATCTTATTAAATATATGGAGTAATTAATTTGGGATTTCATGGAAATTATAGCTTAAAACATCATAAAACAACATGTGGGTTTTCAAGGGTATTTTAGACTTTCTTGGAAAATTTGTCCATGTGACTCACTTGGGAAGGAAATTAAATAAAAATTATGGTCAAAGGCTATTTGGACAAATATTTGTGTTTGAAGTGCTATTCAAACCAATTCCCCAAATTATATCAATATAATCATTTAATACAACTCAACTCTGATAATATTATATATCTTCGAACTGCAATATATCTCCAATAAACTTAATAGACTAATTATAACAATATGATCATTTAATACAACTTAACTGATAACTCCTATATTATTGATCTGCAATATATCGAAGATAAACTTAATAGACTAATTATATCAATATAATGCTTTAATACAAGTCTGTTCCGGATGTATACACTAACTCATGATTGTGTGCATCTCTTTGTATTTTAGATGCGAGGAATATGAGAAGACAGACAATGAACTCAGTCTCAAGGTATTTCTAATCATGTTGCAGTGCCTTGTCACTTTTAATCTCTCTAAACAAAAAATTTGAAAATCCTCTACGTTCATTGAATATACTATACTGCATCATATTGGATTCTTGAAGCAGTCAACATCATATTTTATGCAGATCCTGATGAAGTTAACATCATATTAACTTGTGTTTTTACACTTGCTGCTTCTAAAGTCGGAATTTTGTGCTTGTTGTTTATCTAGATAACACGTCTCAAAGCACAAGTACAAGAAGCACATCACGAGTGTGCTCTCGCATACTGCTAGAATCGAAATTCTTGGAGAAAGTTAAAAAGGAAAATCGATAACGAAGACATGTCTGATTGTCTTGCTATGATAATGATACCTATGTACATTTAGAAGTGTTCTTTTCTTTTCTCCTTAATTCTTCTCATCACAATATCATCATGATGAAGATTGAAAAAAGATTGAAGAAGGAAAACAGATTTTGCTTTCTCTTATCTCATCTCATCTCAATTTCTTCTCTTATTTCCACTAAATTCTAATTTTTGTGTGGATCCCATTTTTTGTGTTTTGTTTTTATGTGCTAAGGGTGGAAATAGTAGTTTAAGGGGGTGTATTCAGTAAATTGAGTGGTACAAAATTATTTTGAATTGTATATTTAGTAAAAAGGGGTGTATTTAGAAAAGAAAAAGGGTGTAAGTAGTTCCTATATTCACGATTAGTAGTTGAAGTCTTTGGATTTAATTAATGGGTTGGTTTTGTTGGGCCAAGTCATTCAAATCTGGACTTTGATGTAATGACCTGGCCCAATAATTTGAATCTGGATTTGGATTTGTCATGGATCCAACAAATTTAGAAATATGTGGATTTGGGCCGAGAGTGTTACGTATTAAATAATTTTCAAGCTCATTTTCTGTATTAAAAAAATAAATCACATAATTATCGTATAGAAGATGTTAATGCTATATTCTAATTTCAGATCAATTCAAACTCGAGAAACGAATTGTATTTGGTATGTATGCACTGATAATGAATTCTACCATTTAACAACTCATTGACAAATAAGTTATATATTCTTTAAAATTTGTTATTTAATTATAACAGATAAATAATTAGATATTTATATATTTATGATGAGTAAAACTATAAGTGTATACTAAATGTCAAACTATTTACATTATACTTTACACGTAAGTTAATTGACAAGTTATAGAGTCGTTAAATTTATTTATTTATTTTAACGAGTCATTAAACTTCATTAAATGAGCTTTTATTAAATAAACAATCGTGCCCTATTGTAAATGAACTTCGGACTGATGTACATTATATTTCATTATAGTTTGAATCATAATTGTCATTTACTATAAAAATAACATACACAAAACATTGAAATAGTGATAGTTTCTACTACATCTAATATATTATTTTAAGTTTCGTTTGGATATAAGTATTTGAAGAATGATTTAAAATTCATAATAATAAATTTACTGATGAATGAATAATAAACTTGTATCAGACTTATCGTTTACCAATGAGTTTGTGAGTGTTTATATATTGTATATCACGCAGTCCCACACACACACCATAAAGAGATAAGGTCAAGCAGCACATATAAAAATAATAGTAGATATTCAATGTACGGGCAAGCCAAGTTGGCTACCCTGTAAGAGAAAACCCTCTGCCCGTTGCCCTAAAGATAATATTAAAACAAAGGCCAATGCAATTTCTTAGCTATAAAAAGGCCATAAAACCCTAACTTGGAAATCCATTTCATTTTCTCAGCCTCCCTTTTTCTTCTTCTTCTTCTCCTCTCTTAATTTCCCCATTTACGTTCCTATTGGTTTGCAAACATATATATGTATATTTATATATAGATATTTCATGATGATATATATTAATATCTATTTTATTTTTGATGAGGTGTATCTGTAAAGTTTGTTATGTTCATAGTTAGTAAATCTATACATGCAAAAGTTTTACTTAATCTTGAAGTTTTACAAATAATGCGATATTATAGTTTTATTGCATATATATTATTATAATATACAATTTAGATGATAACGGTACACGTGTTATTTATTATATGACTTTTTAATTTATTGGATTTTTTTTTTTTTTTTGAGATGTGCAAAACACTTCCATCCGATTGCAATATTTTAGTGAGCAAAACGGCCATATTTTGCACAAATTGAATAGAATTAAGGCACATTAATTTTTTAATTTATGTGCTATTAATTCGCTGTTTTCAAGAGGTTGGTGACAATATTTGGCACACAATTTTTTTTCTTGGATTTGGCAGCAAACATTTTCTTCTATTTATATGATATGTATTTTAAAATAATTAAAAGAATAGTGAGTCGATTTGACCACATTGGAGTTGGGATTTTTGGGATGTATTTATTTTCTTAAATTCCATTTAAAATAAATTTAGAAGTTCGATTTAAAAAGAGATGGAGTTTGATATAGTTTAACTAAGTGATGAGAGAATTTTTGAATGAGCTAGCATGAAAGGTGAATATATATTGTATTTGCAAAGTGACATTTAATTTAGGGTTGTCAAAAGGTCGGATCTTAACCTAAAGTTTTATTTAATTAGTTTCAAATTTATGGTGTATTAAGGGTGTGTTTTTATGGATATTAAATAGGACTAAAGAAATTTATGAAATTTATGTACAAGAACTTGGATACAACAGTCTCATTGTTAATTTGTGGGCCCATCAAGAAAAAAAGAGTCTCTCGTGTTAGATTTGGATTACATTAAAACTTAATTTAAAATCTATCTTTTAAATTCAAGAAGAAATAACATTTCGAATCGAGAATAACAAATATAAAAAGATCACACTTTATGGGATCGAAGGAATGGATAAGGGCTCAAATATGGACTATTGGACATAGTTTCAAGTTTTGGGCCCAAAGTTTATTTAAATAAATATGCCTATAAAGTCATCAAGTGTAATGTGGAATGAATTCTGACTCAAATTGCACTAGTTTTAGGTTATTTATCAATTGAGGATATTAATTTTTCAACCCCAATAACATTAATTGTTTTAATTTAGATGCTTTTAAGATTAAAAAAAAATCAGAAATTACGAATTTCAAGTTAAATTACATAAACTTTTACCTAATTACTTAAGCAAAAAACTCAAAACTCATGTCCAGGTCCAAAAAGTTAGTGTTATCATGTTGAGGTCCAAAAAAATTGAAGTCATGCATTAATAAATGTTGTAAATATAATCTACTAAATTTTCAATTTACACATTTTTTATAAGACTTATCGTCTTGAATCGAATTTAAGTAACAAGGCAAAATCAGACATTCATTCATAACATCTATCAAAAGAAATCAAGTAATTTCAATCATATAGAATTAAGTTGTTCTACACTATTTTGAACCACTAAACTAGAATGTAATAATCGACAAACAATTATTTATCTTGGTTAATAAATATTAAGCGATAAGTTTTATAACTAAATAAGTTTCTATTCCCATCTATAAGTGACCAAATTTGAGGTTTCTTCCCCGTAAAATTTTCACAAGAAGGTCCCGTTTCTTTGTTGGTTTTCAATTTTAAATTCAAATTTTGAGATTTCTCAATTTAAGATCCAATTTAATTTAATTTTTAATTCAGGGTTTAAACTAGAAGGGAAATTTGAATAACCAGGCCCCATGTAATGTTGATTTTAAATCATTCTAAATCTAAAATTTGAGATTTCTCAAGGTGGGCTCCAAATCGATCTTATTTCTCAAATTCAGATTTTAAATTAAAATTTATTCTCAATTCAAATATAAAAACGGATGACAATAACAGAAACTATGAATTCCATTTTTCGTTAATCTTCTCTTATATTTCTCATAACACTAATAATTTCTTATATTTCTCATATTTCTCATAACACTAATAATATCTCTCATCAATTACTCTACATCAAGTCCTAGTTTTTATTATTAAAACATCCTCTTCTTAAAAAAGAAAAAAGATTTGGAAAAAATGTAGACAAAAATAATGTGTTTGTATATGTGAAATTAAAAAAAATGAAAAAAGAAAAAAAAATCAATTATATTGGAGTGAGTCTCTTGTGAGACCGTCTCACGAATTTTTATTGTATTGTGTGAGACGGGTCAACCCACAACCCAATCACTTACAACTCAAATCTTACAATTCACATGTTGTCACTTACAACTCAAATCTTACAATTCACATGTTGTTTATGGGTGATGGGGCTCCGTTTCACAGTAATTATTCGTGAGACCGTCTCACATGAGTTTTTGTGATTATATTGTCTTCATTAGTGCCTTCAGTTTTATATGTTTGAATTGTCAACTCATTTTGATTTAAAGTCTTGAATTGAAAAATTAAATTAAATTCAGAAGAAATCTCAAATTTAAAATTTAAAATTTAAAACCAACAAATAAATGGAGATATATTATCAAAATTCACAGAGTTACTTCAAAGTCCATATATAATAATTGATTGTAATGTGTTTAAGGATGATATGATAGGACATTAGTTTCAAGTTCAATATCTTTCATATATAATTTATAGTATTAACTTTTGATTTTAAACTTATGAACTATGATGATAGGAACGAACTCTATCTACACCATAATATATATTTACAAAAATTTGACGTACAAATTAAGGGATTGAGTTAATAATAAACCCTAGTTTTTGAACACATGCTGTTATAATTATTTTCTCTTTTAAAAAATATTTATTTAATATTTTGTAAGTAAAAATAATATATTGTGACTTTGATAATAAATCAATTTAATCCAAACGCTGCACGAAGAGATCCACATTAATTCTTCCAAATTAATAGAGAAGAAAAGGGGAAAGAATAAGCTTATTTGAAGAGTAACTAGTAATATTTGTCACGTACAGTGCATAGATTATCATATTTGCCGTTAAATTTTAACTATTCTATCAAAAGATTATTTATAATTCTTTCTCTCAAAGATTAAAATTTATATTTGAATATTATCACAATTTTACAATTTGTATTTTTATTTATTGTCATCTTATTTCGTATTTGTAAATCTTTAAAGTATAATTTTTACTTAAAACATATTTTCTTAACTCAAATATTTTAGTTTACTACTATATATTGCCAAAACTACCGTAAATCAATTAAAAAAAAAACTCAAATGTACCAATCTAAACATTTTAATTTTGATATTTTACTTTTATATATGCAATGTAAATAATAATTTAAAAATTATAGAAATGATAACTTTGCTATGTCATGGATTGAAATCAAATTTTAAATGCATAAATTTTAATTTGAAATTATGAGTTGTTTAAAAAAAAAAGATCATTTTTACCCCTTAAAATAACAAATATGAAATAAACTTACAATAAACAAAATTATGAATAAAAATGATAAATTAGATATATCATGTATTTTTTATGGTTATTTAATTTTAAACCCTCCAACTTATAAATAAATGTACAAATAATATTAATAAATTTGACGCATCACTCAAAAATTAAAAATGATCTTTAAATGGTTAATTTGAAAATTATGATATTTTACTATCCAACATTAACTCATTCCCCTAATTTATTTTATATATTTTTTGTTTTTCAATTTAAATTCAACTAATGAATAAGGAACTTTAAAATCTATTAATTAATATTCAATAGTCAAATTATAAGTAGTAAAATTGATTATTGAAAATATAAATACAATTAATTGAAAAAAATTCAACTTATCAAAAATGAAAATGGATTTTAGACTGAAAAATGAGCGAGTTTTCTATTTTGGGTTAGTCTATTATTATACATATATAGATAGATACAACTTAAATATAATATCAATTCGACATGCATGGATGAATCATAATTATCAATTCGACATGAATGTATTTAATCTCGCAAATCATATGTAGTCCAATTAAATATTAAATAGAAGAACAATAAAATATTTGAATTCTTTAACTTCTTGGTCTTAACTCATACTCAACGGTACTCATAGACTTAGTCTAATGGTAGGTACATATCTCACTCGAACAAGATCTCGGGTTCGAATCCCTCAACCCCAATGCAACTAAAGAAGGGGAAAAAAATGAGAAACTAATATATATAATTCATTAAAATTAATATCTTGAACTGAAAATCACTTTTCAAATAGTTTTTGACCATTAAATTTAAAACATTTTAGCCGTTAGATACTCTGATCTCTTTTCCTGAGAAATAAATCCAACATGACAGAAATAAATCGTCAGATGCATATAAACCACAGATTAAATAAATTGCAGAAAAAAACACACATATATAATATGATTCCCGTGAAATAGTCTCATCCAAATTTTTGTCATACTTAAAAAAAAATTGAAACATAATAATTTCATCACTGCAGAAAATAATTTATTTACTTAGTAAAACAAATATATGGAGGTAAACAAGGTAAAAAAAAAAAATATCTATGATCCTCAAATAATCTGAAGAAAAAAAAAAACTCAAACCATAATATTGTTCTTAGTGGTAGCAGAGCTCAACTTGAACTGAAAAATGCATGCTGTATCTGAAACTTGCTTTTTCCATAGCTGCTCATCATCATCATCATCACCACTCTTCATCATCTTCTCATCGCCGTAAACCCACTCCTCCTCCTCCTTCCGCCGCTCCCCGCCGCCGCCGCCGCACGAAACAGCCACCTTTCTCCAGCTCCACCATATCCTCACCATCATGTACACCAAGAACAGGCATATCAACGTCGACGTGAACACGATCGCCACTATCACTCCGGCCACTTGAGACTCGGACATATATTTTCTCCCATGCAACGACGACTCCCAGCACGAAATCAATGGCGCCCCACACAGCCCATCGTTGTTCAGGAAGGAAGTTAGTGGAAATCCTGAAAAGGTGGAGGGCAATTCGCCGTGGAAATGATTGCTCGATAGGTTAAGTCTATGGAGGCTGGAGAGTTTCCCCAATGATGAGGGGATTTTGCCTTCTAATTGGTTGAATGAGAGATTTAACCTCTCCAGCTTCATCAGATTTCCCAGCGACGAAGGGATTCCACCGGAGAGTTGATTGTAACTCAGATCTAACACCACCTGTAGCTCGCTGAGTGAGCCTAAGTCCGGTGGTATTGCTCCGGTGAGATTGTTCTGAGACAGCCTGAGCTCGTACAGCTTCTTGCACTGCTGAATTGTCGGAGGGATGTTGCCGGAGAGATTGTTGTCCTGGAGATTCAACACGTTTAAGAAGCTGAGGTTTCCGATCTCCGGCGGGATGTGGCCGGAGAGTCTGTTGCTGTGGAGAGAAAGCTTGATCATTCTGGAACAGTTTCCGAGCTCTGCTGGTATGGCTCCACTCAAGGTGTTCGACGAAATGTCTAGCTCACCAAGCTGTTGAATGTTTCCTAGCCACGTTGGGATTTTTCCGGAGAATTGGTTGTTGCTGAGAAGAAGGTGGCCGAGGTTCGTTAAACCCGAAAGATCGGTTCGAATTAGATCTCCGTTCAAATTGTTGAATGAGAGATCAAGAAACTGGAGCTCTTTCAGATGGCTGAGGTCAGAAGGGATGTTGCCGGTGAAAGAATTATGCGCAAGGCGTAGACGTGTCATGTTCTTCGACAGGGTTAATCGAGATGGAATGTCGTTCGAGAAACTGTTGTTGGTTAAGTCCAGTTTGGTTAGAGAATCTGAGCCTGTAAGAGGAGCAATGCTGCCACTCAACCTGTTGTTGGAGAAGTTGATAATGCTGAGATTCTTGAGATGGTAGAGTGACTCTGGAAGTGGACCTGATAATGAGTTGTTGTAAAGAGTGATGAGAAAGAGCTCCGATAGAAATCCGAACGTAGCTGGAATTGCTCCAGAGAGCTTGTTATCAGCCAACGTCAATCTTTGAAGCTTTCTGCAATAGCCCAAACTCGATGGAATAGAACCAGACAGCTCGTTCTGCCTCAGTTGAAGGATCACCAGGTTCTTGAGCTTTCCTATTGTGGGAGGAATCGAACCAGAAAAATGGTTTCCAAAGAAATCAATCTCTTGCAAGCTTGAGCAGTTGGTTAGCTCTCTTGGAATGTTGCCTGACATTTGGTTGTCGTAGAGATATAGCGCGGTTAGCATCTGCAACTTTCCGATTTCTGATGGGATTTCTCCGGTGATCATGTTGTCGAAGAGAAACAAGCTCTTTAAGCCACTCAAGTTTCCGATCGTAGGAGGTATGGTTCCTATGAAGCTGTTGTTGTTGAGCAAGAGATCAGTAAGGTTCACGAGCTTATCGATGTTTGGTGGCAAGACGCCATGGATTTTGTTACCGGAGATGTCTAATTGCTTTAGAGATGAGCAGTTCAATAGCTCCTCTGGGAATTCACCAGATAGATCATTCTGAGCAAGAACAAGTAGGCGTAGCTTCGAGTTTGCGATGCAAAGATTTTCTTGAATTCCACCACTGAGGAGATTGTCATTCAAGGCTAAAACTTCAAGATTCTTCAGCTTGGTGTTGAGGAGATTAATCTTCCCTGTAAGATTGTTTCTAGAAAGATCCAGAGTCTCCAACTCAGCCAAATTGTTGAGCTCCACAGGAATTTCGCCTCCAAATTCGTTCCCTTGTAAGTTCAAGTACTTCAAACTCAACACATGGCTTAACTCAGCAGGGATTGATCCAGAGAGGCTATTGTTGGCTAAGTTCAAGATTTGAAGTGACTGAAGAAGGGCTATTGAAGCAGGGATTTCGCCTCCGATTCTGTTGTTCGAAGCAGCGAAATTCTGAAGGTGTACACATCCACCAATCTCCTCAGGTATCACACCACCAATACTGTTCTGTTGCAAGTCTAAAGACATGAGATTCTTGAGGTTTCCAATCTCTTTTGGTATGCTTCCATTGAAGTGGCAATAAGCAAGGCCTAATACTCTGAGCTCACTCAAGTTACCAATGAATGATGAAACTTCACCTGTTAGCAAGTTATCTCCAATTCTGAGAACTTGCAGCTTCTTCAAAAGGCCAATATCTTGAGGGATTGTACCACTGAGAGAATTCGCGAAAAGGCGAAGCTCTTTCAGGTTTTGAAGCTTTGTAAGATCAGGAGGGATAAGGCCAGTGAGGTAGTTTAGAGATAAATCCATAGTTTCAAGAAAGGTGAGTTTTGAGAACTCAGAAGAGATGATTCCAGATAGGCCACAATTTGACAGATTTAGAGACAAAATGTGGTTTTTGTCATCTGTGCATGTGATTCCATTCCATGTACACATGCTAGTTTCTTGAAGCCAGCTACTGAGAGTTCCGAATGGATCGACGAATTCGGATTTTATTCTCAGTAGCCAGTATGAATCAGAGGAATCATCTCCAAGACTGGGATCAAGAAAAGCTGCTACAAGTAATGAAAATGAAAGAATCAGATGAGAAAAGTGAAGAATTTTCATCACAATCTTTGTGAATGAAAGAAGGGAACTGAAAAAGGTTGAGAATTTTGAAGGGTATAAAGATTGATTCAAGAAAGTGGGATTTGAAGATTATATAGTTTCTACATAAGTAGTATGTTTTTCTTGAGACTTTTTCTCTATGGATTTAAGCAAGTTCTTTAAGGTTGTTTATTCTACCTTTTACCTTTTAGAGATTTTGCAAAAAGTTGGGATATTTTTGTAGTTTGTCTTAAGGTAATGATATAAGTATGGAGCATGTTTTGAGTTGCCTTTTGAGGTGAAGAAAGGAAGAAGATAAGATAAAGTGTGCTGATAAAATAAAAAAATTGGAAATGAGCAATGGGAGAATCCACTAGACCATGTTTGGAAAATTCAACAATATTGGGTGGGGATGTCCCTAAGTCTATTACTATACATGGATTTATACAAAATTCCAATATATGATGCTATACAAATTTGATGAAGATTTATAGTAGCCCACTAGCCAGACACAAAGAGTATATTTGGGTGGTAAATTGGTAATATTATGTTGCAGAATATGTTGGTTTTTTTGTTTTGTTTTGTTTTTGTTTTTTTTTTTAATCTGTAAAGATTTTGATTGCATTTGATTTAGGATTGACTTCAATTTTGGTTGTGTTTGTATTTCCATTTTTTTTTTAAAACCAAGTATGCGTTTTTCAATTTTGGTCCTCTATATTTTAATTTTTTCCAATTTTTGTCGAAATTTTCAAAATTGCTGATGTGACTACCGAACTTTGGCTTTCATGTCAAAATTTCCGACGGCCATGTTAACAATTTTGAAAATTCCTATCAAAATTAAACTAAAATAGAAAAAATCTAAAATTTAGAGAGGCAACATTAAAAAACGGATACTTGATTGTTAATATAGAAAATGTCTCACATATATGATTAAAATTGAAATTAATCTTAGTATAAAGAAAACTATAAGAAAAGTTGCAGTCTCTAAAGATTAGGTGGGCAAAGTTGAGCATTTAAATAAAAAATAAAAGAAAGGAGAATTTATTGAGAATCTATAACAAAAGATTTAGTTGAAGTTGACTTTCAACAGATGAGGTCAAATGAACATCTGCAATTGCCCACTTAATTGGTACAAATCCACCATGTCATTGTCTCTACAGATTTGTAAAATTCCTTATATACATTATTAGGGATATATTCAATAAATTATTTAGAAGACATTTGTAGAGACATGAAACATAAAAATTATGTATAAAAGAATCAAACCAATTAAGTTTGGCTGAATTGAAACTCGTTCAAGATTATTATATTGATAATCAGACAAATTTAAATACAAAATTAAAACTCCATTAGAAGTTAAATAAACTTAGACAATAGTATATTTAGCTCAATTCTTTTCAGTTATATTACACCAATAATTCATGAGGAAACTTGTGACCTTGTGATCCCTACAACTTCAACTTACTTGTGTTTTATTCAAGATAGTCAAATAACCTTATCTTGGTCTAATCTCATTCCTTCTTCTTTTGATGTTTGACAGATAATCCTCTCTTCCATAACCAAATCCCACCTAATACCACATTTTAAAACAAGAAAAAAACACAAAACAAGAACTGCCCCATTTTACTAATCCTCCAAACAAAACCAACCCCATGTGAAAGTTGTACTTTTGAGCATTTAGAGAGGCACCCTTTGTCTAATTTTACCCACCAATCAAGAAACCAATGTGTTTACGCGCATTCCAGATTCTTTGTCCCACTTTTCACGTCTCGTTTGCTTTCAAAACTACGTCGTTCTGACAATGATATACGAATGAGAAACATAAAAGTTGGATGAGGATGTTAAGTGGTATGTACACTTGCCAAGACAAAACATAATATGTGGAGACAAAAGTTTTCAATTTTAAGAATGCAATTACCCTTGATAGTGAAGTTTCATGCATGCATTACTTAGTTTCTCACTTTCTTGAAAGCTTTGATAGTTGCTTAGTAGTCCAGGGTTTAAGCAGAAGCAGCCACTTGGGATTTGCATAACATCCCATTCACTTTCTCCCATCAAAAGCCACTCTCATTAAAGGGATTATTTTTTTCACCTTGATGGACCATTTCTCACTATACTTGATTGCTCTCCACTTAGTATATATTCATCTTGCTGGACCAATGTGATGAGTAGGACTGGAAATCAAACCTAGCATAATTTGAAGCTCGGGTTCGATAAATATTACCAATAACTGTGAACATATGGGCGTAATCCTTTGAGTCAATAGGAGGCTTGATCAATGTTTTAAAAATTCGTTAGGTGCTAGTCGGAAGCTTGATTGACGCCTAGTGTTTGGATGCCTAGTCGGAGCTCAGACAACGCATAGACGTCGTATGTAAATTAAATAATTTTTTTGTTATTTTAACTATTTTTCTTAATTTTTTATCTTTAAAGATAATTTTGAAACTCATATATATTTTTAGTTTATCTCATTTGAATTATATTTATATATGACTTATTCGATGATTATAAAATTATTTTTCGTTTGTAGTTCTCAATCCATTAGATTTTTACATACATCTAATTAAATAATAAAAATTTGATAGAAGTCTATAATGCATCAAAAACACTATCGTTTTGCTAAAAAGTAAAAGGAAAAAAAAAAAAGGAAGAAAAAAATTATTCGGCGCCTAGCACCGTCTAGGCCTGAATTGTTCCGTCTAGCCTCGCCTACGCCGCCTACACCTAAGGTGTCCGAATAGGTAAAAATTGACACCGCCTAAACAGTCATGTAGCCCGATTTTTAAAACACTGGGCCTGATAAGTGAAAATCGATCAAACAAGTGTAAAAAGATGAAATTGTCCGAGTTTAACTCATATTCCATCTAAAATGAATTTATATTCAAATAAGCTTGAGTTAAACTATTTGATACTCAAGTTCAAAACAATAAAAAAGTTTATTTAATCTCAACTCGATAAATATAACAAAACTATGTTGAAACTCAAGGTTGAAAAATGAAAAATATGTATCAAAGGATCAAACTACTCAACTTGGATATCAAATGTAATTGTTACCTAAACAAGCTCAAAGATAATTTTTAAAGGTCAGAAAAAATTTAAATTTAAACTTTTAAAGGTCAACTACACCTTAATGTCACAAGACATTCACCATTTTCTTGTGTAGAAGGGTTGAGTGAATTATGAAGCTTGTCTTTGTTACAAAGTGTGTAAAAAAGGTAATAGATCACATCAATATTACTTCTTTGATGCAACCACTTTTGGGCTATTGTAACAAAACTTTATCAAGAAAATAATTTAAAGTCTCTACCTAATCCTGTCTTGTTATCAAATGTTCCACCTGTAGTAAATACAAACAGAATGCAGACAGACCCTCAAAATTAAGAATGTAATAAGAAAATAATTGAGATTGACTAATCACTACAAAATAAACCAAGGAATGAGAGATTAGATATAAATACAAAGGAGAAGGTACATTATTGATGCTGTCAATATTAATATCATATACTTAAATAAAGCACACAGCTTAAAAGTATCTTATGGGAAAAGAACAAATAAAAATTCCCAGATTGAAAATAATTATTTATTATTTTTTGACCAAACTGGGTCTAAGGTCTTGTGGTCTCATTTTCAAGAATTCTAATGAGATTATTTTAAGGTATGCATTTTGGCAGTAGTTAATGGAAATAGAAATAGTGCTAAAAATCAATTTAAAGTATAATTGTTTTTCAATTTGTAATTTACATTTTTTTTTAATCTGATTGCAACTTGAAGTGTAAGAGTTTCTCAAAGTATAATTAATTTTTTTTTCGATAACTTTTCCGGTGAAATGTACATCACATGACTTTCAGAAGGATAAACCAACCTGAAATATGACCATTTTTTATTTTGCAACTTGAAGAACAACGTTTTTTCAATTTAAAACCTAAATTTTTTTGAAATGACAAATTTATCCTTATTAAAATCATGTATTATGCCAGAAAAGTTGCCAGAAAAAAAGTTTGGGTTGCACTTGAAAAGAATTTCTATACTTCGGATTGTAATCAGATAAAAAATAATTTCAGGTTGCAAATTGAAAAGGATCATACTTTAAGTAGATTTTTTTATTGTACCCAATAAAATAAAGGGTTAATTTTATTTTCCAACTTGTACTATGCACGTTTTTTAGTTTTGCATCCTAAATTATTTTTTTTCTCCGATCACAACCTATACTATACGTTTTGTTTACTTTTACAACCTCCGATCAATATTTTCCGACGAGAAAATGCCCATGTGATTTTCAAGTATTAATTGAGGGTTATTTTCATCATTTTCTAGGTCATTATTTAATTTCCCTTCCAAAATCAAATTTAACCCTAATTTTTCTCATATTTCTTCCGCAAATTGTTTCAGCAAATGAAGATTAATGATGAGATTCAAACAAACATAAGATCTATTTACCATTGAAAATAGTTAATGAACCAAATTTACTCATGTCTTAGAAGTGCAAATGATGAAAATAACCCTCAATTAGCACGTGAAAATCACGTGGATACTTTCTCGCCAAAAAATATTGGCCGAAGGTTGTAAAAATAAACAAAACGTGTAATATAAGTTGTGATCGGAGAAAAAAAATAATTTAGGATGCAAAATTAAAAAATGTGGATGGTACAAGTTGGAAAATGAAATTAATCCTAAAATAAACAAACTACTATTGAAATATTGCAATAATTGCTTCATAGCAAGTAGAAGTTGACTTCAATATGTCAATTTTTCACATCAAACCACTTAATATTTTATATTTTGCTATGGGTTTATCAGAAGTTGGCATAGTGTTAAACAATGGAGCTTTGATAGTCAACATCACCAGTAAGGTACCACTCCATCCATGGGTGGTCCTCCAACCTAATGCTTATCAACTTGCAGCAAGAAGTTCAGACATCGAAACAACGACAAGATTAACTCGATGATAACAATTAAAACCCGTTCAAACTCCATTACGAAGTGAAACATCACAAGCTAAACAGGTTGCATTGCTAGTGAATGCATAAATATTATGAACACGAGGATACTATGAATGCATAAATACTGAAAAAGGGTGTTCATAGCTGTCATAATCTTGGAAGAAAAAGAGCATGAAAATGAAAGGAGCCCAACATTTCGATTCGTGTAAACAGGAAAATCATAACATTCTAACTATAAACCAATGTCAAAATCATCTTGGACTTTAACTAAGCACCTTAACGAGGAGAGACGGGTGGACTAACACTAGTTGATGGAAGATTTAATCTTTGCAATTGATTTACATTTGGTGATAGCTAATTCCATGTGTATATCCAATCATAAGTTATATCATATATGATACGATGAAATATGAGTGTTCTCATTTCTCAATCATCAAAGCCATAAAGGAGAGAATCAGGTGAAATTCAACTTCCCTCATGTTTCAGTGGTGAGTGCTGGTGGATGTAGATATCTTATGATGAAACTTGAAAGCGACCAAATACAGATTACACCAAGAAACTGAAGGACGTTCAGAAGCGTACTCAATGACCCGTTTATAGCCAAGTTGTGTGGTGTCATCTCCGCTCCTCTTACAGTGAATGACAGAGCTGTCACCAGTTGGGCTGCTCTGTTTAGTTGGTGCAACCTATAAACCTTCAAAATGCAAGAAATAGACATCGCGTTAAGTGTTAGAAATCAGCTACTTATTGAAATAGTAGTTCGTACTGAAGCATGCAGGATAATCTCACATTTGCATTTACTTTTAATAAAGAAAGAAATCGTTAATAACAAGATAAATACAATGCTATACTCGTATCTCAAAACACATCAAAAGAAAACAAGTTCCTAATATCCTTATGTCTTCGGATCCATAAAGCCACTCTAAATTAAATATTACCCGAAAAGCCTAACATGGGGTTCTCAGAAGTGTAATTCAGTAAACATTTCAACATATAGATTAAAACTACATTAATTCTGCACAAAAATTCTGCTCTATGTTAATAGTAACATCAAGTAATTTAATCCAATAATTTAACTCAGGTCATTTAATGATTTGCATCAATAGAAACAAACTCAAGAAATTTAAGATTTCGATATGCTTTACTTGGAAGATTATGGGAATGGCGGGCCATGATGGTGAGCCAACATATCTTGCATACTGCTCGAACGCAAATTGAACAACAATGCCGACAAGGTAGGGAGCAAGAGTAGCAGAAGCTGCAGGGCCAGTCCACGGCCAGACAAAACCCATTGTCACTGTTGGGATTATAAGACTAAGAACCAATACTGCAACAGAAGAGATGCGATCTCCCAAAAGAGGGACAAGATTCTGGTTAGTTGCTCCGTATGTTGGTCCCTTCGGTCGCCTTAAACGGTCAACCAGGAGAAGAAAAACCGCAACTCCGCAGTAGAAAATAGCTTCCGTGAAGAACAATATCAGAAAGTCTGCACACACAACAATGAATAAATACTCCATAGAAGTGATTATTTATAGAACCGTAAAGAAATTTTGTAGAAGCTAACAAGAAAATTAGTAGTCAGGAAACATGAAACATGATCTAATGTTGTATTGAAGTAGATAAAAGTTCTGTGATCAACGCTACTCCACGATCCTAGTCTTGAAATAGTTTTAAGTTTGTCATTTAAACCATAAGAAGATATGTTTGTTTCTAGTTTCATGAGTCAGGAAACTCTTATTTAAAACCTCTAACAAACAAGGATTATGATATCCACTCAAATACTAATCTATTTTACAAAAAACACAATAGTTAACTAACTCTACACTCTAACCTACTAATACAAATTCCAATACATACCTAAATTTCTACTATTACAATCATCAAATCATTACTATTACATCCACTAACAATATCATTTTTTCCAGCATTGATTTGGCATCTCCAGTACTAATCATACCCTATAATATCCTTAAACAAACACAGATTTTAACTATTCACTTTTATTTAAAAAACCCAGGATTTCAAAGTCGGATTTCCCAATCTGACATAAACCCAAAACAAACATCCCCTTAAGATAAGGAAAATTATATGCATCTTACACTTGAAACTACAGATAAACAAATTTTTTGCAATATGTTCTAGGATGACGACTTCAAAGTAATCAATAATCTGATAAATGTCCGGTCAAAACAAACTCATATGATGCACTTATGACATATCTGTTCAGCAACCAACATATTTAACTCAAAACTGCATCTACGCATTTTTTATTAGTACCAAGTGCGGATATAATTACCCTTCTGTGATCAACTACATTTAGGTTTTCTTGAATCCAGCAGCAGACAATTCAAATTATGACAGCTATCAGGAGGAAGAAAGAAACATATAAGAAAGGGACTAGCATTAAAGGAGTAACTCAAATAGCATAAACTTTACCTACCAGTTAATAAAGAATCCTCAAATATCAAAGACAGTATTCTGCGCAAATAAAGTGAAGGAAAGACGAACGATGCAACAAGAACAGTGGGACCAGCAAGCCACAATAGGTTATTTTGATTTTTTACAGGGCTAGAAACGAGATTTTCGTTTTCCCTTCTCCTCATAGGTCCGTAAAATGAAATGAATCCTGGTTTTCCTTTGGCTCCATCAATGTGATCGTAAGAAACAGTGGCGGAGGCGCTATCTTCAGCAGGAGAAACCTGCCTTTCCTGCTCGAGATCATCTGGTTCAAGCCCTCTGAATGGTTCTTGATCTTGGGAGGTGGCAAAGAGAATGTGCCTTTTTGACACGATATCTCTTACAGGTAGCTTTCCACATCTGAGCTGGCATGGCTTAACAACTAGCAAATAGAAGAAAAGTAAACTATATTGCCAAAGATAAATGTTAACAAAACTAAACCAATTCACCAGTAGTGATGCTTTAACAAGTGGAACTTACTAGAAAAGATATCTTCTGATATTTCAGGGGATTTTATATACAACCCCCAAATTTGTCCATGCAATCCATTTTATAACTACAGCCTCTTCATTTATATATATATATATATATATATATATATATAACTTATATTTAAAACCCACTATTATAACCCAAATATAACCTTACCCTCTCAAACAATCATTCAACCCCAAAACCCCTAAATTATGTCTCTCCTGCAATTAAAACAATACTAGGATGTTATCTCCATTTCTTTCTTGCACGAATATAATAAAGTGATCAATATTGTGAAGTTCTGAATAAGCTCTCCTTTCTCAAATCTTTGTTTTCAGAAGTCTCTTTCCAGCATGCTCCGGTAATTGTATTTAACAAAAAGTATAACTAATTCAAAGACAAACATTAGTATTTGGTGCCCAAAATTATAAACCAAAATATTAGTATTTGATGGCTAGTGAACATAACCATGAGCCTTGTAGCTCAAGTGGTATCCCACAGGTCACGCAAATTTTCTAGTCTTTATTATCCCCCTCCCTTCCACTCCTCCCAAACTCATTAAAAAAAAAAGGCTAGTGAACATACCAAATATTAGTATTTGATGGCTAAGGAATATATCAGCTATTAAAGATTGATGCTTAGCGAATTTACCATACATTAGTATTTGGTGGGCTAGTGAGCATTATAGATATTAGTATTTGGTGGCTAATGTATCTTTAGATAATAATGCATATACCAAATATTAACATTTGCTGGTCTATAAATATACCAAATATTAGAATTTGGTGGCTAACGCATATACCAAAAATCAATATTTTGGCGACAATGTTAAAAAAAAAACGACAGTAAACAGGCCGATAAAATCACAATAATCTTGAAGGGGTGGCTGCAAAGAGATATTTTACAGATATTTTTGTATTTCACTTAGAGATTGTTTTTGTCAAACTCAAAAAGAACTTAAAAGGCAAGTGTAGAAAGAAATATTGCTGATGTATCTAAAATCCCCTACCACAATACTTGAGCCTCTTCAAAATGTCAAAAACTAATAAGCTTGTGAGCCATCTAATGCTGCATTCTTGCAACTTATATGAGTGAAGTATTTGAAACCTACCTTTTATATTACTCAAACTTCCAACATCGACATGCTGCCACTCAAACAGTACCTGCCTTGAGCTCAACTGCAACCAATATACACTAATCAGAATATGCAACTAAGGGGATATCTACAATATATTGTTCAAGAAAGCTAAAAAGTAAAAACTATGTTGATTGGTACAAAATACAAGAAAACAAACATTTACATTTACATTCACAAATCAAAGCTTCTAACCCAATAAGTTATATTTACAGTCAAGATAATAATTCTACTCTCCTAATCCACATGATTTTACAACACAGTCCCAAGTAGAATAATTCCAAAACCAGTTCTTCAATATTCAGATTAAAAACTCCAATAAATCAAAACAATAATTAAAAAAAAAAAAACACAAAATACCTTGAGCTTTGCCTTTCTTTGATAAGGTGAAGAAATATAGGGAGAGAAACACCCAAACGAAGAATTAATTTTGAGCGCCATTCTTTTCAACTCACAAGCAACGCAACAATAGCCCTACTGCTACTCCAGCAACGTAAAGATACACAACTTTTTCATGATATTAAGAAAAATCCATTTCAATCCGAGGTGAATTTAGGACCCCATTTGAGAAATGGTTGCAGGAATTGTGAGGATTCGGAGAATTTAAGGAAGGTTTTGTCGAGGGAACAAGAAAGCGGCGGTTTTGTTCTTTCTGGGATTTTTTTTTCCTCTGTTTAAAGCTGAGATCTTTAAGAGGAGGGAAATTTCAGGGGAATAGAAAATTATGTTAAAATTACTAAATTAGATTTAAATGTTCAATAAAAAAAAAAAAGAGTATGAATTTTGTCACTGTACTTAATTTTATAGGATCGATCAATTCAAAACTTAAAATCTTTAAAATTGAATATAGGAATTATATTTGTAAAAAACATGTTACATAATATTAATATCAAAGAAAAAAAATGCGCTCAACATTCCACTTTTTTGTATATAAAATTTGCAATAGTCACTAAAGTGTATTGATTAAAGAAAAGTCAATTAAAATTTGTAAAAAATAGAGTAAATAAAATTAGATATAACTTCAAAATATATATCAGAGTATAAATATAAGAATGATTCGGGGTTCTTACAAAGTGAAACCATGCAATACCTGACACAAGATAGATCTTCCAAACAACAAAATTCTAACACTTATTTATGCATCGAGTTATTTAATTTAATATTCAAACTGCCTCCCCCAATCATAATTTGTTAAAATGGAGTTTTTGTACAATTTTATGACATGTAAGGAAATGCACAAATAGAAAAACATACCAAAGAAACAGAAACTAAAATCATCCATGGAAGAAAAATATATGAAGTGTAGGAAAAACAAACTTATTATATAACAGTACAACATGCAATAGCTACTATTTTGAGCTTAGATGCTAAGCTGGATTCAATCTAACAAAAACACATAGCTCAACCAAAATATTAAGATGAAGAAAAGATTCCTGCTCAAAACAGTGCATTACATAACAAAATGTAACAATCTCTACAACAATTCAGTTGTGTCCACAGGAAAAGCAATAAATACTATGAGCTATATCGATACTTTGCCATGAAACGAGCAAACCAAGAATATGCCTGAGTAGAAGCACCTGAAACTCAATCGAGATACTGATATTACGTGTCTTCTTTCGTTGAAATCCATCAAGGGAAAAACCCCAGTTCAAAAAGGGGCTCAGCAATTGCGCCTCTGTAAATATCTCACCCTAAACGAACGAACTAACCACAAAAATAAATGGACAAGAAACATATCTTAGAAAATGGGCTCAATGCTATATTAGATTTGCCCTCTTCAAAAACCTGATCGTTCTGCAGTAATACGGCCATATTGATTCAACATAGTCCAGGTACTTCTCCACCAACCACACTTGAAAATTTTTCAATTTTGTCCTGGTTAACTTTTTATAGTCCGTATTTTTTATGTCAACCAAGGGCTGCCATAAATGTTTATGCATGACTTCTTTTAGCTTCCCGCAAAAAATGTACTCGTATACCAGCAAGCAGTAGGAGGGCAGGTTCTTGATTATTTTGACCGTCTGCTTGAAGCTGAATACATAGAGACCGCATATTGCACGAATCATCTTAACATAGAGAGCCACAATTAGTGGTCCAAGAACCCATAAGGGTGTCAGTTCTTTTGATACTTCTGATCCATATACAAGATTAACTGCAAGGTACAATGGGGAGCTGCAAACATGATACAAAGCAAGTCATTAACAGTATGATGTAATTGAAGTCCTCAAAAAGGAGAGTGATACTATCTGCACTATTTTAAGCTCATGCTTAAAACTAAAGCATTGAATCAAAAATTTTGATGAAAAAGCTACTACAGAGAGCAAGCTATAACAAAACCAAAAACAACATTATTAACCACATTTTCATACATCTTGATTTTCAGTAAACATAATATATAATAATCAATCCACTTTCTTAATACCCCCCAAAACTAAAATCAAACTGAGGGCTTGACTATGTATTAGAGGCAAATTTACAAAGTAGCCCAAGAAACAACAGAAACGGAACATATGATAAACTTAAACCCAGATCAACTTCATTTTGGTATCCCATATCTAAAAGTATTAAAATGAGAAAGACTCTGGATGGATCTTTCATCCCTTGGAGGATATGATGAGACAGGAACAAGTTCTTGTATGCACCGATACCAAAGTTCAATTACACCCACAGATCTCCACTAAGTTTTTTCCAGTTCTTTGCTTTCTGAAAGAAAAAACCGGTATTCATGCTATACACACACCCATACAAGCATATGCACAGCTAGCCAATCATAACAGAGAGAGAGAGAGAGAGGAGTTCAACTACAATACTTACAATATTAGCAAGGGTATCTTGATTGTTGCATCCAAACTCAGGAAGTAGCACCAAGCTGCCTTCAAAATTTCACCTCTATCTTGCTTTTGCACAGTATTTGTTTTTTCTGATGTTTCTACTGAAGGTTTTTCCAAAGGTTCCTCCACTGGTTGCGTTCCTGATGGTGCACGCAGTAACATCAACCAATTCTTTAATAGATTTTGTATAGCCAGAGATCTCGTTGTTGTCTCATCTGCTGCTGAGTAAGGAGCTGGTACAACATTTTGTACATTTGAAGATTCCAGGGAGGATTCTTCACTCTCATGTTGCAAATAAGAAACTTTAACAGGATTCTTTAGGGATTTTGAACCATTAGCTCTGCCACCTGAACCATCATGTTGATTGCCACCTTTGAACGCAGATACTTTAAATACTTTTGACTTCGATCCAACCACAGAAGAACCTCCTCCACTGGAAGCACGATATTTTATCATAATAACACAGCATATGAAAGATAAAAAGTGAACATTTCCAAAACAAATGCACATTCAGAAATAGTGAATATCATAACCAAATGGCATAAACTTTATCATTGCAGAAATATGTGAAAAGTCAAGGAAGAAAAGATTAGTTAACCTTTATTACAAGAAAACATACACTATATTTTCACATGCTGATCTGAAGTAAGGTTATGATAGAATCCACCACAACAACATAATATGAGTTGTTCCTTTGACTTTTCACAAGAATATAGTGTATCTAAGCATGTTAAATATCATACACTAAACTAAACCTTTCATGGATTCATTGCAATCATTCTATTCTATATGAAATTTAGTAAATCTATATATGCCTCTAATCTTTCTTTAGATAACTAAACTTTAAAAATCTGCATAGAGTATATCCACATATAAATTGTACATCACAACAAAACAAACTTGCTGGCATGCAAGAAAAATGTTGATGGAAGTGAAGACAAGCTCATTGTGTTCCTCACAATAGCAATAGGATAAATCTTTCCCTTCTTGGGAAATCCCTCAACATTTCATTCTATCAACAACTGTCCCACATGAAAGCAAGGGCATATGTGGAAAAAAAAATGTCTACTATCCTGAGACACATCAAGAATGATGTTGATAAATCAGAAATGTAATAATGTTTAATAAAGCAATCCACTTCCATACCCTGACATTAAGCTGGTCAGCCCTTAAGATATGGGCTCACAAACCCAAGGGATTCATTGGAAAGGAGTTTTTCTCGGCTCAAGGCAGAGAGCCCGTGCATGGTATAAAGTGTTGACTTATCTCACAGAAGAGAAGCCTGGGTCTAGAAGAATAGCTAGGCATCAGTTTGACTTGAGAGCAAGACTATGTCTGTCTTTTCTGGCTAATGCATTGAAGAGGGTTGACACCGATCCCTATTAAATCACTCTTACGTATCCACGGCCATACCATGAATCTCATCTTCTAGTAAATGATTGGAACCAGTCCACCCTTGACTCATGGCCTTTTTATGCTACGGCTATTATGATGTCAGCGTTCAAATTGGTCTGATCTTTCCAAAAAAAAAAAAAAAGTGGAACCCTTCCCCTATTTATTTTATGCATTTCAGTCTCTATTCGGCCCACTTCAAACAAAATGAGTTGTTCCTAACTGACCCAATAATGGCTATCAACTATATAAGCACTTTGCCCTTTCTGTTTTCTATATAAGACGCACTACTACAAATGAGAAAGATTTCCTTACTAGATTTCCTTAGTACAGATAATAGTAAACGAAGGAGGGTCCATAAAATTTTGATTTTGAATGCAAGTACTCGGAATATATTCAATAACATGAATTTAGAGGTGTACAAGTACAATGTCTCACCTGGAACAGGATCTGCATTTCAGAGAGATTAATCTATCTTTCCTTCCAACTGGATGGAATGCAGGCAAAAGATGCTTTAGCTTGCTCTTTCTGCGCAATGATGAAGGCACAGAGGGGAAAGTGCTACAAGAACCCTGATTAAAGTAAACAGGAAGATTCATTTCAAATTTAAAATTGGGAAAACTGCACTGTAAAGAGATGATTTTTTCAGATAAGGAGAGATGAAAACAATTAATGAAGTGGATAAGGCAGTACATACAGAAATAAGGTGCTACAGTTGTTACATCAACATGAATCAGATTTATATAGGCTACATCATCCTGAATAATGACTAAATCTTTACAAATGCCAAAAGCACTTGATCAAAAACTTCTTGTTTGGCAAGGTTCTAATCATGTCCACTAGAAAAATAACCGAGGGATTCTCTCAAGCAGTGATTATATACCCACATGTAAAAGATCTGTCGTGGGAAATCAGAAAACTGAAACTCAGATTACAACAGCAACTCTATAGGTTATGCAGAAGGTTTTTCACACACTTAAAACAACTCATGCACATGCAAAACCTTCCCTGCCAACACTCTCATCACAGGCCATCACCCCTTTGGCCATGGAAGTAAGCTTCATCAGAAAATATTATGGTATCAACAAATCTCAAAATCACTAAAGCTTGCTTGACACAGCACCTATTATAAATGTATTACCAGGAATTAGGTTTCCAGACTATAAGAGTGTATTTGCTCCTTGATAAATAGAAAGAGATAGATGGAGTAATGCTGCACTAACATCTCAAAATTTTAAGAATTGCATCCTTCTTTTCTCGAATTCTCTCAAATATTTGTGCTTGCAGCATCTTTAAGAATATGATAGCTTTGACTTATTCAAAATGCTAATTGCACTCTAATTACCCACTCTACCATGGCAATTGATATTTGGTTTGTGTTACTGAAAATCAAAACAGTTCGCTGACATTGCTTCAGAATTTAGACATTGGAAACACAAATTGCGAGATGCCACCCATTACAGTTGTAAATATCATTATGATGTTCTAAAAATACTTTTCGTAAGTTTGAAATCTAAGTATATCTATTCCATGCCTAGAAGAGTAATGTTGTGCATCATAGAGCATCTTGGTATGCCATGCTGAGTCTGATACAACAAAGGTATATGAATAATGGATTACAGATAAAATGTACAAATAGAGTGAACAAAAAAGTCTTTAATATTACGAAAAAAACTAGATGATCTATGACAAGTATCTAACATATATGTTTCTAATTATTAAGACTGAGAATTCTGTCAAAAATTGTCATAGTGTGATAAATAGGTAAGGGGGCACGAAATAAACAATTATAGGAAGCTGTTACACAATACTCCTGAGTGGAAACCGAAATCAGGAGACAGAATTAAAGCAACACAATTCATGACTTTTATTCCCAACACTGTGAAACAAGAACAAGTGGAGTTAAATATGCCCATATTCATGAGTAAGATAATGATGAAACCAACCAAGTGCTGGCACTAATAATTTTTTGAGAAGCCTCAAGCAAAATTAGTGCAAATTGGTTGAGACTACAAGTGAAATTATAGGACGCATCTGCTGGTGAGATTGAGTGAGGGATAAAACACTAAACAACATCCTGAACATGATGATCAGTCATTGTAACTTTCCCAAAATTGTGCTGAGCTAATGTATAATCTTGGAAGGTCAAAGGTGGATGTGGTCTGTCAAGATTAACATTGTCCAAATGTAAACCTATATTACAATACAATTCGCAGCCACTCAACACCAAGAAAATGAGATTTTGCTTCAATTTGATTTATGACTTATACATCAAGCAAAAATGTTTTTGCTTCTACCAAATAATGCATCTCACAATCATTTGATGTGTTTCACTCCACAAACACTTTCCGAGTGCTGCACTGAAGATACAAGCTCAATTTCTTTACCATCAACAATAAAGATCTAAACAAGAAATTTATACCTGCAACCGATGTGTTGCTAATGCCATTATCTACACCAAATGCACACCAGACCTTGCCACGGAATCCATATTGTTGCTAACAAAAGTAAACCCTGAAACAAGAAGAAGCTCAAACTTGTTTTGCTCAGATGATAAAATTTGACTCATAATCTAAACATTGTAAATCCCTCTCTTCAGAAAGTGACCCCAAGAACGTAACTTCATAAATGTGACGTGATTATTCATAACAAAACGAGAACATACAAAAATTTCCCAGAAGTACTCATCAATCTTCTTCTTTTCTTTTTTCCTCCTTTTTAGCTCAAGACCTTCTACAAATAGTAAGCTAGGGGTGGACAAAGAATCAAACTTTGACCATCTCTCTAACAGAAGAGGGCAAGTAAGAGTTGGTCTCAGCAAACAATTTGACTGGGAAAACAATAAATTATCGAAATTACTCCCCCAAAAGATCATCATACCCAAAGAAAGAATTTTGAAATTACTATATGGGTTTCCAAATTCTATTATTTCAGAACATGCATTCATACACAAACATGGCAACATATATACCTAAAATATATTGTATCTCTATACAAATATACAAATATATATATTTATAAAAAAAACCCACCAAGAGAGAGAAAGAGAGAGAGATAGCTTACGATAAACAGAGAAGAGGCGCTATGAATTAGAGGACTTGTGTCTGAAGTCGAGTTTTATCCATAAGAGAAAGAAATTGCAGAAAGAAGATTCGGATAGAGTCAAATGGAAGGGACAAATTTGTGAAATTAGGGCTCTTGAGGGGGCTTTTTCAATTTGATTTTGGAATGTGCACTCTTTTTTTTTTTTTTTATGTTTAAATATAAAAAAATGCTGAAATGCATATATTGCGTACAAATTAATTAGTTGTTTTAGGAAATTAGTTGCCTACGTGTATCAATAGCAACCCCAAGAATTGTATACAACTTTTTTTAACGATTTAATGGAAGTTAAGAAGAGAACAAAGAAAAAAAAAAACTAATCTAACTTAATTTGATTTTTGATTGAGTTTCATTTGTAAAGATTGCATCCTTATAGATTTTGTTTGTACTTATTAGTCATTCCTTATTGATGACAAATTAAGTACAGGACAAATTTTAACACAAATAAATTTTACAAATACTATCACAAAGCCACAATTTAAAAAAAAAATTAAAATTCTTAAAAATATTTACAAATGAAAATAACTAAATAATAGATAAAACATGTAATGTCACACACACTGTTTGCAAATTTAGTGAAAGAAAACAAATGAAAATAATAAAACGAAGAATCGCACACGATATATACGACTTTAATGAAAGTAAACAAAACACTATAATATATCAAGATTATTCTCAGTTTGCAATAAATTGTCAAAAAACCCTTTCTTTTGATTTTATATTTAATTTTTTGACAATGAATAATGTTCAATAAATAGAACTCGAGCTAATTAGCATTCTTTACTAGAAAATAGAAGAGATCCCAGAAGATCACAAGCACAAATCTAGAATCATTAGATTCTAAAATGTAAGAAAATGGCAAAATTACAAATTAGCAAGAACAATATCTCGATCAAATCATATGAAGGCTACTTGTCCAATTTAAATTAAGTCCCAGTGCCAAATCAGTCAAGTTCATAAGGCTTGATGAAAATGGAGATGAAAACAACCTTAATTTTAAAATTTAAAAAATTTGATAAAAAAAATAGAAATAGATCGAGTATTTAAAAAAAAAGTCCATAAAAGAAAATCAGTGCAAGATAACATATGATATATTAGTATCAGTTGCTCTAAATATTATATTTAATATAGATCAAGCATGAGGTAGCTAAATTAATTAATGGGCCAGCCTATATCTATATATAATTAAATAATTAATTAGGCTCAACTAAATTAGTTTAGTCAATTACTAAATCTATAATAAAAGGATACAATTGATGAATGACTAAGAGCAATTTCATAGCCAAAATACAAATATAACTTTATGCATAAGATCAATGGAGGTCCACTACCAATATAACTCAAACCAATTTCCGCACACCACTCTCTACTTTTTTGTGTATGAGTTATAAATTGACTCGTCTCATCACATTAAATCAGTAGAATCTCATGAAAATCATACTTAAATTGTGATGCTCATAAAAATTATTACAATTCATAATTGTTATCCTTCAGAAAATTAAGTGTTATTTTTAAGAAAGAATATATTAGTTTTTTTATCACATATAAATTTCTCTTAGTTAACATATTTGATTCCATCCCTTACCATAAAATCTCTAATGTAGTCTGGATATTCTATTTTTTTTATTTAATTTGCCTTTATTTCTATACACTAGTTCATTAATATATAGGGCCGGTGCGTATGTGTTTAATAACATTATATAAAGATAAATATTAAAGTCTATGATATACTCGATTAAAAGATACAAAAAAGTAACAAATATATATATATATATATCATTTTCCAACATATATCATGAGCGTTTTTAATTTTGCATTTTAAATTTTTTTCTTCTTTGATCACAATCTATACTAGAGGTTTTGTTTACTTTTGCAACCTCCGACAACATTTTCCAACGAGAAAGGGCCCTTGTGATTTTCGTATGCCAACTGAAGGTTATTTTTGTTATTAACGCTTTTAAGACATTAGTAAATTTGGTTATTCAGTTAATTTCAACGGTAAATAAATCTTATTTTTGTTTGAATCTCACCATCACTATAATTCTTCATTTACTCAAACAATTTGCAGAAAATATTGAGAGAAACATTAGGGCTAAATTCAATTTTGGAGGGGGAATTTAGTTAATGGTCTAAAAAATAACGAAAATAACCATCAATTGGCATGCGAAAATCGTGTGGGCCCTTTCTCAACAAAAAATATTGTCGGAGGTTGAAAAAATGAACAAAACGTGTAGTATAGATTAGTGATCGGAAAAAAAAAATTTAATATAAAATTAAAAAATATGCATACTATATAGGTTGGAAAATGAAATTATAAGAGAGTATATCATATATGGGTATGAATTTTATGTGTAACAAGTCGCTTTTCCACTTTGATTTTGTAGTACCTATTGAGGTACTTATGGTTAAAAATGAGATAGTAATTTATCGTAAACTTGATTTTATCATGCTTGTATGTCTGAATGGATAATTTATTATATATTTTTGAATTATTTAATTCTTATTGAATTATTTGGTGTGGTTGGATTAATGAGATAAAGTAAAATTAATTTCGAACTAAAATTGAAGAGCAGTAATTTGTAGTTTTGGTGCAAATTGACGTTAATATACATTATTCCACGATGTAGATAGTTTTAAAGCGTTACGATATTAAGTTTAAGTAGCTTTAAAGATAGATTTCGCGAATAAAGCCATTCAAATAATATCCATTTAAATATATCAAAAAAAATCAGTTGATTATTTTGATCTATTAATCCTTCATGATATATTATCATTTTTTATGTACTAATTAAGGAGGAGAAATATTTGTCAATACCACATCTTTACTACAAGTATACATCTTCTTATCTTAAAGTTTGAAATAAGAAATCTTTGTGAAAAGAAAATATTATAGGCATTAACTCGTAAGATAGGCAGCTAGAACAAATCTAAATAGATGGTATATTTAAAATCATATATAAAATTAAAATTTAATTCTATATTAATAAATATATTTAATCAAATTAGATAGCCAACGTGGAGCGATTTTAGTCTAAAAAAATTGAAACATGATTATATAAGGCGATGCAAGTCGTGATTTATATAATAATTAATTTGGTAAGAGTGGTTTGATACAATGTCGTTCTTATGTCGTTTTATTTTTATGAACATCCTTAATTGATCTCCCAATTAAGAGCTAACATAGATAATTTAATCAATCTGAGTACTTATCAAACCTAAGACAACATCAAAATATCATAATCAGATGATAGACCATTTCTACCCAGGATGCATAAAAATTTAAGACGTAAGTATGATTTTGCATAAAAATTTAAGGCGTAAGGATGATTTTACAAGACATTTATACTCTGAGGATTTTACTGAGTTATAAAACCTTAATGACTTTAGATTTATCTTCAACCCATGAATGTCTAAACGCCTTTCTGGCAATACGGCAAAAGGGTGAACATTAGGAATTTATAATCATTTTGGTCGTAAAACTCAAACCTGAATGTCTCAACCTTTCATAAAGTTTTATGCTTCTTCTTCATTAATTTTAATGAACTAGCTACACCATTTTAACATTGATTTAATTGATTAATAACACATTTTTTACATAAAATTTACCATCATAATATAAAACACCAAAGTAAAATGCAATACAATAGACTATAGAACATACTTTGTAATTACAAAAAAAAAGGTGTGAAAATATAAAGCAGCAGCAGCAATAATAATAATAATAAAGAAAACATTATAAAATATGAAAGGCAATTGGTCTGAGTTCCAAGGATGAGGCTTTCATTTTCCACCATCCATCATAGATAATAAATAATTCTACAAAAAAAATCTACTATATTCAAATCCTTCTTCTCCTTGCTGTTTTCTGCTACACTCAAAATCCTCAGTAGAAAGCATATAAACACACAACAAGAAAAAAAGAAATTGAAATGGCACTAAGAATGTGGGCTTCTTCTACAGCCAATGCTCTGAGGCTCTCAACTGCTGCTTCAAAATCAGTTCTTCCTGCCTTTTCTCTCTCTAGAACCTTTTCATCTGGTCAGAAATTAATGCTCATTTTTAATTTTAAAGGGTTTTTTTTTCCATATGTTTTCAAGAAATTTATTTAATAAAAAAGAGAATTTGCAGTGTTGGAGGGGCTCAAGTATGCAAAGTCACATGAATGGGTGAAGCATGATGGCTCTGTGGCTACCATTGGAATCACAGACCATGCTCAGGTCTACTATATATTTATATATTCGGTATCGTTATTTCATGTTATTCGTGTGGTTAATTATAAATTGTTGTGGTTCATTATGAATTGCTGCATCGAAACGAGATTTATTCAGTGCACACATTGTCTCTGTTATTTGGTTATAATTAAACTTTGGCAATTGATTCTTGCTAATGAGAAATTAGCTAATTTGTTTTGGTGCAAACTATGTTATATTTGTTGGTAAGAATTTTGCACCTAGACATAGACTAATGCATGCAATTCAACCACTTAACTCCCAGTTTAGTTGATTTAGAGAGAAAGCATGTAATATTAGCATTTTAATGTTAAGATTTATGGGTCCAATTGTTGAATAAGGTTGTTTGAATGAGTTTAGGACCATTTAGGAGAAGTTGTGTTTGTGGAGCTGCCTGAAATTAGCAAAGAAGTGTCACAAGGCAACACCTTTGGAAACGTGGAGAGTGTGAAGGCCACAAGTGATGTTCTCTCACCGATTTCTGGTGAGGTTGTCGAGATCAACACAAACCTAACCGAGTCGCCTGGATTGGTAAAATTCCTAACAATCAATCCAATTATACCAACATTTCTTGTTTTCTTGCTATTTGAATCTTCAATCTTGCATTTTATTTGTTTCATTAACGCGTGTTATATGTACAGATGAATAAAAAACGAGATGAAACATGAAATCTAGGTTAGATTCGCCTGAACTAGTAAAATACCACTAATAGTCAATCAAATTATACCGATATTTTCTTGTTAATTTCTAGCTATTTGAATCTTCAATCTCGCATTTTATTTGTTTCATTAATGCACGTTACATGTAATGTCGAATGAAAAAGGGGATGAAACATCAAATTTGGTGTGATTTAATAATGACTTGTTTGTTTTGAAGATCAACAAAAGCCCATATGAAGAGGGATGGATGATCAAGGTGAAGCCCAGCAATCCTTCAGAACTGGATTCCTTATTGGGCCCAAAAGAGTACACCACATTCTGTGATGAAGAAGATGCTGCTCACTGATTATTTCTGAATTTATTTTCCCTTTATTTTTTCTATAACAAACTCAATTTTAATTTTAATGCAGTATATTAATTAAGTTCTGGTTAATTCGTAATTAACCACGTGCATGTCTTAATCCATGCATATTTATTAGTCTAATCTTACATTTCACCAAAATGAGACGAATTTTATAAATCAATTTCTATATTGTGATTTATGAGTTGTAGATTTATTCGTTTTAAGGAATTAGATCAGCTAGATAGTCTCACATAAATCATATTCCTTCCTTTTTGTGAACTTTTATAACTAAAAGTTAAAATTCGTTCTCAATAATTGGGGTTCAAATGAAATATTGTTTTATTTCCTGCCTATATATTTGATTATTTTGTCTCATTATACTTAACATAAATTGCTAAAATATATTTTCAATTTCAAATCATTATTAAAAACTATGTATATGAATTAAAATTATAAATGACATAGAGAAGAATAAGGGTGCGGTTATCCGCACCCCAAGGAATACTAAACACACCCCAATTGTGTTGTTACTGTTCATATGTGATGTGAACAGTAACAACACAATTGGGGTGTATTTAGTAATATGTGGGATGCGGATAGCCGCACCCGAAAAATAATAGCATTGTTGTTTTCTATTTCAAATCATTAATAAAAATGTTCCAATAGGTCATTGTAAATGAGGGTGCAAGGTAAGTTATATGACCAAATATTTCAGGTAAAAATGTTCATATTTCATTTACTTGTAAAAGTGGATCCTTACCCAAGTTCTTGACAATTATACATTAACCACGAGTAGAAATCAAATTTTAATGCAAATAAAAATATAAAAAAAATAGATTATTACAAATGTAAAATAGCGCAATCTGCATGCAAGTCAAAAAAAAAAAAAAAAGACACTAAGTTTCAATTCAATATCATATTACCAAGACCCAAATATTGAAATATACATTTCTGAGAGAGTTTCACTGTCCAAAAACAAATTGCCTTCTCTCTGCAACTGCAATCGTATAGTCAGTAACTAAACTACCATACTTTGCCGTAGATCTGCAACCGAAAAGGTATGTAGGCATTTCATCGAACACCTTTCGTAGTAATTCATTCTTGAAATTTGTTGATAAATTCGTTAGAAATCTGAACGGCGATTCGCACTCAGTTCAGCTCGGGTTCATGTATGCGCGAATTATGATTATAATTAATCAAGTATTGTTATCTCAGATTCATACTGAAGCCTTGCTCTGTTGTGGATGCTAAAGAATATGTCTAGCGAATCAGTAATACTGGGGTTTGATTTGAATTATTGAGGTTTTATAATGGAGCCCAAGTCGCCTTCGAGATCAAAACTTCAAATTTCGGGGGTATATTACAATCCCAGATTGCGAAAATTCGTTGTAGTCTCCCTTTTGATAATCTTGATTTTGGGTATAGTTGGTGGATATTTAATTTTTAAAGATCGCATTTTTATGTCTGAGAAAATGAGCACATATTTTACTGTTGTGTTGGATTGTGGAAGCACTGGCTCAAGAGTAAATGTGTTCGAATGGATGATTGGAAATGGAAGCAAAGTTTATGGTAATTTACCGATTTTATTGCATAGTTATCCAGATAATTTGAATAAGAGTAATGGCTGTGAGTACCATTGCATGCAAACTCAGCCTGGGTTGCATAATTTTGTCAATGATGCAGTTGGTGTGAGGGCCTCTTTAGTACCGTTGATTAGATATGCGGAACAATGGGTGCCATTGGATAGACGTGCAGCAACGCCTATATTCATTCTAGCTACAGCTGGAATGAGGAGGTTAGTGGATGAGGATGCCGAGAGAGTTATGGAGGATGTCGAAAACGTTGTCAAAGAGCATAGGTTTCTGTATAGGAAGAGTTGGATTCGAGTCTTGAGTGGGAAAGACGAAGCGTATTATGGTTGGGTTGCGTTGAATTATAAAATGGGGGTGTTTGGGAGCTCGTCGAGGCTGTCCACGTTGGGACTTCTTGATTTAGGAGGCTCATCGTTGCAAGTGGTGGCTGAGGTAGGTGTTTTAGTGGAAGACGAGCATGGTTTTAGGTCAAAGATCGGGGCAGTTGAACATGGTATTGTAGCTTATTCGTTACCGGCTTTTGGCTTGAATGAAGCTTTTGATAGGACAATTGTTATGCTGAGTCATACTCAAGCACTCAGAGAAAGTTTTGGTGGCGGGTTTGAAGTGAGACATCCGTGTCTCGGTTCTGGTTTTGTGCAAAATTATACATGTCATGGTTGCTTTGGCATAGACTCTAGAGTTTCGAAAAATTTGAGCAATCATTTGCAAAAGAGTGAGTTGAATTCTGTCTTCCTTGTTGGGGAACCGAATTGGAAGCAGTGTGAAACGGTTGCAAGGGCTGCTGCCATCAATTCAAGCAGCTCGGAGTGGTCTCACCAGCTTGATCGATCGAAATGCATAGGCTTGTTTTCTTATGGAGGTTAGTGAAATAATCTAAAGAGAATTATCTTTTGGCTATTGTTCAATTCTTGCACTTTCAATACACATGTTGTTACTTGTAGACCTATGGATCAATTTCTTTATTAGCTGAAGCTGATGTGGTATTCTGTATACTTGGGCATTTTCTGTATACTTCCTTTTAGGGGTAATTGCCACAAAAATCACGAACTTTCCCCAAAATTGCAATTTTAACATGATTTTTGGCTATTAGAAAATTTAGCATGACTTTCAATTTCTCGTGCATTAGTAACCAACGGGCAGATTTCAGGCATCTTTTAACTCTATAAATTCATGTTTCTTGGTGAATTAATATCTGTTTAATACATGTAGTAGAATCAATTGGGGTTTTTTTTTTTTTCATAATTTATGAAAATTTAGGGATTACTGAAATGCCTGAAATCTGTCCGTTAATTACGGATACACGGGACATTGAATGTCATGTTAAATTTGTTAATAGTCAAAAATCATGTTAAAATTGCAATTTTGGAGAAAGTTCTTGATTTTTGCTGCAATTACCCTCTTCCTTTTATGTATGGAAAGATAATGTTTATCTTGAGAAAAGATAATGATATAAGCATGGCCGATTCGGATGATTAGTTATCATCTCGGAATTAGTAATTTTCCTATTTAGCTTTCTCAACCCATGATTAGCACAAGATTAAAATGTAGTATTAGTTTCATAAGTGATGCTTGAAGCATGAATTACACCTAATGAATAACTAATAAATCAAGCGCCATTTCAAGTTTTGTGCTTTCTTTTGTGGAGAATAGTGAGCTACTTGAGATTGCCATGTCCTATAAACGAAATAGGGTCTACGAAACGTGAGTTTTGAGTAAACATGATAGAACCAGACATCACTAGGTAACTATGAATTTAGCTGAATGAATTGATTTCCACTTGTTCCTAAGCATTTCTTACTTTAAGTGTCCTCACCTACTCGAGTTCTCCTTTGCAGGCAACACAAATCTTAACTTAACCAAAACATTACATACCGTCTCAAGGTATCATGCATTATCCGGTTTTTTTGCAGTCTACCATGCACTAAACTTGAGCGAAAGGGCAAACCTGTCTACGATGTGGGAGATGGGCGAGAAGCTATGTTCCAGATCATGGGCCGATCAGAACGACATCAACAGACAAGTTTGTTTTCGAGTTCCCTATTTGACCTCACTCATAGAAAATGCTCTTTGTCTTAGTGGGGTGGATATAATATTCGGGCCCGGAGACGTTTCTTGGACATTAGGCGCTTCACTAATTGAAGGAGAGTTTCTGTGGCATCATGCGGAAAAGTCGCAAAATCGGGTATTCTCTCTGAGAGACAATGTGATGAGACCACCTCCATTACTCACATTTGCTTTGCTATCATTCATTTTGGTCATTGTTTACTGTTGTCAGATTAAGTTGCCTATGTTAGGAAGGAAAAATGCTGCTGCTGCTGCTAGGACATCATGCCATCTTATTTAGGACATCTTAAAAGGCAGCCTAGTTAACTGTTAGATAAATGCATTCTTGATGAGAAGATAGATAATTTGAGCAGTTTTTAGTGTATATAAACTCTTGATTACACATACAAACACCTCATCAATAGTTTAAATTTATTTGGAGAAAAAGTTGCATGTCTATTTGACTATATGATATTTTCTTGTTCTGTCAAGTTGCTGATGTGGCTGGTTGCCAAAATTTCGAGTTTCGGTCCTGCTCAAAGTAGAAACCGAAACTATCCATGCCGGACCGAATTTTGTACCAACAGGTATCGGTCCTACCTAACCCTAGCCCCTTTTTCAAATTTTTTTCAAAACAAAACCGAACCGAACTGATTTGATCGGTTTGGTTTTTTTGTTTCGATTCGATTTTGCTCACCCCTAACTTTCAGGCTGGACTCAAAATGCGAGCTCTAGCTCTAGCTATAGTTGGCCTGTAATCATGCTTCTCTTTACCACAGACTAAATCAGCAACATCACAACACAGCAGGTTGTCTGAATCTAGACATTATACCTGACAAACACAGTTAGCATAACTCTTAATTTATATGAAAGTTTAGCAGAAATCCCACAATGGATTAGGTAAACTTGTAAAGACCCTAGCTAGAAATATAGTTTCATGAGCCAAACTATAAGCTCCTTTTGCTATGTACTTGTGAGAGCTTTTCAGTATGCAGCCACGAGATCCAACTTGCATCCGTTCGTCTCAGACCCACGAACATCGACCCAAACCTCATTAACTCGAGAAAAGAGCTTGAAGGGAGAATTATACTGAGCAATAGAGTAACCATACCCAGTCTGAGTAGTAGTCGAATTTGCCCACTCAGACCTGCTCAAACTAAGAGCCAGTTTCTCAGCCTCCTTCACAATGTTGTTATCCCTCGCAAACCCTGAGAATTTCCTCACAGCAATGCAGCGACTCTTCCACCAATCGGGTTGAAGGTTCAACTCGGGCAGTGGAAGCGGTGGGTCCGCCTGAAACCTCGTAGGGAGATACAGTTTTACAAAGTAGGCCGATGAGTGTAGAGGTCCAGCTCCGGGGACTATGCTCGTTAAGATCGGGACGGTCATTGGTATCCTCGAAAAGTTCAAGTTTGCACCTTCTATGAACTGGAACAACCTGAAAATGACCAACTTTTTTGGCATGATCACTTGTAGAATCAAATAGTTGCAGTTTAAATTCAGCTGTGTTGAATTATCTTGCCATTGATTATTATAGATGATAATGGAAAAACACTAACTAGGAAAACTTTTGGTGTCAGAATGGAACTCTTAGGTTAGCTTTACATTACAATACTCTTGTGAAAATTGAATACTGAAGCTTCGTGCTTTGCTACCGTGACATGTCAAGGTTAAATATACGATACATTAGAAAGATAAAGCACCGTTACATGTCAAGGTTAAATACTTGAACCTACGATACATTAGAAAAATGTAAAACCCGTCCCATAACTATTGGGTGTAGCGAAAATAATCCCGTGGTTGATCTTATGATCATACCAACACTGATCCAAATCCCGTTATCATATCAGCACAAATGCACCGGATTTCATGATCATACCAACATTATTTTACTGGATACCATGATCATACTGGTACTAATACTCTGAATTTCATGATCATACGCAGTACTAATGCACCGGATTTTAAAAGTGCAAAAATTTAAATATTTTAATTTTGACGATGTAATGTGATATGAACTTAATATAACGTCATGTCATCGATATTGGTGGGAGGGGAGTACATAGAATTCAAACTAAATTAAAGAATTTGGGATTAAAACTTTTGCTTTTGGGACTTTTAAAAGGAACAAAGACTGGTATTTGCTAACAACCCAAGAAAGCTGCACTACAACAATTGTCTAAAGTCAAAGAAGCAATTATAATTCCATTTTTACCGTTTTCCACATCCAAAGAACAATCAAGAGATAGAAGAAGGGTACCTATGGAAGCCAATTTTGGTAGCTTGGTGAAAGGATATATCATCAACAGGGGCAGTCATCCAAGCTGATTCTCTGTAAAATCTCACTTCAAAATCAGATTCTGAATGCACCACTGTAAACTGTGGTGATTCTGATGCCTTGTTGCATTCAACTCTTTGGGTAATAATTACAGAGATTATTACAAAAAAAGTCGCGATTCTGGGACAACCCATTTCCTAGAAAGAAGCGAAATTCGAGGAAGATGGAGTTGATGAAATTGATGAATACTCTTTTCAACTTTCCACGCAATGCATTAAACACACGGTTTGCAGAACGCCAAGTCAATGCGACAATGGTTATGATTGGAGAGAACCGTGAAATTGTAAAAGGAGAGAAGCTTTCGAATCTTCACGCTAATAAAATTTGGACTTGCGACTTTAGTTTTGCTGGGAGAAAAGCGTATAATACGTTTTTCTTTTTTCTTTATTTTTTTGAGGGAATTCTTTATTTTACTTATTATTAAAAAAAATTAGGGTTCAAGTGTAACTTTAAAAATGAGTTTCTAAAAAAAAAGGTCTTCTAATTGAACTTTTAATTTTAAAAAATTGATGTATCATACTATTCATATTTTATTTTTCATAAAATATATTAAGTATATATTAATGGTTCCATCATCTATATGTATGTATACAACACAAAAACTCCTGTGCACCAGGTGCACGGATCTAAGGTCCGTGCAATCCGGGTCGATCCGACTCGAATCCGCGAGTTTTTAATTTTTTTTTTCTAAATTTTTATCCTGACCTTTATGTTATAAATGTATGACCTTTACGTTATAAATGTGTGACCTTTATGTACAACTATCTCTACCTTTATGCATTGTAACTTAGGGAAAAAAATGAAGATTTTCAACACAATTTGTACATAAAGGTCATGATAGTTGTTAGGTTACACATTTATAACATAAAAGTCACATATTTACAACATAAAGGCCACAACTTGAAGCAAAAAAAAAAAAAAAAAGGCAAAATTCAAAAACACTTTACAACATAAAGGTCACAACTTGAAGCAAAAAAAAAAAAAGAAGGCAAAATTCAAAAACACGCGGATTCGAGTCAAAAACTAGGTCGATCCGACCTAGATCCGCGAGTTTTTAATTTTTTTTAATTTTTTTTTCCCAAATTTTTGTCCTGACCTTTATGTTATAAATGTATGACCTTTACGTTATAAATGTGTGACCTTTATGTACAACTATCTCTATCTTTATGCACTGTAACTTAAGAAAAAAATGAAGATTTTCAACACAATTTGTACTATGTACCTTTATGTGATATTAATGTGACCTTTATGTACAAATATTCTGACCTTTATGCATTTTTATATATTATATATAAAGGTCAGAATATTTGTACATAAAGGTGACATAATATAACATAAATATCGCACTGATATCACATAAAGGTGTACAGTTCAAATTATATTGAAAATCTTCATTTTTTTCTAAGTTACAGTACATAAAGGTCATGATAGTTGTACATAAATGTCACACATTTATAATATAAAGGTCACAACCTGAAGCAAAAGAAAAAAAAAAAATTCAAAAACACGCGGATCCGGATCAAAAACTGGGTCGACCCGGATTGCATGTGCACCAAGTGCACACAAGACCAACTTATGTATACAATGTTGATGAATGAGAAATATAGATTCGATATTCCTTTTCTTTTTTAAAGAACACAAATGTCCAATGTCCAACTATAAAGCGTGAGTTATCAAAATTCTACAATTAGCATCATTGAAGGTCCAACATGTATAGTGCACTCGTAAAATAAAATACGATGAGAATAGAACTGTAGTTAAGATATCACGATTAATCCAACTCGAGGGGCAAAAAGAACAACACAAAATACATGTATATTCTTTACAAAATCAAAATCACAAGTGTATAATATATATAATCCGGTTGCAAAGCCTCAAAGAAGTATTTCCTCACTTCTTGAAGGTATCTGGTACAGTATCTGCTGTGAAGAACTCTTCTACAACAGCCTTTGCCGAGCAAAATCTCACCTACAAACACCCAAATATATCATTAATATGAAATAAATCGAGAAAAATGTCTGAAAGTCACAGTTTTTTCAGTTAATGTAAAGAACATCATAAGATACATCGATACATTAAACATAGAGAATAAACCAGTCTGAAGGAACAATGATTCATGCATCTTTAGTACAAATGTTCATCCAACTTTCGTTTCAATAATCAGAATCATAAAGAGCAAGTATGATAGGAAGTACTCACCAGAGAGGCATATGATTGTAGCAAGGGCTTAACTAGCTGCCAAAATGGCTTGAATACAAACGGGGCATCCACGAATAGGACTTCACCAAGTCGCTTTGGATAGTAGCAGTAGAATGCGTCAAACTGCACATAAACGGCAATGATTTTCACTTTCTAAGCAGTGACACAGAATATACCAAAAATAGGGAATTGTACGAGGAATGAGCAACGAAAAGCATAAAACTGTATGATCTGATAGAAGTCTACATATCCAGAAAAAGGGCTTTCAGAAATATTATGGAAGTTAGTTAATAGGGATGTACCACAAAGGTTAAGAACTTAAGGTCCGCATTTTTTGTGCCAAAGCCACGGAGATCAATTATAACGAGTATATCCTGTTTTCCAGCTGGAAGTTTGCTTATTGCCTTCTCAATCAAGAATACAAGCAGCTTCTCGTCTTCGTAAAGATCATACTCCTGTGTTGACGAATATGATGGTAAAGATAACATATAATAAGTTTAATATTGGGGTTTTCAAGGTGCATCAACCGAAATAAAACAACTCCGGAAAAGTACCTCTAGCACTCTAGTTTGAAACCATTCTTATCTTAAGGGGACTAATTTTCAGCTAAATCATTAAGGATCCATGTTTAGACTGGACTTGGCCCATCCGGATTTTGGATGAGTTCAATCTAGTCCATATTTGTACAAAGATTCATAAATTCATAAAATCCTAAAATTATACCCTACTTTTCCTATTTTTTTCTAAAATTTCCAATAAAAACATCTATTTTTTCCACTTTTTCTACAAATCCCAACAAACATCTACTTTTTCTACAATGTGAAAATTACATCTACTTTTCCTACAAAATCCCAAAAACAAACACAAGATTTTCAAAATCCATACTCACAAATCCTTCCAAATCCCAAATTCAGACTTGCAAAAGCCACCTTAAGTCTAGAACAAACATGTCTCTTTCACAGGCTGATTTATTTTCTTGATCCACAATTTAATGAAAGGGTTTCAAGAGACATACCCCCGGAAAATGCTTAGATCCATCCACTATTAGCACTGGTCTGCCATGTATGTCAAAATGGTTGTGCAGGTAACCTTTTCCAGTTTCCGCTGCAAGTTTGACCGATTCTTCTGACAATTCTGATACACGAAAATCCTCTCGCCATCTCTGTTCCGTTAAATTTGAGGTCACATAAACTAACAAGATACATATTTCACAAACCAAAACAATCAAACCATATGATGGAATATTCCAGACTAATCCAGCTCAGATTAGTTTACCAGCTCAGATTGCTTAGTATTAGTATTATTGTCTTATTAGAATAAAGTTGTTGTAACTACTTTCTTATGTGGCATAGTCTGTACATTTGGCAACATGTTATTAGTCTATATTAGATGCTTTACAACTAGCAGCAATAGATGCAATATAAATATAGTTCATCTCTGTAAACGAAAAAGTTTTTGCTCAATAAAATTATATCTTTCATCTAAGCTCTGCTATTTTTAGTCTTTTATCTACATTTCATCTGCCTTTGATCAATATGATCAGTTTATCAATCTTATCACCATAATCAAGAAACACTTACAATGGCCTTAGTCAATTTGGAGACGGTATCTTCGACAGAAAACTTTCGGTCCTTCAAAAACCAAAGAATCATCTCTTCGTCATCTCTACCACTTTTACCCACTGGCAGATTGCTGTGTTCTTTCTCAAGCTTTTCTTTGACTTCTGCCACTAGCTGCAACATTAAAGAGCTAGCTAATCATCTGATCTTGTTCAAACATTAGAAGGCATGAAATCAACAATTATAATTCTCTAAGGACATATCATAAACACTCATAGAAAGCAACTGCATTCAACCATAATCAAATACTAATTGAAAGATTTCTAAAGTAGTTTACATTCTTTTGCTATTTTCACTTCAAAAGTGGGAATAAATCCACAAGATTCATCCTTTCCTCGTATATTCCGAACCTTGTTACTAAATTGATACTTTCTTGGCCATTAAAATATGAAAAGCAGTTCAGAAAGAACATTCAACTCCTCAAGAAGAATTACTTTATCCCTTTTTTTTTCTCCCCAACAAAACAAGAAAGTTCTGAAACAGCATCTTAAAAATTCTTCAAAATCAGAAATACAATAATACATTCTATATCGCTGTATTTGAATCAATCTCACAAATCAATTCGACAAATAATTTAAACAAGAACATTAAAAAAAAAAACCCCAAAAAAGAACCCAGCAGAATGGAACATGAAATTAACTAAAGAATTCAAACAAACTAAACAAGAGGGAGTAAAAGGGAGTACTTTGTGCTCATTTTCAGGAGCCACTGAGCAACTGCGAATGCTGAGCTTGGAAACCTTTGTGGGTCGAAGAGAAACTGGCTTGAAATGGTGAGTCAAAGGGGTGCGGAGACTCAAACAGTGCGTCATTTCATCAAACAGTTTGTAATCACTCTCTGGGTTTCAATTCTTCTCTCTAAAACAGAAAAATAACGACATTTCTGGCTTCGATATTTAGAGTGACTGTCGTGTTATTTACACGTTTTGGTTAATTGCCAGTAAGTTTTGATTTTATACATCTTGGTTACACTAGCAAATTTCACGTGTTTTTTCTCTTATTATATATATATATATTTTTTTCTCATCTGTGTGTTTGATTTTATCTAATTTTTCTTTTAACACAATTTTAAATCCATCTTTCAAAATTGGTTATAATCAATCATAAAATAGTTAAAAGACTACTATTAGTTTTTCAATAAAAATCTTATGTAACATAATATTTTTTTTTTTGAGAATTTTTTTTGAAACATGATTTTTTTAAAAGATAAATGAAGTAATTAGTGGAAAAAAAGAGAGCATATTGTTGATATCTAATTTTTCGTTTATTTTATGTAACAAAAATAAATATAAATGAAACAACCTTATGTATATGAAAATAAAAATCAATATCAAACAAAATCATTTATTCTATTACTTGTATCAATTGTATGAATGATATACTCGTCATCGATTTGGATCTAGATACATGTTCTCATTTATAAATGATTAAATATATAGCTGGTATACCATACATTTCAGTTTTTATAGTGTTTTTCAATTTATTTTAGATTTTCTTCCCCTTTTAATTTGAGTTTAAGATTGTGTATATTTTATAGGGGAATTTAAATATTTTTTTAGCATATATTTTTAAACATATTTTCCTAATTTTTATTCTTCTTTTTGGTACGAAACACACATTTTCTATCTAATGCATTTATTATTTACCCTACATAATGTAATGTATTTACTCACAATTTTAACATTCTCATTTCTTGTTTTGTTTATGTTGTTTGTATGTGTCACGCCATTTTTTTACAATGATATAAAGTAAAAGAGTTTAATAAATTTTCATTGGGCATTCAGCAACTCGTTAAAACATGAATTTCCAAAAATAAACTTAAATTTGCAAGTAAAGAAAAGTCATCTCAAACAGCCCTGTATTATAAAATGTAAATCATAAACAGCGGAAGAGATATCTTTGTTTTATTGTTACAAAGTTAAAGTTGTACATACTTTATAAACTAGGTTTTTCATAAGATTTCAAACGACTTCTTCTGTACATTAAAAAAAAATACGACATCTCTTTCAATCCCCTTCCGAACTTTCAATCCCCTTCCGAACGACTGCAACTTCCAAAGTAAAATCACTTAAGGAAGTTAGTGCATAAAGACATTCAGTGGGGTTGGACTTGTAAGCAAATAGAACGTGAAAGAAACGTAAACATATAAGTTATCGAGCACATAGTTGGGGGTCTTAGCCGCATTGGAAACATTTCGTTAATATAAACACATTCATTCACTTTGCAAATAACACATATTCGTTTGCGCCATGTAGTAAAGCATATAATGCGACACTCATAGAGTAAACACATATTATTCAAGTCAAAAATCATTTGGAAACATAAACGTGGAAACATGTAAATTACCCCACCTCAGTCAAATAGCATCTCGGAAAGTTGTCACGCGTTCAGGTGACTAGTGGGGTCCTTGGTCGGCGTCTCCTACAAGACACATAAAACTTGTCTTAGAATCTAGTTGAACTATTTATGACTCGAATTGTAATTTTCTGCAAACTTTGGGTATCAATTGCCATTGTTCATAAATCAGGGGTCGATTTTGCATCATAAATCATATAGTATTAGATGCATGGAGGCTTGCATCATAAATCATATAGTATTAGATGCATGGAGGCTTGCACACGCTTGATACAAACATTGCCTGACGAGTAGGAGGTGAGGGCGCGCCTGCTTTTTCAGGATGAGATTGTGTATGATATAGAGAATGGTACCATCGTTGACTTCGGGAGGATGGCCAGACACATGCTGGAGCTATGGGGCTGTCATGGCCTCCCGACTACCCCTGAGCAGGGACCATATGATGTGTCCAACGATGGTATGGGAAACGAGGAGGATGAAGAAGAGCCCGAGGAAGAAGAGGATCCTGAGGAGTACCCTGATGAGGGTACTCCGATGAACCAAGTGCCAGGGTTACAGGGACCCCAACCTTTTTACTACATTACTTCCTGAAAGTGTGACCTCTGAGGGGAATGGATTAGGGAATAGGGGTGGCCTTGGCGTCGAAAATCGTCGACGGTTCACCCTTGGTTTCAGCTACTGTGATCTTTTCCACTGCTATTGATGGCTTTTATCTTTTCCACTGCTATTGATGGCTTTTGTTTTTGGAACAGACAGCATTACGCTAAACCAAAGTCTTTCTCCGGCCATGCCAATGATTTCAACTACTTATTTGCCAGACCTAGAAAGCTAAATATATGCGTGTGAAGCCACAAAAACAGATCCACGTGGTCATCATCAGAGCCTTAAAAAGAAAAACGTCCAGGAAGCCAATTCAAGCGGCAGTAAAAGGCTTTCAAGCCGTTCTCGGATGCGACACAGATTCAATATCCCGCTTTTTTAGCTTCTTTACTTCCTTCTACCGATGAAGGGTTGGGGGTCCCTGCAACCCGGCGCCTAGTCCATCGAAGCACCCTCATCAAGGTACTCCTCGGGGTCCTCTTCTTCCTCGGGCTCCTCTTTCTCCTCCTCATCCTCCGTATCATCGTTGGACACGCCATATGGTCCCTGCTCAGGGGTAGTCGGAGGCCATGACGACCCCATAACTTTAGCATGTGTCTAGCCACCCTTCCGAAGTCAACGATGGAATACCATTCTCCATATCATACACAATAGCCACTCTCATCGCCCACTCGTTGGGTAGCGTTTGAATAAGCGTGTGCAAGCCTCCATACATTTAATACTACCAGGTGAAGAGAATGAGGGAGATAGAGAGAAATTTTTTTTGTGATTATTTTCCTTTTCCTTCTTCCAACTTTCTTTGTACACATTAGTATTGATCTTTTCCTTCTTTGTTAAAAACGAGTCATAGTGTAGCCTAGATTATGTGGCACAAAACTAGCCTAGCAAATCAGATCCCCTGTACCAAATATTCATGTACCACGCGTGTACCACATCCCAAAACACGTTATATTGATTTTCAAATTAAAAGCGGTTACAAATTATAAGTTTTTTTCCAATATCAAAACTACGTAGTTTTAATGTGGCACACAAATGAGATAGAGATTTTGGTACAGAGGATCCGGTCTGCTAGGTTAGGTGGCATCTTGCCATGGAGAGAGGAAGAGAAACACTTGAGGTGTCAAAAACATGGAAAAAGAGACAAGTGAGTTGGCAAAAAATTAATTTTGGCTTAATTAATCTTAATACACTATCCTTGATTATTTTGGGGTGTTATAGTATGTGCTGCCCATCAGTCTATTTCATAAAGTACATGTTTTATTATTCTATTTAAAAAAATTCTGTTAAATTTAAAGATATTTAACGTCAATAAAATATAGGAGCATGCCTCCACTTTCATTTAGAGGTGAGAATGGATCTCAAAGATAACCAAACTATAGAGAAATCCAAACTGATAAAGAATCGTTGATTGTTTGACTTTATACGAATTAAACCGCTCCAATTATTTTCTATGTCAAACTTGAATTGTATCGAATTGAAGAACCGATTTAGAACTGATTTCAAGGAAATAACTATATATAAATTTATATTTATCATTAAATTCATTTTTTTTATATTGTTATATTTGATTAGTTACAAATTTGATTGAATTTTATTATTATTTAATACTATTATAATTTTAAGACTTCATAGAATAAATTAACAATTAAATAATAAAGTAAAGTATTTATAATGAATTATTTGGGGAGCACATAAAATCTATTAACTACAATAGATATTAATCAAATAGTTACTTTATAACTTACATAAAGTAATGCATAAGATATTTTAAAAAATGAACTTTTAGATTACAACTTATGAGGTGTAGAACGAGATGATTTCGAAGAATAAAATATAAAGAAAATTTTGAATGTAATATATTGTTTTTGAGAAGAGACCTACTTCAGTAATTATCAAATCTATTTTATTAGTTTATAACATGTTTTAAGATATAAATTAAATAACGTTGTACGATTTATTTATTTATTTATATATATTTTTTGCATTTTGTTTCAATGCATATTTATTTTAAATTTTAAAAATCTAAATCTCCGAAATTTGAATTAATCCGCTCTGTTATTCCCGAATCTCCGAAGGAACCAAACCAAATTGACGGAGCAATTTTAGAGTTTTTTTTTTTTTTTTTCAAATTCTCAAAAAATCTCTAACCTTAGAAGCAATTCCGGAGATTCTCTTATCGTACATACATTTAGCTACATTTTTTATCATACATAAATTTATATTCAAAACATCATAGATAATTTCGAGCTACATTTTTCTTCACTTGTAGATCATTAATATTTCAAAATTTTAGTTACATCTAATTATTACTATTGTATTTCACATTTATTTCATCTTTACTTTTATGATTACTAAAGTTTCATATATTTATGTTAACTATATTTACGGTAACAAATTTTATTCTACTACTTTTCTTCAAATTTCTTATTTGATATTCATCCTTCATTATTGCTCAATTAAATTCATATTATCTGCAAATAACATACATTTGAGAATGAATTTTTTTTTCTAAACTTTAGTAATTTTGTTAATTATCTATCTACATCTACCTATTTTCATCTACATCTACATATATCCATAAAACTAAAGTGGGTGTTGTTTTTAATAAAATATTGAGTGGACAAAAATAACATTTTAACTAAAGCTTAAACTTAGGACAAACAACTAAATAGTCAAAGGAATAAATTGTTGTAATTAATTCAACTATACCGTCTTCTGCAATGTACGAACATATAAACTTTACTATTATATATAATGTTTTGATATAAAAATATTGAACACAAAATTTATAAATATCTTGAGAGTTATAATTTTAATCTAATTTGTTGCTTGTATGTTATACAACCACAAATTTAAATATTTCAACTTTTATGTAAAATATTAATTTAAGAAAAAAATTCAATGTCATTTAGTACCTGTATGATGCATGACCATATACATTTCGAGTCTTATAATTTTCTGAAATAAAAATGCTAGCCATGCATGACCGAACAATATTTAGAGTTATTTTAATTTAATCTAGTACTCATGTCATGTAATTTTTTTTAATATTTCTTGTATTCGTCATAGATTGTCTGACTACCTTACTAATTAATTATATTTGTCACAATTGGTCTAAAAACAATTATGCAAATATATGCTCAATAAGATATTCAAAAGAGTATAAAATACCCCAAAATAAAAAACATACCATTAAAAAGATTTTATAATTTTTTTCAATATGTCTTAAAATAAGAATTTCTCAATTACAAAAGTTGTTTTGAACAATAATATAGATCAATTTTCTTAAATTTTGTACTTTAGTTTAAAAGGTGTAAAAATAAGTAAAAAAGAGTCAATACAAAAAGTGTTATAACTTTGATATAAAAATGTTGACAATGAAAAATAAAATTGAACTCTATTATTTTAGTCTATAATTTTTATTCTATATGGTGATTTAGTCATAACATATATTGATATATAATGTGCATATCAACACTATTATTTTACTAATATAATTAATATTAACAAAAAAAATATTTTGTCAAAATAAAATCCTGTATTTATAAGAGAAAAAATCAAACAAATTTATTTATATAGTATAGGTCCCATATAATGTATGGAAATATTGTTTACAAATTGACTTTTTATTTTTATTTTTATTATGTATTGCTGATATCGATATAATATTATATATTGTATATAATTTATAATTTGTTTAAAAAAACATAAATACAATATGTGTGACCAACAAGATCAGACATGAAAAAAGGAAAAAAGGAAAAAAGAAAAATCAATACAAAAGCAACACGTAGTTACATTAAATTTATATTTTTAAAATATTGAAATATGAATTGCACATGATAAAATATTTCTTTCGTTGAAAAAGCTAAAACATTAATACAATCTACAACTATTTGATAAATTTATAGTTATTCAAATAATATCTCCAAAATTATTTAATAAACATGAAATAAATCCAAATAAATCAAAAAATTGAAATAAATCTAAATAAGACACAATAAGTCAAAATCATTTAAAAACCTAAAACTTATCTAATAAAACTGAGCATCTGAAATCTGAAAATTACTTAAACAAACTAAAAGAAAATACAAAATATAATCTAGAAATTATGAAATAAACCATAAAATAATTTTTTTTTAAAATAATTATGCAAGCAAATACACAAAATTGCAATATATAATTTGATAATATTCAGATTAATTCAAAACAATAATTTGATATATTAAGTTAACTATAAATTTTTTATCTCTCATAAAGTTGATTTATATGTCTCATATATATATATATAAAAAAAAAACTCAAATATTTATAACATATAAGCTCAAACTCCAAATAATTAAATTAAACGAACAATTTCTAAAAGATATTAAAAAGGTCAAACTCTACATGTGTAATTGTCTAGAATCAAAGAAGATATATTGATCCAAATTCATAAATTAAAAAAATAAATTTAAAAACTTAAATTTATCATTTATTTACTATATGTGTGATATATTTACATTCAAACAAGCATTGTACATTATGTTATAACTAGAATGCTTTCAGGTTGATTAGAAACAGATTGATAGACAACGGTATGTATACATAAAGAAGGCTCATGTTTGAGGGAAAAATGATTAAAAAGAAAAGAAAAGAAAAGACAGTCCAAAGAACCAGTACTAGTGAACAAGCTCTTCTGGAGATATAATTATAAGCAGATTAATTAATTTTGATTTCCATGTTTGCTACAACTAATCATATCATAACCTTAACAAGAACATTCTACCAATCTTCATCATCAACGAAGAAATATTCTTGGGTTTTGATTCATCTCAAAATTGTGAACATGCTCATCACCAGTAATCTCCACATGAGCAAGTACCTTTGCTAAAATGGTGAAACCGTTTCGGATCTCTAACCACAATGTCACGATCCGTGATCTTGGAGATCAACTTGATCGTCGTATGACAATCCGCACAAGTTCTGAGATTCTTGATCACCTGGATTGGTGTCCCAGAAACGGAATTCATAATTCCGAAAACAACAGCCAGCTTCTCACTGTGAATTCGCAACACCATTCCCTTTTCCTCTTCATCAACGTCATGAAGAACCGAGGCCACGCTTGGTACATAACCAGCTTCTAGAAGCTTCACCATTAACTCCTCTAGGTAAACATAGATTTTCTCATGCTGAGGATGTTGCCTATCTCCAGCAAGAAATATATGAATCCTACCTTTGAGCTCAACAAGACTGTATCCCGGGGACTTAACAACCCCATGTTTCTTCATGAACATCCGCATTCTTTTCACATCGTCCCACCTACCAGCATCAGCATAGATATTCGAGAGCAATGCATAATACCCTGAATTATTCGGATCCAACTCAAACAATTTCTTAGCAGATATCTCACCCAGCTCCACATTTTTGTGTATCCTGCAAGAAGCCAAAAGAGAAGACCAAATAACAAGATCAGGTCTCACCCTCATCTCCATGATTAAGTTATAAGCTTTTTTCAGATGGCCCGCACGAGCAAGGAGATCAACCATGCAACCATAGTGTTCCACAGTCGGTTCTATGTTGAACCTATGCTGCATTGTGCAGAACCAGTGCCACCCTTCATCCACCATGCCAGCATGGCAACAAGCCGAAAGAACTGACACGAAACTAATACTGTTTGGCTTTACTCCGTCCTGAATCATCTCGGATAATACCTTTAGAGCTTCCCTTGCTTGGCCATGCATTCCATAGCCAGCAATCATGGCAGACCATGATTTTACGTTCTTTTCGTTCATCCTATCAAATGCTCGCTTTCCTGTGTTTACTCTCCCACATTTGCAGTACATGTCAATGATTGAAGTGCCCACAAAGACATTACTCTCCAAATTCCTTTTTATAACCTATAAGAACAACAAAAACAGATTAATCTAATACTCATTCATTACATCAATTAAAATGGAGTTGGATTAAAGAGCAACCTGAACATGTATGCCTTTGCCTATTTGAAGAGCTCCAGAATGAGCACAAGCTAACAACACTGCAGATAAAGTCACAGCATTATACTCTGCATTCCTCACCATTGACTGGAAAACTTCAATTGCCTCCTCGGCAAATCCGTGCTGCGCGCAAACCGCAATCATGGAGTTCCAAGAGATCATATCTCTCTCACTCATTTCATCGAACACTTTCTTAGAGAACTCGACCATGCCACACTTGGCATATGCATCGATCAAAGTATTACCAACACCCAAAACCTCATCCAATCCTCTTTTGATAACAAACCCGTGGACCCCTCGCGTCGCATTCTTCTCACAAACGCGCGAACAAGCAGACAAAACAGACACCATAGTGACCCCATCAACGCACCCTTCCTCGTCCACATCACTCACCGCCTCTTCAAGCAACATCTCCTTGAAAAGCAGCAAAGCTTCACGAGCACAACCATTCTGAACATACCCATTAATCATCGAGGTCCAGGAAACCACGTTTCTTTGAGGAATTTCGTCGAACAGGTCTCGTGCATCGGCCAATTGGCCACACTTGGAGTACATATCGATAAGCGCAGAGGATATGAAAAGGTCGGAAGCATAACCGAAGACGAAAGCTTGTTGGTGGGCTTGCTTGCCGGAGCTGAGATCGCAGAGAGCTGAGCAGGATTTGATCGCGCAAGGAAAAGTTGAACGGTTGGGTTTGAGAGCGGATTTGCGCATGGAGGAGAAGGCTTTGAGGGCTTCAACTGAGTCGCCACCCCGAGCCAACTCGGCGATGATGGAATTCCAGGAGAAGACATTGGTTTTGTCGACGTAATTGTTGAACAACCTTGTGATGTTTGAGCTGCTTGAAAAATGGCGGCTCTGTGTTAAAACGCATAAATTCAATTTTCCAGCCTTCATTCACAAATTTTGATTGCTTATGCAATTTGTGGAGCATTTTATTAGTAATGAGACTTAGTTCAAATTGCTATTATTCAAACTTCTTTGAAATGTTATTCAACTTACAATATTCATATTTAAGTTAATTTCGTAATCAATAGAACTGAGTTTAAATAAACCTTTAATCAATCAAGTTCGACTGTTTGAGTAAATTTATATTTTTACTCTTTTTATATTTTTTTTATACTTACCAATTTATTAGAACCTCGTTTCTGGGCCCACCTTGATTAGGATGAAAATTTCGATTTCGATATCTTGATTTTACGAAAATTTCGATATTTCAATGAAATTTTGAAGGAAATTTCAATTTTGAAAACTAAATTTTACCGAAATATCGCGAAATTTTTATCCTTGTACCTAAACCGATCAAATTCGTGTCAAGTTATTGTATCGGTCAAAGATTGCAACTCCTATATTTTGACTTGAACTAAGCATAAATATTAGAGAGAAATTAAGAGTTGAAGCAAAATTTCCATAACTATCTACATACAAATAGCAAAAACTATGATTAGTTCTAGAAATGAAGAAGTAATTTAAGTAGTAACTAGGATGAAAGAATCTCCAAGAAAAGGCTGGCTTTTGGATGAAGGCCAGCCTCTTTGAGAGTCATTCCCATTTGATCAACACCATACACTTTTCTAGGAAAGTTTGATATTAGCCTATAGTTCCCATCCTCAACAAGGCCTAATGAATCGATGTATCGATACATCACTTGAATCTTGTCCGTACATGAGAAGCTCTGCTCCCTCCTCTCCCCGTTTGGGAAACGGATCAAAATCTGTGAGACGGATCAATGTATACTTAGTCGTGGAAACGAACACAATGCATAGTCGAAAACAAAGCAAAAAAAGCTATTGCACCTGAGTTATTTCACTGGCTTTTTTATCTCTTCTCTGAGATGTTTCTCCACTAATGCTAGCTTTGTGATCAGGCCTCTTCAGTTTCTCTCTCTCCTACAACAACACACACATAGTCTAATGTTATAATGTGTTATGTTTCATGGTTAATCAAGTGTCAAGTTATTTGAACCTGATCTGTTTTAAGAGCTGCTAAATAAGCAGCATCTTGTTCTTCTCTCAGGCGACGATCTTCTCGTTTTTTCTCTTCGTGCTTAGCTCGTCCACTCCCGAATGCAAGCCCTTGTTCTTCCAGTGTTCTTTGCAGGATTTCTACCAATTCAGCAGGTGAAACTGGGCCTTCAATCTAGTGAGAATAGTACTATTAAACATTGATGTTATGAATATTCTCAATATTCAATTTTTCAAAATAATTGTCATAAAAATGTTCGCAGTAAAATTTTCTCCATATCGTAGCCAAATTAGCGGCAGAAGTGTAAACTTTCATTGCAAATATAATGTAGAGGCACAACCACAACTTAGTGACAATTTTTGTTAATTTTGTGACAAAATAGCAAACTTAAGGATGACTTATGCAGTTTCGTTGCAAACTGAAAGGCACACATATGGGATTAGAAGGTTAGCCACGAATTTAAAAATTTTCATCTCAAATTTAGCGACAAATTGTTAGTTTCGTAGCAAAATAACAAATTTAGCCACGAAGCAAGCAATGAAGAAACCGATTGATTTCTACAAACCTGTTGGATCACTGCTAGACTGTCACCAGGAGCTGGAGCTACAAGTGCACAGAATGGAAAGCTAGCAACCCTTAAAGTTGCAGCCATTTGTAGGCCTTCTGCTCGGTTATCAAGCCCGGCCCAGCAAACGAAGTTTGCATCGAGAAATTGTACTACAATCTCTGAGCAAAGGGTGTCTCTGCAAAAAGAGGGGGTGAAAGGGTGTTCTTGAGAGTGGATGTACATAAAGAGTAATTTATGCTCATCTTGAGCTATCCTTAGTGCATCCATGAAACGGCACGCGTAGAAGAAGGGATGTGTGGGCCCGTATTGCTGCTCGAAGCAAGCAAGAAAAGCCCACTCTTCTTGGACCATTGAGGGGTGATTATTCAGAGGAAATGGGAAGTTTAAGGGCTGTTGAGAATGGAAGTTTTGAGGATGGTTATGTCTTCTTCCTATTGTTCCCATTAGGTCTATTCCTTGGTTCATCACTCTTGTGAATCCTCCTAGTATGTTTCTTGGAAGGCCCACCATTCTACGAACGAGCCCGTTGCTTCGTCGCGTCATTGATGACATTTTTTCTTCAAGAATGTGGTGGTTTTGAATTTTGATGATGTTTTGTAATGGGAATCCTATGGATTTTGATCATGTAATGAGCCAAATGTGGAAGAGGCTTTTCATTGTCAAACTTATGCTATGTTGTCATAATCAACTTTAGAACTTGTCTTTAACTTTATTAAAGTTAATTCAAAGTAGGGAGAGAATCCTGTCTAGGAATTCAGATATGTGCCTTTTCTTTTCGACGATTTCAATGAAGATACTTTCCTTGTCGACATTGTTATGCTATAAGTCCGATAAAATTCCGAGATAATGGAATCAAAAAGACAGTCTGGATCCTCTGTCCCACAATCTTGTTATTTGAATAGACAATTGAATGAAGAAATGCTAGATTTTGTTATTACATAGTGTTATTCCTATAATAGGCTAGAAATAGCATGAGTGTTATTACACACAGTTTGCTCAAAGTTATGATAGTAGCACCAACTGTAATAATTGAGTGTGGACCTTTTTCTATGTATATAATCAATTCATCTTCATGTCTTAGCTTCAAAGCGACGCAAAGTTTACTTTGCGACATGCAATATGCACTTAGCATTCAATACAATATGAAGAATGGTACTAATGATGAAACTAGACATTGCCTATCTTCAAAGATAAGTGCACTCACTGTCTTTCACATGATTAGTAATTTGGACTAAATAGACAACACTAGCTAGAAAACCATGCTCAATTAATACTCAATTTTTCCCTCATTCAAAACATTCATCTTGATCTTGTTCTTGTTTAATTTCATTCCCCCCAATATGCTTCTCGTCGTCTTGCCCATCTTGCTATCCTTCCATCCAAACGGTGCCTATTCGTCTCATTGCACGACGAAAACCTCATCCAAAACCTTCGAAAAATGCATGACACTCCCAACTCAACAAGCCTCCATAGCTTGGGCATACCATGCCCACAATGCAACTCTTGATCTAGCCTTCTTCGGAAGCTTCATCTCGCCCTCGGGCTGGGTCGGGTGGGGCATCAACCCCACCTCCCCCGAGATGACAGGGACCCGCACCCTAATCGCCTTCCCGGACCCAAACTCGGGTCAACTAGTCCTCCTACCCTACATCTTGGACCCAAGTGTCAAGCCCCAAAAAACCCCCCTCCTATCCCGCCCCCTCGACCTCCACGTCATCACCTCCTCCGCCACTTTGTATGGCGGCCGCATGGCCACCATACACAATGGCGCGACCATCCAAATCTACGCCACGATAAAGCTCGTACCAAACAAGACCAAGATCCACTTCATATGGAACCGCGGGCTATACGTGCAAGGCTACTCCCCCACCATCCACCCAACCACGATCAACGATTTGACCTCGATTACAACAATAGATGTCTTATCAGGGCTGGAAACAAAAACAAACAACAACATTAGACCACTCAAGATAGCTCATGCTATACTAAATGCAATCTCATGGGGACTCTTGCTACCAATAGGCGCGTTGACTGCACGCTACCTACGCCATATCCAAACCGTAGGCCCCGCATGGTTCTACGCCCATGCAGGGGTGCAAATCTCAGCTGTTTTCTTGGGAACAATTGGCTTTTCCATTGGAATAAGGCTCGGACAGCTGTCACCAGGCCGGGTGTATGGCCTGCACCGGAAGCTAGGTTTTGCAGTCTTCTGTTTAGGATGGCTGCAAACACTGGCCTTGTTGTTTAGGCCAAAAACGACACACAAGTTTAGAAAGTATTGGAAATCATATCATCACTTTGTGGGATATGCATGTGTTGTTTTGGGTGTTGTGAATTGTTTTCAAGGGTTTGAAGTGATGGGAGAGAGCAATTCTTATGCAAAGTTGGCCTATTGTTTGTTCCTTTCGACTTTGGTTGGGGTTTGCATTGCATTGGAAGTGAATTCTTGGGTGATTTTCTGCAGAAAATCTAAGGAGGAGAAGCTGAAAAGAGAAGGGCTGTTTGGAGCTATTTCTGAGAAAGAAAGTGGATCAAGCCATGGATGAAATTCTGCATGTTTTAAGCCTAAATAGCATGCAATAAAATGGAGATTTATTTATTTATGTTGTGAGAAAGTAAGTGTGCATTATTCTTTGAATCCTAGATAGTAGTGAAGTTGTTCATATGATGTTATATGGTTGTTCAAATTAAGAATTAAAATCAGAAATGAGACACATTTTTGATTTGCCAAAAGAATGGTAGAGTGAATTAACGTTGGTTTTTGTTTTCTTTTCAAAACCTTCATAATTAATGTTTTATTTATAAAATGATAATTGTTTTTTTTTTTCCAAAAGTAATGTCTTAATTGAGTACATCAATAATGTCAACTGCAACTTCTTAAAGTGGAAATGAAAATGAAATGCTTTAAAACTGTAAGATGCTGTTTCGATGTTGGAAGAAGATTATTATAAATTTGGAAAATTTTGGGACCATAATCATTTGAGGACAATTTGTTTTACCTTTAGCCCTCCACGCCAATTTGAGATTATTGCAAGGTTTATAAAGTAAATATATAATGATGAATGGGCCAAGTAAAGGCCCAAATATTAGTAAATAAGTCCATTCAAATAAGTTGCTGGATATATACCAAAATTTGATCAAATATTCAAAAGATTTATGTCAAAGACATTGTATGTATTAGTGAGCACATAAGATATATTTTGCATGTAAGTTGCTAAATAGAAATTAAAGAATGATCACCCTTCATGCAATGACTTTATTACGATGTTCTCTTTAACTTTTTTAATGATGGATTTAATAAAGAACCCATCAATTTATTACACATCTCAATCCTGGAGATATATATATATATATATATATATATATATATATATATATATTTTTTATAAATGGTGAAACTCCAACCAGCTTGAGATACAAAATAATGTATGCCTATAATATTTGGATCCATCAGATATGAATGTCACAGACAATATCTAATTACATTGCAATTCATTAAACTAAGATACAAAATAATGTATGGCTCTATAGTTTATTGTTTAAATTATTAATGATTGTGTTAATTTCAATTTTGGACATGTGTGTAAGATCCTTTTCATTTTTAGACAACCAAATATATGTTTTTCAATTTTGGTCTTGTATGTTTCCATTTTGGTCTTGTATGTTTCCAATTTCAATCAAGTTTTCCAATTTTGGTTTTGTATGTTTCAATTTTTTTCAATTTCAATCCAATTTTGGTCGGATGGCCACCGGAAAATCTCACATAACATTGTCGAATTTGGAAACTTCGACCAAAATTGGATTGAAATTGAAACATACAGGACCAAAATCGAAAAATTTGACTGAAATTGGAAAAAATTAAAACATACATAATCAAAATTAAAAAATGTATACTTAATTGTCAAAAAATAGAAAATGTCTTGCATACAAAACCAAAATTAAAATTAAGTCTTAATGATTATTGTTCACTGAACTAATCTGATTATTGATGTGTCAGTATTGATATATTCTTGCACACCCTTTAACAGGCAAAAAAATCAAAGTAAATGCTATCAATATTCTATATTGAAGATGTAAGAATCATTTTGTTATCATTTACACAAGAAAATATTAAATTATTATTAAAAAGATTGTAACACAATTTTAAATTATGTGATTAAATTACAAAAATCATAAAAGTACTCAATCAAATGAATTGGAATTTCATCAATCCGTCAAATGGTGAGTTATTATGGATTGTGAGCTAGTCCATCTTTCCAACCCGCCTTGATCCTTCTATTTTCAGCATTATCATTTACAATATTTTTCTCACTTTTTTATTTTCCCTTAGAAGCTCATGATCAGTACTTTTGTTATACCCTGCACACTGTGGGGTTCTTTTATTCTAATTCTTATAATGTTTAGTTCAATAATAAAGTTGTCCACTTTTTCTAAATTTTGCACTATTTTAATTCAGCTCTTTTTTGCACTAAAAAGGTTCCATAGTATTCCTATTATTAAAAAAAAAAAAAAGGAATGCAAATAAAAGAGTAATTAAAGGGTGAGAAAATGAATTAATTAATAAAATGAAAAAGAAAAGTAAAAGAGAATACAACAAGTTTTAAATTGTCAAGCCATTTATTTAAAAAATAATCAAATAATCAAAAAATAATAATTGCATAAAATGCAAAAAATTAAAAAACCAAATCCATAAATCAAAATTTAAGAACCCTAATTTTCAAAATCCAGACTCAATTGAATCAAATCGATTTTTCCCCGTATTTAGACTACAGTGAAAGATGCAAATTTGGCGATTTGTTGATAAATTAGCATTTGGTGCAACAAAATTTGTTTAAAAAATTCATATATTTAATGTTGCTACCACTTAACCCTTGGATTAATGGTTTAAGCAGCAAACCAATTGGTTTTAATGGTTTTTTATTTGGAGAAGCCTAAGCAATGACAACAAAAATTCCAACAGAAAAATTCTATTAGATTAATAGCCGTCAGAATGGTTGTTGGAGATACGGTTGAAGTTTTTTCATCAATGGTCATTTCAACGAAAATATTCTGTTGGAATTTTCGTTGGATTTTTGTTCCATTGGAATAATTAATGTGCAATGATTGTGTACAGAAATGTATGCTTATCCCATTGGTAATTGTAATGGTCACACCTAATTTATACTAGATTTAGCAGACAACTAATTATCATAACCACCACCTTTATCTTCTTTCACTACCTATCTTCAATCACATCACTTTAAATCCATGTGGGATGTGAGATTTCTCAACCATCACAACCAATTTTATTATTAATCTATTGTATGAAGGAAAAAATAAGTTTCTGTTAGATTTATATTTATCTATAAAAGATATTAGTTTTGGAGGATCCAAACTTATAGGAGTTATTTCATAAACAATCACTAAATTATAAACTATTAGTCTTATACTTTTATGTCAAATTAATTAGTATTGAAATTATCATCAATTGTTTAATTTCATACCTTCATCCAATTTATTTTATATGGGCAGTTGTAGCCTCACGTGAATTGTCATTTTCCTCGTAAGCGTACAAAGGTAATAAGTTAAGACTGAGTATTATATGAGATCGTCTTACAAATCTAGTTACGTGAGACGGGTCAACCCACAATCCATTTTCACAATTTATATATAATTTTTTGATAAAAATATATTTTTAGTATTCATTTCCCATATCCTGTTTTTCTCCTCTTTTATTGTGTATCAAGATTAATGTTCATCTTACATCCAAAAGAAAAGAGAGCTCAATGATGATGATACATTGGTATAGAAAAAGAGAGCTCAATTTATAACATCAGTTATAAAAAGGCTATGTAACCTTATAACATGAAAAGGACAAATTAAAAGAGGAAATTAACACTGTGGCAAATGGCATGTAATTAATCCGATAGATGGAATGAAGATTCGAAATGAATATAATTCTAATACACCTAAATTAGAGGATATTGAGAATTCTGCTCAAAATTGTTCAAATATCAATTCAAAATGAAAGTGTGGGAGTTCGAATCCATATCAATCACAACATAACTGATTAATTTACTAATACGAATTTTAAATCATTCAATCTCAGAAAAGTAGCAACACTAAAGTATAATTAAGAACTAAATCAGAATCTTCAGATTTATCGTTGGAGGCACCTTTCCTTGAAGTACCTTCATTGCACGAACCGCTTCTACCACGGTAAATCTCTTCTCATGAGTGTCAAAATAAATTTTCTCCAAATAGTTCCACCATCTATCGGAAGAGCGCGTATCAATAACAATTTTCTCGAGTGCAACAGCGTTGTCTAATAAATGCGTAAGCAGTTCTTGTTTGCTCATCACACCTCGATATCCTACAAACTCTATCTGCTTGAGCTGAGGATATGACCTCACAATCTTTCTAGCATTGCTCTCAATAAATAGAGGCATCACATGCGTTGCCTATATCAAACGCACAATAGAAGAACTTTGCCATTGCAAAATCAAGATAACATATCGAAAAAGGTTATGATAAATAAGCACAAGAAAAGGGTTACCTCGAGCACAAATCTCTGCAAGCAAGGTGATGCATTTAATAAATTAGTGAGCGGAATGAGAGAGTCATCATCATCTATCTTAGCTTTTACTATCAATTGCTTAAGATTCCTCATTTTCAAAGCTGAACACATGTCTTCAGTTATCTGTGGTGTGAAAACAAAAAGGAAAAAGCTGGGATCAATAAATAGTTATGAGGCTGAAGACAATACAGAAACATATATCATATATGCATCTTAATCTAATTACCTTTTTAATAGATGTGAAAGAAATTGTTAATATCTCTAACTGTGGAAGGTAGTTGGAGAACTGCAATAAGTTTTCTGGAATGTGCATTATCCATCCCCCAATATACATTTCCACAAGCAGAGGAACATTCTCAACAACAAAATCTAAGCCATTCTGTGAAAATTGGGCCATATATGTTGGGCCTATTTTTCTTTATTCTGGCAGCCCAAGTGGTGTGTTGCCCGGCCCATGTCTCAACCCATCTCCCGTTTAATGATCTTTTGATCTCGGCCCTCCTTTCTGTGGTTTTGATCTGGACCGCTGTTTCTTACATATATATACCCTTCATCCCTGATCCAGTTCAAACCCTATCTCTCCCCCTTCTCTATATCGCGGCGCTCCCCTCTCTCTCTCTATAGTACAGTTGTACACCCGCCCCTACCATGGATGCCCGACGGTCCTTGACCTGTCCACCCCGTCTCCATGGTCCTCCGCGGCCTCCTCCTGTCCTATTCTCATCTCTTTGTCGGTTTGGTGTACTCTATATATATACTGGGTTCGAGAGGGGGTGATGAGGAAGCTCACATCTCTGCTTTCTCTGATCTTAGCTGAGTGTTATGTGAGAAGGGGGAACTTTGGGTGAGATTGTGTTCTTCGTGCTCCTGAATAAGTCATACATATGTTGATAGACTTATTCAGTCCGTTTCTGGGGTTTTGGGCTTAGATCTAGGGAGTGTTTCTGAGACTTGGGGTTTGTGTGCGATACCCTTGGAGCTACCGTCAGTTTGTTGTTGTTCTTCTCTGTGATTGAACAACTAGAGTGGGGACTGAGCCGATTTCACAACACAGACCTTTGTGTTGTTTTATTTGTAATACCTGGTGATTTCTATCCTTATCTTGTGTTATTCTGCTTATCTGCTTCTACCCCTTCTGTTATGTATTTGTTTGCTATGCCTATCTTTGGGCATATCCTCTGTAATAGAATGCTAGGTGCTGTTGAAAAGAACCGATACCCCAATAGTGGTATTAGAGCACTGTTAAACAGTATCGGTTCTGTGTTGCTGTGGTGCTGAGGTGTTCCAGGTATCACGGCTTATTCCATTTCTCTTTTCTATTTCTGTTCGGTGCTGTGGTGCTGAGGTGTTCCAGGTATCACGGCTTATTCCTTCCTTTTTTTCTTTTCTGGTAAGATCCTGTATGATCTGTGTCTGTTGGGCTGCTACGTGCTGGTATAGGTTTAGGTTGTGCTTTGTGCTTCGATCTGCCTCTCTGTGCTTTTATCTGTTTCCTTTGTGTTTCTAGATCTCTTTATTCCGGTGCTTATCCTCTGTCTCCTGGATTTTCCCGGTAAACCCACCTTGTCCGGACCAAGAGTGTCCCTGGAATCTGGGATTGGGAGGGAAAAACAGGCTCTGTGTGCTTCTCTGTGTGATATCCTGTTTGATCTTGTCTGGTTGTCTATCTCTTGTTGCCTGCTCATCTTTCTCTTTGTGATCATGAATGTTTATCCAGTTGCTTCTTTTGATGGGAATGATGACTTCTCTATCTGGCAACAAAAGATGAAGGGAGTTCTTGTGCAACAAAAGTGTTTTAAAGCTATAACTTTAACCTATGATAATAAGACCACTGATGAAGTAAAAATTGAACTTGATGAACTGGCCTATTCTTTGATCATACTTAATCTGTCTGATTCTGTGATAAGGAAGTTAGGAAAGCATGATTCAGCTAAATCTCTGTGGGATAAATTGGAGGAATTCTATACTGAAACATCTCTGCCGTCTAAAATGTTTTTGCTTGAAATTTTTTTCAGATTCAAATTGGATTTAAGTAAGGACATTGATGCTAATCTTGATATTTTCACTAAGCTTGTTCAAGACATAAAGCTGACAGGTGATAAGAATATTGATGAATATACTCCCATTGTGTTGTAGAATGCTATTCCTGACTCTTATAATGATGTTAAATCTGCTATCAAATATGGTAGGGACAAGGTTACTTTGGACACTGTTATTAATGGTCTAAAAAGCAAATAGTTGGATTTAAAAGCATCTAAAACCAGTAGGTCTCTTGGTGATGTTAATTTTGTGAAAGGAAAGCCTAAAAACAACTCTCAAAATAAACCCTCCACCAGTAACCAAGGTAAACCTAATCAGAATCAGAATCAAAATCAAGGTCAAAATCAGAAAAAGGATGGTTTTAAGCCAAAGTTTAAAAACAGAAAATGCTATAACTGTGGAAAACCTGGACATTATGCTAATAGATGTACTGAACCTAAGAAGGAAAAACCTAATGAACATGCTAACAATGTTTCTGAAAACATGGATGATGTGTTTATGATTTCTGATGAATTTGTTTCTGGTCATGCTAACTCTGTGCTTGATAATCTAAGTGAAAATCACTGGCTTCTTGATTCTGCATGCTCAAATCATATAACCCCTCATCTAAGCATGTTTTCATCCTATGTGAAATTGGAAAAAGGTTCTGTCTCTATGGCTGATAACAGCAAAAGTAATGTGCTAGGTGTTGGCTCTGTTTGCTTGAAATTTGAAAATGGAAATGTGATTAATCTGAAGAATGTAAGACATGTTCCAAATCTGAGTAATAATCTGATGTCTTGTGCTATGCTTGAGGACTCTGGATTCATAGGAGAATGAGGAAAAGGAAAGATGAATATGATCAAGGATAATGTTGTTATTTTCTCTGCTGCTAGAATGCATAATATGTATGTTGTTTGTGCAGAACCTGTCTCTCATGCTAATACTGTTAAACATGATCAAACTGATCTTTGGCATAAAAGACTGTGCCATATAAGTAGTAAGGGACTAGGAATCTTGCATAAAAACAAGTATCTATGTGATGACCTTGTGTCTGATGTGCCTGTGTGTGAAACATGCATTCTAAGTAAGCAAACAAGATCTGCATTCCCTGTTTCCCCCTTCCCCAATCCTTCTAAGTGTTCTGAAATCCTAGAGTACATTCATGCTGATGTGTGGGGACCTGCATCTGTTGCTACTCCTGCTGGAAATAGATATTTTCTGTCTGTGATTGATGATTATTCCAGAAAAATGTTTGTGTTCCTTCTCAAGCAAAAATCTGATGTTATTGATAAGTTCAAAACTTGGAAAGTGCTAATTGAAAACCAAACTGGAAAAAAGGATTAAGACATTAAGAACAGACAATGGAACTGAGTTTTGTAATAATGAATTCAATGTTTTGTGTGCTGAATATGGAGTTAAAAGACATATAACTGTAACCTATACACCACAACAAAATGGAATTGCTGAGAGAATGAACATAACTCTCCTTGAAAGAGTAAGATCTATGCTATGTGCTTCTGGTTTACCTAAATTGTTTTGGGGTGAAGCTGTTTTGACTGCAGCCTATGTGATTAATAGATCTCCCTCTATTCCTCTATGTGGTGAATTACCTGAAACTATGTGGTCTGGAAAGCCTGTGAATCTATCTAACTTAAGAATATTTGGATGTTCTGTCTATGTGCATCAGAAAACTGATAAGTTAGAACCTAGATCCATAAAATGTGTTTTCCTTGGTTATCCTGAAGGTGTTAAAGGTTACAGATGTTGGCTAAAAGGTGAATATGGTTTTAAAACCATAATTAACAGAGATGTTATCTTTGATGAAACTGATTTTCCTTGCATGCCTGTTTCTGTGCCTGTTATTCCATCTGCTGCTCCAAATGAGGTGGAACAACCTGCTTCTATGTCTGATTCTGCTAATATCCATGATATTTCTATGTCTGATTCTGCTGATATGCATGATATGCCTGTCTTTGATCAAAGTGTTGATGAATCTGTTGAACCTGTGTGTGATGATTTAAGTGATTATCAATTGGCTAGAGATAGAACTAGAAGATAGATTAAAAGGCCACAACACTTTGATGATTACCAACTTTCTTCCTTTGTACACAATGTGTTTGATTCTCTGGATGGAAATGAACCCAAAACTTATAATGAAGCTTTGAAATCTAAGGGATCTGATAAATGGTTAAAAGCTATGAATGAAGAAATCAAATCTTTACATGCTAACCATACTTGGATGCTTGTACCAAAACCTGCTAAGTGCTCTGTGGTTGATTGTAAATGGTTGTTTAAGGTCAAGCATGAAACTGATTCTGTTAGATTTAAAGCTAGACTTGTTGCAAAGGGATTCACTCAAAAGGAAGACATTGATTATACTGAAATATTTGCTCCTGTTGTGAAATTCACTACTGTGAGAGTCATACTTGCCTTAACTGCTCACTTTAATTGGGAACTTAAACAAATGGATGTGAAAACTGCCTTCTTGCATGGTGAACTTGATGAACATATATACATGAAACAGCCTGAGGGATTTGTTGATAAAATGCATCCTGATCATGTGTGTTTTCTGAAAAAAATCCTTATATGGCCTTAAGCAATCTCCTAGGCAGTGAAACAAGAAGTTTGATTCATGCATGCTTTCTCTGAACTTTAAAAGAAGTGTCTATGATCCATGCTTATATTTTAAGGAAGATGCTCAAACTCCTGCCTTCTTGGTGATTTATGTTGATGATATGCTTCTGGTCAGCCCTTGCTTGAGTGCTATAAATCACATAACTAAGTGTTTAAGTAATAATTTTGATATGAAGCTTCTTGGTGATGCTAAAAGGATCTTAGGGATGTATATTATCAGGAATAGGGATGCATGTACTCTATCTCTTAATCAATCTGTCTATATGCAAAAGATTCTTGATAAATTCTCTATGAATGATGCCAAAAGTGTGACTGTTCCTCTTGCTGCTCATTTTATGTTAAGTAAAGATCAGTCTCCCAAGTCTGATCTTGAAAGAACTGAGATGTCTTCTGTGCCCTATGCTAATGCTATTGGTTCTATGATGTATCTTATGGTTAGTACAAGACCTGATATTGCATATGTTGTTAGTTTCTTGAGTAGATACATGTCGAATCCTGGTATGCCTCATTGGGAGACTGTTAAATGGCTTCTGAGATATTTGAAAGGGTCTATAAAAACTGGAATTGATTTTGGCAAATCTGGTAATGGTGTTACCCTTTGTGGCTATGTGGATTCCAATTTCGCTAATGACAAAGATAACAGAAAATCAACAACATCCTATGTGTTTACCTTATGTGGTGCATGTATCAGTTGGAAATCTCAATTACAGAGTATTGTGGCTCTATCTACTACTGAATCTGAATACATTGCAGCCACTGAGACCATTAAGAAAGCTATCTGGCTTAAGGGCCTCTTATCTGACATTGGCTTTCTTTCTGGAGATGTTGTTGTGTTTTCTGATTCTCAATCAGGGATCCAACTTTGCAAAAATCCTGTCTTCCATGACAGAACCAAGCATATTGATGTAAAGTACCATTTTATCCGAGATGTTGTTGAAAAAGGAATTGTCAATCTGGAGAAAATTCCCTTTGAGTTTAATCCTGCAGATATGGGAACAAAGTGTTTGCCTTTGGAGAAGTTTAAATCCTGCTTGAAGGCTTTGAACATCTCCCATTCTCTGTGATGTTGTTTTTGTGTTTTGCAGTCTTTGTGATTACTGTTGTTTACATATATATACCCTTCATCCCTGATCCAGCTCAAACCCTATCTCTCCCCCTTCTCTATATCGCGGCGCTCCCCCCTCTCTCTCTATGGTACAGTTGTACACCCGCCCCTGCCATGGATACCCGACGATCCTTGACCTATCCACCCCATCTCCATGGTCCTCCGCGGTCTCCTCCTGTCATATTCTCATCTCTTTGTCGGTTTGGTGTACTCTATATATATACTGGGTTCAAGAGGGGGTGATGAGGAAGCTCACATCTCTGTTTTCTCTGATCTTAGCTGAGTGTTATGTGAGAAGGGGGAACTTTGGGTGAGATTGTGTTTTTCGTGCTCCTGAATAAGTCATACATGTGTTGATAGACTTATTCAGTCCGTTTCTGGGGTTTTGGGCTTAGATCTAGGGAGTATTTCTGAGACTTGGGGTCTGTGTGTGATACCCTTAGAGCTACCGCCAGTTTGTTGTTGTTCTTCTCTATGATTGAACAACTGGAGTGGGGACTGAGCCGATTTCACAACACAGACCTTTGTGTTGTTCTATTTGTGATACCTGGTGATTTCTATCCTTATCTTGTGTTATTCTGCTTATCTGCTTCTACCCCTTCTGTTATGTATTTGTTTGTTATGCCTATCTTTGGGCATATCCTCTGTAATAGAATGCTAGGTGCTAGGTGCTAGTTAGCTTTAAAATTATATTTATATATTATAGATTTAATTTGTAAAAAAAGAAATTAATATGAAAAAATGTAGGTTTATTATATGTCAAATGTAGTCATTCTTATATATATATATAAAGATATATAAAATATATATATATACACTTATATATTACAAATTTAATTTGAAAAGAAAATGAATGAGCAAAAAATGTAGGCTTGCCGTTTGACACATGTGATGTGGTCATTTTTTATATAATAATAAGAGTTTATTATTTTTTTCTCCCATTAAGTTAGAGGGTCTGACAATTTAGGACAAAAAAATTTTGGGCTAGCAATTTAGGATTTTAAGTTGTCGAGCCTCGTCAATTTTGCCCAATTTCAACCATAATTGCTTATTTGGGCTGAAATTGCATATTTTTTGCACGTGACCCCCTAATTCGGATTTTGCGAGCTTAATTTGTTGAGGTGTCGGGTGATTTAGCTATGTGGCATTTGTGTATTAATTTTCCTCTGCCACGTGTATTAAACAATGGGGCCCAGTGTGTTAGATGACACATCACACTTCACAAAACGGGATTAACCCAAAAAGGGGGAAATTCCTCCCCAAAGTCGTATACTAAACCCTAATTTTTGAAATCAAGAGGAGCTCGCTCAGTACAGAATTTCTCCGAAGAATAAAGAAATTCCCACTCAAACTCCACAACTCGTCAATCTTCCAAATGTCATTCATAATAGGTTATATGGATTGCAATTGTGGAAGAAGAGTTGTAGTTCGCACGTCTTGGAGCAATGAAAGCCCAGGAAGGAGGTTCAATTCTTGCCTCTATTATAATGTAAGTAGACATTTAGCATTCTTTTCAATATTGAACACTGAAATTAGTTGTCTGAGTTGGTGGTTTGAAATAGGCATGCAAACAGATTGAAGTTTGTGGTTTGATATAGGCATGAAAACAAAGCCACTGGTTAATTCCTTGTTTGAATGTTGCAGAGAGGTGGCTGCTTGGGAGGACCCCCTATGAGTTGTAGATCAATAACTTTGATTGTTGGACTCTTGAGAAGGATTAATGCAATGGATGCAGAAAATGGAAGATTTAATAATACCATCAATACCATAGTTGAGGAGATTGAGAAAGTCAAGTATAACAATAGGATGCTACGGAAAATGTTTGTTTTGATTCCTATAATTTGCAGCTTTTGTTGTTGGGTTTGGTTTAAGATGGATTAAGCTATTAGATGGATTAGGATGGTTGATATGGTGAATGAATTAAACAACTAGTTGGGTGGAGTTGGTTAATTTGTAGTGTTTGTTAGTCTAATTTTGAAATGCTTATGTAATGCATTGTAATTTTTAGTTTGGTGAATTGTAATGGCCTAATTATATAGACCATATTTTGTAATGTTTATGTTGGTGAAATGTGAAAATTTGAGGATTGTAGTGGTCTAATCTTTCATGCTTATATTCTTGCTTATCTTACAATGGTTATTTATTTAGTAATATTGTCTTCATGCAATGGTTTGAAGTTAACCAAATTAACCTGTCAATAATCAATCCATTGAATAGGTAAATGCATAATAAGCAGAACTAACATGAGAAGGCCTTGGAATTTTCAAAATACTACAAAAGTTTACATTAAAAACATTCACTTCCAACAGGAATTCTACAACACAACCATTATGTGTAGTTACAAAATAAAATCAGTGATTGTTGTTCTCAAAATACTAGTGTTTGTTTAACATAAAATTCTAGCTGGAATTGATTGAGTAATGCAAAATACAAGAAAACACTACACATTTAACCCTTTTTTGACTGATTTGTAGCTGAGAAAGGAGTACAAATTTTTTCCCTTCACTTGTAGGGCCCTTTGGCCTTGCAGTGAGTTGTCCTTGTTGCAGCTGCTCATACATTGAAGACCCTGGAATTGTTGGTGTTGGGGCAGTACAAGTGCTTGGAAATTGAGAATCCTGTGTAAGGATGTCGTGCACAATAGTATGCTCTTCTTCCTATGTAAAAAAAAGTACAGAGAAGATTTAGCTTAAATGCCTTCAATGTAAAAGCAACATGAGAAGAGCATGGTGGAACACTTATTGTTATGTCTGGCATATCAAAGTCAATATCAGCAGGTGGTTGGCCTTAAAGTGGAGACAACGCATGTGCTCCCTATAAACAAAACAATAAAATAGAGAAGCAAGACACTGATCATGTATATTGACTTCACATAGATAATAAAATAGAGAAGTAAGACACTGATAATATAGAGCACTTAAGACATCATTCAAATAGTCCACTCAATACACCATTCAATCCCATCACAAACTCAGTGTACTCATCAAAGTCAATCCCAAAGGTCCAAAGCCAAACACTGATCATGTAGAGCACTTAAGACACCATTCAAATAGTTTACTAAATACAACATTCAATCCCATCACAAACTCAGTGTACTCATCAGAGTCAATCCTAAAGGACCAACACTAAACATTGATCATGTAGAGCACTTAAGACACCATTCAAATAGCTTACTCAATACAACATTCAATCCCAACACAAATTCACATGAACAATACACCATTCAATCCCAAAGGGCCATTAACAAAACACTGATAGTCAATCCCAACACAAATTCAATGTACTCAGCATCTTCATTTCTTATTATACAAACAAATAGTATAAGTGACAGATAAAGCACTTACATGCTCAACATTGTCATGGTTTTCTTCAGGTTCTACTCCAACATCTTCATTTCTTCTCTGCACAAAGTAGAAGAACAAATTGAGTTAGGTGATATGCAATTAAAACTAGTTTACTGACATAAAACACTGAATTTTTTCACCTTTGCTTTTTTATTTTATTTTCTGGCATTAGAACATTCAGCTTGATAAGTATCTGGATGTGGACATTTCCTAACATTATGTCCTTGTTGATTGCACCTGCTACACTTGCTAAATACTTGTTGCCTTTTCAGTGTGCATTGCTTCTTACTTTTCCCCCTTTTTTTCCCTTCACCATTACTCAATTTTCTTGCAGTTGGAGGTCTTCCCACCCCTCTTGAGATCTTTGGTGGCAAAGGTGGTTTAAATTGAGTCTCTTCCCACAAAGCTTCTCCATTTATCCATTTAATAGATGATTCATACACCATTTTATACACATCCACTGTGTAATGCAATTCCACAAAATCTTCTGGATTGCCTTTTTCATTGTAGATGACACATAGTGCATGCTTGCATGGAATCCCACTCAAACTTCACAGCCTGCAACTACATTTCTTCTTATCCAAGTCCACGGTATACTGACTCCCATCACACAAGAAATCTGATAATGCAATTTGTCTCATTTGATGGGTATGCAATCACTCACTCTTACACGTATCTTTTGCATGATTTTGGAGATTCTTGGAGGCAGATATCCACTCCACTTCTTTCTCTATGAACATTTAGTCTTTTCATCAACCATACTCTAATCCATTCCAACATGCTGAGAATGGGCATCTCACTTGCTTCTAATATGCATGCATTGAACACCTCACATCCATTGTTGAGCAACATATCACACTTGGGAAATTCAAAGAAGTGTGACTTGCTCCATCCTTCAGGTGGCTTCTCATCCAACCATTTCCAAGTAGCTTCATTCATATTCTTCAAAGCCATCATAGCTTGCTTGAAATCTCCCACAGTACTGGCACATGCAGCCCTCCATAATGTATTTTTCAACTCTAATACTTTGAAACCTATTTGCTTGAACTTTGCATGCAAATGCCTAACATAGAATCTATGTGAAAAACCTGGAAAAATCTCACCAAATGCTTGTATAAGCCCCTTTTGTTTGTCACTGATAAAGGTCATCTTATAGTCCTTGTATATGCTCAAGTCTACAAAACCTTTAAGAACCATTCCCAAATCTCCCCATTCTCCTTACAAACAATAGCATAAGCTATAGGATATATGTTGTTGTTGCCATCAACCCCTATAACTGTTAAAAGCATTCCCTTGTGAGGGCCTTTCAAGAAACACCCATCCACACCTATGATTGGCCTACACCCTACCATAAAACCCTCCTTACAAGCACTAAAACAGACATATAACCTATCAATCCTCTCTAATCCATCCTCATCAGTTTCAGTCCCCACAATAACTGTAGAACCATGGTTGCTTCTTCTCAACTCCACTGCATGGTCCCAAAGTTTACCATATTGAGCATCTGGATCACCCTCTATCATTTTCAATGCCCTACTCTTAACTCTATAAGCCACATCTCTAGACACAGTACATCCAATCTCCTCAATAATGTCTTGTCTAAACCCTTGGACTCTTCTTTTGGGATCACTTATAAACTTCTTCATGTATCTCTCACTCAACCATCTTGATTTCACATTTTTCACATTCCTAGTGGTGGGACAAGTGTGGTTATCATTAAACAATCTAACCCTAAAGGTATTCTCACCTGCCACCTTAATAAAATTCACCCTCCATTTACATATACTCACAACACATCTTGCATAACATCTACTAGGACCACTCTTAGTAAATGTGACAGATCTATGTGTTTTAACAGCATATGAATTGACAGTCTTTTTAAAATCATCTCTATTTTCAAAAGTTAACCCAACACTTAACACAGGATCATCATACACACATTTAGCATTGAAAATTGGGAAATTAGGTGGCCTATCCTCACTATCAGAGTTTTTATACTCATCAAAGTTAACCCCTTCCCCAATAACATCATCATCAGAATAGTCAGACTCAATATCTACCCCTACACCACCATCAGTCCCTGCCTCCCCTACACCATCCCCTTGTTCATTTTCATTTTCAGAATTTATGTTATAACCATCATCACTAATACCATTAGATTCAGTTCTTTCCTCACCATTTTCATTTTCCTTAGCAAAGTCAACAAAGTTCACCTCATTTACCTCATATTCAATTCTTTCTAGTTTTTCAGCATAAACATCAAAACATCTAACATTCACATGCTTTAATGCCCATTCAGTTAACAATGCATCACTATATAAAAGAATGAACTAATTATTTTGAATAAAGTAAAACCTCCTATTTCATTGTCCCATTGTTAGTTCTGTCAATCTTTGCAAATCTTGTAGAGTAACAGACTCAGCTAGTATATAGTCATAAATAGAAACTCCCCACCCCTATATTCAGCTACATGATAAGAAAGTAATACACCTCCATGATGAATTTTCATTGTAATTTGTTTGGTGCATGAATCTGTCAATTGAAAAAAAATAGACTTAATATTTAAACCCTAACAACCCACCCACACACAATAAAGAAGAATATTCCCTTGTCAATTAAATACACAAACAGTGGATCACAACCACAACCATAACACCCCCACCCCTACCCCACATGTCTGGAAAACAAGACTTACCCCCCATATTTAAAGTTCAACAACCATTAAAAAGTATAAAAATGTCAGTGGTCCACATTTTGCACAAAATTACATATAAATCCTACCCAACACTGCCCTTTCACAAGCCAATAAGTACACAACAAAAACGTAAAAGCCAATGATAACTTACCATATCGAGGTGGTGGGAATACTTTCAGTTTGCGGTCGCATTTCTTCACCATCTTCAATGTTGGAATTGTGGGCTTCTTTTCTTCTCACTGGTCAACACCACTAGTTCAGGTTAATATTTAGGGATTTTGATAAAGATTTTCAGGGTTGAGAAGGAAATGAGGTATTTTTCTGGAAATTTTGGTGAAGGGAATGAGGAATTCTTGATTTCAGAAATTAGGGTTCGTGAATTTAGGGGGAATTTTTGATTTTGGGGAGGAATTTCCCCCTTTCGGGTTAATCCCGTTTTGTGAAGTGTGATGTGTCATCTAATACACTGGACCCCATTGTTTAATACACATGGCAGAGGAAAATTAATACACAAATGCCACATAGCTAAATCACCCGTCGCCTCAACAAATTGAGCATGCAGAACCTGAATTAGGGGGTCACGTGCAAAAAACGTGCAATTTCAGCCCAAATAAGCAATTCGGGCTGAAATTGGGCAAATTTGGCGAGGCCCGACAACTTAAAGTCCTAAATTGCGAGCCCGAAATTTTTTTGTCCTAAATTGCCAGACCCCTTAAATTAATGGGCGAAAAAAGTAATAAACTCTAATAATTATAATAATAAATATTTATTATTATTATTATTATTATTATTATTATAGTAAAAATTTATAGTTTATATTGAAAAACATTATCAACTAAACTTATTAAATAAAATGTCAATAAAACATCAATTCACTATTTTAATTCTTTTTTATCTATATGTTAAAAAGAATTTTCAAATGAATAAAATATATCTTTTAATATTTAAAGTCTTTTACTTATTTATTTAGCACCACCAATATTTATAAGAGCATTTAATCACTATTTTAAGCCTTTTTTATCTATATTTTAGAAAGAATTTTCAAATTAATAAAATACCTCTTTCAATATTTAAAGCATTTTACTTATTTATTTTGTAACATCAATATCAATAAGAGCATTTAATATACAACAATTGTATTAATATCATGTGTCCTAGATGGTCTTACTTTTATATATATATATATATATATATATATATATATATATATATATATAAAGATGCATACAAACGTATGTACATACATATTCAAACTTTAATGTTTCAAAATCTTTTGTTATTTAATTTATTAATAATCATTTAATAAGTCATAATTTTTTTTGGGAACCATAACTCATAATATTTATCAAAAATTTTAAAAAACTGTTAAAAATATCAACAAAGTGTAAAAAATTCAAAATAAAAAGGATTTATCAGAAACTTATTAATACATTTCTCCAATTTCTTTCCTTCCCATTAATTCTCCCAAATTTCCACCATTTTCTCCACTCAGAATCCTCTATTTCAAGTATTTGTTACATCTTTTAACATCCATCGTTGGATTGTCGCCACGTGTCACTTGAACACAACCTCATTTTAGTAAAATATACAACTAAGGTAACAAGTTGTGCTCAATGCAAGTATTCATACTAGGAACATTCTCATTGTCAATAATCTTGTACAAAAATGATTAAATTACATTAATTAATATCTAAGATTTGCAATATAATCTACATATCTTATTATGTACGCCAAAAAATCTCAATGATTGTCTATTACGATTTTGACGGTATAAATTCCACTCCAAACGTTACACAAGAAATAGGATAAATATTAATACATTTCTCATTCTCCCAAATTTTACCTGCATTTTCACACAGAATGGTTAAGAGTGGGAAGAGAGTTGGAGAAGATGGAATATTGGATTACAATGGACCAAGAAAACGTGCAAAATGGTGCAAATCAAGTTGCATTTAAGTAATTATTTTAAACTTACTCTTTTTTAGGATAATATAAATATTTCTAAGATTATTAAGACTTCAAATTTTTATATTTTACATTAAGTTTGTATTTTTGTTAGGATAATATAAATATTTTACATTTGATTTAATTTTTAAATACATATTAGAAAATGGATCTATTTTGCAAATTCGACCCAAGCCTGTGAGGAAATTATAACTTTCACATATCGAGTACTCCTAACAAATATAATTAAAGTCTCTATAGATTGTATAGAATACCCTTAAGAGTGATGATGGAACCACGTTAAACTTGGTGTGGTTTTGTGTGTTTAGAGTGTTTCAGCCTTGTGGTTCTGCACTTTGCATTGCAAGTTTGATACACATATTTTTTCTTCGATGTGAAAAATTTGAGTTATTTTCTTTAGTTGACCAAGAATGTCAATAAAGTTCTTCATAATTCTATGTAATTATAAAAACTAAAAAAATGTTTTCTCAATTTTTTTAATAAAATCACATATTAAATACCAAAATGGATTGATTTTGTTTTTTCCTTTTCTGATTAGTATTTAAGAAAAAACATTATAAACAAACTTTTAGTATAAATTATAATGGTTAAAACCCAACTACAAATATAACAACTCGTGCAATGCATGGGAAAAATACTAGTTATAATAATATTAAATAATATTAAAATTTAATCAAATTTGTAACTAATAAAATACAGCAATATAAAAAAATGAATTTAATGATACATGCAAATTTATATATAGTTACTTCCTTGAAATTGGTTTATATTCGGTTCTTCGATTTGGTCAATTTCGGTTTGACAAAAATAATCGGAGCGGTTTGAAACGAATAAAGTCAAACAATTAAGGTTTCTTTATCGATTCAGATGTGTTTCGGTTCAAATTTCTCTAAAGTTTGATTATCTCCGAAATTCATGGTCACCCCTAATCCCCTTTGTGCCTTTTTAATTCATTTTATCTATCTTTTTATTTTAAAACAATTCATAATTTATTAATTTTGTTTTAAAATTTATATTTTATGTATTAATATATAATGCAATTTTATTGATCTATGTATTTTTTTATTTTAAAAAACAATTTATGATTTGCTATTTTAAGTTTTTATTTTAATTTATATTTCTAAATCAAGTTGGATTTAAGTAATTATTTTAAACTTACTCTTTTTTTAGGATAATATAAATATTTCAAATATTATTAACTTCAAATTTATATTTTACATTAATTTGTATTTCTGCTAGGATAATATAAATATTTTAAATATCACAAATGTTTTAATTTGTTATAGTTTACATTCAGCTGTACAATACATATTAGGGATCTGTTTTGAAAATTCGACCCAAGCCTTTGGGGAAATTTTAACTTTCACATATCCAGAACAACTAACAAATATAAGTAAGGTCTACATAGATTGTATAGAATACCCTTAAAAGTGATGATCGAACCAAATTAAACTTGGAATGTTTTTTATTCTCATCATCAGCCTTGTTGTGGTTTTGCAATTTGTATTGCAAGTTTGATATACATAAACAATAGAAATGAACCAATTTTGGAGGAGAAATATGCATATCTAGACAAATTCAAAAGAAAATTTAACTAAAAAAAATTGAGACAAATTAGATTAGAGGAAAAATGGCACCCAAAAACTTGACTTGGTTATTTTGGCCTATACTTTTAGCAAATTTAAATCCTATTGATGAGCTTTGACAAAGTTAGAATTGATGCTATCTTGATTCTTGATCTTCTCTATAAGTATAGGCCGAATCTATCTTCAAAGGAGCTCGATTTTCACATATCAAATCCCAAACGGGGAAGTTCTTCCTCGGCATCATGAAATCGCTCTCACTAAGCTTCAAACTTGGACAAAAATCATAGCCTAAATATATGATTCTTTTCTTCCCTTCTTTGGCCATAGAGACTTGAATTCTTTATGTGATGTTTGCACTAAAGAAAACATGCAAATAGTTAGTCCAAGTGATGTTTTGAGTCAACTAACTATTGATATTATGCTCACTTATATCACCATCTTTTTATAATTTTGTCTAGTAGAATTTCATGAACTATTGTAATTTAAGATAAGATTTTGTGGGGTCACTTAAGAATACATAATTATAAAATCCCAGTAAATCAAAATCAAAATCTTTGAAACAAGAACATATTCTACTCAAAATGTACTGAGTTGAGTCCCTCTTCCAATGATTGGAAATTTGGAACTGAACTTCAACCTTTTTAGTATCTTTCAATATCAAGAATTTACTCAACACATAAAAACAATCAAGAAAATTAGTATTACCTTGCACATGTTAGCATCACTCACGATTCTTAGATCACACCTGAAAATACTGCCCAAACCCCATTAGGACAAAAAAGAGGGAAAAATAGAGGGTATAATTTAAGATATTTCAATTGTACATCATTGAGAAAGAGATGAATTTTACTCTTAAGCATGGACTACTTTGGTGTATTGGATTGGAACCATTTCATCAATGGTTTTCCCTTGTGCATATATCTACCTCTCTCATCATCCTATCCTGAAATTTGTCAAGATGTCTCAATTGTATCAAATTCCCAATTTCCCTTGGCAACTCCTTTAGAGATCCATTCCTACTCAAGTCAAGATGTCTCAATGGTATCAAATTCCCAATTTCCCTTGGCAACTCCTTTAGAGATTCATTCCCTCTCAAGTCAAGATGTCTCAATTGTATCAAATTCCCAATTTCCCTTGGAATCTCTTCTAGTTTGCAATATCTTAAGCAAAGAGTTTGCAAGTTATAAAGTTGAAAAATGAATTTAAGAGCTACAGAGGATAATTCTATAATTCCAAACAAGTTCAACCATCTCAAGTGAATCATGTTTTCTATTCCTTGTGGAATACTTTTACAGACTTTCATGCTTAACACCCTCAAACATTTGAGACAACCACAAAAATTTTGAGGAGATTCTTCTTCACTCACAAATAAGCTACAAAATTCATTCACTGTCGAAACTAACAGAGGGTCACAAGCTTGGCAACTTGTCTTATTCATTCTCGTGGCCTCCACTTTACCACTCTTTCTAAGAAATTGAGCAAAATCATGCACTATATCATGCATCTTACAACTTTCTATTTTCTCATCCAAATCATTCTTCTTATAATCTTGAAATAGAGAACACATTGCTAAAATGTCAAAGCATTCTTGCCCTTTCAGTTCCATGTTTCCAATATCAGAGCCCAAATAACCAAGTGTCATCCAATTTCCTATTAAACTCTTAACATTAATCCTAAAATCCTTAGGAAAGACAGCGCAATATGAGAAACAACGCTTAAGTGTTGGAGACAATTCATTGTAGCTTAAAAGCAAATGAGGAAAAAGTTCTGTTTTTGCTTCTTCTAATTGCCATACTTCACTTTTTAGTACATTCTCCCACTCTTCCAAAGTTTTCTTAAAACGCAAAACACTTCCTAGAGTTTTTACAGCTAGAGGCAAGCCATCGCACTTTTTAGCTATTTTTTTACCAATCTCCTCAAATTCCATTTCAGGCTGAGCTATTTGACACAATAGCAACCAACTATCTTCATCAGATAGCTTTCCTGGACGATGAATGTCATTGTCCATGGAGCCTGTGATTTTAGCAACCTTTTCATCTCTTGTTGTCACCAAAATTTTACTACCCATTCCACCACATTTAAGGGAAGTTATCAACGCATCCCACTTCTTATATTCATGTGTCCAAACATCGTCTAGGACAAGAAAAAATGTTTTTCCTGTAATAGAGTCGCTTACAGATTGTAATAGAGTTTCCAAGTTATTAATTAGTATTCAGAGAATCTCTCTTTGTTACAATCTCGATAATCTTTTTGGCAATGGCAGCCAGATCAAAGGGATCTGAAACACAGACCCATATTCTTAAGTCAAAAAACTTGTCCACTCGACTATCACCATAAACTAGTTGAGCAAGAGTTGTCTTCCCAAGTCCCCCTACACCCACTATAGACACAACATGTATGGATCCTAATTCCTCTTGTTTACCCAAAAGTTTGGTCACAAGAATATCCCTATCAGAGTCTCGACCCTGGACTTCTGCCAAGTTGGTAAAAGAAGTAGAAACTCGCCAAGACATATGTGAAGTCTCAGCAGTGGGCTGAGACCTGACAAAATTATATCCATCTTTTTAATATATTCTTTTTCTATCTATGCCAATACATTCCATTTAATAATTAGTTGATATGATTTTAAAATGGTAACAAATTTATTGAGATGAGATTAGAAAGATTGTGTTTGCCACAAAATTATTTAATATAATGTAATTAATTTTAATATAGTTTTTAATATTATATTTTGAGCTTTTGAGAAGATGACATGTGGCATTAGTTGTTGTTCTTTTATATATAAAAAGATTGCATCTTTTTCGAAACATAGAAATATTTTTCCACTAAAAGAAGAGTGGATCTAGAATATGGATTTTGAATTAAAAATTTGGTAAAAACTCACATGAAACCGTTTCATAAATCACCTTTCATGAGAAGGTTTATTTAATCCATGTGTGATTGGCGCATAGGACTAGACCTTACATTAGTCCAATGATTCAATCGAAAAATATGAAAAAATTTGGAGGCCTATACATTTGTATATTATATTATATATTCGGTAAACAATGCTTCAATAGTTGTATTTGGCCTAGTGAGATGTGTCGTACCAAATCAAGTGAAAGACTCCAAATTTGAGGTCGTTGAATGGCATTTCCTTCAGGTGTGAGTATAGTTTGGAGCAATTCGAGGATAAAAGATGTCACGCCCCAAAATCTTTCGTTAAAAATATCAGAGTTTTTCTTTGGGCGTGAAGAAAGAAATAGCAAGAGACGATACACAACAGAAAGAAATAGCAGAAGACGACAGAAGAAAGAGGTAAAAGACGAAGTGATACTTTCACTTAACAACAATCGGCCTCTGCCGATAACAATCAGTCTCACTACTGACAATATACATCATACGTAGCGGAAAACATCAGGATCTCTCGTTCACAGAATACTCAGAATTAGTTACAAAACGTGAATAAACTTATAACATATTGTTTTGAAAATGTTTGTGCGACACACTCTAAAAATCACAAGTTCAAAAGCAGCACCGCCTCTCTCCATCTAGGGTTCATCATGCTCATTAGCTCCTGTAGTGTGAGTACAGATTAAGGGGGTGAGTGCGTGGAATACACTCGTGGGGAATGAAATCCGGCTCTTTTAACAATCAACAGATATCAAATACAGGAATGGTAACATTCAATCATATTATCACAGCACATAAAATGCATAGCATGTATTTCGCAACCCAACTCAGGTGCGGGTATCCCCCGTCTTATCCCTACAAAGCTCAGGTGCAGGTATTACCTGACTTACCCCTACAAAACTCAGGTACGGGAATCACCCGACCCTACAGAAACTCAGGTACGGGTATCACCCGACCCTACTCAATCTCAGGTACGGGTATCACTCGACCCTACGGAATCTCAGGTACAGGCATCACCTGACCCTACACAATATATCAGGTACGGGTATCTCCCGACCCTACGGAAACTCAGGTACGGCATCTCTCCCGACCCTACATATGGATGAATGTGGACCCACGTCCTTTCACAGTATGTCATGATCATGTATTCAAAGCATATAATCACAACATTTAGTATTCCGCCAATCATGCATTAAATAGGGAAAACTGTAAACAGATAAAGAGATAGAAATTACCCCCACCTCGTATAGTGGTTACCACGTGAATGAGTACCGACGGATCAGATTTCACAAGCGAGTACCAAAGGATCCGATATCACAAGGCTCAACTCAACAAGTAGCCTACACAAGTTATGACGTTCCTTAGATCCTTAATAAATTATAATTAAAGCTGTAAAAGACTCCGGCGGAGAAACGGTCGTTAAAAACGCGACGGATCGATCGATCTAATAATTGGAATTTCGGAGACAAGGCTGAAATTCAAATCTAAAGGTCTGAGATGATAGGAAATGAAATAAGGATCGCAACGCAAAAAGAATGAGCTCAATCGGAGTTGAAACGATCTCAAACGGAGCATTTTAAGTTTAGGGGTAAAATGGTAATTTTGGTCAAAGGGTTGACCTTGACCGGGCCCACGGACCCCGATCAACGACGTCTCATCATCGACGACTCGATACGGATGAACGACGGAAAGAAAACGAGGTTCGGATCGAAAACACGGCGTCGGGTGCGCGTCGGCACCCGACGGGTGCGCATGGGCGCGCACGGTGCGCGCGCGGCTCCCGGCGCCCGACGGCTGCCGAGTTTTCTCGGCAGCGGGTAAGCTCGCTCGGCTGGCTGCCGAGTTTTCTCGGCAGCCCCTTCCCAGATCTTCCCGACGGTGGCCTGCTCGAGCAGGCCACTTCCCGGCGTCGCCCGGCGCGGCGGCGCCGCCTCCAGCCGCCACCACCTACCTCGCCGGATACCTCGCACCGCCGGCTACCACCTCCGGCCGTCAATCGCCGGATTCCGGCATGAATAGTGCCCGGAAACTTCGCCGCAAAATCCTTCGAAGTCACATTTTTTCCAAAATTCTAACTTCAACCAAAACTCCGGCCGACGACTTCCCGTCGCCGGCGACCACCCCCAGCTCCTCCGCCGGCGACTCCCCGTCGCCGGCAACCCGTTCCGGCCAACCAAACACCCTTAACCATGCATGTACTCCCAAGTCCAAACATACACACACTAACGGTTAAACACGCACACCCAAACACCAACCTTGGCCGGCGGCCACCTGCCGCCGGCGACCACCAGTATCCACCGCCACCTTGGCCGGCGACTCCCAGTCGCCGGCCACCACCAGCCACCGTGCACTCAAACACACGCACACAGATGCACACACACACACATAGCGTAGGGTGTGTTTACACACACACCCCTACTGCCACTCTTGGCCGGCGGCCACCAGCCGCCGGCGACCTCCTCCTCCACCTCGCCGGCGACCTCCCGTCGCCGGCCGTTCATTCCCACACGGCGGCGCCACCATGCGCCGCCCCAACAGCATGCAAACACACTCACACACTAACACACCTACATACACACGCACATGCACAAATACATACATATATACATACTGTCCTTCTCCGGCGCCGCCACCCACGGCGGCGCCGGCACTCCAGCGTCTGACCACGACCTCCGGCGACCCCCCGCAGCTTTTCCGGCGCGGTGGAGAGAGAAAGAACAGAGGAGAGAGAAAGGGTGATCAAGGGTTAGGGTTTAGGGTTTTGCGGCTGTTTTTCGCCGTTTTCCGGCGAACGAGAAATCGGATTTGAAATCCGAGACCTATCCTAGATTCGTCTCGTCGAGACGAACGTCGTGTGCGAAAATCGCCCGATTCCGACAACGTTGAAATTTTCCGGCGACCGGCCGGCGGCGGCGCCGGTGGTGGCGCCGCCGACCAGAAAACAGAAAACGAAGAGAGAGAGAACTTACGAGTTTTCGGCTCGTTCGGAAAAACGGTGAAAAATGAATCGGAGGAGCCCTATTTATAGAAGTTGGAAAACACTATTCACGTGAAAATATCTCGTCACTATTCATCGGTTGAATTTTCCACACTACTATTCACCGAAATATCTTCCGGTTTTCCGAAACCTCGTGTTTCGCCCTTTTCGTCGCCGGTTGAGCTACGGGTCTCCGATTGACCCCTAGTTCGTTTCTATCTTCTCGTTTTCTCGATACGTATCTACTGGTATAAAATTACCCTATGTTCCACGTCTAATAAAAAATTATCGATCTAAACCTCGCATTAAAACACGTATCTGAAACGCACGAAATAAATTAAACAATTAAATCATACGCACAAAATTATTAAATCATAAGTTAAAATATTTAATTAATCAATTATGCTCATTTTGATCCGGGGCGCTACAAAAGAATCTCTGAAAGTGCTCCAAAGTTTGGAGATTTTCAAACAATATTTTAAAAAAAATCTCTGAAATTGCTTCGTCAATTCGATTTGGTTCCTTTGGAGATTTAAGTATAACGGAGCAGATCAGTTCATCTTTTGGAGATTCAAATCTTTACAATTTACAGCAAATATTCATTGAAATGAAACAAAATATTAGTCAAATGATTCGATCAACTCAAGTTCAAAAAAAATATGAAATTTGAGACCTATACACTTGTATATTATATTATATATTTGGTAAACAATGTTTTAATAATTGTATTTGGCATGATGAGATGTGCCTTCTCGAATCAAGTGAAGGCCCCAAATTTGAGCTCGTTGAATGGCATTTCCCTTAAGGGTTATGAGTACAGTCTCAAGCAATTTGGGGATGAGAGAATCTTCGAAATTGCTCCAAAGTTTGGAGATTTTCGAAGAATATCTAAAATTCTTTTTTGAAATTGCTTCATCAATTCGATTCAGTTCCTTCGGAAATTTGGGTATAACGGAGTAGGTCAGTTCAGATTTCGGAGATTCAAATTTTTTATAATTCAAAACAAATATTCATTGAAATGAAATGAAAAAAATTATGTTGTACGATGTTACTTAATTTATATTTTTAAATAAGTCATAAACTAATAAAATAGATTTGACAAATTACAAAAGTAGGTCTATTCTCGAAAACAATAAATTACATTCAAATTTTTCTTTAAAATTTATTCTTCGAAATCTTCTCTCTTTACACCTCAAAAATAGTCATTGTCTTTTAAAATATCTTACGTATACTTTGTATAAGTTATAAACTAATTTGTTTGATTAATATCTACTGTAGTTAATAGATTTTAAGTGCTCCCAAAATTATTCATTATAAATATATTATTTTATTATTTTATTTTAATTTCTTCTATGAAGTACATCTTAAAATTATAATAATATTAAGTAGAATGAATGGGTTACTGTCTCACCGATTGTTCAAAACAATTCTAAAGATGTATACATCGAAGGAAAATCTTCCTGTATGTTCTACATAGAATTCGGTGTTCCATGGATTTGGAAATGGAAACCAATTTTTGGTTATACCCATTATGGTGCTCCATGTTTATGGAGAGTTTGTCTCTGTAAATTCTGGGAGAAGCTTATTCGCATTGATCCCGATACAGAAGAAATTTTTGGTTATGAAACCATTGAAAAGATAAAAGAAAAGATCGAAGTTTATAAACAAGATCAAGAGAAAAAGCTTGAGGATGATAATATCAGTCCTTTCAAACTCTTTAATCAGAAATATTCTGAGATTTATCCAAAAGAAAAAATCATAGAGATATTTCTTGAACAGATGAAGAGAGATATTTCCAGACAAATTAAAAGTTCAGAATCTGATACTTCCATGAACTCAAATACGAGTTTCAATTGTTTAACACAAGATGCACAAGATCCAGACGATGATATTGAAGATCTTGCTATTAATGATGAAGATCTTGCTATTGAGAATGCATTTGAGAAAATTAAGAAATCTCTTAAGGAAAATACTCCTTCCACTTCTCATTAATAATGATTTCTTGATGAACAGATTTTATGAATCTTTCAAATCGCTTCAATCAAAGGCACAAAAGAGACTGTGCAAGATGTTTTTGTTATTCTCAATGGAGAATTAACAAACAAGCAATTATTGATGAAGGACACAGAGAATTTCGACAGACTGTCCTTGAATTACATCCAGAACCAGAAGAAAATATCCATATTGATATTCTTATGGAAAGAATTGCTTTGGAAAATTGTATTATAAGGAAATACAAAAAGAGTTTAAAAATTCTTGATCAAAAATTTCAAAGGAATATGGATAAGTATCCAGCCACTGATGAGTGTCTCCATCAAAGTCAAATCTTCTTCCACAATATGTTTCAAGGAGACAGATCGACATAACAGAAAACGACACTAGAGGAAGTATAATAATTAAGTGACATTTCACTGTTCACTTTAGTGACATTTCACTATTCACTTTTTGTGACATATCACTGTTCTGTTTTTAGTTTGGAATCCGGGGTTTCATGTCCGGTTTTCCTCTATATAATGCTCTCTCATTTCTTTTGTTTAGCACGCTTGAGTGTTAACTCGCACCCTTCTTTCTCTCTCTATAATCTTTCATCTTTTGTAATATTTGAAGTTTGAAGTAATATAAGCTTGAAGTACTTCTTGTGAGTTCTTTACTTTTATTTCTGTATTTCATTTTGTATTTTTATTTCTGTTGTGCCGCCTATATGGTCGGCTAGATTTATTGTGTCAGATCATGACTTGACTATATATTAAACTACTAACATGGTTAAGAAATTGTTTAATTCATGTGATAAAAATATTTAAGTTATTTTAAGGTTACAACTTGTTCGATGATTTGTTTAAACTTGCTTCGTGCCCTTTTCCCTTTTGCCATAATGTCCAGATGTGACGCAGGCATTGTTGGGGTTTTGTGGGTTTTTCTTGTAAGTTTAAATTTTGATTTTGGACTCTTCTTGTTGTGTAAAAGAGCCTGTTTGAATAACTTAAGCATTTTTATACCTGGGTTAGAAATGGTATCAGAGCCATGGGAGTAGTATAATATTTAGAAAACAGTCAAGATCTAACACATTTCTCATCCTCATGAATATATTTGGTATAAAGAATACTGTTAAAAACAGTATGATTGAAGATTATGATATTCCTGAAAATCTTGATCTCCTTAATAAATGGACTATTCCTAAAATTGAACCAAAATTGGTTTATAAATTAGGAACTTTTGAAAAAATGGGATTTAGACAAATTGTTAAAACAACTGAATCCTCTATTCCTTTACATGATGAAGAAATGGTTATACGTTTACTAAATAAAAATGATCTTATTCCTTTTAAATTTCACAAATTCCTTCATATAGGATGTGTTCAAATTGCCTTCAGACCTTTAACTCTTGAAGGATTACCAGAAAGTTTTCTTGCTACTCTTAGAGATGGAAGAAATCTTAATTGGAAACAATCCCTTATGGGAATTATTCAATCCAGCTTGGCACATGGTCCAGTCTATTTTGATGTTTATCCTAATCTTTCTCTATCTCTCTCTGATATAAACATCCTTGATGCTCTTACCCTGAATGTTAAAACACATGGTTATAACTATATTTCAGGAACTGAAGTTATATGTATATGTTATAGAATTTATTATAAACCTCTTTTTACTTTAAATCCTATGTGTAAAAGAGTTGATAAGAATTCTAATGAAACCATTCTTATTGAAACAAATTTCAATAAATCTAAAAAAACAACTAGGAGAGCTATTAAATGGGAAGAAATTGTTTTCCCTGAAAACTGGATAATTGAACATGCTGTTCCAAAAAATCCTATTATAAATGATAAATTTCAAAATATTATTCAGACAAATGAAGGATCTGTTCATATACAGTTTGAAAATCAACAAATAAAAAATTTGTCATCTTTATATAGATCTAATTCTAGTCATTCTTTTATTTCTCCTATCGATTATAATTTGGATATTCCTCAAACTTCTAGAGCTTCGACTTCTTATTTTAGAGAAGATATTAGATCTCAATCCTCTAGAAAAGATGAAGAAAACCGTTTTGATAACATCATAATAAATAAAAATAATATTGTTCATAATATAAAAGAGACTGATACATTATCAGAAATGAACTTTACAATTTAATTTATGGATTTAAACCAAAAAATAGATTTTTCCAAAGGCTCTAGTGCTAGAGCACATATTAATAAAGAATTTTATAATTCCAAATGGGATGCTTTTAGAAAATGGTATTTTGAAAACTTTTCTAAAAAAGAATTGAAGTTTTTTGTACAAAGCTTTTACGAGTTTTGTGAAAAACATAATAAAATTATATATTTTGTTCCTTGGTTTTTCAATACTTTTGTTGAACAATATATCTCTGTCATAGAAAGAGATTATAAGCTTTCTTCAGGTCAAATACAGAAATCTGTATTTCCTCCTCAATCTGCTTTTCAAATTGAAAAAAATGACAAACAAATTAATTTTATTGCTTTTTCAAAAATATTTGAAAATGATACACTCCAAATTACTGTTCAACATATCAATCATCTTCTTGAAAAACAAAATTATACAAATCTTTATTTGACTATTCTTGGTGAAGAGATTATATCTCTTAAAGATAGAATTGAAAAAATCGTTTCTCAAACTATAATATTCAATTAGAAAACGAAACAGATATTGTTTCTATTGCTTCATCTTCTATCCAACCTCCTCCTGATACAAAAAATTTTAGGATTAAAACTTCTGCCTCTCAATTAGAAGCATTTATAGAAGAAAAGTTTAAAGCCTTTAACATTTCTGCTCTTGATGAAGAAGATATAGAACATATTAATAAAATGAAATGGGCTGATAGACCTACTCTCAATAAATATTATTATAATAGACCTACCCCTATGGACGTTCTTAATGAAGAACAAGAATATACTATCTCAAACAGCTATAATGGGAAAAGTATTTATGAATGGAATCTTAATGGTAATACCTTTACACATATTTATACGATTGCACATAGAATTCTCATGTATAGCACTATATGCAAAAATACTGGTAATACTGATAAAGAAATTGCTAAAATGGTTATATCAGGCTTTACTGGACAATTAAAAGGTTGGTGGGATAATTATTTAAAACCAAATCAAAGAAGTGAGATTTTAGGATCCATAAAAAGTGAAAATGGAATCCTTGTTGAAAATGCGGTTTACTCCCTTGTTACCACCTTAATTGAACATTTTACAGGTAGATATACCGATAACAGTGAGACTATTAGAACTCTTCTTAATGATTTAAGATGTAAAACTCTTACTGAATTTAGATGGTATAAAGATACTTTTTTATCCAGAATATTTGAATTACCAGAATGTAACTCAGACCATTGGAAAGCTAAATTTATAGATGGTCTTCCAAATCTTTTTGCTGAAAGAGTTAGAAAAATTCTTAGAAAAGATAATATTTCTATTATATATGATAATTATACTTATGGAAATCTTATAAATATATGTATTCAAGAAGGAATATCTCTTTGTAATGATTTAAAATTAAATCAACAAATTAAAATTCAAAATCGACTTGAAAAGAAACAACTTGGTCAATTTTGTGATCAATTTGGTATGGATATATCCAAAGATAAAAAATATTATTCACATAAACATAAAAATAATGAGGAGAAACAAAAATCATATTTTCGAAAAAGAAAAAGATATAAAGATAAAGATAAGTATAAAGAGTATAAAGAGAATGAAAGACATTCTTTCAAAAAGAATAAATATAAGAAAAGAGAAAGGAGAGATTCTCCTATTATTTGCAGAAAATGTGGTAAGCCAGGACATTATGCAAATCAATGTTGGGCTAAAGAAAAAATTAAGAATCTTGATATTAATGATGATATGAAAGAAATTATTTATAATATAATTTTTGATAATAATTCTGAAACTGATCATTCCAGAAACTATTACAGTTCAGATACTTCTAATAATCAAGATAATGATTCTATTTTTTCAAACGAAGAATGTGAAAATTGTATACAAGGAAAACCTTGTATAAATCACATAATTGAAATTCATAATAATATTAATGATGATATTAATATTAATGACAAAGATGAAGAATTTTATAAACTTATGTCCCAATTCAAAGATTTAAATATTAATACTCTTACTGATAATAATATCCTTGAATTTCTTAAAAGGATAAAAGATCCCAAGTTAAGAACTAGTATTATTGATCAAATAGAAGACATTCCTTCTACTTCTGATTTTAAGCAAGAAGATAAAATAGTTTCTTCTAATAATGCTTATTCTATGGTTGAAGTTAATAAAATATTAAAAAATAAATATAATAATCAAAATCCTATTACTATACAAGATTTACTTTATGAAGTAAATAATTTAAAAAACGATGTTAAAATTCTTAAAGAAAGTAATTATGAACTTAATCAACGTATTTCAACTATTGAGAAAGGGAAAAACATATCTGTTGAAGAACAATTTGAAGAAATATCTCTTGAAAAGAATCATCTTTCTACTATTACTATGGTTATATCTCAAAAATGGTATACTAAGATTACTCTTCTTATAGATAATTCATATAAAAAAGATTTTATAGCTATGATTGATAGCGGTGCTGATTTAAATGTCATAAAAGAAGGACTTATACAAACCAGGTATTTCCATAAAACTTCTCATTCTCTTTCACATGCTGGAGGAAAACCTCTTAACATTAATTATAAACTTCCTAAAGTTTATATTTGTAAAGATAAAAAATGTATTTCTACTAGTTTCCTCTTGGCCAAAGATATATCTAGCCAGCTTATTCTTGGACTTCCTTTTTTACATCAAATTTATCCTTTAACTACTGTTAATTCTAAAGGCCTTATAGGAACTTTTGAGGATAAACCTATAAGTTTTGATTTTATTACTAAACCTATTCATCGTATTCTTAATGAACTTCAAGAAAAAATTGATAGAAAGGTTTTTCATATTAATTCCTTGAAAGAAGAAATTAATTTCTTATCTATTGATGAAAAACTCAAAAATCCTAAATTACAAGATAAAATAAAAATCATTCATAATAATTTCTCTTTAGAAATTTGTAATGATTTCCCTAATGCTTTTTGGGAAAGAAAGAAACATATTGTTTCTCTTCCTTATGAAGATAATTTCAAAGAAGAAAATATTCCTACTAAGGCACGACCTTGTCAAATGAATTCTGAATATCTAGAATTATGTAAAAAAGAGATCAAATCTCTTATTGATAAGAAACTCATTTCTCCTTCTCAGTCTTCATGGTCTTGTACAGCCTTCTATGTTAATAAACATTCTGAACAAGAACGTGGTATACCCAGACTGGTTATTAATTATAAACCTCTTAATAAGGTTTTAAAATGGATTAGACATCCTATTCCTAATAAAAAAGATCTTCTTGATAGATTAGTTCATGCTTTAATATTTTCAAAATTTGATTTAAAATCTGGTTTTTGGCAAATCCAAATTAACAAAACTGATAGATATAAAACTGCTTTCAATGTTCCTATAGGACATTATGAATGGAATGTTATGCCTTTTGGCCTAAAAAACGCTCCTTCTGAATTTCAACAAATTATGAATGATATTTTCACTCCTTATAGTGATTTCATTATTGTCTATATTGATGATATCCTTGTTTTTTCTAAAGATATTGAAAATCATTTTCGACACTTAGATTTTTTTAAAAAAATTGTTATACAAAATGGTCTTGTTATCTCCAAGCCAAAAATGATTCTTTTCCAAACAAATATTAGATTTCTTGGACACAATATTGAAAAAGGAAATATCATTCCTATACAAAGAAGTATTGAATTTGGATCAAAATTTCCAGACATTATTACTGATAAAACTCAATTACAAAGATTTCTTGGAAGTCTTAATTATATTTCTCCTTATATTGAAAATCTCAATAAAGAATCTGCTATTCTTTATGACAAACTCAAGAAAAATCCTTTACCATGGTCAGATAAACATACTGAAGCTGTTAGAAAGATTAAAGAAAAGGTTAAAAACCTTCCATGCCTTATGCTTGCTAACCCTCAATGGGAAAAAATTATTGAAACTGATGCCTCTGACATTGGTTTTGGAGGTATTCTTAAACAGATTAATCCTCAAAATAAACAAGAATATCTTGTTAGATTCTATTCTGGTAAATGGAATAATGCTCAAAAAAATTATTCTACTGTTGCTAAAGAAATTTTAGCTATTGTTAGATGTGTTCTAAAATTTCAAGATGATTTATATAATCAAAAATTTATTATAAAAACTGATTGTCAATCTGCGAAATTTATGTTTATAAAAGATTTTAAACATGATGTTTCAAAACAAATGTTTGCAAGATGGCAAGCTCATTTAGCTCTTTTTGATTTTAATATCATTTATAAAAAAGGCGAAGAAAATCATCTTCCTGATTTTTTAACCCGAGAATATTTACATGCTTGATTCTACAGGTATGAATACTCAGGGTCGCGGAAACTTTTCCTCTTATAGAGGAAGAGGAGGAAGGGGAAAACCCCCAAATCTGAATTATGGAGGACGAGGAAATTCCTCTAATGTTATTCTCCAACAGGGAAAAAAGAAGCTTATAGCTCAAAACATTTCTGAAAGCATGAATTCAGAAAACCCTCTTCATAATGAGTTTCAAGAGTTTCTTAAACAGAAACAACAGAAAGAGGGACATATCCCAGATCTTAATTCTCAGACATCATATGTCAATGCTGCAAAAGATGATGATGATTCACATCTTTATATTGAGAATGACAAAAGAGAAATCATTCTTCTTATAGAAGAAAAAGATGCTCAATGGGCAGAAAATCCATGGAATATCATGGAAAGATACTTGAGTAATAACTCGACACCTTATGGTTCATATAAACAAAGAGGATTTTTTGAAAATCTTCTTATGGAAACTAAAAGCGTTGAAATCACTCACTTTTCATCAGGAAATACCCAAGATAAAGGAAATTATAGTTTTTCCAAATTTATTATCAAAAAGATTATATCTTTTGAGGAATGGGGAATTTCTCCCTTAAATGAGAAGGATATTTTTTCTCCTAGTCATAATACGACTTTCAAATTTAATTATTATGACTATATTGATAGTTTTTATAAAACTTTCTATCTTGAGAACAAGAAGAGAAAACATACTTGGTTTATAAAAAATTGTGAAAACATTTTTCACAAACCAATTCCTACATGGTTCTTTACTTGGTGGAGAACTTTTGGTCCTTCTATTGAGATCCTTCCAAAATGTTTCAGTGAACTTATGAATGAATGGGTTACTGTCTCACCGTTTAATCAAATTTGTAACTAATAAAATATAGCAATACAGAAAAATGAATTTAATGATACATACAAATTTGTATATAGTTACATCCTTGAAATCGGTTATATTTGGTTCTAAATTCGGTTCTTCGATTCGACCAATTTCGGTTCGACACAAAAAATAATTGGAGTGGTTCGATTCGAGTAAAGTCAAACAATCAAGAGTTCTTTATCGATTCAGATGTGTTTCGGTTCGAATTTCCCCAAAGTTTGATTATCTCCGATATTATTCATGCTTACCCCTAATCCCATTTGTGCCTTTTTAATTCATTTTATCTATCTTTTTATTTTAAAATAATTCATAATTATTTATTTTGTTTTAAATTTTAAATTTTATGTATTAATATATAATGCAATTTTATTGATCTATGTATGTTTTTATTTTAAAAACAAATTATGATTTGTTATTTTAAGTTTTATCTTAATTTATATTTCTAAATCAAGTTGCATTTAAGTAATTATTTTAAACTTACTCTTTTTTAGGATAATATAAATATTTCAAAGATTATTAATACTTCAATTTTTTTTATTTTACATTAAGTTTGTATTTTTGTTAGGATAATATAAATATTTTAAATATTACAAATGCTTTAATTTTTCATATTTTACATTCAGCTGTACAATACATTTTAGAATATGGATCTATTTTGAAAATTCGACCCAAGCCTATGAAGAAATTATAACTTTCACATATCGAGTACTCCTAACAAATATAATTAAGGTCGCAATAGATTGTATAGAATACCCTTAAGAGTAATTATCGAACCACGTTAAACTTGGTGTGTTTTGTGTGTTTAGAGTGTTTGATTATCGATTCTCGTCATCAGCCTTGTTGTGGTTCTGCAATTTTCATTGCAAGTTTGATACACATAAATAATAGAAAACAACCAATTTTGAGGAAAAATATGCAAATCTAGACAAATTCAAAAGAAAATTTAACTAAAAAAATTGAGACAAATCAAATTAGAGGAAAAATGGCACCCCAAAAACTTCACTTGGTTATTTTGGCAAATGCTTTTAGCAAATTTAAATCCTATTGATGAGCTTTGATTCTTGATCTTCTCTATAAGTATAGGCAGAATCTGCTCCATCTCTTCCCCATTGATCCATTCGTGTATTCCAGCCTTCAAAAGAGCTCGATTTTCGCATATCAAATCCCAAATAGGGAAGTTCTTTCTCGGTATCATGACATCACTCTCACTAAGCTTCAAGCAAGCAAAAATCATCGCCAAAATATATGATTTATTTATTCCCTTCTTTGGCCAAGAGACTTGAATCCTTTCTGTGATCATACCCTATTTGCACAAAAGAAAACAAATAGTTAGTTCAAGTGATGTTTTGAGTCAACTAACTATCGATATTATGTCTAGTAGAATTTCAAGAACTACTGTTTAAGACAAGATTTTGTGGGGTAAATTAATAATACATATTTATAAAATCCCGGTAAACCAGGATCAGAATCTTTGAAACAAGAACATATTCTACTCAAAATGTACTGAGTTGAGTTCCTCTTCCATTGATTGCAACTTTACTTCAACTTTATCAGTATCTTTCAATATCAAGAATTTACTCAACACATAAAAACAATCAAAAAAGATGGTTCTAAATTCAAGAAAATTAGTATTACCTTGCACATGGTTGCATCACTCACAATTCTTAGATCACATGCACCTGAAAATACTGCCCAAACCCCATTAGGACAAAAAAGAGGGAAAAATAGAGGGTATAATTTAAGATATTTCAATTGTAAATCATTGAGAAAGTGATGAATTTTACCCTTAAGATATTCCCATGTGCAAATATGTACCTCTCTCATCATCCTATCCTGCAATATTTCATAAATGGTTTTTTTGTTTTTATAGAATTATTACATATGATTGTATTTCAACAACATTTTTAAATCCTGATGATGCTATAAAAGAAAAGACAAAAACCCAACTTACAAAGTAGTTGTCCCCAGAACCGTCGTCGCTTGAGTTGAAGTTGCTTGAGTTGAAGTCGTGGATTATATTGGGATATGGACTTCCAGTCTGAACCATCCTCGTCCCTGTAACGTTGTACTAGTAGTTTTGAATCAGAAATATCCAACGATTCCAATGATGGCGCGACCTTATGCAACAGTCCATGTGGCAGCATTGTCAAACTTTGACAATCAAGGATATTCAGATTCAAGAGACAAGGCATGAGCGTCATGTCTGCAGATTCTTTTTCGCTCGTGATGTCCTCCCACTCTTTCCAGTTCTGACACATCTTAAAAGTCAGCTTCTTCAATTTTGGAAACGCAATAATATCCAGCTCCATGTCTATTCCCAGGAATTCTCGTCCCACAAATTCCAATCCTTCCATATCAGAAATGGTAATCTCCTCGAGGCATGGCAGTTTTCCAAGGGGTGGCAATGATGACAAGTGATTGCACTCATATAGTTTAATCTGTCTTAATTGGTTGAGGGGCGACACAATCCAGCTCAGTGGAAGCTTTGGGCCTTTGTAGTATTCAATACTCAGATATGTCAAATTTGGATGGGGCTCCAATGCATCTATTACATTCATCCTCACCAACGATGACTCATCACTTTCATCCATCTCATCCTCAAAACTTATCCTAAGTCTGTTGATGTCTGTCTTATTTCGCAATTCTGCTTCCCGAGCATCCTCAACCACGTGTTCTAAATTGCAATTAGCTAACCTGATTTTCAACTTTAGAGAACCACTAAGATAGTTTAACTTGTTCAATAATCCCAACTTGTTCCAACCATTTCCTCCATGAAATTCACCCAATGTGTGCAGTCCAGTTAACTGTCCTACTCCTTCTGGAAGTTTATTCAGACTCCAACAATACGTAACATCCAAGGTTTGCAATTCATGCAAACCACATATGCTCTCTGGCAACTCCTTTAGAGATTCATTCCAACTCAAGTCAAGATGTCTCAATTGTTTCAAATTCCCAATTTCCCTTGGCAACTCCTTGAGAGATCCATTCCCACTCAAGTCAAGATATCTCAATTGTATCAAATTCCCAATTTCCCTTGAAATCTCTTCTAGTTTGCAATATCCTAAGCAAAGAATTTGCAAGTTGTAAAGTTGAAAAATGAATCTAAGAGCTACAGAGGATAATTCTTCAATTTTCAACCATCTCAAGTGAATCATGTTTTCTATTCCTTGTGGAATACTTCTACAGCTTAACACCCTCAAACGTTTGAGACAGCCACAAAGATTTTGAGGAGATTCTCCTTCACTTACAAATAAGCTACAAAATTCGTTCACAGTCGAAACTAACAGAGGGTCACAAGCTTGGCAACTTGTCTTATTCATTGCCGTGGCCTCCACTTTACCACTCTTTCTAAGAAATTGAGCAAAATCATGCACTATATCATGCATCTTACAACTTACTATTTTCTCATCCAAAATATTTTTCTTAAAATCTTGAAATAGAGAACGAGATGCTAAAATGTCAAAGCACTCTTTCCCTTTCAGTTCCATGTTTCCAATATCAGAACTCAAATAACCAAGTGCCATCCAATTTCCTATTAAACTCTCAACATTAATCTGAAAATCCTTAGGAAAGACAGCGCAATATGAGAAACAACGCTTAAGTGTTGGAGACAATTCATTGTAGCTTAAAAGCAAATGAGGAAAAAGTTCTGTTTTTGCTTCTTCTAATTGCCATACTTCACTTTCTAGTACATTCTCCCACTCTTCCAAAGTTTTCTTAAAACGCAAAACACTTCCTAAAGTTTTTACAGCTAGAGGCAAGCCATTGCATTTTTTAGCTATTTTTTTACCAATCTCCTCAAATTGCATTCCAGGCTGAGCTATTTGATGCAATAGCAACCAACTATCTTCATCAGATAGCTTTCCTGGACGATGAATGTCGTTGTCCACGGTGCCTGTGATTTTAGCAATCTTTTCATTTCTTGTCGTCACTAAAATTTTACTACCAACTCCACCACATTTAAGGGAAGTTTTCAAAGGATCCCACTTTGTAGAATCCTCTGTCCAAACATCGTCTAGGACAAGAAGAAACTTTTTCCCTGTAATAGAGTCACTTACAGATTGTAATAGAGATTCATGGTTATTAGTATTCGGAGAATCTCTCTTTGTTACACTCTCGATAATCCCTTTGGCAATGGCAGCCAGATCAAAGGGATCTGAAACACAGACCCATATTCTTAAGTCAAAAAACTTGTCCACTCGACTATCACCATAAACTAGTTGAGCAAGAGTTGTCTTCCCAAGTCCCCCTACACCCACTATAGACACAACATGTATGGATCCTAATTCCTCTTGTTTACCCAAAAGTTTGGTCACAAGAATATCCCTATCAGAGTCTCGACCCTGGACTTCTGCCAAGTTGGTAAAAGAAGTAGAAACTCGCCAAGACATATGTGAAGTCTCAGCAGTGGGCTGAGACCTGACAAAATTATATCTATCTTTCTCCTTCAAAACTTGGTCAAGTTTCGCCTTCACATTTAGTATTTTCTTGGCAATATCATGACGAACAACAACTTTCTTGAAACACAAACATGAAGATGATGGGATGAAGGAGCATACCGACTTTTTCTTTGGAGGAGGTGGATCAGCAACAACAGCATCATCAGATTGATGTTGTTCCATCTCAAGTTTGAGAATCGCGTAATTCCATTCGTCCAAAACATCCTCCATTTCACGAGACGTGTGTTCCAGCCTGGACAACCAGTGGTTGACCATATCGTCTTTGAAGCGTCGATTCTCAGCATCATCCAACACATATCTGATTGCTTTCAGCTCATCAGCAAGCTGGTGGACCTCCTTCTCAGCACCTCTCACCAAATTAATATGGAATCGAGCCTGCTCTGTAATCAGACCTACGATTTGCTCAGCCACAGCAGAAACAATTGCATCAGCCATGTTGAATATTGATCAGATCACTTCTCTTTATTGTATTGTATTGTATGTGTGTGTTTGTGGGATTAAATGCTTCTTCTAATTTCTGATTATATACAACCATCACATATATGCATCTCTATCATGATAACATCATCATATGCAATATACTTTGCCTTCATGTCCAGCTAAGGAATCATCTTTTTTTGTCACATGATATACCAGTTTCTGCTTCCTTTATCAATTCCTATCTTTTTTTTTTTCTTTTTTCTTTTTTTCTAAGAAATATGAGTGATTTTTGAATCCATTCTAATTTAAGGGCATCTCGATTTAAGTGGATTTGAAATTAATTCATTTCAAATTTTGTATTTCAAATCCCTCAATCAAAACATAACCAGCTTAATGCTCAATTCAAGTTATTTAAGGAAAATATAGAGAAATACCTCATCCGTTTCATATTAATTGTCGTTCCGGAGTTTTCCTCATAAATTAATGAATATAGAATTTGGACAAATATACTTTTAAACAATATTTCTCTCTCATCCATTTCAAAATTAAATTGATTCTTTCTTTATCTATTCCTTAATTATTTACAAACCTTTTTTTTTTTATCAACGTTTTATAAATTTTTATTTTTTAGCCAAGAGAAATTTTTTCCCCCAAATTATCCTTCTAATATTGAGATTTCTCTTTTTTTTTTTTTATTTGTTTCTTTCCTTCCTCACATCTATAATTTATATCTCTCATATCAACACACATTATTTTCCACCAAATAGATTTATTTTCCTATGAATCGAACGACTAGTGAAGACAGACTGATGATGACGACTGAGTATAGTTGTGTAATTCTTGTCTTTATTTTCTACAATGGTGGCTGTAATTTTCTGTCCCCACCACCACACTTTGTTTTTTTCTTTATATCCTCAACTTTTCAATTCCGTTTTCTTTTGATAGTGGCAGTGTCACTTCAAATTCGAAAACTATTGTCTCGTTTAACTTCATTTCAAAAACTAACAGTGCACTTCAATTTCAATTCTTTTATTTTTCTTCCATTTAAAAGATGTATTTTCAAATAAGGTTAGGGTTTTTGATGATATAAATGTTTACGATAATTTAATAATTTATGTTGCTACGGGATGTTACATGATAATACTGTTAGTTTATTTTATTATGTGGCCTATGTTATTATTGTGCACTAATTTTATTTTACCAAAAAGGTATCTGAATTTTTTGATGGAAAAAATTTAGATTGCTATTAATAAATTATACTGGTCCCAAAGATTGCCTCAGAATATACATAAATAAATCTTCTTTATTTGGGCGTTTTCTTGTTTTTAGAAGAAGATGGTTTTTCTGCCAATTTTGGAATGAATTCATTTTCAAAACTTCCCTCTCTCCCCAACGGAATTAAGGGGATTCATTCCATAATGGGATTTCTGTTTGCTGGAATTTCTTTTGAAAAAGGAACGTCCCCCCCCCCCCCCTCTCAACTGATTTGAGAGATTTTTGGGATCTAATTTTCCTTCCTTTCTAATAATCCGGCTCCATCTCCAGCTGATTTTAAGGGAATAATTTTTGGATAAGGTTTTAGTCCATATTATTTAAGAGAAGAAGGTAAAAAAAACACTTTAAGTAATTTTAATCCAAGTCCATATTATTTAAGAGAAGAAGGTAAAAAAAACACTTTAAGTAATTTTAATCCATCAATAAGAATTCTGAGGAAAACTTTTGAAGATCAAGTACTAACGTTTCCGCTCAAGGATGTCTTCGATTCAAAATTGTAAGGTTTTAATATGTTTGTTATTTTATTTTGAATTTACGGATTCTGTTCTTCTTTTTGTGTTTTATTATTACAAAACACTTAACATAATGTTTTAAGTTTATCAAATACGACTTATTATATAATGCTATGAGATGCTCATAAATTAATGATTTAAGGTTGATACAAGCTGAAATATTGGTTGGTATGGGCTTTGAAATTATGGTACAATTAGAAGTATTTGTTTGTATAAACTGTTAATTATTGGTACGAGCTTAATTGTATGGTGGTACGAGGTTAAATGTATGATGGTACGAACTTAATTCTATGATGGTACAGGGTGAATTGTAGGTTGGTACGGGCTTAATTATATGGTGGTACATGCTAAACTTAAGGTTGGTACGAACTTAATTAAATGGTGGTATGAACTAAACTATAAATTGACACGAAATTAATTATATGGTGGTACGAACTAAACTGAAGGTTGATACAAGATTAATTAAATGGTGGTACGGGCTAAACTATAGGTTGGTACAAACTTAATTAACATTATCATACGCAATATAATAAATGATAAATGAATTTGTGAAATGATATGTTCACATCTAAGGAGATTGACTTTAAACTTTATTAATACTATGGCCATGTGCAATGACGGACCCCCTCAATTTTTTACAAAAAAGTATGGATATTTATTTGTATATTTTTTATTAAAAAATAAAAAGTATGTACAATAATTACTTTGCCTTCATGTCCAGCTGAGGAAACATCTTTTTTTGTCAACATGATATACCAGTAAAGATGCCCAAACGATTCGTCGGTTACCGTTCCGGTTCGAACCGTCGGTTCGGCGGTTTCGAATTGGTGGAACCGAAACCGAACCGTGTGATGGCCGGTTCCGGTTTCGGTTCCAAACCGCCGGTTGAACCGGAACCGGGCGGTTCGGCCAGTTCGAACCGGCGGTTTTGGTCGGTTTTGTTTTTTTTTTTTTTTGATTGATTTTTTTATAATTATAAAATCACAACTCCAAATTTGATTTTTAATGTTTGTTTTGAAGTATATCATATCATAATTTATACCATGAGAAATTGAAATATTTAAGTGAACTAACATTTTTCATTATCATTATAATTTGGAAAATTATTACAAGTTAAAACTCTATATAATCTATGATCTAATATATGGCAAAAACTTTTGTGCACAAGGTGCACAGATCCAAATCTGTGCACAACAATACTATTATATTATATGAAGTAATACTGTTATATTATATGAGTGATACTGTTATATTATATATAGTTTTAACAGTATTACTCATATAATATAACAGTATTACTTCATATAATATAACAGTATTTGTTATGCACAGATCTAGATTTGTGCACCTTGTGCACGAGTGTCACTCCTAATATATTACAAAAGTTCATATATATTACAATTACAAAATTCCATATCTATCTAAAAGAAATAAAAGTCTATCTTGAATTACAATTACAATTACAATTATCTATCTATCTTGAATTATATAATACAATTCTAAGATCTAAGTATCTAACTAAGTAACATATGAAACAACATTAGCCAAAAGGAGGGGGAAAAAATTGAAAGAGCTTGAGTTTTATTCTAAGTTTGGAATTGAAATTCAAATTCCAAACTTAAAATAAAATTGCCTACGTATCCTTAATTCAAATCAAATTAAGGAATCAAAGCTCACGTAGTTCTCTTACCTCAACTTACCTACGCCCAATCGTTGGGGTTGTTGATGCCACTACCGCCGGAGGATGTTGTGTTTGAGTCGTAACCATACAAGTCCGGTTCACCTTCCTCAAAGTGTGTGCAATCGAGGTTTTGTTGACGTTTGGATGTCTTGACCCAATCCTCAAGGAGCATAAGGTTTTGGACATTCTCGGCGGCCAAGTTTGCTCGTCTCGCACTCAAAGTGTGGCCCGATATGCTAAAGACATGTTCAACCGAGACCGTGGAGACGGGACATGCAAAGATCTCCTTAGCAATAATTGTTAGTATAGGATATATGGTGGTCCTCCGTGACCACCACTTTAATAGATCCAAATTGTTCTCGAAAGCAATAGATTCAAAAGTAGCACTTAAATAAGAATCTAATTCTTGTGATGGGTTGGTACCTCTAGCTCTTTTTTGCGTTCTTATGTCATAGAAGTTGTAAAATTGACTAAGAGTTGGTCCAAAACTAGATGAAGAAGAAGAATAACTACTAGATCCTACATTTTGATCTCCTACTTCATCACTACTACTTGCATCACCATGAATTGTTTTATATTGTCTAAATAAATCATACAAATAATTTTTTGCCCGTTTTACTACTTCCCTAGGATTAGGCACATATTCTATTAGATCATATTCACTAATCAAACCACATGGGAACAATGCATTATAGTACATATTTAAGAGTTCTTCTAATTCATCTTCTCTAATCCTAGGATCTAATAATTTAGCACATAAATATAGGGGGGTAGCTCATGATAATATTTTAACCATTTTGCTTTCATCATAATAATTGCATCACTTAAAATAGGATCATCTTTGTAAGAGTTAATTACCAAAGCAATTTTAACACATTGATCTAAAGCTAAAGGAGATGTAGGATAATAACATCCACTAACTTCCCTAGTGGTTTCTTCAAATTTTTTTAACAAACCCATCATGTTTATACAAGAATCCCAAGAATGTGCAACTAACATAACATTATTATCACCAAATTCCATAAAAAAAGCACATAAAAGTTCTCTATAATTATACGAATCATGAAGCATGTAAAAAGTAGAATTCCACCTATGTGGCACATCTTTCACAAATTTTTTTACTTCTAATCCATTCAATTTACAAAACGTGCCCCATCTTTTCCGCATTTGTACGGTATGACAAATTAAATTAATTGCATCTCTAATTTTATCTATTTCTACTTCTAAAGTTTTTAATCCATCTTGAACACATAAATTAAAAACATGACACATGCATCGAGTATGAAAAAGATCACCATTTAATGAAGGTTTACAAAAATCAATTATTGTAGGCAAGCTAGCTTTATTATTAGTTGCATTATCTAAAGCTATAGCAAATATTTTTGTTAATATACCATAATCATTTAACACATGTATTACTTTTTGTGAAATATGCAAACCGGTATGTTTTTTATTAAAATCAATAAAAGCAATTAAACGTTTTTGAACATCCCATGCATCATCAATCCAATGGCAACTAATGCTCATATAATCATTTTTATTATAAGGATCTTTCCAACAATCACAACATATTGCAACTTTTTGTTTAAGGTTAGCTAAATCGGATACTAATTTATATTTTCTTTCACGTACTCTTTTATCAATATCCCTAGTGGTCGTGTTCCTACTTATCATTCTAGCGGGTGGTTGTAAATACGTGCTCACATAATCTTCATAAAGGTCATCGGAAGCAAATGAAAAAGGTAGATGTTTTGAAGCAATAAAATCGGCGGTGCCTTTCCTAAGTTCTAATTGACTAAATTTAAAGGTTAAAGAATTCATACCTTGTGAAGACCCGGTGAATCCTCGTAGTTGTGTTTGAGAGCGCTCCAATCCAACCTTGTCGGGATGCTTCTTCGTGATGTGGTTGTTAAACGTTTCATAGCCCCCTCCGTGCTTGAACTTGTATTGCTTTCCACAATGGTTGCACGTGACTACGTAGTCGACATCCGAATTCGGCACGGCTTCCTTCTTGAAGTGAATGGAGAAAATATCACTTCTAAGTGAAGAAGGTGCTCTATTTGAAGTGGTTTGAGTGGCATTCAAACTCTCTTGTGTCGGATGCACCTCTTCTTCATCTTCGACGGCTAAGGCTTGAGCGATTTGTTCCCCCAAATCCACATTTGGATCAAGGTCCTCACACCATTGATCAATGAGTTCATCTTCGTACGATGGTGGAGGTGGCATGGGACTCTTTCCCTTCCCACGAGATGATGAAGTTGAAGAACCTCTTCTAGACATGATGAATTTATAATAGAAAAAATAGAAGTAGAAATAGAACTAGAAGTTGATGACGAAGAACAAGAAATCGAAATATAACAAGAATTTGAGAGATTTTGAACTTGAAATAATTTAAAGTGAGCTAGAATGCAAGAATTGAGACTTGAGAGAGAGAGCAAGAGAATTGGTGTGAGCAAATACACAATTTGAACCCCTATTTATAGATCTCAAAAATTCAAAAAAAACAAAAAAAAAGAAATTGCTACGCTCCGGTTCGAACCGCCGGTTCCGATTCGGTTCGAACCGGCGGTTCGACTCATCTCAGCCGTCAATTTCCAACGGCCATTTGATCTCGGCCGTTGGATTCAAAATTCATCCAAACCGCCGGTTCGAACCGGCGGTTTCCGGTTCGGTTCGGTTTGGCCGGTTTGCAACGGCCATTTCATCCGGGTCGTTCGTCCTCAACGGCTATATTTGATTCAAACACAGCCGTACACGTGGCATGCTCTAATTTAAAAAAAAAATACATAAAACCGGCGGTTCGCCGGTTAAACCGCCGATTCGTCGGTTTGTATAATTGAAAACCGAAACCGAACCGGTTCCTGGCGGTTCCCGGTTCCGGTTTGGAACCGAAACCGGGTCAACGGTTCCCGGAACCGTTGACCGCCGGTTCGAACCGGCCCGGTTCCGATTTTCTGAACCGTTTGGGCATGTTTATATACCAGTTTATGCTTCCTTTATCAATTCCTTTTTTTTTTTTTTTGGAGAAATATGAGTGAATTTTGAATCCATTCTAATTTAAGGACATCTCGATTTAAGTGGATTTGAAATTAATTCATTTCAAATTTTTTATTTCAAATCCCTCAATCAAAACATAACCAGCTTAATGCTCAATTCAAGCTATTTAAGGAAAATATAGAGAAAGACCCCATCGATCTGTTTCATATTAATTGTCGTTTTGGAGTTTCCGTCATACCCCATCGATCTGTTTCATATTAATTGTCGTTTTGGAGTTTCCGTCATAGATTAATCAACATAGAGAATTTGGACAAATATACTTTTAGACAATATTTCTCTCTCATCCATTCCAAAATTAAATTGATTCTTTCTTTATCTATTCCTTAATTATTTCATTATAACTTTTCCAACTTAAATAGGTAAGTTTAAAATTAAGAAATCTTTTAGGGGATGTTTGGACTGGACTTAAGGTGGCTTGAGCAAATCTGGATTTTGGCTTGAGAAGGATTTTGTGAGTTTGAATTTTGAGTAGAATTATAGTTAAGATGTCATTTTCACATAGGGAATTGTAGAAAAAGTAGATGTTTTTTGTTGGGAGTTGTAGAAAAAGTAGATATTTTTATTGAGAATTGTAAAAAGTTGATGTTTTTATTGGGAATTGTAGAAAAAGTAGGATTTTGCAAATCCTTGTCCAAACATGGACTGGACTGAGTCCATCCAAAATCCGGATGTACCAAGTCCAGTCCAAACATCCCCTTAAAGATTGAGATTTAAAGATTGAGATTGAGTGTAACATTGGAAAAGTAGTGGCAAAATAGCGAAAACATCAATTAATATGAAACAAAATTTTGACTCCAAAATGACAATAAATATAAAACGGTGGGAGTATATAATTTTAGGTGGAAATCCACATTCTTAACCTCTTTTATTTACAAACCGTTTTTTTTTATCAACGTTTTATAAATTGTTCTTTTTTAGCCAAGATAATTTTTTTCCCCCAAATTACCCTTCTAATATTGAGATTCCTTTTATTTTTTTTATTTGTTACTTTCCTTCTTCACATCTATAATTTATATCTCTCATATCAACACACATTATTTTCCACCAAATAGATTTATTTTCCTATGAATCGAACGATTAGAAAAGACAGACAGATGAGACACATTTTTTATTTGCCAAAAGAATGGTTAGAGTGAATTAACGTTGGTTTTTGTTTTCCTTTCAAAACCTTCATAATTAATGTTTTATTTATAAAATGATAATTGTTTTTTTTTTCCAAAAGTAATGTCTTAATTGAGTATGTCAATAATGTCAACTGCAACTTCTTAAAGTGGAAATGAAAATGAAATGCTTTAAAACTGTAAGATGCTGTTTCGATGTTGGAAGAAGTTTATTATAAAGTTGGAAAATTTTGGGACCATAATCATTTGAGGACAATTTGTTTTACCTTTAGCCCTCCACGGCCCACGTCAATTTGAGATTATTGCAAGGTTTATAAAGTAAATATATAATGATGAATGGGCCAAGTAAAGGCCCAAATATTAGTAAATAAGTCCATTCAAATAAGTTGCTGGATATATACCAAAATTTGATCAAATATTCAAAAGATTTATGTCAAAGACATTGTATGTATTAGTGAGCACAGAGATATATTTTGCATGTAAGTTGCTAAATAGAAATTAAAGAATGATTACACTTCATGCAATGACTTTATTACGGTGTTCTTTTTAACTTTTTTAATGATGGATTTAATAAAGAACCCATCAATTTATTACACATCTCAATCCTGGAAGTTTTTTTTTTTTTAAATGGTGAAACTCCAACCAGCTTGAGATACAAAATAATGTATGTCTATAATATTTGGATCCATCAGATATGAATGTCACAGACAATATCTAATTACATTGCAATTCATTAAACTAAGATACAAAATAATGTATGGCTCTATAGATTATTGTTTAAATTATTAATGATTGGGTTAATTTCAATTTTGGACATGTATGTAAGATCCTTTTCATTTTTAAACACCCAAATATATGTTTTTCAATTTTGATCTTGTATGTTTCCAATTTCAATCAAGTTTTCCAATTTTGATTTTGTATGTTTCAACTTTTTTCAATTTCAATTTTGGTCAGATGGCCACCGAAAAATCTCACATAACATCGGCGAATTTGGGAATTGGATTGAAATTGAAACAAACAGGACCAAAATTGAAAAACTTGATTGAAATTGGAAAAAGTTAAAACATACAGAATCAAAATTGAAAAATGTATATTTGATTGTCAAAAAATAGAAAATGGTCTTACATATAAAACCAAAATTAAAATTAACTCTTAATAATTATTGTTCACTGAACTAATCTGATTATTGATGTGTCAGTATTGATATATTCTTGCACAAATCAGAGTAAATGCTATCAATATTCTATATTGAAGATGTAAGAATCATTTTGTTATCATTTACACAAGAAAATATTTTCCTTTTTTTTTTTTTAATGAACTACCTACATGACTTGCTCGTGTAAATTGAAAAATAACATTATAATATTTTATTCAATATAATGAAAAAATACAAGAATATGTAAAAATCCAAAAAAAGAAAAGGAGAGTCATAAGCAGCAACCAGATTTGAACACTTTCAAAGACTAAATGTGCACATGACTAGAAATCGGTCATTCATATGCAATATACTTTTCATGTGTGCAAAAGTGAAAGCCCTTTTAATATTGGCCCCAACCCAAATTTCTTGCTTTATTTTTTCTTTGTCGAAATAAATAATGAATTGAGTTTCCTTTTGCAATGGCCTCATTTGATGTGTTACTTTTAGTCCTATCACCATATTTGCTTTCTTTTTCTCGTGGGGGCTTCGATAGAGAGATATTGGTGTGGTAGGGGCTTGTCTGTGTATATGTAACATGGATTCATATTAATTTATTCTCTTTTAATTGTTGGATTTATTTATTTATTTGTTTATCGTATAAAAAATTTAATCTCACACTCCAAAATTAAATTTCTTGGATATGTTTCTAATTAGTGGATCAAATACTTTTAATATTGTTTGAAGTAAGTGTTAATTTGTACATACTAGCATTTATAAAAGTTCAGTCTTCATATCACCGTTTGCATTAAAATGTGGTCATTTTGCAAACCCCACTAATAGAGAGTACCAATTTTTAGTACAAATGAAAAAGAGTTACTCCTTTTTTATTTTTTCTTTTTTTCAGTAAACAAGAATACAAAACCCAATTAAAACAAAATTTGAAAGTATATGAGCTAATGTTTAAAAATAAAGTATATGGAAAAATCAAAGTAGAAGGACCTATATATGGTAACCCTTCACTTTAGTGACAAACAAAACCCTATATGAATATAGAGTGTAGTAGAAAATACATCTACAAGGACCTAAAATAAAAATCGCAGTAAAGGTAGATTCTTGTTCTTAATTTTTTATTTTTTTTTAATAAAACTCATAAATTCTAATATATATATATATATATATATATATATATATATTTGATGGGTTAAATTTTAAGTATGTATACAATAACAGTCTTATTGTTTGAAAGACAATAGAATGTGATTTGTTTTACATTAAAAGTTTGAATTAGAGTTGGGGAATAAGAGGGACATGTCATTAACCACAAATATCGCATCACATGGTTTCCAAATAAACATTAGTTAAACCATCACAATCTTGAATTTCTCAATGTAGACAAGTATATAATTTTGGATGAGATTTGTAACTAAGCTCATTTCCACTTGATGAATTCTACCCTACATATGGGGATAGTGTAATAGTGCTTGCAAACTAAGTTACTTTCTTTCAACTTCTACGCGTGATCGTGCACCCATTTTTGTTTGTCTTCATGACTCATAATATATAATTACCTTATCTTGTGGATTTTTTTTTCGAAATTATAAGTAGCAAATACAATTTTAGTTATTCATTTATGATAATAGTAATTGTAGCTAGGGGAAAAACTCGTCTCTCTTGTGACTTATAGTGATTTAATCATCTCTTTTTAAAATTTGCAATCTAATATATGAATTTTTTGATATTTGTAATTCGACACACTGAGTAATTTTATGATGAAATTTCGATGAGGTGCTCCTGAAGCTTAGCATTCGCTGCCATAGTTGATATCATGTAAGTTATAATTTAGCAAAGAGATCAAAACTCGATAAGTATGACAAAGATTAATAGCTAAATTCGTATATATTTTAAATAATTATAGAATCATGAATAATTTGACATCCATCAATCTAATAATGGATGTCAAGTTTCGAAAACCAGTCATTAAAATCTACCTCAAATTGCAAATTAAAATTAAAAGGATTGTATACAAAATTTTAAATTATGTGATTAAATTGCAAAAATCGTAAAAGTACTTAATCAAATGGATTGGAATTTCATCAGCCCATCAAATGGTGAGTTATTATGGATTGTGAGTTAGTCCATCTTTCCAGTCCGCCTTGATCCTTTTTTTTTTTTTCTTTTTTTTTTGATCAGCAAAAAGGAATTTAATTACTCACAAAGAGGGTATAAGATATATCCTCTTCAGTTTACAAATACATTAATCACTAGATATCAGTAAATTAGGATTCGACACCCAATCCTCAAAAGAGAACCTTGATCCTTCTATTTTCAGCATTATCATTTACAATATTTTTCTCACTTAAAAAAAAAAAAATTAGGGCTAGTACAGAAGAATATATTTCATTTTCAAAATCAGGCCTCATTATATCAAGACAAGTGGAGGCATATATGATATATAGTATAAACATCATGAGCATATAATCTCAAATCCATCTTGTTTGAAAATAATAAATAGAACAGTTATCCTCAACCTCTAAAATATAACAATGCATTTCCCATGTTTATCTTCTCACTTTTAGGGGACTAGAGTGGAATATGCTAACTTGTTTGAGGTTTTATATATGGAGTTTTAAAATTAGGGAAATGTATTTTTTTTAAATTTCCCTTTTTCCTCATACTTTATTTTCTATTTTTTTTTTTAACACCTTCATTTTATTAACTTTCATCCCTACACTTTATTTTCTTAGCTGGTGTACTTTCATTATTAAATTTTTTTACCCCTTTAATTTGTTCCCTTTGTTGACTGTTGTGTTAATAGACGTGCTTTTATCATACGATCTTAAATTCAATATACAAATCATTTGTTTTGATCTGAGCCCTACCAATATGGTATGTACCCTAAAGAAGAGAAAACCAAGGCAATAATTTGAAAATCAAGAACCCATGCTCATTCAGAGCTAATATATATATTTAATATATATACACATCTTTCTAAAAACATATATGATATATATTTATATTAAGTATATATGTGCATTATATATATATATAAATATCTTTTTTATATATATCTTAAAGGAATTTGTACCAAACATGAAGCATAAGCTGGCAGCTTTCCCCACTTTATCAAAAGGAATTTGTACCAAACAAATATCTTAAAAATTCTTATGAGTCGATTCATGAATATAATTTGATGAGACTGAATGTCATCGTTCACAAATTAAATCCATTTCCACAAATTTAATTTATTAGTTGACTCGTCTTATGGAAATATTTATAACACAATCCTACAAATGTTCTAATATATATAGATATATATATATATATATATATCATCATCATCAAAAGCAAGAAATGTTCTTTAGATTTGGCACATGCCCTCCACACCAATTTATGTCACTAACACAAATTTTGAGAAGATATATTAAGATTTTATAATTAGTGAAATTTAAAATTCAAAAAATAGTTTATGCCATATAGCTGGGATTCTTGAATATGAAGAATCTCTTCTTTGTGGTCTGCCAATACTTTACAGAAAGTTAATGTTTCCACTGAGAAATTAAAGAAAGAAAAATAAATACTCTGCATATATTGTTGGGTGGTGAGAGTGACACTTTATGGCCCAATTATTCCATCAAACAGTTTCCTAATTCCTTTGCAGCATGACTAGTATGTGAGTGGGTCTTTCTGAAAAGAAGAGAAATAAATAAATAAATAATTTATCAATGATTTAATTAATAACAAATAAATAAATAATTGAGAGAGAAAATTCATTGTAGTTTTATTGCTGAAAAGAGAGTGTGGGGAAGCACCATTGCTCCATAACCCTAAAAAGAGAACCTATTTTTTAAGGGTTAATTCCCATACCTTTCTTCTGCCAATTAAACTAGTGCTTAACCACATGCTAATTCTATAAATAACTCAAAATAGGCTACTTTATCTTTATAATTTTTTTGCCCATATCTCTCATACTTATAAAAAATGAAGTTATTAAGATTGTCTCACAAATAATAAGAGATTATCGTGAAGTTGAGTTTGAGTAGTGTACAACAAACAACATCTCATGCAATTGTACCCGTAAAATAGTTGCATATAAATTTTTGTGTTTAAGAAAAAAAAAAAGAATTTGTCATATTCTGATTTCTTATTTGTAGTTTGATGTTGTATTTTGCATTTTATATTGTTGATATATATGTTTATTGTATGTTGATCCAGTCATTAATTCTAGACATTGACGTATCAATGAAATGTAGTAACAAATGTTTGTTTACTGTTCAACCAGCATATATTTACAAGAATATGCATTTAATAATGTGCTATGGATAATACTCCACTATAGTTAGTGTTCTCTCTACATGTTCCATTTGTCATAAAATAAACGCAGTTTTAAGATTTGCACACAAAATAAGGAATCTTGATAAAATACTGATTTATCCATATTTAATTACATTATTATAGGTGATTTTTTTAATTACTGATCACTTTTATATTTTATTTAATATGAGAGTAGTAAACGAGGATAATTTTAGTAGAATATGAGTAATGTTTCTTGAAATCCTAGATAAAAAATTTGACTAAAACAAATTTATTTTGGAATGAAGAGAATGTATAATATCAACATCCTTTATATAAGTCATATATTGAAACCAAAATGGTTTATAATGATTCCAATGTTACCATTATAATTCGACATGAATTATATATAAAAGGTAAACAGTAAGACAATATTTTATCAATACGATCTTTTTTAATGAGATTTTTTATTCAATACATATTTCATCTTAGATTATAAAATAATCGTCACAGCTCATATATATTAAATAATATCGTTAATTAACATATATATGACTCGTAATGATTATAATTAGATATGAAATGAAATATCAAATTATATCATAAAGGATCGACCAGATCTTTGGGGGTTTTGAAAAGGTGGAATCAAGCCCTTTAATTATTTTACGAGGGTTTATAACTAAAAATTAGTATTTAGCACTTAAATGGAATGGCATTGATGTATAATATTCAGTATTTTTTTAAATTATTCAGATATTAATGTGGTAGACAATTATAATCACTGAAAGTAGGGTATATGCATGGTTGATATCCTCCACATAATCAACAATCTAACTAATCCGAAAGTGACATCACATGAAAATGATCATGACGTCAGGCCAAGAAATAGGGACAAGAAATCATGAAATCTGGATCACCATCATTATGTAATATCCAGTACACTTGAAATTTCAACCCATTTTATTACACTTGTAGACATTGATGTGAGATATGGATATAAATTTTTCAATTTTAACTTTTCAAGAAAATTTAATAGTTGGTTCTTGTTTGCAACATGAATAACTCAACACAAATTGTCTCATAAATATAATTTCGTGAAATGAAGTCTTACTATTCATAACTCAAATTCATTTTCATAAATTTGTCTCATAAATATAATTTCGTGAAATGAAGTCTTACTATTCATAACTCAAATTCATTTTCATAAATCAATCTCTGTTTATGGGTTATTAATGTTTGATGGTTAGACCAATTTCATATAATTAGATTTCATAGTTAATTTTAAAAGAATCATAATTATAAATCGAATAAGTATGGTATGATTAATTAGGCATGTTGATGGTTATTGCAGGACCAAAAATAAGATAAAATCTTCAATTGAATCGATTGAGTTTTCTATTTTGGAATGCTAGAGTCTATAGCCTTAGTTTACTTTACTAATGGTAATTATGGGATCAACTAACTTTTTTTTTTTTTAATATGGGAAGATGAACTTTGGAAGTGTTTTGGCTATTATCTTAAGAGACAAAAAAGATTGTGGATTAAGACATCCATAATAAACAGCTAAAGGTCAAAATCATGAAAAGTGTAATATATAAGCAAATTCAAAAAGTTGCAACTTTTTCTTGTTCATAATGAATGGGTCTAACATGCCTTCATTACAATAATTTGATCACAAATTAGAGTACCATAGTTACCCTAATAAATTATAAGATTTCAATATGGATATGATTTAGATTTTTAAAATAGAATATAGGATTGTCTATAATCCAACTTGAGATATTACACTCACTTATTATAAAACAATTTTAACAACTCTTTAATACGTTTTATCATAAAAAAAAAAAAAAAAAAAAATTGTACGGTTGATTACATTACTAGTGGGTTTTGGAAAATTTAGTCCATTTTGAATCAGATTTTACAATTAGGTACGCAATTTTATATGTTATGATGAATAGGTAATTTTATTAGAATATTTCGCATGCAACTTAATTGAGCTATCTAAATCAATTTTCATATTTTTTTTTTTAAATAACGCAGGTCTCAAGTACTGATCAGAATTAACGAGCGCCACATTATTTAAAAAGAATCGAAGAATGGGTTCAAGTTGTCACTATAGCCACACACACATTGAAAAAAATATGTACATTTAAAAGGTTATGAAATTTAATTTTAAAATTGATTCGAATGAAAATGAAATTGTCAAGATGCAATAGTTGTTGAATTAATTTTGCAATTTCCCCTACCAACCGCATGTGTGTAAATGATGTAGTTGAGAGTGATGGTAATAAATTCTCTATATTTCACCCTCTAATTTTGCCTTTTCTATCTATTTCAGTTCTGATCATTTTATTTTGGCAAAATTACTAATATGTCCTTGCTACTAAAATTGGGCCCAACAGGTATACAGTTTTCCTGTTTTGCTGTTTTCAAACTGGTAATCAACCAAAATACAGAAGATGGTCCACCACTCCATCTGCATTAAAATTTAGTACTGTCATAAATCAGGGTACACCTCTTTTTTTTTTACTCTTTTTTTTTTTTTATGCTTTTTCATTTTAAAAATAAATACTTTTTTAAGTTCTTTTTTTTTCCTTTTTCTCTCCCTTCAAAAAAAAAAGCCAAGAGTAAGTCATCTTTATGTGAGAATTCTTGAAAATTAAGATTCTTGAAATCATGTAGTATAAATTAGGTACAGAAAACAAATCACAACTAAAAAAGACCCTTCATTAGTCACACATAAGATGAAGAGAGAATGAGATCTTATAACACAATTTCATATATACGTCATATAATAAATAAATAATTGGGTTAATTGCCACAAAAATCACAAACTTTTCTAGAATTGTAATTTTAACATGACTTTTAGCTATTAGCAAACTTAACATGACTTTCAAGGTCCTGTGCATCCTTAACTAACAGACAGATTTCGGGAATTTAAAAAATCCCCATATTTTAGACATTTACCCCTATATAATTTTATATTGTTGGTGTTTCGTTGCATAGACATGACAACGTATATTGAATGAAATACAATATGAAATACGGAGAAATGTGCAATGAAAGACATGCTTGAAAGACATGGAATGCTTTGTAGATAAGCAAAGCAAGCAGGCCCAAATAGGAAAGGCAACAATTGGGCATATGTTGTAAGTTTCACTGCTAAGTTTTCACACCAAGAAAAACTTACAGCAACATCCCTATATGAACAGTGCACCTATAAAATCTCCTTTCATTCAAGAGAGAGAGGACCAGTGAAGTTGGATGAATATTTAGAGAGAGAGAGAGGTGTGTCAGCCTATGAAAGTCCCAAATCTTTAAAATAATAACACCCTTTTGACAACAACCTGCTAAGTGCCTATTTTAATACACCAAGAAGCCAGATTCTCACTCTTGTATGTGAGAGAGAAGAGAGAGAGAGGGTCATAGTTGTTGCTATCTGTCAAAATGGGGTCATTTAAAAAAAGAGGCTTAGAAATTAGTGAGGAGCATTGCATTTGAGTTTTTAACTTTTCCTTTGAATTGATTCTGCCAGTCTTTGTGTTATATGGTTTTGTATGGATTTGCAGTTGTGTTTCCATGGACAAAATTTAGGAATGAAACATCTGTTCATCTCATTACAAGACAACATTAATGCATACAAACACAAACCACCTTGTTAGCTCAACAACAAAATCAAGATTCTCCTAAAATGGCCTCTTCTTCTTCTACCATATCTAAAACCACCCTTCTTCTTCTTCTCTTTTTCCTCTTCATTAATCTTTCTTCCTATATTACCCCTGTCTCCTCCGAAAACCCCGCCCCCCGGAACCAAACTTTCCGGCCTCATCACCACTTGAAGAGAATAAGAACCCATCTCAGAAAGCTCAACAAGCCTGCTGTGAAAACAATCCAGGTACTCTTGTTCCGTGTCAATTTTACCACATTCCGTCTTTTTTGCTTTCCTTTTTACGTTTCTTGAACTGTATGTATTTCCATTTGCTTCAGAGCCCAGATGGAGACATTATAGACTGTGTTCCGACTCATCTTCAACCGGCCTTTGATCATCCTCTGCTCAAAGGACACAAGCCATTGGTACTTATAAAACCAACAATCTTAGTATATATACTCAGAAAAACAAAATTAAATCCTTTATATGTTAATGAGATGAAAAAACTGCAGGAGCCACCAGAAAGGCCAAAGGGGTACGGCACAAATGAGTCAATGGTGGAGACAATGCAAGCGTGGACACAAACAGGTGAATCATGTCCAGAAGGGACAGTTCCAATTAGGAGAACAACAGAGAAGGATGTTCTACGAGCTAGCTCGGTTCGTAGATTTGGAAGAAAGATCAAAAAAGGGGTTCGAAGAGATACGATGAGCAGTGATCACGAGGTTAGTGTACATGTGAATCCTTAACTCTTTACATTCTTGAACATGAACATAAATGGCTAAGAATAGGAAGAGATAAAGGATGTACATGACTAAATCTGCAATGTTGTTAATCATAGCATGCAGTTGCATTCGTGAATGGTGATCAGTATTACGGAGCAAAGACGAGCATTAATGTGTGGACGCCCCGTGTCACGGATCAATACGAATTCAGTTTATCGCAATTATGGGTCATTTCTGGCTCTTTTGGGAATGATCTTAACACCATTGAAGCTGGTTGGCAGGTCTGTGTATTATATTATTATTATTATTATTATTATCATCATCATCATCATCATCATCTCTCGGTATAAATTTAATCAAGAAAACCATTCTTATGAGTTTCGGGTTTTGCTTTCAGGTTAGTCCGGAGCTGTATGGAGACAACTATCCTAGATTCTTCACTTACTGGACGGTAAGTATCACGATTAAGACACGAACATATATATGCATAATCAGACACAAAAACTTATATGAGACAGTCTCACTGATTAGTTACCATGAGATGAAATCTAATTACCCACAAACAAAACTCATTTTCTAAATCAGATGTCTTGATTAATTGCATTGTGAAACGAACAGACGGATGCTTATCAAGCAACGGGATGCTACAACTTGTTGTGTTCGGGTTTCGTTCAAATCAACAACAAGATTGCCATTGGAGCAGCAATATCTCCAAGGTCATCCTACAATGGAAGGCAGTTTGACATTGGCATTATGGTTTGGAAGGTACATATATATGTTTGGTACTTATCTTAAACAAACAAAACAAAGGTGTTCTGTTTCTTACAATGACCAAATCTTGAATAGGATCCAAAGCATGGACACTGGTGGCTAGAATTCGGGTCGGGTCTACTAGTCGGGTACTGGCCTTCGTTCTTGTTCAGTCACCTACAAAGCCATGCAAGCATGATACAATTTGGCGGAGAGATTGTGAACAGCAGATCAATGGGATATCACACTTCTACACAAATGGGGAGTGGCCATTTTGGAGATGAAGGATTTGGAAAAGCATCATATTTTCGGAACTTGCAAGTGGTTGATTGGGATAATAGCTTGATCCCACTTGGCAATCTGCATCTCTTGGCTGATCATCCTAATTGCTACGATATACGAGCTGGGAAGAACAATGCATGGGGAAATTATTTCTACTATGGAGGTCCAGGGAGAAATCCTAGGTGTCCATAAATGGAAGAAGACGAAGAAGAACAAGTTCTTGTTTTTATTTTATTTTTTAAAATTTTGGTTGATTCTTTGAATTTAAGTGGCTTAGATTCTTTTCAGGCAAGAAAAATCCTTTCTTTCTAAGTTCTAACAGGTTTGGTGTTCCCCCATTGAAGACTTCATGTAAATGTTTTGAGTTATGAAAACTGATAATATATATATATATACCATAATGTAAAGAAAGGTATGTGTTTGATTGTCATGTTTTCTTTAGCCGAAAAGACGAGACTACCCCTCAACTCTTGATTGAACCGGCCGGTCTGATCCAATTCTGGAAACGAAAATAAGCATGTGGGAAACACGTAGAATGCGCCATGGAAACAAGATTTGAATCTGTTCACTATATTTTATGATATAAATATATGTATATAATATTGAAAGATGACTGGGAAAATCCAGCTTATTACAGACAATGTTTGCAAATCAGACAAAGATAGAAGCAAATATAAACTAAGAGTATCTCAGTTAGGCAACCAATGCATGTTTGTTTGTTTGTATGCTAATGCTATAATTAGAAAATCATTAACACACAGTCAACTCCCCAATAATCAATTAATTAAAAAACTGGGAACTACTTCAACCAAGAACCTGGGTTTTTTCGAGAAAAAATGTTGACAATTATGAAATAAAACATAGTTGATAGTTTGTCTTCTATTACATGCAAAATCATCAAGATTTGTGTCCTGTTTCTTGAAATTGTGTTTATCTTAATCTCTCTGTTGGGATTCACCTAGTCTTCAGTTTTTTTATTTATTTTTTTGTTTTCTAGGGCTTATTTCCCCATCAAAAGTTCAAAACAATACTATTCTCCAAAAGATCAATGTTAGTGTGGAGTTTTACAGAAGAAAAAAAAAAAAACCAAAGATAGTCCTAATAGTGTGTTTGTGTGTAAATGAAAGGGTGAATGCTCAATTCATTCATAATTATAGCCAATGGCTATGAATGGACTGAGAAGTTTATAAGATGCCATTTTCTTCATAACTTTGGACATTTAGTTTAAGAAAATGTGTCCAAATAGTCAAGCAAATGTACCATAATAATAACAACCGGTCAATCTATGTACTAAAAATGCCAGCAATTAAGTTGCCAGTTAAGAGAGAGAAAACTAGAGAAAGAAAGATTCCAGTCAATGAGCAATTGAGCATAGATAGGTTTGATGAGGTTGAAAAACAAATTGAGCAAAAATATAATAAAAGTGAAAAATGGCAAAAATTTGAACAATCACATCATGAAAGCAACTCTATGAGAAACAGTCAAGTCTACTATCACTGAAAAGAACAAAATTAAAAAAGTGACACATTCATCTTTCAAAAAATGTACTAGTGCTATTAGAAATAACTCTAGTGGCAAGTAACTCAGATAATTTATATTATCAATTGTCACAAGCTAAAAAAAATTATATAATTGACTCTAAAAAGTTATATAATTATATAACTCCTATGCAATAGCATAGGAATTACTGAATTTTCGATGGTTTACATTGCGGAAATATCATACAGAAAAAACATCAGAAATGTCATTCAATAATGCCGAGGAGGGAGATTAAAACATGGTACTTGTGAGAACTTAGATAATGATCTTTTCAACCAATGAAATTCATTGCTTCCCTCAGTCACAACACTGCAAGAACATTGTACATGTCTTAAATACGTCTCAACATTGAGTATTCAGCACTATGTCTTCAAAATATCAAGAAATTTCATACCTGCAGCTGGTTCAAGATCTCGTGTAGCAGTAGAAAGATGTGTATCGAATCTGATGCAGCTCTCCGTAACTTTCTGAATCAGTGTTCTTTTCAGAAAGCAACAGCTTAGCCTTCACTTCCAACTAGTTTGAAAGCACAGTCTACAAACATAACCAGCTCATCAGGGTTACAGATGTGAGAACAAAACGGATCTAAAAGATTGAGTTGCTTGTGTTTCAGAAGAATCTGACTGGGATTGAAATTTATTTCACTATGGTTATAAAGCATGCTATAAGTTCTTCCTAAAGCATCGCAGAACTCCGAGAACAGCTGATCCTCAATGGTTTTCATGAGATCTATAACAGCAATATCACGATCTTCATATGCAGCTACAGATTTCATCTTCAAAGTTGTGCATTTGATGTTTTTAAGGTTGAAAAGCAAAAGACGAGCCATGTGAGATGAGCTCCAGTCGATAAGTCTGTTGTCAAGTTTTAGTTGGTACAGTAGGACGAAGTTGGCCAAAGCAAAGCGAATCATGAAGATGAAAAAATCTCTAAAATCCATGCCTGCAAGAAAACATGTAGCCAGCTGTGAGATAGGAAAGAACTACGAAAGAACATTCTTATTATTACCCAAATTTATATTATGAAGTAGTGTTTACCTGCATTAGCAGCAAGATTCCTCTGACAGAGCCCCTCAAAATCGTCACATATGTCCTTGATATCTTCGATATATCCCTTAGCCTCGTGATATTCTCTCAAAAGCAAATCCCACTGGAGACATAAGATAATCGTGAGAACAATTGCACTTATATCAGGATTTCAACAGCATATTATTTGTAAACGATATCCTTACCACCCAAGAAATATTGTAGCCATTGAACCAGTTGTGATTGATTGATATCGTATCCTCCTAAAAATCATGTACAGATTGTCGCATTACATCTTTGTAGCGAAAGAAAAACGACAAAACTGCATACCATGCCCATATAAGTCAGTCTATTCTAAATAAATTAGGTGAATGCTTCCAAGTATACCAGATTATGAACTTGATGGTACCACCCACTTGGGACGAAGATAATTTCATTTTGTTCCTGAGTACAATCCCACCAGATTGCCTGTAACCATACAAACATATAGAAGCTAAACACAACAGTTGGAAGTAATGGAAACAATTAGGAGAGGCTACATTGATGCAAATTAGTTTGCAACATACCTTCTCAAATCCAGGATACTTTGACTGGCAAACATCTTCAAAGATGTTATAGACAGAAGATTTCATATATCTGAATTAATATTTCGTAAGTTATATTTTGTTATAACACAAAAGGATGATAAATTAAGTGTGCCACCATCCTCCCAATGATAGAAAGTGGATACATGTATACAGCCAGATGTACCTTTCACTTTCTCAATATGAAGGCTTGACTACAGACCCATATCACCATTTACAGTAACTCAAAACCAATAGAGTGAAGGATATAGCTAGTGTAAGTGTTGGGAAAATGAATAAAAACTTTAGATATTTTCTAGGATCTAGGTAACAAGTTTTCTCAAAATTTCCCGCTATTTACCTCCATGCACCGATATCTCAACCATAAAAAGAAAAATTTCAGAAATAAAGTATTATATAAAAGCATACCTAAGAATGATCTCCATAAAGAACGTTGTGATCAACAATTATTCTTAATCAATTAAAAGGCATAGATCTAGTGGGACATGACATTTCTCTTTCACATATTCATGGAAAGTAAGTTTGCAATAATTCTTCCAATTCCTTCTGTTTTTCTTGAACAATCTGAACAAATTGACAATGAACTAGTCCATAACTAATTAAAAAGGACAAAAAACTTATCCTCACCTGTCAAAAACAAGGTGATGTTGGCTTGGACAAAGAAAATACCACTGTTTCCTGCCACATACATTGGCTGACCAACTGTATGACCTGAAAACATCAGCATGAAGAGGAGTCCATGTACCTGCACTTGGATCAAAATTTCCACAATGTTCATCCAAGGTAAAACATATGTATTTATTGTTTAATCAAAAGGAAAAATATTTTTTTGAGTTTATGCTCAAACCTTTGGCTCCCATGTACACAAAACGATAGTCTGAACAATTAATTTCACTTCTCTTTTGGGAACTGTCAGGATCATCATGCATATGATACTTATCAAGATATAGATTCAGCCAGTCATCGAGAAAAAAAGTTGGCGTGATGTAGGCAACATAGTCTGAGTGCTCCTGCAAATATTGAAATTGCAAGACAACAGATCAGGAATGTTCCAAGCATGAAGGCTCTATGGGTAGGGAAAAAACAACATAACATCACTAAATAGACTTAAGCATAAGTACCACGACGGATACATTTCCAAGACTCCTGCAGAGATGGCTTACCCATAGAACTAGGACATGGGACCTGGAAAAGGGAAGAAAAGGAAAAAAAACTTATACTTCTCCTTTTTTCTTCATTTTCTCCAATACTTATTTTTCATGTATCATAGCTAAACAAAGCATGAAAAAATGACATTTGATCTCCCATAACTAGGAAAGCCAAAAAAAAAAAAAAAAGCACGAAATTTCATAAAACATAAAATTGTTACATTAAAATTCTTTCTATATGTTTTTTCCAACAAAAGACTTACAGAAAGCAAGACCCTGAAAACTAATTCACGGATAAACGTGTTAGCTTCAACACAAAACTCCCTACATCCTACCTCATCTTTGAATTAGTTACCATGCAAACAAGTGATATTATGTAAAGAATGTAGGCCACCCACAGTTAAACGACATGGTTTAGACCCTGTATCAACTCTAGATCAATCTGGAGCCACATTTATACTATCAAATTGCATTTTGAGCTCATCATTTGCCAACCAATAACAGAACTAGATACAGAATAATCAAAATAAAATGCACACCAATAATTAGTTAAATTAGGTATCAACAGAAAGAGAACAAACTTGAGCTCATTGTTATCAACTTATCATTTAAAAGAATGTAGGCCATCCTTTATACTATCAATTTGCATTTCGAGCTCAATAAAGCAGCATATTGAATTCAGTAGTATCTCAAAAATTAAACAGATCAAAAGAAAGGAACAAATTCGAAGAAAAACACACACCTTAACAAAATGCCAATCCTTCAAATACAACGACTTTCCATCTGCCTCGCCATTATTGGAACCGGATACACTAATCCAATTTTCGATGAATTCAGAAACCGACATTTCAACTCTTTTCTGATCGGTAAATTCCCTACTTACACAATCGGCAACCTATAAAGAACAAATTTGAGTAATCATCAATTCATCTTCATCAAAACAACTTCTACCTCACAGAAACAAGAAGCCTAGACGACGTCGTAAAGTGTGGGTACCTGGACGGTGGAGGCGCCGAAGTGATCGGAGAAGAAGCGGAGATTAGGAGTTCCGTCATCGGAAACCCAATCTCTGCAGGCCCACCAACCGTCGGTGAGCCCGGTTAGGATAACGGGCCGGTTTTTCGCTAGGTATTTTTCAACAAAATCGGTGTAACTTAGCTCCTTCCCGTTTACCTTCTCTACTTTCCCTCCGATTTTCAGACCCATTCTCTCTCTCTCTCTCGTCTTCATAAAGTTTAGATTGAATAGAAAATTTATATCTATTCTATTTTTATATAACCGAAATATATATTTTAATTGATCATATTAATTGTATATCCACAAAGTATAAGTTGTTTATTCATAAGTTATTCATAAAAATTTATGTAAGATCGTATCACGAATCTACTTTCATAAAATGGATCTATTTGACCCACAACTCAAACCAAAACCAGCGCAACCTATGATCCGGCCCAACCCATTGCATTCTCCCACCAAGCCCAAAGAAAATTAGTCCCTCGCACAAAACCTTGCTCATTTTCTTTGTTTCTCACTCACTCTTCTTCTTTGTTTTTTCTTATCTCTGCTATTATGAAGACATTAGAGAACCAATTTTTTGCCCCTCAAATCGGATGTTAGAACAACTTCTCCCTTTTTTTCCTTAATTAATACCTTCTTCATAGAAGGGCTTTAAATCCCTTTTTTTTCTTTTGTTTTTTTTTCTATTCTCTACTTTGTTTTTCAGATGGTTTAAGGAGAAGATGAGAGCATCTACAGGTTTTGTTATTTGAAGGAAGGTTGAAAGAGATGAAGATGGAATTTCATTTTACTCTTCTTAGGTGGGGGATGAGTCAATTTGATGCAGAAATGAGTTCTCGTGCTAATGGCATGCAAAACAATAGGTTGCTCTTCTTCATTCATTGTTTTTTTCTCGTTTGTAGTGCTTTATGTTTTTTGTATTTCAGTTTTATCAACACATACTAAAATATTATTTCATTTTATATGTAATTGTATATTATAATTTTCATAAAATTCTAAACAATAAGAGTTATTCATCATGTTTGCATTGAAAAATTCATTCATTTTTGCATTATTAACTTTTCTCTTCTTACTTCATATTTAATTCGAAAATTCATATACAATTGGGATCGAATTCGAAAATTCATATACAATTGGGATCGAATCCCAAATCGTCTTTTTTGTGATTGAAACACTATATCATCCTTATAAGTATTCATTTACAACAATAAATATGCATTTTATTGTAATAATCATATAAATTTGTGTTTTGCAGCAATAAGTATTAGTAATAATCATATAAGTATGTGTTTTGCATTTAGAATTGTATAGTATTTGATGTATATATATGTATGCACTTACAACTATAAGTATTAATAATAGTTATAAAAATATGTATTGTACAACTATATGTATACGTTTTATTCATAATAGTTATTTAAGTATGTGTTTTAAAGTTATAAATATGTGTTTTATTCTTAATACCTATATTGTTATATAAGTATGCATTTTACAACTATAAATATGTGTTTAACAATTATAAGTATGTGTTTTATTCTTACTAGTTACGTTTCTATATAAGTAAATGTTTTATATAAGTATGCATTCTACAATTATAGGTATTTTTTTTTATAGCTATAAGTACGTGTTTTACAGCTATAAGTATGGTTTTATTCTTAGTAATTATGTTGTTATATAAATATGTGTTTTACACCTATAAGTACGTGTTTTATTTTTAATAGTTATGTTGCTATGTAAGCAAGGATAAAAATTTCGCGAAATTTCGGTAAAATTTAGTTACCGAAATAAAAATGGGGTTGTAAAAATTTCGTCAGTGTTTCATCGAAATTTTGATTTCGATTTCGATGAAATCATAATATAAAATGTTTGAAAATATCGAAATTTCGGTGAAATTTTGGTAAATTTCGTTTTAATTTTGATTTCGGTGAAATTTTAGTAAAAAATTTTTTTGCACCAAATAATTATAATAGAATTTTATAATGAATTACAACAATTTTTAATGGAAAAATGTATTGTGTACACAAATAATATTATAATTGTAACTTGTATAATACAATAAAAAAATTTCATGATTACATTCAAAATCAATCTAATATCATGAGCTGATACTAATATTGTCTAAATTAAGATGACATGACAACCTATTCATTTGAACCTACCTCATAAAAGTTCATTTTTGTATTAGTAACAATGCATTCAATTATTTTAAATTCCTTATGTTATTATACAAGATAATATATATATGATAATTATTATACCAGACAACATTTGTATGATAGTTAATTTCTATATTTGTAGTAAATATGTCATTTTGTTTGAAATTTTTAGTTGAATATATGTATTAATGTTAGCTATAATATTGTGTACAATACCATATCCAAATTCCCAAATTTTAATAATGTTTCCATCATTTTTCTAAATTTTATTGAAATTTCCACCAAAATCGAAATTTTCACCGAAATTTCTATAAAATCAAGATACTGAATTTCTACCAAAATCAAAATTTTCGTCCTCATATATAAGTAAGTTAAGTATGTGTTTTACAGTTATAAGTACGCATTTTAGAGCTATAAGTATTCATTTATTCTTAATAGTTATGTTGTTATAGTAAATTAATTTACTAATTAAAATGAATAAGATTAGCTCATATATTGATATTTTTTGGAAAATTTTGAAATTAAATTAGGCTAAAAATTAGTCCTAAAATCCATTCAATTGTATCATAACTCCATTTTTTTTATTTCCTCCCATAAATTTAATTGTGATGTAATGAAATTAAAGGAAATTATGAAAATGAAAGCATATTTAACCATCTTACTCTTTATTAAATAAAATCAGCAGTACGCCAATATCAGAATTTTAAGAAATTCATTTCCACTATTTTTTATCCCTAACACGCAACTCACGTGCATAGTAGAAAAACAAGGGGAAGAATGAAGGAAAACTGATGCAAAATGGTGTTACTCACCACATGTCTAACAATTTGTGGGCTCCACCTCAAAACTAAAGAAACTAATAGATATTGAATAATTCTCTTATTGAATAATTATCTTCCTTCATTTCTCTTCTGACCACATCATTTCTCTCCCTCCTTATGCCCACCCATATGCAACCGTGCGACTGTGGGTTTTTAATTTCTATTGTTGTGGACTTGGTTGTTGTTAATTTCTATTGTTGTGGATTTGGCTGTTGTTAGGTTTTTAATTTCTATTGTTGTGGATTGTTGTTGTGGGTTGGGCTGCCATTGTCTTGGGTTGGTTTGGTGGTTAGGTATTCGTCTCACGGAAGAGGATTCGTGAGACGGTTTCACAAGAGACTTACTCTAAGTTATTTATTTGTATAAGTGAAATATATGATTTTGTGAAAGATATTACTTAAGATTTTACTTGCCACGTGTAAGACTGCATTTACTTTGGATAAGATAAGTTTTGTGATAGATATGGGATAGGGATAAATTTTACAAAACTTATCAGTTGTTTACTTTAATTGTTATCCAATAATGATAACTATGTAAATTACAAAATTGTCCCCAGATTACAAAAATCTTCAAACCCGCAGATTTCTTCACAACAATTCATCAGCAGATTTCTTTCATTTCAACGGCGTCTAAATTTCAGAAAAATTAAATCTACAACTTTTCACAAAAAGAAGAAACACAATTGCAAAATTGAAGACAACCAAGGTGATTGGAAGATGGCTTCAAACAAATCTGCTCTGCAATCCTTGTTGAATGTCTACTTCTTCTCCACACGGCCACACCACCGGCGGCGGCGAGGAATTCACGGTGGATCTGAGAGGGATTCGCAGTGGATATTCGTGCAACACCACGTCTTTTTTGGGATTCATGGAGCTAATCTTCAAATAGGGTTTCACAATTGATTTTCTTCTTTTGTCGAAGATGAGAGAGAATATAGAATTTGTTGTTGTAAATAAATGAAGGTAAATTCCAATATTTTCACATGTATTCAATTTTAATTTTTGAGGGATAAAATTATCATGGTTGGGAGGGTTGCATTACTATCCACCAATTTATCCAACATTTGCTCCTTATCCCATGCTAATGGGATGGGCTCCCTTTTGTATATAACCAAGTAAACATGGGATAAAGTGTGATAATTTAGTCATATCCTATTTTATCACTCCAAGTAAACGCAGCCTAAAGGTATTTGTCGCATTACATATTAGTGATGGAATTGGGGCACACAAGCCCTATTCTTGTTTTTTATATACAGATCTTCTAAACCATATGAATCATAACCATACACTTCCATATGTCGTGCTATAATCCTACTAATGTAATCATGGAATCTTAAAATTATTTGGATATCTTTATTCGGAAGCCATTCATATATTTCAAAATATTTTAATTATTTGAAATTAACAAGAAGTTAATGTTAAATGAAATTATTATCTAACATAGGGACCATAGGATCCGGATAAATTATTATTGTATAGGTCTATACTTTTGGTTAAACTACTATTATAAGGATCTATACTTCCAGATAAACTATAATGTACAAACTTATACTTTCGTATGATTTAAAACTGACTTGATATCATAATCCGGATAAACTATTATTACAAGTAATCGCGCAATAATCACAACAGTTGTTCTTGTATCAAAGTTGGCTTTCTCGTATCAAGAATGTTTAAATCGTTTACCTTTTTAAAGAATACTTGTGTAAATAAGGAAAACAAAGAGTAGTAGAGGTGTAAAGAAAAAATGTGTGAAGAAAAAAAAGTAGCAGCGGTGTAAAGAAAAGAATAGGTGGAAATTAAACTGTTGAAAATAACTAATAAGATTTAAGGATAAAAATGAGATTTTATTTTCATAACGGTTGTATTGAGAAATTTTGTAGTTGTGAATAGAATTACCCTATAGACTTATGTGGTTTTCCTAAGGTTAGCCTACAAATTGACCCAAATACTTGGCCTTTTTTCTTAATCCACATGTAATAGGAACATCTAGAATCCATCTGGAGTAAAGTCATAATTTTAGAACTTGTCTAAGATTATTCATGTACTTGTAGAGTATTATGGAGAGTTCTAGTGAACTACTCCCTACCGTTAGATCAAGTTAATTTCCACTATCCATTATAAAGGTGGCTTAGTATAAATAGGTGTAGGATCTTCATTGTCTTAGTAGGTCCTCGTACATCTCTACGATAGTATTATTGAAATTGTAATGCAAGAGACAACAAAGAACAACAATAACTCAACACCAAGAAACCAACAACTAAAATCCAAACCAACTAAAAACCCTAGTTGTGGACAAGAAACCAACTAAAAACCAAACCAACTAAAAACTTAGTTATGGAGTTGATGATGACAATGCAAGAAAGAAAACTAAACAATAACACCAGAATTATATAGTGGTTTGATTACACCGTTGTGATCTACATCCATTGTCAAACTCGAATCATTCAATTCACTAAGCAAAAAGATGAAAAACGAATCAATCAATTCACTAAGCAAGAAGATGAAAAACGAGATTACAAGATACTTAGATACCCAGATTAGGGTTTTCTCTCAGGCTCACACTATGAACCCTAAACTCATATCTCACTAATCTCTCAGAATTGGACCCTCACTAATCTCTCAGAATTGGACCCTAAAACAGAACTACATATTCCCTAAACTCATATATCTCACCAATCTCTCAGAATTGGAACCCTAAAACAGAACTACATATTTTCCTATATATATAGGGAAGAAAACCCCTCAATACTACATATACTCCTATATATACTCCTATATATATAGGGAAGAAAACCCCTCAATCAGATCCAAGAAACAGTTGCTATATATATAGGGAAGAAAACCCCTCAATCAGATCCAGAAAACCCCTCAATCAGATCCAAGAAACAGTTGCTAGGGAAGAAAACCCCTCAATCAGATCCAAGAAACAGTTGTTGAATACGCTCTGCGCAAGCTACAATAGCCTTCATAACCGAAAATAATTGTTTTTATCCGGTTCGGACACTACCAACTCCAGTTCTTGAGTCACCCGGTTCAAGTCGATTTAGACCGGTTCTTGGGGAACTAAACAGCAGTTCTTGAGTCGCCCGGTTCAGGTCGATTTAGACCGGTTCTTGGGGAACTAAACTGGTTCCTAAATCCTTGAGAAATTTCCTAGCTACCTGTAATAGAAATACATGCACTTTTACCTGTAATAGAAATACATGCACTTTTACGTTGCTTTGTATACATTTGTATACAGAGACGAAACTAGATTGAAAACCTGGATCCTTGAGAGATTTCTTAGCTGAGAGATTTCTTAGCTGTCTGACACAGTTGCTTTGTATACATTTGTATACAGAGACGAAACTAGATTGAAAACCTGGATCCTTGAGAGATTTCTTAGCTGAGAGATTTCTTAGCTGTCTGACACAGAAATACATGCACTTTTACATTGCTTTGTATACATTTATATGCAGAGACGAAACTAGATTGAAAACATTGAGGGCTAATTGACTTTGAGGGGATTAGATTATTATAAAATCAATATTTCAACATTAAAAATTAAAAAAAAAAATTCCACACACCTATCCAAAGATTTTTCTATTGATACTTTACATGATTGCTCTATTTTCTCAACCTGCTCGATTGATGCCATAAAATAAGTTTCTCATATAACTATTCATGTTCTTCTAGAACGCAAATTGTAATGTAACAATTCGATCATAAAATATAAAAAATTATGTTGAACCAAGAAAATTGCTAAGGTTTTGTTCAATTCAAAAATGCATATGGTCTTATACCATCTCCAACGGTGCATATTTTTCTAGTGTAAATTTTGCACCATTTTAATGTGAAAGTAACAATTCGATCATAAAATATAAAAAATTGTGTTTAACCAAGAAAATGGATAAGGTTTTGTTCAAAACAAAAATGCATATGGTCTAATACCATCTCCAATGGTGCAGACTTTTTTAGTGTAAATTTTACACTATTTTAATGTGAAAGTCGTCACTGATCTCCAACAATCTATACTATTTTTTACATTAAGAAGCAATATTGGGTTTAATGCATGAAACCCCTCTATGATATAGATATTCTGCATCGCTAACCTTCATATTTTCAAAATTACAAGGATTACACGTCTGATATGTAAAAGTCTGCACACTCTCCTTTTTTTTAAATTGTAGCTAACGACGTTAAATTTTATCCTTAATGTTCCGTTATAATTTAGAAAACACCATTTATTTTTTCTCTCTCCTCTCTTCCTCTTTCCCACTTTTTTTTTTCTTCTTTCTTCTTTCTTTCTTTTCTTCTCCCTTCTGCAACTTTCATTCTCTCACTTCTCTCAACTCCAGCAACCAATCTCTCTCTCCCTCTACATCTCTATTCGGTGGAGGACGGCGGATGATGGAGACTCGCCAGAGAAGATGGGGATGGTGCGGTGGTGATGAAGAAACGGCGCTGCTGAAGATCGGTGGTGGAGTGAACAGTAGCAGCGGCGGCGGAGCTCACGGTCGGACCTGCTGGTCGTGGTGGTTGGTAGCAGATCGGTAGTGAAGATGAGGTAGAGGAGCAGATTGCGGGCGGCGGTGGAGAAGATCGGTGAATCTGGTGGTGGAGGCAAATTGAAGCAGCAGTGGTGGCGAGGAGGAGAAGCGCTGTCGGAGAAGAAAAAGAATGGACGGCGGCGTCGCCGCTCTATGTTGACAATGGAGGGGTGTTTGCCGGCGAGATAAGGTTGAAGAAGGTGGCCAACGGAGAAAGAAAAATGGCAGATGGACGGCGGCTGAGCTGTGGCGGAGAAGAGATCGGTGGTGAGAAGCTCTGCGCCGATGATGGTGCTCGGAGCAACGGAACTCGTCGGAGACTGAAACAGATGGTCGGCGATGTGGTGGTGCTTTGCGGGCGAGTCTGCAGAGAGAGAACAGTGAACAGCGGCGTGAATCTGTATTTTTTTTTTTTTTGATTTCCTGGATTTTTTTTTTTGGGAAGAAGACGATGAACAATGTGGGGAGGATTTTTTTTTGTTAGTGGGAAGACGATGACCAGAATGAATTGTTTAATTTCTTATTTAATTAATTGTTAATTTCAATTGTTGCAGATTTTTTTTTTGTTTAATTAATTGTTAGTTTGCAAATTTCAATTAATTGATTTTAACTTCTTTATATTATATATTTTTGAATAGTGTGGGGAGAAATTGATAGTTTTTTTTTGTTTAATTAATTAATTAATTAATTGATTTCAATTAATTTTGAACAATGTTTAATTAAATGTTTTAAAAAAATTGAGAGATTTTTATTTATTTTTTGTGTCAAAGGAACCCACAATTTGAAGTTATTCTGTTTTTTTATATTATTTTTTCAAATATTTATTTTATTGGTTTTAACATTAAGATAGGGTTATTTTCATCATTTCACACTCAAAAAGTAATAAAATAGCAAGAATATTCGCACTGCAGGCGCGTGTGTTACACATCAGTTATGTTTGACGATTTAGGGGGAAACACGCAGACTTTACGATAACCCACGGGTAATCCTTGCAATTTCGTAAACATAAGAGGAAGCGACGCATATTTTCCATTTCGGGGGGGTCTGACCCATTTTACCCAAGCAATATTTCATGATTTTGCTTATTATTAATTTTATTTACTTTTTATTTATCATGTATTTATTTATATTCATTTTTATTCTTAAATATTAAATTTTTAATCTTTATTATTTTGTACTTGTTGAATAAATTATATAAGTTTAAATATTATTTAATATAATATTTTAGGTCATTTTATATTTATTTTTTACATTAATCAAGATTGTATATATCTTCATCCTTAATAATATCAATATCAATAAGTACGTATCAATATCAATAAGTAGGTATCAACACCTATATACAAATATTACAACTTATTAGATCTCCAATATGTATAAATATTTCCGTGTATCAAGATTGTGATATATATTCATCCTTAATAATATTGATATCAATAAATTATGATTTCGTATTGACTTCAATATACAAATATGCAACTTATTGGTTTCAATATCCAATATGGATATAAATATATGTATAAATACTTAATATTGCATGTAATATTATTAATTTTTATTATTTTCTGTTGTATTTTAAATTTTATGATATATCAAAATAAGTATAATAATCTGTATTGTTCAAATAAGATATTATATAATTTTAGTGATTAGTTACATATAATTAAAATAACCTTAATATTAATATTCATCCCAAAATAAAATTTTAATTACAAATAATTTCTAATATATTAATTATTAATTATGTTATCTCTTCAAAATACAGTATATATATATATATATATATATATATATATTATGTTATAAAAAAATTTGTAATATTTAATAACACTCGAAATAAGAAAGAGAAACAAAGAAAAGAAAAGGAACACAATAATAAAAAAAAAAAACCACAAAAAAGGATAGCGCAAGAGTAGGACTGTAGTTAGGTAGTTAGGTATCTTGCAGTTTCTTTTCTTCCTTATTATGCGATCCAATTAGTTATGTTGAATTAGCAAATTAGAGTTCAAACCTACGCTGATTTCTGTTTAAGTAACCAAACATGGATTGATTCAGTGATAATATAGAATTTACTACTTTTATTTTGGTAATTATTTGTTTTAAATCCTTTGATTATTGAATTTGTGAACCAAATTCCTAGTTTCTTCTCAAAATTCTGGAACTAACATTCATTCATGTTGTTTAACTGCTGATAAAAAGGTTGTGAGTTGACTCTGTATAATGGCGTGTTCATTGACAAAAGTCTCCAAGGTTAATTCTCTTGCTCTTTGAATTTGTATCTATTTTTCAAAAGAGTTTATATCAAATTTGCTTATTAATTGAGTGTTGTTCCACTTTCTTTATAATTTGCATGTTTTTATGTTAATTTGCAGTGTAGGGATAAAGAAGTTGCATCAATTGATAGAATCAACATTCTACCTGATGAATTATTAGTGTTGATACTGTCTTCCCTTCCCTTAAAGGAAGCAGTTTCGACTAGCATTCTTTCTTCTCGATGGAGATATTTGTGGACCTTTATTACTAAGCTTGATTTCGATGGAACATCATCAGTGGTGAAGATGGTTGAAGATTTAAAGATTGCTTTCGGAGATACGAGATTATTGGTAGATTCTAAGACTAGGTTCGATAAGGCGAGGTTGAATTATGTGGAATGGGTTAATCATGTTATAGCATTGCATAAGAGGCCTAATATTGAGGAATTCAGAGTGTTCTTTGATCTAACTGAGAGTTATAAAAACTCGATTGAGGAATGGCTTAGATTTGCTCTTACTAAGAAGGTTCAGAGGCTTGAGTTGAACTTGACAGCCGAGGCTTCCAGAAGAGGCCTCTATAAAGATTGTTATACTTTTGATCTCTATAATATTTTGCGGGCCGACAAGGGAAGTTTTTCTGACTCAATTGATCACTTGAAGTATCTTAAAAAGATATTTCTGAATCATGTGAATGTCAACGGTGAAGCCTTGGCATTCTTCTCATCTAACTGTCCTCAGTTAGAACATCTATCCGTTTCTCAATCTGAAGTTCTTTCGACTCTAAAGATTATTGGGCCATTTCCGTCATTTAAACGCTTAGAAATAGACTCATGTTACGGCCTCAAATCAGTTGAGATTCGTGATGTGAATCTTGTTTATTTGAAGTATGTAGGCTTTAGGGTTCATTTTGTTGTTGATAATCTTCCTCTGCTTGTCGAAATGTATATTGGGGGACTGGAATCAGACATTGGAAATGTCCTCTTGTCGTTCTCTAACTATATACCACAGCTAGAGATATTAACATTGGATATTTTCGGGAGATCTAAATGTCTTGTAAGATTAAGATGCATATTTCTGTATTGTCTTCAAGCTCATAACTCAGGTGGTGCTATTTCTTGATCCTTTTTCCTTTTTGTTTTTACTCCACAGTTACTTACAGAGTTCAGTTCAGCTGTGAAAATGAGCAATCTTAAGCAATTGACCGTGAAAGCTCGAATATATTATGATGATGACTCTCTCATTTCACTAACTAATTTATTACAAGCATTACCTTGCTTGCAGAGATTTGTGTTCGAGGTAACCTTTTTCTTGTGCCTATTCATCTTATAACAATCTTGATTTTGCAATGGCGAAGTTCTTATATTTTACGTTTGTTGTAGGCAACACATCCTCTATTTAATGAGAAGAAGACTAGATATGTGTGGCCTCTATTTATTGAGATGAAGACTAGAAAGAGTGTGAGTTCATATCCTCAACTCAAGGAGATACAATTTGTGGGATATCAAGGTGTGCCAAGCGAACTAGAATTGCTTACACATTTCTTGGACAATGTTGTTGCACTCGAGAAAATTCTTGTTGATACGCGCAGACCTGTTCAGAGTTGGGATGTGTCGAAAATTAATTCTGCCACTTGTAGAAACAAAGTTGATGAGGTCGAAGTAAGAACAAGAAATCGAGCCATGAAAGAACTTCCAATAAAAGTGCCTTCAAAAGTAAATCTAAAGATTCTTTAATTGTTTATGGAAACTAATGTGAGAGTTTTCAGAAATTAGATTTGTGAAATTGTCTCAGAGAGGTATGTTTTAGTTGTTTCCTTTACTTAGTTTTGCTTCCTTTCATCTGTTGGATTTGATTGCTTCCCTTGCCAAAAAAAAAGTCGATTTCCTCTATGTTCCTTTATCATGTGAAGGTCAAATTGTTTTTTTTCAACTAATGTTTGAAATCAATGAAAATAGTTAAAAAAAAATTTAAGTCACCCTCACCCAATGTTTTAAAATACTTTTCAATATACAGTCCAACAATTCATGAATGAATTGTAGCACCATATGATGTTCAAATAATAATAAAAAAACATTGAACAAGTTAGAAGTCAACAAAAATATTAAATCGAATGAATGTGAAAAAGTGCCTTATTTGCTCTTCATCATGGAAAACACATTCATAGTTAAGTAAATCACCAATATTATCTTAAAAATATTAGTTTGCAATTAATGTCGGTCGGTTCTATAATATTATAATTACAATTTTAAAAATTTCTGATTTTTTTGTAAGTTATTATTTTTATCATTTGATTATATCATAAACGGGATGTGTAAAGTTTAATATATAGTAAAAATTACTTTAAAAAAACATTGTAATTATTTAATCTTGTTAATTACAAAAATTAGAATAATAAAGGAAATCTAATTCCATACTTTTCTAAATCTCTTCTAAACACTAAATCAAGTCAAAATCTATCATTTTGGTATCATTAATAATCAATAGATAAATGATTACACTAATTATTGATTAATGAGCCTATTAGATTAACATTATATCATTTGTTAATGTAGTCTAATCAAAATATTAGTGAGTTTTTCTCAAAGAAAATTCAACATATTACATTTAAGAAGTATTTTAGAATTTATACCCATATAAAAGATTTATATTTGATATTTAAATGACAGTGCAACACGAAAAATTGAAAGGTTATTGTGAATAACTTAAGTGAAATTTGATTCAAAAATTATTATATAATTTTTTTTCGCCTAATATGTAATCTTTTTTTTTTTTTTCCTACTTTTGATTTTTTATTTAATTTTTGTTATATTTATGAATAAGATTGTCAAGAAGTCGTTATGTATAGATGTAAACAAACAATCTATGAATCATATTTGGAAGGAAAAAAAAAGAATAATAATAATAAACAATATAACTATTGTATAGAGATTGATACCTCATAAATCATTCTATATTTGACAAGTTATATAATCGTCAAAGAGTTATAATTTTGGGCAAAAACTTGTATACCCCGAGGCACGGTTCTAGATCTGTGCCCCAGCGTTTTATTTTTTTTATTTTTTTGCGCCCCTCTTCTCCTGTGTGCTATTTTTTTTTCTCTCTTCCTCTTTCTTCTTCTTCCTCTTTTTTTTTTCTTCTTTATCCTTCTTCTTCTTAATCTATTTTCTTCTCCATTTGTCATTCTTCTTGTTTGTTTTGTAAATTCTTCTTCTTCTCTATCTTTTTGTTCTTATTATTCTTTTTCGAATCACTATGGAGTCATTTATGAGGTTTTTTCTTCTTCCCCTTCTCTTTTACTCATTTTCATAGATTTAGATAATTGATTTCAAATCATAATTTATTACAATAATTTTAAAACATTGAAAATCAATTATTTCAAACAATATGAAATCATGATTTGCAGAAAATTTAACGAAAAAGATGTTGACATTGCGATTTGCAGAAATTTTGAAGGAGATGATGAAACATTTGAAATTTTAAGATTTTCAGTGAATGTATCAATTGTATAGTCATAAGGTATCAAGTGTATACTCTTAAGGTATCAATTGCTCATTCAGTGAAGGTATCAATTTTATGTTTTTAAGGTATCAGTTGTATATTCTTAATGTATTATATATTTATATTTAAGGTATTAATACTTATAATATAAGGTATTACATATTTACTTTTAAGGTTAATATGCTTATAGTATAATGTATTACATATTCATTTTTAAGGTATTGCATATTTACCTGTAAGGTATTAATGCTTATAATATAAGATATTATATATGCACATTTAAGGTATTACATATTTACCTTTAAGTTATTAATGTTTATAGTATAAAGTATTACATATTTACTCTTAAGGTATTAGTTGTTTATTCAATGAAATATATTAGTTGCATACTCTTAAGATATCACTTGTATACTAGTGTACTTTAAAGTATACTCTTAGAATATCAATTGTATCACTTGTATACGATTTTTATCATCATCTTCCCCAAAATTTATGCAAATTCATATTATTCAATAAATAACCAACTATGATGTTTGTTCCATCAATTTTAGCGTATATTGATATGAATCAGAGCAAGATTAAAAGAATTTCAAGTTATAGAAAAATAAAAATTCTAGATTTTTATACACATTAGGAAGATAAGAATTTATTGGAGTATTAGAAAAATAAAAACCCTAAATTTGTAGCAATCATATGAAGACATTGAGAAGGAAGAGAGGGAAAAAAAAATGAAAAAAAAAAAAGAAGGAAGGAGGGGGCTATGAAGATGAGAGAAGAAGGGGGAAGGAGCGCTGTAAAGGATACAAAAAATAAGCAAAAAAAAAAATTTATATATATATATATATAATGTAAATAGGTGGGCCCTGTCAGATTGGAGGCACTCGCTCCAGGGGCACATAAGTGTTTCTCATCATTTTGTGCATCAGTTGCATGGTGCAATTCTGTGTGACCCAAATCCGTTGGGCATTTTTTAGTTTTTTTTTTTTAATTCATGCGCTAACTTTTATGTTATATTAATATAAATTTTATATTATATTAGTATGACCTTTTATGTACAAATGAATATCATAACTTTATGTAATATTGTAACTTAAAAAAAATAAAACAATTTCAGCGCAATTTGTATCAACACACCTTCATATGATATTACATTTATATTAACATAATTTTACATTTATGTGATATTATCTATACCTTTATATCAACATAAAGGTTATACTATTATTATTTTTACAAAAATAAAATCATTTCTTATTAAAATCATGACGATCCATAATAATTACATCAGACAAGAACTCAGGAATATGGTGCCACTCAGTCTTTCCCATTCACGAAAGAGATTGGCATGCGACCACATGTGCACATTCATTCGCTGATCTAAAAGTAAAACAAACTTAAAAAAAGAGGCTAATGAGAAATAGTTCTTCTGCATTCCTTTATGATCATTAAGCCAAACATGTACAACCTCGTGAGAGTCTAGCTCCAAGATAACTCTGTTATAACCCGGCCAACGAATCCATGAAAGAGCTTCCAATAAACTCATTGCTTCTTCTTCACTAATGTACAAGACACCTTCTCTACACATCAACATACATTCAACAAAGTTACCCAAAGGGTCAAAAGCACAATCCCCACAACCAGTTCTTGTTTTTGTCCTAGAGAAAATGAAGCATCAACATTACATTTGAGAAAAGATAGTTGGAGCACCTAGGTTGGTGTTGTCTAGGACCCGATGAAGACTTGGAACACTTGTTGACATTTAGCTGCCAACCAACCAAACAAGAGCTCCTTAGCAAGAAACACAATATTCCAATACTTAGAAGTATGTTGCTTCCAAATAGCCCAAATAATGCAAACAATCAAGCATCAACATTATGTTTCAAGAGTATTAATTATCTGGAAAATCCAATCATCAAAATCAAAAGCCCTTCTAGCCTCTCAACTTGAGTTTTAAGAGATGCTAACATCCAACACTGTTTAGCAAAAGAGCAGTCAACACACAAATGTCCAAGAGTTATCAAAACTAGATTCACACGACATACATGCATTCTCCAGAACATTCAATGCATTCAATACCTTTGTGATATATATTCATCCTTAATAATATTGATATCAATAAATTACTATTTCGTATTGACTTCAATATACAAATATTGCAACTTGTTGGTTTCAATATCCAATATGGATATAAATATATGTATAAATACTTAATATTGCATGTAATATATATTATTAATTTTTATTATTTTCTGTTGTATTTTAAATTTTATGATATATTAAAATAACTAAAATAATTTGTATTGTTCAAATAACATATTATATAATTTTAGTGATTAGTTACATATAATTAAAATAACCTTAATATTAATATTCATCCCAAAATAAAAATTTAATTACAAATAATTTCTAATATATTAATTATTAATTATGTTATCTCTTCAAAATATATATATATATATATATATATATATTAATTATGTTATAAAAAAAAATTAATATTTAATAACACTCGAAATAAGAAAAAGAAACAAAGAAAAGAAAAGGAATACAAATTAAAAGAAAAAAGAAAAAGGAAAAAAAGGATAGCGCAACTGTAGGAGGTAGTTAGGTATATATCTTGCAGTTTCTTTTCTTCCTTATTATACGACCCTATTAGTTATGTTGAATTAGCAAATTTCCCTTATCGGATTCAAGAAACTAAAGCCGAAAGGAATTAGAGTTCAAACCTACGCTGATTTCTGTTAACCAACCAACCATGGATTGATTCTGTGATAATTTAATTATTGAATTTGTGAACCAAATTCGTAATTTCTTCTCAAAATTCTGGAATTAACATTCATTCATGTTGTTTAACTGCTGATAAAAAGGTTGTGAGTTTACTCTGTATAATGGCGTGTTCATTGACAAAAGTCTCCAAGGTTAATTCTCTTGCTCTTTGAATTTGTATCTATTTTTCAAAAGAGTTTATATCAAATTTGCTTATTAATTGAGTGTTGTTCCACTTTCTTTATAATTTGCATGTTTTTATGTTAATTTGCAGTGTAGGGATAAAGAAGTTGCATCAATTGATAGAATCAGCATTCTACCTGATGAATTATTAGTGTTGATACTGTCTTCCCTTCCTTTAAAGGAAGCAGTTGCGAGTAGCATACTTTCGCATCGATGGAGATATTTGTGGACCTTCGTAATTAAGCTAGATTTTGATTGCTCTTCATCAATGGTGAAGATAATTGAAGATTTAAAGATTGCTTTCGGAGATACGAGATTATTGGTGGATTCTAAGACTAGGTTCGATAAGGCGAGGTTGAATTATGTGGAATGGGTTAATCGTGTTATAGCATTGCATAAGAGCCCCAATATTGAGGAATTCAGAGTGTTCTTTGATCTAACTAAGAGTTATAAAAACTCGATTGATAAATGGCTTAGATTTGCTTTTACTAAGAAGGTTCAGAGGCTTGAGTTGAACTTGACAGCCGAGGCTTCCAGAAGAGGCCTCTGTCACGACTACACTTTTGATCCGTATAATCTTTTACGGGCCGACAAGGGGAGTTTTTCTAACTCAATTGATCAGTTCAAGTATCTTAAAAAGATATTTCTGAATCATGTGAATGTCAATGGTGAAGCCTTGGCATTCTTCTTATGCAACTGCCCTCTGCTAGAACATCTATCCGTTTCTCAATCCGAAGGTCTTTTGACTCTAAAGATTATTGGGCCATTTCCGTCATTTAAATGCTTAGAAATAAACTCATGTTACCGCCTCAGATCAGTTGAGATTCGTGATGTGAATCTTGTTTATTTGAAGTATGTAGGCCCGAGGGTTTGTTTTGTTGTTGATAATCTTCCTCTGCTTGTCGAAATGTATATTGGTGGGAGATCGGAATGCGAGGTTGGATATGTCTTATCGTCGTTCTCTAACTACATTCCACGGCTAGAGATATTAACATTACAGTTAGAGATATTAACATTGGATATTTTCTCGGGATCTACTTATAATGTAAGATTAAGATGCATGTTTCTGTATTGATGTCTCATAACTCAGGTGGTGGTGGTAGTATTTCTTGATCCTTTTCGTTTTTGTTTTGACTCCACAGATAATTCGAGGCGTGTGTTCAGCTGCGAAAATGAGGAATCTTAAGCAATTAACTGTAAAAGCTAGGATAGATTATTGTCACCCTCTCATGACTCCAATAACTAAATTACTACATGCATTACATTGCTTGCAGTTGCAGAGATTTGTGCTCGAGGTAAACATTTTCTTATACCCATTCATCTTATCCTTATCCTATGTTATCTTGATTTTGCAATGGCAAAGTTCTTCAATTTTGCGTTATGTTGTAGGCATCACATCCTCTATTTATTAAGAGGAAAACTACAAAGGTGTGGCCTCTATATATTGAGATGAAGACTAGAAAGAGTGTGAGTTCATATCCTCAACTCAAGGAAATACAATTTGTGGGATATCAAGGTGAGGTATGTGAACTAGAATTGCTTAAGCATTTCCTGGACAATGCTGTTGCACTCGAGAAAATTCTTATTGATACGCGCAAACCTATTAAAAGTTGGGAGAATTTGGGGAATCAAAACAAAGTTAATGAGGTCGAAGTAAGTGCAATGAGTCGGACAAAGAAGGAACTTCGAGAAATAGTGCCTCCAAAAGTAAGTCTGAAGATTCTTTAATTGTTCACATAAACCTATGTGAGACCGTTTTCCGAAATTAGATTTGTGAAATTCTCTGATAAGAATTTTATTATTAGTTGCTTGCTATACTTAGCTTTGCTACATCTCTGATTTTATTTGCTTCCTTACATCTCTTGGATATAATTGCTTCCCTTGCCAAAGAGAATCGATGTCCACTTTTCCCTTTATCATGTGAAGGTCAAAATTGCATTAAAATGTGAACGTAACCACGTGTATATGCAATTGAACTCAAAGACCACCTCTGAGAGTGAGACATTGTATTGCAACTAATGTTTGAAATCAATGAAAATGTTTGGTGTAGAAATTACTTGAGAAAAATATGATTATGAAGTCAGAATTAAAGCAACAAAACATGTTATAATGTATTTAGGAATGTATCAAAGGGGCTCAAACTTATAATATTGTTCTAAATTATTCTTAAAGTTTCACATGTTTAAATATTGGAACTATTACATTTATTGTGGCTCTATAGTCGTGTAGCTAAAATTTAAAAATCACACAAATTTGGCCCCATGATATATTTACTTTCAACATTTTTAGTCCTAAAACAGAAAACCACCATCAGTGATGAACATGTGACCGTTAACTCCCATATGGTGTGGACAAAAATTGCAAATTCTAATAAACAAACAATCACAATCATATTAGCCTAAATTTCACTTTATGGACCTGGGCATGCTTGGATTGTGGATTTGGTTAAGGATAGTTAGAAAAGGTTGTATAAAAAATATGATTTATTATTTTTTTTATTTTGGATTTTTAATGTCGGAGAAGTTGGTTTAATTTTAATTTTATGTTTGGATTGAGTGTTAACAACATGTTGTGGTGGGTTTATTTTTTAATATTTTGTTTGGTTTGAATGTTTATTTGTTGTATTTAAGTAAATTACAAATTTGCCTTTAATATGAAAGCACATTTTATATTATGAATAAAATAGCTAATAAACTCAAACTTGTATTATCAAACGACAGTGTATTTTATTTGAATTTAGGATAATAAACTGTTGCAATCGTCGTCATTTTCTTAGGGAAAAATATTTAGTTCCTATGTGAGATTCTAATTTAGTTTTGATAAATTTATTCCTTTTTTTTTTTTTTTCCTTAATACAACCTTTTCTTTAGAGAGCAATTAAGAAAGAAAGGCAGATTTTTATAGGAGATTAAAGGTGATGCTTATTGTCTCCTAGAAATGATGAAGCCTCCATTTCTTTATCCATTGAATTTATATTTCATTTTTTTCCCTTATTGACTATATTTTTGACACCTCAAAAAATATAGCTGTATGAAATATATATAATATATATAAAAAAACAACATATATATGTATATTAAGATCATTTTTTAAAATCGATTCTTCTATTTGGTTTAGAATCATATCAAAAGAATAAATTTTTTGATTCAATTTCATATGAGAAATGTCGAATATTCAATATTTTTGTTTTATTCAAATCTTTTTCAATTCGTATTTTGATTTGATTTCTATAGCACTCTTGCACAACATAGTTTCGTGTATTTTTTTTTTCTATAAATTCTTTCTTGCACTTCATTTTTATTTTTCTTGTTTTAAACTTTCTTATTGGGAAAAAAATCCAAAAATTACATGATGTAAAAAGTCATTTGCAAAAAATTAAAATATGGAAAATAAAGTGCAAAGACGAAAATAAAGAAAACTGAAAATATAAGGGCTAATTTAATTATGCATGTAACTTAAGGAAGTATATAAAGTGGGGTAATTAATTAGAAGATTAGGGGTATAATGGGTATTTCAGGTCAATTATGGGGGTAAATGTGATTTTTGCATGTTCATGTGGAGGATGAGAGGGTTTGTTATAAACCCACCAATTTTGGTGGGTTGAGTAAACCAAGCCAACCCTCTTAATCCATAATTTTAACGCAATTTGAAACCTGGACCCATGACTAACCCAAGTGTCCAACTCACAATAAAAAATAAAATAAAATTCTCCACAATATTTCTTTATACAACCACTATATATTAAATTCTTCATTTTGACCTTAGGTTTTTTTTCTCTTTTTCTTTTTACAGCCCTACACACATAAATTTATGCACTATCATCAAAAGTCCAAATCCTATTTTTGAAAAATTATTTTAAATTATTGGATCAACCATTCAATTTCTCTTAAAAAATTAAAAAAAAATATCTCAGGATATTTCACAAAAAATAATTAACATTATAATAACACAATTTCTTTAAAAATCATTTTTCTATCTTGATCAACATCAAGAAAATCACTCCCACATTTAGGAACACACGGCATTTTAGAAAAAAATTATTTATTTATACAATGCAATTTAATCGAACATTGAAATGTAGAGAAAAAAGACAATCATGGTTGTGTGTGTATATATATATATATATATATATATATATAACTTTTTTTTTGGAAAAAATCTAAATTTGAAATGACTTCAAATAAAATGCATGGAGATCACTAAAGAAAAAAATTATTAAGTGGTAAATCATCAAAATTCATAATTTACTAAAGAATGGAAAATGGAAAGATTTTTTTATTTTTATTTTTGGTTGGTAGAGGGGTCGATAGTTGGGGTGATAAAGGAGGTGGATATATGAATAATATGATAGTTGTGCAAAAAAAAAAAAAAAGAGAATTATGGGCAAAACACAGAAATTAAGTATATCATGGTTGTAGAGAGAAATATTGTGGATGTGAAAAGAATCACCCTAAAAATAAATCAGGTTAACGGAGGTTTATTTACCCAACCCACAATCCAAACATGCCCTAAAGGTTTAGGAAGGTAATTGATCCTAACCAGCCCAAACCCTCTAACCCTCTAACCAAACTTACTATTATAGGTTAATTTCATTTTTCAATTTATACTATGCATGTTTTTTTAATTTTGCATTCTAAATTTTTTTTAACCTATAATATATGTTTTGTTCATTTTTGCAACCTTCCAGCAACATTTTTAGGAGAGAAAAAGTCCACTTGATTTTTGTGTATCAATTGAGGGTTATTTTTGTTTTTCTAGGCCATTAACTAACCCCCAATTGACCTTAATTTCTCCCCAATTTCTTCTACAAATTGTTCGAGTAAATGAAGAATGATGGTGATATGAGGTTCAATCAAAAATAAGATTTATTTACCATTGAAAATAGTTAGGGAATTGAATTTACTAATCTATTAGAAGTGCAAATGGCGGAAATAACCCACAATTAACACGTGCAAATAATGTGGACACTTTTTCACATGAAAATGTTGGTCGGATATTGCAAAAGTAAACAAAATGTGTAGTATAAATTATGATCGCAGAAAAAAATAAGTTTAAAATATAAAGTTAAAAAACGGTGCATAATACAGGTTGGAAAATGAAATTAACCCTAAAATTAAATATAAATTGCAAAATATTATTTATAATGATCATTCAATCGTTGTAACTTGCATTAACAACCATTGTAGTATCCTAGTTTTGCGCTATTATACAATCGTAAAAAGTATAGTTGTTGAGTGCATTTTTTTTGTTTTCTCAACGACAATTATTGTGTTCAAAATCGTTGATGTTAATAACAACATAATATGAATACAAGTGTTGTAATTTATGTGTTGTGTTGTGAAAATTTTATTGTAGTGATAGATTGTATTGCAAATTTTAGATATTATATTATTTAGATAAATTTCAAATAGATAAGTAAATGAAGATTTAAAAATTCAAAAGCAAGAGTGAATCTTATGTGAGATTGTCTCACTGATCGTGTTATGTGAGACGAGTCAACCCACAACCCATCCTTCACAATTTATATATAAATTAGTGGAAATGAGTTTTATTTGTGGCTAAAAAGATCCGTCTTACAGAAACTATCCATGAAACTGTCTTATGCAAGTTTTTGTGTATTATGTTTAAGATTCTCTGGTCGAGGTTCTTTAAGAGATTATATTAGGATTTGATATTTGAAAATCAAAAAAATAAAGATTGGATATTATTGTCAAGATTCTGGTTAAAGATTTTAAAAGAATTTCAAAGGTTGGGGAGAGTATATTCGATAAAGATTATATTTATGTAAATAAATGACATAATATAAAACTATCTAATTTTATGTTTCTTATCAAAACATCAACTATATAAATTATACTTAAAAGGAATTATTTTTAATTTACTACAACGAAGATGGTTTTCATTTGACCACATCAAATAAAAATTACAACATTTATATCATAAAAAGACAGTTGTAAAATGCATACTAACACATATTTATACCCTAAAAAACATATTTATAAAACAAATACTTATAACTGATACTTAAATCCCCTCGCATGTGAGACGGTCTCACAAAGACCAACTCAAAAAAAATAACATGTATAGGTTTTGAGGATTAAGATTTAAGAGAAGGGCATACTTGTTTTCTTTGTAATTTGATTTGGTTAAACAATTTAATAAACCACCCAAATAAGGTTGGTTTATTAAACCTTATGTTGACCCCAAAAATTGGAGGTGGTGAAATCACCATTTTATCCTTACTATTAACATTTATTTTACATTTTTGCCCTCTTCATTCTAGATGTTGGAGGATGTAGTGGTGTACTTTCTGATCACTAAAAAAATATTGAATTTATGTTTTTATTTTATTGGCAAAAATTTATATATCCTTGGCATACGTATCCCCAAAGGTATTATTAGTTTGGTATTAGCTATATATTCATAACGTATTAGTGGGTACCCCTGAAGGTATTCATAAGTTATTAGTTGCTACTCGTAAGATATCATTTGTATAACTGAAATATATGTTTTAGTGAAGCATATTAGTTGCATATCCATAAGATATTAGTTGTTTATTCATTAGGTATTTACTTGTATAACTAAAAAAATATATTTTAGTGAAAGATATTACTTAATATATTATTTGTTATATGTAAAGATATTAATTATATTATTTAAAGATATTAGAGTTTGGATAGGGGTTACGGTACACCCCAAGGGTACACCAGTCCTTCTCTATTTTATTAGTAATTTTTTAACTTTTAATTTATCAATAAGGCCATAAATTGTTTAACTTTTATCTCTATTTTACCAATAATTTTATTCATAATCATTCAGTTTACTACGAAAAGTATTGTATGTTTAGGTTTATTTTATCATCAGTATGGAAAAATTCATCAAATTTTAAATATTGTATCTAATTTTAATAATATTTATGATTAGTGTAGTATTTAAAATTTTATGATGCATTCATATAAACAGTTAATAGAATTGGGATCCCCAAATTACTGCATAGTCTAATTTTCCCTAAAATTGGCCCACCTGCACAATCGAGTGACGTTTAGATTTTTCCAACCCAGCCCCACCGTCGCCAGCCCCTCTCGTCCGCCCCTCGCCGTCGACAGCACCACCTGAGGTATTTTCTCCTCTGTCTCTCTCTCTTGCTGCTGAGATGTGGTACTACTTAAATAGACAGTTGCTTTATAAATATCGTTTTTAATATCAATTTCCTCAAAACAAGATTCATCACGTAATGACATCTCATTTGGCAAACCTCAATTCCTACAAATTCCTACAGTTTAGGTTAATCTAACTCATGACACCACAGCTTAATTTCAAACCCTGAAACTCACAATGGGATGAAAATAATTCAGCCTGACATTTTTGTTTCTGAGTTAATTTACTAATTGACGACAAATTACCGGCAATTTAGGGATATGTGGGACATTATGTAAAGTAGGAGATGGTGAAAATAGACCTTTTTCCTTCAATGGCTGAAATAGAGCCATCTGCAATTTCATCTTCTAATTTACTGCACATGGATTACTGGAAGAAAAATATATTAACTGAATATATGGTCCATGGGTTAATGCTATTTACACATGCAAGAACTGCCGAAAGATAATTACCTTTTTGGGCTTGAGAATATGAAGAAAATGATTAAAAAGATTCGACGAGTTTGTACAGCATATATATATATATATATATATATATATATATTTCCTTAGTGAATGAAAGAGTGTATTTGAAGTAGATTATTGCCCTTGATCAATAAAGGAGTCTTAAGAGGTCATGCATGAATTAATGGAAATTAAGATATTGACTTTATACTCATCTGGTGCAGCTGTTATTTGAATAAACAATTTGTTAAGTATTGTATGGGTCTATTATGAAGGTTATTGCACCGATCTTTTTCAGTGGAATCAAAAATCTTTTTCTTATTTTTTGGTCTCTCTCAACAACTGTTTGTTGAAACCAAAGAATGGACATGTGTGGTTAAATAAGTTATGCCTTTCATAAATAAACTTAATATGATTTTTTTTTTAAGTGGAGTAAATGGTCGTAAAAAAATTGAAATGGTTTGTGAATTAATATACTTTTTCTTGTAAATTTGTGGCAGTATTGAAGGTGTTTTGTTTGATGCAACAAGTTTTCAACAATATTATAAATCAGGACATCACCTGGGCAAAGTTACCAGAATAAATGAGCTTTGAACCTTACGATCTTATTAACAAGTTCGTTCTATATCTATTCTTTGCACATGCAATTTTCTCTCTGTATCTTATTAACAAGGAAGTAGTGGATGGTGGACTCGTATGCCACAATTCCTTTTATTAATATTCTCAACTTTGCATTCTAACAAATTATCTTTTACATATGCAGAAATCAAAGGAACTGCTGAAAGAGATATCCATATCATCAGGTAAACTTGTTTAGCAGTTTATTCTTTAAGATTTGTCGTGCTAAAGAATCTGAGATGGCAGGTAACAATGAGATTCAGAACATAACAGTTAGTCTGTTAGTTAATTACAATTAGGAATGTTATTGGTTTGCTAGGAACTAGTATTTCTCATGTAATACAGATGCATCTCAGACATTCTCTTGAGGTTAAATAGGTGATGATCAGGGTTTTATATGCTTGTGACTAAAAGTAGTTGAAAAGATCACTAGTTAGCAGAGGCAGTAACACTGAATCTGTGGTTTTGGAGTTGGCCCCTCCTAGTTTCTCACTGGTTAAATGCCACGAACATTTCAAACGAGTTAATTAGTCATGAAATCCATCATAAATTCACTATGATAGATTATTATATTCGGTGTAATGCATTAAGTGTAGAATGAAATAAATGGGGGAAGAAGAATGAAGGTACAAACGTTGCTCCAATTATGTACTTTCTATAATTGCATTTGAATTTATTTAAATTACTAAGAAAAAACTATTTTTTCCTATAATTAGTTTATACACCAAAGTTGTCGATAAATGGAAAACTTAAACATGTAGAGAGTGGCTTTTTCACCATTGTTTTATTTATTAATATCAGGGTGTGTTCATCATTCCTTGAAACCTGGAATTTGGTCATCTAGAAAAGGTATATATGTAGAGGTGAAAATGCAGTTTTTTGAAGTAATAGATACGCTATTAAGCCATTACATATAAGAAAAGAAAACATTTTGTTAGCCACTTATAAAAAAAGCTTTTTCGATGTAGATATTATCTTAATGTTTAGAAAGACTCGAGACATTAAAAATTTTGAGTTCTCTTTCCAGCGAACCTATATAAGTTCACAAAACATGTTTGTGGAATTAAAGATTAAAGACTAAATATACAGTTATATTATATATATCTATATATATATATATATTTATATTTATATTTATGTATGATTAGGAAAAAAAATTCAACTGGGTTGTCCAATAACTCAGTCGATTCAGCCTAAAATCAATTAGAACTAGCCCAAACCATTAGAGCCACCGCCTGACTCAAATCGTATTATCGACATGCCCAAAATGTGAATCCGATTTTCCCCTTCTCAGTTCTCTCCTTCCTTTTTCCTTAGAGTCTCAATCACTCTTTTAATAAATTGATGTAGTTTATTTTTTCAAATTTTTGGGATTGTATTCAGTGATCCCCTTTTGGCATTTTTTATGGCGATGAGATCGATTTATCGTGGCCTGAGGAAGAACAATTTTCTATTGCCGCTGCGAAATGCGGGCTTGAGTTTGCACTCTCATGCTACTAGTTTCGGTTAGTTTTCATTTTACCTTGGTTAATTGATTTGTATAAAGACATATTTTATGGTTTATTAATCATAAGTTGTTTTTCAGTTTGCTGTATGATTGTGTGATGTTGTGTGTGTTTTTTTTTGTTTTTAGGATTTAAAGAGGTTAGGGAGGAGGATAAGAGTCGAATGGTTGGCAATGTTTTCACTAGTGTCGCATCGAGTTATGATATCATGAATGATTTGATGAGTGGCGGCATGCATAGATTGTGGAAAGAAAGGTTTGTTTTTTCTTGTTTGTTTTCATTTTGGTTGCTGTGATGAGATAATTTATTTTTATTTTTCTTGAAGTGTTAGTTAATTAAATAAGTTGTGTTGGCAAACATTGTAGGCTTGTTTCCAAGTTGAATCCGTTTCCGGGAATGAAGCATCTTGACGTGGCTGGTGGAACAGGTGATCTACGAGTATGATAATAACTTGCTTGATGAGTATGTAGATTATTATTAGCTTGAAGGTGAAATTGAGAGTGCATCTTAATAGGGCCGTGTTTGGTTTTATTTACTGAAAAGGCGTTTTCATCTTTCCGATGTTCTACAAGTCTATTTCTGGAATCCTACTCATCCATGTTGAGCTTTCATTTTTCTCACAACTATATCCTCTCATCTTTATTCTTTATATATCTTCCAAATTCCAATGATTACGTTAAGCTTCATATTTAGAAATATCCCTAGCAATATAGCATTTATTGAATTTGTATTTACTAATAATTAGTCATTACTTTAATGTGATAACAATCCAAAGCACAATGTGTGATACACCTGATCATAATCATAGTTGACTCTAAATGAAAAGACATGTAAAATATAATATGTAAGTCAATAATGAGTTATCCAGATGTAGTTTCCATACAGCTATGTCATAATAATGTAATATTATTGGTCAGTAGATTAAAAGAAACCTCAATCCTTCCGTAATACATTTGTTTCAGACTATCACTCTCAGAAGGCACAAAATAACACCTAAAAGTAGTGAAAGGTTATTCTCCAAATCTTGTGCATTTCGACTTTTAATATAATTTGGGCTATTGTAATTTCATCAAGGCACTAGAAGAGGGATTCTAGAAGTCCCTACATCTTGAGATTACTCCCCAGATGATTTTTCATTCATGAAGTTTTCACTTCATATGAACAAGTTATAAATGGATCCAGAAGTGGTGACCTGTTATCTATGTATATAGTTATCCAAGTTATCCCCCTCCTTGGAATTTTCAACTTGATCTTATATGTTCATGTTGCATACTCATTCTTGTTTTGGATGTTTAAGATATTGAGTAAGGTTTATTTCATATGTAATATCAAATTACCTGTTGAGTTATAAAGCTAATTTACCCTTTGTCATTGAGGTGAAAATGTTTTCTTTTATCATACATTGTATTTGAGGGAAGCGAAATCTAGTTTCTTGCAGTTTGATTCTTTTGATAGTTAAGTCTGTTTTGTTGTCTTAAAATTTACTTGGCTAAAGGTGCTTCTCTACTTTTACAGGGGATGTTGCTTTCAGAATCCTAGATAGTATAAATAGTGTCAGTCATCGAGCCGTGAGGGACATTCATGATGCTAATCTACTAGATGAAACTCAAATTTTTGTCTGTGACATCAACCCCAATATGTTGAGTGTTGGCAGAAAGAGGGCCCAAGAGAGAGGTAAGTCATAGCTGTACTTTATGTAGTCAACTTCTACAACATATCTCATTTCTCTGACATTTTCTCCTAATATAGTTCACTCATTTTCTAATGAAGAAATTTGCCTTAATGCAATCAGGTCTTGGAGAAGATAAATCTCTTGTTTGGGTAGAAGGAGATGCGGAAGCACTGAAATTTGCAGATGATTCAATGGATGGTTATACAATTGCATTTGGGATAAGGAATGTAACACATATAGAAAAAGCTCTTGCAGAAGCTTACAGGTTAGCTCCTGCTTATGTTTGTGTCGCAATCTTTGCTTCTTATTTTGGTGAGCACCATAGTGTATTGATCGACTATTCTGATTTTTCAATATATTGCATTTCTTGTCTGATTGTATTCACTATTTGTTATCCATATACGTGATTAGTTTGGAGTCGCGAGAACACTCAAATCTGCTGTGTTTCAACTTTCAACTCTTGATCTCATTAACTTATTTGACTGGCAATACCTCTCATATGGGCTTCTCTAATTAGTAATTGCTCACATACAAATAGAAGGTTCTAGAGATAAACTCTGGCCACTAGCCCTTTTTTAAAGGAACGTCAATTACATTCCTTATGTTTCTTTTTTTGTGACACCAACCCTTTTTCATTCACCTTCCCTTCCTCTGTTTTCTTTTTCTTTTTATCTTTTGTGTCCTCTTTCTTTGTTGGTTGATACTGTTATAATTTCTGACTTTCTTTGTTGTATTTCAAGGGTGCTTAAAAGGGGAGGAAGATTTCTTTGCCTTGAACTGAGCCATGTGGAGCTTCCAGTTTTAAAAGAGTTGTAAGTAACACCATTGCCAATGTACCTTATGATAGGCCTTTATTGATCGCACTCTATTCACGACTTTCATGTCCCTATTACTGCACAACTAGTTATAAGATGTTACCTTTGCAAGTTTCTGATTTCATAGTAAGATGATATATATATTAATGACTATCCTAAAAACATGTTTCGTGTGGAGCAAGAGTCTCATCTGCTATAGACAATCATTTTTCCACACTGTACCGCTTGCAATTAGTAGATTAGTTTCCCTAACATATTTGCTGTTATGTGTTTCTATAATATATTAGATGGCCGAGGGGATCTGTAACTGTATACATTTTATTTCTATGAGTGGGTGCCTGCAATGTGATATATTTGTTAATATTATCCTTATTCTGGTGAGTTTTCATTGGTTAACATGTATAGTATTTTGCTTCATTATGTTGCCTTTACTTCTTAATTAGTAGTGAGAGAAGCAGGAAGCTATCTAGAATAACGCGTATAATTTAAGCTTCATCTGTTCTAATTGTTTGTAAGATTCTGTATTCCCAAGTTCCATTATCCATTGTTATTTACTGTTCAATTTTCATCTCTCAGGTATGATTACTACTCATTTTCAGTCATTCCTGCACTAGGCGAGCTAGTTGCAGGTGATCGTGAATCATATCAGTATCTGGTTGAGAGCATTCGTCGTTTTCCCTCACAGGTATGATGTATGCTTTGCAGATTTATGCCAACACTTGGAGAAAATTAAATACACAGCATATACCTCGTCTCTTAAGTTTGTTTGTGGTTGTACTCAAATATAACCGTCAGATCAATTAAAGAAAGAGAAGCTATATTTTCTTTAGATATGCTGTGTCTTTCGAAAGCTAAATTCTGTCTCGCTCTCTCATTGTGACCGAGAATTTCTTTGTATGATTGCTGTTACATAAACAGAGCATAAACTTTTGTATGTTGTTGTAAAGAGGTCTTGAACCTTTTCCACATGATTATGATTACTGGTGAAAAGAATATTTTGAGTTTAACTGTTAATTGATCATTATAACCTTAAGTTCAATGATGTTATTTGCAAATGTAGGACAAATTTGGGAGGATGATTGCAGATGCTGGTTTTCAGAAGGTTGAGTATGAAAACCTTGTTGCAGGAGTTGTTGCTATCCATTCTGGTTTGAAGATTTAGAATTTCTCCTATTTTCTCCATTTCTTTCATCCTTTTACCTTTTTCTTGGAGGATAGATAGTCTTTTACCTTTTGATGACTTCATCAGTTGAAAAATAATGATCTCCTTAACTTGTCAATAAATTTTTGGTGGGAATTGTAATTTTTAAATGTTGTGAGGAAAATCCACCACTAATTTACTTCTTCACAATTGATTTTAAATCTAATCAATTACATTTCACTACTAACGGATCAAATTATATATTTTATGGGCATCAATGGCAAATTTACCATTTTACTCTTGCAGAACTAATAAAAAAAACTAAATTGGGCCTGGGCTTATTGTACCTGTTTGTGGGCTTTGTGAGTTAATTTCTTTCGGGCCTAGGTTTGCTATACCTAATTGCGGTTGAGATGTCTGATTGAGAAACGAAATGTCTAAAATCGACCAAAAAAAAACCCATTTAATTTCACACTTTAACTTATGTTTTTATAAATGATTATGCATATCGTTTTTATCATTTAAATAAAGTTGTTTTAAAATTTAATAATTACTCAGAATCAACTTTACTGATATTTTTATCATTTAAATAAAGTTATTTTAAAATTTAATAATTATTTAGAATCAACTTTACTGATATTATTGGATGTATGAGTTCAATTATATAAGATGTTTAGACGTGGGAATAGCTGAATAGGCCAGGGTATCTTCTGTTATATTTGATAGTTTGGATTTTTTTATTTTTAATACACATCATATATTAATTATTAATATCACATATAAAATTGATGTCTATACATCAGTGGCCATATTTTAAGATATGTCCATGTTTAGTAGACAATCATTATTTTAGGTCAGGGTTAGATGCAATTTTAATGTTTTTCTAAGAAAATATATACGAGATGCTCTCTCAAAACATAAGTAGATGATAAAAGTATAAGCTTTTTGTGAGATAATATATCAATGTGAAATATGTGTATTTATACATATCATTATATATATATATATTATCATGAGGTTAATTATAAAATTATCATTACTACATTACATAATATAAACAAATTTTGATATAAAATTTCGATATTTAAAATGAAAATAATATAAATGTACGGTAAGAAACAAAATTGTAAATAGAAGGAAGTCTAAAGGGCATAACAGTCATTTAAGTCTACACCTCACAAACGAAAAAACCCTAAATCCCACATTATACATACTCCACATTCCGCCTCCTTCGAAATCCTCTTCCATATTTCTCAATAATCTCGCATCAATCCATCGGAAAAAATGGGAGTTTTCACGTTCGTGTGCAGAGGATCCGGCGATGACTGGACGGCTAAGCAGCTTAACGGCGATCTCGAGGCTTCAGCTGGCTGCACCTTCGATCTCCAGCGCAAGCTCGTTCAAGTCGCTCTCTCAGCCGATTCTTCCGGCGCCGTTCAATCTTCCTTCTCCTACGTCACTCCTTCATCCGCCGTCTTTCAGGTTTTCCTTTGTTTTTTTTTTAAAGCGTTTGATTTTATTACTGTTTCTATAATTCCGTTTGGTAAATTGAGTAGATTTATGGTAGGAAAGCGAATCGGAGATGTATTTATTGTATGGGTAATGCAGGTGATTGTTGGTGGCGGAGGAGGTGGCGGCTTCATCGGAGGCGGTGGAGGAGGAGCAGCTGCTGCTTCTGGTGGTGGTGCGGCTGCTGAAGAGCCCGCGGCAGCGAAGGAGGAAGAGAAGGAGGAGAGTGAGGAAGAGATGGGATTCTCACTTTTTGATGATTAGGTTATGATTTATCTGTTTTGTTCTATGATTATAGTATTGTCTGTTTAGTTCTCGATATTGCTCTTTTGGTTAAATTAGAGCTTTGGTATTATTGAATATGGATTTTGAGTTTTGAGTTCTCCAATGAATTGCTTTTTGTTTTTGTTGATTCTATCATAATCTAATGTCATGCATAAATTTTCTGACGTTTTGATGGAATCCCAAATTGGGAACATATGTGTGATTAAAGATGCATTTTCTTTCTAATATATATGATCAAAAGATCATTAAAATCTGATGTAAGTTCTTCCCAGTTTTTTTAAAATTGACTATCTGGTGTTACAAACATGTCTGCCATTGAGTACAGTTCTACAGTTAGATTTTGGTGACCACTTTTTGAAAATAGCTTGTATACGTAGGGCTGTAAATGATATAATTTGAGCCGAACGAAGAATTGAAATATTATTGAGCTTCAAAATTTGTATTGGAACTTGTTTGATAATTAATCAAATCGAGTTTGAACAAGATTTAGTCTAGTCGAATGCAAGTTGAGCTTGAGTAGTTTGATATATTTACACCTGATTTTATATGTCTATTGAATCTAGCTGAAACAAAGTTTCTAATAAGTGATTGTAATTTAAAGTATCGAATAGTTTGTTTGATTTTCAGTCCCTATTTCAGTTTGTGTTACAGACTCACACAATGAGTATTTGGAAAATATATCAGATGACAAGATTTTAGGGATTTAGATCAATCCGTTTTGGATTTGATTTCTATCATGATTTGTTTCCTTATCCGGTTACAGAGGCCTAGGGCTCCAACATCTTTTTGCAATGGGCTTTTTGATATATATATATATATATATATATATATATATATATATATATATATATATATATATATATATGATGAATTGAGGTAAGGACCCAAGTGCACCGACTCGAGCCCTAGTCGGCTTGGTCAAGGCTGGTCGGACCTGGATCCCGGCTCCTCACAGGATTTCATCCTGACCGGCTCGGCCATTTCCGGTTGGTTCCCAGACCGGTGTCCTAGCAATGGTAGGGCTTCTGGCTGGGGTCGGTCCGAACTTGGTCGGAATGATCCGGGCTGTCCATGCGAGTTACACTTGGTCATAAATTTCCTAGCGTACTCCTGACCGATTGGGTTGTGGCACAACAATTATGAAACTAAATACATCTTTAGCAATGTATTGTCATTATTGAGCTCTCTTTTCTTGTTTGGATGTGACATGATCAATCTCCAACTTGATTTTGCAATGTAGAAGTTCTTCTATTGAGTTCTGAGGAAGTTTTCTGATGTTTACACAGAAAGCAGAGAATCATACAAGACAAATTTGCATCTTCTTACAATATCAATTAGGAATGGATATTCTGCACTTAAACACAAATAACTGCTTGTCTGCATCACATATGAAAATAGTAGGTAATAATGCTGTCAACCAGTTTTCTCTAATGAACCCAGAATTAAACATTACAAGAATTTGAATAGAAGTGTGCAACATATGACAGAAGTACTCGAGCTTCTAAATTTTTATCAAAGCAAATCCAAAATCTAGTAAAAATTGGAGAAACCAAAAGTACATGATCATCAGATTTGATAACAGTACAACCTAAGTAGTATCCTGCAATGTTATATTTCATAATTAATTATCTCAGCTTTGAGTGTTATCTTGTACATTGCAAGTTCTCGAAGCTTAGACAAGCACCCAACATCCACCATCTACAAAACTCTAACTTCATCAACACTCGTTAATTTGTCTGGCCAATCAAATCAGGCGTTGGCAATCGTCGTAATTTTGCATGTGTGGGGTGATGTGGATGACACATAGATAACAAGTAAATAATGCATTACTTGATTTAATCAAGTCTAATTGATCGTGGATTAACTCACTTTTAACTTTAAAAAATGAAAATAATAGAGAAAGAAGAAATGATGAGATTAATACAACAAAAACCGTATATCTACGTTAACAAACGAGGTTAAATGAGTTAAACATGATTAGTGAATAAAAAAAGATGGTTACACGATTTTTTGTTGTATTGTGTTGATTTTGTCATTTGTTTTTTATTTGTTTAGGTTAAAACGGGTTATCCCACAATTAATTATTGTTGTGTAATTTTGAATGATCTATCATTTATCTATTATCTATTATATACATGACATCCACATTGCCACACATTAATAATCTAATTTTGACTAAAATCATAAACTAAAATTGAAATCAATCAGGCTATAATCATAGCCAAAGGCCCAAAAGTTTAACAATTTCAAAACAATTAACTAAAATAGAAAATTTATGTAAAGTTTCAATTTTATTTTTATTTTTTTTTGCAATTAAGCGATTAGTATATTTTATAAACAAAATAACTTTTAAAATAGAAAACTTATGGATATAAATCATAACAGACAATTATTGAGGTTTTTTGACATACATATAATAAGATAGATGAGTAGGTCTCATGTGAACCAACCCGACACAAATCTTGCCCGAATCCACATTTATTTTATTTTATTTATGTGTTGACCTTTATATTATATTAATATTGTATGATTTTTATGTACAAATATAATTTTTATGTAATACTGTAACTCCAAAATAAATCAATTTCAGTGTAATTTGTACTAACATATCTTTATGTGATATTACTTGTACTTTTATGTAACTCCAAAATAAATCAATTTCAGTGTAATTTGTACTAACATACCTTTATGTGATATTACTTGTACTTTTATGTGATATTACTTATTCCTTTATATCAACATAACCATACATTTATGTTACTTATCCATTTATATCCATATAAAGATCATATTATTATAACATAAAGGTACATCTATCATTTTTTAATATAACATAATGGTCAAACAAGATATTACATGTATATGTAATATAATTTAAAAATATGAATATTATAATATAAATGTATGAATGTTATAACTAAAAGATATACATATTTTTCAGAACATGAACATTCGAGAGAGTATATGAGTGCATACAATTGGATGCATGGAAGCGCGTGTCGAGTCGTGTAGAGTAGAATTGCATGGACCTAGGATTCATACAACAGTTTTACAGGAATTTTTTGTGAAAATAGATTATATTACAAATCAGAGATATTATATTATTTAGATAAATTTCGAAAAGATAAATAAATGAAGATTTAAAAACTTAACCTTAAAGACTATATATTATTGTCAAGATTCTCTGGGTGTTCTTAAAAGATTATAGATATTGTAATTTGAAATTAATGATTATATTCGATTTGTAGCATATCAGCAGTGGGCCGACATATAAATATGTGTCCACATTGGGATGAGTAACATATGTTTTTTTACTCTCCAAAATTTGTTATTTTAATAAAATTAATTAGGAAAAATATGATACGTTTTAGAAAGGAGAATTTTTGGAATTTTTTTAGGAAAAAATACTATTATGGGATTATTTATACTAATATAAAATTAAAGAAGTTGGTAATATTTACATTTTGCCACTTTTCCTTCTAAAAATGTCACATCAATAGTTTTTTTTTTTCTGTATTTTATATTTTGCATTTTTAATTGTTTTCCCATGTACATGGCATGTAGTATATTTATTAAGATTCTTGCTTCATAAGCCACAATGATAATTCTTGAAAAATTATTTTGTAAGATGATTTTGGGTTTTATAAGAAAATTAAGATTATTATAAATCATGGGTATTATAAGCCCATGTTATGAAGATTCTTGTTTCATCTTACAAATCATTTTGAGGTCTGAGTTTTATAAATATTAATAACATGTTTTTTTTAAGATGATTTATATACCATGACCATCAAATTTAATGACCTTTTTCATAAATAAATTAATTGTATTGGAATTGTAATATTGTATAGAAGTTTCAATTTATGTAATGCTTGGTCCATTTGATTTAATATTATATTTATTTATTAGTTCATTTATAATTTCTTGGTCTTAATTAAATTAATTTTTATTGAATATAATTTCTTAAATCTCAATAACAAATATTGTTAAAAAATAAACTCAATTACAAATATTAATTTGTTTAGGGATATCTAATATCATATTTATTATAAATTTAATAAATAAATGTAACATTGTTATAGAAATTAATATATATATATATATGTGTGTGTGTGTGCGCGCGCGCGAGTGTGTGGGGTATAGAATTATATGTCATTCTAAATATTTTTTAGATTAATATTTGTATTTCAAATATGTAATAACATCAACATGGCACCAAAAATATTAATATCATTTACTGATATATTTTAATGATGAAAAAATTATTAAATATTCAAGTATAAAATACATGATTGGCTATCTGCCATTTTCAATGTTAAACGATATTAAAAATGTTTTTTTTAATTCAATTTATTTTAAAATGAAGGTTGTAAATATATGATTGACATTGTTTGCATCAAGTTCTTAAGTAAGATTTTCATGTTTTGTGTATTGTTTCTAATATATATATATATATATATATATATATATGTAATAAACAAGATTATTGTGAATTAGATAAATATTTAAGATATTGTTAAGTAAATTCATATATTTTTTTAATTGTTAAATACTTTATATCTTCAAAATGCTTATAATTAGTTACACTATATTATCAAATAGTTGATATTTGCTATATACTAGTTCTTATAATATATACTTATATATATATATACACACACACACACAAAAACTTATGTGACACGGTCTCATGGATAGTTTCCGTGAGACGAATCCTTTTTACTTACAATTATAGCCTATTTTCATTAATTTACATGTGAATTGTGTAATGTAGATTGTGGATTAATTCATCTCACGTAACATGATCTATGAGACGGTCTCATATAAGACTTACTCATATATATATTGATAATTTTTTACAGTAAAATAAATACAAATGCATAAAATAACTTTTTAAATACTTCTTAGTATGAATTATGATAATAATAATTTAACCATAGTCATGCTCTATAAAATTGCAAAACAAACACAAAATTGAAAATTTAGACTTGCAAAATCCTCACTTATTTAAAGATACATAGTTGTTAGGATTTGGTTTAGTCAAAAGTAATTAATTTCTCATGATTGTATTGCCGTTTTTGGTTTAAGAAACTTCAATCTTCATATGGTTTGTTTAAGTCTACTTATTAAGATTGATGGGTGTGGGAATATTTTCTTCACTTTGCATTTAAAATTGTATCCTTTGTTTATTCTACTCGCATATTGGCGAGTCCAATTATAACGTGATGATAGAATTGGTAACTTTAAATCATGACAATCTCAGAAAAATGAGATTTTATTTTTTCAAAATTGTACGTGAAGCATATGAAACCTAGAGAATAATTTTGAATCGATTTCTCAACTTGAGAAATGTTTCAGGTATAAAAGCCTTTAATATTAATCTAAGCACATTTTAACATGCTTTCTTGCGTTATCTTATGACTTCATAAATCATATATGCTCATTTGAGATAAACTGGGTTCTGTATCATCTTTAATTTTTTAACATTTTCACTGATTTCAAATATTAGTTGAAAGAGGTAATTTAACCTTCACATTATAAAGGGAAAATGGGAACTCATTATTTCTTGCAAGGGATGCAATAAAATAAAATCCAGCATATGAAAGGAAGCAAATTAAATAAGAGACCTAGCAAAACTAAGCATAGCTAACAACTAAAGCAAAACTCCTATGAAACCATTTCACAAATCTAATTCCGTGAGCTGATTTGACATAAGTTTTTGTGAAAAACTAAAGAATCTCCAGATTTATTTTTGGAGGCATTTTTACTGGAAGTTGCTTCTTTGCACGACTCCTTGCACTTATTACCATCTCATTAGTTTTATTCCGATGGTAAAATGTCTCCAAATACCCCAATTGTGAATGGGTTTGCGCATATCAACAAGAATTTTCTCGAATGCAGCAGCATTGTTCAAGAAATGCGTAAGCAATTCTAGTTTGCTTAGCGTACCTTAATATCCCACAAATTGTATCTCAGATGACCTGAACCCTGTAATTGACTGTGGATATACATATTTTGACTAACAAACTAATCAAGAGATATAAACACTCTATCATATCTAGATAATTTGAGACTAAGTCTCAAGCTTATCATAATCATTTACACAACTTAAGTAAAATCATAACTTACATTTGGCCGGCGATGACTGTGACTGATTCATATAGGGCTCCGTCTCACGTAAGCAGATCTGTGAAACTGTTTTATATAAAACCTAATCCTTCTGAGATTATCCGAAAAACAACAAAGGGAAAACTTATTTTCTTATTTCATAAATAAACATCAACATGTTCTAAAAGAATAAAGAAAAACTGACCTAGAGTTTTAAAACAATGAGATTTCTAGAGAATTAGAATTACTTTCTAATAAATAACTTAGAAAACAAGAGTTGTATTAATCCCAACACTAAATTAATATAAAATTAACAATAATCCAATCTAATCTCCAATCTTTTTAAATCCTTTGATTATTGAATTAAAGAAATAAATTTGGCGTTTCTTCTCAAAATTCTGAATTAACATTCATGCAAATCATGTTCGTTGCTGCAAAAAAGGTTGTGACTTTACTTTCCAAGAAAAGGCCACAAGGTTTAATTCTCTTGCTTCTTGAAATTTTCGTTTGCAGAAGGGTTGTTCCAGTTTTTTTTTTTTTTTTTTTTTTTTTTGCCAAATAATTTATTTGCTTGCTTTTATGTTGATTTGCAGAGTAGGAATGACAAAAGGCAAAAATGATAAAATGTGCATCAATTGATAGAATCAACACTCTATCTGATGAATTTTAGTCTTTCCTTCCTTTAACGGAAGCCATTGCAACTAACATATTTTCACGTCGATGGAGATATTTGTGGACCTTGTAAGTAATCTAGATTTTGATGGCACATTTTAACCATAATCATACATTATACAATTTCAAAATAAAGATAAGGTTTTAAAAGGGTTATCAACGATTTTACATATAAACCAACAAATTTTGGCACATCATGAGTTGTATGTGACATATTTTTAAAGGTTCTTTTTGTCCAAACAACATATCATATTATTTAACATTTTAGATACATGTAATTAAAGTACATTTAATTAATTGTGCTATAAACACATTTAATAACACTCTAAATATATGGAAAACAAACAAAAAACGAAAATGGTGAAGAAAATGAATGAAACATAAAACCAAAAGAAAAGAAAAAGAATTTAAAAAATGAAAAAAATAAAAATTAAATATCACATGTTTTGACCCTACATTAAACCTGGTGCATAAATGATCGAGAAGACCTAGCGCGATCTTCTGCTTGTAGAGCCGAGACGCTAGCATAATCTTCTATAGTACTGCTGGAGCAGAGAAACATCAAATCGTAATTTTATATAAATATTGATGAAGCAGATGACCATCAAAGTTGATGCAATCTTCTACAACACCGTTGGAACAGAAAAATATCAAATTCAAAAGCATCAGTGAAACAAAGAAACATTAACTTCACATGTTTTTAGCATATGTACATGAAAGCTGACGCAATCTTCTACAACATTGTTGGAGTAGAAAAATATCAAATCTAAAAGCATTAGTGGAATAAAGAAACATTAAATTCACATGTTTTTGGCGCAACTTTGAAAATGCCCTTAAAAACTCAACCCTCATTGGGTTTGTTTAGGTCTATTTATTGAAATTGATGAGTGCTTGAATATTTCTTCATTTTGCATTTAAAATTGTATACTTTATTCGTTCTCTCACATATTGGTTTGTCTAATTTTAAAGTGTTGAAGGAGTTATAATTTTAAATCATTGACAATCTAAAAAAATGTGGTTTACGCGAAACCTTAAGAATAAGTTTGATTAAGTTTCTCAACTACTTAGATTAGGATGAATTCAAAATTCACTTATATTTCTTAAAAATTAGTTCAAATAAAAATGAAGAAAGTTCATATCCACATCAATCCAAATGCTATCAATTAATTTACTATTATGAATTTCAAATTCCTTTTCAAACCTGTGAATTCAAACACCACCTAAAAGAAAAATAATTATACAATATTTGAAAATAAATTATGATTGGCATCACGTTCATAACCTGTCTCGCCCTTAGGACACGCTGTAATCAAGTTTAAAGTCAATCTCCTTAGGTTTGAAAATGTATATATTTCATTTTCAGAAATTAATTTTATCATAAAAAATGAAAAAGAGTAGGAAGTGATGCCAGAAACTTGGACAGTTTTTGCGTTGAACTTGATATAATAATGTCAACATGTTAGAGATGCATTGAACATAGACAGATGTGATGGTTGCATATGATCAGAAATTAGAAGAAGCATTTAATCCCACAAACACAAATACAGTACATACATACAATATCTGATCAATATTCAACATGGCTGATGCAATTGTTTCCGCAGTCGCTGAGCAAATCGTAGGTCTGATTGCAGAGCAGGCTCGATTCCATATTAATTTGGTGAGAGGTGCTGAGAAGGAGGTTCTCCAGCTTTCCGATGAGCTGAAAGCAATCAGATTTGTGTTGGATGATGCTGAGAATCGACGGTTCAAAGACGATATGGTCAACTACTGGTTGTCCAGGCTGGAACACACGTCTCGTGAAATGGAGGATGTTTTGGACGAATGGAATTACGCGATTCTCAAACTTGAGATGCAACAACATCAATCTGATGATGCTGTTGTTGTTGATCCACCTCCTCCAAAGCAAAAGTCGGTATGCTCCTTCATCCCATCATCTTCATGTTTATGTTTCAAGAAAGTTGTTGTTCGTCATGATATTGCTATGAAAATACTAAATGTGAAGGCGAAACTTGACCAAGTTTTGAAGGAGAAAGATAGATATAATTTTGTCAAGTCTCAACCCACTGCTGAGACTTCACATATGTCTTGGAGAGATACTACTTCTTTTACCAACTTGGCAGAAGTCCAGGGTCGAGACTGATAGGGATATTCTTGTGACCAAACTTTTGGGTAAACAAGAGGAATTAGGATCCATACATGTTGTGTCTATAGTGGGTGTAGGGGGACTTGGGAAGACAACTCTTGCTCAACTAGTTTATGGTGATAGTCGAGTGGACAAGTTTTTTGACTTAAGAATATGGGTCTGTGTTTCAGATCCCTTTGATCTGGCTGCCATTGCCAAAGGGATTATCGAGAGTGTAAGGGGAGATTCTCCGAATACTAATAACTTGGAAACTCTATTACAATCTGTAAGCGACTCTATTACAGGAAAAACATTTTTTCTTGTCCTAGACGATGTTTGGACAGATGACTATAAGAAGTGGGATGAGTTGATAACTTCCCTTAAATGTGGTGGAATGGGTAGTAAAATTTTAGTGACGACAAGAAATGAAAAGGTTGCTAAAATCACAGGCACCGTGGACAACGACATTCATCGTCCAGGAAAGCTATCTGATGAAGATAGTTGGTTGCTATTGCGTCAAATAGCTCAGCCTGGAATCGAATTTGAGGAGATTGGTAAAGAAATAGCTAAAAAGTGCAATGGCTTGCCTCTAGCTGTAAAAACTCTAGGAAGTGTTTTGCGTTTTAAGAATACTTTGGAAGAGTGGGAGAATGTTCTAGAAAGTGAAGTATGGCAATTGGAAGAAGTAAAAACAGACCTTTTTCCTCATTTGCTTTTAAGCTACAATGAATTGTCTCCAATACTTAAGCGTTGCTTCTCATATTGCGCTGTCTTTCCTAAGGATTTTAGGATTAATGTTAAGAGTTTAATAGGAAATTGGATGGCACTTGGTTATTTGGGCTCTGATATTGGAAACATGGAACTGAAAGGACAAGAGTGCTTTGACATTTTAGCAATGTGTTCTCTATTTCAAGAATTTGGGAAAAAATATTCGGATGAGAAAATAGAAAGTTGTAAGATGCATGATATAGTGCATGATTTTACTCAATTTCTTAGAAAGAGTGGTAAAGTGGAGGCCACGAGAATGAATAAGACAAGTTGCCAAGCTTGTGACCCTCTGTTAGTTTCGACTGTGAACGAATTTTGTAGCTTATTTGTGAGTTACGAAGAATCTCCTCAAAATATTTGTGGTTGTCTCAAACGTTTGAGGGTGTTAAGCATGGAACGCTGTAAAAGTATTCCACGAGGAATAGAAAACATGATTCACCTGAGATGGTTGAACTTGTTTATGATTGAAGAATTATCCTCTGTAGCTCTTAGATTCATTTTTCAACTTTACAACTTGCAAACTCTTTGCTTAAGAGGTTGCGACCTAGAAGAGATTCCAAGGGAAGTTAGGAATTTGATTCACTTAAGACACTTTACCTTGATTCGGACTGTATCTCTCAAGGAGTTGCCAATGGAAATTGGTAATTTAATACAATTGAGACATCTTGACTTATGTATGAATGAATCTCTAAAGGAGTTGCCAAGGGAAATTGGTAATTTAATACAATTGAGACATCTTGACTTATATGAAAATAAATCTCTCAAGGAGTTGCCAAGGGAAATTGGTAATTTAATACAATTGAGACATCTTGACTTGAGTTGGAATGAATCTCTAAAGGAGCTGCCTAGGGAAATTGGGAATTTGATACAATTGAGACATCTTGACTTGAGTAGGAATAAATCTCTAAAGGAGTTGCCAAGGGAAATTGGGAATTTGATACAATTGAGACATCTTAACTTGAGATGGAATAAATCTCTAAAGGAGTTGCCAAGGGAAATTGGGAATTTGATACAATTGAGACATCTTGACTTGAGTGCGAATGGATCTCTAAAGGAGTTGCCAAGGGAAATTGGGAATTTGATACAATTAAGACATCTTGATTTGAGTGAGAATGAATCTCTAAATGTGTTGCCAAGGAAAATTGGGAATTTGATACAATTGAGACATCTTAACTTGAGTGAGAATCGATCTCTAAAGGAGTTGCCAAGAGAAATAGGGAAATTGATTCGGTTGAGATACCTCAACTTGAGTGGCAATGAGTCTCTAAAGGAGTTGCCAGAGAGCATATGTGGTTTGCATGAATTGCAAACCTTGGATGTTACAGATTGTTGGAGACTGAGTAAACTTCCAGGAGTAGGACAGTTAACTGGACTGCACACATTGGGTGAATTTCATGGAGGAAATGGTTGGAACAAGTTGGGATTATTGAACAAGTTAAACCATCTTAGTGGTTCTCTAAGGTTGAAAATCAGGTTAGCTAATTGCAATTTAGAACAAGCGGTTGAGGATGCTCGGGAAGCAGAATTGCGAAATAAGACAGACATCAACGAACTTGAGATAAGTTTTGAGGATGAGATGGATGAAAGTGATGAGTCATCGTTGGTGAGGATGAATGTAATAGATGCATTGGAGCCCCATCCAAATTTGGCATCTCTGAGTATTATATACTACGATGGCCCAAAGCTTCCACTAGGCTGGATTGTGTCACCCCTCAACCAATTAAGACAGATTAATCTCCATGACTGCCATCAGCTGTCATCATTGCCACCCCTTGGAAAATTGCCATGCCTCGAGGAGATTGACATTTCTCATATGGAAGGATTGGAATTTGTGGGACGAGAATTCCTGGGAATAGACATGGATCTGGATATTATTGCGTTTCCAAAATTGAAGAAGCTGACATTTGAGAGATGTCGGAACTGGAAAGAGTGGGAGGACATAACGAGCGAAGAAGAAGAATCTGCGGACATGATGCTCATGCCTTGTCTCTTGAAACTGAAAATCCTTTATTGCAAAAGTTTGACAATGCTGCCACATGGACTGTTGCATAAGGTCGCGTCATCGTTGAAATGGTTGGATATTTCCGGTTCAACAGTACTAGTACAGCGTTATAGGGATGAGGATGGTTCAGACTGGAAGTCCATATCCCAATATAATCCACGCCTTCAACACTAACGATGACAGTTCTGAGGACAACTACTTTGTAAGTTGGTTTTTGTCTTATCTTTTATAGCATCATCAGAATTTAAAAATGCTATTGCAATCATATGTAATTATTCTATAAAAACAAAAACCATTTATGAAAAATTTCAGGAAAGGATGATGAGAGAGGTAGATATCTGCACAAGGGAAAACCATTACACCAAAGCAGTTCATGCTTTAGAGTAAAATTCATCTTTTTCTCAATGATTTTCAATAGAAATATCTTAAATTATACCCTTTATTTTTCCCTCTTGTTTTGGCCTAATGGGATTTGGACAGTATTTTCAGGTGTGATCTAAGAATCGTGAGTGATGCTAACATGTGCAAGGTAATACTAATTTTCTTGATTGTTTTTATGTGTTGAGTAAATTCCTGATATTGAAAGATACTATAAATAAGTTGAAGTAATGTTTCAATCAATGGAAGAGGGACTCAACTCAGTACATTTTGAGTAGAATATGTTCTTGTTTCAAAGATTTTGATTCTGATTTACTGGGATTTTATAAATATGTATTTTTAAGTGACCCCACAAAATCTTGTATCTTAAATTACAGTAGTTCATAAAATTCTACTAGACAAAATTATAAAAAGATAGTGATATAAGTGAGCATAATTTCAATAGTTAGTTGACTCAAAACATCACTTGGAATAACTATTTGCATGTTTTCTTTAGTGCAAATAGGGTATGATCACATAAAGAATTCAAGTCTCTATGGCCAAAGAAGGGAAGAAAAGAATCATATATTTAGGCTATGATTTTTGCCCAGGTTTGAAGCTTAGTGAGAGCAATTTCATGATGCCGAGGAAGAACTTCCCTGTTTGGGATTTGATATGTGAAAATCGAGCTCTTTTGAAGGCAGATTCTACCTATACTTATAGAGAAGATCAAGAATCAAGATAGCATCAATTCTAACTTGTCAAAGCTCATCAATAGGATTTAAATTTGCTAAAAGCATAAGGCCAAAATAACCAAGTCAAGTTTTTGGGGTGCCATTTTTCCTCTAATCTGATTTGTCTCAAATTTTTTTAGTTAAATTTTCTTTTGAATTTGTCTAGATATGCATATTTTTCCTCCAAAATTGGTTGTTTTCTATTATTTATGTGTATCAAACTTGCAATGCAAATTGCAGAACCACAACAAGGCTGGTGACGAGAATCGAAAACCAAACACTCTAAACACACAAAATCACATCATATTTAATGTGGTTCGATCATCACTCTTAAGGATATTCTATACAATCTATGGAGACCTTAATTATATTTGTTAGGAGTACTTGATATGTGAAAGTTATAATTTTCTCACAGGCTTGGGTCGAATTTTCAAAATAGATCCATATTTTAATATGTATTGTGCAGCTGAATGTAAAATATAAAAAATTAAAGCATTTGTAATATTTAAAATATTTATATTATCCTAACAAAAATACAAACTTAATGTAAAATATAAAAATTTGAAGTATTAATAATCTTTGAAATATTTATATTATCCTAAAAAAGAGTAAGTTTAACATAATTACTTAATGCAACTTGATTTAGAAATACAAATTAAGATAAAAATTTAAAATAACAAATCATAATTTGTTTTCAAAATAAAAACATACATAGATCAATAAAATTGCATTATGTATTAATATATAAAATATAAATTTTAAAACAAAATAAATAATTATGAATGATTTTAAATAAAAAGATAGATAAAATGAATTAAAAAGGCACAAATGAGATTAGGGGTGAGCATGCATAATATCGGAGATAATCAAACTTTGAGGAAATTCGAATCGAAACACATCTGAATCGATAAAGAACTCTTGATTGTTGACTTTATTCGAATCGAACCATTCCAATTATTTTTTGTGTCGAATCGAAATTGGTCGAATTGAAGAACCGAACATAACCGATTTCAAGAAAGTAACTGTATACAAATTTGTATGTATCATTAAATTCATTTTTCTGTATTGCTATATTTTATTAGTTACAAATTTGTTTAAATTTTATTATTATATAATATTATTATAATTTTAAGAAGTACTTCATAGAAGAAATAAAAATAAAATAATAAAATGATATATTTATAATGAATAATTTTAGGAGCACTTAAAATCTATTAACTACACTAGATATTAATCAAAAAAATTAGTTTATATCTTATACAAAGCATACATAAGATATTTTAAAAGACGAACTTTCTGATGACTACTTTTGCGTATGAACAAGAATTTTCTCAAATGCAGCAGCATTGTCCAAGAAATGCGTAAGCAATTCTAGTTCGCTTGGCGCACCTTAATATCCCACAAATTGTATCTCCTTAAGCTGAGGATATGAACTCACACTCTTTCTAGTCTTCATTTCAATAAATAGAGTGTCACGCCCCAGAATCTTTCGTTAAAAAAATATTAGAGTTTTTCTTTTTTGGGTGTGAAGAAAGAAAGGGGAAAAAGGCTAACATGATAATAAATAGAAAGAAAATGGAGAGGATAAGAAATGGTATGCTTGAAACATCGGATATCACCGATAAATAAAGTTTTGAAACCTTACGCAGCGGAAAAACATCAGGATCCTTTACAAGGAAGGAGAAATACAGTTTTCTTTTACAAACGTGAAACATCGTTTCATCATAGCTTTAAAATACAAAACAGAAGATGGATACAGCTTATAAGACCCCCCTCTCTCTACGCATCATGAATCTCTTCATCTCCTGTAGAGTGAGTACAGAATAGGGGTGAGTGCGTTGAATACACTCGTGGGGATACTTTCCAAACTTTAATATTATTAAGTCGTTGACATATTAAACATATATAAAAGTTCAGCAAGTAGTCACAACATATAAAATGCATAGCACACAATGTAGAACTCACGACTCTAAGAGCACTCAACTATACTCGGTGCTTTTACGGGCCACCAGTCCGTTCCTAACATATGGTGCTTTTTACGGGCCACCAGTCCATCCCTAACATGACGTATGTTGCTTTTTACAGGCCACCAGTCCATCCCTAACATGATGTATGGTGCTTTTTACGGGCCACCAATCCATCCCTAACATGACTTAGGACATCCGTCCACATTCATCGTATTCATAAATTATGCATGAATATAGTAATCATAGCATATAATCACAGCACGTAGAGTTTAACAGTTCATTTATCAATTATGGAAAACAGTAAACGTGTTGAGTTTAGAAGTTACCCCCACATTGTTCGGTGGTTACCACGTGAGTAGCAAGGACCAAAGATCTCATAATTCAGAGCTCAAGTAGCGAGTCTCAAAGTCGGATACACAACTCCCAATCCCACAAGTAGCCTACATAAGTTATAACGTTTCTTAGATCCTTAATAATTATAATTAAAACTGTAAAAAACTCCGGCAGAAAAATAATCATTAAATACGCGATGGATCTAAAGCTCAAAAGATCGAAGTGGAAGAAACAAGATGGATAATCAGTCCATGTAGCTGAGACGATAGAGAATGAAATTTGGGGTACAGTGGAAAAAGAATGAGCTCGTTCGGAGTTAAAACGAGCTCAAACGAAGCATTTTAGATTCAGGGGTATTTTGGCAATTTTGATCGAAAGGTGAGGAAAAGGGAACGAGTAGGGTCGCTACGGAAGAAAAATGAGCTCAATCGGAGTTAAAACGAGCCCAAACGGAGCGTTTTAAGATTGAGAGGCGTTTTCGTAATTTTGGTCAAAGGGTTGACTTTGACCGGGCCCACGACCCCTCGGTCAACGACATCTTGTCGGCGACAACTCGATGTCGACGTACGGCGGAGAAAACGGCGGCTCCGACGACTTTTCCGACGACGGCGGCGGTGCCGGTGGTGGCGCGCTGGAAATCGAAAAACGAGAAGAGAAAGAGAGGAGAGAGAGACTTACTCGTTTTCGTCGCTTTCATTTTCGTCGGCCGAATGAATATTTTGAATTGACTGAACCCCTATTTATAGATTTTCAAAGTTACTATTTACCAAGTAAATTTTAATTACTATTCATTAAAATATTATTTTCTTGTTTTACCGTTCGTCCGGATTTTACCATCTTATTTTACCTAACCTTCGTATTTGGCTCTTTTCTTCGTCATTTGTGCTACGGGTCTCCGATTGACCCCTAGTTTGTTTCTATCTTCTCGTTTTTCCGTTACACATCTCATGGTATAAAAATATTCTATGTTCAGGTCTAAGAAAATTATCGATCTAACTCGGGCCTTAACACATATTTGAAACGCACGTCAACACATACGCAATTAATTATTAAATTATAGGCTTAGATATTTAATTAATCCATTATGCTTCGTTTTTGGTCCGGGGTACTACATAGAGTCCACACATTTCTGGTCTTCTTCTCAATAATTAGAGGATGTGTTGCCTACAACAAAACACACAATACAAGAACTTCGCCATTGCGAACAAGATAATATAGGATAAGAATAAGATGAATAGGCATAAGAAAAAGGTTACCTCGAGTACAAATCTTTGCAAGCAAGGTGATGCTTGTAATAAATTAGTTAGCGGAATGAGAGTGTCATCATAATCCATCCAAGCTTTTACTGTCAATTGCTTAAAATTGCTCATTTTCGCAGATGACCTGAACCCTGTAATTGACTGTGGATATACATATTTTGACTAACAAACTAATCAAGAGATATAAACACTCAATCATATCTAGATAATTTGAGACTAAGTCTCAAGCTTATCATAATCATTTACACAACTTAAGTAAAATCATAACTTACATTTGGCCGGCGATGATTGTGACTAATTCATATAGGGCTCCGTCTCACGTAAGCAGAGCAGATCTGTGAAACAGTTTTATATAAAACCTAATCCTTCTGAGATAATCCGAAAAACAACAAGGGAAAACTTATTTTCTTATTTCATAAATAAACATCAATATGTTCTAAAGAATAAAGAAAAACTGACCTAGAGTTTTAAAACAATGAGATTTCTAGAGAACTAGAATTACTTTCTAATAAACAACTTAGAAAACAAGAGTTGTAAACTAAAATTAATCCCAACACTAAATTAATATAAAATTAACAATAATCCAATCTAATCTCCAACCTTTTTAAATCCTTTGATTATTGAATTAAAGAAATAAATTTGGCGTTTCTTCTCAAAATTCTGAATTAACATTCATGTAAATCATGTTCTTTGCTGCAAAAAAGGTTGTGACTTTACTTTCCAAGAAAAGGCCACAAGGTTCAATTCTCTTGCTCCTTGAATTTTTTGTTTGCAGAAGGGTTGTTCCAGTTTTTTTTTTTTGCCTAATAATTTAATTGATTGCTTTTATGTTGATTTGCAGAGCTAGGAATAACAAAAGACAAAAATGATAAAATGTGCATCAATTGATAGAATCAACACTCTATCTGATGAATTTTAGTCTTTCCTTCCTTTAACGGAAGCCATTGCAACTAACATATTTTCACGTCGATGGAGATATTTGTGGACCTTGTAAGTAATCTAGATTTTGAACATTTTAACCATATTCATACATCATACAATTTCAAAATAAAGATAAGGTTTTAAAAGGATTATCAACGATTTTACACATAAACCGCCGATTTTTTTTTTTTTTTTTTTTTTAACTCCAGTATATATAAACTATATTGCTATAACATTTAACCTGCCGAACTATATTGATATTTCACTATATTTTGGCACATCATGAGTTGTATGTGACATATTTTTAAAGGTTCTTTTTGTCCAAACAACATATCATATTATTTAGGCCAAATAGCTAAAAAAATCCAAACCTTTTCAGGTTTTTGCTATTTTGGTCAATCCTTTTATTTTTGTCAATTCATCCATGATTTTAAGAATTTATTGTTATTTTGGCCAAATCAAGTTTTGAGTCAAAATTAAATTATGTGGCTGCCACATAAGCTTTCTTCTAATACACATCATCAAAATGTTAACTCTCTAATTAACCATAATTAATGTTTTTTTTACTTATATTTCTTAAACAACAACTTAAAAGCCACCCCCTTGTGCGCGCCGCTCCTCCACCATCACAATGGCTCCGACTCGCATCCTCCTTTTCCTCATTTCTTATGTCAAAACAAAAAACCTCCTTTCTTATGTCTTCCATTGAAGAAAAAATTTACCAGACATCTCATTCTTCTTTTACCAACAAAAATTTGTAAAGTGAGATTACTTTTTACCTTTTGACCCAGAGTATTTAAAGAGAAATTTTGAACCTCTTTGTGGTCCCGAGAGAAAGAAAACAAGATTTTGATGGCTTTGAATGGGTTAGTGTATTATTAAATAAATTTCGTTAGTCAATGAATATTTTTTGTGTTTTTTCAGTGTTTATAGATTATTTTATAAGCACTTGTGTATTCTTTATTGTATTTAGAGTTTCAAATAGGGGTTTTTTTCTTGAGTTTTTCAGTTTCTATTATTAATGATTTTAAAACAGAGATATTTTACGGTTAAAATATGCAATTTAACAGTAAAATATCATTATAGTCAAATATATTTTTACAAAAATGAGATATTGGAATTTTTTTTTAAAGTTAAGAGTTGTTGAAAATTTGCTAGAGATGTGAACATGGTCATACCAGCTTCTGTCATTAAGTTTAAATATAAATATGTTTTGGTTATTTGTTGTTAATTATCTTTTGAAGTATAACTAAATGAATACAAATTTATTTCCGCTTTGTAATTTTGTAGGTTCTATGTCGAAGTTAAAATTGGTGGAACTTTTAGCAATGAGCCTCTTATTACATATTCAGAAGGGGAGGAAATATCTGGAGGGTGGTTTGATTGCGGGGATATGAGATTAATTGATATTGAAGCTAGAGTAAAATAATTGGGGGTCGGTGCAATTACAAAGATTGGTTATGTCGAACCTAGATATGCAAATAGGTGGACATACATTACTTTGGTGAATAATGATGAAGATGTAAGGTAGATGTGGGATGAGGCAATTGAATTTGGGTTCATAAGAGTATATATTGAAACAAATAAAAGTCAAATTTGGGATAATCAAGTTGAAGTGCCTATAGCTGATGCAACTTTTGATAACTTTATTGCTAATCAGAGTGATGAAGATTATGATGTGAGAGTTGAAGAAGATGAGAATAGTGAGAGTGATGAAAGTAATGGTGAAGCTTCTAATGAAGATGATGATGAGTATGTGCTTGCCAGGAAAAATAAGCAGAGGTTTCGAGGTACTGTTATTGATCATGGTCAAGGTTTAGGATTGGACGATTTGATTGAGTGTAATATTAATCAGCATGGAAGTGATTCAATGCAACATGTTGGGAATCAAGAGCAGAATATGGGTGATGCAATTAGTGAATATGAAGATTCAAGTGATGAAGGACATGACACTCCATATAGTAGTGATGAGAATGATCTTGAGATCAATAAAAGGAAAACAAAGATGAAGCACGCCATCTATAATCCTAAGTGTAATCATGAAACAATTAAATGGAGTCTAGATATGGTTTTTGAAAATGCTAACCAATTCAAACAAGCTGTTCAAACATGGGTATCTGTTGTGGGTATGATATCAGATGGTCAAGATCAAGTAAGACAAGAATGGAAGCTAAATGTGGAACTAATTGCAAGTGGAGGTTATATGATGCAAAAAAGCAACATGAAAATACATTTACTATTAGGATAATAGAAAATGAGCACACATGTCACCGGAAGGACACAAATACACAAGCAAATTCTTCTTGGTTAGCCAAAGAATTTCTCGACACTTTTAGAAGGAATCCTACCTATGGAATAGGTGAAATGCAAGCTGATATGAACAAAAAATATGGACTCAACATGACAAAATGGGTGTGCTATAAAGTAAGACACAAGGCATTGGATATGTTAAGAGGTAGTTTAGAAGCACACTATGCAAAGTTGCATAGTTATAAAGCTGAATTACAGAGGGTTGACAAGGATGGGACTTTTGAGTTTGATAATAGTGATGTTAGATCAAACGGACATCCAATTTTTAAGAGATTTTATATAGGATTTTCTAGTTTGAGAAATGGTTATTTGAAGGGTTGTAGACCTATTTTATGCTTGGATGGGTGCTTATTGAAAACTATATTAGGTGGTGCCCTACTGAGTGTTGTTGCAAGAGATGGGAATAATCAAATGTATCCCGTGTCTTGAGCTGTTGTTGAAGGTGAAAATGAGCACACTTGGAGGTGGTTTTTGGTGAAACTTTTTGAAGATATTAACATATCAACTGGATTTGGTTTAACTCTCATTAGTGATAAGCAAAAGGTAGTTCATTGTTCTTTTAAAATCTATTCAAGTGACTATGTTTACTTTCATTAAATGCTCATTAGCCATACTTTTCTTCTCAATCACAGGGGCTTTCCAAAGTCATAGTTGAATTGGTACCTCATGCAGAGCATCGTAATTGTGCTAAACATGTTCATGCAAACTGGAAGAAAAAATATCGGGGCCAAGAATACAAAGCACTCTTCTGAAAAGTTGTTAATGCAACAAATGAGGCTGAATATAAGAGATTTGTGAAAGAATTAAATGAATTAAATGAAGCTGCTCACGGTGACTTTGAGAAGCAAGGCCCACTCATTTCTGCAAATCCTTCGTAAGTACATTTCCTAAGTGTGATGCAATAACCTCAAACTTGGCAGAAACATTTAATGGTTATATATGTAGAGCAAGGACTATGCATGTGATAAATATGTTGGAAGAAATTAGGACTTGTTTGATGGAGAGGATATATGTGAAAAGTGAGATGATGAATCAATGTGATGATGTTATTTGTCCAAGGATTAGAAAGAAAGTAGAGGCAAATAAATATGGTAGTAGGTTTTGTACTGTGAAGCCTGCAGGTTCTGATAAGTTCCAAGTGTCAGTGGGTGAAGAGAGGTATGTGACATGTCTTAGTGGGAATACATGTACATGTAGGGCATGAGAATTAAGTGGCATCCCATGCTCTCATGGAAATTGCATCAATCTACTTCAAAAGACAGGTTGTGGAGGATTTTGTGGATCCTTGTTATAGCAAAAATAGATATTTTGAAGTGTACAAACATGGTTTGGAGCCTTTGAATGGAAATAAAATGTGGCCTGGGATTACTGCACCACCATTGCTACCTCCTCCATATAAAAGAATGCCTGGAAAATGGTGAAGAAAATGAATGAAACATAAAACCAAAAGAAAAGGAAAAGAATTTAAAAAATGAAAAAAATAAAAATTAAATATCACATGTTTTGACCCTGCATTAAACCTGGTGCATAAATGACCAAGAAGACCTAACACGATCTTCTACTTGTAGAGCATAGACGCTAGCATAATCTTCTATAGTACTGCTGGAGCAGAGAAACATCAAATCGTAATTTTATATAAATATTGCTGAAGCAGATGAACATCAAAGTTGATGCAATCTTCTACAACACCGTTGGAACAGAAAAATATCGAATTCAAAAGCATCAGTGAAACAAAGAAACATTAACTTCACATGTTTTTAGCAGATGCACATCTAAGCTGACGCAATCTTCTACAACATTGTTGGAGTAGAAAAATATCAAATCTAAAAACATTAGTGAAACAAAGAAACATTAAATTCACATGTTTTTGGGCAACTTTGAAAATGCCCTTAAAAACTCAACCCTCATTGGGTTTGTTTAGGTCTATTTATTGAAATTGATGAGTGCTTGAATATTTCTTCATTATGCATTTAAAATTGTATACTTTATTCGTTCTCTCACATATTGGTTTGTCTAATTTTAAAGTGTTGAAGGAGTTATAATTTTAAATCATTTACAATCTAAAAAACTGTGGTTTTGTTTTTTCTAAATTGTACGCGAAACCTTAAGAATAAATTTGGTTAAGTTTCTCAACTTGAGTAATATTTCAAGTTGGATCTATTTTATATATTCCTAAAGGTTGGGAAGTGTCTCAACTTGAGCAATATTTCAAGTTGGAAACTATTTTATAAATTCCTAAAAGTTGAGAAGTGTTTCAAGTTCGAGAACCTTTAATATACTTACTAAATATATCCTAACATCTTTTGTTGTGTTATAGAATGATTTCATTATCATATATGCCCCTTCGAGAAAAAAACTACGTAAATTCAAACATTAGTTGAAAAGGGAAATTTAACCTTCACATCATAAAAGGAGGCAATCCACTCTTTGTAGCTAGGGATGGATGCAGTTAAATCCAAAGATGAAAGGATACAAGTACAATAATAGAAGTAGCAAAACAAAGTATAGCTAACAACTAATCAACTAAGAGTAAGATTCTTATGATACCCATTTCACAAATTTAATTTCGTAAGAAGATCTCATATAGATTTCTGTGAAGAACTAAAAAATCTTCAAATTTACTTTTGGAGACACTTTTCCTGGAAGTTCCTTCCATGCTCGAATATTTGCACTTACTTCGACCTCATAAACATGGTTCTTTGCAAAATAAATATCCTCCAAATACTCCCAGCTTGTAATACGTTGGCGTGTATCGACAATAATTTTCTCGAGTGCAACAGCATTGTCCAAGAAATGCGTAAGCAATTCTAATTCGCATACCACACCTCGATATCCCACAAATTGTATCTCCTTGAGCTGAGGATATGACCTCACAGTCTTACTAGTCTTCCTCTCAATAAATAGAGGTCTCTTATGCCCCTTTGCCTACAACAAAACACATAATAGAAGAACTTCACCTTTGCAAAATATTCAAGATAACATATCTAAAACATGAAAAAGGTTAAGATGAAGAGGCACAAGAAAAAGTTTACCTTAAGCACAAATCTTTGCAAGCAAGGTGATGCTTGTAATAAATTCGTTAGCGGAATGAGAGAGTCATCGAATTCTATCCAAGCTTTAATTATCAATTGCTTAAGATTGCTCAATTTCACAGCTGAATACATGTCTTGAATTGTCTGTGGAGAACAAAAAAGGATCAAGAAAATACCACCACTTGAGTTATGAGACATTAATGCAGAAACATGCATCTTAATCTTACATTATAAGTAGATCCCCTAGAAAAATCCACTGTTAATATCTCTAACTGTGGAATGTAGTTAGAGAAGAATAAGAAGACATCGTCCAAAAGAAATCCACAAATGTACATTTCGACAAGCAGGGGAAGATTCGCAACAACAAAATGAACCCTTGGGCCTACATACTTCAAATAAACAAGATTCGCATCACGAATCTCAACTGATCTGAGGCTGTAACAAAACTCTATTTCTAAGCGTTTAAATGAAGGAAATGGCCCAATAATCTTTAGAGTCGAAAGACCTTCGGCTTTAGAAACGGATAGATGTTCTAGCAGAGGGCAGTTGCATAAGAAGAATGCCAAGGCTTCATCATTGACATTCACTCGATTCAGAAATATCTTTTTAAGATACTTGACATGATCAATTGAGTCAGAAAAACTTCCCTTCAAAAGATTATACGGATCAAAAGTATAATAATTGTTATAAGGGCGACTTCTGGAAGCACCGGGTGTCAAGTTCAGCTCAAGCCTCTGAACTTTCTTAGTAAGAGCAAATCTAACCCATTCATCAATCGAGTTATTATAACTCTTAGTTAGATCGAAGTAGACTCTGAATTCCTCAATGTTTGGGCTCTTATACAATGCTATAACATGATTAACCCATTCCACATAATCCAACCTCCTCTTATCGAACTTCGCCTCAACATCGCCGAATAATAATGTCCCTCCAACCATTGTTGATATTCTATCTCCAACCATCTTCACCATTGATGATGTTCCATCAAAATCAAGCTTAGTTATGAAGGTCCACAAATATCTCCATCGAGAAGAAAGTATACTAGTTGCAACTGCTTTCTTTAGGGGAAGGAAAGACAATATCAACACTAATAATTCATCAGGCAGAATGCTGATTCTATCAACTTTTTTATCCATACGCTGCAAATCAAGATATAAACATGCAAATAAATTTATACAAAAAAAAAAAAAGAAAAAGTGGAACAACACTCAATTAGTAAGCAAATTTGATATAAACCCTTTTGAAATACATACAAATTCAAAGAGCAAGAGAACTAACCTTGTAGACTTTTCTTCTTGAACACTCCACTCTCCCACGTTTCGCCATTATACAATGTAAACTCACTACCTTTTTTTGCATCAAAGAGCATGATCGTTAATTGCAGAATTTTGAGAAGAAACTACAAAATTGGTTCTTAAATTCAATAATCAAAGGATTTAAAACAATTAATTACCAAAATCGTTGTAGTAAACTCTAAATCATCTAATTTCAAGCCAATCTCAATGGCCCATCTTCACTATAGTTGACTTGAAATCAGCCTAGGTTTGAACCCTATTTCCTTTCGGCTTTTGTTTCGTGAATCGGATCTGAGAAATTTCACTATTTAAACAATAAATAATTGGGCTGCATAATAAGATGGAAAAAAATCTGCAAGAGGCTCACACCTAATAAGACCATATGCATTTTTGTTTTGCACAAACCCTCAATCCATTTTTTGGTTCATCACAAATTTTAAATTTATGATCAAATTGTTAAATTATTTTAGATAATGTGACAGTATGTACGTGGAACCGAATCGTGAGATTCTTGATTTTTAGAGTTTATTATTATTTTTAGCCAATAACTTATCGGGTCTAACAATTACAATCATTAACCTTTTGAGTTTTACAACTTTATCATTTTGGTGATTTTATTCACAACCACCAATAATTTTTTCACAACCACAATTCATTTAATTTCTTTATTTTATCTTTAAAATTTTATTCTTTTCACAACTATCATATCTCCACCATCTTCTCATCATCTCAACTGTCTACCTTTTTTTTCTCCAAACCAAAACACCATTGAATTCAGTCTCCATTTTCTCATAAACTACACAATATTTAGATTTAAATGTATAGTTTTTTTTTATCAATATCCATACATTTTTATTTGAAGTAATTATTTTTAAATTTAAAAATTTTCCAAAATATTATATCCCTCTATAACCACGACAATCTATTTTTCTACATTTGATACTTTGATTAATTTGTATTGTATCAATATAAAAAAGTTTAATTATTGTCCTATGTTCCTCAATATGGAAACATTTTTCTTGATTTTTTTTTAACGAGGTATCTTATAATGTTAATTATTTTAGTGAAATATTTCGAGGTATTAAAAAAATGTTGAGAATGAAATTAGTGACGAGATAATTTTTAATAAAAAAAAAAAAAGATTTTGGTGGCTGTAAAAATGAAAAAAAAAAAATATTCAATGTGGAAACAATTTTCTTGATTTTTTAAAGAAGATATCTTATAATGTTAATTATTTAACTGAAATATTTCTAGATATTAATAAAATATTGAGGAATTAAATGAGAGAAGATATAATTTTTAATAGTTTAAAAAAATAGATTTGGGGGTGGTAAAAAAAAAAAAAAAAAGTTCAATGTGGAAACAATTTTCCAAATTTATTTTAAGTAATATTAATTATTTAAGTTAAATATTTCAAGATATTAAAAAAATGTTGAGGAATTAAATGAGTGTAGAGATAATTTTTTATACTTTTAAAAAATAAAATTTGGATGGCTGTAAAAAAGAAAAAAAAGTTGACCTAAAAGGTCAAAATAGAGAATTTACATGTATAATGGTTGTGAAGAGAAATAATATGGTTGTGGATAGAATTACCCTTATCGTTTAATTTTGAAAACTTGAAATTAAGCCATATTCAATTCGAAAGACCAAATTGGGCTCAAATTGCTTAAATTGGACAATCAAACTCTAATTTCGAGTTATTCAGCTCAATTTGTTGATTTCAGGCTAACAAGTTTATCATTTAATTTTTAATTTATTTATATTTTTCTTGTACTTTTATTTAATACTCTTGCATTACTTTTGTTAGTATATATTACATGTTGGCATTTCTTGTTCCATGTTTCTTGTCTCTATCAAAATATGTTTTGATGAAACAAAATTTTGTTATGAACTAAAAATGCCAAAGGAGAAGATTGTTAGAATTATATGCTGATATTTCTGGTCATTTTTGATTTCTAGTTTATTCACAAATTGAAGTGTTGCATAAAAAGAAAAAGAAAAGAAAATAAATATATGAAAAATAGGTGGGTCGGCGTCCGCGTTGTGGATTAGATACACATCGTAGGATCCATACCCTGGAGTATATATGTTTGCATAAGTTTTTGCCAAATCACAATAGATAATAATTGAGATTTTTTGACACTGAACATATTGCAAATCTTAATATTATATTATTTGGATAAATTTCAATTAGATAAATAAATGAAGTTCAAAAATTCAAAAATAAAGATTATATATTATTTTCAAGATTCTCTGACGTGGGATTCTTATCCGGATTTGATATTTGAAAATCCGAAAATAATGATTAGATATATAATCAAGTTCCAAATTTTTTGGATAAAGATTTTTAAAAGATTTCAAAATTTTGGGGAGAATATTTGATTGGGATAGAGTATATTCCATAAAGACTATATTCTTTAATATGTCGTTTTTACTCCCCAAAATGATAAGTTAATTTTTTTTATTTTAATAAAATCAATTAGGAAAAATATGAGATTTTCTAGAAATGCGAAATTTGGAGAATTTGACGGGAGAAATAAGATTTTGGGATTATTCTTGTAATATATGTGTATATATATTGATAACTTTTCACAATAAAATATTAACAGAACAACATAAGTTTTTTAAATAATTCCTAATATGATACGGCAAAAACTCATGTGCAACTGTTGCATCGTGCGACGGTTACACTTATAGCACAAAAAGACTTACTTATGGCCGTAAAAAACATACTTGAATAACTCATACTTATAGTGTAAAAAATCATACTTATAAAACAGATATTTATACCTGTAAAAGACATATTTGAATCTTGTCACATGTGAGATAGTCTCACAAGAGACCAACTCATGTGATACTAACATTTTAAACATAATCATATTTCATTAGAATTTCAAAACAAACAAAAAAATTCCAAATTTAGACTTGCAAATTTCAGATTCTAACTTGCAAAATTCTCCCAAGTCCATCTTCTTTAATTTAAACATACATAGTTGTTAGGATTCGGATTAGTCAAAAATAATTAATTACTCGTGATTCAATATACTTAATTGTTGCCAACTAAAAGAATAATAATAATAATGCAATTAATTGTTGGTATGACCTGTATTTTAAGTCTTTTTAATAGTTAGGATAGGTAAAATCTGGAAAATTGATTTTTCTCGTGATTATGTGACATTTTTGGTTTGTTTAGGCCTACATATTAAAATTGATGGGTGTTTGTATATTTTCTTCATCATACATTTAAAATCGTACCCTTTATTAACTCTACTTATATATGGGGGTGTTTAATTGTAACGTGTTGATAGGACAAATGCTAATTATAAATCATGACAATATAAAAAAATGTGATATAAATATATATATATATATATATATATATATATATATTCTTATACATGGGGTGTCTAATTATAACGTGTTGATAGGACACATGCTAATTTTAAATCATGACAATCTAAAAATAAATGTGAATTATATATTTTTTCAAATGTATATGAAATATGTGAAACCTTCGGAAAAAAATTTGATTCAAATTTTCAACCTGAGCAATATTTCAAGTTCGAGGCTATTTAACATATTCTTAAAAGTTGAGAAATGATTCAAGTTCAAGATCTTTTAATATATTCCTAAATACATTATACATGTTTTGTTGTGTTATTTTATAATTTTATAATCATATATGCTCCTTTGAGAAAAAAAACCAAGTAATTTATTCACCATCTTTAAGTTTTAAGCATTTTCATTGATTTCAAATATTAGTTGAAAAAAAAAAACCAATTTGACCTTCACATGAGAAAGGAAAAAGAGGAAATTGACTCTTTTTTGACAAAGGGAACAAAAGATGAAGAGTGACACTCTTGTGCACAAGGTGGACAAATCCAAATTTGTGCATAACAATACTGTTATATTATATGAAGTAATACTGTTATATTATATGAGTAATACTGTTACAATATCACTCATATAATAAAACAGTATTATTTCATATAATATAATAGTATTATTGTGCACCGATTTAGATCTGTGCACCTTGTGCACAAAAGTTTTTGCCAAAGATGAAAGGGAGTAAATACAATAAGAGAAGTAGCAAAGCTAAGTATAGTAAACAACTAAGAATAAGATTCTTACGAGAAAATTTCACAAATCTATTTTCGAAAATTGTTCTCACATTGGTTTCCGAGAACAACTAAAAAATCTTCAAATTTATTTTTGAAGGCACTTTTACGGAAAGTTTCTTTCTTGCTTGACTCCTTGCACTTACTTCGACCTCAACTTTGTTCTTACTAGTAGCAAAATATTTTTTCTCCAAATACTCCCAACTTCGAATGGGTTTGCGTGTATCAACAAGAATTTTCTCAAGTGCTGCAGCATTGTCCAAGAAATGCGCAAACAATTCTAATTCTCTTGGCACACCTTGATATCCCACAAATTGTATCTCCTTGAGCTGAGGATATAAACTCACACTCTTTCTAGTCTTCATCTTCCTCTCAATAACTAGAGGATGTGTTGCCTACAACAAAACGCACAATACAAAAACTTTGCCATTGCAAAATAAAGATAACATAGGAAAAAGATTAGATGAATAGGCACTAAGAAAAAGGTTACCTCGAGCACAAATCTTTGCAAGCAAGATGATGCTTGTAATAAATTAGTTAGCGGAATGAGAGAGTTATCATAAGTTATCCGAGCTTTTACTATCAATTGCTTAAGATCACTCAATTTCACAGCTGAACTGAACTCTGTAATTAACTATGGAGTAAAAACAAAAAAGGAAAAAAGGATCAAGAAATAGCACCACCTGAGTATGAACTTGAAGACAATACAGAAACATGCATCTTAATCTTACACAATAATAAGATTGCCAGACACTATCCAATGTTAATATCTCTAACTGTGCAAAGTAGTTAGAGAAGGGCAATAATGCATATCTAACATCCCAATGCACTACCCCAATGCACATTTCAACAAGCAGAGGAAGATTCTCAACGACAAAATGAACCCTTGTGCCTACATACTTCATATAAACAAGATTCACATCACGAATCTCAACTGATTTGAGGCTGCAACAATACTCTATTTCTAAGCGTTTAAATGACGGAAATGGCCCAATAATCCTTAGAGTCGTAAGATCTGTGGATTGAGAAATGGATATATGTTCTAGCAGAGGACAATTGCATAACAAGAATTCCAAGGCTGCACCATTCACATTCACATGACTCAGAATTATCTTTTTAAGACACTTGACATGATCAATTGAGTCAGAAAAACGATTACAGGGATCCAAAGTATAACATTCATTATAGAGGCCTCTTCTGGAAGCATCGGCTGTCAAGTTCAGCTCAAGCCTTTGAACCTTCTTAGTAAGAGCAAATCTAACCCATTCATCAATCGAGTTATTATCTCTTAGTTAGATCGAAGTACACTCTGAATTCCTCAATGTTGGGGCTCTTATGCAATGCTATAAGACGATTAACCCATTCCACATAATCCGACCTCCACTTATCCAACTTCGCCTCTAAATCAACAAATAATATTCTCATTCCAACCATCTTGAACACTGATGATGTTCTCTCCTTAATCATATTCATCATTGATGAAGTGCCATCAAAATCAAGCTTAGTTATGAAGGTCCACAAATATCTCCATCGAGAAGAAAGTATGCTAGTTGCAACTGCTTCCTTTAAGGGAAGGAAAGACAGTATCAACACTAATAATTCATCAGGTAGAATGCTGATTCCATCAATTGATGCACCTTTTTTATCCCCACACTGCAAATCAACATAAATACATGCAAAAAAAAACTGGAACAATTAGCAAATTTGATATAAACCCTTTCGAAATAGATACAAATTCAAAGAGCAAGAGAACTAACATTGCAGACTTTTGTCAATGAACACTCCTCTCGCCCACGTTTCGCCATTATACAGATTAAACTCACAACCTTTTGATCAGCAGTTAAAGAACATGAATGTTAATTCCATAATTTTGAGAAGAAACTACAAATTTGGTTCTTAAATTCAATAATCACAGGATTTACAACAAATAATTACCAAAATAAAAGTAGTAATCTCAGTCGCCCATCTTCACTATATCAATCCGTCGTTTCTTGACTGGAATCAGCGTAGATTTGAACCCTCTTTCTAGTCTTTCCTCTCGGCTTTTGTTTCGTAAATTCATGATAAGAGAAAAAGATAAAAAAAAAACTTCAAGAGGCATATGTATTTTCGGCTCAACACAAATTTTAAATTTTATGATTGAATATTATTTTTAAAGTATGATATAATTTTATATTTTAAGATTTTAGGTTAGATTAGTATAAATAGAAGTTATTTTTATTGTTTTAGAGAGTTGATTGATTTTTGAAATAAGAAAAGGAGTTTCTCCAAATTATATTGTTTTTCGAATATTCTCAGAATCAACAGATCATAAACTTATCTTTTATCAGCCAACATCACTTTTATCAACTTACATCAAAACGAATCGTGGGTTCTCAGTTTTGGTTTGTTAAAATATTTTCATATGATAATAAAACAGTTTGGATTAGTCAAAAACAATTAATTTCTCTATAAATATAGATATCTACAACTTATCAATATGAATATTGATATTTAGATATCCATATATCGATAAAATCAATATTGATATTCATATCAATAAAAACAAATTCATCAAATTTTATGTAATTTGTATGGTTATCATAATGTAATGTTTATTTAGGTCTATTTATTAGAATTGATGGGTGCTTGAATGTTTTCTTCATTTTGCATTTAAAATTGTATCCTTTATTCATTTACTCACATATTGGTGTGTCTAATTTTAACGTGTCCAAGAAATGCTAATTCTAAATCATGACACTCAAAAAAAAAAAAACAACGTGGTTTTGTTTTTTCTAAATTGTACGTGAAACATTAAAAATAATTTCGATTCAGTTTCTCAACTTGAGCAATATTTCAAGTTGAAAACTATTTTATATATTCCTAAAAGTTGAGAAGTATTTCAACTTGGACAACCGTTAATATATTTACTAAATACATTATAACATGTTTTGTTGTGTTATTGAATGATTTCAGTATCATATATTCCCCTCCGGGAAAAAAACTACCTCAGCATTAATTTTTAAACATTTTCATTGATTTCAAACATTAGTTGAAAACGGCAATTTAACCTTCACATCATACAATATATTAAATCCAAGAGATGAAAGGAAACAAATACAATAATAGAAGTAGTAAAACTAAGAGTAAGATTCTTATCAAACCATTTCACAAATTTAATTTTGGAAGATGATCTCAATTGGAAGTTACTTCTTTGCAAAATAAATTTTCTTCAAATACTCAAAGCTTCTAATAGGTTTGCTCGAGTGCAACAGCATTGTCCAAGAAATGCATAAGCAATTCTCGCGTCCCTGTCAATCTAATATGCCTCTTTACCTCCTACAACAAAACACACAATAGAAGAACATCACAATTGCAAAATATTCAGGATAACATATCGAAAACATGAAAAATGTTAAGATGAATAGGCACAAGAAAAAGGTTACATTGAACACAAATCTCTGCAAGCAAGGTGATGCTTGTACTAAATTAATTAGCGGAATGAGAAAGTCATCATCTTGTATCCAAGCTGCAATTATCAATTGCTTAAGATTGCTCATCTTCACAGTTGTACACATGTCTTGAATTGTCTGTGGAGTAAAAACAAAAAACATTAAGGATCAAGAAATACCACCACCTGAGTTATGAGACATTAATACAGAAACATGCATCTTAATCTTACAAGACATTTAGATCCCCGTAAAATAACCAGTGTTAATATCTCTAACTGTGGTATGTAGTTAGAGAACGACAAGAGGACATTTCCAATGTCTGATTCCAGTCCCCCAATGTACATTTCGACAAGTAGAGGAAGATTCTCAACAACAAAATGAACCCTTGGGCTTGGGCCTACATTAATCTTCAAATAAACAAGATTCACATCACGAATCTCAACTGATTTGAGGCTGCAACAATACTCTATTTCTAAGCGTTTAAATGACGGAAATGGCCCAATAATCCTTAGAGTCGTAAGATCTGTGGATTGAGAAATGGATATATGTTCTAGCAGAGGACAGTTGCATAACAAGAATTCCAAGGCTGCACCATTCACATTCACATGACTCAGAATTATCTTTTTAAGACACTTGACATGAACAATTGAGTCAGAAAAACTTCCCTTGTCGTCCCAAAAAAGATTATACGGATCCAAAGTATAACAATCGGTAAGGAGGTGATCTATTCTGAAAGCCCCGTCTGTCAAGTTCAACTCAAGCCTCTCAACCTTCTTAGTAAGAGCAAATCTAACCCATTCATCAATCGAGCTTTTATAACTCTTAGTTAGATCGAAGAACACTCTGAATTCCTCAATGTTGGGGCTCTTATGCAATGCTATAACATGATTAACCCATTCCACATAATTCAACCTCTCTGGCTCATAATCGACAGCTAATCTTCTGTGTCCAAAAGCCATCTTCACCATTGATGAAATGCCATTAAAATCAAGCTTAGTTATGAAGGTCCACAAATATCTCCATCGAGAAGAAAGTATGCTAGTTGCAACTGCTTCCTTTAGAGGAAGGGAAGACAATATCAACACTAATAACTCATCAGGTAAATTGCTGATTCGATCAATTGATGCACCTTTTTTATCCCTACGCTGCAAATCAACAAAAACAGTTTCCTGTTTAAAGCAAATAAATCTAGGCAGAAAAAAGTGGAACAACACTCAACTAATAAGCAAATTTGATATTAACCCTTTTAAAATACATACAAATGCAAAGAGCAAGAGAACTAACCTTGTAGACTTTTGTCAATGAACACTCCACTTGCCCTCGTTTCGCCATTATACAGAGTAAAGTAACAACCTTTTTTATCAGCAGTCAAAGAACATGAATGTTAATTCCAGAATTTTGATAATAAACAACAAAATCAAAGGATTTAACACAAATAATTACCAAATCAAAGGATTTAACACAACTAATTACTAAATCTTCCAATTACAAGACAATCTCAGTTGGCGCAAAATCACTGTATCAATTCATCGTCACTTGACTGTAATCAGCGTAGGTTTTAACCCTAATCCCTTTCGGCTTTATATTTAGGTTATATTTTTATAATATATTAATATTTATAACATTATTAATATAATAAAATTAATTAATATAATTATTTATAATATTTTTTGAGTTGTTGAGAGGATTGACACGTCATCCTATTATTCTTTTATATAGATAAAGATAGGTAAATTGTTAAGAAAAAACAACAAATGTATATATTAAAAAAATATAATTTTAACTCCTAATCTATAACTACTCCAGTAAAAAAATAAGTTTGTTATTTTTTCTCAACAGAAATATAAGTTAAATAATAAAAATCATTAAACAAAAATAGATGGAGAATATTATTCAAAAACTTTGTTGATTAACTTTTTTGAAAATCCATGACAACTTCAACATTCCCATTAATGAACATCTTAGTGACATAATAAGTTATGGAAATTGTCATGTCTCTTTAAAATATAATAAAATCCAATAATCAATACTGTATAAAAAATATATAACATATATAATTCTTACGGCATGATTGGTACGATGGAATGAAATTAGGTGGGAATGGAATGAACTCGAGAATGGAATGGTATAAAAATACTGATTCTTGTGATTGATATCACAAAGGAATACGAAATGAATGAAATAATTATTATAATTATATTTTATGATTGATAACTATAAATAAAATGTATAATATTAAATCAATCTTTATTTGACCAAATTACCTCCCACTATAATTTTATTTAATATTCATATTCAATATATCACTCAAATTTAAAATATTTGGCATATTTAAATTTAAAAATAATTCTTTTTACAGAAAATTAATCATTGCACTAATATTAAGATATATTATATTTATATATTTTATTTTTTATTCTTATTATTAGTTTACTATTTTTGTATTATTTTCATATTCTTAAAGTAGTTAAATAATAATATATTTTTCATATTTTTTTATTAATTATTCTATATGATTTTATATTATTAAAATCTTATTATCTTATTTTATATTTCTAAAAAAATATTTTAGTTACAATTTATTTATATTTTTTTAAATAATTTATTATCTATACTAATATTCATTTATCTTACAAAAATATATATATATATATATATAGATAAATCAATATCAGACTAAAATTATTTGTATTATTAAAATTATATTCATATTATTTTATTATGTTTTTAAGATTTTATATTTATTAATTATTTTTATACTATTTATGTATTTAATTTTTTTTTGCTATTTTTTATATTTTTATTTTATATTTATTTTAAATTATTAGTTATTATTTTATAATTTTTTTAAAATAATTTAATATTATTTACGAAATTTTATATAATAATTCGACTTTAGGAAGTTAATTTGTGAAAACATAAAATAAATATGATAATTGTCAAAATTAATAAAAAAATGTTCATTTTCTTCACGATAGGAATACGTAATACCATGGGGGGTAGGAAGGAATGATCATTCCCTCATCCATGGTAATATCAATTCATGCGGGAATCACTATTCCCACCTATAAAACATACCAATCAAAGGAATAGGAATAAAGGTAAGAATGATGATTTCATTCCCACCTCATTTCATCATACCAATCATGTCATAATGACAATGATAAACATGTTTCCACTATTTTCCCCCTACACATCTATTAAAAAACAATGATAACAATAACAGGTGATCCATTATTCAAAAAAAGACATTAGTTTGTCAGTGAAATTATCTCATAAAATGCAATTGATTTGAGTTTTCCAAAAAAAAAAAAAAAAGTTATGAATGTAGTGTAAATATAAAAATTTATCAAATCTATATATCTATATATATATATAATAACAATTACCCATCAAAATATAAATGCTAAAATTTTCCCGCCCATTTCCACCTCCCAAAAATAGAAATACATATTATTTCATAATTTATAAATTATAAATTATAAATTTTATTGTATTAAACATGATTTATATATGGTAATAATATCATTTATAATATTGACAAAATCTTGAAAATTATTATCTATATATGGTATATGAATGTTAATATGATCTCATCTAATTTACTTTTTTAATTGTTGATATAATCAAAGATTAAATATATGTTTGTTGAATAAATTAAAATAACATAATGATCGGATTTCAAGAACTATAGATCATCAAAGTATTTTTTTTATCTTTAATGTTGTACCCCACACACATATACCACCTCAATAAATATATCATTGCATTGATTGGGGGCGTTCGTAGTGACTGAGGCGAAGACCAAGACGTGAGTTATTAATCAAGTCAACCAACATATATAAAACAACGTAAATTAACTATTTTTATTTACTATATTCGAAATATGTATTGTAAAATTATTATAAACATCACACAATTTTATTTGACAAATATGTCGTATACAATACTCCAATTTTTATATATATTCTATGTAACAATGTTAATAATATAACATAGTGGTTAAATAATTTTATTTTATTATACTATATTAATTTTTATTAAAAATCATAAAAATTTGTAATATATCTTGAATATAATAAAAAAATATACATATGATATATTGTTGCACACAATAACATTTAGCAAGTATAAAATTTATGAATTCATATACTTTCTATTAAAAACTACAAATTAAATAAAAAATGATTAAAAAAAAACATCATTTATACTTATACTTATAAAAAATAATAAAAAATATGTTCTATTTCATAATGCTAAATTATATAAATATATCTTCTTTATTAATCATGAAGGATATAGAGTCGATGCTATTTATAAGAGTGATAATACGTAGATGAAGAATTTTTACATATATATTTTAAATACTTTGAATTTTTTATTATGAAATTTCATTGTCATCTATATAAAAACCAACTAACTTCATTTCTACTTTTTAAAGTAGAAATACAAATATTTATTATTTTATAAATTTATAAATTGTAAATATTTAGTTTTCCATAATTTATGTATATTCATGGTATGAAAATCATTTTGTATATATATGAAAATTGAGGAAAAAAATATGATCGTATTTGATATGTTATAAAGTTAGTTTGATTCGTGTATATATGGTAATAATATCATGTCATGAAAAGTTGTAAATAAAAATTTGTATCTTAATCTAAATCATTTTATATATCCACGAAAAAATTAGCGAATTTATCATTTTTTTTGTTGTAAGAATAAATAATGTTTCCTCCTTGATTAAAAAGTAAATAAAAATCTGAAATTTCACTATCATGGTAGCATGAAGTTCACAGAACAATGATAAAATATATTTAGTTTATATTGTAATATAGTTTCATAGTTTTAGATTTATCAAATTTTGAAATGTTTACCATCCAATATGATTTTTCTAATAAATAAATTTTGATTTGAAGACATCTGAAAAAAATAATTATATAAATTTTTTGATGGTATGTTAAATTTAGAAATTTCATTTTGGGGTAATATACAATAATATCAATATTTTAAGCTCATTATGAATAAGTTGTTGAACATATATTTGCACAAGTATTTTCTAGGCCAATTGTGACAAAAACAAGTACTAAAATAGTTAAACAACATATGATGAAAATAATAAATATTTAGATGAATTACATGAGTAGTAGATTAAATAGAAATAACTTTGAAAAACTATATGATTTTTCATGATCATCATTTTTATATCAAAAAATTACTAACACATGAATTTTATTCACTACATACATCACACGAATACCAAATGAGGCTGAAATATTATCAAGACTTGATTATAATGCTCAATAATATCACCATTTTATACTCATTATGAATAAATTATTGAACATAAATTTGCATAAGTTTGTTTCAGGACAATAGTGACGACAACGTATGATGAAAATAAAAAATATTTAAATTTGTAAATTATATGGGTAGTAGATTAAATTGAAAACACTTTGAAGAATTATATTATTTTTCATGTACAATATTTTTATATCAAAAAATTACCTACACTTCAAATTTATTTGTCCATTCATCACATGGACACAGGTATACCAAATGAGATTGAAATATTATGAGAACTTAATTTTTTTTTTTTTGTAAATTAAAATTTTCACATCAAACTCGAAATATTTAGATTTTATGGTCGTGAGTCACAGAAGTAACAAATCAGACTGAAATTCTCCAAAAAAAATTATTATTTTTCGTGTTCAACATTTTCACATTAAAATATATAAATAGTGAAATTTATACGTCCGTGCACCGCACGGGACTAATACTAGTTATACATAAAGCATAATATTTATACTTAATATCATCAAAAACAATTTTCATACGCCTTCTCGGACCATTTATTAAGCTTGATTTTTGGTGGTTGAATCATAACCAACTTTTCAATGATATCTAAAGAAACAAAAGATTATATATATTAAAATTTTCAAAAATATAAAATAATTCTTTTAAATAATTTCAATAATGATAATAAATTAAAACAACTAAATAATTGCGTCTAATTGATTTTAGTAGTTAAAAGAATAGTGGATGATTTAAAATTGTATGGAGTCACCAGGAACGTATCATCAAACATTGTTTTCACAACCATCTTCCGTTAGAAATTCAACTTGTATTTATTTGGACATGTCTTATACTTCAGACTATTGTCGGCACAATGAAATCCAAATTAATATATAAACCCCCCTCAATCAATAAAGATATGGCAAAAAATTTTGTACCCGGGAGCACGGATCTTAGATTCGTGCACCTAATTCGACCCGGCGCGTGGATCGTCCCATGCGGCCTTGTACGTGGCCACATAATAGATGATGTACGTCACGTGCCACCTAATTACATATATACATATGTAATTAGATATTAATGTCTATAGTGTAAGGTATTACATATGCATCTGTAAGATATTACATATTTACCTTTAAGGTATTAATGCTTATAGCATATGATATTACATATGCGTACATTTAAGGTATTAAATATTTACCTTTAAGGTATTAATGCTTATAGTATAACATTCACATATGCACATTTAAATCATTACATATTTATTTTTAAGGTATTAATGCGTATAGTTAAACTATTACATATTTACGGTTAAAGTATTAATGTTTATAGAATAAGATATTACATATTTACCTTTAAGCTATTAATGTTTATAGTATAATGTATTACATATTTACCTTCAAGTTGAAAACTATTTTATATATTCCTAAAAGTTGAGAAGTATTTCAACTTGGACAACCGTTAATATATTTACTAAATACATTATAACATGTTTTGTTGTGTTATTGAATGATTTCAGTATCATATATTCCCCTCCGGAAAAAAAAACTACCTCAGCATTAATTTTTAAACATTTTCATTGATTTCAAACATTAGTTGAAAACGGCAATTTAACCTTCACATCATACAATATATTAAATCCAAGAGATGAAAGGAAACAAATACAATGATAGTAGTAAAACTAAGTATAGCTAACAACAAACAGCTAAGAGTAAGATACTCATGAGACTATTTCACAAATTTAATTTCATGAGATGATCTCACTTAGATTTCTGTGAACCATTAAAGAATCTTCAAATTCACTTTTGAAGGCACTTTTACTGAAAGTTCATTCTTTGCTCGATTGCTTGCACTTACTTCGACTTCATTAACTTTGTTTTTCGCAAAATAAATTTTCTTCAAATACTCCCAGCTTCTAATAGGTTTGCATGTATCGACAAGAATTTTCTCGAGTGCAACAACATTGTCCAAGAAATGCGTAAGCAATTCAAGTTCGCATACCACACCTTGATATCCCACAAATTGCATCTCCTTGAGCTGAGGATATGACCTCACACTCTTCTTAGTCTTCCTCTTCCTCCCAATAATCTTGCTCTCAATAATTGGAGGTCTCACATGCCCCTTTGCCTACAACAAAACACACAATAGAAGAACATCACAATTGCAAAATATTCAGGATAACATATCGAAAACATGAAAATGTTAAGATGAATAGGCACAAGAAAAAGGTTACCTCGAACACAAATTTCTGCAAGCAAGGTGATGCTTGTACTAAATTAGTTAGCCAAATGAGAGATTCGTCATATTGTATCCAAGCTTTAAATGGATACTCGACGAGCTCACATAAACCAACCTCACGTGGTTAGAAAGTCGTTCGTTGAGTAATTATAATCGATACACCAAAACCTTTCATTCCACCCACATTTGAATCAACAACCATTTTTCACTAAGTTGAGATGTGAATTTTGAAAGACTATTGAAGATAAAGTTGTAGTTCGTTAACTTTACAATACATAAAAAATACATCCATTTGGACTTTTGAGTTAGTAAACACTTATTATTCAAAATTGTTATTGAACTTGAAATGAATCATGGAAAAAGGATAAAATTAGAAAGTACATACAGCTAAACGGTTCCCCTTGTAACCTATCTCAGGACCAACCTCTAACATAATATCTCTCAACATAGTTGGAGAAAATATTGATCTCCACTCAGACCAAACAATATCATGACCAAATAATCAATTTCTTATCCAAAATTGTCTTCTTTTCCTAAATCTGTTACAAATTATTATTCCCACTTTCTGCTTCTGCAGATCTTAAATATACTCTCAAAATTAAAGTCACTGACAAAATAAAAGATACAAAAGGTAACACCCTCATCTGTAGTCGTCCACGGGGTTACAACCCTTTTTGTCGAGTATCATATAGAAACTAGTTGCCCTATCTGTCATCCCCATTTCTTTGAATGCCAATACGAGTTTATTGCAAAGAGAGTCACTAAACTCTGAAGTAGAAGATTGCTTCCATTGGTCGATTATTTCAGCTACCTCTTTCAAATGTCCAAGCAACAGATATGATGAAAGTATGCAAATATAGTTTCGCCCCGTCATCTTTTGCCTAGTCATCCTCAAAGATTTCCAAATTTGGTCAAGTTTAACCTTGTTCCCCAAACCCCCATACAGAATAATAAGGAAGTCATAAGATATCAATTCTCTCTGTGTAGTATCTTGATCCCTTTCCACTAGGGAGCCGAAATTGGAACTCACTAATTGTGTAGAGGAAATATATATCTTAGCAAGTTTCATATATCTAATCCAACTTTCATCACAGCACGAATCATTAGCCATCTCATCAAGAATTTGTGTTACCTCATCCATGTTTAGAGCTGCGGCGTGCGAACTTACCTGAAGATTATATGTGAACAAATCCGGTGCAACATTTTGGCGTTTCATGTCTTCAACAATTAAAGGCACCTTTTCCAGCTGCCCAACTGACATGTACAAAGTCATTAGCTCATTGTATGTGATGGCATTTAATGAAAGATTTGCTCCCTTGATTCTTTCATAAAGGTCCTCTGCCTTCTCAATCAGCTTCGACCGAGCATAACAGTGAAGGAGAGCAGTATATGTTTCACTAGTTTTAGCTGAGGAAGGCAGCCCTTCAAAATAGCGCTCAGCAGCATCAATGCCAAAAACTTGGGTCATCAGGTCAATGCGGACTGCATAATCAGAGTCGGATAATTCATACTTCTCATGACTAACCATCCACTCCGATATCTGCAAGTTACATAAAACATGTTTATTACAGTAGGTAAATAATCAAAATTTGTAAAATTAGCAGACATTTGTAATCTACTTATGTGATTCTAGACCAGTCCTTGAATAGCTGTAAGAAATAAAGTACAGAAAGCAATTCAAGAAGAAATCAAGAACCCAATCTTAGCAGAAGTATTGTTGCAATCATGCAGTAAACAATCACAGTCCTTGAATTGCTTCTACTTTTTGAGAGGACAAATCCAGCCACATTCAAATTGATCATATTTGAGAAATTATAAACTACCTAGGCAATCATTTGTGACAATCACATCCTGTAAACAAACAAACTGGAAATCCACCCATCAGACGGGAAAAAAAAGGGTGCTGTGCTCATGGTATTTAGCACTGAAGTGCACATTTTAATCTCTTCCTGACCTCTGTTGCTATTTTAGAAAGCAGGCAAGAATCATGATTTTCAATTTTCTTCTGATGTAAAGTAGATCATGAGTTTCAGAATGCACACATACAGCAACCTGGTTTCACATCACATCAGAATCTTTAATTTACATTACTTGACCAAGGAACTCAGCTTTGAGCTATCCCCAGGAAACCTTGGGAAGTTCATACTGGTACTGCAAAGCAGGATGATTAGCATGATCATTAATATTCCCCTATGAATACTTCTTCCGATGATCAATTATAACCACAATCGCACATTGCTGAAAAAATGGAAATCTGCTAGAGAATGCCTGGTATAATAATAATGATATTTTCTCCAATATCCCAAGGATGATAATAATTTTTCTCATACGACAAGTTGCAACCTTTTATTGAACTATGAACTTAACATCCAGTCCCCACCCTTCCATCAAATGCAACTTCTCTGCATCATTTATCCCAAAAACCTAGAATTTTTCTAAAATTCTTTCTGACATCTAAAAGGATATTGAATATCCATCATTTCAGTTTCAGGCATAAGCCATTTTGCATTTATAAAGCCTGGTCAGACAAGATCATGTTAATGGAAATTAGCTCCACAGTCCACGTCCAAGGTTGGCTGTGAGATTTGCTAATGAAAATCTCTTACTCAAACATAACCTAAGATGGGTAATGAATAAAATTTGAAAGAACAATCTTATAAGCTCATAAAACAAGTTGCAGTTTCATGATTAAAAAGAAAAGGATCTTGCCAGACATTACATGATACGTGGGTTTAACTATCTAAGTAATTCCTTGACCCTGGAGTTAAAGAATACACAAGCAATTCCAAATCCTACATGGCCTAACATATTTGATCAACGGTAAAAATTGCATAGGGATTTTCAATTGTGCACTTATTGACATGAAACCCCATATTAGTCTCCAACTTCAGTATAGAGAAGAGTATCCACATACAAACAGAATCAAGGAAACATTGGTGGACTTGGTATAGAAATATGTGACAATTTCCAAACAAAGATACACAATTCACAGTTCAAGCTAAATGGAGCAATAGGTTTCACCGTTATGGCGTTATCTCACTTCACATGCTAAATTGAAGATCTCATTATTGAAGCAGCTAATACTTCACCACAACGCCAAGAAAGCATTACAATCTTCTCTGAATTGACTCAGAATAAAACGTAGTCTGCATCAGAACAAAACTTTTCTAGTCTTATTTATCAAATGGACCTATAATGCAACATACTGCACAAGAGTCTTCAACATGATATAATAATAACCCCTAAGTAAGAAATACTAAAAGCTACTAAATTCTCTCAAATTGAGTACGGATAGACTTCCGAAACCTAGATGAATAAAGCACATATAACACGAAGAACCACACGCATAAAGATTCATATTAGTTGACAACATTTCCAACAAGAACAAGTAAGATCGAATAATCGAATTCTGCTCAAACCTCGAGAGCGTGCTTGTACCGGCGTGACGATCGGAGGTCTTTGGAGATGCTTCGGAGGTCAGAAAGAGAAATTGTGCGGCCTTCGTCGATCCATTTCTGCAAAATATTAGCAACACTTCTCTTGGGGAGGCTGAGCCTGAAAATTCTGCTCTTTAAATCATCCTTTTCTTCTTCCCCGGTATATTCATCTTCATGTGTGACAGTGCTGAGCTCCTGTTTAACAGCTTCCGTGCTTGAAGAAATGGATCTGAACTGGACTTTCCCGTCCCTTCGAGCATTCCTGCTGATACACAACTCCAATTTTGTTTATGCCAGAATAAAAAAACAAACAAAATTGTTAAATGACAGAAAAAATAAGAAATTGCGGTGATAGAGCAGTACCGAGTGAGAGTGAGGAAGAGAGCTCGAGCAGCCATGGCAGCTGAATTTTGAGAATAAACTACAAATTTGGTTCTTAAATTCAATAATCGAAGGATTTGAAACAATCAATTACCAAAATCGTAGTAGTGAACTCTAGATCATCCAATTTCAAGCGAATCTCAGTCTCCCATCTTCACTATACAATTTAGTCTATACTTGACTGAAATCAGCGTAGGTTTGAACCCTCTCTCCAGAATCTGAGAGGGCAAGTTTGTCCATTTTCACATAATTGGGCCGAATAAATATATTTGCAAAAGGCCCACGCTTAATAAGCCCATTATGCTTTTTTTTTTGGTTCGACACAAATTTTAAATTTTATGATTGAATTGGTAAATTATTTTTAAATGATAATTTAATGGTTATGAGGTAAGAGGTGTACAAGCGGTTCAAGTCGTCGATTTCGATTTCAAACTGATTGTTTCTAATTGTGGAGTTTTCGATTTCAGTTGTTATGTTTTGTAATTTGTTTTTTTATTTTTTTATTTGAGACTATGTCAGGTTACTGATCTGTGTCAGGTTGCTGCATTCACTCTTGAATCAGGAACCTGACTTACAGAAAGTTTTTAGAGTTTGCAAAATCGATAGAAGTTCATTTACCCTCTCTGAACCTCTGACTACTTGAGATCAACAATATGGACGAAATATATACATACATATATATATATATATATTGTATAACATATAATACGACTAAAATTAATTACCCGCGTCAAAAAAATCTCATCTAATCGAAAATATAATATGTATCAAGAATATATATATATATAAAATTAATCTCTCAATTTGGTATCTAGATCATTAAATCAATTTTATTTATTTGATGAAATATATTTAAAATTATATCATGTCAATGAGAAAATAAACTCAGGTTTGTAAATAAAAGAAAAAATGTTATCACAAATGGGTGATAAAAAAAAATGTAATTAGAAAATAATGATAAAGAAAATGATTTTTGAAGTTGATCACATCATTATTTCCCAAATGTTCATTCAATTATCAAGTGTGCAATGATTTTTTTTCTCCTATATAGATCTCTTCTAATACATTGATAATATGTGATTTAATTTTTATTTTCTTTTATTGAGGATTTTGTATCATTAAATAAATGGGAAAAAAATCATTTTTCGTCCTACCTTAAGGACGTTGTACGTTTGTTGTCCTCTTATTTTTCAATCATCAATTTTAGTCCCCTATCTCAAAATTTGTCCAATTTTCGCTGAAATCTCGATTTTCCGGCCAATTTCGGGCGAGTGCACAACACTCACCCCAAATTTCATGATTTCAAATAACTGACGCTTATGTGACATATTTTTTCTTATGTGGTATTTCTTTCTGTGTTATTTTCCTACCTAAAATGTCACGTCATCACCCAAGTCAATTAAAAAACAATAAATAAAACATAATTAAAAAAACATAAACAAAATCAGAAATTAAAATTGTGAATGACAGAATAAATCCCCAAATCACACAAAAAAACGTGAAATCCTCTTAAAATCCCCAAATCTCAAATCACACCCAATAATCCATGCAAATACAAAAATCAACTCAATTAATCCACACCAACACCAATGAATAGAATTAGTGATTCTTGAAATGCTAACATGATCAATGGTTGGTTGTAATGAAAGAAACATATGACGAATCCATGTTCTGAGTTGCTAGCACAACATATGTTTTTTTATTATGTTTTATTTATTGTTTTTTAATTGACTTGGGTGATGACGTGGTATTTTAGGTCGGAAAATAATACAAAAAGAAATACCACATAAGAAAAAATATGCCACATAAGCGTCAGTTATTTGAAATCATGAAATTGGGGGCGAGTGTTGTGCACTTACTCGAAATTGGCCGGAAAATCCAGATTCCGGCGAAAATCGGACCAAAATTGGACAAATTTTGAGATAGGAGGACTAAAATTGATGATTGAAAAATAAGAGGCAAAAAAGGGACAACGTCCCTAGGGAATGACGAAAAATGAATTTTTCCCTTAAATAAATATTATCAATCTATAAAACTATTATGTGTATTTTATCTTTACATGTCAATTAATTATTAATCTTTGCATGTCAATTAATGAATAATTATATACCTATTTGAGTTTGAAAAACGGTTGTATTGAATGAATTTTGAATAAATTACATGACGGTCTCAGATAAGACTTATTCATCAAGATTGAACTTTTAAAATATAATTAGCAATTTGATTTTTTAGATTAATATGAAGAAAAAAATTAAGAGATTGTTTAGATTTGAAAAGTAAATAAAATAAATAAGTCTCATATACTCTTTGAACAAGATTATGAAATCTTCTGTTACATATATAAAAAGCTAATTAAAATATGTTGAAGCATATGAAATCTTCTTTTAATATTAGATTTTAATCCAACACCCCAAGAAATTGTGAGATGGATAGGCAGCTAGCTAGGCAGCTATATATACCTAATTAAATAAGAAGGATTTGTGATTCTAAACCATATATATATATATATATAAATAATATAAGTACTGTATTGAAAATGAATTAGTGGTAAACCACGTACCTCAATTAGTTAACGTGGATGTGACTAATAGAAATTAAGTCTAAATCATGAAAATAGCAGTAATGGCATAGACGACGTGCAAGGTTGTTTCCGACAAACAATATAATTGCCAGCATATATCATTACATTAATTACTTGACATTAAATAAATAGTAACATTTTAGCAACATTCGATTCTCAGATATAAATAGTAAGAATATATCATCATCATCAAACTAATCAAACAAATATATATTTTCAGTTGCAACTACTTACATATTCATTAAGATGGCCAGCTCTACTAGAGTGTTTAAGCATGCATGCATTTTCATTCTTGTGGTGATGATAGCCATCACACATGAGAGTGAAGCCACGCGCCACCTGTTGCAGGCGGCAACCGGCACTGTGGGTGGGGCTGGTTCAGTAGCTAATGGTGATCACGCCAATGGTATTCTGCAAGGCGTCATACCTAAACCGGGGGCTACCAAGACTTTGGGTTGGACCGGTATAATGGCTAATGGTGCAGCCAACGGTGCTCTGGAGGGCACCATAACTAAAACGGGGGCTACCGGCAACCTGCTGGCCGGAGACTTGGCTACCGGTCTGGGCTCCGCAAATTTGGTCTGATCCAGGGGACCAAACCCATCATCTTGATCAATTCTCAATATTTCTTCTTAATTTAATTTAATTTAATTTATTTATTATATTTATCTCCCCAATTTTGGATTGCTATATTGTTGGTGTGTGAATTGGAATACCAGTATTGGTGGACCAATTTGCTAGCCAGTCTTGTTTGGGTTTGACAAATTTGTACGTGGTTTATTTATTTGTATTATTCAAGGACCAAAAAATCGCGATTTATCGTCGAAAAATCGGCGATATATCGGATTTTTGGGACCCCCGATACAAAAAACCACTTACATATATATCTGTTGTAATATCGGCGATTTATCGGTAATTTATCGGAAAATGTCGTCAAAATATCGTTATCGGTAGAGTTGTATACAAATTTGTCATTTTATCGGGATTTATCGGCGATTTATCGCCGATAAATCGCCAAAAAATCGCCAAATATCGTTTCGGTGAGCATGAATTTTTTTTTTTTTTTTAAATTTTAAATTGATTTACAGGTTGTTTAGGATATAATATGCCAAGTGTGATGATATTATTGCACATACATATATTTTTGTCCCCCATTTGAATTTGTAAGGTGAGCTGCAAATTTTTTTTTTTTTTTTAATTTTAAATTGATTTACAGGTTGTTTAGGTCCTTTTTTTCTATATATAAGTTTAAGTTCAAGTTTAAATTTTAAATTTAAGTTCAATATATGTATTAATGTTACTTATAATATTATATAAAGTACTAGATATTTTTTTCTATTTTTTTTACAAATTTTTAAATTTTTTTGCGTAAAAAACCGATATATCCACCGATATCGATATATCCGTCGATATATCCGTAAAATCAAGTTACCGATATTACCACCGATACCGATATTTTTGTCCTTGGTATTATTGTTGTCTGGTTTCATGATGTAATTGTAATGCTTTTTCTTATTGAGATTGTGAATGTAATATTAATTATTTTATTTTGATTTCAGCTTTAGTGTTATATATGTATGCTCTTCAATATATAACAATATTACACCTTGAAATATTGAATAATTCCCAAATAAATAAGTTGATTTAGCAAACAATTGGATAGGAAAAATCATATCCATCAATTAAGTAATTTAATTTATGCCATATATCCATATTAGTATTATTAGTTTTATTTAATTTAACTTAGTTGTGATGTGCAAGATAATTCATAGTTTATAAATTAAAATTTATTAATATATTAAATATGATTTATATATGGTATCAATATCTATGATATTGACAAAATTTTGAAAATTGTAATCTATATATGGTATATGAATGTTAATATGATCTCATCTAATAAATTAATACTTAATTATTGCTATAATAAGTATTAAATTTATGTTTATTGAAGGGAAAAATTCAATTTTAGTCCATTTAAAACGCTACTATCCAATTTTAGTCCACTATAAAAACATTTTTCAATTTTAGTCCACTTAATCAAAAAATCGTCACTATTTGGTCCTTTTTTCCCAATTTTAGTCCATTCTTCGACGATTGTATTACAATCGCCCCCAATTTTAATTTTTTCTCCACTCGCGCTTATGTGACACAGCTCTCCGGCGGTGACACCGCCACCGGAGCCACCATTTCTCCTCCCCCATTTTCTCTCTCCCTCAATCTCTTCATTTGGCCACCGATCGGAGCCGATCTTATACCCAAATCGAAGCCCTCGCCGAGCCCGTCATGAATCCGGGCTCGGATCGCTGATCGGCCGTGCCAATCGCCGGCAATCGGCCGATAACAGTTCGTTCTTTCTCTCTCCTCCCCCATTTTCTCTCTCCTCCAATCTCTTCATCCGGCCACCGATCGGAGCCGATCTTATACCCAATTCGAAGCCCTCGCCGAGCCCGTCATGAATCCGCGCTCGGATCGCTGATCGACCATGTCGATCGCCGGCAATCGACCGATAACAGTTCGCTCTTTCTCTCTCCTCCCCCATTTTCTCTCTCCTCCAATCTCTTCATCCGGCCACTGATCGGAGCCGATCTTATACCCAAATCGAAGCCCTCGCCGAGCCCGTCATGAATCTGGGCTCGGATCGCTGATCGGCCATGTCGATCACCGGCAATTGACCGATAACAGTTCGCTCTTTCTCTCTCCTCCCCCATTTTCTCTCTCCTCCAATCTCTTCATCCGGCCACCGATCGGAGCCGATCTTATACCCAAATCGAAGCCCTCGCCGAGCCCGTCATGAATCCGGGCTCGGATCGCCGATCGCCGGCAATCGACCGATAACATTTCGCGCTCTCTCTTCTCTCTCTCGACCCTCTCTTTCCGATAACAGATAGCAAACCACGTGTCATCGGTGAGAATTGGGGGCGATTGTATTATAATCGCCGAAGAAAGTGCTAAAATTGGGAAAAATGACCAAATAGTGACGATTTTTTGATTAAGTGGACTAAAATTGAAAAATGTTTTTATAGTGGACTAAAATTGGACAGTAGCGTTTTAAATGGACTAAAATTGAATTTTTCCCGTTTATTGAATAAATCAAAACAATACAATGATCAAATTTCAAGATTTCTAGATCGTCAAAGTAAAAAAATATATGTGAAAAAATGATTACTTGGAAATTTTATTATGGAGTAATATACAATAACATCAGTACTGTTTTTACACTCATTATGAATAAGTTATTGAATATATATTTGTATAAGTTTTTTTCAGGCCAATTGTAACAAAACCAATTAAAAAAGCAGTCAAAGTATGTATGATGGAAATAATAAATAATTAAAATTGGTAAATTATATGAGTAGTATATTAAATTGAAATAACTTTGAAAAACTATGTTATTTTTCATGATCACCATTTTTATATCAAGAAATATTAATACTTGAAATTTATTTGTTGCATCACACGGGTGGCAAATGAGGTTGAAATATTATCGAGACTTGATTATAACATACAATAATATCACCATTTTACAGTCATTATGAATAAGTTATTAAGCATATATTTGCATAAATTTTTTCTAGGCCAATTGTGACAAATACTATTAGTAAAGTAGTCGGACAATGTATGATATAAATAATAAATATTTAAAATTCGTAAATTATATGAGTAGTATATTAAATTAAAATAACTTTTTGAAGAGCTATATTGTTTTTCATGATAAATTAACGTTTTTATTTCAAAAAATTACTAACACTTGAAATGTAGTTACTCGTGCATCACACGAGAACAACCATATGAGAAATATTATCGAGAACATGCTTTTTTTTATGAATTAACATTTTTCATATCAAATTTGGAATATTTAAATTTTATGATGGTGTGTCACATGGGTAGAGCTGGCAATTTGAGCCCGGCTCGAACGACCGGTAAATATTGTCGGGTTGGGCTCTAATATTAGTGGCCTGAAAAACGTCGAAACTCTTTGGCCCTGCCCAAGTGGCCCAACGGATCGGATGGGCTCGGACCGATTTGACCTGTCGAGCTCAAGTCGGCCCGTTGGCCCGCTAATTTTTTTTATTATATATATATATTTCAACTAGCAAATCGTACATCTGATTCAATTCTCATTATCTTATTTTTATTTCTTTTTCTATGTTTCCTTATTTATTCTCTTCTTCAACTATCATTAACTAATTTAAACTAGAGTTGTAAATTATTAAAATTCATTTGCAAGCCATGCGAATTGAATTGAAACGTTTATTAATAAACAAAAGATAGTGATGTGGATGTGGTCAAAATTAATTTATGTGATGTGGATGTCACGTAAATAATATGTAAGTGATACATCACTTAAAATTAACTAAATTTAATTAACTATGAGTTAACTCACTTTAACCTAAATAAATTTTGAAAAAATAAAGAAAGAAAAATAAAGAAAAAATAATGTAATCACTTATAACGTGTTGATTAGCGGCTATTGTAAGTCTGGTGAGATACACAATGCTTTGAAGGTCTTGGACCGGATGAGCGTTGCTCCGGATGTGTGATAGGGGGAAACTGAAGCAAGCTATGGAGGTGCGTAGTATGTGTAGCCATGGATGGATGCTTAGAAGCTATTGGAAGGGGTGTTCACCTAGTGTCGTTACGTTTAATATCTTGATTAACCATTTGTGTGTAAGATAAGCTGCAGGAAAAATTATATCGTATATTTCTCAAGGGAAAACCTCGATATAAAGTGTACACGGGATAAGTATATTAAAGATACAACATAATAATGTACAAAGGAAATCCCTATAACTAAGGAAAAGATTTATTCTTTAATACGCCCCCTCAAAATGGACATGCCGTCGGCCACGAAGATTTTGGATCAAAGTTGAGAAAATCGTGATCGAGATAAGGGCTTGGTAAGAAGATCAACAAGCTGATCAACTATGGTGACATAAGCAACCTGGAAAATACCCTTACTAAATAAGTCTCGAACGAAGTGTAGATCCAAGGCAATATGTTTCATGCGAGAATGTATGACGGGATTTAATGCAAGATGAGTGGTACCCAAATTATCACAAAGCAATTTCGGAGAAGAGTGGAGAGACAAGCCAATTTCCCGGAACAATTAATATATCCAACAGACCTCCGCAGCAGTAGATGCTAATGCTCTATATTCGGCCTCTGTGGAGGACCGAGCAACCCCTTGTTGTTTTCGGGACCTTTAAGAAATCGGAGATGAATCTAGGAATATAATATAAGCAGAGGTGGATTTGCCATCTGTAATATTGCCACTAAAGTCAGAATCCGAATATGCCGTCAAAGTAAGAGAGCTGGGCTTCTTTAGAAGTAAGCCATGATGAAGTGTGCCCTTTAGATAGCGGAAGATGTGTTTGACTCCAAGCCAGTCAAGAGCGGTTGGATGTGCCATGGACTGTGCAAGTTTATTAACTGCAAAGGAAATGTCTGGTCTTGTCATTGTGAGATATTGCAAGTGATCAATCGTACTTCGATATTCAGAAGGATCTATGGAATCCGAGACAAAGAGAGGAGCAACAGTATTCATTGGAGTGGTAATTGGCTTAGCACCGTCCATACAGTGTCGACGTAGTAAGTAAACAGTGTACTTATGTTGGGATAACAGGAGATTTTCTTGGCACCGGCTAACCTCAATACCCAAGAAATATGTAAGTGGACCAAGATCTTTGAGCATAAAGCATGTCGAAGATGAGTGACAAGAGATTGAAACACCGAATCATCAGAGCTAGTGATGATGATGTCGTCGACATAAACCAACACCAATAATTGAACTGTTTTGTTGCGCATAATAAAGAGACTATGGTCCGCCTTGGACTGATGGAGACCAAACTGAATTAGGGCCGAGCTGAGAGTATGATACCAAGCTCTAAGAGCTTGGCGAAGTCCATATAAAGACTTCTTCAATTTGCAAACATGAGTGGGATTGGTAGGGTCAACAAACCCCTGTGGTTGCTCCATAAAAACTGGTTTAGACAAACTTCCATGCAGAAAGGCGTTGCTGACATCCAATTGTCGAATACTCCATCTATGGAACAATGCCAAGGTTAGAACTGTGCGTATAGTCACAGGTGACTGGGCTGAAGGTTTAATGACGTTGGTGAAAGCCTTTTGCTACAAGCCGAGCTTTATAGCGCTCAACTGTGCAATCCAGTTTTCGTTTCAACGCAAACACCCATTTGCAACCAACCAAGTTACAATTCTTCGGTTTAGGAACTAAGTCCCAGGTGCCATGTGAGGACAGAACAGTGATTTCCTCTGCCATGGCCTGTCTCCATTGAGGAAATTTCAAAGTTTGTGCAGCAGTGGAAGGTACTGTATCTTCTGGGTAAGGGATGATTAGTCATCGTATTAGACTGCACGACATTGATACAAGACTCTGATAGTTCGGTAGTGAACCCCTCAAGAAGGCAGGATAGTTGGTGTTGTCTTTGGCTTCGTCTCGGCTGAGGAGGAGACTGATCAGATGCAGTAGCTTGAGGTGGCATATTTTTAGCATTAGAAGTTGTTGATCTCGTTGGACAGGAGTAGAGGGCTTTTCATGTGATTCATGTGAGAGGACAGGTAATGGCAATGAGTTGGCGGATAAGTCATCAGATGGTGAGTGTGTTGCCTGAAAGTCGGCCACTGCATTTTCAAGAAACCGAACATGCCTGGAAACATAGATTTTGCCGGTAAAAGGATCAAAGCATTTATAGGCACTCTGAGTTAAGGAGTAGCCGACAAAGATACATGCATGCGAAGCCAGTTTCAATTTTGTGGATGTGTATGGTCTTAACCATGGGTAACAAATACATCCAAAAGTGCGCAACTTCGAATAATTGGGCTTCCGGCCGAATAGTACTTCAAATGGGCTCAGCAAGTGTAAGATTGGTGTAGGTAAGCGATTTATTAAGTAAGTTGTAGTTTGGAAAGCAAAAGACCAAAACTTATGAGGTAATTTTGCATGGTGTAAAAGCGTCTTGTCGGTTTCATCTAAATGTCTATGACGACGCTCAACAAGCCCATTTTGTTCCGGTGTTTGCGGGGCTGAGGTGAGCCACTGAATTCCATTCTGTTGGAGGTAAGGATGGAGAACAACAAATTCTCCTCCATTATCAGTATAAAAATTTTTAATAACCACCCCAAATTGTTTTTCCACATGTTTAAACTTTACAAAAATATCCCTCACATCAGATTTATGCACCATAGAAAACAACCAACAATATTTTGTAAATGAGTCTACAAGCAACAAATAGTACCAATAACCATCAATCGAAACATGTGTCGGTCCCCACACGTCAGCATATAAGTAGTGAAAAGGTTGAGTGGCAATCAAAGATGAATCAGAAAACGGAAGTTTATGTGTTTTGCAGCTAAAACAAGAGTCACAAGCCATGTCCGACACGCCGGATTTATTTAATGACAAATTATTCTGAGAAATAATCAAACTACTAATATGTTTAGACGGATGGCCTAGTCTCAAATGCTAAATATGATAAGAGGTTCGCAGACCTACTGAATAAAATGAGCATAAAACAACGGAGTGCATGTCAACCGGTACACGCCATTGTCACAGTTGCCTTGAGCTAGTGGCGCCCCCGTACTGCGATCCTTCACAATGAACAGATTCGGAAAGAATTCCACAGATACATTATTAGTTTTTGTAAATCGGTACACAGATAATAAGTTTTGTTCTGCTGTTGGCACACATAAGACATCAGACAAAATGAAATCTTGAGATGTAGTACGTAAAGAAGTAGTACTGGTATGAGAAATTGGCATTGTAGTGCCATCAGTAAGGTGGACTTCTTCTGTACTCAGAGTACAATGACAGATTGCCCAAGTCATTAGTAAGGTGATGAGACACCCCAGAGTCCATCAACCACGAGTTTTGAGACGGAGCTGGAGGACCCCGATTCATATGTGCGACTGGTTGCTGCTGTCCGTTTAGCTTCCAACAGGTACGGGTCGAGTGGCCAAGTATTTCATACCACTGACAAATAATACAACCAGTGGAAGAATTGTTTTGTGGGTTCGAAGAATAGCCCTGTGATTGTCGAGAGCCTATGCGACCCCCGCGCCCACATCCGCCACGATTGGAGAAATTTTGATTTGACCTTTGAGGGCGGTTGTTTTTCTGTTGTGCCATATTCGCCGAAACAACCAGGTCTGATTTGGAATTATCAAGGCCATCCAAGAACTTTTCTTGAGCAGTCAGTAGATCAAGCAATTGCGGGAATGACAGGGATGTGGCCTGCGCACGAATTGAGGTTGCAATATCCCTAAATTTCGAACTGAGACCCCAAGGATGTATAACGTAAAGTCATCGTCAGAAATAGGGGAGTCGGTCATCACCAACTCATCAACCTTGGCTTTTAAGCCGTGCATAAATTCTGTAATGCCACAAGAGCCCATCTTCGTAGACTGAAGGTCGCTCTTTAATTGCATAACGTGAGCACGTGATTTGCTCGCAAAGATCGAATGAAGGCCGTTCCACGCCTCGGACAAGGATTTATAGGTTGTGATGTATGGAGCAACCTCATCTGTCAAAGATCCTTGGAGAAAGGCGAGAACCAGTTGGTCCTGACAAAACCACAATCGGGAAGAATTATCATTAGAGGCAGGGCGTGGTGTTGATCCATCAACGAAACCGAGTAGGTCATGCCCATTTAATATTGCCGACCCCAGAGAAATCCATTGGGGAAAATTGTTCCTGGTTGATTTATGGGACGTGGGGAACGGGGTTGTGATGATCACAATGGGGTTTGATGGTCCGTCGGTGGCAGTGGAGTTGGTTTGGGTGGTGGCAGACAATTCGTCGGTAGCCAAGGGAAAGAAGTATGACAGCTAGGGTTGTAGGATTAGGAAGCGTGATTCGTAGGATCGGGAGAAACTGATACCATGTAAGATAAGCTGCGGGAAAAATTATATCGTATATTTCTCAAGGGAAAACCCCAATATAAAGTGTACACGGGATAAGTATAGTAAAGATACAACACAATAATGTACAAAGGAAATCCCTATAACTAAGGAAAAGATTTATTCCTTAATATTGTGTAGGAAGAAGCTACTGGGACGGGCAATTGATATCTTGGAGAAGATGCCTAAATACGGGTGCACTCCCAACTCCTTGGGCTACAATCCCTTGCTTCATGGCTTCTGCAAAGAGAAGAAGATGGACAGAGCTATTCCGTATCTGGAGGTGATGGTTTTGTAATCAACTTCTTTAATGAGTTTGAAGGTTTGGGCATCAGGCCCAATTCCATCACCTATAACTCCATCATGTTGGGGCTTTGTAAAGCTCGACAAACAGATCGTGCAATCGATTTCTTGGTCTACATGGTGTCGAAAGGGCTATTTTGCCACTACTTTTCCAATGTTACACTCAATCTCAATCTTTAAAAGATTTCTTAATTTTAAACTTACGTTGGAAAAGTTATAATGAAATAATTAAGGAATAGATAAAGAAAAAATCAATTTAATTTTGGAATGGATGAGAGGGAAATATTGTTTAAAAGTATATTCATCCAAATTCTATGTTCATTAATCTATGACGGAAACTCCAGAACAACAATTAATATGAAAAAGATGAGGTATTTTTCTATATTTTCCTTAATAGTTTGAATTGAGCATTAAGCTGGTTATGTTTTGATTGAGGGATTTGAAATTAATTAATTTTAAATCCACTTAAATCGAGATGCCCTTAAATTAGAATGGATTCAAAATTCACTCATATTTCTCAAAAAAAAAAAAAAAGTAAAGAAAAGAAAAAGAAAAAGATAGGAATTGATAAAGGAAGCATAAACAGGTATATCATGTTGACAAAAAAAAAATCTGACATTATAATCTCATTAATTGCACCTTATTATAATCTCTCTCTCTCTCTCTCTCTCTCTATATATATAATAACAATTACCCCTACAAATAGAAATGAAAATAAATTTCCCTCTCATTTTCACTTACTAAATATGTAATATATTAATAATTAATAATTGATAATTATTAAATATAGAAGATATATTTTGTGTGATCTTCTACATATAGAAATTGCACATATCATTAATTATCTCATATTAACCAATCACACATTTTTCTTATTTAGTTGAAGGGCAGCACTCTTGTACCCCTGGGGCACGGATCCTAGGATCCGTGCCCCCAACCCGCACCGACCCGACCCGGTCTGATATGGGTCGGTATATATAAATGTTAATTTTTTTTCCTTCATTTTCCTCAGCCCTCAGTGCAAATCGCGTTCTTCCTCTGCAAATCCTTCCCCTCATCACACCAAATTTTTCCCCTCATCACAACCCTCCTCCACCACCGCACCACCACCGTCGCCGCCGGCTACTCCTCATAATTGTTGTATAGATATTTATAGATAGTTGAAGTAGAGAGAGAGATAGAATCTGACAAAAAAATCGAGATGATAGAGAAAGCCATAAGAAATGTAATGGAGGATGAAGAAATCAACCTTGTGGGCAACGAGGATAATGAAAATAGTCGCCGCCAGTGGCCATTACCGCCATAGCCAACGACAGTTTCTGTCTAATCTCCTGTCTGAGGTACCCTCAAATCAATTACTCACACACACTCTCTCTCTCTCTCTCTTAAAATCCTAAATAATTGGTTATTGCTAGTTAGAATAATTGGAAGAAGATAAGCATGGTGGTGAAGAATCCAAAGAAGCTGAAAAGATGCGGTGTTCGGAGATGGAGAATCCATTGAAACAAGGAAGTGGAAATTGCAGTAATGAAGAGATAATGAAAGAGGTGAAGAAAGTGAAGGACTTGTAATACGACTTGAGTTTTGACAGCTTCAACACTTTGATTTAATAATTATTTTGTTGAATTTGGAGCTGTTTTGTTTCCTTTAAAGGAATTCTTTTTTTAAGAGAAAGAAGGAGTTTTTTTTAGTAGAGATGGGGTGTGGTTTATGAAGGAAGAAATTTTGGGTTGAATTGCAGAGTGAAAAAGTGAAATGAAGATTTCATCAAATGAGTATTTATGTTATACCTGAAAGTTACCTATAGAGTATTTATGTAATACCTGAAAGAAATATATATGATACTATAAGTTACTTGTGTAATACAAGAAATGAATTTATATAATATTTGAGAATAACATATACAAAAACCTATAAAGGTATTTATATAATACCTGAAAGTAATATGTGTGATACTTAAAAGATACTTTGTGTAATACCTAAAAGGTGTTTATATAATACCAGAGAATAACATATATAAAAACCTATAAGGTATTTATATAATACCTGAAAGTAATATGTGTGATACTTAAAATATACTTTGTGTAATACCTAAAAGGTGTTTATATAATACTTTATAGTAACATATACGGGGAAAATTCATTTTTAGTCCATTTAAAACGCTATTGTCCGCTTTTAGTCCACCATGAAATTTTTTTTCAACTTTAGTCCACTTAATCATAAAATCGTCACTATTTGGTCCTTTTCTCCCAATTTTAGTCCATTTTCCTGCGATTGTATTACAATCGCCCCCAATTCGCATTTCCACCCCACTCGCGCTTATGTGGCACAGTTTATGTGTCTGTGTCTGTTACAAACAGCTTATGTGGCGCCAAGTTGGATTAAATATTAAATAATTAAGAGAGAATCTTTAAAGAATACAATATCAATTGAGGTCAATTCTACAATTATCGTTCTCCCCCAAAATCAACTCGAAGCCCTAGTTCTCCGGAATAGAATCGGTGCGAGAAATGTCCGATTGCTCCCAATCATCTGCAGCGCACGAGTGTCTGTGTGGACGACAAGCCATTTTGCGAACGGCAAAAACAGATGCAAATCGAGGGAAGAGGTTTTGGGGTTGTCTCAGATATAATGTAAGTTCGTGTCTTAGAAACAAGATTCAGTTTATAAAACAACATTCATCTGTGAATATGATTTTAATTCGTGTCTTTAAAAAAATATTCATCTGTGATTGTGATTATAAGACGAGCTAATTTAGTTTATAGAAGGGGAAAGGGAAAGTGAGAAATTTAATTGTGAATTGTTCTTAATCGAAATCTGAAGTCTGTGATTATGCATTTTTATTTGGCAAATATTGGTTGTTATCAATATTTGTTCATTATTTTGATATGTGACCCATGTATTCTGCAGAAAGGTGGAGGGTGCGACTATTTTGAATGGGATGACAATGACGAGTACGAAAAATTGAGAGAAGCGTATGAGATGTTGAAAGCAGAAATGAAAGATCTCAAACGCGATATGAAGCTACTGAAAGATGAAGTTGAATGTATGGTTAACCAAAACAAAACTCTTAGAGATGACAAGAGGATGTGGAAGAATAAGTGTAGAGGGATGAGGATGCAATTCATAGGTCTTCAATTTGTTCTTCTTGTTTGTTGGTGGATTGCACACTGAATTGATTAGTTTATGGATGTTTTTGCTAGTTTGGTTGTAAGTTTATGCACTTTGATTTGTTAGTTTATAGATATGTAAGACCTTGTTTAGGGCATTTTGCAGTTAATATATAATTTTGCAGAAACTTTGTATGAATTATGATGTATGAATCTTGCAAGTAATATAAATGAATTTTCCCCTTATATACAAGTATTCTTGCAAGTAATATTTGCCAAGGAGTATGAATGTTGCAATTAATATATAATTTTGCAGAAACTTTGTATTATGATCAACTAACATATATGAGTTCCACAACTGATTATATATATGAGCACAAAACATGGTTCTTCATTTCATGGGCAAAAACATGATCCAAAAACTACACAAAAACAACATGTTTATGAAGAACCAAAAACATGAACCACCACAATCCTTGTCTAACACAATATCTATGCACTTAATTAAAACTACTTTTCCTGATATGGCATTGACAAGTCCATGTATTTAATGTCATTCTCCACCAACAACCTTTTCTCTTTCTCAGGTTGCACATCATCTGGATTGAACCAAGCTGCTCTCACCCCACTCAAAGAGAATGGAGCAGGGGCTCGAATGTTTACTCTCCTTGGCACTGGAGGTGGTATGGATGGCCCTGCAGGTTCTTGTGATGTGAATTGTTCTTAACTAAATTGGGAAAAGTTGATCTCTTCATGTGCACTGGACCTTTGACTCAGTGATTGAGAAAGCTGGTCATACATTGATGGTCCTTGAATGTTAGCTGCTTCATACATCAGATATTCATCAATTTGAATATCAATATCTGTCATTCCTTCATTGCCCACTTCATTGCCCATTTCTTCAGGCACAGGATCTGCACTTGGTGGGAGAACCTAACACAAACATAAAAAAGTTAAGATGAGAAAATTTCTCAAACAAATATGTAGGTGATTGTGTGTAAAGACTTACAACATGTTCAGGAATTGTATCTTCTGCCTCTTGTCTATCCTCTTGGACTGTTCCACTTTCTTTAGTGTTGTTCACATTCGCATTGCCTTTACACTGTGAAGACCAAAAATGGAGACAAATATCTGTTAGCATGCTTGATTATGATGATTAAATAAAAAGATACAGTTTGAAAGCAATTTAAATAAGAGTTACCTGATTCCCTTTTCTCTTCCTTATTCTGCTCAACCTTGTATGATTAAGCTATTTTCCTTTCTTCTTTGTCCCACTCCGTGATGGTTCATCGGCTTCCCTCCTCCTTAGTCTAATTGGTCTTCCCTTAGATGCCTTGGCAAAGTGTGGGGGCAATGGTGGAATATAGTTTGAATGCCCCCACAACTTCTCATAACTTACCCCTAGGATTGCATTTTGGTAAACCTTGATGTATGTATCAATATAGTAGTACCTATCTACAAAGTCTTCCACATCCTGTCCCTGACTTGTAATTGCACAGACAACATGCTTGCAATGTATTCTAGTGAGTTGTCAAACCCTGCATGAGCACTGCCACTTCTCCAAATTAACAGCATATACATTGATTTGCCAAGTCTCAACACCTTCAAGTTTGTTTAAATGTATTTTCCAACTACACTGAGGTCCGTCGCACCTTACATACACCCTCCCCTTGTCATTCCTCACTGTTTTCAAGTTTCTTTTTGTCATAATTGCATGAGATTGTATGGCTTTCCTAAACTCTTGCTTACAACTAAATAGCATTCCTAGTTGGAAGGTGGGGTTCCATTCTGTTTTGGGATTGAATATGGGATATGCTTCAGTCATGTTATCCTCATCACTAACTCTGTTTTCATCAAAACCAACAGCATCAACATCTACCACATCATCATCACTAGGCTCACTATCAGGGATAACCTTTCTATCAACATAGGCCTCATGTATTTCAGGTTCGTAGTCTTTAGACAATTCATGGTCAGATTCTCTATCACTATCATTATTCCCAATTTTAAAATCTTCATCTTCAGAGAAATCATCGGAGTGTTCAGTTTCAGTTTCAGCCACACCTTCTACAGGGTTCTGAGTTGGAAACATATCTACAACATCTGCTTCTAAATATATATGCATTGTCCCATTTTCCAGATTTGCATTCAATAAATTAACAAGTTCTTCATCACTAACTATCAATTTAAACCCATTGTTCAAGATTGTGTGAAACCTATAGTGCAATGAGTCTCCACAAGCTCTATTAATTATGCCATATTCAGTCAATGCAATCAAACTCAATATATCAGGTTCCACATCCTCCAACACTAGTGTTTCACCCCCAATATACTCAGCCTTGGGTAAATTTCTAAATTCACCCCCCCAATGAAGTACCACAGTCAATAATTCTTCAATGCCAACTGTTAAAAAACAATAAAAAAAAAAGGTTTCATATTCCCAAAATAAACTGGCAATATTATATTGTATAGTCACATGAGGCATATTCTATTCTATTCTATATCCAAAAAAGCATCCAAAACATATAAGGACCACACAGACAAAGTGCATAAAAAAGCAACACCTTTCAATGCTCATCCATTCACCCAACAACCATAAATTAAAAACTAACACACTGAATATAAAAAGGAAGAAAGGGAGTGTACTCACGTCTCATTGCATTTCCTTTCTTTATTTCCTCCCGCAGTCTCTCAACCTCCAATTTCTTCAATTTCTCAACCTCATCTCCATTTGGATGAGGGATTTCTTCCAAACTCGGACTTGAGCACTTATTGACCTCCTCACCATCTACGGGTTTTGGGGATTTTTCTGGATTTGGGGCTTCGATGGGTTTTGGGGATTTTTCCTGATTTAGGGTTTTCGCCCGTTTTGATTTTCGTCGGGGGGCTTTCGGTGTAACCTTCTTCGAGGCTTTCTTGCGCTTTCGGGGAGCCATTCTCAGGCAACGATAACCGGTGATTTAGGATTTAGGGTTCCTACGTTTTCGATTTTGGATTCAGATTTCTAATTTTAGGATTTAGGGCTTTCTAATTGTAAGTCAACGTATTTTAGTATTTTACTTTTCATATTTAACTAAAGAGTATTTTAGTATATATATAATTTATAAAGAGTATTTTAGTGTATATATGACTCAAATAATATATATGACTCAGATAATTTTGATTGCACAGATAGCAAACCATGTGTAATGAAATGCGAATTGGGGACGATTGTAATACAATCGCAGGAAAATGGACTAAAATTGGGAGAAAAGGACCAAATAGTGACGATTTTATGATTAAGTGGACTAAAGTTGAAAAAAAATTTCATGGTGGACTAAAAGTGGACAATAGCGTTTTAAATGGACTAAAAATGAATTTTCCCCAAACATATACAAATACCTATAAGATATTTAGATATTTATATAATACTTTATAGTAACATATACAAATACCTATAAGATATTTATGTAATACCTGAAAGTAATTTGTGTGTGTAATACCTGAAAGGTATTTATATAATACCTGAGTATAACATATACAAAAACCTATAAGGTATTTGTGTAATACCTGAAAGTAATATGTGTGTGTAATACTGTGTAATACCTGAAAGTAATATGTGTGATACTTAAAAGGTGCATATGTAATACTTTATTCTATGAGCATTAATACCTTAAAGGTAATATGTAATACCTAAGAGTATACAATTGATAAGAGTATACAACTAATATCTTAAGAACATACAATTGTTACCTTAAGAGTTGTCTTATACTATAAGCACTAATACCTTAAAAGTAAATATGTAAATAAGAAGAATAAAAATAAGAAAATAGAGAAGAAGAAGAAGAAGAAGAAGAAGAAGAAGAAGAATGTAAAAAAAAAAAAGCAGAATAATAAATTGATAAGAAAATAAATTAAGAAAAAAGAGAGAAGACAAAAAAAAAAAAAAAAACACTATTTCTGCACTAATACCTTAAGAGTAAATGTATGATACCTTAAAATTAAACAATTGATACCTTAAGAGCATATACATAATACCTTCACTGAAAGTATTAAGATTTTAAATGTTTCATCATCTTCTTCCTCAAAATTTTTGCAAATCACGATTTCATCATATTTTTCGTCAAATTTTCTACAAATCATGATTTCATATTATTTGAAATAATTTATTTTTAATATTTTAAAATTACTCATAAATAAGAAGGGGAAAAACCTCAAATGATTTCATGGTAATTTGAAGAAGAATAAAAATAAGAAGATAGACAAGAATAATAAGAAGAAGAATGTACTAAACAAATAAGATGAATAACAAATCAATAAGAAAAGAGACTAAGAAGAAGAATGAGAAAGAAGAAGAAGAAAAAAGAGAAAAAAGAAGAAAACAACATTGTATCTGCATAATACCTTAAGGGTAGATATGTGATACCTGAAGAGTAAATATGTGATACCTGAAGGTAAATCAGGTGATACCTGGAGAATGAATTAGCTGTGCGCGCGACACACAACAACTACAGTGTGTGTGCGGGCGCGGATCAGGGTTGGGGGCATAGAATTATTTGCCAAAATAACTAAATTTAAGCATTATTTTTCTCCACTAATTTATCACCTAATATATATATATATATATATATATATATATATATATGAGTTAATTTAATTAATTACTACTCATCAATTGAGTAAAAAAATAAACGTCATTTTGTGATTCTCAAATTACCTTATATAAAATCCAGTACCACTAATAATATGCACACACATGATTTATTACTAATAATTTATGTATATCCATAAATCATTTTGTGGTATGAAAATCATTTTGTATATACATGAAAATTGAGAGAGAAAAAAAACATGATCATATTTGATATGTTATAAATTTATCATGATTTATGTAAATAATGTACTAATATCATGCTAAACGTTCATAAAAATTGTGAATAACACTTTGTACCTAAATTTAAATCATTATATATATCCACGAAAAAATTAGCAAAAAATATATCTCTTTTAATGTAAGAATAAATAATGTTTCACCCATGATTAAAAAACAATTGTAATTAAATTTGAAATTTCATTATAATGGTAGCATCAAGTTTCTAATTATATGAACAATAATAAAATATTTTACTTTCTATTATTACATAGTTTCATGGTTTTAGACTTATTAGATTTTGACATGTTTATCATCAAATATGATTTTTCTAAGAGATAAATTTTAATTTTAGAGCATTTGGAAAAAAAATTATATACAATAATATCATTGTTTTTACACTCATTATGAATAAGTTATTGAACATATATTTACATAAGGTTTTTTTTTCCAAGTCAATTATGACAAAAACAAATAGTAAAGTAGCCAAACAATGTATGATGAAAATAAGTAATATTCAAAATTGGTAAATTATATGAGTAGTAGATGAAATAGAAATAACTTAAAAGAACTATATTGTTTTTTTATGATCACCATTTTTATATCAAAAAATTATTAACACTTGAAACTTATTTGCTACATCACACAAGTACCAAATGAGGTAGAAATATTATTGAAAATTGATTATAATATTTAATAATACCATCATTTGACACTCATTATAATGAATAATCTATTAGCATATATTTGCATAAGCATTTTCCAAACTAATTTGTGACAAAAACAATTAGTAATAAAGTAGTCAGATAATGTAAGATGAAAATAAGAAATATTTAAAATTCATAATTTATATGAGTAGTAGATTAAATTGAAATAACTTTGAAGAAGTATATTGTTTTTCATAATTAACATTTTTATATCTAAAATTTATTGACACATGAAATATATTTATCCATACGTCACACAGATACACAATGAGATTGAAATATGATCGAGAACTTGATTTTTTTTCATAAATTAAAGTTTTCAAATATTTCAATTTAATGGTCGTACATCACATAAGTAATAAATTAGATTGAAATTCATTCAAGAAATTTATTATTTTTCATGTACTACATTTTCTTATCTAAATATATAAATTGTAAAATTTATATGCCCGTGCATCGCACGAGACTTATACTAGTTGTCTAAAAGTATATTCATCCAAATTCTATGTTCATTAATCTATGACGGAAACTCCAGAACAACAATTAATATGAAAAAGATGAGGTATTTTTCTATATTTTCCTTAATAGTTTGAATTGAGCATTAAGCTGGTTATGTTTTGATTGAGGGATTTGAAATTAATTAATTTTAAATCCACTTAAATCGAGATGCCCTTAAATTAGAATGGATTCAAAATTCACTCATATTTCTCAAAAAAAAAAAAAAATAAAGAAAAGAAAAAGAAAAAGATAGGAATTGATAAAGGAAGCATAAACAGGTATATCATGTTGACAAAAAAAAAAGATGATTCCTTAGCTGGACATGAAGGCAAAGTATATTGCATGTACCAACCATATAAATAAGCTTGTACCAACACATAGTTTGGCCCGTACCAACCTACAATTCACCCTGTACCATCATAGAATTAAGTTCGTACCATCATACATTTAACCTCGTACCACCATACAATTAAACTCGTACTAATAATTAACAGTTTGTACAAACAAATACTTCTAATTGTACCATAATTTCAAAGCCCGTACCAACCAATATTTCAGCTTGTATTAACCTTAAATCATTAATTTATGAGCATCTCATAGCATTATATAATAAGTCGTATTATCATGTAACATTCCGTACCAACATAAATTATTAAATTATCGTAAACATTTATACCATCAAAAACCCTAACCTTATTTGATAATACATCTTTTAAATGGAAAAAAAATTAAAGAATTGAAATTGAAGTGCACCGTTAAAACGAGACAATAGTTTTCGACTTTGTAGTGCCACTGCCACTATCAAAAGAAAAAGGAATTGAAAAGTTGAGGATATAAAGAAAAAAACAAAGTGTGGTGGTGGGGACAGAAAATTACAGCCACCATTGTAGAAAATAAAGACAAGAATTAGGGTGAATAAAAAAAGGTGAGGGAAAAAAACTTACACAACTATACTCAGTCTGTCTTCACTAGTCGTTCGATTCATAGGAAAATAAATCTATTTGGTGGAAAATAATGTGTGTTGATATGAGAGATATAAATTATAGATGTGAGGAAGGAAAGAAACAAATAAAAAAAATAAGAGAAATCTCAATATTAGAAGGGTAATTTGGGGGAAAAAAAATTCTCTTGGCTAAAAAATAAAAATTTATAAAATGTTGATAAAAAAAAGGTTTGTAAATAATTAAGGAATAGATAATGAAAGAATCAATTTAATTTTGCAATGGATGAGAGAGAAATATTATTTAAAAGTATATTTATCCAAATTCTATATTCATTAATTTATGACGAAAACTCCGGAACGACAATTAATATGAAATGGATGAGGTATTTCTCTATATTTTCCTTAAATAACTTGAATTGAGCATTAAGCTGGTTATGTTTTGATTGAGGGATTTAAAATACAAAATTTGAAATGAATTAATTTCAAATCCACTTAAATCGAGATGCCCTTAAATTAGAATGGATTCAAAATTCACTCATATTTCTCAAAAAAAAAAAAAAAAGGAAAAGAAAAAGATAGGAATTGATAAAGGAAGCAGACAACTGGTATATCATGTGAACAAAAAAAGATGATTCCTTAGCTGGACATGAAGGCAAAGTATATTGCATATGATGATGTTATCATGATAGAGATGCATATATGTGATGGTTGTATATAATCAGAAATTAGAAGAAGCATTTAATCCCACAAACACACACATACAATACAATACAATAAAGAGAAGTGATCTGATCAATATTCAACATGGCTGATGCAATTGTTTCCGCTGTGGCTGAGCAAATCGTAGGTCTGATTACAGAGCAGGCTCGATTCCATATTAATTTGGTGAGAGGTGCTGAGAAGGAGGTCCACCAGCTTGCTGATGAGCTGAAAGCAATCAGATATGTGTTGGATGATGCTGAGAATCGACGCTTCAAAGACGATATGGTCAACCACTGGTTGTCCAGGCTGGAACACACGTCTCGTGAAATGGAGGATGTTTTGGACGAATGGAATTACGCGATTCTCAAACTTGAGATGGAACAACATCAATCTGATGATGCTGTTGTTGCTGATCCACCTCCTCCAAAGAAAAAGTCGGTATGCTCCTTCATCCCATCATCTTCATGTTTGTGTTTCAAGAAAGTTGTTGTTTGTCATGATATTGCCAAGAAAATACTAAATGTGAAGGCGAAACTTGACCAAGTTTTGAAGGAGAAAGATAGATATAATTTTGTCAGGTCTCAGCCCACTGCTGAGACTTCACATATGTCTTGGCGAGTTTCTACTTCTTTTACCAACTTGGCAGAAGTCCAGGGTCGAGACTCTGATAGGGATATTCTTGTGACCAAACTTTTGGGTAAACAAGAGGAATTAGGATCCATACATGTTGTGTCTATAGTGGGTGTAGGGGGACTTGGGAAGACAACTCTTGCTCAACTAGTTTATGGTGATAGTCGAGTGGACAAGTTTTTTGACTTAAGAATATGGGTCTGTGTTTCAGATCCCTTTGATCTGACTGCCATTGCCAAAAACATTATCGAGATTGTAACAAAGAGAGATTCTCCGAATACTAATAACTTGGAAACTCTATTACAATCTGTAAGCGACTCTATTACAGGAAAAACATTTTTTCTTGTCCTAGACGATGTTTGGACAGAGGATTCTACAAAGTGGGATCCTTTGAAAACTTCCCTTAAATGTGGTGGAGTTGGTAGTAAAATTTTAGTGACGACAAGAAATGAAAAGGTTGCTAAAATCACAGGCACCGTGGACAACGACATTCATCGTCCAGGAAAGCTATCTGATGAAGATAGTTGGTTGCTATTGCATCAAATAGCTCAGCCTGGAATGCAATTTGAGGAGATTGGTAAAAAAATAGCTAAAAAATGCAATGGCTTGCCTCTAGCTGTAAAAACTCTAGGAAGTGTTTTGCGTTTTAAGAAAACTTTGGAAGAGTGGGAGAATGTACTAGAAAGTGAAGTATGGCAATTAGAAGAAGCAAAAACAGAACTTTTTCCTCATTTGCTTTTAAGCTACAATGAATTGTCTCCAACACTTAAGCGTTGTTTCTCATATTGCGCTGTCTTTCCTAAGGATTTTAGGATTAATGTTGAGAGTTTAATAGGACATTGGATGGCACTTGGTTATTTGGGCTCTGATATTGGAAACATGGAACTGAAAGGGCAAGAATGCTTTGACATTTTAGCAACTCGTTCTCTATTTCAAGATTTTGAGAAAGATGATTTGGATGAGAAAATAGAAAGTTATAAGATGCATGATATAGTGCATGATTTTGCTCAATTTCTTAGAAAGAGTGGTAAAGTGGAGGCCACGGGAATGAATAAGACAAGTTGCCAAGCTTGTGACCCTCTATTAGTTTCGACAGTGAATGAATTTTGTAGCTTATTTGTGAGATTTGGAAAATGTCCTCAAAATCTTTGTGGCTGTCTCAACCGTTTGAGGGTGTTAAGCTGTAGCAGTATTCCACAAGGAATAGAAAACATGATTCACTTGAGATGGTTGAAAATTGGAAATTACAAACTAGAAGAGATTCCAAGGGAAATTGGGAATTTGATACAATTGAGACATCTTGACTTGAGAGGGAATGAATCTCTAAAGGAGTTGCCAAGGGAAATTGGGAATTTGATACAATTGAGACATCTTGACTTGAGAGGGAATGGATCTCTAAAGGAGTTGCCAAGGGAAATTGGGAATTTGATACAATTGAGACATCTTGACTTGAGTGAGAATGGATCTCTAAAGGAGTTGCCAAGGGAAATTGGGAATTTGATACAATTGAGACATCTTGACTTGAGTTGGAATGGATCTCTAAAGGAGTTGCCAAGGGAAATTGGGAATTTGATACAATTGAGACATCTTGACTTGAGTGAGAATGGATCTCTAAAGGAGTTGCCAAGGGAAATTGGGAATTTGATACAATTGAGACATCTTGACTTGAGATGGAATGAATCTCTAAAGGAGTTGCCAAGGGAAATTGGGAATTTGATACAATTGAACATCTTGACTTGAGTTGGAATGGATCTCGAAAGGAGTTGCCAAGGGAAATTGAGAATTTGATACAATTGAGACATCTTAACTTGAGTAGGAATGGATCTCTAAAGGAGTTGCCAAGGGAAATTGGGAATTTGATACAATTGAGACATCTTGACTTGAGAGAGAATGAATCTCTAAAGGAGTTGCCAGAGAGCATATGTGGAGTTGGATGTTACGGATTGTTGGAGTCTGAATAAACTTCCAGAAGGAGTAGGACAGTTAACTGGACTGCAAAGATTGGGATTATTGAACAAGTTAAACCATCTTAGTGGTTCTCTAAAGTTGAAAATCAGGTTAGCTAATTGCAATTTAGAACACGTGGTTGAGGATGCCCGGGAAGCAGAATTGCGAAATAAGACAGACATCAACAGACTTTGGATAAGTTTTGAGGATGAGATGGATGAAAGTGATGAGTCATCGTTGGTGAGGATGAATGTAATAGATGCATTGGAGCCCCATCCAAATTTGACATATCTGAGTATTGAATACTACAAAGGCCCAAAGCTTCCAGAAGGAGTAGGACAGTTAACTGGACTGCAAAGATTGGGATTATTGAACAAGTTAAACCATCTTAGTGGTTCTCTAAAGTTGAAAATCAGGTTAGCTAATTGCAATTTAGAACACGTGGTTGAGGATGCCCGGGAAGCAGAATTGCGAAATAAGACAGACATCAACAGACTTTGGATAAGTTTTGAGGATGAGATGGATGAAAGTGATGAGTCATCGTTGGTGAGGATGAATGTAATAGATGCATTGGAGCCCCATCCAAATTTGACATATCTGAGTATTGAATACTACAAAGGCCCAAAGCTTCCACTGAGCTGGATTGTGTCCCTCATATAAGTGCTATCACTTGTCATCATTGCCACCCCTTGGAAAACTGCCATGCCTCGAGGAGATTGACATTGTTAATATGGAAGGATTGGAATTTGTGGGACGAGAATTCCTGGGAATAGACATGGAGCTGGATATTATTGTGTTTCCAAAATTGAAGAAGCTGCAATTTCATAGTTGTCAGAACTGGAAAGAGTGGGAGGACATCACGAGCGAAAAAGAATCTGCAGACATGACGCTCATGCCTTGTCTCTTGAATCTGAATATCCTTGATTGTCAAAGTTTGACAATGCTGCCACATAGACTGTTGCATAAGGTCGCGCCATCATTGGTATCGTTGGATATTTCTGATTCAACACTATTAGTACAACGTTACAGGGACGAGGATGGTTCAGACTGGAAGTCCATATCCCAATATAATCCACGACTTCAACTCAAGCGATGACGGTTCTGAGGACAACTACTTTGTAAGTTGGGTTTTTGTCTTTTCTTTTATAGCATCGTCAGGATTTAAAAATGTTGTTGAAATACAATCATATGTAATAATTCTATAAAAACAAAAAAACCATTTATGAAATATTGCAGGATAGGATGATGAGAGAGGTACATATTTGCACATGGGAATATCTTAAGGGTAAAATTCATCACTTTCATCACTATCAATGGAAGAGGAACTCAACTCAGTACATTTTGAGTAGAATATGTTCTTGTTTCAAAGATTCTGATCCTGGTTTACCGGGATTTTATAAATATGTATTATTAATTTACCCCACAAAATCTTGTCTTAAACAGTAGTTCTTGAAATTCTACTAGACATAATATCGATAGTTAGTTGACTCAAAACATCACTTGAACTAACTATTTGTTTTCTTTTGTGCAAATAGGGTATGATCACAGAAAGGATTTTAGTCTCTTGGCCAAAGAAGGGAATAAATAAATCATATATTTTGGCGATGATTTTTGCTTGCTTGAAGCTTAGTGAGAGTGATGTCATGATACCGAGAAAGAACTTCCCTATTTGGGATTTGATATGCGAAAATCGAGCTCTTTTGAAGGCTGGAATACACGAATGGATCAATGGGGAAGAGATGGAACAGATTCTGCCTATACTTATAGAGAAGATCAAGAATCAAGATAGCATCAATTCTAACTTTGTCAAAGCTCATCAATAGGATTTAAATTTGCTAAAAGCATTTGCCAAAATAACCAAGTCAAGTTTTTGGGGTGCCATTTTTCCTCTAATCTGATTTGTCTCAATTTTTTTAGTTAAATTTTCTTTTGAATTTGTCTAGATTTGCATATTTTTCCTCAAAATTGGTTGTTTTCTATTATTTATGTGTATCAAACTTGCAATGAAAATTGCAGAACCACAACAAGGCTGATGACGAGAATCGAAAATCAAACACTCTAAACACACAAAAACACACCAAGTTTAACGTGGTTCGATCATCACTCTTAAGGGTATTCTATACAATCTATTGCGACCTTAATTATATTTGTTAGGAGTACTCGATATGTGAAAGTTATAATTTCTTCATAGGCGTGGGTCGAATTTTCAAAATAGATCCATATTCTAAAATGTATTGTACAGCTGAATGTAAAATATGAAAAATTAAAGCATTTGTAATATTTAAAATATTTATATTATCCTAACAAAAATACAAACTTAATGTAAAATAAAAAAAATTGAAGTATTAATAATCTTTGAAATATTTATATTATCCTAAAAAAGAGTAAGTTTAAAATAATTACTTAAATGCAACTTGATTTAGAAATATAAATTAAGATAAAACTTAAAATAACAAATCATAATTTGTTTTTAAAATAAAAACATACATAGATCAATAAAATTGCATTATATATTAATACATAAAATTTAAAATTTAAAACAAAATAAATAATTATGAATTATTTTAAAATAAAAAGATAGATAAAATGAATTAAAAAGGCACAAATGGGATTAGGGGTAAGCATGAATAATATCGGAGATAATCAAACTTTGGGGAAATTCGAACCGAAACACATCTGAATCGATAAAGAACTCTTGATTGTTTGACTTTACTCGAATCGAACCACTCCAATTATTTTTTGTGTCGAACCGAAATTGGTCGAATCGAAGAACCGAATTTAGAACCAAATATAACCGATTTCAAGGATGTAACTATATACAAATTTGTATGTATCATTAAATTCATTTTTCTGTATTGCTATATTTTATTAGTTACAAATTTGATTAAATTTTATTATTACTTAATATTATTATAATTTTAAGATGTACTTCATAGAAGAAATTAAAATAAAATAATAAAATAATATATTTATAATGAATAATTTTGGGAGCACTTAAAATCTATTAACTACAGTAGATATTAATCAAACAAATTAGTTTATAACTTATACAAAGTATATGTAAGATATTTTAAAAGACAATGACTATTTTTGAGGTGTAAAGAGAGAAGATTTCGAAGAATAAATTTTAAAGAAAAATTTGAATGTAATCTATTGTTTTCGAGAAGAGACCTACTTTTGTAATTTGCCAAATCTATTTTATTAGTTTATGACTTATTTAAAAATATAAATTAAGTAACGTCGTACAACATAATTTTTTTCATTTCATTTCAATGAATATTTGTTTTGAATTGTAAAAAATTTGAATCTCCGAAATCTGAACTGACCTACTCCGTTATACCCAAATTTCCGAAGGAACTGAATCGAATTGATGAAGCAATTTCAAAAAAGAATTTTAGATATTCTTCGAAAATCTCCAAACTTTGGAGCAATTTCGAAGATTCTCTCATCCCCAAATTGCTTGAGACTGTACTCATGACCCTTAAGGGAAATGCCATTCAACGAGCTCAAATTTGGGGCCTTCACTTGATTCGAGAAGGCACATCTCATCATGCCAAATACAATTATTAAAACATTGTTTACCAAATATATAATATAATATACAAGTGTATAGGTCTCAAATTTCATATTTTTTTTGAACTTGAGTTGATCGAATCATTTGACTAATATTTTGTTTCATTTCAATGAATATTTGCTGTAAATTGTAAAAAATTGAATCTCCAAAAGATGAACTGATCTGCTCCGTTATACTTAAATCTCCAAAGGAACCAAATCGAATTGACGAAGCAATTTCAGAGATTTTTTTTAAAATATTTTTTGAAAATCTCCAAACTTTGGAGCACTTTCAAAGATTCTTTTATCCTCGAATTGCTCCAGACTGTACTCACACCTGAAGGAAATGCCATTCAACGACCTCAAATTTGGAGTCTTTCACTTGATTTGGTACGACACATCTCACTAGGCCAAATACAACTATTGAAGCATTGTTTACCGAATATATAATATAATATACAAATGTATAGGCCTCCAAATTTTTTCATATTTTTCGATTGAATCATTGGACTAATGTAAGGTCTAGTCCTATGCGCCAATCGCACATGGATTAAATAAACCTATCTCATGAAAGGTGATTTATGAAACGGTTTCATGTGAGTTTTTACCAAATTTTTAATTCAAAATCCATATTCTAGATCCACTCTTCTTTTAGTGGAAAAATATTTCTATGTTTCGAAAAAGATGCAATCTTTTTATATATAAAAGAACAACAACTAATGCCACATGTCATCTTCTCAAAAGCTCAAAATATAATATTAATAACTATATTAAAATTAATTACATTATATTAAATAATTTTGTGGCAAACACAATCTTTCTAATCTCATCTCAATAAATTTGTTACCATTTTAAAATCATATCAACTAATTATTAAATGGAATGTATTGGCATAGATAGAAAAAGAATATATTAAAAATATATTTTAAACATATTTATTATTAATTAAAAAGAATTACCAATTTTATGGAAAATTAATCATGCATATCGCTTAATTTTTTATATAATTTTAATTTATTTTAATAAAAAAATTAGAGGAAAAAGGAGTCAAATAAAAGTGTGTTTATTTAAAAAATTAGTGAAAACTTACTAATTAATAAAACTGAAATAGTTTTTGCATTAAATCATAGAAACTATTGAGAAATTTTGATTTGGGTTATTTATAATATAATTGAAATGAAAATTTAAGAATCTTTGTAATATTTAATATTTAATATTTAAAAACAAACATTAGAAAAAAGCCTGGTGGGAGAGTTGAGTAATATGATAGAAATAACAACATATATAATAAATAGAAAATATTTATATTCTCTTACGAATGCAACGATATATAATCAAATAATATATTAATCAAATTATATTATGATTGATACTAAAATTGATGATATGTATACCACAATCATAATTCTTTAATATAAATAATATTTAAAATTATCTAATTTAATTATATATATTTTTAAATCCATATATTACATGAGCATTATACTAAATATAAATAATAGTATAATACCATATGTTCAGTTGCATTTTAAATGGCACAAGCCACACAATTATTATGAACCCATGGGCCTAAATTAAGGGCTGCAAGCCTGCAATAAAGCAATTGGTTTCCACATTGGGCTTTGAGCCTGTTTTAAATGTCATCTTTTGGCTCAATTCAAATTTGATGAAGTAATATGTTAAATGTCAAACCCTAGTTTGTTAAATGTAGAATAAAAAAAATTGAAATATCAAATTTGGGAATAAAATTTCATATAAATCTAAAATGATATTTAATTTAAGTCTGAATTTAAACCATAGAACAATACTTATTATAAAATAAATGTAGTATAATTTAATGTATTCATAAATAATGTAACAATTTCACAAATTTAAAATATATTCTCTCCCACGAAGTTTAAATTAACTAGATCACTAATACATGGAAATCATGATTCCTCATGCGAAACATCAATTATAAGCCCAAGGAATGGACTTGTAAAACTATAATCACAAAATCAGCATTTTTGTAAGGAAGAATACATAATAGCACTTATAATGTGAATTGAGATATGTCACATGATATTCACAACTTAATCCCTTTCTTCATGCAAAATTGTGAATCCATTCCTCTTTAAATACAACCTTCCAATTGTTTATCAATCCTTCATCCATCATCAACTCAATTAAAAAAAAAATCAATTAAATAAGAAACGCTATAAATGGCGATCTCCAAAATAGGGTTTGCTCTATACCTAATCCTGATTTCTGCTAACATCATCATCTTCACAACCACCATTATATCAGGACAATGCCAAGGAAATTTGCAAGGTCTTATTCAACACTGCGCCACATATGTCCGAAGGCCCAAAAGAAAACCCGTCTCACGATTGTTGTGATGTTGTCCAAAACGTCGACCTATCATGTGTATGCCAACATGTAACCTCACAAGTCAAACAAATTATTAGTATGGAGAAAGCTATTTTTGTTGCACAATCCTGTGGTAGACCTCTACCTCATGGAACAAAATGTGGCAATAAGAATTAATACATTAATTCACATGTATATATATTGATTCGGTTAATTTATATTGATTTTTTAAAAAATTTATGTGTTGCAGGTTATACAGTTCCCCATATATAGAGATCAACAGTTTCGAGGATATAACGAATGTTGATGCTCAGTAGTTTGAGAAAATTAATAATCTAATTTTTTATATTGATTTGTTGTTTAAATAATTTTCATTCAGATGTATGCATTAATAGTTTTAAATGAGAAAGAAGTTTTCTGACTTCTTTATTGAAGCACTGACGCAACTAATATATATATATATATATATATATATATATATATATATATATATATATATAATTCTTTCTGATCTTCCAAAATAAGTATAGTTTTGGATAAATAATATTATTTATATAAAACTTATTGTCATTTTAGAAATTGATGAAAAAATAATTACTCTCAATTTTTCAAAATTGCATGCATGTTTGGAGAGTGTTTGTCTAAAAATATTTAAAGAAACTCTTACACTCTCTAATTAGTCTTCTTAAATTAAACATATTGGTATTTTCAAAATGTGTATCGTGAAATAGTCTAAACACTTTATTTAGACGATGGAAGTATCATAGAAAATAATTGGCTGCAAAACAACCACGGAAAAATTGCAACGAAAAAGTGATTGTATTAGTAAAATAGAGAGACTGAGAGCACATATGTAACTCATGACATGATCACATGTGTTTGCACTATTATATATTTCCTTATTGTCTGTTTCTTTTAGTTCTTAATGATCCGAAAACTATCACCAACTTTTCTTGAATCTGGATTCACAAACTGCATAACAAAAAAAAATAAAAAAACAAAGCATATAAGTTGAATCCAGCATATAACAACACTTTTTTTTTTCTTTCTCTAAATGAAAATATCAATTTCTAGCTTAATTATCTTGAATTCAATAATGGAACCAATTTGAATGATTACTATTACTCCATTCGTAAAATAATAATAATAATAATAATAATAATAATAATAATAATTTTAATAATAAAATAAATAAATAAAAAAAGTAGGCTAGTTATGCTAACCGAATAAATGTTCTACATTTTCAAATCATCAAATCTCATTTATACTCATCAAGTTATTCATCAAAATTATATTATAATTAATTACAACTTTAATCCAACGACATTATTGAAAACTAATTTTAACTTTTGAAATATGACTCTCTTTTTAGATAATTGTTTTTTTTTATATATATAGGTGTAATTCAAAAAAAAAAAATTGACCATTTTTTTAATAAATTGTAAATTTATCCTCATTTTTCAATAATTGCAAAAAAAAAAAAATCATGACTTTTTTTTATTGTGGCAATTTATACCACATTTATATTTTTCGGTGATCGGAGTCCATGTGTCCAGCAAATATGCCACGTCACATGCCATGTCATTCCCAACAAAAACAAATTTAAAAATCAAATTGCAAAATAAAATCACTACCTTTTCAAAATTACAATTTAATTCTAACTTTTTATATAATTAGCAAAAAAAGCCACAACGTCCGTTCATTGTTGACATTTGAATTTATTATTTGATATCTAAATTCATCTGTCCAAATATATTTTCTTGTGAGGTTAAATATTTGAATACTTGAATAAAGAATAAGGATACAATATTGGGTCCGGCTATCCACACCCGGCTCAACTAATAAGCAAATAATTTGCCCTTTTAAAAAACATACAAATGCAAAGAGCAAGAGAACTAACCTTGTAGACTTTTGTCAATGAACACTCCACTTGACCTCGTTTCGCCATTATACAGAGTAAAGTAACAACCTTTTTTATCAGCAGTTAAAGAACATGAATGTTAATTCCAGAGTTTTGATAATAAACTACAAAATCAAAGGATTTAACACAAAAAATTACTAAATCTTCCAATTACAAGACAATCTCAGTTGGCGCAACATCACTGCATCAATTCATCGTCAATTGACTGAAATCAGCGTAGGTTTTAACCCTAATCCCTTTCGTCTATATATTTAGGTTATATTTTTATAATATTTATAACATTATTAATATAATAAAATTAATTAATATAATTATTTATAATATTTTTTGAGTTGTTGAGAGGATTGACACATGTCATCCTATTATTCTTTTATATAGATAAAGATAGTTAAATTGTTAATAAAAAACATGAAATGTATATATTAAAAAAATATAATTTTAACTCCTAATCTATAACTACTCCAGTAAAAAAACAAGTTTGTTATTTTTTCTCAACAGAAATATAAGTTAAATAATAAAAATCATTAAACAAAAATAGATCGAGAATATTATTCAAAAACTTTATTGATTAACTTTTTTGAAAATCCATGACCTCTTCAACATTCCCATTAATGAACATCTTAGCGACATAATAAGTTATGGAAATTGTCATGTCTCTTTAAAATGTAATAAAAACCAATAATCAATCAACTGTATAAAAATATATATAACATATATAATTGTTAGTATAAACATGTTTCCACTATTTTGCCCGACACATCTATAAAAAGACAATGATAACAATAACAGGTGATCCATTATTCAAAAAAAGACATTAGTTTGTCAATGAAATTATCTCATAAAATGCAAGTGATTTGAGTTTTCCAAACAAAAAAAAAACAGTTATGAATATAGTGTAAATATAAAAATTTATCAGATTATACATAAAGCATAATATTTATACTTAATATCATCAAATACAATTTCCATACGCCTTCTCAGACCATTTCTTAAGCTTGATTTTTGGTGGTTGAATCATAACCAACTTTCAATGATATCTAAAGAAACAAAAGATTATATATATTAAAATTTTAAAAAATATAAATAATTTCAATAATGATAATAAATTAAAACAACTAAATAATTGCGTCTAATTGATTTTAGTAGTTAAAAGAATAGTGGATGATTTAAAATTGTATGGAGTCACCAGGAACGTATCATCAAACATTGTTTTTGAAAATGGAATTAAATGAAAAAAAATCAAAATGCTAACATGGAAATCAACACCTGGATCAGTTGAGGAGTAGCTGGAGCTGATAGAACAAGATTAGGGCGGTTAATTGAAGAGAAATCAGTTAGTGCATGGAAAACAGTTTGTTAGGGCTAAACTAGGGTTTATGCGCAGGATTAGTTCTAATCAGTTAAAGTTGTGAAGATTCAGTTACGTTTTGGCTCAATTAGCATAGGGCTTTTGATCTCTATATAAGCATGCACATTTCATTCTAGTTTCATAGAGTTTCATCGTGAGAATCGTGAGATAGAGTATTAGGGTTCTTCGTTCTTCATGCATAGAAACCCTAATCTGCGCGATTGATCTGTAGCTTGTAATTCTTCATTATTTTCTGAATAAATTGATTGTGTTCTCTGCCGTGGATGTAGACTTAAGTGCTTACGAGTCGAACCACGTAAAATCTCTGAGTATTGATCGTTTTTCTTTCATTTTTGATTTCTCGTTTGTGGCATTTTTGAGTTCGAATTCTGCAATTCTCAAGGCTGTGTTGATTCGATCTTTTTGGTGTGTGTGAACTTGATTAAGAGTTAATCATTTACAATTGGCATCGTCTATAGGAACCGATTTGAACAATGGCTTCAATGAAGATGGAGGTTGGCAAGTTCAATGGGAAAGGTGACTATGGATTGTGGAAAGTTCACATGGAGGCATTACTAATTCAGAACAATTTGGAAGCGGCTCTTGAGAGTGATTCATCATCGTCTTCATCGGATGGGAAGACTGATGAAAAGAAGGCTGAAATCAATCGAAAGGCAAGAAGCATGATCATCCTATGTCTAGCTGATAAGGCTCTGCGTGAGGTTTGTAAGGAGACAACTGCAAAAGGTATTCTGGCTAAATTGGATGAATTGTATTTGACAAAGTCATTGGCCAATTGATTGTACTTGAAGCAAAAGTTATTGAACTTCAAAATTCAAGATGAGAAGCAGATGGCAGAGAAGATGTAGGAGTTTAATAAGATCTTGGATGATCTTGCCAATATAGATAAGGAAACTCAAGATGAGAATAACGTTCTGATTCTACTAAATTCATTGCCAAAATCTCTAGATTCTTTCAAAGATACTCTCATTTATGGAAGGGCAGCAACTCTTACTATGGATCAAGTAGTCAATGCCATAAGATCGAAGGTCCTCTCTAATAGCTCAACTCAAAAACAACAGATACTGGGAGAAGGGTTGAGTATTACAGAAAGAAATTCCAAGAAAAATGCAAAGAAGAATAAAAAAGGGACAAACTCTGATGGCAAACCAGGCTTCAATCAAACTGAAACAAGGAAGTGTTTTTCTTATCACAAAGTGGGACATTTGAAGAAGAATTGCCCTGAAAAGATCAAACAAAAACCTCAAGTCAAAGCTCCAGAAGCTGCAGTAGCTGAGACCAATTATGATCAAGCAGAGATGTTATGCATTGTTGAGACCAATTATGATCAAGCAGAGATGTTATGCATTGTTTCTTCAAAATTATCATCTGAGTGGGTTCTAGATTCTGGATGCAGTTTTCATGTGTCCAATTAAACAGTGGTTTCAAGATTTTAAAAAGAGAGATGGAGGCTCAGTACTTCTAGGGAATGATCAGGCTTGTAAAGTAAGAGGAATGGGCACCATTACTCTACAATTACAAGATGGCAACATCAAGAAACTTCTAGAGGTAAGGTATATTCCTGAACTTAAGAGAAATCTTATCTCACTTGGCTACTTGAATTCTGCAGGTTATGAGTTTAGAACCAAGCAAGGAATGATTGAGGTCTTGAAGAATGAAAGAATAATTCTAAAAGGACAGAAGAATAATGGCTTATACATCCTACTTGGATCAACATTGGAGGGAGAGCTATCTGCAGTGATGAGTGAGGAAGAGACTGATCTCTGGCACAAAAGGCTGGCCATATTGGAGACAAATGATTGCAAGAGCTATCAAAAAGAAAGCTACTGGGAGAAAACACAACAACAAAGCCAAAGTTCTGTGAAAAGTGTGTAATGGGGAAAACAAAGAAGTTGTCATATGGAATTGGAAAGCACAACTCATCAAAGCCTTTGGAATATGTACACTCGGACATCTGGGGGCCATCTAGATCATCAACTCATGGTGGAGCGAGATATTTCATTACCTTCATAGATGACCACTCCTGGAAAGTATGGGTGTATACTTTGAAATACAAGAGTGAAGTTTTCAAAGCATTCAAGGATTGGCTGATCCAAATTGAAAACAAAACAGGTAGCACCCTAAAACACCTTAGAACTGATAATGGCTTGGAGTTCTTGTCTTCTGAATTTCAAGAATATTTCAAAAACAAAGGAATTTCAAGGCACAAGACAGTGGCAAACAATCCCCAACAAAATGGAGTAGTAGGGAGGATGAATAGGACTCTTCTTGAAAGAGTCAGATGCATGCTATTGGATGCAAATTTGCCAAAATCATTTTGGGGAGAGACTGTTACAACAACAACCTATTTGGTAAACAAATCACCCTCTTCCTCTATTGGTTTTAAATCACCTGATGAAATCTGGTATGTGAGTCTATCTAGATATTCACACCTTAAAGTTTTTGGTTGTTTAGCATATGCTCACATAAAACAGCATAAGCTAGAACCAAGAGCAATTAAGTGTATATTCATAGGTTATTCAGTGGGAACCAAATGATATAAACTGTGGTGTTTGGAATCTGGATACCAAAAATGTTTTATAAGTAGAGAGATGCGGTGTTTAATGAGAAGGAAATGAGATATCAAATAAATCCAACTAGAAGTAACACTGAAATCAATGAGGGTATTCCTCTTGAGATGGAAGATATCACAGAAACATCAACAGGCAATGATGGACAGGAAGATCCAGTGATTGAAACCCAATGTGATGAAGATATAACTGAGACAGAAAGTTGAAATCAGAGGGATTTAAGAGGTTACAGCTTAGCTAGAGATAGGAAAATAAGAAGAGTTCATCCATCATCAAGGTTTGGACAAGCAGATCTAGTATCATATGCCTTAACAGTTGCTCAAGACATCAACTATGATGAGCCACATGATTTCAAATCAGCAATGATTTCAAAGGAAAATGATAAGTGGATTAAAGCAATGAATGAAGAACTCATATCATTGGAAAAAAATCACACTTGGATATTGGTAAACAAACCTGATGGCAAGAAGATAGTAGGGAGCAAATGGATTTTCAAGAAGAAATTTGAAGTTGCAGGTTTAGAGCAGGTAAGGTATAAAGCTAGCTAGGTTGGTTGTAAGGGGTTTTACTCAGAAGGAAGGAGTGAACTTTAATGAGATCTTCTCTCCTGTGGTGAAACACTGCTCTATCAGACTAATGCTAGCTCTTGTGACTCAATGAGACATGGAACTTCAACAAATGAATGTCAAAATAGCTTTTTTACATGGATATCTGGAAGAGACTATATACATGAAGCAACCTGAGGGCTTCATACTTCCAGGGAATGAAAATAAGGTTTGCAAACTACAGAAATCCTTGTATGGATTGAAGCAAAGTCCTAGGCAGTGGTATAAGAGATTCAATGACTATGTATTGAGCATAGGAATGGTAAGGTGCTCTTATGATAACTGTGTCTACTTTGGAAAAGAAGGGAATCAGATCCACACTTATCTGCTAATCTATGTGGATGATATGCTAATAGCAAGCAGGAGTAAACAACAAGTAACAAATCTGAAAAATAAGTTGAAATCTCAGTTTGAGATGAAAGATTTGGGAGAAGCAAGAAGGATTCTTGGAATGGATATAAGAATGGATAGAAGCTCTGGATTATTATCACTTGATCAAACTGATTATATAAAAAAGGTGTTAAAGAGATTTTTCATGCATCAAGCTAAAGCATCAGTGAGACCTTTGGGGCAAAATAACAGTCTATCTATCAACCAAAGTCCAACAACCTCAGGAGAAAGAAAGCACATGGAGAGTGTCCCTTATGCAAGTGGTGTAGGAGGTTTAATGTATGCAATGGTTTGTAGCAGACCTGATCTTGCATATGGCATGAGTCAAGTTAGTCGATTCATGGCAAATCCTGGAAAATTACACTGGGAAGCTCTAAAATGGATGCTAAGATATCTGGTTGGAACAATGGATAAAAGTTTAGTGTTTCAGAAGCAAGATCACACTGGAAATGCAGAGCCATTACTTGGATTTGTAGACTCTGATTTTGCTGGAAATAAAGATAGTAGAAAGTCTCTTACTGGTTACATATTCACTTTGTTTGGTACTGCAATTAGCTGGAGATGTGTACAACAATCAATAGTTGCACTATCAACAACAGAGACAGAATATATGGCTATGACAGAAGCCATTAAAGAAGCAGTGTGGTTAAAAGGGATTTTGTCTGAGTTTGGCATATTGTAGAAGAAAGTACAGGTATTTTGTGACAATCAAAGTGCTATACAAATGGTAAAACATCAAGTCTTTCATGAGAGGAGCAAACACATTGATGTTAACATGCACTTTGTGAGAGATATTGTTGAAAAAGGTTTGCTTAAGGTTATGAAGGTTGATACATCTGATAATCCATCAGATATGTTGACTAAATCAGTAGGAAGTTCAAAGCTTTTACATTGTATGCGTTTAGTTAATGTTTTACAGTGTATTATGACTAATCCCAATTTTGTTTAAGTGTTTGTACTTTGCAGGAAACACAAAGCAAGCATTCAGATTTTTGGTGGAGAATTGAAAATGGAATTAAATGAAAAAAATCAAAATGCTGATGTGGAAATCAACACCTGGATCAGTTGAGGAGTAGCTGGAGCTGATATAACAAGATTAGGGCAGTTAATTGAAGAGAAATCAGTTAGTGCATGGAAAATAGTTTGTTAGGGCTAAACTAGGGTTTATGCGCAGGATTAGTTCTAATCAGTTAAAGTTGTGAAGATTCAATTACGTTTTGGCTCAATTAGCATAGGGCTTTTGATCTCTATATAAGCATGCACATTTCATTCTAGTTTCATAGAGTTTCATCGTGAGATAGAGTATTAGGGTTCTACATTCTTCATGCATAGAAACCCTAATCTGCGCGATTGATCTGTAGCTTGTAATTCTTCATTATTTTCTAAATAAATTGATTGTATTCTCTGCCGTGGATGTAGACTCAAGTGCTTACGAGTCGAACCACGTAAAATCTCTGAGTATTGATCGTTTTTCTTTCGTTTTTGATTTCTCATTTGTGGTATTTTTGAGTTTGAATTCTGCAATTCTCAAGGCTGTGTTGATTCGATCTTTTTGGTGTGTGTGACTTGATTAAGAGTTAATCATTTACAGTTTTCATAACCATCTTCCGTTAGAAATTCAACTTGTATTTATTTGGACATGTCTTATACTTCAGACTATTGTCGGCACAATAAAATCCAAAATAATATATAAACCCCCCTCAATCAATAAAGATATGGCAAAGGAATATGAATGAAGGTAAGAATGATGATTCCATTCCTACTTCATTCCATCATGTCAATCATGTCGTTAATGTTTATCAATCTATTTACGCGCATACAAATTCAGATCATATTTATCAGGTTGTTGCTATTAATTTTTCTAAACATGTTTTATATTTTTAATTAAAATTAATTTTCTCTTAGGTATAAAACTCGAATTATTTATCAGATTGGAGTGTAGTTATTTTTCAACCAATATATATATATATATATATATATATATATATATATATATATATATATATATATGAAGAATAACAAAAGTTTATTTATTTAGCAATTAAATTATTTTCATTTTAACTTATTTATGGTTCCTTATTTATCTCAAAAACAATTATCATCTTTATTTGTACATATATATATATATATAATTGTTTTTGAGATAAAAAAAGGAACCATAAATAAGTTTAAATGAAAATAATTTAATTGCTAAATAAATAAACTTTTGTTATTCTTCATCTTGCATCTAAATCCTTAATTCACTCTACTCATATATGGGTGTGTCTAATTCTAGCGTGTTGATAGGATAAATGCTAATTTTAAATCATGACTATTTAAAAAAAATGTGATTTTATTTCTTCTTGTAACATGTGAAACCTTAAGAATAATTTTAAATCATGACTATTTTAAAAAAATGTGATTTTATTTCTTCTTGAAACATGTGAAACCTTAAGAATAATTTTGATTCAGCATCTCAACTTGAGGAATGTTTTAAGTTGGACACCTTTTAATATTTCTAAATACATTATACATGTTTTGTTGTTTTATTTTATGATTTTTAAAGTCCTTGAAGGAAAAAAAAAAACTAAGTAATTTCTGCACCATCTTAAATTTTTAAACATTTTCATTGATTTCAAACATTAGTTGGGAAAAAAAAAAGGCAATTTGACCTTTACATGATAAGGAAAAATAGGCCAAATTGACTCTTTTCGGCAAGGGGAGCAATTAAATCCAATAGATGAAAGGAAGCAAATACAATAAGAGTAGCAAAACTAAGTATATCGAACAACTAAGAATAAAATTAATACAAGATAATTTCACAAATCTAATTTCAGAAAGATAATTTCACAAATCTAATTTCAGAAAACGGACTCACATAGGTTTCTGAATAACTAAAGAATCTTCACATTTATTTTTGGAGGCACTATTACTAGAAGTTCCTTCCTTGCTTGACTCCTTGCACTTACTTCGACCTCATTAACTTTGTTCTTACGAGTGGCAAAATAAAATTCCTCAAAATACTCCGAACTTTTGATGGGTTTGTGTGTATCCACAAGATTTTTCTCGAGTGCAATAGGCCAATAGCATTGTCCAACAAATGCACAAGCAATTCTAGTTCGCTTATCAAACCTTAATATCCCACAAACTGTATCTCCTTGAGCCAAGGATATGAACTCACACTCTTTCTAATCTTCCACTCTTTAAATAGATGCCTCACATTTCTAGTCTTCCTCTCACTTAGAGGATGTGATGCCAACAACACGCACAATACAAGAACTTCATCATTGCATAGGCACAAGAAAAAGGTTACCTCGAGCACAAACCTTTATGAGCACAAAAAAAAAGGAAAAAGGATCAAGAAATAGCACCACCTGAGTTATGAACTTGAAGACAATACAGAAACATGCATCTTAATCTTACACAATAATAAGATTGCCAGACGCAATCCAATGTTAATAGCTCTAACTGTGCAAAATAGTTAGAGAAGGGCAAGAAGGCATATTTAACGTCCCGATGCACTACCCCAATGTACATTTCAACAAGTAGAGGAAGATTCGCGACAACAAAATGAACCCTTGAGCCTACATAATTCAACTGATATGAGGTGTATTTCTAAGTGTTTAAATGACGGAAATGGCCCAATAATCTTTAGAATCGAAAGACCAATGGATTTAGAAACGGAAGTCTATTTCTAGCAGAGGACATTCGCATAACAAGAATGCCAAGACTTCACCGCTTACATCCACATCACTTAGAAATATCTTTTTAAGATACTTGAACTGATCAATTGAGTCAGAAAAAAAGATTATAGGGATCAGAACCTTCTTAGTAAGTGCAAATCTAAGCCATTTATCGATTGAGTTTTTATAACTCTGAGTTAGATCGAAGAACACTCTGAATTCCTCAATGTTGGGACTCTTATGCAATGATATAACATCATTAACCCATTCCACATAATTCAACCTCTCTGGCTCATAATCGACAGCTAATATTCTCTCTCCAAAAGCAATCTGCACCATTGATGAAATGCCATCAAAATCAAGCTTAGTAATGAAGGTCCACAAATATCTCCATCGAGAAGAAAGTATGCTAGTTGCAACTGCTTCCATTAAGGGAAGGAAAGACAGTATCAACACTAATAATTCATCAGGTAGAATGCTGAATCTATAAAATTGTCTTCTTTTCCTAAATCTGTTACAAATTATTATCCCCACTTTCTGCTTCTGCAGATCTTAAATATACTCTCAAAATTAAAGTCACTGACAAAATAAAAGATACAAAGGTAACACCCTCATTTGTAATCGTCCACGGGGTTACAACCCTTTTTGTCGAGTATCATATGGAAACTAGTTGCCCTATCTGTCATCCCCATTTCTTTGAATGCCAGTACGAGTTTATTGCAAAGAGAGTCACTAAACTCTGAAGTAGAAGATTGCTTCCATTGGTCGATTATTTCAGCTACCTCTTTCAAATGTCCAAGCAACAGATATGTTGAAAGTATGCAAATATAGTTTCGCCCCGTCATCTTTTGCCTAGTCATCCTCAAAGATTTCCAAATTTGGTCAAGTTTAGCCTTGTTCCCCAAACCCCCATACAGAATAATTAGGAAGTCGTAAGATATCAATTCTCTCTGCGTAGTATCTTGATCCCTTTCCACTAAGGAGCCGAAATTGGAACTCACTAATTATGTAGAGGTAATTATGTAGAGGTAATGTATATCTTAGCAAGTTTCATATATCTAATCCAACTTTCATCACAGCCCGAATCATTAGTCATCTCATCAAGAATTTGCGTTACCCCATCCATGTTTAGAGCTGCAGCGTGCGAACTTACCCGAAGATTATACGTGAACAAATCTGGTGCAACATTTTGGCATTTCATGTCTTCAACAATTAAAGACACCTTTTCCAGCTGCCCAATTGACATGTACAAAGTCATTAGCTCGTTGATTGTGATGGCATTTAATGAAAGATTTGCTCCCTTGATTCTTTCATAAAGGTCCTCGGCCTTCTCGATCAGCTTCGACCGAGCATAACAGTGAAGGAGAGCAGTATATGTTTCACTAGTTTTAGCTGAGGAAGGCAGCCCTTCAAACTAGCGCTCAGCAGCATCAATGCCAAAAACTTGGGTCATCAGGTCAATGCGGACTGCATAATCAGAGTCGGATAATTCATACTTCTCATGACTAACCATCGACTCCGATATCTGCAAGTTACATAAAACATGTTTATTGCAGTAGGTAAATAATCAAAATTTGTAAAATTAGCAGACATTTGTAATCTACTATGTGATTCTAGATCAGTCCTTGAATAGCTGTAAGAAATAAAGTACAGAAAGCAATTCAAGAAGAAATCAAGAACCCAATCTTAGCAGAAGTATTGTTGCAATCATGCAGTAAACAATCACAGTCCTTGAATTGCTTCTACTTTTTGAGAGGACAAATCCAGCCACATTCAAATTGATCATATTTGAGAAATTATAAACTACCTATGCAATCATTTGTGACAATCACATCCTGTAAACAAACAAACTGGAAATCCACCCATCAGACGGGAAAAAAAAGGGTGCTGTGCTCATGGCATTTAGCACTGAAATGCACATTTTAATCTCTTCCTGACCTCTGTTGCTATTTTAGAAAGCAGGTAAGAATCATGATTTTCAATTTTCTTCTGATGTAAAGTAGATCATGAGTTTCAGAATGCACACATACAGCAACCTGGTTTCACATCACATAAGAATCTTTAATTTACATTACTTGACCAAGGAACTCAGCTTTGAGCTATCCCCAGGAAACCTTGTCTTATCCTAAGTTGGGAAGTGCATACTGGTACTGCAAAGCAGGATGATTAGCATGATCATTAGTTATTCCCCTATGAATACTTCTTCCGATGATCAATTATAACCACAATCGCACATTGCTGAAAAAATGGAAATCTGCTAGAGAATGCCTGGTATAATAATAATGATATTCTCTCCAATATCCCAAGGATGATAATAATTTTTCTCATACGACAAGTTGCAACCTTTTATTGAACTATGAACTTAACATCCAGTCCCCACCCTTCCATCAAATGCAACTTCTCAGCATCATTTATCCCAAAAACCTAGAACTTTTTCAAAAATTCTTTCTGACGTCTAAAAGGATATTGAATATCCATCATTTCAGTTTCAGGCATAAGCCATCTTGCATTTATAAAGCCTGGTCAGACAAGATCATGTTAATGGAAATTAACTCCACAGTCCATGTCCAAGGTTGGCTGTGAGATTTGCTAATGAAAATCTCTAACTCAAACATAACTCCCTCTTATAGCTGCGCAAACTTATAAACTATGGCAGATAGAAAACATGTTAAGCCACCTAAGGTGGGAAATGAATAAAATTTGAAAGAACAATCTTATAAGCTCATAAAACAAGTTGCAGTTTCATGATTAAAAAGAAAAGGATCTCGCCAGACATTACATGATACGTAGGGTTTAACTATCTAAGTAATTCCTTGACCCTGGAGTTAAAGAATACACAAGCAATTCCAAATCCTACATGGCCTAACATATTTGATCAACCGTAAAAATTGCATAGGGAATTTTCAATTGTGCACTTATTGACATGCAACCCCATATTAGTCTCCAACTTCAGTATAGAGAAGAGTATCCACATACAAACAGAATCAAGGAAACATTGGTGGACTTGGTATAGAAATATGTGACAATTTCCAAACAAAGATACACAATTCACAGGTCAAGCTAAATGGAGCAATAGGTTTCACTGTTATCTCACTTCACATGCTAAATTGAAGATCTCATTATTGAAGTACTTCACCACAACGCCAAGAAAGCATTACAATCTTCTCTGAATTGACTCAGAATAAAACGTAGTCTGCATCAGAACAAAACTTTTCTAGTCTTATTTATCAAATGGACCGATAATGCAACATACAGCACAAGAGTCTTCAACATGATATAATAATAACCCCTAACCCTAAGTAAGAAATACTAAAAGCTACTAAATTCTCTCAAATTGAATAAAGATAGACTTCTGAAACCTAGATGAATAAAGCACATATAACACGAAGAACCACACGCATAAAGATTCATATTAGTTGACAACATTTCCAACAAGAACAAGTAAGATCAAATAATCGAATTCTGCTCAAACCTCGAGGGCGTGCTTGTACCGGCGTGATGATCGGAGGTCTTTGGAGATGCTTCGGAGGTCAGAAAGAGAAATTGTGCGGCCTTCGTCGATCCATTTCTGCAAAACATTAGCAACACTTCTCTTGGGAGGCTGAGCCTGAAAATTCTGCTCTTTAAATCATCCTTTTCTTCTTCCCCGGTATATTCATCTTCATGTGTGACAGTGCTGAGCTCCTGTTTAACAGCTTCCGTGCTTGAAGAAATGGATCTGAACTGGATTTTCCCGCCCCTTCGAGCATTCCTGCAGATACACAACTCCAATTTTGTTTATGCCAGAATAAAAAAACAAACAAAATTGTTAAATGACAGAAAAAAATAAGAAATTGCGGTGATAGAGCAGTACCGAGTGAGAGTGAGGAAGAGAGCTCGAGCAGCCATGGCAGCTGAATTTTGAGAATAAACTACAAATTTGGTTCTTAAATTCAATAATCGAAGGATTTGAAACAATCAATTACCAAAATCGTAGTAGTGAACTCTAGATCATCCAATTTCAAGCGAATCTCAGTCGCCCATCTTCACTATACTTGACTGAAATCAGCGTAGGTTTGAAACCTCTCTCCTGAATATGAGAGGGGAAGTTTGTCCATTTTCGCATAATTGGGCCGAATAAATATATTTGCAAAAGGCCCACGCTTAATAAGCCCATTATGCATTTTTTTTGGTTCGACACAAATTTTAAATTTTATGATTGTATTGGTAAATTATTTTTAAATGATAATTTAATGGTTGTGAGGTAAGAGGTGTACAATCGGTTCAAGTCGTCGGTTTCGATTTCAAACTGATTGTTTCTAATTGTGGAGTTTTCGATTTCAGTTGTTATGTTTTGTAATTTTTTTTTTTTTTTAAATTTGAGACTATGTTCATAATTTTTAACATTTTTTTCAATTTTTTTCATAAGTTGTGATTTATGAAATTATGATTAATGAACAAAATAACAAAAAATTTGAACAGTGAATCAACAATTTAGTAATTGATTTGTATAAAGCAAAGTTATAACTTAAGTTACATTTATAAAGTTAGATATGAGAGAATTAGTTGCTTATGTTGAGAAGAATGTGATTGGGATTGAAATTTATTTGACAATGACTATATCCAATACTATTAATGAAAATCTAGATCATTTTAACTTTTTTTTTCCATAAGACATCCATCATAATAAATCATCAAGATGTTGAGCCCTTCACAAGTAATATAATCACAATTAATTGGAAGACCCTAAATATATGCAACATTTTGTAATTGATTGTCGTTTTCCCAAGTGTAAGGTGAAATGTGTGGGTTCAGGTCTCCATCTCAATAAGTATAATCACCAAATATCGATTAATTGAGGAGTCACCACACCTATAAACACCATAAAAATCCACCATATAAAATATGTTTATAAGCCCTACAATTAGTATCTGGTTATGTGTGAGTCTCTTAGTTTTATATAAATTATAGAATAGCTTTTAGAGTAAGATTAATCTTTTTTTTATTCTTATTAAAGATTAGCTTATCAAATAAGATTTACTTTTTTTTTTATTGACATGACACTTTTAAAAGGAAAAGTAGCAATCTTGTAATTTTTGTCAACTTTCTTGTTTTAATATATAGTATAGACTAGCATAGGCCCCGCGCGATGCACGGGTGTATAAACACTACAAGAAATTTGAGAATTCGCGACGACAAAATTCGTCATAAAAACACCATTTTTCGTCACAAAAGGTGTTTGGTGACGAAATATTTTCGTCGCAAAGAACGTCGCTGTAAGTGCGTCATATTAGGTAAATTGTGATGTTATTTGAATTCGTCATCTAAAGTCATCTTTTGATGACGCTAAAGGTTCGTCATCTAAAGTCATCTTTTGATGATGCTAAAGGTCATCGTCACTATATCATCTCATCTATAGTGACAAATAAAACATCGCATTTGACATCAAATTTCATCACTAATTATAGTGTTTCGTCACTAAAAGTGTAATTTTACATGACGAATTTAATTTATTGTCCAGATTTTGAGCATTGTCGTGACATGTCATCATAACACGTCATCCCAGATTTTGAGCATTGTGACACGTCATCACATCACAGCACTGATGTCAGCGCACACGTCACCAACGCCAATATTGTGCGTTGTCTGGGAATTGAACCCGGGTGCCCAAGGTGGTACCCTAACCACTAGACCACTGGTGTTTTATGTAATAATATCCTGCATGTATTTCTTTTATTTTAATTTTTGATATTTTTCAATTTTCTATTATCATATAATTTTTGTTATTTTTTATAAAGTACCATTACTTATTAATATAAGTCATTGATTTCCAATTTTGATATATTAACTCGATTTCAATGGCCAACATATGAATGTTCAAAACCCAAAATGTTAATGCACTCACGATACAATTTTGTTAGTAATAAGTTCAAATAATTAATGACGAAAATATATATTTTTATGACATCGAATTTCATCACCAATTATTATTAAAATCATCATCAATTATTATCGTGACAAAAGAATTTTGTCACTAATTAATTCAAATAATTAATGACAAAAAATAGCACTGTCACAAAAATTTATTTTTTATGACATCGAATATCGTCACCAATTATAATTAAAATCGTAACCAATTATTATTGTGACGAAATAATTTTGTAAATAATTATTTAGAATAATTAATGACGAAAAATAGCATCGTCATGAAAATATATATTTTTATGACATCGAATTTATCACCAATTATTATTAAAATCGTCATCAATTATTATCGTGACAAAAGAATTTTGTCACTAATTAATTCAAATAATTAATGACAAAAAATAGCATCGTCACAAAAATTTATTTTTTACGACATCGAATATCGTCACCAATTATAATTAAAATCGTAACCAATTATTATTGTGACGAAATAATTTTGTAAATAATTATTTAGAAAAATGAATGACGAAAAATAGCATCGTCGTGAAAATATATATTTTTATGACATCGAATTTCGTCACCAATTATTATTAACATCGTCACCTATTATTATTGTGACGAAATAATTTATGTCGTCATGAAATTTACAAATTAGTGACGAATAAAATTATCAATGGTGACAAAATAAAATTTTGTCACAATTTCTAGTATTTTAATGACGAAAATAACATTTGTCGTCTTTAAGTAACAAATTGTGACGATTTTTTTATCGTTGCAAAAATATTCATCACAAAATGTGTGATTTCTTGTAGTGAAATATTACTATTTGAATGTTTATATGAAAATGTTGAATACAAAATAATAAATTTTTTTGAGACTAATTCCAATCTAATATGTTACCCAATGATTCATGACTATAAAATTTAAACATTTCGAATTTGATGTGAAAATGTTAATTTTTACGAAAAATCAAGTTTTAAAGAATATTTTAATTTCATTTGATACCTGTGTAATGTATGAGTATATGAAGTACAGGTGTTGCTATTTTTGATATAAATATTCTGACCATGAAAAAACAATATAGTTATTCAAAGTTATTTCAATTTAATCTAATACCCATATAATTTATTAATTTAAATATTTCATATATTTATCATACGTTGTAAAACGACTTTACTTATTGTATTTGTCATAATTAATGAGGAAAGATTATGCAAATTAACATATGCTCAATAAAACATTCATGATGGGAAAAAAAATTATGACATTGTGATAATATCTTTCTATAATATACCATATTTAATATCCTATTTCATATACCCATCTATAGTTTAAACAAAAATATAGAAATTGGTTATTTATGTAAAACATAGGAAATAATAATATAAAAATGTGTGTGTCCATGATGTTTTGATTTCACCACTATTCATTTTTATGATTTATATAAAAATAAGAGAATAAAAATATGACAAAATATTACACACAACAAAAATGATTTACTAAATTTATAAATATGCTAAGCAAAAAGATTAAATCTGGAAAACTCCCTATAATTATGAAATTTTAAAAAAGGAATCCCGATTTTAAAAGGTCTCATCAATTTATATTTTATAAGATATGAATATTAGTTTGGGATAACTACCAATAATAATGCAAATTTTAAAATAAATCTCGATGTTTTGTGTTTTTCTTGAATAAAATAATAAATGATTTTAAAATAAAAAATATATATATTTAATCTATATATTAATCTATATATATATATATATATAATAATAATAATAACAATTACCTCTAAAAATAGTAATGCCAAAAGTTTTCCCGTCCATTTTCACTTCCTAATTCTAGAAATTTTATTAAATATTAAATATTTAATTTTTTGTGATATTAATTGAATTTATGGTAAATATTGATTTTGTATAATGAATATATATGGTATACAATCAAATCATTATATATATGGACGAAATATATACATATATATATATTGTATAACATATAATACGACTAAAATTAACTACCTGTGTCAAAAAAATCTCATCTAATCGAAAATATAATATGTATCAAGAATATATATATATATATATATATATATATAATTAATCTCTCAATTTGGTATCTAGATCGACGTTGTACGTTTTTTGTCCTCTTATTTTTTGATCATCAATTTTAGTCCTCCTATCTCAAAATTTATCCAATTTTGGCCGATTTTGCCGAAATCTCGATTTTCCGGCCAATTTCGGGCGAATTTCATGATTTCAAATAACTGACGCTTATGTGGCATATTTTTTCTTATGTGGTATTTCTTTCTGTGTTATTTTCCTACCTAAAATGCCACATCATCACCCAAGTCAATTAAAAAACAATAAATAAAACATAATTAAAAAAACATAAACAGAATCAGAAATTAAAATTGTGAATGACAGAAGAAATCCCCAAATCTCAAATGAATCCCAAGAACACAAAAAACGTGAAATCCTCTTAAAATCCCCAAATCTCAAATCACACCCAATAATCCAAATACAAAAATCAACTCAATTAATCCACACCAACACCATTTGCCTGTATAAAATGAATAGAATTAGTGATTCTTGAAATGCTAACAAGATCAATGGTTGGTTGTGACGAATCCATGTTCTGAGTTGCTAGAACAACATATGTTTTATTTATTATTTTTTAATTGACTTGGGTGATGACGTGGCATTTTAGGTAGGAAAATAATACAAAAAGAAATACCACATAAGAAAAAATATGCCACATAAGCGTCAGCTATTTGAAATCATGAAATTGGGGGCGAGTGTTGTGCACTTGCTCGAAATTGGCCGGAAAATCGAGGTTCCGGCGAAAATCGGACCAAAATTGGACAGATTTTGAGATAGGAGGACTAAAATTGATGATCGAAAAATAAGAGGACCAAAAAGGAACAACGTCCCTAGGGAAGGACGAAAAATGTAATTTTTCCTTAAATAAATATTATCAATCTATAAAAGTATTACGTGTATTTTATCTTTACATGTCAATTAATTATTAATCTTTGCACGTCAATTAAATGAATAATTATATACCTATTTGAGTTTGAAAAGCGACTGTATTGAATGAAATTTGAATAAATTACATGACGGCTCAGATAAGACTTATTCATCAAGATTGAACTTTTAAAACATTAGCAATTTGATTTTTTAGATTAATATGAAGAAAAAAATTAAGAGAATGTTTAGATTTCAAAAGTAAATAAAATAAACAAGTCTCTTATATACTGTTTGAACAAGATTATGAAATCTTCTGTTATATATATAAAAAGCTAACTAAAATATGCTGAAGCATATGAAATCTTCTTTTAATATTAGATTTTTGTCTAACACCCCAAGAAATTGTGAGATGGATAGGCAGCTAGCTAGCCAGCTATATATACCTAATTAAATAAGAAGGATTTGTGTTTCTAAACCATATATATAAATAAGTACTGAATTGAAAATGAATTAGTGGTAATGGCATGGACGACGTGCAAGGTTGTTTCCGACAAACAATATAATTGCCAGCATATATCATTACATTACTTGACAATAAATAAATAAATAGTAGAAGAAATATTACGTAATTAGTCAAGTATTAGCAACTTTCGATTCTCAGCTATAAATAGTAACACCCCTCTGAATATCATCATCATCATCATCAAACTAATCAAACAAATATATATTTTCAGTTGCAACTACTTATTCATTAAGATGGCCAGCTCTAATAGAGTGTTTAAGCATGCATGCATTTTCATTCTTGTGGTGATGATAGCCATCACACATGAGAGTGAAGCCACGCGCCACCTGTTGCAGGCGGGAACCGGCACTGTGGGTGGGGCCGGTTCAGTAGCTAATGGTATTCTGGAGGGCACCATAACTAAAACGGGGGCCACCGGCACTTTGGGTGGGACCGGTTCAGTAGCTAATGGTGCAGCCAACGGTGCTCGAGGGGAAGGGCACCATAACTAAAACAGGGGCCACCGGCACTTTGGGTGGGACCGGTTCAGTAGCTAATGGTGCAGCCAACGGTGCTCTGGAGGGGAAGGGCACCATAACTAAAACAGGGGCTACCGGCAACCTGCTTGGCTCCGCAAATTTGGTCTGATCCAGGGGACCAAACTCATCATCTTGATCAATTCTCAATATTTCTTCTTAATTTAATTTAATTTATTCATCATATTTATCTCCCCACTTTTGGATTGCTATATTGTTGGTGTGTCAATTGGAATAACTCCAGTACCAGTATTATTTGTATTATTATTGTCTGGTTTCATGATGTGATTGTAATGCTTTTTCTTATTGAGATTGTGAATGTAATATTAATTATTGTTATAACAAGTATTTAATTTATGTTTATTGAATAAATTAAAATAATACAATGATCAAATTTCAACATTTCTAGATCGTCAAAGTAAAAAATATATATATATATATATAAAATGATTACTTAGAAATTTTATGTTGGAGTAATATATAATAACATCAATACTGTTTTTACACTCATTATGAATAAGTTATTAAACATATATTTGTATAATTTTTTTTCAGGCCAATTGTAACAAAATCAATTAGAAAAGCAGTCAAAATATGTATGATGAAAATAATAAATATTTAAAATTGGTAAATTATATGGGTAGTATATTAAATTGAAATAACTTTGAAAAACTATGTTATTTTTCACGATCACCATTTTTACATCAAGAAATATTAATACTTGAAATTTATTTGCTACTTCACATGGGTGGCAAACGAGGTTGAAATATTATTGAAACTTGATTATAACCATATGAGAAATATTATCGAGAACATGACTTTTTTTTTTATGAATTAACATTTTTCATATCAAATTAGAAATATTTAAATTTTATGATGGTGTGTCACATGGGTAGAGCTGGCGATTTGAGACTGGCCCGAACGACCGATAAATATTGTCGGGTTGGGCTCTAATATTAGTGGCCCGAAAAACGTCGAAACTCTTTGGCCTTGCCCAAGTTGCCCAACGGACCGGAAGTGCTCGGATCGATTTGACCTGTTGGGCTTGGGCTGGACCGATGGCCCACTAATTTAATTTTTTTATGTTTCCTTATTTATTCTCTTCTTCAGCTATCATTAAGGGTATGTTTGTTTGGAGATTATGTAAGATTGGGGAAATCCGACTTTGAAATCCTGTGATTTACAAATAAAGGTGAATAGTTAAAATCTGTGTTTGTTATGAGACTTTATAGGGTAGGATTATTACTGTAGATGTCAAATCAATGTTGGAAAAGTTAGTCAGTGTAATATTATATTATTAGTTGATGTAATAGGTTAGAGTATAGGGTTAATTATAGTGTTTTTTTTTTTTTAAATAGAGTAGACTTTTGGTAGATTTCATAATCATTGACCTAAGTCCGTAAACAAACAAGGATTTGGGATTTTAAAATCCCAAATCCGGATCTGTGAAACCCGAAACAAACATACCCTGAATAATTTAAATTAGAGTTGTAAATTATTAAAATCCATTTGCAAGCCATGAGAATTGAATTGAAACGTTTTTTAATGAACAAAAGATAGTAAAAAAAGTTAGACATTGCCTTCATTAATATTTTAATTATATTAAATAAATTATCTTCAAATAGATATATAGAATATTATAATTTAAATTGTAAGTGTTAAATTATCGTATATGAAGTTCTTTCTCCATACAAATTGGTTTAAAATTTTAATTAATCAATAATTTTTTAATTTAAATAATTAGGGATTTGGGCCAATTTGGCCTGTTGGCCCGAGCATGGTTGGGGCGGGCTCCAATTTTATAGGTCCGATCAAAGGATTGGACGGTCCGGTCAGATCCTACTTTATCGTTTGGCCTGTTGGGTTGGGTCGGGCCAGGCAGCCCGAACCGCCGGCTCTACACACAGGTAATAATTTGTTGAAATATCCAATGAAATATTTTATTTTTTATCCAACATTTTCATATCTAAATATATAAATAATAAAATTTATATAGCCGTGCATCGCACGACATATAAATTATACAATTTATATATTTAGATAAGAAAGTGTGGAACACGAAAAATGTAATTAGAAAATAATGATAAAGAAAATGATTTTTCACTTCATTATTTCCCAAATGTTCATTCAATTATCAAGCATGCAATGATTTTTTCCCCTATATAGATCTCTTCTAATACATTGATAATATGTGATATAATTTTAATTTCTTTTATTGTGGATTTTGTATCATTAAATAAATGGAAAAATTCATTTTTTGTCCTACCCAAAGGACGTTGTACGATTTTTGTGATCTTATTTTCCTATCATCAATTTTAGTCCTCCTATCTCAAAATTTGTCCAATTTTGGTCCGATTTTCGCCGGAATCTCGATTTTCCAGCCAATTTTGGGCAAGTGCATAACACTTAATTATTGTTATAATAAGTATTAAATTTATGTTTATTGAATAAATTAAAACAATACAATGATCAAATTTCAACATTTCTAGATCGTCAAAGTAAAAAAAAATATATACTTAGAAATTTTATTTTGGAGTAATATACAATAACATCAGTACTGTTTTTACACTCATTATGAATAAGTTATTGAACATATATTTGTATAAGTTTTTTTCAGGCCAATTGTAACAAAATTAATTAGAAAAATAGTCAAAATATGTATGATGGAAATAATAAATATTTAAAATTGGTAAATTATATGGGTAGTATATTAAATTGAAATAACTTTGAAAAACTATGTTATTTTTCATGATCACCATTTTTATATCAAGAAATATTAATACTTGAAATTTATTTTGCTGCATCATACGGGTGGCAAATGATGTTGAAATATTATTGAGACTTGATTATAACATACAATAATATCACCATTTTACACTCATTATGAATAAGTTATTAAGCATATATTTGCGTAAAATTTTTCTAGGCCAATTGTGACAAATACTATTAGTAAAGTAGTTAGACAATGTATGATATAAATAATAAATATTTAAAATTTGTAAATTACATGGGTAGTATATTAAATTAAAATAACTTTTTGAAGAGTTATATTGTTTTTCATGATAAATTAACATTTTTATTTCAAAAAATTACTAACACTTGAAATGTAGTTACCTGTGCATCACACGAGAACAACCATATGAGAAATATTATCGATAACATGCCTTTTTTTATGAATTTTCATATCAAATTTGAAATATTTAAATTTTATGATGGTGTGTCACATGGGTAGAGCTGGTGATTTGACCGGCCAGAACGATCGGTAAATATTGTCGGGTTGGGCTCTAATATTAGTGGCCCGAAAAACGTCAAAACTCTTTGGCCTTGCCCAAGTTGCCCAACGGACCGGAAGTGCTCGGATCGATTTGACCTGTCGGGCTTGGGCTGGACCGATGGCCCGCTAATTTAATTTTTTTATGTTTCCTTATTTATTCTCTTCTTCAGCTATCATTAAGGGTATGTTTGTTTGGAGATTATGTAGGATTGGGGAAATCCGACTTTGAAATCCTGTGATTTACAAATAAAGGTGAATAGTTAAAATCTGTGTTTGTTATGAGACTTTATAGGGTAGGATTATTACTGTAGATGTCAAATCAATGCTGGAAAAGTTAGTCAGTGTAATATTATATTATTAGTTGATGTAATAGGTTAGAGTAGGGTTAATTATAGTTTTTTTTTTTTTTTAAAATAGATTAGACTTTTGGTAGATTTCATAATCCTTGACCTAAGTACGTAAACAAACAAGGATTTGGAATTTTAAAATCTCAAATCCGGATCTGTGAAACCCGAAACAAACATACCCTGACTAATTTAAATTAGAGTTGTAAATTATTAAAATCCATTTGCAAGCCATGAGAATTGAATTGAAACGTTTTTTAATGAACAAAAGATAGTAAAAAAGTTAGACATTGCCTTCATTAATATTTTAATTATATTAAATAAATTATCTTCAAATAGATATATAGAATATTATAATTTAAATTGTAAGTGTTAAATTATCGTATATGAAGTTCTTTCTCCATACAAATTGGTTTAAAATTTTAATTAATCAATAATTTTTTAATTTAAATAATTAGGGATTTGGGCCGATTTGGCCTGTTGGCCTGAGCATGGTTGGGCCGGGCTCCAATTTTATAGGCCCGATCAAAGGATTGGACGGTCCGGTCAGATCCTACTTTATCGTTTGGCCTGTTGGGTTGGGTCGGGCCAGGCAGCCCGAACTGCCAGCTCTACACACGGGTAATAAATTAGTTGAAATCTCCAATGAAATTTTTTATTTTTTATCCAACATTTTCCTATCTAAATATATAAATAATAAAATTTATATACCCGTGCATCGCACTACATATAAATTATACAATTTATATATTTAGATAAGCAAGTGTGGAACAGGAAAAATGTAATTAGAAAATAATGATAAAGAAAATAATTTTTCACTTCATTATTTCCCAAATGTTCATTCAATTATCAAGCATGCAATGATTTTTTCCCCTATATAGATCTCTTCTAATACATTGATAATATGTGATATAATTTTAATTTCTTTTATTGTGGATTTTGTATCATTAAATAAATGGAAAAATTCATTTTTTGTCCTACCCAAAGGACGTTGTACGATTTTTGTGATCTTATTTTCCTATCATCAATTTTAGTCCTCCTATCTCAAAATTTGTCCAATTTTGGTCCGATTTTCGCCGGAATCTCGATTTTCCAGCCAATTTTGGGCAAGTGCATAACACTTAATTATTGTTATAATAAGTATTAAATTTATGTTTATTGAATAAATTAAAACAATACAATGATCAAATTTCAACATTTCTAGATCGTCAAAGTAAAAAAAAATATATACTTAGAAATTTTATTTTGGAGTAATATACAATAACATCAGTACTGTTTTTACACTCATTATGAATAAGTTATTGAACATATATTTGTATAAGTTTTTTTCAGGCCAATTGTAACAAAATTAATTAGAAAAATAGTCAAAATATGTATGATGGAAATAATAAATATTTAAAATTGGTAAATTATATGGGTAGTATATTAAATTGAAATAACTTTGAAAAACTATGTTATTTTTCATGATCACCATTTTTATATCAAGAAATATTAATACTTGAAATTTATTTTGCTGCATCATACGGGTGGCAAATGATGTTGAAATATTATTGAGACTTGATTATAACATACAATAATATCACCATTTTACACTCATTATGAATAAGTTATTAAGCATATATTTGCGTAAAATTTTTCTAGGCCAATTGTGACAAATACTATTAGTAAAGTAGTTAGACAATGTATGATATAAATAATAAATATTTAAAATTTGTAAATTATATGGGTAGTATATTAAATTAAAATAACTTTTTGAAGAGTTATATTGTTTTTCATGATAAATTAACGTTTTTATTTCAAAAAATTACTAACACTTGAAATGTAGTTACCTGTGCATCACACGAGAACAACCATATGAGAAATATTATCGATAATATGCCTTTTTTTATGAATTTTCATATCAAATTTGAAATATTTAAATTTTATGATGGTGTGTCACATGGGTAGAGCGTGATTTGACCGGCCAGAACGATCGGTTAATATTATCGGGTTGGGCTCTAAGTGATTTGACTGGCCAGAACGATCGGTAAATATTGTTGGGTTGGGCTCTAATATTAGTGGTCCGAAAAACGTCGATACTCTTTGGCCTTGCCCAAGTGGCCCAACGGACTGGATGGGCTCAGACCGATTTGACCTCTCAGGCTCGGGCCGGCTCGATGACCCGCTAATTTTATTTTTTTATTATATATATATATATATATATATATTTTTTTTTTTTCAACTAGCAAATCCTACATGTGATTCAATTCCCCTATGTTATTTTTATTTCTTTTTCTATGTTTTCTTATTTATTCTCTTCTTCAACTATCATTAACTAATTTAAATTAGAGTTAGTAAATTATTAAAATCCATTTGCAAGCCATGTGAATTGAATTAAAACATTTTTTATTAAACAAAAGATAGTAAAAAAAGTTAGACATTGCCTTCATTAATATTTTAATTATATTAAATAAATTATCTTCAAATAGATATATAGAATACTATAATTTAAATTGTAAGTGTTAAATTATCGTATATGAAGTTCTTTCTCAATACAAATTGGTTTAAATTTTTAATTAATCAATAATTTTTTAAGAGCTGATTTGGCCCGTTGGCCCAAGCATGGTTGGGCCTGGCTCCAATTTTATAGGTCCGATTAGAGGATTGGACGGCCCGACCAGATCCTACTTTATCGTTTGGCCTGTTGGGTTGGGCTGGATCAGGCAGCCCAAACTGCCGGCTCTACCGATAATAAATTAGTTGAAAACTCCAATGAAATTTATTATTTTTTATCCAACATTTTCATATCTAAAATATATAAATAATAAAATTTATATACCCGTGCATCGCACGACATATAAATTATACAATTTATATATTTAGATAAGAAAGTGTAGAACACGAAAAATAATAAATTTCTTGGAAGAATTCCGGTCTAATTTATTATTTGTGTGATGTATGACCATCAAATTGAAATATTTTGATTTGATGTGAAAACTTTAATTTATGAAAAAAAATCAAGTTCTCAATCATATTTCAATCTCATTTTGTATATTGACGATAAATTAAGAAACAAATCCATTATTAGAGAAAACACATACTCAGAATTGAAAAAGAACGATATGATGAAGAAATATATATCGGTTTAGATATGTGATATCTAATCTAATAAATATATTTACGTGATATCTAATAAAATAGGTTTAATAAACTCTTGAAGATATCTAATCTAATAAATATAGATATTCAACTTGATATCTTCATGAATTTGTTAAACTTGAAAATTATTAGAGTACGTGTTAGGAAAAAATTCAGATAATAATATATATATGTGAATATCTCGAATATTGAGATATATATTTGAAGTGAAAACATGATTTGCTTATAAAATATTGCGATCAATATATATATATATATATAATATCCGGATATCTATATGAGGTGAAAACGTGATTGCCTATAAAATACTGCGATCAATATATATGTATTTTAAATAAAGAAATATCTACCTATATTAATCCCACGATATCTTGATGAGTTTGTTACAATTGTCTATCTGTTCAAATTTATTAGAGCATGTGCAATAAATTTTTTTGATTAATAATATATATCTGGATATTCGAAAAAACTTGAATATCAATAAATTCAAATTTCAAAAAAAAAAATCTGAAAAATTCAACAGAAAAGCATGTTGAAATAGAAAAAAAAAATAGCAATGTGAATATTCTCATGGAAAGATTTATTGATATAAGAATAAAAAACAAAAAAAAAATTGATAATAAAAAAAGCGTGTTCAAATAGAAAAAAATAAAAAAAAATTGCAATATGAATATTCTCATGGAAAGCTTACAAAAAAAAGATTTATTGATATAAGAAAAAACCAACAAAATTGGAAAAAAAAAATTGAATTATTTTTGAAAGTTCTAACACAAAATCACGCTTTCAAAAAAAAAAAAAAAACAAAATAATAGCAATATGAATATAATAAAATAAAGAACTAAAAGAAAAAAAAATCAAAAAAGAAAGTGGACTTTTTGACTTTTTGGGGGATTTTGCCATTTTGGAAAAGATTTTTTTGGGTGATTTTGTTATTCACAAAAACTCCTGTGCACCAGGTGCACGAGTCTTAGATCCGTATAATCCGGGTCAATCCGACCCAGTACGATCATCCACTCACCGAAACAGTCATTCACACGCCCCCACGCGCCGGGAAGGAGGCGCAACACACTTAGTTTATTTTCTGCATTTTTCTAGAAAATATGTATACCTTTTAGTTATAACTTTCATACCTTTATGTTATGACTTTCATACCTTTATGTACAAACATCCATACCTTTATGTGTGTAACTTAGAAAAAAAATGAAGATTTTCAACACAATTTGTATTGTATACTTTTATGTGATATTAATGTGACATTTATGTTATATTATGTCACCTTTATGTACAAATATTCTGACCTTTATGTAATATATAAAAGTGCATAAAGGTCAAAATATTTATACATGAAGGTGACATGATATAACATAAATGTCGCATTGATATCACATAAAGGTATACAATTCAAATTATGTTGAAAATCTTCATTTTTTTCTAAGTTACAGTACATAAAGGTCATGATAGTTGTACATAAAGGTCACACATTTACAACATAAAGGTCACAACCTGAAGCAAAAAAAAAAAAAAAGCAAAATTCAAAAACACATGGATCCGGGTTAAAAATTGGGTAGATTCGGATTGCATATACATCAAGTGCACACAAGACCAACTCTTTGTTATTATATATAGATTTCTTTATTGCTTATTTCTTTCAGTAAGTGATCCAAAAGCTATCACCAACTTTTTTCTATTTTAATCAATTAATTTAAAATTATCAATTTTAACAATAATTGACAAATTATTTTCAATTTGAACTAATTCATGATTTTGGTCAAAATTAGTTTATTTGATGTGGATGTCACTTATATAATATGTAAGTGATACATCACTTAAAATTAACTAAATTTAATTAACTATGAGTTAACTCACTTTAACCTAAATAAATTTAAAAAAAATAAAGAAAGAAAGATAAAGAAAAAATAATGTAATCACTTATAATGTGTTGATTAGCGGCTACTGTAAGTCCGGTGAGATACACAATGCTTTGAAGGTCTTGGACCGGATGAGCGTTGCTTCGGATGTTGTCACATATAACACGATTCTGCGTAGCTTGTGTGATAGTGGGAAACTGAAGCAAGCCATGGAGGTGCTTCGTCTCCAGCTGGAGAAGGAGTGCTATCCGGATGTGGTAACGTACACGATTCTGATTGAAGCTACGCGCAAGGAATGTGGGGTCGCGCAGGCGATGAAGCTCTTGGATGAGATGTGGAACAAAGGGTGTAAGCCGGATGTGGTTACTTATAATGTACTTATAAACGGGATTTGCAAGGAGGGGAGGTTGGACGAGGCGATCAAGTTCTTGATCACACATAACATCATTTTGCGTAGTATGTGTAGTGCAGGGAGGTGGATGGATGCTGAGAAGCTATTGGAAGGGGTGTTCACCTAGTGTCGTTACGTTTAATAACTTGATTAATCATTTGTGTAGGAAGAAGCTACTGGGACGAGCATCAGGCACAATTCCATCACCTATAACTCCATCATGTTGGGGTTTGTAAAGCTCGACAAACGGATCGTGCAATCGATTTCTTCGTCTACATGGTGTCGAAAGGGTGCAAGCCTAATGAATCTAGTTACACTATTCTGAGTGAAGGTCTGACTTATGAAGGTTTAACTAAAGAGGCTTTGGAGCTGTTGAATGAGCTTTGCTATCTTGGGGTTGTCAAGAAAAGCTCTGCCCAACAGGTGGCTATTAAATTTTTCTTCAGGAAAAAATATTGTTTCAAAGAAAAAATTAAGTAAAAAAAAAAGTCATATTACATAAGATTTTAATTGCAAAAATCTATAATAACCTTATAATTAACTTATGAATATTGGTAACAACCAACTTTGAATAACGAAATTAAAATTGTGTGAATAAAAAAAACATACAAAACTGAAAAAACAGATGATTTAAAAAGAAAAATTAAAGAGAAAAGAAAAAAAATAACTAGTGCATGCACTCGAACTTTGCTAATGTACATAAATTAACAAACTAACTTTTTTCGTATAGCTCCTACATCTACAAGAGCAAAACCTTTGAGGGTTAAAATTATATACTCCCTCCGTTTCATATTTATTGTCATTTTGATCTACAAAAAATATTGTTTTTAGTGACAGAGATTTTTTGTCACTATATTTAAAAAAGTTGTCACAATTTGTCACTAAAACCAAATTGTGACAACTTTTTTAAATATAGTGACAAGAAATCTCGTCACTAAAAACAATATTTTTTGTAGTCGAAGTCAAAATTTTGTTTCATATTAATTGACGTTTTGGCTATTTTGCCACTATTTTTCCAATGTTACCCTCAATCTCAATCTTTAAAAGATTTCTTAATTTTAAACTTACCTATTTAAGTTGGAAAAGTTATAATGAAATAATTAAGGAATAGATAAAGAAAAAATCAATTTAATTTTGAAATAGATGAGAGAGAAATATTGTCTAAAAGTATATTTGTCCAAATTCTATGTTCATTTATTCATGACGGAAACTCGAGAACAACAATTAATATGAAACGGATGAGGTATTTCTCTATATTTTCCTTAATAGCTTGAATTGAGCATTAAGCTGGTTATGTTTTGATTGAGGGATTTGAAATACAAAATTTGAAATGAATTAATTTTAAATCCACTTAAATCGAGATGCCCTTAAATTAGAATGGATTTAAAATTCACTCATATTTCAAAAAAAAAAAAAAAAAAAAGAAAGAAAAAGATAGGAATTGATAAAGGAAGTATAAACTGGTATATCATGTTAGACAAAAAATGATGATTCCTTAGCTGGACATGAAAGCAAAGTATATTGCATTTACCAACCATATAAATAAGCTTGTACCAACCTTAAGTTTAGCATGTACCACCATATAATTAAGCCCGTACCAATATATAGTTTGGCCCGTACCAACCTACAATTCACCTTGTACCATCATAGAATTAAGTTCGTACCATCATACATTTAACCACGTACCACCATACAATTAAACTCGTACCAATAATTAACAGTTTGTACAAACAAATACTTCTAATTGTACCATAATTTCAAAGCCCGTACCAACCAATATTTTAGCTTGTATCAACCTTAAATCATTAATTTATGAACATCTCATAGCATTATATAATAAGTCGTATTATCATGTAACATCCCGTACTAACATAAATTATTAAATTATCGTAAACATTTATACCATCAAAAACCCTAACCTTATTATCAATTGATAATACATCTTTTAAATGGAAGAAAAATAAAAGAATTGAAATTGAAGTGCACTGTTAGTTTTTGAAATGAAGTTAAACGAGACAATAGTTTTCGAATTTGAAGTGCAACTGCCACTATCAAAAGAAAAAGGAATTGAAAAGTTGAGGATATAAAGAAAAAAAGAAAAAGTGTGGTGGTGGGGACTGAAACTTACAGCCACCATTGTAGAAAATAAAGACAAGAATTAGGGTGAAGAAAAAAAGGTGAGGGAAAAAAACTTACACAACTATATACCCAGTCGTCATCATCAGTCTGTCTTCACTAGTCGTTCGATTCATAGGAAAATAAATCTATTTGGTGGAAAGGAATGCGTGTTGAATGAGAGATATAAATTATAGATGTGAGGAAGGAAATAAACAATTAAAAAAATAAGAGGAATCTCAATATTAGAAGGGTAATTTGGGGAAAAAAAATTCTCTTAGCTAAAAAAGTACAATTTATAAAATGTTGATAAAAAAAAAAAAGGTTTGTAAATAAAAGAGGTTAAGAATGTGAATTTCCACCAAAAATTAGATATTTCCTCTTCATATTTATTGTCATTTTGGAGTCAAAATTTTATTTCATATTAATTGACATTTTGGCTATTTTGCAATTACTTTTCCAATGTTACCCTCAATCTCAATCTTTAAATCTCAATCTCTAAAAGATTTCTTAATTTTAAACTTACCTTTTAAGTTGGAAAAGTTATAATGAAATAATTAAGGAATAGATAAAGAAAGAATCAATTTAATTTTGGAATGGATGAGAGAGAAATATTGTCTAAAAGTATATTTGTCCAAATTCTATGTTCATTAATCTATGACGGAAACTCCTAATATGAAACGGATGAGGTATTTCTCTATATTTTCCTTAAATAGATTGAATTGAGCATTAAGCTGGTTATGTTTTGATTGAGGGATTTGAAATACAAAACTTGAAATGAATAAATTTCAAATCCACTTAAATCGAGATGTCCTTAAATTAGAATGAATTAAAAATTAATTCATATTTGTAAAAAAATATATATATAATAAATAAAAGAAAAAAGAAAAGAAAAAGAAAAAGATAGGAATTGAAAAAGGAAGCATAAAAAAAGATGATTCCTTAGCTGGACATGAAGGCAAAGTAATTAATGTACATACTTTTTATTATTAATGTACATACTTTTTATTTTTTAATTAAAAATATACAAATAAATATCCCTACTCTTTTGTACACATGGCCATAGTATTAATAAAGTTTAAAGTCAATCTCCTTAGATGTGAACTTATCATTTATCATATTGCATATGATAATGCTATCATGATATAGATGCATATATGTGATGGTTGCATATAATCAGAAATTAGAAGAAGCATTTAATTCCACAAACACACACATACAAGAAAGAGAGGTGATCTGAGTTGGAATGAATCTCTGAAGGAGTTGCCAAGGGAAATTGGGAATTTGATACAATTGAGACATCTTGACTTGCGTTGGAATAAATCTCTAAAGGAGTTACCAAGGGAAATTGGGAATTTGATACAATTGAGACATCTTAACTTGTGTAGGAATAAATCTCTAAAAGAATTGCCAAGGGAAATTGGGAATTTGATACAATTGAGACATCTTGACTTGAGTTGGAATGAATCTCTAAAGGAGTTGCCAAGGGAAATTGGGAATTTGGTACAATTGAGACATCTTAACTTGTGTAGGAATAAATCTCTAAAAGAATTGCCAAGGGAATTTGGAAATTTGATACAATTGAGACATCTTGACTTGAGTTGGAATGAATCTCTAAAGGAGTTGCCAAAGGAAATTGGGAATTTGATACAATTGAGACATCTTGACTTGAGTAGGAATAAATCTCTAAAGGAGTTGTCAAGAGAAATAGGGAAATTGATTCGGTTGAGATACTTTAACTTGAGTGGCAATGAGTCTCTGGAGGAGTTGCCAGAGAGCATATGTGGTTTGCATGAATTGCAAACCTTGGATGTTACGGATTGTTTAAGACTGAGTAAACTTCCAAAAGTAGGACAGTTAACACATTGGGTGTACTTTATGGAGGAAATGGTTGGAACAAGTTGGGATTATTGAACAAGTTAAACCATCTTAGTGGTTCTCTAAGGTTGAAAATCAGGTTAGCTAATTGCAATTTAGAACAAGTGGTTCAGGATGCTCGGGAAGCAGAATTGCGAAATAAGACAGACATCAAAAGACTTAAGATAAGTTTTGAGGATGAGATGGATGAAAGTGATGAGTCATCCTTGGTGAGGATGAATGTAATAGATGGATTGGAGCCCCATCCAAATTTGACATCTCTGAGTATTATATCCTACCAAGGCCCAAAGCTTCCACTGAGCTGGATTGTGGGACGAGAATTCCTTGGAATAGACATGGAGCTGGATATTATTGTGTTTCCAAAATTAAAGAAGCTGACATTTGAGAGATGTCGGAACTGGAAAGAGTGGGAGGACATAACGAGCGAAGAAGAATCTGCAGACATGACACTCATGCCTTGTCTCTTCAATCTGAATATCCTTGATTGCCAAAGTTTGACAATGCTGCCACATGGACTGTTGCATAAGGTCGTGTCATCGTTGGAATCGTTGGATATTTCTGATTCAACACTATTAGTACAACGTTACAGGGACGAGGATGCTTCAGACTGCAAGTCCATATCCCAATATAATTCACGCCTTCAACTCGAGCAAGGAGAGTTCTGAGGGACAACTACTTTGTAAGTTGGGTTTTTATCTTTTCTTTTATAGCATCATCAGGATTTAAAAATGTTGTTAAATACATATTATTGCCTTTCCAAAATTGAAGAAGCTGACATTTTACTATTGTCCGAACTGGAAAGAGTGGGAGGACATAACGAGCGAAGAAGAATCAGCAGACATGACGCTCATGCCTTGTCTCTTGAATCTGGAAATCTTTGATTGCCAAAGTTTGACAATGCTGCCACATGGACTGTTGCATAAGGTCGCGTCATCGTTGGAGTCGTTGGATATTTCTGATTCAACATTACTAGTACAACGTTACACGGACGAGGATGGTTCAGACTGGAAGTCCATATCCCAATATAATCCACGCCTTCAACTCGAGCGATGATAGTTCTGAGGACAACTACTTTGTAAGTTGGGTTTTTGTTTTTTCTTTTATAGCATCATCAGGATTTAAAAATATTGTTGAAATACAATCATATGTAATAATTCTATAAAAACAAAAAACCATTTATGAAAAATTGCAGGATAGGATGATGAGAGAGGTAGATACCTGCACAAGGGAAAACCATTGATGAAAGGGCTCCAATCCAATACACCAAAGCAGTCCATGCTTAAGAGTAAAATTCATCTCTTTCTCAATGATTTACAATTGAAATATCTTAGATGATTCCCTTTATTTTTCCATCTTTTTTGTCCTAATGGGGTTTGGGCGGTATTTTCAGGTGCATGTGATCTAAGAATCGTGAGTGATGCAACCATGTGCAAGGTAATACTAATTTTCTTGAATTTAGAACCATCTTTCTTGATTGTTTTTATGTGTTGAGTAAATTCTTGATATTGAAAGAAACTTGAAGTAAAGTTGCAATCAATGGAAGAGGAACTCAACTCAGTACATTTTGTTCTTGTTTCAAATATTCTGATTCTGATTTACTGGGATTTTATAAATATGTATTATTAAGTTACCCCATAAAATCTTGTCTTAAATTACAGTAGTTCTTGAAATATTCTGATTCTGATTTACTGGGATTTTATAAATATGTATTATTAAGTTACCCCATAAAATCTTGTCTTAAATTACAGTAGTTCTTGAAATTCTACTAGACATAATTATAAAAAGATAGTGATATAAGTGAGCATAATGTCAACAGTTAGTTGACCCAAAGACATCACTTGGACTAACTATTTGTTTTCTTTTGTGCAAATAGGGTATGCTCACAGAAAGGATTCAAGTCTCTATGGCCAAAGAAGGGAAGAAAAGAATCATATATTTTGGCGATGATTTTGCTTGCTTGAAGCTTAGTGAGAGCGATTTCATGATACCGAAAAAGAACTTCCCTGTTTGGGATTTGATATGCGAAAATCGAGCTCTTTTGAAGGCTGAAATACACGAATGGACCAATGGGGAAGAGATGGAGCAAATTCTGCCTATACTTGTAGAAAAGATCAAGAATCAAGATAGCATCAATTCTAACTTTGTCAAAGCTCATCAATGGGATTTAAATTTGTTAAAGCATATGCCAAAATAACCAAGTCAAGTTTTTGGGGTGCCATTTTTCCTATAATCTGATATGTCTCAATTTTTTTTAGTTAAATTTTCTTTTGAATTTGTCTAGATATGCATATTTTTCCTCCAAAATTGGTTGTTTTCTATTATTTATGTGTATCAAACTTGCAATGCAAATTGCAGAACCACAACAAGGCTGATGACGAGAATAAAAAACATTTCAAGCTTAACTTGGTTCGATCATCACGCTTAAGGGTATTCTACACAATCAATGGAGACCTTACTTATATTTGTTAGGTGTTCTGGATATGTTAAAGTTAAAATTTCCTCACAGGCTTGGATCGAATTTTCAAAATAGATCCCTAATATGTCTTGTACAGCTGAATGTAAACTATAACAAATTAAAGTATTTGTAATATTTAAAATATTTATATTATCCTAGCACAAATACAAACTTAATGTAAAATATAAATTTGAAGTTAATAATATTTGAAATATTTATATTATCCTAAAAAAAGAGTAATTTTAAAATAATTACTTAAATCCAACTTGATTTAGAAATATAAATTAAAATAAAAACTTAAAATAACAAATCATAAATTGTTTTTAAAAATAAAAACATACATAGATCAATAAAATTGCATTATATATTAATACATAAAATATAAATTTTAAAACAAAATTAATAAATTATGAATTGTTTTAAAATAAAAAGATAGAGAAAATGAATTAAAAAGGCACAAAGGGGATTAAGGGTGAGCATGAATTTCGAAGATAATCAGACTTTAGAGAAATTCGAACCGAAACACATCTGAATAGATATAGAACTTTTGATTGTTTGACTTTCTTCGTTTCGAACCGCTCCGATTTTTTTGTTTCAAACTGAAATTGACCGAATCAAAGAACCAAATATAAACCGACTATTGAAGTAACTATATACAAATTTGTATTTATTTTTTTGTATTGCTAAATTTTATTAGTTACAAATTTGATTAAAGTTTATTATTTAATATTATTATAACTAATATTTTTCCCGTGCGTTGCACGGTTTATTATATTTGTAGTTGGATTTTAACCATTATAATTTATACTAAAAGTTTGTTTATAATTTTTTTTCTTAAATAATTATGAGAAGGAAAAAAATCCATTTTTATATTTAATATGTGATTTTATTAAAAAAATTGAGAAAATATTTTTTTAGTTTTTATAATTACACAGAATTATGAAGAACTTTATTGAAATTCTTGGTCAACTAAAAAAAATAACTCAAATATTTCAAATGGAAGAAAAATTATATCAATCAATCAAATGCCCAAAAAACAATCGTTATCTATTAAAAAGATATTGAAAATTGGATTTAACTAAATATTCCATCCACATGGACTAAGAGTCTAAGACAAATCGTCCAACACAAAAACTCCTGTACACCAGGTGCACGGATCTAAGATCCGTGCAATCCGGGTCGATCCGATCCGGATCCGCGAGTTTTTTATTTTTTTTTTCCAAATTTTTGTCCTGACCTTTATGTTATAAATGTATGACCTTTATATTATAAATGTGTGACCTTTATGTACAACTATCTCTACCTTTATGCACTGTAACTTAGGAAAAATTTTCATTTTTTTTAAGTAAAGGTCATGATAGTTGTACATAAAGGTCACACATTTATAACATAAAGGTCACACATTTACAACATAAAGGTCACAACCTGAAGCAAAAAAAAAAAAGCAAAATTCAAAAACACGCGGATCCGGGTCAAAAACTGGGTCGATCCGACCCGGATCCGCGAGTTTTTAATTTTTTTTTATTTTTTTTCCAAATTTTTGTCCTGACCTTTACGTTATAAATGTATGACTTTTACATTATAAATGTGTGACATTTATGTACAACTATCTTTACCTTTATGCACTGTAACTTAGGAAAAAAATGAAGATTTTCAACACAATTTGTATTATGTACCTTTATGTGATATTAATGTGACCTTTATGTTATATTATGTCACCTTTATGTACAAATATTCTGACCTTTATGCATCTTTATATATTATATAAAGGTCAGAATATTTGTACATAAAGGTGACATAATATAACATAAAGGTCGCATTGATATCACATAAAGGTGTACAGTTCAAATTATATTGAAAATCTTCATTTTTTTCTAAGTTACAGTACATAAAGGTCATGATAGTTGTACATAAAGGTCACACATTTATAACATAAAGGTCACACATTTACAACATAAAGATCACAACCTGAAGCAAAAAAAAAAAAAGGCAAAATTAAAAAACGCGCGGATTCGGGTCAAAAACCGGGTCGACCCGAATCGCATGTGCACCAAGTGCACACAAGACCAACTCATCGTCCAAAACATTATATCAAAAGATTGTTAGTAATTATTTTTTGACATATGATATATATATTTTTAAATTAATAAATTTCTAATTTTAGTTTTATAGATTTTCATTTTTATTCCGTATTTAACTTTGTCAAGTTTATATTTTACTTAGAATGCTATTTTTAATATCACATTTTAATCTATTACTATAGTTGAAACCATGCATATCAATAAAAAGAACTTAAACACACCAAAACTTAAACATTTCAAATTTGATAAAAAAAAATCTTTTACAATGCAAATAACAAATTAAAAATAGAAAAACACATAAACAATGATAAATCTTGTATTAAAAAATTATTTCAAATGAAAACATCATTCAATTTGAAACTATCATGTTTTGTTTAGAAACTAAGTTATCACAGCTATATACACTTCCATCACAATTGCAAAACAAAAGGAACTTTGCCCCTCTCATCCATATTAGACCATGAAGTCTGTCGCGGCTCTACGAAAATAAAAAATTAATGTATAAAATTACAAAACAAAAAAAGTTAAAATGGATATATCATGCATTAAAAACAAATTTTAACTCAAGAAATAATTTAATTAGAAATTGTAATTTATTTAAAAAGAATTCTCACAACATAAAATTATAAATACGAAAAATTATAAATACGAAATGAAATAACAATAACCAAACTTAAATATAAATATAATAACTTTGATATATAAAATAAAATTTAAATGAGACTGATATTTACTTTATAATTATCAATTATAAATAAATTAGATAATCCCAGGAAACCCCAAACCCTCCCCGCGGCCCCAAGTCAAGCGACTCCTCCCCTCCCCAAGAATTCAGGTTTGCTGCAAAAGCTGCTAATTTTTTTTTGAGTAGGTCTTGTGTGAGACCGTCTCACGGATCTCAATCCGTGATCCGTGAGACCGGTAGAGTCGGATTGAAGTATTACATGATATATAAAGGTATTACATGATTTTAAGTTATGTAATATTTTTAAAAAATATTACATGATATACATAAAAGTACTACCTAATACACACAAAAGTATTACATATTACACAATTCACGCACGAGGAAGAAGAGCACCTGGGCGCCTAGGATCCGCGCATTTTTTGTTGACCCGACCAAACCCAATTCGGGTCATTATCCCATAATACAAAAGTATTACCTGATATACATAAAAGTATTACTTAATATACATAAAAGTATTACATATTTTCTTATAGTCTAACTCAACTCAAAATGCATTCTATAATACAAAGTATTACCTAATATACATAAAAGTATTACATAACACACACAAAAGTATTACATAATTTTTATGTTCGACCCGACCCTATCCGTCTCACGGAATGGGATCCGTGAGACGGTCTCACCCAAGACTTTGTCTTTTTTGTTTCATTATCCAGCAACTTTATTTCTATTTATAGTAATTATATTTAGACGGAAAATCAGTTAGTATATATTTATAGATGGTTCTATTATTGTATATAGATAGATTTTAAGATGTCCTTCATAGAAGAAATTATTATTATTATTATTATTTTATTATTATTATTATTATTAAATAGTAATAGTTTAAAATTATTATTTTAAGATTTTAGAAATAATTTTCTTGTGTTTGAAAAAACTAATAACATTCATAAGAAATTTCTTAGATTTTTAAAATAAATTTATGATTTTTTTAAATTTATTGTAATTATTTAATAATAATTAATATTATTAAATAATAATATAATATTTTTAATGATTTCAGAAGTAATTTTAGATTTTTACAAAAAATATTTTAAGTTATAAGAAAATTTCTCAGATTTTTAAAAATAAATTTATGAATTTTTTTAAGATTTATAATAAATATTTTTATTAATGATAATTGATAAGTGTCGGTTTTTACATGTTTTGGTGTATACTTATGTATTCTTTTGAGTACATTTATATACGTTTTCTTAGTAATTTATATTATTATAATGTATAAGTGCATTTGAGGGCTTTTGTAGCTAGTTTCATGATTTTAGTGGAAAAAACGTGAGTTTCAGCTTACACACGCAGTCGTGGGAGAAATGACATATCTCTTGATCTAGAAGTACAATTTGAAAGATTCTAATTTTTTTGGAAAGCTAAGAAAGCAAAAACAATAAGAGAAGTAGCATAACCAGTGTTCTAAAATTCGCTAGGCGCTAGTCGGACGCTTGACTGGCGCCTAGCGCCTAGGATGCCTAGGCGGCGTCTAGACATCGTATCTAAATTAAATAGATTTTTTATTATTTTACCTATTTTTCTTTATTTTTTATCCTTACAAAATATTTTTGGAACTCTTATATTATATTGTTTTGGTTTTATGTAGGAGGACAAGTAAAACATCATATCTTATTTATAAAATTATTTTTATTTGTATTTTACAATTTGTGAAATTTTATCTATATCTAATTAATTAATAATAATTTGATAGAAGACTAATACATTAATAATATCATCATTTTGCTGAAAATTGAAAAAAAAGTAAAAATGTAAAGGAAAGAAATTAAAAAATATATATATTTGGCGCCTAGGACTGGCTAGGGCCAAATTATTTCGTCTAGACCGCCTAGGGCCGAATTGTTCCGCCTAGGACCGCCTAGCGCCTAAAGTGACCAAACAGGTAAAAATCGGTACAGTTAGGAGCCGCCTAGCGCCTAGGCGGCCGCCTAGACCGATTTTTAGAACAGAGAGCATAACTAAGTAGAGCAAACAACTGAGAAAAAGATTCTTATGAGAGAATTTCACAAATCTGATTTAGGAAAAGAGTCTCACATGGGTTTCTGTGAACAACTAAATAATCTTCAGACTTACTTTTGGAGGCATTATTATTGGAAGTATCTTCGTTGCTCGACTCCTTGCACTTACTTCGACCTCATCAACTTTGTTCCTACAAGTGGCAGAATAAATTTTCGACAAATACTCCCAACTCTAAACGGGTCTGCGTGTATCAACAAGAATTTTCTCGAGTGCAACAGCATCATCCAAGAAATGCGTAAGCAATTCTAATTCGCTTGGCGCACCTTGATATCCCACAAATTATATCTCCTTGAGCTGAGGATATGACCTCACAGTCTTTGTAGCTTCCCTCTCGATAAATAGAGGCCACACATTTCTGGTCTTCCTCTCAATAACTAAAGGATGGTTTGCCTACAACAAAACGCACAATACAAGAACTTCACCAAGATAATATATCGGAAACAAGGAAAAGGTTATGATGACAAGTCACAAGAAAAGGTTTACCTCAAGCACAAATATCTGCAAGCAGGGAAATTCATGTAGTAATTTAGTTATCGGAATCAGAGAGTAACCATAATCTATCGAAGCTTTTACTATAAATTGCTTAAGATTCCTCATTTTCATCGCTGAACAAACGCCTTGAATTGTCTGTGGAGTCGAAACACAAACGAAAATGTATCAAGAAATACTACCACCACCACCTGAGTTATGAGACATTAATTCAGAAACATGCATCTTAATCTTACACTAGCTCCCGAGAAAATATCCAATGTTAATATCTCTAACTGTGAAATGTAGTTAGAGAACACCGAGAAGACATATCCAACCTCGCATTCCGATCCGCCCCCAATATACCTTTCGACAAGCAGAGTAAGATTATCAACAACAAAACGAACCCTTGGGCCTACATACTTCAAATAAACAAGCTTAACATCATGAATCTCAGCTGATCTGAGGCAGTAACACGAGTTTATTTCTAAGCGTTTAAAAGACGGATATGGCCCAATAATCTTTAGAGTTGAAAGACTTTCGGAATCAGAAACGGATAGATGTTCTAGCAGAGGGCAGTTGCATAAGAAGAATGCCAAGGCTTCACCATTGACATTCACATGATCCAGAAATATCTTTTTAAGATACTTGAACTGATCAATTGAGTTAGAAAAACTCCCCTTATCGGCCCATAAAAGATTATACGAATCAAAAGTGTAGCCGTGATAGATGCCTCTTCTGGAACCCTCAGCTGTCAAGTTCAACTCAAGCCTCTGAACCTTCTTAGTAAGAGCAAATCTAACCCATTCATCAATTGAATTTTTATAACTCTTAGTTAGATCAAAGTGCACTCTGAATTCCTCTATGTTTGGGTTCTTTTGCAGTGCTATGACATGATTAACCCATTCCACATAATTCGACCTTGCCTTATAATACACTGATGATGTTCTCCATCCAATCATCTTCATCATTGATGAAGTGCCATCAAAATCAAGCTTAGTAATGAAGGTCCACAAATATCTCCATCGAGAAGAAAGTATGCTAGTTGCAACTGCTTCCTTTAAGGGAAGGGAAGACAATATCAACACTAATAATTGATAAGGTAGAATGCTGATTCTATCAATTGATGCACCTTTTTTCATCCCTAGGCTGCAAATTATCATAAAAACATTCAAATTAACTTAAGCAAAAAGAAAGGGGAACAACACTCAATTAATTAGCAAATTTGAAATCAACCCTTTTGAAATACATACAATTCAAATAGCAAGAGAACTAACCTTGGAGAGTTTTCGACTTGAACACTCCAATCGCCCACGTTTCGCCATTATACAATGTTAAGTCACAACTTTTTTTTGCAGCAAAAACATGAATGTTAAATCGAAATTCAACGAAATCCTTAAATTAAAGCAAGTGGCATTATCAAAATATGAGTTTATGGTGCTGAAATTGGCTTGCGACTTGTGCTCGAGCTGAAGTATGTTATTTTTAATCCACCATCTTCCAAGTCACTTTCAAATCCACCATATTCAATCAATTATGCCAAGCAGACTATTTTATTCTTTGATATGGATGTTATTATATGTTTTCATGTGTCTTGGCAGAAGGCTCCATATGTGAGTGCTTGCATATAAAATATGCATGAATTTATTGTTAAGAATGTCTTCTTGTACTATCTAATTTTGTGGGGTACATAAACTGGTAACACTATTAAGAATTGCTTTGAGTTTGAGAATTTCTAACCCACATTCGATATTGAATAATTGGAAGAGAAATTTGTAGTTTGTAAAGTCGACACTGCTTTCACTCTTTCTATTTGAGTTATATGCCGTCATAATTACAGTCAAAGAAGCAAATGACAGTTTTGAAACTTAGCAATTTGACAATACAAAACATGCATATTTTAGATGACAATACAAGTTGGGGTGGTAGAGCATAAACATGACAGAACATAAACATGCAATAAATTTAGATTCAATAGAAAATCAAAGAAAAAAAGGAAAAAAAAAAATATAAACAAGTTGGAAGAAACAATTTCAGATAATGTTGTACTTGCTCTCCCTACTTCCACATTTCCTTTTAAAACTTAGGTGATGGATTTTATGTCTTGATGCAAATATTTATATCTCCATAGAACAATAATGAATCTTTCTAGAGCCACATACACTCAGAGAGCTCCACACAAAGGAAACGGGTCTACAAATAGTCAGTGTATAAAACCACGCAAATCATAGGCAAAATAACAACCAACCAGACATCAGACAAGATCAGTATCATTACTCATTTAAGCTTCTAAAAAGTTTATCTATTTCACTTGATTGCAAAGTGCTAACAAATGAAAATAAGCAGTAACAATCTTAAGGTATTTAATCCATCAAAAATAAAAACAAAAACTCACTATTATAAGGCAACGGGTAGGACGACGCTGGTTGGCAAAGTTTTCAACAATGGAGCAGTGGGGTGACAGTGGAGCAGCAAGGTTTTCACTTCTCAAATTTCACTGCAATGTCGTTGGCAAAGTTCTTCAATAGAAGATAATCCCAACAATGTGAACAAATTATTGGAGATTAATCCCAAGGTTGGAAAGTTCCTCAATAGACGCTTGGTGAATTGGGGGAGTGAACAATCTTGGGGTTTGGTGATTTGGGAGAGAAGTGAATCAATTTTGAGATTTAGGATTAAATGGGGGTAATATGTAATTTTGTAAAAATATATGGATCTAACTTGAACACTTAATTTATTTATTTAATTTTTACTTTTTAAAATTTGGTCAAAGCCTATTTGCACAATTTGTTTTGTTCAATATGCTACTAGGACTAATTTCCCTTAAAATAACTAATGGTTTTCTAACCACACCCCAACATCATCCCCACACCCCAATTATCATTTCCACCCAATTTCACTTGAAGAACCCTAACCCTAACCTGTGGGCCCTAAGCTAAATTTGAGGAAATCAATTTGATTGCGATCTTAGTCCGAACAAATGTTAAGGAGTTCGATTCCACATTTGAGAGAGTCTACAATGGATCCCAACGTTCCAAGTAAGTAAAGTTCATACTTGTATTTTTTTTTATAGATTATGAATTTCCTATGTTAAATTTGTTCAATGTTGTTTGAAATAGAATGTAGATTGTTTAGAAATCATGTTTAGGATATTTTGTTATGGGAAACATGTTATATTTTGATGAAAATTTGAAAAAAAAAAGTGAAATCGCGTTTTTGTTGGATGAAACTAACGGATTTCGTTCAGTCCTGGTTGGCCGAATGGAATGTATAGTGTTCAGCCATTTGGCCGAACACTCTTCTTGATGTTTGACCAATGGCCGAACAAATTATGTTGTGTTCGACTAATGGCCGAACAATTTCTATGGTGTTTGACCACTTGCCGAACATCAAGAAGAGTGTTCAATCAATCGCCAAACAGTGTGAAAGTTGTTCGGCTAGTTGTCAAACATGAAGTGATATGTTCGGCTGTCGGTCAAACGATTGTCACTCTGTTCGACCAATAATGGCCGAATAGTGTTTTTTTCTGTTACATTATTAACTATTTATCATATTATTTACTTTATTTTGATAAATTATAGGTGATGATGTTGTTTAAACGAGGAGGACAAGACCTACCGCTTCGGTGAGAAGACGTCGGACCAAAGAGAATACGATCGAAGAACTATTGGCTTCTTCATCTCTTCCCATAATACCATACATAGGGGATGATACAACATAAGGGAATGAAGAACCATATGATGAAGAACTGGCATAAGAAGAGGACGATGATGATGAAGATGATGTTCTGAGGGGTCCTTATCCCGGTGGATCCGTTGATCCCCACTTGATTCCAAGTTTCAAAACACATGTTGCATATGCTATTTGGAATGGAGTGGAAAGAAACATACTCAAGTGTGTATGCCACACAACGAAGATGGAGACTTGGATGTTCGATAACACAGATCAAGAATCAATCATCAAAGAAGATAACAAAGATCAAGAATTAGTTATCAAGAATGATTGAAGTGCAGATAGTTAGTTAGTTTGTTATAACCATAACATGTATCTATCTTAACTTAAAAGTAAAGATTATCATCTATATATATAAAAAGCAAAGATCATTAGGAACTGACTTAGTTTTGATCTTCTTCTACCTCTCATGCATAGCTAATCTTTCTTCCCAACCTTTCTTTCTTGTAATTCAATCTTTCTTCAATGCCAGCTTTCTACTTATCATACTCCAAGCTTTGTTAACTTCTATAGTTAAGCTTTGATAACTTATTTATGGTTATTCTCCGAGTTTTGTTAACTTTTAGAGTCCGTTTGTTTATTCTTATTGGACTTGATAATATACCATATTAACAAGATTAACTTATTTGCTTGAAAAATATGAGCCCATGATATAACTTATCTCATGTATTCAAGTCAATTTATTATCCCATGGATATAATCATTAATTGAAGCAAACACATAGTTAAGCTTTGTTAACTTCTACAGTTATTCTTTATTTTGGAGGGTGATTAGAAGAAGAGTAGTAGCTTTGTTAACTTCTACCATTTTTCTATTGGGATGAAACTATAAATAACCTACTATAGAAAGAGAGTTTGAAACTATTCTCTTTTAATTAAGAGAATAATTTTTTTGAGAATTATATCCTTAATGAAATTAACCTTGTACCTACCATCAATATATCACCCCGTACTAGTCCGTACCATCATATTATACTTTTGTACCACTATTAATTTAGTCCGTACCATCATAATACACTCTCGTACTACACCACCATATTACATCTTCATACCATTATTAATAGAGTGAGTCTCTTGTGAGACTGTCTCACGGACTTTATTTGCATTACGTGAGACGGATCAATCCACAACTCAAATCCTACAATTCACATGTTATTTGTGGGTGATGGGACTCCGTCTTACGGTAACTATCTGTGAGACCGTCTCACATGAATTTTTGTGTTATTAATATAGTTTGTACCATCATATTACTTCCTATCATCATTAATGTAGCACGTATCGTCATATTACATTCCAAATATGAGAATGATATAGTTGGGCAAAATCATTTCGCTTGGCTAAAGAATACAAATTGATAACTGGACAAAAGATAATGTTTGTAAATAGATGGTCAAGAATGGAGTTCCCACCATTCTTTATTTTGGAGGATGATTAGAAGAAGAGGAGTATTTAGACAGACAATAAAATTATTTTCAAATAAAGGCTGTTATTGAGAAACATGATGGTCTGAATCAAAATGATCATCATCCAAACATAGCTAGTGCACTTCCCCTCCCAACTTTCACACTATATATGTAGAGAAAGAATGATATGATACACTATTAATTAACTGGCGTAGATTATAATATAGCATTTTGAAGCATCCTATTATTATGTTATCATAGTTAATTAAAGAAAGAACAGTATCTTCCCATGTTATATGTTTCTGCATATAGACATGATGAAAGACAAGACCATAATATGACGCCATGGAGCAACCAAAAGGTTAATTGGATGCAACCAAAAAGTTAATGATATATATAAAATCAAATAAATATATGGAGTCAATCAAAAGGTTAATGATAGATATAAATGAAATTAATATATAGATGGGATTGTTTTCAATGTTCATCCAGTTTTCTTTATCATGAACTATTGTCTATAACATCCCCTTTACTGACAGTTACGACACTCACTAACCTTGTACTAAAGAAGAATGAGACGAAAGAATTGTTACAATTTGTTTCAAACTTATATTTACATTCCTTCATATAACAATTTTTCTACCATTTGTTAAAATAAAGTATTTGGATCATCGATCAGTTCATTATTATTTTGAATGCCTTGGTTCGAGTCTTACCAATTTCATGCAATTTGTAGTTTTTTTTCAATGTTACTTATTTCGAACAATTAATAAATGACAAATTATCATCTCATTTTGGTACTTATCTCGTCATATATAAATATAAACTAGACTTAAAAATAACAAATTATCATCGAGTCATACATAATTGTAATATTAATATTAATTAATTAATGACGAATCATTATCTAATCATATAGTATCATATATATATATATATATATATATATATATATATTTATATATATATATTTATATATATATATGATAAACAATAGGTGCTTTAATAAACGTTGACACTATTGATCTTCATCCCTTTGTGCTCAATGCATCGCTTTCTTCCCTTAACCGGTGGCTTACTACAAACTGATCCATCGCGGCCTATAGCTACACCGCAAATGCTACCACATTCATCAACTTCTCCACCAACTTGCAGCCTCCAAGCCTTATAGAAACTCTTGATTTTGTCTCTCAATTGCTTTTGAAGCATCATACATACAACAAACAAGTAAGATTTTTTTGGACATGGCTCGAGTTTTCTGTGGATATCATCAGGCCGACGATCTCCATTGCCTGTTTTGTTCCACGCATAATCGTACACTGCAAGAAGCTCTTTCTCACTTCTCTCAGCTTCCTTCTTGCTTTTCATCTGTCAAAATTAACAAATGCAGAATGAAAATGAAAATGAAAATCCATAAAAAATAAACGGTGGAAACCCTTGTTCTTAACCATTTTCCATGAGAAAAGTTATTTTGTATTACCTTCTTTAATTTTGTTCGATTTTAATCATTTTGGTCGATTATATCCTTGGTAAGGAACATGGTGGTACAACCAAAGTTTGGATGGTATAGGCTAATAGAAATGGAAAGACCAAACTGAACCTAATTTTTAATGGTAAAGGTCAGTGCATAAAACACGGACTATAAGGGTAAAAATATCAAATTTGGCTAAAAACAATGAAGTTTAAGTTGTGGCTAAATGAAAGCACCAATAGGGGTGAAATTACTTACAGGAGCCCATCTATAAACAATGGAAGAGTCTTTATAGAATATCTCCGAAAAGAGGCAAGGCCGGTTGGGAGATCCATTCTCTAAATGTGCACCATCACGACCATAGCTTTGTACTCTAGCTCGTACATTGTTAGCTTGTCCTAAGTAAACAGGAATGATCGAGCTACGGTTGAGTTTGCGTGGCTCTTTCCCAGGAATTGCGACAGCGAGCTCGTAGATTCCTGGGAAAGTGCAATTTGGGAGATTTTGAGTTGCGTATTTTTCTGATCCTTCTTTTCCCATTGAATGATCTTTCCAATCGGAGCCTCGTACTAGCATCTGCATGCCATGTAACAATATATAACATGCTTAATTAGATGTAATAGGGCCACAACAAAACCAAATATTAAAGTCTTTTTAATTAGCTTTTGCGTGAATAATAAATATACGAACAAAAACTCTAGTTAGTGGATTAGGCTTGCATGCAATAATTAGCTTACCAAGGAATTTGACAAAAAAAAAAACATCTTTATTAAAGAGTCCATTTGACAAGTGGTCATTTGAAAAAAAAATGTTTTTACTAAATGTCGTGTGTATCTATACATGATGAGTGTGTGGTTTATGCAATGCATGAACCAAATGTGATGACTATGTGTGTGTTTTATGCCACACGAACCATGTATGATTGCATGTACGTCATATTAATATATTATGTGAGGATTGAAACTTATTTCATTATAGATTTTCAGTTAAATTGTCGACTAGAAAAATAATTGTAATATTTTGGCTACGTACTATAATTTTTTACCACCTATAATTAAACTACCATCAATAGCACAAGAGATAAACAAAAGAAGAGTTGGACCTTCCATTTAGAGAAATGGGAGTCCAATTTGATTTGTCTGCAATCTTCTCTCTTAAGCCGACCGGTGGCAGTGGTGATGGAGGTGGCGTGAGTCGATATCGAGCATTTATCCACCGGTTTATGTACTCCATTCTTGTATGTGAACACAAAGCTCCGGCCCACACCATTGGAGCGTGTAAACGCTACATCAACTACTCGCAAACACTCCATGCCAATCACATTTAAAGAAATCATGTTACTATCATATACATGGAAAACATTTAAACAATATTTATGCCAATATACAGTTCTGTAAAATTAAGTCTAGAAAAATCATAAAATGTACATGCAACTATAGTACAACCATTTTACATGCAGAAAAATATAATTAATAAAGATATTGTATTTAGTTAGGTCAAGTGATTGAAATGCAAAAGGAAATTTAGAAATTAATTAATACAGAAAAATATTGAACTTGAGCAATCATACAAAAAGTTGATGTTGATATATAAGAAAATAGATTAAGATAAATACATCGAAAAGTACTCGATAAAATTGTTCAAAAAAAAAAAAGGATAGATTCTTGCATGAGAAATATTTGAAGAAGAGAGAGAAATAGGAGAGAGAGAGAGAGAGAGAGGTTTGGAAAATGGTGAATGAAAAAAAGGAAGAAGGATTAATGGAGGGAGGAGGTTATAAGGAGGCACAACCATACATTCAAAAGGAGATTATGGTGGGCGGTTTTACTATGTTCAAATACTAATAACTACTAAGTTTGCTCTTTAAAGATAAATGCATTATTTAAAATTTCCTTTTAAAAAGTCATTATTTAAAAAAAAGAAAAGAAAGAAGGTTGAAAAGAAAAACACACCATCAAATTCTTGTAAAAAATGGTTGATATGTCTCTACCTTTTATTTTTTTTCTTTTTCTTTTTAATATCTCGGGCTCAATATATATGTAATCAAACTTTCTTGATTCTAAATTAATATAAATTTTTTCTCCGGATAAAAATTAGGTAAATTGTTGATTCCATAGCCTCTCCGGATAGAAATTTTATACTGAAAAAATGGTAAATTTGCTATTAAAAAAAACTGCTCATAATCCAAGTGTGAGATATAAAATTATAAATAAAAAAATAAAAAAAGTAGTTACGAATCCTCTACCACTACCAAGCAGTTACTAATTTTTTCAAAATTTTATCTTGATAAGTTGCTTAAAGCAATCGGCTTCTTTCAAAGAGCATAATCTAATCTAATTCAAACTTCTGACGGCTTCTTTCAAAGAGCATAATCTAATCTAATTCAAACTTCTGATTTAATTGTTGTGTATTTTGTTTACTAGACTATTTTATTTCTCTAAAATAAAATATTATTTATATTATTTTGAGGAATTATATAGAATCCTAGAGAATGAGAATGCGAATCCGGTTGATTCAAAACGATATATATTGAAAATGTTTGATTGGTTTGTTATCATATGCAAAGGTGATGTTGCAAAATTCAATCGCCTAACAATTTAATTTTGACAGAAATGTAGATGCTTCTTGTTTAATCTCATTTTGTTCATATTTATTATCTATTATTGTTACATTAATAGCGTATTATCATCTTGCTTACAAATGCGCATCAAGATCGTTTTATAGGTAACCTCTCCAACACTCTTAACCATTTTCTAATTAGTCTTAATAGTTCCATAATCTGCTTGAAGATCACTTTATTTTCATTCATTTCATTCATTAGTGTTCACATTCAAAGGTTATGAAGAACCCACCATTAAAATGAACTCAATTCTCCCTAGAAAAACCATAATTGAAACTAGAAAAAGAATGGCAGGAAACTTATAAATTTTCGATTCGATCTTGAGTATTAGTTATTTACAATCTCATATTGGAGTGGTAACTTGTCCATTGCAGACTGCAATAATCTCAACTCCTCCCTCACCAAAATTCTCCCTCGAAACCCAAGTTTGCAAAGCCAACGTCAGCCAAGTCCAAAACACTAATTTCATCAATGCTCGTTACTTTATCCAATAAAATCTGACGTTGGCAAATGTTGTCATTTTTCTTCCTGCATCGAAATACTCGTGCATAACTAACCAAGATCGCGAAGAATTCACATATTTTGAACGTTTTCTTGTTCGGTTGTAATCCATTAATTCATCTTCTCCGACACTCTTCTCACTCTTAACCATTTTCTCGCTCTTAACCATTCTATAGTGAATGAGAAAATATTGGAAATTTGGGAAGGAGAGAAAATGAGAATGAGCGATGTATTATTTACACCTATCATTGAGATTTTTTGACACATAATAAGATATATAGATTATATTACAACTCAATCTGATCCGACTCATCTTACTATCCCATAATATAAAAATACTACCTAATATATAAAAAAAATATTACCTATAATACACACAAAAGTATTTTATGTTATAAATTGACTCACACAAATTTTGTTTAAGATCTGCATGTTCTTTTTATAACCCCGATCCGACTCGTCTTACTATTCCATAATATAAAAGTATTACCTGATATATAAAAAAATATTACCTATAATACACACAAAAGTATTATATGTTATAAATTGACTCACACAAATTTTGTTTTGGATCCACGCCATTTTCTGACAACTGACCTGATCCAGAACAAAATTTGTATGAGTCAGTTTATAACATATAATACTTTTATATATATTGTGTAATACAATGTATCTGTGAGGCGATCTTACGCAAGACACCCCCATATTATATTGTAAATCTTATATATTATACTACATCTTATTCAAAAGAAATGTCGTTCTATAAGTCAAATTTTATTTCAAATTAAGTGTAGTTTTAACTTTTAACTAATTTGTCACCTTTTTTCCAAGTTCACCCCCAATCTCAATCCCTAAAGGTATGTTTGTTTGGAGACTCATGAGTCAAGATTTGAGATTTCAAAATCTCAAATCTTTGTTTGTTAGGAGATTTAAATTAGGATTATAAAATTTACTCAAATGCTACTTTATTTAAAGAAAACATAATAATTAACCTTATACTCTAACCTATTAATACACAAATTTCATTAAACGCCTAAATTTCTACTATTACAATCATTCAATCATTACTATTACATCAACTAATAATATAATATTACATTTACTAACTTTTCCAGCATTGATTTGGTATTCACAATAATAATCTTACTCTATAAAGTCTCATAACAAACATAAATTTTAACTATTCACCTTTATTTACAAATCTCATAATTTCAAAATTGGATTTCCCCAAACCTATATAATCTCCAAACAAACATACCCAAAAACTTTCTAAATTTTGAACTTATCTATTTAATTTGTTTATAATTTATTCAAATAAGAATCTACAATTTTTCTTTAATATCAAATTTCCCTACTTTATCTCTCTTATATTATCTCATCTAAATGAAATAATTGAGGACAATTGAGGATGAGAGAAAGAGTGACTCATTTTAATTTTAGAATGGCTGGAGAGAGATTGATAATGTGGGTATTTTTTTGTTTAATTTTTATATTTCTTAATTTATAACAAAAACTTCAGAATGATGTTTATGTTGAATCGAATTGAGTATTATTTAGATAAATTTAAAAAAATAAAGATTCAAAAATTCAAAAATCAAGATTATATATTATTTTCAATAATCTCTAACCAGGGTTCTTAAAAAATTATATCCGGATTTGATATTTGAAAATCAAAAAACAAAGATTAGATATTATTGTCAAGATCCAATATTTTTGGATAAAGATTTTTAACAGATTACACAAGTTGATGTTTATATTTGAGAAAAACTAACTTCTACCTCATCTCTAAAATTTAAACATTTTGATTGATTTCAAACATTAGTTGGAAGAGGCAATTTATTCTTCACATGATAAAGTAATATTGTGGAAATCGACTATTTGTGGCAATGGACGCAATAAAATCCATGAGATGAAAGGAATCAAATACTAGAGAAGTAGCAAAATTAAGTAGAGCAAACAACTAAAAATAAGATTCTTAAGAGTTAATTTCACAAATCTAATTTCAAATCTAATTTTTGAAAGAGTCATGATCTTTTTTTGCAATTATGTCTCTAAATTAATATAAAATCTGATCTAATCTCCAACCTTTTTAAATCCTTGAATTAAAGAAACAAATTTGTCGTTTCCTCTCAAGATATATTCTGAATTAACATCCATGTAATCATGTTGGTTGCTGCAAAAAAGGCTCTGAATTTACTTTGTGTGATATCAAGGTGTGCCAAGCGAACTAGAATTGCTTATGCATTTCTTGGACGATGCTGTTGCACTCGAGAAAATTCTTGTTGATACGCGCAGACCCATTAAAAGTTCGAAGCATTTGGAGAAAATTTATTTTGCCACTTGTAAGAACAAAGTTAATGAGGTCGAAGTAAGTGCAAGGAGACGAGCAAGGAAGGAACTTCCAGTAATAGTGCCTCCAAAAGTAAATTTGAAGATTCTTGTGCCTCCAAAAGTAAATTTGAAGATTCTTTAATTGCTTACAGAAGTTTATGTGAGATTATTTTCCGAAATTAAATTTGTGAAATTGTCTTGTAAGAAACTTGTTCTTAGTTGTTTGCTATAACTAGTTATGCTACTTCACTTAATGTATTTGCTTGCTTTCATCTCTTGTATTTAATTGCTTCCCTTGCCAAAAAGAGTATTTTCCTCTATCATGTGAAGGTCAAATTGCTTTTTTTCAACTAATGTTTGAAATCAATGAAAATGTTTAAAATTTAAAGATGGTGTACAAATTACTTAGTGTTTTTCCTCACAAGATCATACATGATTATAAAATTATAAAATAACAAAAGATCATACTTAGTGTATAATGTTTTTGAGAATCTGAATCAAAATTATTTTTGAGGTTTCAAATGTTTCATATACATTTTAGTAAAATAAAATCACATTTTTTTAGATTGTCATTATTTTAAAATTAACAATCTTGCGAAACAGGGTAAAAATATTAATACATCTCTCATTCTCCAATTTCCATCCCTCCTTCCAAATTTCCATTATTTTCACACAGAATGGTTAAGAGTGAGAAAAGTGTTGTAGAAGATGGAATATTGGATTACAATGGACCAAGAAAATACCATAAAGTTTACACTATTCTACTGTTAAATCTGTCATTCTGTAGGACTTTTTGGATCAAGGGGCATTGGGCCAAACGGTTAGATGAATTTGGGCCGGGTGAGCATTACAAGATGGATTTAAGTGATCATAATTCACATATGGGCCTTATCATTCCGGCCCAATGTGATCTTATTTTGAGCTGTTAAAATAAGTCCAAATTTGGGCCGAGGAAAGAGGGAATTTTAGGCTTTGGGTCTGGATTCAGCTAATAAAGAATATGAGTAGTGGGCTGCTTGCTGGGCCCTTATTTAGCCTTTGGGAGTTTTTAATATGGTGTCATTTTGTAGTTCTTCATGGGCTATTTTGGATTTAGGCCACTTTGTAGTTCTTCATGGGCTATTTTTGGATTTAGGCCACTTTTGGGCCTTTGTAATTTCGTCCCTATGGAGTTTGTTTAATATAAGTTCGGTAAAAATAAATAAAAAAATAAAAATCTTTCATTCATCTTCGACACTCGCACTATTTTTTTCTTTTTATATTTCATAATACTCTTTATTATTATTATTAAAAAAAATGAATTAAATGAAAAGGAAATGAAAATGGATATAAAAATGAAAAAGAAAAGAAAAATGGACACAAGTTTTAAATCTGTGTTAAATATTGGAGAAGAAAAACATCAAATCTGAATGTTTTGACAATGCTAAGACCTAATCATATGTTCTAAGATCAGAATATGATAAAACTTTTTGCTAACAAGCTCTTGAGAAGTATAAACTAAACTAAACTAAAATGAAAACAGAAAAATAAGAATAAAAATAATAATCATATTCTTACCAATATACTACATTTAGGGATAAAGAACATTTAATTTATACTCAACCTTCCTGTGGAGAGAACTTTTAAAGAATGAACAGTGTTTTAAGTCCGAGTCGCTCTAATATATTCCTAAAATTCATAGTTAACACATGTTTTGTTGCATTACATATCAAAATAAAAGTAATGGATTTCGACTCCAAATCAATCCTAACATTACTGATGGATTTACTATTACAAATTTTATATATTTCATTGCAAACACAACCCGAGAAAATACCAACTAACAACTAAAGAATCGTCAGATCTATTGTTGGAGGCAACTTTCCTTGAAGTAGCTCCATTGCACGAAGCTTTGCAGGCGCTTCTACCACAGTAATTCTCTTCTTAGTTTCAAAATAAATTTTGTCTAAATAGTTCCAATTTCTTTTGAAAGTGCGCGTATCAATAACAATTTTCTCGAGTGCAACAGCATTGTCTAATAAATGCGCAAGCAGCTCTTGTTCGCTCATCACACCTCGATATCCCACAAACTCTATCTGCTTGAGCTGAGGATATGACCTCACAATCTTTCTAGCCTCGCTCTCGCAAAATAGAGGCGACCCATGTGTTGCCTACAAAAAAACGCACAACATATAGAAGAATTTTGCCATTGCAAATTTAAGGTAACATATCTCTACAAGAAAAGGGTTACCTCGAGCACAAATCTCTGCAAGCAAGGTGATGCATTTAATAAATTAGTGAGCGGAATGAGAGAGTCATCATCATATATCATAGCTTTTACTATCAATTGCTTAAGATTCCTCATTTTCCAAGCTGAACACATGTCTTCAATGTCTTCAGTTATCTGTGGTGTGAAAACAAAAAAGGAAAAAGCTGGGATCAATAGATAGTTATGAGCTTGAAGACAATACAGAAACATATATGCATCTTAATCTAATTACCTTTCTAATAGATGTGAAAGAAATTGTTAATATCTCTAACTGTGGAAGGTAGTTGGAGAACTGCAATAAGTTTTCTTGAATGTCCGTTATCCATCCCCCAGTATACATTTCCACAAGCAGAGGAACATTCTCAACGACAAAATCAACCCTTAAGCCTACGTACTTCATATAAACAAGATTCACATCACGAATTTCAACTGACCCGAGGTAGCAAGAGTCTATTTCTAGGCGTTTAAACGACGGAAATGGCCCAATAATCCTTAGAGTCTTAAGACCTATGGATTTAGAAACAGATAGATGTTCTAACAGAGGACAGTTGCATAACAAGAATTCCAAGGCTACACCATTCACATTCACATTATTCAGAAATATCTTTTTAAGATACTTGACATGATCAATTGAGTCAGAAAAACTTCCCTTCAAAAGATTACAGGGATCCAAAGTATAACAATCGGTATGGAAGATTCTTATGGAAGCCTCGTCTGTCAAGTTCAGCTCAAGCCTTTGAACCTTCTTAGTAAGAGCAAATCTAAGCCATTCATCAATTGAACTTTTATAACTCTCAGTTAGATCAAAGTACACTCTGAATTCCTCTATGTTGGGGTTCTTATGCAGTGCTATGACATGATTAACCCATTCCACATAATTCAACCTCGCCTCATCAACTGGTAATCTTCTCTGTCCAAAAGCCATCTTTATCATTGATGAAGTGCCATCAAAATGAAGCTTAGTAATGAAGGTCCACAAATATCTCCATCGAGAAGAAAGTATGCTACTCGCAATTGCTTCCTTTAAGGGAAGGGAAGACAGTATCAACACTAATAATTCATCAGGTAGAATGCTGATTCTATCAATTGATGCACCCTTTTTATTCCTAGGCTGCAAATTAGCAAATTTGAAATCAACCCTTTTGAAATACATACAATTCAAATAGCAAGAGAACTAACCTTTGGGACTTTTCGACTTGAACACTCCACTCGCCCACGTTTCGCCATTATACAATGTATCACAACTTTTTTTTGCAGAAAAAACATGAATGTTAATTCTAGAATTTTGAGAAGAAACTACCAAATTGGTAAACTCTAAATCATCCAATTCCAAGCCAATCTCAATCGCCGCCACTCGACTGAAACCCTCTTTCCTTTCGGCTTTTGTTTCATATGGAAAATATCGCTATTTTAACCTACTTAAATTTGGCCGCATAATAAGGAAAAAAAAAAACTTCTATACACCTAATAAGATGATATGCTTTTTTATTTTGAACTGACGCTTATCCAATTAATATTATTTATTTTCACAAATGTTCTTGTACACCAAGTGTACGGATCCTAAATCCGTGTAACTAGGTTCATCCGATCCGGAGGTGCATTACACGCGTCTCACGCGCGTTCACGCGTCCAAACCCTAGTTTCACTGTTATGTTGATCTAACCTTTCACAAAAACTCATGTGAGACGGTTTCACGGATAGTTTTCGTGAGACGGAGCCCCATCACCACAAATAATATGTTAATTGTTGGGTTTGGATAGTGGGTAATTGGGTTGTGGGTTGATTCGTCTCACGCAATGCATTAAAATTCCGTGAGACGGTCTCACAAGAGACTTACTCCTAACATTTTAGTTTGGCGAACCTAACATTTTAGTTTGACAAACTTAATCTTTTTGTTATATTCGCATATTTTTTATGACAGACCTATAATACCTTTCAAAACCTTTATATTGTAAAAATATAACTTTTATGCATAATAATTTAACTTTTTCATTATAATAATATAACCTTATATTATTCTTTAAGTATATAAAAGTTATGAAATTTGTACATAAAAATTATATTAATATAACATAAAAGTTAAATTATTATAACATAAAGGTTAAATCATATTATATGAATTTTTAAAGTGAAAAAAAGTCTAAGTAATATCACTTAAATGTTATGATATATATATATATATGTAAAAGTTATACTAATATAACATAAATGTTATATTCGGTTAACATAAATGTTACATAACTTTTAATTATATTTTTTATACTGAAAAAAGTCTAAGTAATTTTACTTAAAAGTTATGATATTTGTACATAAAGGTTATATTCAGTAAATATAATGGTTATGTCATAAATAAAATAAAATAAAATTTGGGCGCAGTTTCGGGCCGGACCAAATCCGACCCGACACGACACGACCAGCACGCCCAATTACATAGATCAAAATCCATGCATTTGGTGCACACAAACACTACTCTTTATTTTCTGACTCTAACACAAATTTTAAATTTTATGATACGAATGTATTATCTATACTTATTTAATAACAAGAAAATACAGGCAAAATGGTAAATTTGCTTTTAAAAAGAACTGCTCATAATCCAAGTGTGAAATATAAAATTATAAATAAAAAAATAAAAAAAAGTAGTTACTTCTGATTTAATTGTTGTGTATTTTGTTTACTAAACTATTTTATTTCTCTAAAATTAACAGAGTTTCGACGACCACACATTTATAATATTTTGAGGAATTATAAAGAGATATTGGTGTTTAGTACTAATTGAGGTATCCTCTGGATAGGAGAAATTAGTGTCTGATCAGTTTATTGGGAATGTTGAAAATTGAAAATGGATGTACCTTTTACTTCATTGAAGAATCCTAGAGAATGAGAATGCGAATCCGATTGATTCAAAATGATATATAGTGAAAATGTTTGATTGGTTTCTTATCATATGCAAAGGTGATGTTGCAAAATTCAATCGCCAAACAATTTAATTTTGACAGAAATGTAGATGCTTCTTGTTTAATCTCATTTTGTTCATATTTATTATCTATTATTGTTACATTAATAGCGTATTATCTATTATTGTTCTAGTATATTATGACAAATGGACAATGGGTACTCAAATTGTGTGAACTCGCTTGGTGCAATTGGACGCGATCCGAGTCCGTCCCGAATTTGATGTTGAAATATTATATAATTTTTTAAAATTCGTGCAGTAACTTTATGTAAAAATATCATAATTCTTATGTGATATAACTTATACTAGTCTATCAACATAGTCATACATTTAAATTAAAATCCATATATCTTTAGTTCAACATATATTGTCATTTTTTATGTTAATTAGTATGAATGTACAAATATCATAACATTTATATAATACTTTAACTTAAAAAAAAGTAAAACAATTTCGACACAATTTGATCATACATTTATGTAATATTACTTGTACTTTTATATCAACATAAAAGTTATAATATATTATAACATAAAGGTTTAAAAGGTATTACATGCATGTCTGTGTAAATATTATTAAAAGGTTAAGTTAAGATATCATAAATGTTACACTAATATAACATAAAAATTAGACTAATATAACTAAAAGGTATACGAAATGGGATAAAGTGTGGGCTCGGACATCTAGATGCATGGGAGCGTGTGTGGGCACGTGAGGCACACATGGGGTGTGTGAAAATCACCTTCAGATCAGATCAATCCAATTGCTAGATTTAAGATCCATGCACCTAGTACACATAAATAATTGTACATGCTTCTAAAGAGTAGATCTCATGTGAGACTTTATATAAGACGAAGTTTATATAGATTATTAAAAGCTAGTAAACCAATTCTACACAGCCAAGTCAATCTCACATAAGACAATTTAAAACTTCATCTCACGTAAGGTTTTATGTGAGATAATTTTATATATTTTTTGATATTAAAAAGTTTCAAACTTGATACATTTATCAACTTTTAGGAATATATTAAATAGTCTTCAACTTGAAATAATGTTCAAGTTGAGAAACCGAATCAAAATCATTCTTAAGGTTTCATATACATTTTAGAAACAAGTGAGTCTTATGTGAGATGAATATATACATTCGTGAGATGAATCAACCCACAACCTATATTTCACAATTCACATGTAAATTTGTTAAAATGAGTTTATATTGTGAGTAGTAAGGATTCGTCTCATGAAAAATATTCGTGAGACTGTCTCAGATAAGTTTTTGTGCTCTTTTAATATATATATATATATATATATATATCTTTTCTTTTTTGAGCTACAGTAAGGGTGAGACTCCTAAATACATTATAACAGGTTTTGTTGCGTTATTCTATGATTTTATAACCATATATGCTCCTTTGAGAAAAAAACCAAGTAATTTCTACATCTTTAATTTTTTAAACATTTCCATTGATTTTAAGATTGATTTCAAACATTACTATATATGTTGGAAAAGGGAGAAATTTAAGAGGAAAAATTCATTTTTGGTTTTGCTTGGGACTTGTGTTTGATTTATTTCGAAATTTCAATTTTAATTCTATAATTGAAAATTTTGTTCAATTTAAATCTTTTTTCGTCAGAATCTGCATTTTTCAGTGGTTTATCCGCATGTGAGAAGCACAAACCACCAATTTTTAAATTTACGATTAATTATAGTGACATGAAAAATTTGTGCTTATATATAGTAATTCATTTTACATTTTTTGTAATTAAAAAGCAACATCACTATTACTGAATAAAACACAAAAAATGAAAAAAAAAAATTAATTAACAAAACAACAAATAACTTAAATCACTAATAAAACCTTATCCCAAATCTAGATCCTCATCCCTAATTGAAGAACACAACCCTAGCATACTCCTTCAATCAAAAATCAATCTCTATTCAATAATGGCAAAAACTTTTGTGCACAAGGTGCACGGATCCAAATCTGTGCACAACAATACTGTATATTATATGAAGTAATACTGTTATATTATATGAGTGATACTGTTATATTATATATAGTTTTAACAGTATCACTCATAACAGTATTACTTCATATAATATAACAGTACTATTGTGCACAAATCTGAATTTGTGCACCTTGTGCACAGGAGTGTATAATTTCTTCAAAGATAAAGTCATGTGAAACTATACATCCCAACATTTACTAAACACATCCTATTTTGAAAAAAAAATTAAAGATATAAATACACAATTTTTAGGATGTTTAGTATTTTTTGGTACCCTAGAATTATAGAACCATTACACAAGTTTCCAACAACAATATCTTCACTCGCTCCATATTTAATCTCAAATCCCCTCCACAAACCCAGAAAAATCATGTGCTCTCTATGTGGGATGGTTGAAAGCCATTCTCAACCAACATACTTCGTATATTAATTTGTCACTCATCGAAATTAGGTTCTAACGTAGATTAATCTTATACCTTTTAATTCAACAATGGCCCACATTAGGTTTTTCAATTTTATGGTCAAACATGTATTGTTACACATTTTAATTTTTGGTCAAAACCAATTTTTCTTAACAATTCTAATCTTAGAATATTTGATACTCCAAGTTAATTTTATTTTTGATCCTACCTTAGAGGCAATGTCCGATTTTGGTCCTATTATTTTCCTATCTTTGTAGTGATACTGTGAAATATTATGAAATTAAAATTTAAATATATCTTTAAGTAGTAATAGAGTCGTCAAAACGAGCTGAGCTCGTTGGGCTAGCCCATCCCATCATATTTTAAAGGTGGATTGGGGTGGATATTTAACAGCCCGCTTGAAGGCAGGCCTCAACAGGCTAGTCCATTTGGGCTGCAAGCTAGCCCACCTTAGTTTTTTTTTTTCCCCCTGAATTTGCGGGAAATGGTCTCTACTCAATTGATTATCTGCTAATTTATCTAAGTGGATCTTATTTCGTCTTTTATTTCCACATTTGTAATGAAGAATTGAAAAGAGGCAAAGAGGTTGGCTATGATGGAGTCTATAACCAACCAAGATCGCATCAAAATTGGCCACCATTATCTATTTAGGTCATGCGCCTTGCACGAAAAAAAAAAATATAAGTTTTTTTTTTAATTATTTATATACATTTTAGATAACTGTATTATATTAGTATATTGTCGAAACAACATAATTATTGACAATTTTTCACGTACATAATTATTAACATATCTAGATAATATTGTCAAGAATATTCTCAAACACAGGATTCTTCTAAGAGATTATATCTGGATTTGATATTTGAAAATCCAATAAATAAAGATTAGATATTATGATCAAGACCCGATTTTTTGGATAACGATTTTTAATAGGTTTCAAAATTGGGGAGAATATTTGATTGGGATAGAACTTATTCCATTAAGATTATATTCTTTAATATGTTGTTTTTACTCTCCAAAATGATAGGTTAAATATTTTTTATTTTAATAAAATTAAATAGGAAAAATATGATATTTTCTAGAAAGGAGAAATTTGGGGAATTAGGCAGGAAAAATACTATTTTGGGATTATTCTTGCAATATATTTATATATATTGATAACGTTCACAATTTTAAATAATTCTGTTTTTTTTTAGGCAAAACAAATTCTTTCATAATGAGTAGAAGTACACAAACCATGAAGCAGACCATCCACAAAAGTTGGTGGCTCTACCCATCTTCAAACGGATGTGTTGGAGTAGATCCAATGAAGAAGAAGTCATCACAACGCAACCATGGATCCTTCAAAATTTTCACCGTTTGCTCATTTCAAATTTCACAATTTTAAATAATTCATGATGTCATAGTAACATTTTAAACATAATTATATTCTAAAAAAATATCAAAACAAACAAAAAAATTCAAAATTTAGACGTGCAAATCTCAAATTCTAACTTTGAAAAATCCTCCCAGGCTCTTCTTTAAACAATCATAATTGTTAGGATTTGGATTAGTCAAAAATAATTAATTTATCGTGATTTTAATTGTTGCCAACAAAAAGAATAATAATAATATTTTGGATGGGTAAAATCAGGGAAATTGATTGTTCTCGTGATTATGTGACCGTTTTTGTTTTTAGGAAACTCAGCCCTCATTTCGCTTGTTGAGGTCTACTTATTAAAATTGATGGGTGTTTATATATATATATATATATATATATATATATATATTTATATATATATATATATTTATATATATATATATATATATATATATATATCTTCTTCATCTTGCATTTAAATTTGTGTCCTTAATTCACTCTACTCATACATGGGCGTATGTCTAATTCTAATGTGCTGATACGATAAATGCTAATTTTAAATCATGACAACCTAAAAAAATGTGATTTTATTTCTTATAATTGTATGTGAAACCTTAGAATAATTTTGATTCGGTTTCTCAATTTGAGCAAATGTTTCAAATTGAAGATTATTTAACATATTCTTAAAACTTGAGAATGTTTCAAGTTCGAAACCTTTTAATATTATTCCTAAATACATTATACATGTTTAGTTGTATTATTTTATGATTTTATAATCATATATATGCTTCTTTGAGAAAAAAACACTAAGTAAATCCGACACCCTTTTTTAAATTTTAAACATTTTCATTGATTTCAAACATTAGTTGAAAAAAGCAATTTGACATTCACATGATAAAGCGAATAGAGGAAATCAACTCTTTTTTCACAAATCTAATTTCAAATCTAATTTCGGAAACTGTCTCGCATAGATTTCTGTTAACTACAAAATCTTCAAATTTACTTTTGGAGGCACTATTATCGGAAGTTCCTTTCTTGCTCGTCTCCTCACACTAACTTCGACCTCATTAACTTCGTTCTTATGAGTGGCATAATAAGATTTCATCTGCAAACTTTTAATGGGCCTGCCTGTATCAACAATAAGTTTCTCAAGTGCAACAGCATTGTCCAAGAAATACACAAGCAATTCTAGTTCACACTCCACACCTCGATATCCCACAAATTCTATCTCCTTGAGCTGAGGATATGACCTCATCTCTGTAGTCTTCCCCACAATAATTAGAGTCCTCGGATTGCTAGTCTTCTCCTCAATACATACAGGATGTGTTGCCTGCAAGAAAACACACAATACAAGAACTTCGCCATTGCAAAATCAAGATAACATAGGATAAGGATAAGATGAATGGGCACAAGAAAAAGTTTACCTCAGAGCAAATATCAATTTTCCCTTCTTTATCTCTCTTATATTATCTCATCTCAATGAAATAATTAAGGATGAGAGAAAGAGTGACTCATGTTAATTTTAGAATGGTGGAGAGAGATTGATAATGTCTAAGGGTATTTTTTTTTTTTTTATATTCCTTAATTTATAACAAAACCTTCCAAACGACATTTATGTTGAATTGAATTGAGTATTATTTAGATAAATTTCAGAAAAGATAAATAAATAAAGATTAAAATTTTCAAAAATCAAGATTATATATTATTTTCAATAATCTCTAACCAGGGTTCTTAAGAAATTATATCCGGATTTGATATTTGAAAATAAAAAAACAAAGATTGGATATTATTGTCAAGATCCAATATTTTGGATAAAGATTTTAACAGATTACACAAGTTGATGTTTATATTTGAGAAAAACTAACTTCTACCCCATCTCTAAAATTTAAACATTTTCATTGATTTCAATAGTTGGAAGAGGCAATTTATTCTTCACATGATAAAGTAATATTGTGGAAATCGACTATTTGTGGCAATGGACGCAATAAAATCCATGAGATGAAAGGAAGCAAATACTAGAGAAGTAGCAAAAACTAAGTATAGCAAACAACTAAGAATAAGATTCTTATGAGATAATTTCACAAATCTAATTTTTGAAAGAGTCATGATCTTTTTTTGCAATTATGTCACAAAGTAACCTAGAAAATAAGAGTCTAGGTATACTAAAATTACTCAACACTAAATTAATATAAAATCCGACCTAATCTCCAACCATTTTAAATCCTTGAATTAAAGAAACAAATTTGTCGTTTCCTCTCAAGATATATTCTGAATTAACATTCATGTAATCATGTTGGTTGCTGCAAAAAAGGATCTGAATTTACTTTGTAAAGGCTACAAGGTTTAAATCTCTTGCTCCTTCAATTTTTCGTTTTGTATTATCGCAGGCTTCAGATTGCACAAGACTTTTCTGCATAAATTTATTTGCATGCTTTTATGTTGATTGCAGATTTTGGATAAAATAGATTCATCTATTGATAGAATCAGCACTCTACCTGATGAATTATTAGTGTTGATACTGTCTCTCCTGCCCTTAAAGGAAGCAGTTGCAACTAGCATACTTTCTTCTCGATGGAGATATTTGTGGACCTTCATTACTAAGCTTGATTTTGATGGCACTTCATTAATGATGAAGATGATTGAAGGGAGAACATCATCAGTGTTCAATAAGGCGAAGTTGAATTATGTGGAATGGGCTAATCATGTCAGGTTGAATTATGTGGAATGGGTTAATCATGTCATAGCACTGCATAAGAACCCCAACATAGAGGAATTCAGAGTGTACTTTGATCTAACTAAGAGTTATAAAAGTTCAATTGATGAATGGCTTAGATTTGCTCTTACTAAGAAGGTGCAGAGGCTTGAGTTGAACGTGATAGTCGAGACTTCCAGAAGCCTCTGTCACGACTACACTTTTGATCCGTATAATCTTTTCAATGGAAACTTTTCGGACAAAAGTAATCTTGTCAAGTGTCTTAAAAAGATATTTCTGAATAGTGTGAATGTGAATGGTGAAGCCTTGGAATTCTTGTTATGCAACTGTCCTCTGTTGGAACATCTATCTGTTTCTAAATCCATAGGTCTTTCGACTCTAAGGATTATTGGCCCATTTCCGTCGTTTAAACGCCTAGAAATAGACTCTTGCTACCTCGAGTCAGTTGAAATTCGTGATGTGAATCTTGTTTATATGAAGTACGTAGGCTCAAGGGTTGATTTGGTTGTTGAGAATGTGCCCCTGCTTGTGGAAATGTATATTGGGGGATGGATAATGCACATTCCAGAAAACGTATTGCAGTTCTCCAACTACCTTCCACAGTTAGAGATATTAACAATTTCTTTCACAATTATTAAAAAGGTAATTAGATTAAGATGCATATATGTTTCTGTATTGTCTTCAAGCTCATAACTATTTATTGATCCCAGCTTTTTCCTTTTTTGTTTTCACACCACAGACAACTGAGGACATTGAAGACATGTGTTCAGCTTTGAAAATGAGGAATCTTAAGCAATTGATAGTAAAAGCTACGATAAATCATGATGACTCTCTCATTCCGCTCACTAATTTAGTAAATGCATCACCTTGCTTGCAGAGATTTGTGCTCGAGGTAACCCTTTTCTTGTGCTTATCCATCTTAACCTTTTTCGATATGTTATCTTGATTTTACAATGGAGAAGTTCTTCTATATGTTGTGCGTTTTGTTGTAGGCAACACATGAGTCGCTTCTATTTTGTGAGAGCGAGGCTAGAAAGATTGTGAGGCCATATCCTCAGCTCAAGCAGATAGAGTTTGTGGGATATCGAGGTGTGATGAGCGAACAAGAACTACTTGTGCATTTATTAGACAACGCTGTTGCACTCGAGAAAATTGTTATTGATACGCGCTCTTCCGATAGATGGAGGAACTATTTGGAGAAATTTTATTTTGACACTCGTGAGAAGAGATTTACCGTGGTAGAAGCGGTTCGTGCAATGAAGCTACTTCAAGAAAAGGTGCCTCCAACAATAAATCTGAAGATTCTAATTTAGTTCTTAATTATACTTTAGTGTTGCTACTTTTCTGAGATTGAATGATTTAAAATGAGTAGTAGTAAATTAATCAGTGATGTTGGGATTGATATGTTTTCGAACTCCACACTTTCCTTTTGAACTGATATTTGAACAATTTTGAGCGGAATTTTGAATATAGTACTCTAATTTATGTGTATTAGAAATATGATCATTTCGAATCTTCATTCAATCTATCAGATTAATTACATGCCATTGACAGTATTAATTTCCTCTTTTATATTGTCCTTTTCATGTTATAAGGTTACAGAGCCTTTTTCTAACTGATGTTATAAATTGAGCTCTTTTTCTATCCCAATGTATCATCATCATTGAGGTCTCCTTTCTTTTGGATGTAAGATGAACATTAATCTCCAATATGCTATCTTGATTGTGCACTGAATTAGTAGTACTTATATTGTGTTTTGCTTACACATTTCTTGGCACAAAGGATCTAATTTTAATGTTTCTTAGAGTGCCATAAAAATGATAAAGTACGAATCCATGTTGATTTGTAAGGCTTCCTATCATCCTTTTAAGCTTCAAAAAGACTACTCAGTTCCTTTAACCATACAATGTAAACTACTAGAAACCACTAAATTCTTGATTCCAACGGAAATTAGAGCGTAGGAAAACTGAACATTGGAATTGAATTCCAACGGAAATTCTAACGGATTATTTCCGTTGGAAGTCCTGAGCATCATAAACTTGATCCTCTCTTCCGTTTGTCTATCTCTTCGACTTCTTATGTCAATTCTACAATGGAAAAATCAAGAGAAGTGACCATATTTAATAAGAGAAATCAAACAGGAAATAATACACACTTCATAATTTCAACACCAAACATTTTTTTTGTTGACAAAGTCCAGTAAACATCAATTGCTTACACAAACATTACTCTTCCTGAAAATTTCCTACCTCACTGAATCTGCATTTAAGAACATCAATGTACCACCTAAAACAAAATTAAATCAGAATCACCTCTCTCAAGTTATCTCCAATATTCTTCTGCAATTTTCGTAACAACAAATCAAAAATCTAACATAAATGCTAGATTTCAAGAGACCTATTTATTTAGTTGGATAAACCTTTGATTAAAACAGATACAAGACAACTGAAAGGGTTTTTATTCAGGAATATAGTAAACGAGCCACGTGATCTAAAACTCGTTTAGAAAAAGTGGACAACTTTATTATTGAACTAAACATTATAAGAATTAGAATAAAAGAACCCCACAGTGTGCAGGGTATAACAAAAGTACTGATCATGAGCTTCTAAGGGAAAAGAGGACATCGACTCTTTTTGGCAACGGAAGCAAATACAATAAGAGAAGTAGCAAAACTTAGTATAGCAAACAACTTAGATAAGATTCTTATGAGAGAATTTCACGAATCTAATTCGAGGAAACGGTTTCACATAGGTTTCTGTTAACAGCTACAGAATCTTAAGATTTACTTTTGGAGGCACTATTACTGGAAGTTCCTTCCTTGCTCGACTCCTTGCACTAACTTCAACCTCAATAACTTTGTTCTTATATGTGGCATAATAAGATTTCTCCTGCAAACTTTTAATGGGCCTGCGTGTATCAACAATAAGTTTCTCAAGTGCAAAAGCATTGTCCAAGAAATGGACAAGCAATTCTAGTTCACATTCCACACCTCGATATCCCACAAATTCTATCTCCTTGAGCTGAGGATATGACCTCATCTCTGTAGTCTTCCCCACAATAATTAGAGTCCTCGGATTGCTAGTTTTCTCCTTAATAGACAGAGGATGTGTTGCCTGCAACAAAACACACAATACAAGAACTTCGCCATTGCAAAATCAAGATAACATAGGATAAGGATAAGATGAATGGGCACAAGAATAAGTTTACCTCGAGCACAAATCTCTGCAAGCAAGGTAATACATGTAGTAAATTAGTTATCGGAAACATGAGAGATTTGTCATAAGCTTTCCTAGCTGTTACTATTATCAATTGCTTAAGATTCCTCATTTTCAGAGCTGAGCGTTGCATTATCTGTGGAGTCAAAACAAAAACGAAAAAGGATCAAGAAATACTACCACCACTACCTGAGCTATGAGACATTAATGCAGAAACATGCATCTTAATCTTACACTATGATTAGAGAATCCCGAGGAAATATCCGATGTTAATCCTGAGGAAATATCTAATGTTAATATCTCTAACTGTGAAATGTATTTAGAGAACAGCTGCAAGGCATTTCCAACATCCCATATCGATCCCCCAATATACATTTCGACAAGCAGAGGTAGATTCTTAACAACAAAATTAAACACCCTTGGGCCTGCAAACTTCAAATAAACAAGATTCACATCACGAATCTCAACTGATTTGAGTGTATAACATGAGTTTATTTCTAAGTGTTTCAATGACGGAAATGGCCCGATAATCTTTAGAGGCGAAAGATGTCTGCACTTAGAAAGGGATAGAAGTTCTAGCAGAGGACAGTTGCACAATAAGAATGCCAAGGCTTCATTGCTGACATTCACACAATTCAGAAATGTCTTTTTAAGATACTTGACATGATCAATTGAGTTAGAAAAAAGATTATACGGATCAAAAGTATAATAGTCGTTATCTATTCTGGAAGCCTTTACTGTCAAGTTCAACTCAAGCCTCTGAACCTTTTTATTAAGAGCAAATCTAAGCCATTCATCAATTGAGCTTTTATTACTCTGAGTTAGATTGAAGAACACTCTGAATTCTTCAATTTTGGGGCTCTTATGCAATGCTATAACATGATTAACCCATTCCACATAATCCAACCTCGCCTTATCGAACCTCAACTTATAACCGGCCGCTGATATTCTATCTCCAGAAAGTATTTTCACCATTGATGATGTTCCATCAAAATCAAGCTTAGTTATGAAGGTCCACAAATATCTCCATCGAGAAGAAAGAATGCTAGTCGCAACTGCCTCCTTAAAAGGAAGGGAAGACAATATCAACACTAATAATTCATCAGGTAGACTGCTGATTCGATCAACTTTTGTATCCCTACACTGCAAATCAACAAATAAACATGCAAATTAATTTATGCAAAGAGAACCACATGTGCAAATATAATAAGAAAAGAACATAGTTATAATTATCTACAATCTCATATCGGAGTGGTATCTCGTCCATTGCAGATTGCAATAATCTCAACTCCTCCTTCACCAAAATTCTCCCTCGAAACCCAAGTTTGCAAAGCTTATCCAAACAGCCAACATCAGCCATGTCCAAAACAGTAATTTCATCAATGCCCATTACTTTATCCAATGAAATCTGGCGTTGGCGAATGTTGTCATTTTTCCTTGCTCGCAATGACTGTAGTTCTTCCTCCAATTCTCTGATTCGTGAATCGTCTTCTTCACACTTGTCCACTGCATCGAAATACTCGTGCATAACTAACCAAGATCTCGAAGAATTCACAGATTTTGAACGTTTTCTTGTTCGATTGTAATCCATTAATCCATCTTCTCCAACACTCTTCTCAATCTTAACCATTTTCTCTCTTTTAACCATTCTATAGCGAGTGAGAAAATACTGGAAGTTTGGGAAGGAGAGAAAATGGGAATGAGAGAGATATTATTTACCCTATAATTAGATATTATAGTTAAGGTCCGAATTTTCTGGATAAAGGTATTTAAAAGATTTGACAAATTCGGGAGAATATTTGATTGAGATATATAGAATTTATCATTATATGCAAAGTCTCATTGATTTCATTACGTGAGGTGGATCGTGTTAGACTTAGTCGATGACCCGATCATCGGTTAGTGGGGCAAAGTCAATGGTCAAAAGTTAAAGTTAACGTGAAAATTTATTTGGACACATGAACTTAAACACCAAAGAATAAATTCGAATTGCAACAATGAATGAAGGTTATGACTTTTTGTTTCAACTGATTACAATTTTGAAAAGATAGTGATTTTATTTTGCAATTTGATCTTTAAATATTTTTTCTTGGGAATGACCTGGCATTTTACATTGCATGTGACGTGGCATGTTTACCGGACACATGGACTCCGTTAGCCGGAAAATATAAATATGATCTAAATGGCAACAATTAATAAAGATCATGATTTTGTTTGCAATTATTGAAAACTGGGGATAAATTTGCAATTTTTGAAAAAGTTAAAGAATAAATGTTGCTCCCACCTAAAATTTATATCAATATTCTGAATTTGTAAAGGCAAAACTTATAGCTTCAAAAATCTTTATATTAGTTCAACATTACCAACTGTTTCTAGCAATATTCTATTGTAGATGATTGTGTCACTTATTTGTAATCCAGTAATAAGATTACATACTATAAAGTATAGGCTACTTTATGCCAAATGCACAACAAGACTATAATTTAAATTGTATACTGAACTCTGCTTCACTTGATCATATTAAAAGAGGAAACTCATATATTTTAAGTCATAAATAAGTTCTCTGTTTTGCCACATTTTGCTAAGTAGATGGTGTTTAATGTGATCAAGTGAAGCAGAATTCAGTATACAATTTAAATTATAGCCTTTACTATGATTGGATGCCGATTTATGTTCGGGTACTATGTTCAACTTGCAGGGGAGCTCCTTTGTTTGGCGAGGCTGCACATGTTGTGATAGGATCGCAACGAGTTCAAAACACAGCTGAAAATAAATTTTAGAATCCGAGTCAGATTGTTTGCATTTAAATTATATGTATCGATATAGAAACATTTACCTCAATGTGAGTTCTTGACGTAAGAGATTCTTCGAACGTACAAAAACATTATGTGTATCCACACTGAGACTAAGCTTCGTTACCAACTCTTGAGCAGTGAAACTAAATAATTTTATGAATGATAATTATCATCATCCTCAAGCAACCGTATAAATAGGTGGATTAAGAAGTATTTTCCTTAGCATACAATATGCTACAAAGGAAAATTGCTAATTATCATTAATTTAATAACAATCAATTGTTGTGAAAAAGAGCCATCTAATATATCAAAATCAACAGTAATATTCATTGTAATCCTTAAAAGTAATTGCCTCAAAATAAAGTCAAACTTTGCATATAATAAGGCTTAATTGCAAAAAAAAAAATCTAAAGTTTTCCAGCTTTCTTTTTTCTGTTTCAGCCAATTATTTTAAAATGAGAAGCTCTCATGTGTTTCTGGGGCACGGACCCCAACCCGCTCCATCAGCCACATATATATAAATATTTTTTTGTCCTAATTTCTCCATCTCCAGTTCTTCTTCTCTTCTTTCTTTTTTCTTTCTGCATCGCTGCTCCTTCTCTACTCTTTTCCATTTCTTCTCTTTTTTTTTTCTTCCTCCATCTCCGTTCTTCCTTCTTCGCTTCTTCTTCTCTTTTTTTTTTTTTTTGTTTCTCCATCTCCGTTCTTCCTTCTCCACTTCTTCTTCTTTTTTTTTTTCTTCTTTTTTTGTTCTTCTTCTCATCTTTTCTTTTTTGTCCAATATAATTATCTATTGTTGTTAAGAAGTTGAATTTCATCATTCAACAACTAAGATATAATTTCATTTTTTGTTTTGGTTACTGAAGGATGATGACGATTGGTGTTCATAGAAGATTCAGTTTACACTATATCCATTCATGGATGATTGGTATTCATGGATGATGTTGCTGGTTTTTCCTCAATAGAGGATTCATATCCCAATTTACACTGCTCCTTATTTGACTCATGATTTCATCTGATAATGATTTTAAAATATTGAAAATCGATTATTGTAATAATTTGATATTTGCAGTAATAATTCTGTTTTTTTTTTCTCTTTATTATTTTTTGTTTTTTAATTCATTAAATTTTTATGTTTTTATTTTTCAATTTTTCTTTCATTCTATTCCCTTCTTTTATTTGATATATTTATCAGTTTTGTTTTTTAATGCAATTAAATGACTTGGGTGATAACGTGGTATTTTCGGTAGGAATATAATACAAAAAAAAAAATACCACATAAGAAAAAATATGTCACATAAGCGTCAATTATTTGAAATCATGAAATTGGGGGCAAGTGTTGCACTCGCCCGAAATTGGCCAGAAAATCGAGATTCCTGCAAAAATCGGACTAAAATTGGACAAATTTTAAGATAGGAGGACTAAAATTGATGATCAGAAAATAAGAGGATAAAAAACGGACAACGTTCCTAGGGAGGGCGAAAAATGAATTTTTCCCATTGATAACGTGAACTATTATGAAACTGTATACATCTTTAGCAACTGCGAGTTCCACCCAATTTATCGTCATCATTGAGCTCTCTTTTCTTTTGCAATCAACAAATTGAGTCAGTTCTTGAATGCACCAACTGTAAATCATTTGGAGTGCATGCAAACACTTACTAATATATCTTCAAGGCATATATTCGTTTGGCTAATTCTTCGTAGTATACTGTTTTTAACTTTCCATGCAGGCTTTGCTTTTCTGCTGTCCATTTCTGTGGCTGAAACTCTATCTTCATTTATTCAAGCAACGAAGGTCAAAACTGGGTAAACAACAAAAGAAGAAGCGAAACTGAGATTAAAATCTCACTCTGCTACCTAAAATGTGAAAAAGATAGTGTTTTTTTGGACAGTGATGATTATTTGTTGTGCTTATAGAGTTGAACAATTTATCATGATGGTTTCTTTTGTTAGCTTTAGTTACTAGCAAGGCAATAATGAGCCTTCTTCTGTATGAGATATTCTAACAGAGTTTTTCTCATTTTAAATTTTAGATTCCACATGATTGTAAGTGAAATTTAATTTGAGTTAATCATTTTCACAAAATAAGGTGTGATACTTCACGGATTAAAAGTTTTATATTTTCAAATTATTATTCGAATAAAAAGTAAGTTTTAATTATAACAAATTAAAGTTCAAAAACAAAGTTTAAAATATTACATGCTTTAAAAGACAAATTGTTATTATCCCTAACACTGAAAACACCTGCACAAAGGTCATGGGGGATAACAAGATTTTTATGAGACAATTTTACAAATGTAATTTCGGGAAATTTTTTCACATAGGTTTCCGTAAACAACTAGAGAATCTTGAAATTTACTTTTGGAGGTACTATTATAGGAAGTTTTTTCCTTGCTCGTCTACTGGCACTTACTTCGACCTCATTAACTATGTTTTCATGAATGGCAAGATAAATTTTCACCAAATACTTCAAACTTTTAATGGGTTTGCGCATATCGAAAAGAATTTTCTCGAGTGCATCAGCATTGTCAAAGAAATGCGTTAGCAATTCAATTTCGCATAACTCACCTTGATATCCCACAAATTCTATCTCCTTGAGCTGAGGATATGACCTCACATTCTTTCTAGTCTTCCCCACAATAATTACACTCCTCGAAATTGTCTTCTTCTCAATAGATACAGGATGTGTTGCCTGCAACAAAACACACAATACAAGAACTTCGTCATTGCAAAATCAAGATAACATAGGATAACTATAAGATGAATGTGCACAAGAAAAAGTTTACCTCAAGCACAAATCTCTGCAACTGCAAGCACTGTAATGCATGTAGTAATTTAGCTATTGGATTCATGAGAGAGTGATGATAATCTATCCTAGCTTTTATTGTCAATTGCTTAAGATTCCTCATTTTCACAACTAACACACATCTCGAATTGTCTGTGAAGTCAAAACAAAAAACAGAAAAGGATCAAGAAATAATACAATTATGAGACATTAATGCAGAAACATGCATCTTAATCTTACCCTGTAAGTAGATCTCGAGGAAATATCCAATGTTAATATCTCTAACTGTGGAATCTAGTTAGAGAACGGCAAGAGGACATTTCCAACCTCACATTCCAATCCTCCCCCAATATACATTTCGACAAGCAGAGAAAGATTATCAACAACAAAACGAACCTTTGGGCCTATATACTTCAAATAAACAAGATTCACATCACAAATCTCAACTGATCTCAGGCTGTAACATGAGTTTATTTCTAAGCGTTTAAATGACGGAAATGGCCCAATAATCCTCAGAGTCGTAAGATCTGTGGATTTAGAAATGGATATATGTTCTAGCATAGGACAGTTGCATAAGAAGAATGCCAAGGCTTCACTGCTGACATTTGTTAGAAAACTGGTACAATTACACTGGCCAATGTCGAACAAAACAGAAACAGGAAGCTACAAAACAAAATCTGCAAGTCGAGTCGAGGAAGCTCTCTCCTTAAGACGAGATACGCTCAGGGTAGTGCTCATTGAAATCTTGCGTATTGTCTCCCAAAGATAAAACGACTTCGTCTCTGGAATAGTAACACTACAAACTCGAGAGCTCCAGCGAACTTTAGTGCTTTGAGAATTGAGCCTATGCAGATGGAAAACAATGCAAGGTTTAGATTTTTTGTGCGTGTAAATGATGCATGTCGAACCCCTATGTATAGGTCTCCAACATGGGAGGTTACACCTGAAAATGATGAGAATTTACTGCCCAAAAATGGATCTTTAATTGTAAGTTAACGTCCCGTTCAAAAATAAGAAACTGTCAAAAATCACTCACGGCACAGCAACCTGACACCGACGCATAGCAACCTGACCCGATGCATCAGCAATTTGCTCCCAGCACAGCAAGCACCAACAGGATGTTGTTTTCCGGCGTGCAACTTTTGCCCAAAAATATAAACATAAGTTGGGTAAAATCCAAGCCCGATCCGCCCAAATTCAGCCTAACGTCCAATTAACAAGGACCAAGGCCCACAATCAAGGTCGGGTCGGGTCGGGTCCGAGCCTAGCCGAACCGCGCTCGCGCGTGTGTGTTGCACAAGCATACTATTCCAATAGTATACTAATTACTAAGCCTCTTCACATAGTTTTTCTTAAACTTGCATTTTTCAAGATCTATTTTCCTATGTGGGATAGTTAAGCACTTCCTCCCACATCCAAAACCTTTCATTCTCATATCAAGTGGCTAACTTTGATACTTAATTTCTCACTCACCAAAAATTGGTTTTGAGTGATTCAAAGTGCCTTGATTATCTACTCCAAACATAGATTAATCTTTTAGCATCCAATTCTTAAAAGGATTAATCCTTAACCACTTAACCATTGGTCAAAATGGTGCCACCACCACTTTACACAACCAATTTTCCAACAATCTCCCACATGAGTGGAAATTAATGCATGAATGCAGACTCGAAGTTCAATCCTCACGAGACCTTGTTATATAAGGATAGGTGGCTTTTGACCTTGAACCTTCCATAGCTCACATCGTCGGGTGCACCGACGGCTTAGTGGACGTTATGCCTTGAACTACTCCACCATCGTGTACACCGAGTCAACAACGCTTGCACAACAACGCCTCAAGTACCTTTGTTCTCATGTTTTTATCATTTTCGGCCATGGACACGTCTTTGGTTCATAAGTGTTCATTAGAAGCGGCCACCACTTCTCACTTACATAGGTGATATCCATACGAGTATCCTACCATATTCAACCTCCTTGAAGTGTTTTGGAATCATTAAAAGTCATACGACTTAACCTCACCACGTTAGTAGGCTCAACACTTGATTTTCTTTCTAGGAAAAGATTTTCCAAGTGTTTTCAACTAAAACTTTCTTAGTTTAGTTTTTCCATTGAACCATGTTCTTGGGATCTCCAATCCACATGGTTGGGTGTCCACTTAGAAAGTTTACAAATCTTGGATTTTAATCTCATTCCCTCTATCAACTTGTTCATTTGATCTCGATTTAATCCTTTTGTCAAAGGATTGACCAAATTATCTTTAGACTTCACGTAGTCGATCGACATCACGTCGGTCGAGATCAATTGTCTCACGGTATTATGTCGACGACGTATATATCTCGACTTACCATTGTACATATTATTCATTGTCTTACCTATGGTAGCTTGGCAATCACAATGTACTATCACGGTCGGAACCGGCTTACTCCAACATGGAATGTCCTCGAGAAAGTTACGAAGCCACTTGGCCTCTTCTCTCACCTTATCCAAGGCTATAAACTCGGATTCTATGGTGGAACATGCTATGCACGTTTGTTTTGTGGATTTCCATGACACGACTCCACCATCTATAGTGAAAACATATCCACTCGTGGAAAAGGAGTCCTTCGTGTCCGAAATCCAATTTGCATCACTATACCCTTCAAGCACAGCGGGGTATCTCAAGTAATGCAAACCATAGTCGAGAGTATACTTTAAGTATCTCAAGACTCTCATGAGAGCTTTCCAATGCTCGTTGCTTGGATTACTCGTGAATCTACTCAACTTATTTACCGAGCATGGAGGGTCGGGTCTTATACAATTTGTTATGTACATTAAACTTCCTATAATCCTTACGTATTCAACTTGAGCTACAGGCTCACCTCGATTTTTACTCAAGTGTACATTGAGCTCTATAGGTGTTTTGGCGATTGGATCGTCATAAACATTAAACTTTCTTAGCACTTTCTCAACGTAGTGAGATTGCGTTAGTGTTATTCCTTCAGACGTCCTTAAAATTTTGATTCCAAGAATCACGTCCGCCACACCCATATCTTTCATATTGAAGTTTCGTTTCAACATACGCTTCATTTCAACTATAACTTCATTGTTACTACCCATGATCAACATGTCATCTACGTAAAGACACACGATGACATAAATCTCGGGTGTGTCCTTGATGTAGACACATTTGTCACATTCGTTGATCTTGAAGTCATTTGACAACATAGTGTTATTAAATTTAACGTGTCATTGCTTCGGCGCTTGTTTAAGTCCATATAAGGATCGAACGAGTTTACACACCTTCTTTTCTTGTCCAGGTTCTATGAACCCTTTGGGTTGATCCATATAAATCTCTTCTTCTAGCTCACCATTTAAGAATGTCGTTTTCACATCCATTTGGTGAATTTGAAGATTGTGCAAAACAACAATCACTAGAAGCACACGTATCGATGTGATTCTCGTCACAGGTGAATACATGTCGAAGAAGTCATCTTCTTCTTTTCGTCTAAAACCTTTGGCTACTAGACGAGCTTTATACTTGTCTATACTTCCATCAATCTTATATTTCCTTTTTAGGATCCATTTATATCCTAAGGACTTACAATCGGGAGGAAGATCAACTAACTCCCACGTGTTGTTTTGCATGATGGAATCGATCTCACTATTGATCATTTTTTTCCAAAGAGGAGCATCAGGGCTCGAAAGAGCTTAATTGATCGACCTCGATTCATCATCCAACATATAAGTGATGAAGTCGGGACCGAAGTTTTTAGTAACTTTTGCTTTTTTGCTACATCTAGGTTCCTCTTCTAAAGGACTAAAACTACTTGTAGGTTGATTTAACACTCATTTATTAGAGCTCATTTCTATCATTTCTTTACAAGGATACATGTTTTCAAAAAATATGACATTTCTTGATTCTATTACCGTTCCCTCCGTCATGTTGGGTATCTCCGACTTATGGATTAAGAAACGATAGGCACTACTATTTAGTGTATAACCCATAAATATGCAATCGATTGTCTTAGGACCGATTTTTATTTGCTTAGGAGGTGGTACCTCCACTTTAGCCAAACACCCCCATACTTTGAGGTATTTATACGACGATTTACATCAATTCCACATTTCGTAGGGGGTTTCATTCTTTCCTTTTAAATGAATCTTGTTAAGTATATAATTTGTCGTTAAAACGGCTTCCCCACACAGATTCTGTGGTAACCCCGAGCTAATTAGCATGACATTCATCTTCTCTTTTAGAGTACGATTTTTACATTCGGCCATACCATTTGATTGAGGCGAGTAGGGAGCCATCGTTTGATGAATTATGCCACTTAGTGAACACAACTCCTCAAACGGTGCTACATACTCTCCACCTCTATCAATTCTTATAGCTTTGATCTTGCTATTTAATTAATTTCCTACCTCACTCTTGTAATTCTTGAAAGCTTCTATAGCTTCGTCTTTACTTCTCAAGAGATAGACATAGCAATACTTTGTGCAATCACCTATAAAAGTAATAAAATACTTTTTCCCACCTCTAGTTTGCACAAACTTCAAATCACACATCCTAACCGGATCACACTTTTGTTTCTCATTTTTTTCCTACCAATACTCGTTTTATCATGACAACCCTCATCGACTTCAGTTTTACTTTCTTTCCTTATTCTTCTTCCTCTTCAACTCAGAGTACTGATTGTTGTAATAATCATCCTATTTACTTCTCGTTTTCACCATTTTACTTGTGGAGTGGAGTGAGAAGCAGTTGGTGCTGGAGAGTTGTATTTCTCAGTCAAACAAGCAAGTATATTTTCGACAAAGACAAAGAAGAGAGAAAGAGAGGGAGATTTGAAGAGACGGGAAAAAAATGGGTGTCGTATCAAACAAGAGGAATCAGCTGCATATGAATCTATAAACGGCAAAACTGGATACATGGAAGATGTTGTGTATACCGGTTAAGTCCGGTGGTAAAGCTAAACGATACACGACTTCTCCAATCCGCTCCAAGATCTCGAACGGTCTCACGTACCTTGGTCTTAATCGTGATTATTATTTCATTTTTGATGCATACATTATAAAAGCAGTTGTCGAGTGATGGTTCGAATCTTAATACTCATGTGGTTCAACATCATAGGGAAAACTTCAAGTTGGAGTGTCAGTCAAGAAAGAGTTTAAGGAAAAGAAGAAGAGAACTTAAAGTGAAGTGTGTTATACGAAAGAGGAAAATGTTAAGGTAGCATAATTTGAATTTGATTTAGTCTCGCACCACAGTAGTCATCGTTTTCCCTTTAAAATCATCCAATCTATGTTTGATCCGTTAAAAAATCCAAAGCGTCTCATCATTATGAACGTAAGTCTAAAGATACTATCTATTATGAGATTCCTAGTGTCCTATTTCTGAAGTTCAAATCATGTGAAGTCCATTCTGAGCAATTATGTTATTCTAGTTATCGTCACATTTTATGACAGTTATATCTTGCATATTCTAATCATAAAAAACACATCATAAGGAAAACATCATGAAACATATCACAAAACATCCACAATTGGTCCCCATAGACCACAAGCATTAGTCGTGACTTTACGTATCACACCAATATACTAGGAAAAACACCACTAGCTCGTCATGTCATAGATAGGGGCCCATGATAGTCTCATCCATATGTAACCCAACGATTTGGCGAAACATACACACTAACTCACCTAACACCCTGTGGCTAGTGGCAGTGTTCACCGATTCACATAAGTTCACAGATAGCATAACATAACATAATCTATCACATAACACTGTACCAACTTCCGCAAACGGCCATTTACGCACACGAGCTCATGCTGCTGCAGACAGCAACTTAGTGGCGGCATCCAGCAAGCAGTATATCGATAACAATTACATCAAACAACGAGATCATACTTCATAAAAGCGGTTTAAAGAGAAAATATACATTAGCACACAAATTTTTAGTCGAGAAGTTTTCACAACCTCGTAGCCATAATAAAATATGAAAACCCTCTATGGTCACATCGATCTATCTTTCATCTCTAGCGTATGTAGGTCGGCTTAAAAGAACTCTATCTCCAAAAGAAATTCTCAAGTTTCAGCGACTATCCTATCGTCCTCGTCTTTCAACCGATACTATAGTTCGATAGAGATAAACGAATGGGTTGTCCTCGTGGCATAACGTTCTTAAGGTGAGATATGAAAACTAACCCTTATCGTCTACCCCACATATCACAACAATATTAATAACAACAGATAAATAAATAGCAGGTAACAAGATATAGATAAACATTCTTTTTATTAAATTCTGTTATTAGGAAGAGAAGCGTATAGGGAGCGGTGCTTATCCGTTCATCTTTAAAAGATTTTCACGTTAAAACACGTTTGAAAAAGAAAAACGAGCTTGAACAGAGCCTTACAAAGGGTAGAACTTTGTTCTGATACCATTCTGTCATGCCCAGTTTTCATTCTTAAAAATATCAGAGTTTCCTTTTGGGCATGAAGAAAGAAAGAGGAAAGAAACGTACATGATATAAAACAGAAAACCTTTGGAAATAGAAAACATACGATTTTACATATACAAATCTTCGGCATCTAGCCGAAATAAAACATTTAAACATAACAACGGAACATTATACAGGATCCATCAAAAGAGAGACAGTTTAACTTTACAAACGTGAAATATTAAAAAATATTGTTTCAATTAGGTTTTGAAAAGCAAAAAGAGAAGTCTTGATATGGCACCACCCTTGCTAAGGATTGTAGATTGCCTAAAAAGAACAAAGGCAAGCAAGCTAATGTGGTCGAGCACAAGAAAGACTTAGATGATAATGATCTTTGTGTTGTAGTGTTTGAAGCCAATATGGTGGATAACCCAAGAGAGTGGTTCGTGGACACCGGAGCCACTTGTCATGTGTGCTCGGATAAGGAGGTCTTCTCCTCCTATAAGGTCGTTAGTGGAAGAAAGCTCCACATGGACAATCAAGCTTCATCCGAGGTGGTTGGAAACGTGGTTCTAAAACTCACTTCGGGCAAGGAGCTCACTTTGAAAGATGTGGTGCATGTTCCGGACATCCGCAAGAATCTAGTTAGTGGGTCTTTACTTGTAAACCATGGCTTCAAGCTCATTTTCGAGTCTGAAAAATATATTCTTATGAAGCATAGTGTGTTTTTGGGTAGGGGTTATTTGGCCAATGGCCTGTTTAAAATAAATGTAATAGCCAAGCGCCAAGTTGTACCCAAAAAGATTAATGAGAATGCAACAACTTCCTTGTATATTGTTGAGTGTTGTGATTTATGGCATAATAGATTAGGACATGTAAATCTAAATGTTATAAAAAGGTTAGTAACCTTGGACTTGCTAAAAGTCGATGAAATAAACACACAAAATAAATGTGAAGTGTGTGTTGAAGCCAAAATGGCTAAGCTGCCTTTTCATAGTGTTGAAAGGAGCACAAAACCTCTAGAATTAATTCACACCGATAAGGTTCAAGAAAGAATTGAAGTAGCTCGGGACTGATAAAAGTTCTGAATATCGAGCTTAGCCAAATAATCGAGGCCTGCAAGTTCTTTGACGAGAAATGGAAAGGAAGAAGCCACATGAGAACAAGAGGACGAGCTTTTAGTAAAGTATCCAATTTTGCCATTTTTAGTTATGCTTATAAATTTCGAGGACGAAATTCTTTTAAGGGGTAAGGGATGTAGCGCCCAAGACAAAACGACGCATAATTGATTAATTAAATAAATTAAACCCTTAATTGTTTAATTTAATTATATGCGTTTCAGAAAAATGATAAATGCATGTTTAATTAAATGAAGGTATAAGTTAATCGAGAAACATAGATTATTTATCATAAGATGCGTATTTGAAAAATGAGAAGATAGAAATGAATTTGAGGTCAATCGGAGACTCGTAGCTCAAATGACGATGAAAACGATGAATAAGAAGAATACGACGTAAACGAAGGATTGAAAAGTAAAGATATTTGGATGAATAGTAAAATCCAAGATATTTTGGTGAATAGTAAAATCCAAGATATTTTGGTGAATAGTAAACCCAAGATTTTTCGATGAATAGTAAGATTTTTCGAAAGTCTATATATAACGCAAAAACGAGTCGTAAAATCGTTATTTTCGAACGAGGTAAAAATCGAGAAAAAAACGTAAGGATCTCTCTTCTCTCTCCTCTCTCCTCTCTCTTTACTCTTTTTTTGGTCGCCGCTGCCGCCGCCGTTGGTGCCGGAAACTTTTTCTCGGTTTCAGCCGATTTTCACACAGCTTGTAGGTATCGTCGAGACGATTCTAGAACAGGTCTTGGATTTCCATTTCGATATCTCATTCGCCGGAAAATGGCAAAACATCACCGGAAAAACCCTAACCCTTTTCCTTCCACCATTTCTCTCTCATCTGTTCTCTCTCTCTCTCCTCCTTGGCCGGAGCAGTGGCTGACCTTCCCGGGGTGTGGGGGTGTCGGTTGGTGGTGGTGGCGCCGCAGCCAGGGCTGAAAGTAGTGGTGTGTGCATGTGTATGCATGGTGTGTGTGTGTATGTATGTGTGTGTGTTGCTGTTGTTTGCTGTGGGTGGCGACGCTGTGCAGCGCCGCCGTGGAGGTGGTGGTGGTGGTGGTGGTGGCCGGCGCTGGTGGCGTCGGCGAGTCGGGGGTTTACAATTTTGAGCGGAATTTTGAATATACTCTAATTTATGTGTATTAGAAATATATTCATTTCGAATCTTCATTCCATCTATCAGATTAATTACATGCCATTTGCCAGTATTAATTTCCTCTTTTATATTGTCCTTTTCATGTTATAAGGTTACATAGCCTTTTTCTAACTGATGTTATAAATTGAGCTCTCTTTTCTATCCCAATGTATCATCATCATTGAGCTCTCTTTTCTTTTGGATGTAAGATGAACATTAATCTCCAGTATGCTATATAATGGAAATTAGGGCGTCAAAAAAGTGAACGTTGGAATTGAATTCCAACGGAAATTCCAATGGAACAAAAAATCCAACGAAAATTCTAACGGATTATTTCCGTTGGAAGTCCTGAGCATCATGAACTTGATCCTCTCTTCCGTTTGTCAATCTCTTCGACTTCTTATGTCAATTCTACAATGGAAAAATCAAGAGAAGTGACCAAATTTAATAAGAGAAATCTAACAAATTGAAATAGGAAATAATACACACTTCATAATTCAACACCAAACATTTTTTTTTTTGTTGACAAAGTCCAGTAAACATCAATTGCTTACACAAACATTACTCTTCCTGAAAATTTCCTACCTCACTGAATCTGCATTTAAGAACATCAATGCACCACCTAAAACAAAATTAAATCAGAATCACCTCTCTCAAGTTATCTCCAATATTCTTCTGCAATTTTGCATCCTCTTTTAGTATCAGTAAGGAATAATTTGCTCATAACACAAATTCTTACATATGAAATTGTAAAAACATCATGTTTTTCTTCTCCAACATTTAATGCACATTTAAAACTAGTTGTATTCTCTTTCACTTTTCTTTTTCATTTTTTTAATTCATTTTCTCTCCCTTTTCTTTTTCTTTTTTTTCAGTTTTTTTTTATAATAATAATAGGGATACTATGGAACCTTTTAGTGCAAAAAATGAGCTGAATTAAAATAGTGCAAAATTTAGAAAAAATGGAAAACTTTATTATTGAACTAAACATTATAAGATTTAGAATAAAAGAACCCCACTGTGTGCAGGGTATAACAAAAGTCCTGATCATGAGCTTCTAAGGGAAAAGAGGACATCGACTCTTTTTGGCAAAGGAAGCAAATAAAATAAGAGAAGTAGCAAAACTTAGTGTAGCAAACAACTGAGAATAAGATTCTAATGAGAGAATTTTACGAATCTAATTTCGGGAAATGGTTTCACATAGGTTTCTGTTAACAACTACAGAATCTTAAGATTTACTTTTGGAGGCACTATTACTGGAAGTTCCTTCCTTGCTCGATTCCTCGCACTAACTTCGACCTCAATAACTTGGTTCTTATAAGTGGCATAATAAGATTTCTCCTCCAAACTTTTAATGGGTCTGCGTGTATCAACAAGAAGTTTCTCAAGTGCAACAGCATTGTCCAAGAATGGACAAGCAATTCTAGTTCACACTCCGCACCTCGATATCCCACAAATTCTATCTCCTTGAGCTGAGGATATGACCTCATCTCTGTAGTCTTCCCCACATTAATTAGAGTCCTCGGATTGCTGCTCTTCTCCTCAATAGATAGAGGATGTGTTGCCTGCAACAAAACACACAATACAAGAACTTCGCTATTGCAAAATCAAGATAATATAGGATAAGGATAAGATGAATGGGCACAAGAATAAGTTTACCTCGAGCACAAATCTCTGCAAGCAAGGTAATACATGTAGTAAATTAGTTATCGGAAACATGAGAGATCTGTCATAATCTTCCCTACCTGTTACTATTATCAATTGCTTAAGATTCCTCATTTTCTGTGGAGTCAAAACAAAAACGAAAAAGGATCAAGAAATACTACCACCACCACCTGAGCTATGAGACATTAATGCAGAAACATGCATCTTAATCTTACACTGTGATTAGAGAATCCCGAGGAAATATCCGATGTTAATCCTGAGGAAATATCTAATGTTAATATCTCTAAGTGTGAAATGTATTTAGAGAACAGCTGCAAGACATCTCCAACATCCCATTTCGATCCCCCAATATACATTTTGACAAGCAGAGGTAGATTCTTAACAACAAAAAACACCCTTGGGCCTGCAAACTTCAAATAAACAAGATTCACATCATGAATCTCAACTGATTTGAGTATGTACCATGAGTTTATTTCTAAGTGTTTCAATGACGGAAATGGCCCGATAATCTTTAGAGTCGAAAGACAACCGCACTCAGAAAGGGATAGAAGTTCTAGCAGAGGACAGTTGCACAATAAGAATGCCAAGGCTTCATTGCTGACATCCACACAATTCAGAAATATCTTTTTAAGATACTTGACATGATCAATTGAGTTAGAAAAAAGATTATATGGATCAAAAGTATAACAGTCGTTAACTAAGCCAAAGTTCAACTCAAGCCTCTGAACCTTTTTATTAAGAGCAAATCTAAGCCATTCATCAATTGAGCTTTTATTACTCTGAGTTAGATTGAAGAACACTCTGAATTCTTCAATTTCGGGGCTCTTATGCAATGCTATAACATGATTAACCCATTCCACATAATCCAACCTCAACTTATAACCGGCAGCTAATATTCTATCTCCAAAAGGTATTTTCACCATTGATGATGTTCCATCAAAATCAAGCTTAGTTATGAAGGTCCACAAATATCTCCATCGAGAAGAAAGAATGCTAGTCGCAACTGCCTCCTTAAAAGGAAGGGAAGACAATATCAACACTAATAATTCATCAGGTAGACTGCTGATTCGATCAACTTTTGTATCCCTACACTGCAAATCAACAAATAAACATGCAAATTAATTTATGCAAAAAGAACCACATGTGCAAATATAATAAGAAAAGAACATAGTTATAATTATCTACAATCTCATATGGGAGTGGTATCTTGTCCATTGCAGAGTGCAATAATCTCAACTCCTCCTCCACCAAAATTCTCCCTCGAAACCCAAGTTTGCAAAGCTTATCCAAACAGCCAACATCAGCCATGTCCAAAACAGTAATTTCATCAATGCCCATTACTTTATCCCATAAAATCTTGCGTTGGCGAATGTTGTCATTTTTCCTTGCTCGCAATGACTGTAATTCTTCCTCCAATTCTCTGATTCGTGAATCGTCTTCTTCACACTTGTCCACTGCATCGAAATACTCGTGCATAACTAACCAAGATCGCGAAGAATTCACAGATTTTTGAACGTTTTCTTCTCCAACACTCTTCTTGATCCTAACCATTCTATAGCGAGTGAGAAAATATTGGAAATTTGGGACGGAGAGAAAATGGGAATGAGAGATGTATTATTAGATATTATAGTTAAGATCCGAATTTTCTGGATAGAGGTATTTAAAAGATTTGACAAATTCGGGAGAATATTTGATTGAGCTATATAGAATTTATCTTTATGCAAAGTCTCATTGATTTCATTACGTGAGATGGTGGCATTTGACTGAGTCGATGACCCGATCAACGGTTAGTGAGAGGCAAAGTTAAAGGTCAAAAGTTAAAGTCAACGTGAAATTTTATTTGGACATATGAACTTAAACATCAAAAAATAAATTCAAATTGCAATAATGAATGAAGGTTGTGGCTTTTTGTTACTGCTAATTACAATTTTGAAAAGATAGTGATTTTATTTTGTAATTTCATCTTTAAATATTTTTTTGTTGGGACTGACCTGGCATTTTACATTGCATGTGACGTGGCATGTTTACCGGACACGTGGACTCTGGCAGCCGGAAAATATAAATATGGTTTAAATTGCAACAATTAATAAAGATCATGATTTTGTTTGCAATTATTGAAAATTGGGGATAAATTCGCAATTTTTGAAAAAGTGGTGGTTTTTTTTTTTACGCCGGAATATAATTGTATAATTGGAGAATTATTCAAGCAGGCAAAATCCAATGTCTTAAATCTTAATGGAGAAAACTTAAAGAATAAATGTTGCTCCCACCTAAAATTTATATCAATATTCTGAATTTGTAAAGGCAAACCTTAGAGCTTCAAAAATCTTTATATTAGTTCAACATTACTGACATTATATTAAATACAAATTTTGATCTCTTTAGCCCCTCAACTACATAGAATCTAACTGAATGCAAAAGAGGAAATATGAAATAACATTTTAGCAAACCTGAACATATAAAATTGCATATACTTGAAGTATGATTTGGTCCTGACCAAGCTATTAATTGAAAACATATGTTTTCCTATTTCTGAAACAAAAAGATTCAAATATATTGAATCTGCAATGTAGCAAAAACGGATATTATTGACGACAAATAATTTAACACAACGGACCATATATAACACAGGTGCAGCTATTACCGGATATTAGCGCACCATACAATCATTAGAAGTAATGAGAACAATCTCCATCAAAAACAACAGAAAATCGGTTCAATCAAAGGTACGTTGTACACTCTATAAACATAAAATCATACTAACAAAATACAAATCACAATAATGCACATTCATCATATTAGGTTGAGGCAACCAAAACACAAACTTAGAAAAATTCTCAAAACCCAGCACACCTTATAGGCACTCAATTCATTTTTACCTACGCACAAATTAAATTTTAAGTATAAACAAAAATAATTTATTCTCCCATTTTATTCTTCAAACACAAAAAAAATTAATTTATAGGTCCCATAAATAGAGCACAATAAATGAAATTCACTACAAGAAAAATCTAGCGTTGTCATAGCCACCGTTGTCGTAGAGTCAGGAAAAAAACACTCATAGACAACAGTTTTTAACCGTTGTCTAAGACCCCTACAACAACGGCACAGACAATGGCTTTATAACAGTTTAAAACTGTTGTCGTAGGGATCTAAAACAACAGTTTTTTTATCCTCGATTTCCTAGATACCACAACAACGAGAAAACGGTTTATAAATGTTGTTGTAGACAATAAAGACAATGATGTAACAATGGTTAATAACCATTGTGGTAGAGCTATAACAACGGCAAGACAATGGTTTTTAACCAATGTCATAGATAGCAATGACAAAGCTATAATAACGGTTATTAACCATTGTCGTAGATATATAGGACAACGGTTTTAGATAGTCAAAAAACCAGGTAATTTTTTTTTGAAAAATCCGTGTATTACTAGGGTTTATACTAGTAAAGATAAAGATGAGGACAAAAGAAAAGGAAACAAAAACAAAAAAACAAAAGAAAATGAAATTTTCGAATTAAGATAGATGTAATAACATTCCGCATTTTCCAATAACATGATCTATTAGAAATTTTAAAAAAATTGAAATATACACAAAATGTTATAACTCATAGACGTGATTCAAATTTTTGAAATTAAAATAAATACAATAACAAACATTTAATATTTCTCTATAATTATGACATGTTAGAAATAAAATATAGTTTAATTAAAATCTCCTAATTATGGTAGGCGTGATTAGAGAGAATAAGAAACAAACATTCCACATTTATAGGAATTTCTCATATATATCTATATATATAATAATAACAATTACTCCCTACAAATAGAAATGTAAAAATTTTCCCACTCATTTTCACTTACTAAATATGTAATATATTAATAATTAATAATTGATAATTATTAAATATAGAAAATATATTTTTATGTGATCTTCTGCGTATAGAAATTGCATCTATCATTAATTATCTCATATTAACCAATCACACATTTCCTTATTTAGTGGGTATATCTAAATTTAAACATTATTTTTCTCCACTAAGTTATCACCTAAATTTTTATATATATAGATTGATATATATATATATATATAAGTTAATTTAATTAATTACTACTCACCAATTGAGTAAAAACATAGACGCCATTTTGTGATTCTCAATTTTCTAATTTTTTTACACCTATATATATATATATATATATATAGATTGAATAATAATTACAATTAAATTCGATAAAAAACACTCAACTTTTATACATAAAAAAGTAATTAAATAATATGTTTAATGATATTAAAATAGCATTAAACTAATAATTATGATATAAATTTATACATACATAGATTGGTAAACTTTATCTGCATAATTACATTTCAATATGAGAGATAAAAAAAACTCAAGATTAATATAAAATTAGTTGAAACATGTTTGATTGATACATTAAATAACAATTTAAATGATACATGTTTTTTTATTTTAAAATGTTTTAAATAAATTTAGATATGTCATTCGCAGCCAATTTTTGAAATAAGAGCAACTTTTTTTTTATTTAGTTTTTATCTAAAAACATTTTACGTAATTTTTTCAGTCCATTTAATATTTTCAAATGTAACAAATAAATGGAATGCCTATTTTGTTATTTTAATATACATTAAATTTAATTTGTGATGTGTATACAAACATAAATAAATTAAACAAATAAATTTGAACAATTAATATGTTCTCTAGAAAATATTTTAATATTTGAAAAATGTAAAATAATTGAGTACACTAACTATAAACGTTAAAAGAAATAATAATACTTGATGGAATCTAATAAAAAAATGTACAAACTGAAAAAAGTCAATATTAAAATTTAAGATACCCCTTTATATTTTGATTTATGCAATTGTATATCTCTAATTAGAATTTTAATAACAAAATCAACAAATATATTCTAATATATAGTGAAACACTTATTTAATATTTTCAATCAATTTATTATAAGTTTGTTCCTCCAGTAAATCGTCAAGATTTATGACAATATCATGACTATGAACATCATACTCAAGTTTTCAAGTGGGAAATATTAGAAAGTTAAACTATATCGAAATGGTGATAAATATATGAAAATTCATTGGTGGTGGAGGGGGGTTGATAGATAACATAATGTTGTAATTGGAGAATGAATGTTATTTGGCATTCTACTATATATGCCGATATGATGAAACTTTTTTTTTAAAAAATATTCAAAAAAATATTTGTTATATCTAAAAGATATTCTAAATAATCAAGGTTAGTTTTAATTTGTCAACGTATCTATATCAAAAAAATACAACACTTGAAATTTATATAACATCACACGGGTTATCAAATGAAATTGAAATATTATTAAGAACTTGATTTTTCCGTAAATTGACATTTTTACATTAAACTCAAAATATTTAAATTTTATGGTCATGCATCACACGGGTAACATATTATATTGAAATTAATCTCAAATAATATATTATTTTATGTTCAACAATTTCATATCAAAACACCAAAATAGTAATTTTTATATGTCCGTGCATCGCACGGGACCTCTATACTAGTTTGTGAAAAAAATAAAACTAAAATAGAAAGATTGAAATGTTGACTTTTGGCGGGAAATTACTTTCTTGAGAAAACATTAAGGAATCATTTTGTTATTATATATATATATATATATACTGTACAACAAATGTAGCACACATAAACATGTGATTTCATAATCACATATGCTCCTTGAGAAAAACTAAGTAACTTGTACCTCATCTTTAATTTTTAAACATTTTCATTGATTGATTTCAAACATTAGTTGAAAGAGGCAATCCAACCTTCACATGATAAAAGAAAATGTGAAAATCGACTCTTTGTGGGCAATGGATGCAATTAAATCCAAGAGATGAAAGGAAGCAAATACAATCAAAGAAGTAGCAAAACTAAGTAAAGCAAACAACAAAGATTGAGATTTTTATGAGACCATTTACAAGTCGAATAGATCAATTAAAGAATCATCAAATTTATTTTTGGAGGCACTTTTATTAGAAGTTCCCTCCTTACTTGAATCCTTTCACTTATTTCGACCTCATAAACTCTGTTCTTATGAGTGGCGAAATAAATTAGTTGCGCATATTCACAAGAATTTTCTCGAGCACAGCAGAGAATAGAGTGTGCAGCAATAGAGAAAAAATAGAGAGAGGCAGGCGTGGCGGTGAGAGAAGTTGGTGTGAGGGCTTCTATAGTCCTGTTGAATAGAAGTTATTATTATTATTATGGAAAAGTTTAGTACATACACGTGTGTGTATATATATATATAATATAGATATATATATATATATATTTTTTTTTTTGCTATTATAGTTATATATTATTTTATTTTTAATTTCTCTCATTCTTATATGTCATAATAAGTAAATAAGATCTTCTTATATACTTGAGGATGGAAGCTTTGGCATTCACTTAATATACAATTAATTTTGTAAATAAACTACCTTATAAGTATCTAATAATATCAAAATCCATAAACTACATACTAAGTCTTATTTTAAATATTTCTTGGTTGATTTGTTTTAATAATATAGCATGTCTAATATTAATTCGAATCAACCATTAGACAATCCCAAAAGTTCACATAAATAATAAGATACGTTGTTTTTTTATTCGGGGTGTTATACATAAAGATTACATATATTTAATATGTTGTTTTTTATTCTCCAAAATGATAGGCTAAATATTTTTTACTTTGATAAAATTAATTAGGAAAATATGATATTTTTTAGAAAGGAGAATTTGGGGAATTAATTAGGCGGGATTAATTAATTTTAGACTTTATTTATTTTGTTCATTTAAAACTGTATCCTTTATTTATTCTACTCACATATTGGTGTGTCTAATTTTAACGTGTTGATAAGATTGATAATTTTTTTTTTACTACTCGAATCCAAGACTTTAAATCTAGATAGTAGATACCTTTACCACTAAACTATCATATTTCGTCGAGATTGTTAATTTTAAAATCATGACAATCTTAAAAAAAAAAATGTGATTTTTTTTTAAATGTATATGAAACATGTGAAAAACCTTAATAATAATTTTGATTCAATTTCTCAACTTGAGCAATGTTTCAAGTTGAAGACTATTTAACATATTTTTAAAGGGAAATTTTCATTTTTGATCCTTCCTTAGAGGTGGTGTCTGATTTTGATCCTATTAATTTCCATATCAATTTTAATCCTCTAATTGTTCTGACATTTTAGTTAGGAAAATAATATGGCATTTTAGTTAAAATATAATACAAAAAAGAAATGTCACGTGCGAAATGAAATGCCACATAAGCATTAGTTCACTGGAATTGTGGGCGAGTGTGTGTCACTCCCAAAAATAAACCGGAAAATACGAATTCCAGCAAAAAATGACTGAAATTGGACAAAGTTTTCAATTAGAGGACTAAAATTGATAATCGAAAATTAACAAGATCAAAATCGGACACCGTCCGTAAGAAATGACCAAATATGAATTTTCCTTATTTTAAAAATTTGAGAAATGTTTCAAGTTTGAGACCTTTTAATATATTCATAAATACATTATACATGTTTTGTTGTGTTCTTTTATGGTTTTATAATCATATATGCTCCTTGGAGAAAAAAACTAAGTAATTCTACACTATCTTTAATTTTTAAACATTTTCATTGATTTCAAACATTAGTTGAAAAAAAGCAATTTGACCTTCACGGAAAAGAGGAAATCGACTCTTTTTGGCAAGGGAAGCAATTAAAACCAAGAGATGAAAGGAAGCAGATAAAATAAGAGAAGTGGCAAAACTAAGTATAGCAAACAACTAAAGAGCAAGATTCTTATGAGACAATTTCACAAATCTAATTTCGGGAAAAATAATCTCACATGGACTTCAGTTAACAGCTAAAGTATCTTGAGATTTACTTTTGGAGGCATTATTAATAATCTCACATGGACTTCAGTTAACAGCTAAAGTATCTTGAGATTTACTTTTGGAGGCATTATTACTGGAAGTTTCTCCCTTGCTCGTCTCTTTGCACTTACTTCGACCTCATTAACTTTGTTCTTATGAGTGGCAAAATAAATTCTCTCCAAATACTGACAACTTTTAATGGGTTTGTGTGTATCAACAAGAATTTTCTCGAGTGCAACAGCATTGTCCAAGAAATGCGTAAGCAATTCTAGTTCGCATACATCACCTTGGTATCCCACAAATTCTATCTCCTTGAGCTGGGATATGAACTCACATTCTTTCTAGTCCTCCCATCAATAATTACAGTCTTATTCTCATGAATAGATAGAGGATGTGTTGCCTGCAACAAAACACACAATACAAGAACTTCGCCATAGCAAAACCAAGATAACATTGGATAAGGATAAGATGAATGTGCACTAGAAAAAGTTTACCTCGAGCACAAATCTTTTCAACTGCAAGCACTGTAATGCATGTAGTAACTTAGTTATCGGAATCACGAGAGAGTGATCATAATCGATGGTAGCTTTTACTGTCAATTGCTTAAGGTTTCTCATTTTCACAGCTGAGCACACTTTTTGAATTGTCTGTGGAGTCAAAACATAAATGAAAAGGATCAAGAAATATTACTACCACCACCACCTAAATTATGAGACATTAATGCAGAAACATGGATGTTAATCTTACCCTATAATAAGTAGATCTCGTGAAAATATCCAATGTTAATATCTCTAACTGTGGAATATAACTAGAGAACAGCGAGAGGACCTTTCCAACCTCCCATCCCGATCTCCCCCCAATATACATTTCGACAAGCAGAGGAAGATTATCAACAACAAAATGAACCCTTGAGCCTACATACTTCAAATAAACAAGATTCACGTCATGAATCTCAACTGATCTGAGGCTGCAACATGAGTTTATTTCTAAGCGTTTAAATGACGGAAATGGCCCAATAATCTTTAGAGTCATAAGACCTTGGGATTTAGAAACGGATAGATGTTCTAGCAGAGGGCAGTTGCATAAGAAGAATGCCAAGGCTTCACCGTCAACATTCACATGATTCAGAAATATCGTTTTAAGATACTTGACATGATCAATTGAATCAGAAAAACTTCCCTTCAACAGATTACAGGGATCCAAAGTATAACATTCATTATAGAGGCCTCTTCTGGAAGCATCGGCTGTCAAGTTCAACTCAAGCCTTTGAACCTTCTTAGTAAGAGCAAATCTAAGCCATTCATCAATCGAGTTTTTATAACTCTGGGTTAGATCGAAGAACACTCTGAATTCCTCAATGTCTGGGCTCTTATGTAATGCTATAACATGATTAACCCATTCCACATAATTCGACCTTGCCTTATCGAATCTTGCCTCATAACTGACAAAAAATTCAACCAGCCCTGTTGATGTTCTATCTACAAAATCCATATTCACCATTGATGAAGTGCCATCAAAATCAAGCTTAGTAATGAAGGTCCACAAATATCTCCATCGAGAGGACAGTATGCTAGTTGCAACTGCTTCCTTTAAAGGAAGGGAAGACAAAATCAACACCAATAAGTCATCAGGTAGAATGCTGATTCTATCAATTGATGAACCTTTTATATCCCTACTCTGCAAATCAACATATAAACATGCAAATTAACAACACTCAATTAATAAGCTAATTTGATATCAATCCTTTTGAAATACATATAAATTCAAAGAGCAAAGAGAATAAACCTTGGAGACATTTCTTCTTGAACACTCCTCTCGCCCACGTTTCGCCATTATACAAAGTAAATTCACAAACACTAATCAGTTAAAGAACATGAATGTTAATTCCAGAATTTTGAGAAGAAACTACAAATTCGGTTCTTAAATTCAATAATGAAAGTATTTAGAACAAATAATTACCAAAATCAACTCTATTATCTCAGTCGCCCATCTTCACTACATCAATTCATCGTCACTTGACTGAAACCCTATTTCCTTTCGGCTTGAACACTTCCGAAGATTTTTTAACATTTTTCTAACATCGTATTTGAAAATCCAAAAATAAATTAGATTAGATATTATACTTAAGATCCGATTTTTTTGGATAAAGATTAGTACTCTTCAAAATGATAGGTTAAATATTTTTTTATTTAATAAAATTAATTAGGAAAAATGTGATATTTTTTAGAAAGAAAAAAATTAGGGAATTAGGTGGGAACAATACCATTTTGGAATTATTAATTGATAAAAAATAGGTGTATTTTAATATTGATCAATTTTGGATTTTCTGTACCGTTCTCATATGTACTTGTGTTTTTTGTATTAAAATATTTTTTATATTGTTTTCATAATTATTCAAGAAATTTTGGAGTATTTTCAAGTTAAGAAACATGATCATAGGTTAAGGAATGAACTCGGATTGAGTTTGGGCCATTTTGGACCCAAAAGCCAGTGTATGGTAAAATATACCATAAGTGATGGTATGTAAATTATCTGTAAGGGACAAAATTATTTAGAGAGTCAACTTAACAAATGTGGTGACTGGTGAGTGTGTAGACATACAAATTTAACGTTAAATTATATTTCATCCTGTGTAAAATTAATTTATATTTATTTTGGGATTAATTCAATATAATTTTTAAATTAAATAATCAAATTAATTGATATTTCATACACATTTTGTTGGTTAATTAAAAGACGTCACATGTCAAAATGTTGTAGGTATTATCAAATTAAATCACATTACTTAAACAGAGTTTTAGAGTTATTGAAATTCTACTTCTGGATATGATCAAATAATGGTGGATCAATCAAATCATTTCACTCCTACTTTGAAGTCTATCAGATTCTCATCTAATTCAACATTAAAAAACACAATTACACAGCAATTTGAAGAGTTCAAGAGCTAGAGGAATTCTCTCCAAGGATCTTCAAAGGCGATTCAAGTTCTAATCTTTTAACGATCTTCAAATTCTAATCTTTTAACCTTTTAACGATCTTCAAATTCTAATCTTTTAAGGATCTTCAAAGGCACTTCAAATTCTTCAACAATCTTCAAGGCGATCTTCAAAGTATTCAAAAGGAAGCCACAAGAAAGACGTTCAATACGAGATCAAGGTGTTGAACCCCTCCAATTGATCTTTTTCAAGTTGAAGATCATTAAATTCAAAGCAATCTTCACAACTGTTCCTTCAAGAAATTCAAATCTGAAGAAATTTTGACCAAAGTCAACTCAAAATATTGAAGAAAAGAATCAAATGATTCGAGAAATTGTAACCCAAAATTCATTTTGATTCGATAAATTCAATTTGTGCAAATTTTTTGTATTTATTTAACGCCAAAACTTTTGTGCCCCAGGGGCACAGATCTTAGATCCGTGTCTCCAACCCGATCTGACCCGATTGACTCAGAAAACGGGTCCACGCTCACACACGCGCACCCCGTGCCTTGAACGCGCTCGCACCTTCAAGGTATCACCTGCCGCGCGCACCTTGAAGGTATCCATAGTCAAGATAACCACATGGTCAATGTAACCACAGGTATACCTCCAAGGTATCACATGGATACCTTCAAGGTATCTATGGATACCTTAAATACCTACGCGCACTTCCACACCCCGCACGTGCGACACCCCGCGCGCGCACTGCGCGCCCATGCATGCATCCATGCCGATCGCGCACTTCACGCTCATACACCCACACTTCCACACCCCGCACGCGCGCACCGCGCGCCCATGCATGCATCCATGCCGATCGCGCACTTCACGCTCATACACCCACACTTCCACACCCCGCGCGCGTGCACCGCGCGCCCATGCATCCACGCCGATCGCGCACTTCACGCGCCCACGCCATGGATACCTTGAAGGTATTCCATGGATACCTGCAAGGTATATATGTGGATACCTGAAAGGTATTCCATGGGTACTTGAAGGTATACATGTGATACATGTGATGTTTGAAAAAAGGTATTTCATGGATACCTTGAAGGTATACATGTGGATACCAAAAGGTATTTCATGGATACCATCAAGTTATACATGTGATACCTAAAAGATATTCAATGGATACCTTGAAGGTATCCTTGTGGATACCATGCACCCACGCCATGGATACCTGCGCGCGCCCATGCGCCTACATCGGGTGCGCACCTCACAAGCCGCGCGCACCTTCATCTGAAATAGGTGTGATAATTTCAAGATATCTCATGGATCGCACCTTCATCTAAAATGAGTGTGATACTTTCAAGATATCTCATGGATACATTGATGGTATACATGTGATACCTTTTTTTTGTATACATGAAAAAAAAAAACCTAAGCGAAAAAAAAATTAAAAATTAATGTGGGGCCCACGGGATGGGCTGGGGACACGGGTCTAGATCTGTATCCCCGGAATACAGGAGACTTACTCTTTATTTAAATATCAAAAGTGGAAACCCCCATTCTTAACCGTTTTAATTTACCAACATTCTTTTTGTCAAATTTTTATAAATTATTCTTTTTTAGCCAAGAGAACATTTTTTTGTCCCATTATACCCTTTTAGCATTCAGATTTCTATGTTCTTTTATTTGTTTCTTGTCCCTCTCTCATCTCTAATTCACATATCCTTCTATTAAAAACACACAATATTCTCCATTAAAAAACTATTTTCCATGTATCGACGTGGCTACGGTGAGCGATGGTGGCTGGGAGCAGATGAAGATCTGTGTAAGTTTCTCACCCATTTTTATTTTCTTATTTTTCTACCAACGTTTAATCATTGTGCTTAATTTTTAGGAAGGCTGCGTAAGGTTCAATGCCCTCCCCCACCTTTTTTTTCTAATTGTTTTTCCATTACCTTTTAATGATTCTTCTTAGAGTAACACTCTTGTACACAAACTGCACAAATTCAGATTTGTGCACAACAATACTGATATATTATATAGAGTAATATTGTTATATTATATGAGTAATACTGTTAAAACTATATATAATATAACAGTATCACTCATATAATATAACAGTATTACTTCATATAATATAATAGTATTGTTGTGCACAGATTTGGATCCGTGCACCTTGTGCACAAAAGTTTTTGCCTTCTTCTTAAGTTTGTGTATGGCGGTTGTTTAAATTTCAGTCCACCCCTCTTTTTTTTTTTTTCCTTTGTCCTCTTTAATTTTTCAATCACTTTCTTCTCCAACTATTATTACATTTGATTTCATTACAAAATCAAAGATGCACTTTAATTCAATTCATTCTTCCATTTCTTTCCGATTCAAAAACACGCATTCTCAAATAAAGTTATGGTTTTTTATGGAATGTATGTTCATGATTATTTAATAACTTATGTTGGTACGGATTATTATATAATGCTATGAGATGCTCATAAATTAATGATTTCAGGTTGGTACGAGCTAAAATATTGGTTGGTATAAGCTTTGAAATTATGGTACAAGTAGAAGTATTTGTTGGTACGAACTACTAATTGTTGGTATAAGTTGAAGTATATATTGATACAATTTAATTACATGGTAGTACGGGCTGAAGTATACATAGGTACAAAGTTAATTATATGGTGGTACGGCTTTAATTATATCGAGGTACGACCTAACAAAAGGTTGGTGCATACTTAATATGTGAAGTTATAGACTTAATTATATGGTGGTATATGTTGAATTATAGGTTGGTATGACCTTTATCATCTACCTGAGTTGATTTTTAAATATTTATCTTAGTTGATTTCTTATTTGGTGTACTATTTTCTCATTCATTATTTGACATTTTTGCATGTAGGATAATAGGGGCAGACATGTGATTATTGGGAAGGAGATGAATATAAATGTGACATGTCCGACTATATCATATTGTCACCAGTGGATAAGAGGATTACTTGTACAAATAACATTGAACATCTTAGTACGTCTACAAATGATCATGTTGGAGAATCATATGTTACACCATGCAAGACAAAGGGGGAAAGACACTACAACATATGTGGAGAAATATGACACAACCAGAAAAGTTGCTCAATAACTCGAACTGAGGTCCTTCATGATGAAACTCATTGATCGAACAATTGGGTTTAGATGATTAAGTTTGTTGTACTTTTACTTGTTGAATAACTGGAATTGTGTTATATGATTTGTTGTTATTGTGAATGTTAGTAATTATGGATCAATTTTTTTAAAACAAATTGTATATTTTGTTGTTATTTTGAATGTTAGACAATTGGATTTGATTGTGTTATTATTTTTAAACTAACTAAAATTTAAGCCCGTACCAAATAATAGTGTAGCCCCCACCAACAATAGTTCAACCTGTACCAACAATAATTCAATTCATATCAATAAATATTATAACACGTATCAACAAAAATTATATAGTTCGTACCATCAATAATTCAGTTTGTACCAACAAATACTATAACCTACCAACAATAATTTAGTCTGTACTAACAAATATTATATCTCATACCACCAATAATTCAGCATTTACCAACAAGAAGTATAGCCCATTTCAATAATTATTTCACCCGTATGAACAAATAGTATAACTCGTACCACTAATAATTGAGCCCCAAATTGTATAACTCGTACCAATAAATATTGTAGCCCGTACAAACAAATATTATATCTCGTATCAACCATTCTTCAATCCGTACCAATAATATTTTAGCTCGTACCAATAAATGTTATAGCCTGTACCACTAATAATTAAGCCCGTATCAACAATTTGTATAGCTCGTACCAATAAATATTGTAGCTCGTACCAGCAAATATTATATCTCGTACCAACCATAATTCAACCCATACCAATAATAATCTCATACCAATAAATGTTATAGGCCGTAACGACAAATAGTATAACCCGTACCACTAATAATTGAACCCATACCAACAAATTGTATAGCTCATACCAATAAATATTATAACTCGTACCAACAAATATTATATCTCATACCAACCATAAATCAACCCGTACCAATAATAATTCAACTCGTACCAATAAATCTTATAGTCCGTACTAAAAATAATTCAGCTCGTGCCGACAATAATTCTTTATTCTTATTTGTTTAACAAAATGTGAAGCAAGGTTAATGCATATGATCATTACTAACATATCAACCTCCAAAACATTCTAAAAGATGTTAAAATATGGAAAGATTTACATGTTTAATCAACAACGACTACTTCACCTAAAATTACAAGACTAATCGAAATTTATTTGTCCTTATCATGATAAGGTTACTTGTGCAACGGATTCCAAGTATTGTTTTGAGGCGCTTTCTTCTATTATCTTGAAATTTGCATTATAGTTTATAATACAGCTAACGACCCCCACTTATGTTCTTCAAGACTTCTACAACCTGCAGTAAGTCAAATTCTCTTTAAACATTTTAACTCATATAGGCAAATAATCATTCTTCTACATGAATTGTAAAACTAGGAAAAGTTTGACCATTGTTTTATCTAAGGTGGAAAGTTCATGATGAATGAAAATAATAAATTGCAAAAACCAAAAAATATTGTATGTGTCTATGCTCCATGAGCCTTGAAAGTTCGAAGATACACCAGTGCCTTGAATGTAGAACAACAGTAAAAATAGATTTTCCACAACTTACGAATAAATGAATTCATAGAAAATAACATTGAACATACAAATTGCATGCCAAATTAACAATTCTTAAAATACATTAGGTAGACGACCACCAGTGACATTGTCAAAACCTCCTTATAAATTGTGATTGTAACTGCTCGCACCATTAATAAAGACTTGAATTTTTTTTCAAACATTAAGATTTTTCTTAAAATTTAATCCTAGAAAGTATTCACAAATCTATAAATCTACCTTAATTGAACAAATAATGATACAAATAATTGTAGATATATCCCATTTGAATATGATATATATTAATCACTTCATTAAACCTCAAACAAAAAATATACTCAAAACTAAATACATTTGCAAATAAACTTCCACAAAAGTTAGAAACCCACACCCATAATAAAAAGTTTCAACATCCAAAGTGCATAATATATCCTATTTGTGTGTTTATGAGTTGATTGTTTGTTTGGTTATTCGGCCGGTAATTGAGCATGTTTTAGTAATTAGATCAAAATTCGGGAGATGAGATTTAATTATGGAAGAATAATCACATGATACATAAAAAGACTTAAATCGGGAGATTAAGGAATTTATGTGATGAGAAATCAATCTTAGGTACTTTTGGGAGTTGTTATGTTTCAATCAGATTGAGTAGAGATACCTCTGGTGACATAATAATCAACCGGTTAACTGACTCGGGAGAGCTGTTAATTCGACATATGTAATTGCTCATATAGGATGATTGATTAATGAACTTGAATTGGTTAAAGTGATGTTTTGATGAGAATTAGATAAAAACATGTCTTAGAACCTATCTTAGATATTTGTTATTCTTGAGTGAATTTATCTGCGTAATTACTTTTCTATTGAATTAATCTGCAATCAGTGTGATTTGATTTTCCTAGATAAAACTGAAAATTGAATTTGAGTAATTAGTTAGTGTCTAGATAGACAATCTCTGTGGGATCGACCTTGCTCACCACTTCTACACCGTACACTTGCAGGAGTAGCTAAAAGAAATTAGTTAACAAGTTTTTGGCACCGTTGTCGGGGATTGGAGTTTAGGATAATTAATATTCGAATTCTGTTTTTATTTTTAGTCTAGAATTTTTTTATTTTTTTTTTATTTTTCTGATTTTTAGAGAATATCGGATACTTGTCTTTTAGGTGTTTTCAGATTGTGCATGAACACTCGCTCTAAAAAGGCGCTAGATTCGGGGATTGAAGCAACTTGCAGACGTAGTAAAACACGAAGACAACTATTCACTCAAACTCAGTTGGCTGAAGATAATTGAATATGGCAAGTGCTAAACTATCAAAGAATCGGAGGAGTGAACCAAGTACCATCAGTTGGTGCTCAGAGGGCTGTTAGAGACTATTTTCAATTCTGTTTATTATTTTTTTATTCATTAATTAAAGAAAATTTGAAAAATAAAAACACAAAAATCTAATTAAATAAAAAAACAAAAAATAATAAAAAGAATATAAAAACTTTTTTTAATTTTGTTTATTATTTTTGTCTTTTTTAATTCAATAATTAAATAAAATTTGAAAAATAAAAACACAAAAATTTAATGAATTAAAAAATAATAATAAACAGAATTTAAAATAAAAAACTGTTTTTCTTATTCTATTTATTATTTTTTGTTTTTTAATTCATTAATTAAATAAAATTTGAAAAATAAAAACACAAAAATTTAATGAATCAAAAAATAAAAAATAATAAATAGAATTGAAACAAAAACTGTTTTTTTTTTTAAATTATGTTTATTATTTTTTGTTTTTAAATTCATTAATTAAATAAAATTTGAAAAATAAAAACACAAAATTTAATGAATTAAAAAATAATTAATAATAAATAGAATTAAAAAAACTCTTTTTTTAATTTTGTTTATTATTTTTTGTTTTTTAATTCATTAATTAAATAAAATTTGAAAAATAAAAACACAAAAATTTAATGAATTAAAAAATAAAAAATAATAAATAGAATTGAAACAAAAACTGTTTTGTTTTTTAATTATGTTTATTATTTTTTGTTTTTAAATTCATTAATTAAATAAAATTTGAAAAATAAAAACACAAAATTTAATGAATTAAAAAATAATTAATAATAAATAGAATTAAAAAACTATTTTTTTAATTTTTGATTATTATTTTTTGTTTTTTAATTCATTAATTAAATAAAATTTGAAAAATACAAACACAAAAATTTAATGAATTAAAAAAGAAAAAATAATAAGGGAAAAACTCAATTTTCGTCCTCTAACAGTCTAACTTATCCCTTGTCCAATTTTGATGCAGTATTTTTTCACTTTCCAATTTTAGTCTTCTAACTCCTAATTTTGTCCAATTTAAGTCCGATTTTAGGCACGTCAGCAAATTCGGTGGCCTAGGCAGATCCGGTGGCCACGTCAGCAAATCTAGTGGCCACATCAGCAAATCCGGTGGCCACGTGGGCAAATTTGCCTATGTGGCCACCGGATTTGCTGACGTGCCTAAAATTGGACTTAAATGAGACAAAATTAGGAGTTAGAGGACTAAAATTGGAAAGTTAAAAAATACTGCACCAAAATTGGACAAGGCCTAAGTTAGAGGACGAAAGTTGAGTTTTTCCCAAATAATAAACAGAAATAATTTTTAAAAAAAGTGTTTTTTTTTTCTGTTTATTACCTTTTGTTTTTTAATTCATTAAATTTTTGTGTTTTTATTTTTCAAATTTTATTTAATTAACGAATTAAAAAACAAAAAATAATAAACAGAATTTTAAAAAAAACTATTTTTTTAAATTAATTCTGTTTTGTTAAATTAAATTAAATTTTTGTGTTTTTATTTTTCAAATTTTCTTTAATTAATGAATAAAAAAAACAAAATTAATGAAATTGGGAGCGAGTGTTGTGCACTCGCCCAGAATTGGCCAGAAAATCGAGATTCCGGCGAAAATCGATTCAAAATTGGACACATTTTAATATAGGAGGATAAAAATTGGACACCGGAAAAATAGATGACTAAAAATGGACAACGACCCTAGAGAAGGACCTAAAATGAATTTTTCCCTTTTCTCCAACTACCTTCCAAAGTTTGAGATATTAGCATTGGATATCTCTTGCACATCTTTTTTGGAAGGTAATTAGATTAAGATGCATATATGTTTCTTATTGTCTTGAAGCTCATCACTATTTATTGATACCAGCTTTTTACCCTTTTTGTTTTACTCCACAGATAACTGAAGACATGTGTTCAACTCCGAAAATGAGGAATCTTAAGCAATTGATTGTAAAAGCTTGGATAGAATTGTTACAAAATACTACAATGGGCTAGTCGAACAAATAGAAATGAGCAACAGTAAACAGAAAGTCGAGTCGAGGAAGACCTCTCTCCTTAAGATGAGATACGCCCAGGATAGTGCTCACTCAAACCTTGCGTATCGTCTCTAAAAAATAAAACGACTTCATCTCACGAGTAGTAGCACCACAAACTCGAAAGCTCCGGTGAATTTTAGTGCTTTGAGAATTGCGCAAATGCAAGATGGAAAACAATACAAAAGAATTTGATTTCGTATATAAAATTATGCATGATAACCCCTATATATAGGTCTACAACATGGGAGGTTACACCTAAATTTAATGAGAATTTACTGCCCAAAAAAGGGTCTTTTAATGCAAGTTAACGCCTCATTCAAAAATAAAAAACGGTCAAAAACGTTCACGGCGCAGCAAGATAGCATTTTCAGCATTTTGGACAAGTTGCTGAATTTTTCAGCATATTGCTACAGTACTTTCAGCATACTGCTACAATACTTACTGCTACAGTACTTTCTGCACATTTTTAGCATGCTGCACCCGTTGCAGCAAGCGTGAGCAGCACTTTGCTCCCGTGCAGCAACCCGGTGCCGTTGACGACGTCGTAACTTTTATCCAAAAAGATAAACCCGGGTCAGGTAAAACCCGAGCCATGGGTGCCGTTGACGACGTCGTAACTTTTGTCCAAAAAATAAACCCGGGTTGGGTAAAACCTGAGCCCCGTCCGGCCCAACGTCCAATTGTCAAGGATCAAGGCCCATGGCCGAGGTCAGGCCGGGTCCGATCTGAGCCGAGCCCCACACGCGCGTGCGTGTGTGTTGCACAAGCATATTATTCCAATAGTATACTAATTACTAAGCCTCTTCACATGACTTTTCTTATACTTGCATTTTTAATATCTATTTTCCTATGTGGGATAGTTAAGCACTTCCCCCACATCCAAGACCTTAAATTCTCATTTCAAGTGGCCAACTTTGATGCTTAATTTCTCTCACCAAAAATTGGTTTTGAGCGATTTAAAATGTGTCGATTATCTACTCCAAACGTAGATTAATCTTTTGGCATCCAATTCTTAAAAGGTTTAAATTTTAGCCAACTTTATAATCGGTTAAAGTGGTGCCACCCACCACTTTCAACAACCAATTTTCCAACAAGAATATGATGGCTTTCTCATTCCACTCATAAATTTAGTAAATGCATCACCTTGCATGCAAAGATTTGTGCTCTATGTATAACCCTTTTCTTCATGTGCCTATCCATCTTAACATTTTCCTTGTTTCCGATATGTTATCTTAATTTTGCAATAGCGAAGTTCTTCTGTTTTGTTGTAGGCAATGCATAGGTCACTTCGATTTATTGAGAGCAAGGCTAGAAAAATTATGAGGTCATATCCTCAGCTCAAGCAGATAGAGTCTGTGGGATATCAAGGTGTCATAGGCAAACAAGAATTGTTTACGCATTTATTAGACAATGTTGTTGCACTCGAGAAAATTGTTATTGATACACGCACTTCCAAAAGAAATTGGAACTATTTGGAGAAAATTTATTTCAACACTTGTAATAATACGAGATTCAAAGCTTCGTGCAATGAAGCTACTTGAAGGGCAGGTGCCTCCAACAGTAAATCTGAAGATTCTTTAGTTATTAGTTGTTATTTTCTTAAGTTGTGTTTGGAATGAAATATTTTAAATTTGAAAAGATGATTTACCAATTTTAAAACAAATACTTGAATTTCTTTGAAGTATTACAAAATTCGACCAACGTGTCAAAATAATCCAAACTGCTAAAAATAATGCAAGAATAATATAATCCAATACCACAGGGTCAACGCTTAGAAAAAAAAGAGAGAGCACTAAGTCAAACATTAGACAAATGTGGAAACCTAATAGAAAGAGGTAACATAAACAAACTCATTATAAAAGTTAGCCTTCGAACAACTGAAATGAGATATACTCATTACTTTTTTTAAGACAACATATGCAAAAAACTAACACTTCAATTAAAACAACAAAACTTCACCTAAAAAAAACCAATTTTTGACAAAAAAACCAATTTTTGACATTTTTTGGCCAAACGAAAAATGAAAACAAAACCAATCAGAAATAATAATTTAGGGAAAAATAGAGACTTCTCATACATATGAATAACAAATACATGAAATAGAACTACATATGAAATGTCAATTAGATGAGTTATGAGCCCTTGCGTTGCACGGGTCCGAACCTAGTACTAGGAATAATGCACTAACAATGTCTTGAATACCGTTGTAAAAACATCAAGTTTTTCTATCGTGTTTTTCTTCTCCAACATTTAATGCAGATTTAAAAGTTGTGTTATTCTGTTTTACTTTTCTTTTTCATTCTTGTAAATTCATTTTCTCTTCCTTTTCTTTTATTTTCATTTTTTTTTTTTTATAATAATAAAAATATTATGGAACCTTTTTAGTGCCAAAAAGAGCTGAATTAAAATATTGCAAAATTAAGACAAAGTGGACAACTTTATTATTGAACTAAACATTGTAAGACTTAGAATAAAAGAACCCCACAATGTGCAGGGTATAACAAAAGTACTCGAGCTTCTAAGGGAAAAGCAATTTGACCTTCAAATGATAAAGGGAAAAGAGCAAATCGGCTGTTTTTGGGGAAGCAATTAAATCCAAGATATGAAAGAAAGCAAATTGAATAAGAGAAGTAGCAAAACTAAGCATAGCAAACAACTAAGAATAAGATTCTTATGAGAGAATTATACAAATCTAATTTAGGGGACAGTCTCACATAGGTTTCTGTTAACAATTACAAAATTTTTAGATTTATTTTTTGAGGCACAATTACTGAAAGTTCCTTCCTTGCCTGACTCCTTGCACTTACTTCGACCTCATTAACTTTGTTCTTATGAGTGGCAAAATAAGATTTCTCCTCCAAACTTTTAATAGGTTTGCGCGTATCAACAACGACTTTTTCAAGTGCAACAGCATTGTCCAAGAAATGGACAAGCAATTCTAGTTCACATTGCGCACCTCGATATCCCACAAATTCTATCTCCTTGAGCTGAGGATATAATCTCTTTGTAGTCTTCTCCACAATAATAAGAGTCCTCGCATTTCTAGTCTCCATCTCAATAAATTCAGGATGTGTTGCCTGCAACAACAACACACAATACAAGAACTTTGCCATTGCAAAATCAAGATAACATAGGATAACAATAAGATGAATGGCACAAGAAAATTTTTACCTCGAGCACAAATCTCCGCAACTGCAAGCTAGGTAATACACGTAGTAAATTAGTTATCAGAATCATGATCGGTTTACCATTATCTTCCATAGTTGTTGCTATTATCAATTGCTTAAGATTCCTCATTTTCACAGCTGAGCCCAGAATTATCTGTGGAGTCAAAACAAAAAACGAAAAAGGATCAAGAAATACTATAACCACCACTGAGCTTATGAGACATTAATGCAGAAACATGCATCTTAATCTTACACTATGATCAGATAATGGCAAGGGATTATTCAATGCTAATCCTGAGGAAATATCCAATGTTAATATCTCTAACTGTGGAAGGCACTTAGAGAACCGGCACAAGACATCTCCAACATCCCATATCGATCCCTCAATATGCATTTCGACAAGCAGAGGAAGATTCTTAACAACAAAATGACCTGGCCTTGAGCCTACAAACTTAAAATAAACAAGATTGACGTCACAAATCTCAACTGATCTGAGTCTGTAACATGAGTTTATTTCTAAGCGTTTAAATGACGGAAATGGCCCAACAATCTTTAGAGTCGAAAGACCATTGGTTTTAGAAAGGGATAGATCTTCTAGCAGAGGACAATTGCATAATAAGAATGCCAAGGCTTCACCGCTGACATTCACACAACACAGAAATATCTTTTTAAGATACTTGACATGATCAATTGAGCCAGAAAAAAGATTATAGGGATCAAAAGTATAATTGTCGTTAGAGAGGGGATGTCTTAAGGAAAGATCGGCAGTCAAGTTCAACTCAAGACTCTGAACCTTCTTAGTAAGAGCAAATCTAAGCCATTCATCAATCAAGTTTCTATAACTCTCAGTTAGATCAAAGAACACTCTGAATTCCTCAAGGTTGGGGCTCTTATGCAATGCTATGACATGATTAACCCATTCCACATAATTCAACCTCGCCTTATCGAACCTCGACTTATAACCGACCACTAATCTTCTATCTTCAATAGCCATTTTCACCATTGATGATGTTCCATCAAAATGAAGCTTAGTTATGAAGGTCCACAAATATCTCCATCGAGAAGAAAGTGTGCTAGTCGCAACTGCTTCCTTAAAAGGAAGGGAAGACAATATCAACACTAATAATTCATCAGGTAGACTGCTGATTCGATCAACTTTTTTATCCCTACACTGCAAATCAAATCAACATAAGAAGATGCAAATTAATTTACGCAAAATCTAGAAAAAAAATTAGAGAAAACAAAAGAAGTGATTATCAGTAATCTACAATCTCATATGGGAGTGGTATCTTGTCCATTGCAGACTGCAATAATCTCAACTCCTCCTCCACCAAAATTCTTCCTCTAAACCCAAGTTTGCAAAGCTTATCCAAACAGTCAACATCAGGCATGTCCAAAACCCTAATTTCATCAATTCCCATTACTTTATCCAATAAAATCTGGCGTTGGCAATTGTTGTGATTTTTCCTTGCTCGCAGTAACTGTATTTCTTCCTCCAACTCCCTGATTCGAGAATCGTCTTCTTCACACTTGTCGACTGCGTCGAAATACTCGTGCATAACTTTCCAAGATCGCGAAGAATTTACAGATTTTGAATGCTTTCTTGATCGATTGTAATCCATTAATCCATCTTCCCCAACACTCTTAACCATTCTGTGTGAAAATAGTGGAAATTTGGAAAAATTTAATGGGAAGGAGAGAAATTAGGGTGGAATTTATACGATCTGTAAATCAAAATCGTAATAGACAATATATCATTGAGATTTTTGACGTACATAATAAGATATATAGATTATATTGCAAATCGTAGATATTTAATTTGTATTATTATTTGGATAAATTTCAAATTTCAAATAGATAGATAAACGAAGATTCAAAAATTCAGAAAATAATGATATCAAAAATTAGAAGAGATTATATCCGGATATGATTGTTGAGAATTTGTATATAAATCTTAGATATTATAGTTAAGATCCGATTCTCTTTTTGTATAGAGATTTTTACAAGATTTCACAACGCTTATACTGTCCATAAATCTAATTTCATGACACGGATGTTTTTAATCCGATCCACAACCCTGGAACCGACTCAACCTAGTGCAGCCCAAAGAAATAGGTGGGTAGTCTCTGCTAAAATTGTACAAAATTTGCTAAAATTTGCATATTTCCTGTACTGTTGTTGATTGTGAGGAATTCTCATACTATTTCATTTCCTGTTTTGCTAAAATCCAATGATATTGTGGGCTGAATACCGTGGAATCATGAAGGTTTTTTGTACATTCATGTCTTTTTTTTTGTTTTTTTATATTGTTCTTCTTCTTTTTTTAATATTTAGATAATATTAATTTGCAAATTCATAAAAATATTAATAATAAAAGAATGGTTTTAAAACTATATTTATAAATACTCGTTTTTATTCTTATTATTATGTTGTTATATAATTAAGGCCCCGTTTGGTTCGCAGGTTTAGGTTGGTTTAGGTTTATAAACCAACCTAAACCTGTGTTTGGTTCAGGGGTTTAAGGCCCGAAAATTTTATTGAGCCCAGGTAAATTTATTTATCAGCCCGGGTGTATTGGCATGTTTAGGCTCCACTAGAGGGTGGTTTATAAACCCACCATTTTTTGTGGGTTTAGAATTGGATGAACAATGTATTTTTCATATTACCCAAACTACCCTCACTGTTTCACCTGGAATGACTGATATAGTCATATTTTTAGTGTTTATTACATCACTGCCATTACATATCTTAGATCCCCAATCTCTTCCCAAAACCTAGCCCTCGATTAACCATTTTCAAGCAACACATTTTACCCCAAATCTCCATCGGAGAATCAATCCACCAAGCACCTGAATCGAAGTACTCACCATCTCAAGACAATTCCTGAACCCATCTCTTTATTCAAAAACCGACATTTGTGCAATGGAAGGAGATTAATCGCCGAAAATCGATGGACAGTTTTTAAGCCAAGCATACTACTGTGAACTTTCAAAAGGAAGACGAGTCTCTAACAATCAAGAACGAAGAATTCATCCGGTATGATAGTGTTGGCCCTCACAATATTTTGCAATTATAGTGGATTTTTGCTTGTGAAGTATTGTCAACACCAAGGTGTATATTGTATGTATGAGTGGAGAACTTCTTATAATGTTTCTTATTATTTTGTGTCTGATGGTTGGACCTGAGTGATATATGGATTCTGATGCTGCCGTTGTGCAATCTGGGATCCTCTGTTGTTGGTGAAACTATAAAGTAATTTCAGAATTATATCATAGAAGAGTTTTTCGAGTACAAATTTAATTCTTGTCAAGCCTACTAAACTAAAGAGATGGAAACTTATGCTTGAGGTGGAGTGAGTATGAAATAGTAGCATGATGAAGATTCCTCTGTTCTTACTTTAACTGTACTTTTGTTTTCATTCTTAATAATCGTATTCTCTGTCTCTGTCATCAACTTACGAATATGCATATCACACCTGGTTATTTGCATTAAGCCTAGTTTCTTTATTTGGGCTCATAACAGATTAAAATTGGCTATCTAACTCTCTTTATAACTGTATGAACTCTCTTTCTATTCATTAGCATGTTTACCACAAACAAAATATGTTTTGCATTAGTTGCTTAAAAATGAAGTGGGATGCATTTTGCATCTTTGGCCTATACTCTAAGGTTAGTGGGTGGAATATATACTCTACCACCTTTCAGGACATGATAGTCAGACTTTGTCCTAAATTGTGGTGGTGCATTTGCAAACATCTAAACCATTTTCCCTTCTCATATTTCAGACCCAAAACCATTTGGGCACTCTGTTTTCTCAGGCTCCAATCTATCCAAGCAACTCTCCAATCTCTTGAAGAAAGCAAAAAAGGTGGGTTCTCCAGTTTCTCTTCGAACCAATTTTGCGAATTTAACTATGATCATTTGAGAGTTGATAGTTTTCTTCTGTTTTTCAGTGAGCTAGTGAGCCATTCAGGTGTGATTATCTGTTTTCTCATTTCAAACTAAAGGTTAATCTTGTCATGATCTTTCCTCGTCTCTACTATTTAGGTTTTTCTGTTTAACTGATTTGTTCATTTTGTACTTTTTTTTGTATTCCTCTGAAATCCGTACTTGGTTGTAGCCAGATTTTTAGAGTTCATAACAGTTTTTCTGAAGTGGATTTTGAATTTATTTTTATTGTGTATAATTGTTGTCCTTTTTATGTGTATTTCTGTATACCATTCTATGGTTCTTTTATCACATATTCTTCACTGTTTGTTATGTGTATCTGGTAGTGGGTTGGTATATTGTAATTTCCAAGCATGCAAGCTTCTTACGACTACATAAAACAATAATAATCGAGCTAGTGAATGTAATTTCTTATTTTATTTTCTTTGAGAACCCATGGTGTTGAATTAATGTTGCAAGAGAAATCTTTTGAAAAAATAGCAGCAGATAAGGGGTTGGAATGACTTATGCAGGTTGAAATTTGGGATTTTAGAACATGATAGTGAGTTGAGGATTTCTTTGGGCTACTGTAAAGATATTTTCATATCCATTCATACCTTTTTGTCATTTTGAGTTGATGTGGTCTTTTCATGAAATTCATAGGTTTGTAGTTTGGTTGCTTATTCATGTTGTTTGTTTGTGGTCATTCGGCAACTAACACAAGTATAACAAGGGAGGAATTAGGTCCATCCATTTAAGTTACGCATGTCTTTCTAGACCTATTTGTTATCAGTTCGTTCACTCTGATCTATATGTGTTAAAGAACTTGAAGCAGCAATCTTGTTGTCCTGTCCATAACATTTGCTCTTTTGTTTGAGATTGTCATTCAGGTGCTTGATATCAAGGTATATACTTTTTGTTATTATTCTTTACACTGTTATGCTACCCTCATAGGTGATTCAGCTGCATGAAAACTTAAACTCGATGAAGTGGTCACAAGGAAATAAATACAAATCTCTGATCAGATGAATATTTCTTTGATATGTAAATATATATATACACACACTTATATATGTTTATTTTCCCACAAATCAATACACTGAATTTTACTTGTGAATGTCTGGCTTGTCAACAGCTTCGGGCCTACTTGGAAGCTCGTCTGTGTTTAAATTGGTGATATCGCTGATCCTTGCTTGCCCCGTCAGGTCAGTGACGTCCTTGTATAGTTTTCACGTGTGTGGTATCTTTTGTGTTTTGCATTGAAAAGTTTGAGTTTCAAAATAGATTAGTCGTTGGGTTTGTTGCTGTAGTTTTAGGACTTATGTGCTCTATGAATTACATTAAGAACATACATGGAAAAAATATTTGTCTTCAAGCATAACTAAATAATGGATTGCAACAGTATAACTACGGGGCTAGACACTAGGAGATCCTCACTGGATGATATATAAATTGAAAGTAAAAAATATATTAACTGAAATTTGATTATCTATTAGTTTAGGAGATCCTCACTGGATGATTAAACATGTTTCTTATTTACAAGTTCATGTTGAGTTTAATGTTGTGGTGAACATATCTGCAATGTGTGCAAATGTTATGATCCTCGATGGTTTATTCTTAGGTTTATCTAAGATTACTCAAATTTAGGAATGCAAACATTGTTCATCTTACTTAACAGATAAAACTTAATGTAAAATAACATGCATGTGAAAATCTCGAATGAGTTCCCAATCAACCGAACCATTAAATCGACCTTTGATAACACAGTTGTCACCAAAACACCCAACATTATCTGGCAACACATTCTGTCACCCGATAAAAATCATCATTTTGTGCTTGAAGCCATGACCCAAAATTATTCAATCTAGTGTAAATGTATCCATCCCCCAACTTTCTGTAACGTGCCCAAGGAAAATGTCAATAACCTGTGATTGTCTAATTCAGTTGCTAATTATCATCGACTCTGTTAAATGTGTTACCAAAAGGGTTAAAAAACATTAATCACCAGCAACATAATAAATCCGTACATGCTAAATTCGTCAAACACATTTTATGTGAATCCAAAAACACCCAATGCACATTTAATCCATTACACCTACGTAATTGAGTAAATGTAGGACAAAATGTGTTTTTTTGCAAACACTTTGAAACCTGTTTTATATGTAATGACCCATTTTCATTTGTCATAGACCACAAATTATGGATGAATACACAGAGCTCGAGGTTATTAGTCGAGGTGTCGAAGCAATCAATGTTTCGTTCAAGACTTTTTTACTAATAATGGCTTTGGCCTATAAAAGGTATCATCCCAATAGTAGGACAAGAAGAACCGCTTCTAGAATAGCCCACAAATACAATTTATCTTCAAGGATATCCCGTCAATTGGACCACATCCGCCACATCACCCTCTTAAGCGATGAGACCTGCATCAACCACCTTCGAATGAGCCGTGATACATTTAGTCGTCTATGTTATCTTTTGGAACACTTAGGGGGACTTCAACCATCTAGACACCTATCTATAGCTGAACAAGTTGCTATATTTCTTTCAATTCTGTCTCATCACAAGAAAAATAGAGTGGTGAAGGATGATTTCCACAGAAGTGGACACACAATTAGCAAACACTTCAATTCCGTCCTCAAGTGTTTGTTAAGTCTGCACACTATTCTTCTAGTCCAACCCAAACCTATTGAAGACGATGAATGCACTGATCGTTGGAAACATTTTAAGGTAACAATCTTAAACTATTATTTTGTAACTTCAAATTATGAACTTATACTAAACAACTCAACGTACTAATTTGTGTATTACAAGTAACTTTAATATGTTCCTCTCAATGTCTTAATTGAAAATGTAGGGTTGTCTAGGTGCCTTGGACGACACCTACATTCCTGTATAAGTAGCACTCGTTGACAAACCAAGATATAGGAACAGAAAGGGTTTTGTTTCCGTAAATGTCTTGGGCGTTTGCGACCGAAATATGAACTTTGTATTCGTGTTGGTTGGATGGGAAGGATCAGCAGCCGATGGTCGGGTGTTGCGAGATGCCATCTCCCGACCAAATGGACTGAAGATCCCAATCGGTAGATTCTTAATTTTTTTCATACATGATATAATGTTGGGACCATCAACTCATTCACCAAATGTTGATTTCTATACGACAGGGAATTACTATCTGTGTGACGGAGGATACACAAATGGGAATGGATTTCTAGCACCCTATAGGGGTGTTAGATATCATTTGCAAGAATGGAATAATTCCTCCCTAACACCATAAAATCACCAAGAATTCTATAACATGATGCATGCTAGAGCCCGTAACGTTATTGAGCGTGCCTTCGGTGTATTGAAAGCCCGTTGGGGCATTCTTAGAAGCAACTCTTATTATCCAATCAAAACACAAAATCACATCATTCTATCATGTTGTTTGCTTCATAACTTCATCCGCACCAACAATTCTATCGACCCAATTGAGAGTGAGGTGCCCGACATTGCTAGTGATCCTAACTGGGAACCTACTCCAGACATCGGCTGCATTGACCAAGTTGAGTCTTCACCGGGTTGGACATTATGGAGAGATAATATAGCTATGCAAATGTTCAACAATAGAAATTCCTGAAAAAACTTGAAGCTTCTGATCACAAATAGTCAATTCCTATCATTTGTTTTAATGTAATGTACTGTTGTTATCAAGTTTGTCTAATGAGATTCCAATGACTACTGTTTGTTCTTTGTGGGAATTCGTCTACACATATTTCTTTAATGCTCAGTTTCTTTATCACTTCGATTTCCAATGGTTGCAATTGCTCATGAATCGGTATTAATTCTGATTTATTTTGCATCCTTATTGAAGTTGTTACCGCACATCCTAAACATGAACAAGGAGACATGTGAAAAAAACAAATCTAAATCCCAATCAAGAAGGACTTGGAGTTTCAAAGAGGAGCAACAACTCATCGAAGCGTTGAAAGAGTTGGTTGCTAGAGGTTATAAGTCCGATAATGGGTTCAGGACGGGCTACCTTAATATCCTAGAGCAGTACATGGCCCAGCGCTTTCCCGGGACAGACTTGAAGGCCGAGCCACACATTTCGAGTAAAATCCATAATTGGAAGAAAAGTTACAACTCACTGACACTAATGTTTGGGAAAAGTGGTATCGGTCTCGGGGATACTTTCATGATTGACGTACAAGATGATGTTTGGGAAGACTACCTAAAGGTATTTTATACATTTTTCGCTTTCCCAATTATTTACGTCCACTTCAATCTCGACAAACTCCAGTTTTCTAATTCATAATTAATTAATATGTACATATACACTTTCACGTGGCAGATTGAGCCCTCAGTTCGAACAATGCGTTTCAAGACTTGGCCATTTTTTAATGATTGGGTGGATGTATTTGGGAAGGATCGAGCAACTGGAGAACATGCTCAAGGTTTTGCGGATGCCATGAAGGATTTCTTGAACACCGGCAATACGACACCCGTTGTAGGATCACAAATGCCAACTCCAAATAACAATGAAGAGTCTTCGACCACTTTTACGTCCAATTGTAATGCCGAAAGCTCCAACACCTCGAAACGGAGTGGGAAGTCCAAGTGTAGAAGGATTCAAATTGACGATGAAGATCCATTCATGGTCAAGGTTAGCGAGTATTGTGAGCAAAATGATAAGCAATTAGGTGAGATTGCTAGCAAGATAGGAGACATTGCCAATAGGAGACAATCAATTTTAGAGCCGACTGAGAAACGAATGAATGTCTACAAAATGCTTGAAGGTTTCGAATTTCCATGTTTGGAGGCTCGAGTTCACGTTGCCCGGTACTTATGCAACAACGAAAGTGACTTGGATTTCTTTTTTAGCATACCCGATGAAGCAAAAAATGTGTTGCTCAAGGATATTTTGGACAAGATGTGAGGCATTTGAAATCTATGTACTCATGACAATGGTCAACCCAAACTCTTATAACCCGTTTTAGAAGACTTTATATATCTTTGTAATGTTGTCATTTCCGTATAGTGGGAGGCTATATACTCCTTCGTCACTATATATAGACCGTTTAAATATTCAGTCCAACTTTTAATGTAGGTGGAACAGGATTACATTTTGCTGTACAATGCAAACATTTCTGTGCAACCTGTTTTAAGCTTGATATGCAATCCATAAATTTTTCTCTACATCCCATGTTTCTTAGGAAAGTAATGCTCTTAAATTAAAGAAAAATGACAAAGTCATGAGTACAGACTATTTAATAATGACTAACTGCATGCACAACCCATATTAGTCTTTTGATGAAATTCTAAATTAATTAAAGTTGTAGGAACAAGTGATCAAAACAACATACTGATCAAACGATAAAAGAACAACAGTTTATGAAACATACATCATTTGTAAAGTAACAATGCATTGAAAACTAGCAAATACAGAGTACAATATTAGAGAATGAAGATATTGAAATGGCAAGTACCAAATAAGCATGCCACAAAACATTGTTGATACAGGCCTTAACCATACAGAAGAGTCAACTTCAAATAAAAATAAAACATAGTTCATACATCTCTTAGATAAGATCAGTCATGCAAACCCATTTCCCATCACCAAACACTCTTGTTTGACTTTTTGTGCCAAGTTTGTCATAACACATTTTTTCACTTCTTACCTTTCGGGACGGAATGAGACGAAGACGAAACATACGATGCCCCATACAAGTTATGACAAATGTTGTCCCCTAACTTCTTACCTTTGTTCCTGGAATTAGGTAGTGGGTTGGTTGAGCTCATCTCCGTCTTTAGAGACGGTGATCGAAACGATCCATCATCATCGGATGAGTTCCCACAAGGCCCCAACTCATTCCAAAAGTTGGTTGATAGGCTACCGGACTTGTCACTTGATATGTCAATAACTTCATTCAAAGGCGTGTATGTGTTACGAAATGCCCGAGGGGGGATATCATCCTCAACAACAATCACATCACGATCTTGCCCGGCTTGAGGTGGTGCCGAAGTTTGCATGTTTGGAAGGCCAAAAATGACCTGTAAGTCCTCCCAGTGAGGATCACCGTACTTTGCGTAAGCCCAGGCAAACGGATCGACCTACAAGAATACAATATTAGAGAACCCCCTTTAATGAACATTATCATTAAATGACAATATTATTAAAACTAACATGATGTTATGGGGTACCAAGCTCATACCACATATTTTTCATAGCAAGAAATGACTAATACACACTTATACGCACTATATGTTCCCAAGTCTCGTGTGAGCATGCGATCATGTTGGTCTCTATCGACCATCCAAGGTCATCGCGAACCATCAATGATGAGAAAATGGCATGTCTTTTTTGAAGCAATTTAACTTGCTTCACACACTCTTTGGTTTCAAAATTTTTGTTGAAAAATTTGTTCACCACATATTGAGCCGTTTGAACGGCTTGCTTATTGTTGCTTCCGGGCAAGAACTTTCCCATCCTTGCTTGATCGGCAAGGACCTCGATAAAGAGGGTAACAACGTTCACATCCCACTCTAAGCCGTAAATGTAGTCCTCTTGCTTTAATCCGTTGTCTTTCCCGGCCATTGTGTTCTTTTGAATGATGAAATAGTTTGAGTGATTTTTGACAGTCTACACAACAACCCAACTTAATTTATGGAGGAGAAGTGCCAATGAGGAGTCAAACTTAATAAATAAGCATGTTGAAATAATGGTTGGTCAATTTTGAAAGATCTGCCACTAAGCATGCATGACATGAAGTGTCATACATCACCATTAAGGGTGGGTCCCAACAATCACACCTTTAATCACCAAGAATCTGACTGATTAGCAAATGGCCATTGTTGTGTGAAGTCCCATGTGTTTGCATTCAACGTTCACTGTAAAAAGTAACCCCCTATTCTAGCAATTTTCTGGCAACTACATTACAATACTCAGTTAACCTACCAAGCACTACACAGTGGTTATTGAGCCCTATTATCACACAGGTCATAAAGTGGCAATTATTATTAAAGACATGCTTAACCTTGACTATATAGTGCAACCACCAACATCATTACAAACTGCTCAAACAGAGAGGTGAATGTTTTTTTTAATCACGAGTGGAAACAATCAAACCATATATTAATTTGGCAAGTTCATTTTAGTATTTAATCTAAGAGCATGATATCTAACATACACATCACCAACAACAAGCATCTAAGCATTAAATAAAACCGTGCTATGATTGAACAAACCCACTAGTTTATGTAATCATACATATTGTTAGCAATCATATATAATTGCAGTTGAACCCATCTCAACATGTGAAAATGTGTCTCATATTTATCTTCATCACAATTTCATTATTTTGCTATGCAGGAGAATGCCGAAAAGGAATTCCAAACTCGCACACTTCTACCAACACTTCACGTACGAGCAGGCCGATAAGATCATTCACACCTTTGGAGACATGTGCGTGCAACACAATGTTACTGACGACATTAAGCTCACAACGACCTTATCGAACATGGCCAAGACATTGAGGGATAAAACAGGGGACCAATGCTTCGATGATGCAAGCATCAAGAACTTCATTGCTGACAATATTAGGTTGTATAAGGAGTTCGTCATCTATTGTAATGACACGGTAGGAGTCAAGTACAACAAAATCAACAACCGAGTTAGCGTCAGTGTGGAGTATTGGTATTTCATTACCAAGGTAATGCATCCGCCACATCTTTCAATTACCCCAAATTCATATTAACAATGGGGAATGTATGAAAGTTATACATATTTGAATTGAAAGTCTCGTAATTTTCTTATCATCATATTTCAATTCAATTGAAATACATGTATAACATTACTTTGCCCTTACTATTTAAATCACAGGAGTCCCCCACTCAAAATCTATTCAGGGAGTGTGGCTTCCCAAACTACGAATTGTGGTCTAAGCTAGTTGAAGTTCATAAGCCCGGACGGGTTTTACCTGGGGAGGTTGGCTCATCGAGTGACATTCCGATCGTAGTGAAGGACGAGCCATTTGACTTAGACGCCATCGATGATTGGGATCGACGCTTGATTTTTGCATCCATGAAGTCACCAATCAACCCCAAGAAATTGACGATTGTGTAACAATCACCAGTATCGGATTGTCACCCGAAACATATACCATTTTGAATGCAATTTTTTTGGCAAGTTAGTTGGTTGTCTTTCAACGTCTTGAAGCCCATCGGAATAGAGCATCCTGTTTTGCGAATTAAATGGAGCTCTATATTTTGCGACTATGGGTATTTTGCGAGGGTGAACGTACAGACTAGACAACTCTATAATTAGTTATATTTTGTAAATTCGATGAAGTGGCAAGCAGCACACTTATTTGGTATTAATCCCACTAACTAGATCTATGTACAAACATCTCTAGCACTCTCTTGTGGAAATGACAAACATGTCTCAAATGTTTTTTTGTCTCCTCTGCTTATCAAGACAAATTTACTTAATCCGATGAATTCATCATTGATCCTCTATACAATAATTTAATCACATGTGGAAGAATTGTAATAAATTCTTCTCGACAAGCAATTAATCAAATCTTATGCACCAAGCATGCAAGATACACCAATTTTAGACACTACTACATAATTTAACTATGTCAAACAACATACATTCACATGATTGAGACATAATTAGTTCGCAACACAGTTTTGTTAAAAACACGTGTAATAAAACAATAACCACAAAGCTCAAATTGACATCGACAAAAAGTGTGTGACACACCATTCCGATCGTACGTCTTCTTTACAACGTTGAGTTTACAAGTCCAATTTATAGAGCAAGGTGTTTGGAGACGTTCATATTCAATACATATGTTGAATCATTTCTTGAAATATATTACAACTTACAAATTTCATTAGTTGCAATCAATCTCGACTTTTGCATCCACCAAAGGGAGAGCACGAAAATTGAAACAAAGCCAATACTTAACAATCTTGCTTGTCTCTTATATCTTTGTTGACGAGCTCTCGTCATCGCCAGTTCGGCCTTTAATCTTTCTATTTTATCAAGGCAATCAAGAGCAACTTCTCTAGCACGTCCCTCAAGGGGGGGCTCCAACCAAATGAATACTCCACACGAATCATTCTATGTCCACAACACAAACACAATCTTCTTGTCAATCTAAATCTTTGCAATTAACATACTTGTAAAAGCACAAATAACGTGGTAAGAACACCGAGGAAGAAATTAGAGATCATCATACCCCTCGAAAAGGACAAGATTTGAAGCGTCGCATAGGATTTTTTTTGGTCCCGGATGTTTGGATATACATTGGATAGGAATGTCGACATCGATCGCTCAAATCGTTGTATTGAGAATTCCTATGTCTATCTCCTTCGTAATATGAATTTGAACTACATTACGGCAATATAATACAGGTGAATTGGGACACCAAACACTTCTTCACACTAAATTAAAGAACAATCATATAATGACATGCTAACACAGTTGCAAAATTTTTTTGATGAACAATAAAGAACCAATAGTGTGAACCTATTCATGTCGTGTTTAAAACGTCGTGCTATATACTTAATAAAAAATTTCACAAAGTAGTTTCAGGAATATGGATGCAGATGCGATTCTTCTCTGCCAAATGAGATGTTCATGCCCAACCGTTTAATTTCTCAAAAGTTAAAGCAAGACGAGTCTTCTCTAAATCCATACAAAACTTAACAAACATTCAATTTCACAAATCGTAAATCTTTAAAATAAATCCTAAATCAGATTACCATTACTTGCTCTTTTGTTCGTTCGATTTTCAAATTTTAAAACGACAACAAATCGAACCGCCATACCTGCTCGACATTGTTGAATTTCAGCCTTTGTTTTCTTTATGTAATCGACAAAGATCATACAACAACACCAGTTCCACCTTTTTCAAGATCTAATCGTACTTGAATAACCTGTTTCTAAGCCAAATCGATTAAGCCAAATCGAAGTCACTCGAGTGTTGACTGTGAATTTGGTCGAAGTTCATGATGATAGCATTCAATTCATTGGGGTGAGTTATGGGTGTAGAATCGATTGTTTGAAGGTGTGTGTATATTTGGGGAAGAAGGGTTTCTCACATTTGTTTTTGATTTAATTTTTAAAACATTGTTTGATATTATGTATTTTAATTTTGTCTATTAATTTTGTCTATTAAAACATTTTTTAAGGATTTCAATGAACCCATTATTTTCTCATTCTAGCTATGTGAGGGTAATATAGTCTTTTTACATTTTTTAACCCTCCTAACCTACAAAGCAAACACCAAATTTAAATTAAACCCACATTTACAAATCCATAATCCTTCAAACCAAACACAAAATTTAACTTAAACCTACCCCAAAACCCACATACCAAACACCCAAAAAGTGCTATTTTGTCTTCTATGAACAGTAAAAACCCATTATTCTTAACCCACCTAAACAATCCCACCCCGCGAACCAAACGGGCCCTAAGGGTTTTACATAAGTATGCGTTTTACAGCTATAAGTATACATTTTAAAGCTATAAGTATCGTTTTTATTCTTATTGCATGTTATCCTTATCCTTATATATATAAAAGTAAGACCAAAATGTCACATGACATTCATACAATGTTTGCATATTAAATTCTCTTATTAAGTTTTTTTTTTTCCTTTTTTTTTTTATAGATAAATTTTATTTTAATTTTACAAATTAAATCTATAATAACTAGAATTTTAAAGTTAATTAATGTGGCTATTTAATGATATTGATTTAATTATGTTGATAATATACATTAGTAAATAATATATATGAATTTTAATTAAATTTCTTAAAATAACACATGCTAGATTCAATTATTGAAATTATTTATAGATATAAAAATTGTTTAATTTAAATTTTTTAGAGAAAAATGTAAAAAATTAAAGTAAAGGTGGAGTTGATTAAGAATGATCATTGACTTATTATAAATGAAATTAAATAATTTTTGTTAATATGTTTTTTATTTATATTTTTTCTTATATAAATAATATTTATATTGTTTTAATTTTATTAAGTTTAATTTAATTTTTTTACACCCGTGTATTACATGGGCCATATACTAGTGTTTTATATTAATATGTGTTTTACTGCTATAAGTATACATTTTACAGTTATAACCAGGGATGGAAAAGTCACGATATTAACATTGCCATACAAAAAATTTCGCCAATTTATCGCCTATTTTTCGATATCGATGAACAGTGCCAATTTTCTGAAGGTTGTCGGCGATAATTATATCGTGTCGGTGGAGAGCTGTATTTTCTTTTCTTTTTTTTTAATTATAGGTGGCAAGTGTAATTTTATTATAGGTCATTCATATATTTTTTTTAAATGTACTACTAGTTAATGTACTACATTTATATTTTTTGTCAATATAAATGTATGATATATTTAGGGTTTAGAAAATAAATATTTTCCTTGTATAAGTATTGTTCTACAAAACGACATTAAGTCGAGAAAGAGATACCAGCTCTGCGTAGGGGAATTAATCAAGGCATCTCAACAATTATTAGCCCAAAGATTTTAGTTTAGTTATTACTTATCATTATATATAAAGGAAGAGAACTAGCTTGTGATTACGTTGAAAATTTATGCAAAATATCTTAAGTTAGCATCAGTATTGTTTGAATCAAAATAACATGTCATCTTATTCATTTCAACCTCATAAGAATTCAAGCTATTAATAGTCCATTTATTAATTTTCTACAAAATTTGTCATGTTATCAAAACAGACAACGTTATATTATAGTTTATCTTTATATTTGTTGTAAACATATCATTTTATTTGTAATTTAAGTTCAATATATCCTGTAAACTACTAGATAAATTTTTCTATTTTTTTAATAAAATTTCCATATTTAAAAAAAAATGTTCGATATTTTCACCAAAATCGATATATCCGTCAATATAATATCCATAAAATGGAGGTACCGATATTTTGATCCTTGATTATAACTAAGTATGAGTTTTTATTTTTATTTGGTTTATAAATAAGTGTTTTATAGCTATAATTATGAGTTTTTTTTCTTATTATTATGTGGTTAATTATGTAAGTATGAGTTTTGTTTTACCCATTAACGTGTTGGTAAGACACATGTTGGGCATCTATTTCTCGTTGCTTCCTTACAACAACAAACATAATATTTTTTCCCATAAATAAATAAATAAATATATATATATGTATATATAATATAATCTTTAAAGGATAATGGTTTTGCAGGGCTGGCACGTCGGTGTGGCGGATTCCAACTGCACCATGATGTGGTGGCTTCCTCAGTGCAATATGGGCTACTACGCGTTTTATATGAGAGAAAATTTATTTTTGATCTTGCTTCAGAGACAAGTTTTTAGTCCCGTTAATTTTTTATCATCAATTTTAATTGAAACATATATTCAATTTAATTTTTTCTTACCGAAGTCTCAATTTCCCAACTAATTTTCTGGCAATAGAAATTATATCTCAATTCAACCAACAACCCTAATTATATCTCATTTCCCCATACACCAACACAAACTCTTGAGACCAGCCGCAGTGCCACCACCTCCACCCCGTCCAATTCGCCGGCACAGTCCCATCATAGACAATTCCAGTCTTCGACGTGACAAGTGCCCTAAATACATAGCTCTGATGGAGAAGAGATGAGCGCCGATGAAGTCACGGTAGTTAGTCGCACGGCTATGGTCGTCGGGGGGATGCAAAGCGATGGTGGTGAACAGAGGTGGTGGTGCGCGGAGATGGCGACGTGATTCTATTATAGGTCACGCTTCATGCACCGAAAAGATTATTTATAAGTTTTTCTTTAATTTTTTTTTAAATGTATTCTAGATATCTATATGATATTAGTATATTGTATAAATAATGTAATTGTTTAAACTTATAAAATATGTGAACTATAAATCAACTACGAGTTTTGTAACTCAAGTGGTATCCCACCCCCAAATGAAATAAAAAAAAATTGAAATATAAATCAAAAAATCATAATAGACAATCATTGAGATTTTTTACGGGCATAATAAGATATATTACATGACACTTCTTGGGCGATGGGTCGGGTCGGGTCAATACATCGATCAACTTATAACATATAATACTTTTATATATATAATGTAATACTTTTACGTATATTATGTAATATTTTTTTAATTTTGACAAGTAATATTATGTGATACTTTTGTAAGTATCAAGTAATGATTTTATTTTGATCATGTAATGCTTTAGTTTGTATAATGTAATGTTTTTTTTATATAACAAGTAGTGTACAATAGGTTTATGATTAATTTGAGAAATTTGGACTTCGGTTATCGAAAAATATAAATGTGGTCTAAATTGTAATATTGAATAACAGTTGTAACATTTCTATTTTTTTTCTTTTTTTTTTTTTGCAAATTTTGAAACGTAAGGTTTAATTTATAATTTTTGAAAAATCATGATCTTTTCTGTAATTATGCCAATAAATAACCTAGAAAATAAGAGTTCTAGGTATACTAAAAAAATTACTCAACACTAAATTAGTATAAAATTAATAATAAATCCGATCTAATCTCCAATCTTTTTAAATCCTTGAATTAAAGAAACAAATTTGGCGTTTCCTCTCAAAATTCTGAGTTCACATTCATGTAATCATGTTGGATGCTGCAAAAAAGGTTAATTCTCTGGCTCCTTCAATTTTTTGGTTCAGTATTATCGCAGGATTCAGATTGCATGGTTTTATTTTGATTTGCAGTGTGGGGATAAAAAAGGTGCATCAATTGATAGAATCAGCATTCTACCTGATGACTTATTAGTGTTGATATTGTCTTCCCTTCCTTTAAAGGAAGCAGTTGCGAGTAGCATACTTTCTTCTCGATGGAGATATTTGTGGACCTTCTTAACTAAGCTTGATTTTGATGGCACTTCATCAATGGCGATCATGACTTTTGGAGATAGGAGATTACTGGTAGATTATGAGGCTAGGTTCGATAAGGCGAGGTTGAATTATGTGGAATGGGTTAATGATGTTATAGCATTGCATAAGAGCCCCTACATTGAGGAATTCAGAATGTTCTTCGATCTAACTCAGAGTTATAAAAGCTCGATTGATGAATGGCTCAGATTTGCTGTAGCTAAGAAGGTTGAAAGGCTTGAGTTGAATTTGATAGAGGCTTCCACAAGACGCCTCTATGAAGGTTGTTATACTTTTAAGCCGTATATCTTTTCGTGGGCCTACAAGGGAAGCTTTTCCGACAAAAGTGATCATGCAAGTGTCTTAAAAAGGTATTTCTGAATAGTGTGGATGTGAATGGTGAAGCCTTGGAATTCTTGTTATGCAACTGTCCTATGCTGGAACATCTATCCGTTTCTAAATCCATGGATCTTAGAACTGTAAGGATTATTGGGCCATTTCCGTCGTTTAAGAGCTTAGGAATAGACTCTTGTTACAAGCTCAAGTCAGTTGAAATTCGTGATGCAAATCTTGTTTATGTGAAGTACGTAGGCTCAAGGGTTCATTTTGTTGTTAAAATGTTCCTCTACTTGTGGAAATGTATATTGAGGGATGGATAATGCGCATTCCAGAAAACTTATTGCAGTTCTCCAACTACCTTCCACAATTAGAGATATTAACATTGGATATTTCTTGCTCATCTATTAGGAAGGTAATTAGATTAAGATGCATATATGTTTCTGTATTGTCTTCAAGCTCATAACTATTTATTGATCCCAGCATTTTCCTTCTTTTGTTTTTACTCCACAGTTGGTTGAAGACGTGTTCAGCTGTGAAAATGAGGAATCTTAAGCAATTGATAGGAAAAGCTTCGATATGTTATGATTACTCTCTCATTCCGCTCACTAATTTATTAAACGCATCACCTTGCTTGCAGTCTGCAGATATTTGTGCTCGAGGTAACCCTTTTCTTGCAGAGATATGTTACCTTAAATTTGCAATGGCGAAGTTCTTCAATATGTTGTGCGTTTTGTTGTAGGCAACACATGGGTCGCCTCTATTTCGTGAGAGCAAGGATAGAAAGATTGTGAGGTCATATCCTCAGCTGAAGCAGATAGAGTTTGTGGGATATGAAGGTGTGATGAGAGACAGGGACGGATTTAGGGGGGCGCGGGGGGCGTTCGCCCCCCTTGAATTTTTATAAAATTTCAATTTATATAGACTTTGTTATTTAATTTTTAAGAGTTCGTCCTTCTTGATTTCTAAAATTTCGCCCCTCTTAAGTTGTAATTAAAAATATGATTTAGCAGTGATAGTAAAATAAAACTGTGATAAAATTGGAGAAATTTGTGAATAACTAGTCCACAATTTGTTAAATCATATTTTATTTGATTGTAGTAAATTAATAAGTTAAATAGATTTACAACTTATGAGACACAGTTTTAGCCCAAAGGCCCAAACTATAAGCCCAATTTATTTATAATACCTCATAAGTTATAATTTGAAGCTCTTCTATTAAAAGGGGATAAAGGGAGAAAAAAATAGATTATGGCAACTTGTCAAATTCAAATTTTCCAACTCAATTTTCAATTCAATAATCATTTTGGATGCACATGATCTATCATTCAAGTAAAATTCAACATATTTTCAGAATTTCAAGTCAAAAGGTGAGTTGAGAATTTTGAATTCATATTTTATATCACTTACAAATGTGTTATTCTAATTTAGATGAATTCATGATCATGAATGATGAATGATGAGTAATGAGTTTATTGTTTCCTTCCTCAATTTTTGGATCATGTAGGCAAAGAGTTTGTAGCTTAGCACATTAGTATTTTATAAAAATTGAAATAAATTTTGAAAAAGGCATAAGGCAGACTGCAGAGTTGACTTCGAAAACAGAGCATTAATTAGCTTTAGAAGTTTGAATGATAGAGAGGAGAAGCATTTATGTTAATTATTTTGTAATATATTAATATATATAATTTATAAATATATATGTGATATGATATGTGTATTAAAAAAGTGTTGTATTTCTAATTCTTAAAGTATTTCATTGTATATCAGGATCTCATATTCTCATGTGCAACAAAAAGATTGATTCTTTTTTCAAGAAAATATATCCTAAAATCAATGAATTTTCAAGAAATAGATTTTCGTTTTAAGGATGATATGGTGGAATTACTTGTCCTTAGCTTCGCTTTGGATCCACGAGATGATTATAAATCATTTCGAGTTGAAGACATATGCAAACTTGTGAATAAGTTTTATCCTGATGATTTTACAGCACAAGAAAATTAGCATTTGAAAATTCAATTGGAGCATTTTGAAATTGATGCACACCAAAACTCAAAGTTACAAAATGTGTCAACAATTGCAGACTTATGCCAAATGCTAGCAGAGACAGAAAAGTCTACAGTTTATCCTCTTGTTGATAGAATTATTCATCTTGTGCTAACTCTTCCTGTCTCAACAGCAACAACAGAACGAACATTTTCTGCTATGAAGATTGTGAAGACACGACTTAGGAACAAAATGGAAGATGATTTTCTTTCGACTTACTTGGTCACATATATCGAGAAAGAGATAGCTCGAGAATTTTCAATAGATTCTATCATTGATGATTTTGATCTCTTGAAACATTGCAGAGTACAATTCAAGATGTCGAACTTAGAAAAATAGAATAATGGTTTATCTTTTGTATATCTTTCTTTTTGTATAGACTTTATGATATATTGTAGAAGAAAAATATTTTATCAAATTATGGATGTTTATTAAGTTACTTCTTTTCAATAACACTATATTTTAGTATTATATATTCATGAACTTTAAATTGGGAACGTTTTTTGAATAACACTACAAAATGAAGATTTCTGCCCCCCTTGAAACAAAATCCTAGATTCATCCCTGATGAGAGAACAAGAACTGCTTACGCATTTATTAGACAATGTTGTTGCACTAGAAAAAATGGTTATTGATACACGAACTCCTAAAAGATATTGGAACTTTTTGGACAAAATTTATTTTGACACTAAGAAGAGATTTACCATGGTAGAAGCGTCTGCAAAGCTTCGTGCAATGAAGCTACTTCAAGGAAAGTTGCCTCCAACAATAAATCTGACGATTCTTTAGTTGTTAGTTGGTATTTTCTCGAGTTGTGTTTGCAATGAAATATATAAAATTCGTAGTAGTAAATCCATCAATAATGTTAGGATTGATTTGGATTCGAAATCCATTACTTTTATTTTGATATATAACGCAATAAAACATGTGTTAACTATGAATTTTAGGAATATATATATATATATATACACACACATATTAGAGCGACTTGGACTTGAAACACTGTTCAAGTTCAGAAACCGAACCAATCATGTACCTCCACTTCCTATATTGACATATCTAGTGCAACATACGATGCTTTAAAAGCTCTCTCCACAGGAAGCTCGAGTATAAATTAAAATGTTCTTTATCCCTAAATGTAGGTAGTATATTGGTAAGAATATGATTATTATTATTTTTCTTATTTTTCTGTTTTGATTTTATTTTATTTTAGATTATAATTCTCAAGTGCTTGTTAGCAAAAATGTTTTATCATATTCTGATCTTAGTATATATGATACTCCTACTTAGTATTGATAATGTGAACTATTATGAAACTGTATACATCTTTAGCAACTGCGAGTTCCACCCAATTTATCGTCATCATTGAGTTCTCTTTTCTTTTGCAATCAACAAATTGAGTGAGTTCTTGCATGCACCAACTGTAAATCATTTGGAGTGCATGCAAACACTTACTAAGATATCTTAAAGGCACATATACTACTGGACTTGTGTTCACTTCTGTTCCTAAACTGACTCTTGAAACCTATGCAGGGCAAGTTGTTTGGATAATAGAAGATCCACAGGTGGTCATTGTGTGTGTTTGGATTTTAAGTGCAATTATGGAGAATTTGATATGAGCGAAAAAATTAAGAACAACGATTTGTTGACCCAGTTCATCAACGATTTGTTGACCCAGTTCGTTAAGAATGACTACGTCTGGGGCACTACCAAGCCAGGAGATTTACTAATTTTCGTGTGTTGACAAATACAATGAATCAAAGGGTTATTTATACCTAAAACTGGGCCGTAAACAACAAAAGAAGAAGCGAAACCGAGATCAAAATCTCACTCTGCTACCTAAAATGTGAAAAAGATAGTGTTTTTTTTTTTCCAGTGATGATTATTTGTTGTGCTTATGGAGTTGAACAATTTATCATGATTGTTTCTTTTTTTAGCTTTAGTTACTAGCAAGGCAATAATGAGCCTTCTTCTTTATCAGATATCCAAACATGATTTAATTTTTCTCAGTTTAAATTTTGGATTCCACATGATTGTAGGTGAAATTTAATTTGAGTTAATCATTTTCACAAAATAAGGTGTGATACTTCACGGATTAAAAGTTTTATATTTTCAAATTATTATTCGAATAAAAAATAAGTTTTAATTATAACAAACGAAAGTTCAAAAACAAAGTTTAAAATATTACATGCTTTAAAAGACAAATTGTCATTATCCCCAACACTGAAAACACCTGCACAAAGGTCATGGGGGATAACAAGATTTTTATGAGACAGTTTTACAAATGTAATTTCGGGAAATTTTCTCAATAGGTTTCCGTAAACAACTAGAGAATCTTCAAATTTACTTTTGAAGACACTATTACAGGAAGTTCTTTCCTTGCTCGTCTCCTTGCACTTACTTCGACCTCATTAACTTTATTTTCATGAATAGCAAGATAATTTTTCTCCAAATACTTCAAACTTTTAATGGGTTTGTGCGTATCAACAAGAATTTTCTCGAGTGCATCAGCATTGTCCAAGAAATGCGTTAGCAATTCAATTTCGCATAACTCACCTTGATATCCCACAAATTCTATCTCCTTGAGTTGAGGATATGACCTCACATTTGTTCTAGTCTTCCCCACAATAATTACACTCCTCGCAATTGTCTTCTTCCCAATAGATAGAGGATGTGTTGCCTGCAACAAAACACACAATACAAGAACTTTGCCATTGCAAAATCAAGATAAAATAGGATAATGATAAGATGAATGTGCACAAGAAAAAGTTTACCTCGAGCACAAATCTCTGCAACTGCGAGCATTGTAATGCATGTAGTAATTTAACTATCGGATTCATGAGAGAGTGATGATAATCTATCGTAGCTTTTATTGTCAATTGCTTAAGATTCCTCATTTTCACAGCTGAACACACATCTCGAATTGTCTGTGGAGTCAAAACAAAAAACAGAAAAGGATCAAGAAATAAGACAGTTATGAGACATTAATGCAGAAACATGCATCTTAATCTTACCTTGTAAGTAGATCTCGAGGAAATATCCAATGTTAATATCTCTAACTGTGGAATGTATTTAGAGAACTGCAAGAGGACATTTCCAACCTCACATTCCAATCCTCCCCCAACATACATTTCGACAAGCAGAGAAAGATTATCAACAACAAAACGAACCTTTGGGCCTACATACTTCAAATAAACAAGATTCACATCACGAATCTCAACTGATCTGAGGCCGTAACACAAGTTTATTTCTAAACGTTTAAATGACGGAAATGGCCCAATAATCCTTAGAGTCTTAAGATCTGTGGATTTAGAAACGGATATATGTTCTAGCATAGGACAGTTGCATAAGAGGAATGCCAAGGCTTCACTGCTGACATTCACACTATTCAGAAATATCTTTTTAAGATACTTGACATGATCAATTGAGTCCGAAAAACTTCCCTTGTTGGCCCACAAAAGATTATAGGGATCAAAAGTATAACAGTTGTTAACGAGGCGTCTTCTGGAAGACTCAGTTGTCAAGTTCAACTCAAGCCTCTGAATCTTCTTAGTAAGAGCAAATCTAACCCATTCATCGATCGAGTTTCTATAACTCTCAGTTAGATCAAAGAACACTCTGAATTCCTCAAGGTCGGGGGTCTTATGCAATGCTATAACATGATTAACCCATTCCACATAATTCGACCTCGCCTTATCGAACCTAGCCTCATAATCTACCAGTAATCTCCTATCTCCAAAAGTCATCTTGGCCATTGATGAAGTGCCATCAAAATCAAGCTTAGTTAAGAAGGTCCACAAATATCTCCATCGAGAAGAAAGAATGCTAGTTGCAACTGCTTCCTTTAAAGGAAGGGAAGACAATATCAACGCTAATAATTCATCAGGTAGAGTGCTGATTCTATCAATAGATGAATCTATTTTATCCAAAATCTGCAATCAACATAAATACATGCAAATAAATTTATGCAAAAAGAAAGTGAAACAACACTCAATTAATAAGCGAATTTGATATTACATACAAATTCATAGAGCAAGAGAATTAACCTTGGAGACTTTTCCACTCGAACACTCATCTGGCCCATGTTTCGCCATTATACAATGTTAAATCACAACTTTTTTTGCAGCAAAAAACATGAATATTAATTCCAGAATTGTGAGAAGAAACTACAAAATCAAAGGATTTAAAACAAACAATTACCAAAACCATCCAATTCCAAGCCAATCTCAATCGCCCATCTTTACTTGACTGAAACCCTCTTTCCTTTCGGCTTTTGTTTCGTGAATCCGTTATGGAAAATTTCGCTAATTAAATTAGGCCGACACCTAATAAATTTTAAATTTTATGATCGAATATAATTTTTAAATGATAATATAAAAATTGCATGTGGAACCAAAAAATTGATTTTTTTATTTTTAATTTTTAACACTTTCGATATATTTTTTAAAAGTTATATTTTTTTTTAAGAATTAGAAGTTTCTTCAACATTTAATAAGCTTTGATTTATGAAATGATGATTACTATATTAAATAACAAAAGAGGTTTTAAACTTTGAAGTTGGGATGGTGAATGAATAATTTGGTAATTGATTTATTTAAAATCATAACTTACATGTGATATTAGTTGATTGGATTGACCCGTTGTTAATTCAACTAGTATTTCAGCCACGCGATGCACGGTTAATTATTTATTGTGGTAACATATAGAATTTTTAATAATAGAATTAAATTGTATAAATGAAAATGTTATTCATATAATTTTTTATTATTTCAAAACATGTACAATAAACAAATCTATTTTTCATATTCCTATTATTTTTTAAAGTATATTTTATGTAATAATAATTACTATTATAAATTATGATTATAAAAATTCATTCAAATGCTACTTTATTTAAAGAAAATATAATAATTAATCATATACTCTAACCTATTAATACACAAATTTCAATACACACCTAAATTTCTACTATTACAATTATCCAATCATTACTATTACATCAACTATTAATATAATATTACATTTACTAACTTTTTCAACATTGATTTGGTATCCACAATAATAATCCTACCCTAAAGTCTCGTAATAAACATAAATTTTAACTATTCGCCTTTATTTACAAATCTCATGATTTCAAAGTTGAATTTCCCCAATCCTATATAATCTCCAACCAAACATACCCAAAAAGATTTCTAAATTTTGAACTTATCTATTTAATTTGTTTATAATTTATTCAAATAAGAATCTACAATTTTTCTTTATATCAAATTTCCCTACTTTATCTCTCTTATATTATCTCATCTAAATGAAATAATTGAGGATGAGAGAAAAGAGTGACTCATGTTAATTTTAGAATGGCTGGAGAGAGATTGATAATGTGGGTATTTTTTTTTAATTTTTATATTTCTTAATTTATAACAAAACCTTCCGCGTTTATGTTGAATCGAATTGAGTATATTTAAATAAATTTCAAAAAAAGATTAAAAAAATAAAGATTAAAAAATTCAAAAATCAAGATTATATATTATTTTCAATAATCTCCAACCAGGGTTCTTAAAAAATTATATCCGGATTTGATATTTGAAAATCAAAAAACAAAGATTAGATATTATTGTCAAGATCCAATATTTTTGGATAAAGATTTTTAACAGATTACACAAGTTGATGTTTATATTTGAGAGAAACGAACTTCTACCTCATCTCTAAAATTTAAACATTTTCATTGATTTCAAACATTAGTTGGAAGAGGCAATTTATTCTTCACGGGCATGTCTCTTGTGTCCCCAACCTGTGGGCCCCACATAAATATAAATTCTTTTTTTGCTCAGTTTTTTTTATGTATATATTTCAGGTATCCCATGTATACCTTGAAGGTATCAATGAAATATCTTCAAGGTATACATGCAAATACCTTCGAGATATACATGGGATAATTGTGGGTGTGCGTCATATACATGGGATACTTGTGGGTGTTACATGGGATACTTGTGGGTGTGCGTCATATACATGGGATACTTGTGGGTGTGCGGCGTGGACGAGCGGTTTGTGGGGTTTTACAGGTTGGTCTTATAGGTATTACAAACATGAATTAAAGGTATCTGATACCTGAAGAGTATATGTGGGATACTTTTAAAACAAATTTGAAATACCTATCAGGTGCGCACATGTAGACACGTGGGCGCGCATCCAGCACGCGTGGGGTGTGGTTCGGGTTGGGGACACGAATCTTAAATCCGTGTCCCCGGGACACAGAAGTTCTTGCGATTCGTCACATGATAAAGTAATATTGTGGAAATCGACTATTTGTGGCAATGGACGCAATAAATTCCATGAGATGAAAGGAAGCAAACAACTAAAAATAAGATTCTTATGAGATAATTTCACAAATCTAATTTTTGAAAGAGTCATGATCTTTTCTGCAATTATGTCACTAAGTATAAAATTACTAAAAATTACTCAACACTAAACTAATATAAAATTAATAATAAAATCCGATCTAATCTCCAACCTTTTTAAATCCTTGAATTAAAGAAACAAATTTGTCGTTTCCTCACAAGATATATTCTGAATTAACATTCATGCAATCATGTTGGTTGCTGCAAAAAAGGCTTTGAATTTACTTTGTATAGTGGGGAAACGTGGGCAAGTGAAGTCTTCAAGAAAAGGCTACAAGGTTTAATTCTCTTGCTCCTTCAATTTTTCGTTTTGTATAATCGCAGGCTTCAGATTGCACAAGACTTTTCTGCATAAATTTATTTGCATGCTTTTATGTTGATCACAGATTTTGGATAAAATAGATTCATCTATTGATATAATCAGCACTCTACCTGATGAATTATTAGTGTTGATACTATCTCTCCTTCCCTTAAAGGAAGCAGTTGCGAGTAGCATACTTTCTTCTCGACAGAGAACATCGTCAGTGTTCAATAAGGCACTGCATAAGAACCCCAACATAGAGGAATTCAGAGTGTACTTTGATCTAACTAAGAGTTATAAAAGTTCAATTGATGAATGGCTTAGATTTGCTCTTACTAAGAAGGTGAAGAGGCTTGAGTTGAACGTGACAGTCGAGACTTCCAGAAGCCTTTGTCACGACTACACTTTTGATCCATATAATCTTTTCAATGGAAGCTTTTCGGACAAAAGTAATCTTGTCAAGTGTCTTAAAACGATATTTCTGAATAATGTGAATGTGAATGGTGTAGCCTTGGAATTCTTGTTATGCAACTGTCCTCTGTTAGAACATCTATCCGTTCTAAATCCATAGGTCTTAAGACTAAGGATTATTGGGCCATATCCGTCGTTTAAACGCCTAGAAATAGACTCTTGCTACCTCGGGTCAGTTGAAATTCGTGATGTGAATCTTGTTTATATGAAGTACGTAGGCTCAAGGGTTGATTTTGTTGTTGAGAATGTTCCTCTGCTTGTGGAAATGTATATTGGGGGATGGATAATGCACATTCCAGAAAACTTATTGCAGTTCTCCAACTACCTTCCACAATTAGAGATGTTAACATTGGATATTTCTTGCTCATCTACAGACATCTAGGAAGGTAATTAGATTAAGATGCATATATGTTTCTGTATTGTCTTCAAGCTCATAACTATTTATTGATCCCAGCTTTTTCCTTTTTTGTTTTTACTCCACAGATGACTGAAGACATGTGTTCAGCTGTGAAAATGAGAAATCTTAAGCAATTGATAGTAAAAGCTTGGATAGAATATAACTCTCTCATTCCACTCACTAATTTATTAAATGCATCACCTTGCTTGCAGAGATTTGTGCTCGAGGTAACCCTTTTCTTGCAGAGATATGTTACCTTAAATTTGCAATGGCGAAGTTCTTCTATATGTTATGCGTTTTTTTGTAGGCAACACATGGGTCGCCTCTATTCTGCGAGAGCGAGGCTAGAAAGATTGTGAAGTCATAGCCTCAGCTCAAGCAGATAGAGTTTGTCGGATATCAAGGTGTGATGAGTGAATAAGAACTGCTTATGCATTTATTAGACAATGTTGTTGCATTCGAGAAAATTGTTATTGATACGCGCACTTCCAAAAGAAATTGGAAATATTTGGACAAAATTTATTTTGAGACTAAGAAGAGGATTACTGCGGTAGAAGCTGCAAAGCTTCGTGCAATGAAGCTACTTCAAGGAAAGTTGCCTCCAGCAATAGATCTGACGATTCTTTAGTTGTTAGTTGGTATTTTCTCGGGTTGTGTTTGCAATGAAATATGTAAAATTCGTAGTAGTAAATCCATCAGCAATGTTAGGATTAATTTGAATTCGAAATTCATTACTTTTATTTTGATATGTAACGAAACAAAATATATGTTAACTATGAATTTTAGGAATATATTAGAGCGACTCGGACTTAAAACACTGTTCAAGTTCAGAAACCGAAGCAATCATGTACCTCCACTTCCTATATTGACATATCTAGTGCAACATACGATTCTTTAAAAGTTGTCTCCACAGGAAGGTTGAGTATAAATTAAATGTTCTGTATCCCTAAATGTAGTATATTGGTAAGAATATGATTATTATTTTTATTCTTATTTTTCTGTTTTCATTTTATTTTAGTTTATACTTCTCAAGAGCTTGTTTGCAAAAAGTTTTATCATATTCTAATCTTAGAACATATGATTAGGTCTTGGGAAATTCTAGTAATAGTGCACTAAGAACATCCAAATTTGATGTTTTTCTTTTCCAAGCATCTCTCTCTAGCATTGTCAAAACATTCAGATTTGGTGTTTTTCTTCTCCAATAATTAACACGGATTTAAAACCTGTGTCCATTTTTCTTTTCTTTTTTCATTTTCAGATCCATTTTCATTTCCTTTTCATTTGAAACCATATTAAAAATTCCCAAAGGCTAAATAAGGGCCCAGCAAGCAGCCCACTACCCAACACAAGAAACAAACATCAAGATTTCTTCTTATCCTTACTAGATCAAGAATTATTCAAAGACCCCTTTCGAACAAAGGATGTCGATTGCTGCACTGAAGTATTTATTTACTCATGAGAGATGATTTTTACAATTTGAAGCTATAGAAGGCCCAGCAGACTTGAGCCCATTAGATTTGATTGCACTCCTTCTGGGCCCAATTTGCTGACGAGGCCCATACTCTTTATTAGCTGAATCCAGACCCAAAGCCTAAAATTCCCTCTTTCCTCGGCTCGCATTTGGACTTATTCGAACAGCTCAAACTAAGATCACCTTGGGCCGGAATGATAAGGGCCCATATGTGAATTATGATCACTTAAATCCATCTTGTAATGCATACCCAGCCCAAATTCATCTAACCGTTTGGCCCAATGCCCCTTGATCCAAAAAGTCCTTCTACAGAATGACAGATTTAACAATAGAATAGTGTAAAATTTATGGTATTTTATTGGTCCGTTGTAATCCAATATTCCATCTTCTCCAACACTCTTCTCACTCTTAACCATTTTCTCACTCTTAACCATTCTGTGTGAATATAGTGGAAATTTGGAAGAATTTAATGGGAGGGATGGAAATTGGAGAATGAGAGTTGTATTAATATTTTTACCCTGTTTCGACAGGATTGTTAATTTTAAAATAATGTGATTTTTTTTTTTTTAAATGTATATGAAACATGTGAAACCTCGAGAATAATTTTGATTCAGATTTTCAACTAGAGCAATGTTTCAAGATGGAAACTATTTAACATAATTCTTAAAAGTTGAGAAATGTTTCAAGTTCGTGAACTTTTAATTATATATTCCTAAATACATTATACATGTTTTTTTTTTTTTGTTATTTTATAATTTTATAATCATGTATGATCTTGTGAGGAAAAACACTAAGTAGTTTGTACACCATCTTTAAATTATAAACATTTTCATTGATTTCAAACATTAGTTGAAAAAAAAGCAATTTGACCTTCACATGATAGAGGGAAATCGACTCTTTTTGGCGAGGGAAGCAATTAAATATAAGAGATGAAAGGAAGCAAATAAATTAATAGAAGTTGCAAAACTGAGTATAAAGTATAGCAAACAACTAAGAACAAGATTCATATGAGACAATTTCACAAATGTAATTTCGGAAAATGGTCTCACATAGGTTTCTGTAAACAACTAGAGAATCTTCAGATTTACTTTTGGAGGCACTATTACTGAAAGTTCCTTCCTTGCCCGTCTTCTTGTACTTTCTTCGAGCTCATTCTTATTAGTGGCAAAATAAATTTTCTCCAAATACCCCAAACATTTAATGGGTTTGCGCGTATCTACAAGAATTTTCTCTAGTGCAACAACATTGTCCAAGAAATGCGTAAGCAATTCTAGTTCGGATAACTCACCTTCATATCCTAAAAATTCTATCTCTTTGAGCTGAGGATATGACCTTACATTCTTTCTAGTCTTACCCACAATAATTACAGTCCTCGCGTTTCTAATCTCATGAATAGATGGAGGATTTGTTGCCTGCAACAAAACACACAATACAAGAACTTCACCATTGCAAAATCAAGATAATATAGGATAAGGATAAGATGAATGGGCACAAGAAAGAGTTTACCTCGAGCACAAACTTCTGCAACTGCAAGCAATGTAATGCATGTAGTAATGTAGATATCGGAATCATGAGAGAGTGACGATAATTTATCCTAGCTTTTACTGTCAATTTCTTAAGATTCCTCATTTTCACGGATGAACACACGTCTTGAATTTTCTGTGGATTAAAAACAAAACAAAAAGGATCAAGAAACACTATCACCACCTGAGTTATGAGACATTAATGCAGAAAGCTACATCTTAATCTTACACTATAAGTAGATTCCGAGAAAATATCCAGTGTTAATATCTCTAACTGTGGAATGTAGTTAGAGAACGGCAAGAGGACATGTCCAACCTCCCAATCCGATTGCCCCCCAATATACATTTTGACAAGCAGAGGAAGATTATCAACAACAAAATGAACCCTTGAGCCTACATACTTCAAATAAACAAGATTCGCATCACGAATCTCAACTGATTTGAGGCTGCAACATGAGTTTATTTCTAAGCGTTTAAATGCCGGAAATGGCCCAATAATCTTTAGAGTCGAAAGACCTTCGGATTGAGAAACGGATAGATGTTCTAGCAGAGGACAGTTGCATAAGAAGAATGCCAAGGCTTCACCATTGACATTCACATGATTCAGAAATATCTTTTTAAGATATTTAACATGATCAATTAAGATATTATTCGGATCCAAAGTATAACGAATGTTATCGAGGCGTCTTCTAGAACCCTCGGGTGTCAAGTTCAACTCAAGCCTCTGAACCTTCTTAGTAAGAGCAAATCTAACCCATTCATCAATAGAGTTTTTATAACTCTCAGTTAGATCAAAGAACAATCTGAATTCCTCAATGTTGGGGCTCTTATGCAATACTATAACACGATTAACCCATTCCACATAATCCGACCTCCTCTTATCCAACTTCGCCTTATAAATGACCATAAATTTAAACATCTTCTCCACTGTTAATGTTCTATCTCCAACCATCTTCACCATTGATGAAGTGCGATCAAAATCTAGCTTGCTTACAAAGGTCCACAAGTATCTCCATCGAGAAGAAAGAATGCTAGTTGCAACTGCTTCATTTAGGGGAAGGGAAGACAATATCAACACTAATAATTCATCAGGTAGAGTGCTGATTCGATCAACTGTTTTATCCCTACACTGCAAATCAACAAATAAACATGCAAATTAATTTATGAAAAAAGAATCACATGTGCAAATAAATAAGTTATAATTATCTACAATCTCATATGGGAGTGGTATCTTGTCCATTGCAGATTGCAATAATTTGAGCTCCTCCTCCACCAAAATTCTTCCTCGAAACCCTAGTTTGCAAATCTTTTCCAAACAGCCAACATCCGCCATGTTCAAAACACTAATTTCATCAATGCCCATTACTTTATCCAATAAAATCTGGCGTTGGCAAATGTTGTCATTTTGCCTTGCTCGCAAAGTTTGTAATTCTTCCTCCAACTCTCTGATTCGTGAATCGTATTCTTCACACTTGTCCACTGCATCGAAATACTCGTGCATAACTAACCAAGATCGCGAAGTATTCACAGATTTTGAACGTTTTCTTGATCGATTGTAATCCATCAATCCCTCTTCTCCAACTCTCTTCTCACTCTTAATTACCATTTTCGCACTCTTAACCATTGTATAGTCAGAGAAGAATATGTGAGTGAGAAAATATTATAATTTTGGGAAGGAGATTATATCTCGATTTGATAAATGAAAATCCGCAAATAAAGATTAGATATTATAGTTAAGATCCGAATTTTTTGGATAAATATTTACAAGATTTCACAATTGGGGACAATATTTGATTGAGATATAATTTATAAAATAATAAATGATTTAAAAAATATAAAATAAATAAAAATAATATATTAAAATTTTGATAATATTATAAACACAAAATGTTTTACTAAATTTGATAAATTAGTATGCGACATTTTTTTTATCTTCAAATATCTTTATATAAATTAATTTTCATATAAATAAATTATTTGATAAATATGAAGATTAGATTAGGAAAATTGCATATTAATGTGCAATTATAGAAATAATTTTTTATTTAAAAAAATTTCCTAAATATATAAATTATAAGGTGGTAATATTAGATCGCAAAAACTACTAATGTTCTGTTGTTTTAATTGAATAAATTAAAAATATGATTATAAAATATAAAGTATACACAAATATTAGTAAAAATTAGTCAAATATAAAGTAAACATGATTTTTTTTAATTTAGATACAAATTTTAGCAATATATATGTATATATATTGTGTGTGTGTATATATATATATCCACAAACTTTGGCATTTTAGCAATCTAATAATTAGTCATTTGTTTAATACTCCCCTCCGTCCCCACTTATTTTGCCTACTTTGACCGGCACGGATCCTAAGAAAATACAGTTGACTGTTGATTGGATGTTTAAGTTTATGTTTTTTTCACTTTAATTAGGAAGTTGATTAGTATGTTAATTGTAAACTCAAAAATGCAGATAAAATAAAATAAAAACTGCATAACAGAAATTTCCATAAAGGCTGCCTGCTTAAAATTTTCAGGTGAGAAAAATTCCCACCAAATCTGAAAAAATTTCAGAGGATGATCTTTACAGCAAAGATTCAAATTTCCCACCAAATCAGAAGCAAATCCAAATCCTATAGTTCTATAAATACAAGATCATATGCATTCAATGCATCTTCAACAACCAACAACCCAAAACAACACAAAATTGCAGATTTAAGGAAAATGACAAACAACCGAAAAGGAACAAATATAACTCCATCAGCACGACTTCTAATAGCTCAGCGGCTTCTCGTAAACAACAAAAATGGCGTTTTGAATAATGGCATCACTGCAGAAGTCGCAACATCATTTGGAGTGTCCGTTCGTACCGTCCGACTCATATGGCAAGCTGCAAGGAAGCAAATTTCAGAGGGGCAGCCTATTTCTTTTCCTGAAAGGTCACGTCATACTTCATCTCAACTTAAACAGTTTGATGAGGAAGCCATTAAAGTCATTCCCTTCTCCAAGAGAGGCACAATAAGGAGGTTAGCAACAAAGCTTCAAGTCAGTAAATCAGAAGTGGGGAGGTGGGTCAAATCGGGTAAACTTAAAGCACATACAAATGCAATCAAACCAGCATTGACAGATTCAAATAAGGTGAGCAGAATCAAATTCAGCCTATGTTTCTTGCATAAACATATGAGCAATAAGATCAGCTTTGAATCAATGCATAACGTAGTTCATATAGACGAGAAGTGGTTCTATATGCAACGGACAAGTGAAAGGGCTTATAAGCTAAGCACAGAGGATGATCCATACAGGGCTTGTAAAAGTAAGCGTTTTATATCAAAAGTCATGTTTATGGCTGTTGTGGCAAGGCCACAATACACAGAACAAGGGGAGTTGTTGTTTGATGGGAAGATTGGAATTTTCCCATTCACACAACTTCCCGCCATCAGAAAGTCAGCAAACAGACCAAGGGGTGCAATGGTTACAAAACCAATTGACTCCATAAACAAAGAAGTGATTAAGAGCTGCCTTTTAGAAAAGGTAACTCAAAACACACAAATTTTTCATCACTTAATGTGTTATGTAAGTCTCCTAAAAACTGCCCTACGGTTTTGATTAACTATTGGGCTGCTTTGGTGACATTACTAACACAGTTTATGGTGAATTGTTTGCTGTTATTGTTTCATCACATGGCATAACAGATACTCCCAGCAATTAAGGCCAAGTGGCCAGCAAATGCAAGTAAAAAAATCATCATCCAACAAGACAATGCAAGACCTCATATAAGCAATATGGACCCAGATTTCAGGATGGCTGTCATGCAAGATGGATTTGATATACAGTTGATGTGTCAACCACCAAATTCTCCAGACACTAATGTGTTGGACTTAGGGTACTTCAGGGCTATTCAATCCTTGCAGATTGAAACAAGATCCTACAACGTTGATGACTTGGTTGCTAATGTTCTTCAATCATTTGAAGAACTAGAGCATCCAAAATTGAACAACATATTTCTAACACTACAAGCATGCATGGTTGACATTTTAAAGGTAAATGGAGGCAACAATTACAAGTTGCCTCACATTGGAAAGGCAGCACAAGAAAGAAATGGCTCACTGCCATTGACACTTGAAGTGGATGAGCAAGTAGTAAGGCAAGCAATAGACTTTCTCTTAGCAAATGAAGCAGCCACTGAATCTTATGACATTGGGGGTATTCTAACAGAGTTAGGATACATGTAAAGTAGGCTTAGAATGCATTTTGACAATCTGGTTTTTTGTTTACAGTGTAAACACATGCAGTGTACCTTTTGCTTAAACTGTAAACAATTGAATCAGTTTAATTTTATGTCAGTTTTATTTTCCCTCAGAAAGATTTCATCATTGGGTTTTTTTCATATTAAAGGTGAGATGGCAGTAATGCATGGTAGTCCTAAAACAGACCATGACAAGCTACAACATGCAACACCATGTCATTTTTTTTCACAGAGACAACAGATAACTGTTGGGCAACTTTGAGATAGCTACCATGCATTCACATAAAAAATCAGCAGAAAAGAATCATCACAAGTCATTCAAATAAACTGGACAGACTCCAGCAGTCTTTCAAATACACTGGACAGACTCCAACAGTCATCACATAATCAGAAATCATCATAAAAGCAAGCATCATAAGTTCAGCATACATTCTCACCATTCTCAGAAGTGTAGACTTCATCACAGAATCAGCACAACACATTAACATACACAGAAATCAACATCCATTCTCATCATTCTCAGCCTTTCAGCAAACTCAGAAATCAGCATAAAAACATGCATCAGAAATTCAGAGCATACATTCCAACCATTCTCAGAAGTGTAGACACTTCATCACAGAATCAACATGCATAAGCAAGCATCCATTCTTATCATTCTCAGTCATCAGCAAACTCAGAAATCATCATAAACAACACAGAAACATCACAGAAACAGCAAGCATGAATCAAATACACAAGAGGTTTTGAGTACTTTACCCTTTCGAACTGAGGGTGCCAAACACTCAGTTTTAAAAGCAACCAAATCTGGATCCACATCATATTCACTGCAGAAGGAGGGTACCTCGATCCCTTGAGGGAGAGCAACCCCATCTCCTTCAAGGGGAGTTTCGGCCACGAAGCTTTCCTCCGAATCGGCCACGAAACCCCCTTCAAACTCAGATTCGGACAAACAACCCTCGTCCCAACTCGAATCGCCCAGAAACTCATCTTCCCTTCCACAACCCAGCACGAAACCCTCTTCCCTTCTCGGATCTGCCATCAAACCCCCTAAACCTTCTCAAATCGGCCACAAAACTCAGAAATCACCACTCGATTCGGCCAAGAAAGGGACACAGAATCGGCAGAAGGTTTCGATGAGGGTTTTGGACAAGAAACTGACAGATTTTCTAGAGGCCACAGATTTAGGAGGAAGAAGACATGCAGAGGGTTTCGGCGGCCATAGATTTAGGGTTTCGACGAGCAAATCATTAGGGTTTCATAGAGCATCGAAGAGGGAATCGAAGGGAGTTAGGGTTTGGAGACGAAGAGTGATAGAGAGAGAGATGAAGATTCCAGAAATGGGAACGACGCAGTGGGAGATTAGGGTTTCAGATCGAGAGAGATGGAGACGAAGAGTGATAGAGAGAGAGATGGAGATGAAGATTCCAGAAATGGCGCAGTGGGAATGGGAACGGCGCACAGTGGGAGATTAGGGTTTCGGAGATAGAGAGAGATGGAGATGAAGATTCCAGAAATGTGTGATAGAGAGAGACGAAAAGTGATAGGGTATAATTTGAGTGGGCTTTGTTTTTGATTAACTGGATCATTAATTAAGATAAGTGTTAGGTAGCATTAAAATAGATTAAGGAAAGATAAACAAAATTTAAAGGTATAATTTGAGTGGTAATTTTGTAAAATGAAAGAAATGAAGGGGTAAGGTCGTAAAAATTTTTTTGCCATTTTTGGGCTGGCAAAATAAGTTGGGACAAGCAAAAATGGAAAGTAGGCAAAATAAGGTGGGACGGAGTGAGTATTTATCTAGATCATTACAACAACATATAAAAAATTGAATAAATAATTTAATTTGCCTAATTAATTTAAATTAATGAAAATGTGATTTTGATTTGCTTAGAATATAAAATCTCCTAAAATCATGGAAAAATCTTTTAAGTAGATATCGTCAATCACCACCATAAAAAGAAAAAGGATGAAGAACACCCCATCTGACCGTAGGCCCCTTAATATGGATGGGATGTAAATCAAGAAAATCAGTAATTGAAAGCATGTTTCCAAATTTGAATTTGTCGATATAATTGGATTACGTTTTTTGTCAATTTTATTTATCAATTAAACAAACTAATAAATTAATCCAATATTCTAATCTCCAACCTTTTAAAATCCTTTGATTATTGAGTTAACGAAACAAATTTGGCGTTTCGCCGTTTCCTCTCAAAATTCTGAATTAACATTCATGCAATCATGTTGGTTGCTGCAAAGGTTTATTCTCTTTCTCCTTGAATTTTTCGTTTGTATTTATCTAAGGCTTCAGATTGCAAAAGGGTTGTTCCAGTTTTTTTTGCATAAATTTATTTGCATGCTTTTATGTTGATTTGCAGAGTAGTAGGGATCAAAAAAGTTCATCAATTGATCGAATCAGCACTCTACCTGATAACTTGTGGACCTACGCAAGTAAGCTAGATTTTGATGGCACTTCATCAATGCTGAAGATGGTTGGAGAGAGAATATTACTGCGCAATTCTGAGGGGGCGTTCGATTGTAAGGCGTGGTTCGATTATCAGATGAGGTTTGGTAAGAGGGCGTCGGATTATGTGGAATGTGTTAATCGTGTTATAGCATTGCATAAGAGCCCTGACATTGAGGAATTCAGAGTGTTCTTCGATCTTGATAAGTATTACAAAAACTGGATTGATGAATGGCTTAGATTTGCTCTAACTAGGAAGGTTCAGAGGCTTGAGTTGAACTTGATAGCTGAGGCTTCCGGAAGATGCTGCTGTAACGATCGTTATACTTTTGAACCGTATAAACTTTTCAAGGGAAGTTATTCTGACTCAGTTGATCACTTCAAGTATCTTAGAAAGATATTTCTGAATGATGTGAATGTGAATGATGAAGCCTTAGAATTCTTGTTATGCAACTGTCCTATGCTAGAACATCTATCCATTTCTAAATCCATTTATTTTAAGAGACTAAGGATTATTGGGCCATTTCCGTCATTTAAACGCTTAGAAATAGACTCTTGTGACAGCCTCATGTCAGTTGAAATTCGTGATGTGAATCTTGTTTATTTGAAGTATGTAAGCTCATGGGAGGTTGATTTTGTTGTTGAGAATGTTCCTCTGCTTGTGGAAATGTATATTGGGGGAAGGATAACGGACATTCAAGAAAACTTATTGCAGTTCTCCAACTACCTTCCACAGTTAGAGATATTAACAATTTCTTTCACATCTATTAGAAAGGTAATTAGATTAAGATGCATATATGTTTCTGTATTGTCTTCAAGCTCATAACTATCTATTGATCCCAGCTTTTTCCTTTTTTGTTTTCACACAACAGATAACTGAAGACATTGAAGACATGTGTTCAGCTTGGAAAATGAGGAATCTTAAGCAATTGATAGTAAAAGCTATGATATATGATGATGACTCTCTCATTCGGCTCACTAATTTATTAAATGCATCACCTTGCTTGCAGAGATTTGTGCTCGAGGTAACCCTTTTCTTGTGCTTATTTATCTTAACCTTTTTCGATATGTTATCTTGATTTTGCAATGGCGAAGTTCTTCTATTGTGCGTTTGATGTAGGCAACGCATGTGATGCCTCTATTTACTGAGAGCAATGCTAGAAAGATTGTGAGGTCATATCCTCAGCTCAAGCAGATAGAGTTTGTGGGATATCGAGGTGTGATGAGCGAACAAGAACTGCTTACGCATTTATTAGACAACGCTGTTGCACTCGAGAAAATTGTTATTGATACGCACTCTTCCGATAGATGGTGGAAGTATTTGGAGAAAATTTATTTTGACACTCATGAGAAGAGATTTACCGTGGCAGAAGCGGTTCGTGCAATGAAGCTACTTCAAGGAAAGGTGCCTCCAACGATAAATCTGCAGATTCTAATTTAGTTCTTAATTATACTTTAGTGTTGCTACTTTTCTGAGATTGAATGATTTAAAATTGGTAGTAGTAAATTAATCAATGATGTTGGGATTGATATGTTTTTGAACTCCTCACTTTCCTTTTAAACTGATATTTGAACAATAATTTTAAATGATTTAAAAAGACTACTCAGTTCCTTTAACCATACAATGCATCACTACTAGAAATCACTAAAATTCCAACGGAAAAATTACGTAAGAATTCTTGATTCCAACGGAAATTAGGGCGTCAGAAAAGTGAACGTTGGAATTGAATTCCAACGGAAATTCCAATGGAACAAAAAATCCAATGGAAATTCTAACGGATTATTTCCGTTGGAAGTCCTGAGCATCATAAACTTGATCCTCTCTTCCGTTTGTCTATCTCTTCGACTTCTTATGTCAATTCTACAATGGAAAAATCAAGAGAAGTGACCAAATTTAATACGAGAAATCAAACAAATTAAAACAGGAAATAATACACACTTCATAATTTCAACACCAAACATTTTTTTGTTGACCAAGTCCAGTAAACATCAATTGCTTACACAAACATTACTCTTCCTGAAAATTTCCTACCTCATTTAATCTGCTCATAACACAAATTCCTACACATGAAATTGTAAAAACATCATGTTTTTCGTCTCCAACATTTAATGCAGATTTAAAACTTGTTGTATTCTCTTTTACTTTTCTTTTTCATTTTTTTAATTCATTTTCTCTCCCTTTTCTTTTTTCTTTTTTTCCATTCTTTTTTTTTTTTTTTATATATATAATAATAGGGATACTATGGAACCTTTTTAGTGCAAAAAAAAGAGCTGAATTAAAATAGAGCTTCTAAGGGAAAATAGGACATCGACTCTTTTTGGCAAACGAAGCAAATACAATAAGAGAAGTAGCAAAACTTAGTGTAGCAAACAACTGAGAATAAGATTCTAATGAGAGAATTTCACGAATCTAATTTGGGAAAACGATTTCACATAGGTTTCTGTTAACAACTACAGAATCTTAAGATTTACTTTTTGAGGCACTATTACTGGAAGTTCCTTCCTTGCTCGACTCCTCGCACTAACTTCGACCTCAATAACTTGGTTCTTATAAGTGGCATAATAAGATTTCTCCTCCAAACTTTTAATGGGTCTGCGTGTATCAACAAGAAGTTTCTCAAGTGCAACAGCATTGTCCAAGAAATGGACAAGCAATTCTAGTTCACACTCCGCACCTCGATATCCCACAAATTCTATCTCCTTGAGCTGAGGATATGACCTCATCTCTGTAGTCTTCCCCACAATAATTAGAGTCCTCGGATTGCTAATCTTCTCCTCAATAGATAGAGGATGTGATGCCTACAACAGAACGCAAAATTGAAGAACTTTGCCGTTGCAAAATCAAGATAGCATAGGATAAGGATAAGATGAATGGGCACAAGAATAAGTTTACCTCGAGCACAAATCTCTGCAAGCAAGGTAATGCATGTAGTAAATTAGTTATCGGAAACATGAGAGATCTGTCATAATCTTCCCTAGCTGTTACTATTATCAATTGCTTAAGATTCCTCATTTTCACAGCTGAGCGTTGCATTATCTGTGGGGTCAAAACAAAAACAAAAAAGGATCAAGAAATTCTACCACCACCACCTGAGCTATGAGACATTAATGCAGAAACATGCATCTTAATCTTACACTGTGATTAGAGAATCCTGAGGAAATATCCGATGTTAATCGTGAGGAAATATCTAATGTTAATATCTCTAACTGTGAAATGTATTTAGAGAACAGCTGCAAGACATCTCCAACATCCCATATCGTTCCCCCAATATACATTTCGACAAGCAGAGGTAGATTCTTAACAACAAAATTAAACACCCTTGGGCCTGCAAACTTCAAATAAACAAGATTCACTTCACGAATCTCAACTGATTTGAGTGTATAACATGAGTTTATTTCTAAGTGTTTCAATGATGGAAATGGCCCGATAATCTTTAGATGCGAAAGACCTCTGCACTTAGAAAGGGATAGAAGTTCTAGTAGAGGACAGTTGCACAATAAGAATGTCAAGGCTTCATTGCTGACATTCACACAATTCAGAAATGTCTTTTTAAGATACTTGACATGATCAATTGAGTTAGAAAAAAGATTATACGGATCAAAAGTATAACAGTCGTTATCTATTCTGGAAGCATTTACTGTCAAGTTCAACTCAAGCCTCTGAACCTTTTTATTAAGAGCAAATCTAAGCCATTCATCAATTGAGCTTTTATTACTCTGAGTTAGATTGAAGAACACTCTGAATTCTTCAATTTCGGAGCTCTTATGCAATGCTATAACATGATTAACCCATTCCACATAATCCAACCTCGCCTTATCGAACCTCAACTTATAAACGGCCGCTAATATTCTATCTCCATAAGGCACCATTGATGATGTTCCATCAAAATCAAGCTTAGTTATGAAGGTCCACAAGTATCTCCATCGAGAAGAAAGAATGCTAGTTGCAACTGCTTCATTTAGGGGAAGGGAAGACAATATCAACACTAATAATTCATCAGGTAGACTGCTGATTCGATCAACTTTTGTATCCCTACACTGCAAATCAACAAATAAACATGCAAATTAATTTATGCAAAAAGAACCACATGTGCAAATATAATAAGAAAAGAACATAGTTATAATTATCTACAATCTCATATCGGAGTGGTATCTCGTCCATTGCAGATTGCAATAATCTCAACTCCTCCTTCACCAAAATTCTCCCTCGAAACCCAAGTTTGCAAAGCTTATCCAAACAGCCAACATCAGCCATGTCCAAAACAGTAATTTCATCAATGCCCATTACTTTATCCAATGAAATCTGGCGGTGGCGAATGTTGTCATTTTTCCTTGCTCGCAATGACTGTAGTTCTTCCTCCAATTCTCTGATTCGTGAATCGTCTTCTTCACACTTGTCCACTGCATCGAAATACTCGTGCATAACTAACCAAGATCGCGAAGAATTCACAGATTTTGAACGTTTTCTTGTTCGATTGTAATCCATTAATCCATCTTCTCCAACACTCTTCTCAATCTTAACCATTTTCTCTCTCTTAACCATTCTATAGCGAGTGAGAAAATATTGGAAATTTGGGAAGGAGAGATATATTATTTACCCTATAATTAGATATTATAGTTAAGGTCCGAATTTTCTGGATAAAGGTATTTAAAAGATTTGACAAATTCGGGAGAATATTTGATTGAGATATATAGAATTTATCATTATATGCAAAGTCTCATTGATTTCATTACGTGAGGTGGATCGTGTTAGACTTAGTCGATGATCCGATCATCAGTTAGTGGGGCAAAGTCAATGGTCAAAAGTTAAAGTTAACGTGAAAATTTATTTGGACACATGAACTTAAACACCAAAGAATAAATTCGAATTGCAACAATGATTGAAGGTTATGACTTTTTGTTTCTGCTAATTACAATTTTGAAAAGATAGTGATTTTATTTTGCAATTTGATCTTTAAATATTTTTTATTGGGAATGACCTGACATTTTATATTGCATGTGACGTGACATGTTTACCGGACACGTGGACTCCGTTAGCCGGAAAATATAAATATGATCTAAATTGCAACAATTAATAAAGATCATGATTTTGTTTGCAATTATTGAAAATTGGGGATAAATTTGCAATTTTTGAAAAAGTTAAAGAATAAATGTTGCTCCGACCTAAAATTTATATCAATATTCTGAATTTGTAAAGGCAAAACTTAGAGCTTCAAAAATCTTTATATTAGTTCAACATTACCCACTGTTTCTAGCAATATTCTATTGTAGATGATTGTGTCACTTATTTGTAATCCAGTAATAAGATTACATACTATAAAGTATAGGCTACTTTATGCCAAATGCACAACAAGACTATAATTTAAATTGTATACTGAACTCTGCTTCACTTGATCATATTAAAAGAGGAAACTCATATATTTTAAGTCATATGTTGAGTGTTCAATCATTGATATACTTCCTTTTCCTTTGTTACTTTTAATCATGTTGGAGTTTGATCAAGAAAACTTAAGCCAAATTCAACACTCAACAAAACAAGAAAACCCTAATGTTGAAGAAGAGAAGAAAAACGAAGTATGAACCAATGCACACGATCAAAACACAAGGAAGTAACGTGGTTCGGCTTGAATATGCCTACATCCACGGAGAGTAACCAATCCACTAATCAGAAATCGCGATCACGAGTTTTACAAGAGATGAAGATCAAAACATGAAAAATAAGAACTCTATCTACAGCTCTCTGTGCATACGGAATTTCTCTCTCTATAATGACTAATCTCAGAACTGATGAACTAGAGAATTGATCCTTGCTATATAAGGTATACAACGCAACAAATCCCGCGCAAATCGGTTAAAGATCCAGTGAGATATAGCTCTCTCAAAACCGCTTCGCAAAGCTGATCCAACAACCTGCATAACCTGCAAAACAAATAAACTAACATACCTAACTTGAAAACGTGTTTGTGAAATGCAACTTTATAAGTGAAGTAGCAACTTTTCCTATACTTGGCAAAAAATCAGATTTTCCCTTCAGCTTTATTTCCCTTCGTTTTCTTCTTCTTATACTTGACTCATGCTTACACTTTATCAATCTCCACCTTAAGCATGATCAAGATCTTCCATCTTCAAAACACTTTCAAGTAATATTGGTAGCTGACCTTCCTCTAAGACCAACCAATGACTTACAAAGCTGAAATTTAGCTGTTGGCACAGCCTTAGTAAAAGCATCTGCTGGATTTTCTTCTGTTGGTATCTTGCAAACTTCAATTGCCTCTCTTTCTATGATATCTCTAATGAAGTATAGTCTGATATCTATATGCTTCGTCCTCTCATGATACCCCTGGTGTTTAGATAGATGAATAGCACTATAATTATCACAATTTACTGTGATTTTATGTTGATCAAATCCAAACTCCTTAAGTATCCCTTGCAGCCACATTGCTTCTTTAATAGCCTCTGTTAAAGCAATGAATTCTGACTCTGTAGTGGACAAAGCTACCACTGATTGATGTGTGGCTTTCCAACTGATTGCAGTACCAAACAAAGTAAAAACATATCCTGTAAGAGATTTTCTTGAATCTACATTTGATGCATAATCTGCATCCACATAACCAATTAAAGGATTCAATGTATCTGCAGTCTTCTTGAACAGCAAACCATGTTCAACAGTTCCACTCAAGTATTTCATCACTCCTTTAGTTGTCTCCCAATGGACAATGCCTGGATTTGCCATATATCTACTGATTAAGCTCATGGAATGAGCTAAATCTGGTCTGCAGCATACCATGGCATACATAATACTCCCTACTGCATTGGAGTATGGTACCTTCCTCATTTGATCTGCTTCCTTTTGATCTTTAGGACATTGATCTTTGGACAATCTAACATGTTGTCCAACTGGAATCAGCATGCTTTTAGACTGATTCATCTGATACCTTATCAGAACCTTTTTGAGATAAGTACTAAGATCCAGAAACAATTCACCATGCTTTCTATTCCTCTTGATGTTCATACCTAGCATTCTTTTGGCTTCACCTAAATCCTTCATCTCAAATTCAGAGTTAAGCAAGCATTTGATGTGATTCAAATTTGAAATGGAAGTGCTTGCAATAAGCATTTGATGTGATTCAAATTTGAAATGGAAGTGCTTGCAATAAGCATATCATCAACATATAACAATAGGTAAGTGTGTGAAGTGTTACTTTCATGCTTGAAATAAACACATTGATCATATTTGCTTCTAATGAAATCAATCTTTTTCATGTAATCATCAAACCTGAGATACCATTGCCTTGGACTTTGTTTGAGACCATATAAAGATTTCTTCAATAAGCAAGCTTTCTGATCTTTGTTCTCCACATTCAAACCCTCTGGAATAGTCATGAATATCTTCTCTTCCAATTCTCCATGTAGAAATGCAGTGGTAACATCTAATTGGTGAAGTTCCATGTTGAATTGAGCTACCATTGCAAGTAGTATTCTAATGGAACAATGCTTCACTACTGGAGAATATATTTCAGTATAATCTATACCCTCCTTTTGAGTGAATCCCCTTGCTACTAATCTGGCCTTGTACCTAATCTTATCACCTTTGAAAGCTTCCACTTTCTTCTTGAATATCCACCTGCAACCAACTAACTTCTGATTTGCTGGTTTATCAACAATTTCCCATGTTGAGTTCTTGTTTAATGAGTTTAATTCCTCCTGAATAGCAGCAATCCACTTTCTTCTTTGCTTGCAGCTCATAGCTTCAGTGTAATTGTTTGGTTCATGGAACTCCACATCTTGAGCTGCAATCAAAGCAAAAGAAACATTATTAGCATGAGTGAACCTTGAAGGAGGTTTGATATTCCTCTTTGGTCTATCCCTGACTAATTGGTAATTAGTCAATTCATGTTCTTCATCAGAATCCTCATCACTTGAATCTCCTTGATCTTCTTCAGTGTCTTGATTAGTATGAACTTCCTGATTATTCTGAGCATCTTTGTTGATATTGGAAGACTCCACCTCAAGCTCTAACCTGCCATTCTCATCAATACACTATTGATTAGATTCAATTTTATTCAGAGGCATTTTAAATTCATCAAAATACACATCTCTACTTATAATGCATTTGAGATGATCCTTTTCATAACACCACAACTTATAGCCTTTAACTCCTTTTGGATAGCCAAGAAACACACATTTCAGTGCTCTTGGTTCCAATTTGTCTTGCTTCACATGAGCATAAGCTTGGCATCCAAACACTTTTAAACCTGCATAGTCAGCAACTTTTCCAGTCCATTTCTCTTGTGGTGTTTTAAACTCTATGGCTAAAGAGGGACTTCTATTTATTAGATACACTGCAGTGGCAACAGCTTCCCCCCAGAAACTCTTTGGCAGACCTGAGCTTGATAACATGCTTCTCACTTTATTCAGAATGGTTTGATTCATTCTTTCAGCTAGCCCGTTTTGTTGTGGTGTGTTTGGTACTGATCTATGCCTTAAGATGTCTCTATCCCTGCAAAAAGAGTTAAATTGTTCTGAAACAAATTCCAATCCATTGTCAGTTCTTAGACACTTGAGTTTCTTCCCACTGGAGTTCTCCACCTCATTCAACCACTCCTTGAATCTGATGAAGGTTTCATCCTTGCTTTTCAGAATCACTATCCATACTTTTCTTGAGTAATCATCTATCAATGATAGAAAATATCTACCTCCACTCCTTGTATGAACCTTAGAAGGTCCCCATAAGTCTGAGTGTATATACTCAAGAGGCTCCTTAGTTGAATGAGTTCCAGTAGTGAACTTGGTTCTCTTTACCTTCCCAAGGATACAATGCTCACATATATCCAATGTAGTAATCTTATCCTTGCCAAACACTGATTGCTTGCTGAGTTCTTGAAGTCCTTTAATGCTCATATGTCCAAGTCTTCTATGCCATAATAGAGTTTTGTCCATCTCCTTTGCAGATTGTGCTTCACCAGTTGCAACACATCCATCTAAGTAATAGAGTTCATGCTTCTTGTGACCTCTTAGCACAGCTTTGGAATCCTTTGTAACCTCCATCAATCCTCCTTGTGCTTGCAATCTGTACCCTTGAGAGTCAAGCATACCTAAGGATATAAGATTCCTTTTCAAATCTGGCACAAACCTCACATTTGTAAGGACTCTCACTACTCCATCAAACATTTTTAAACTGATAAATCCAATTCCCTTTATTTTGCAGGTCTTATTATTACCCAACATAACAGCTCCTTCATCCCTTAAACTTAGATCATGGAACCAATGTTTTATAGGGCTCATATGAAAGGAACATCCTGAGTCTAAGATCCAATTATCAGTAGTATCTTGAGCAGTGATAGCAAGTACCTCTGCAGATTCATATCCATTGTTTGGAGTAGTTGCCTCAGCAGTCTGATTGGCTTGCTTTCCAGTGTTGTTGCCTTTTTCTGATTGAAGCTTCTTGTATTTGAAACAATCCTTCTTGAAGTTTCCTGGTTTGTGGCAATGAAAATACCTTTGACCTTCAATATCATTCTTAGATTCCTGAGTTTGAGGAGTTCCTTTCTTAGATTGTGACTTTGATCCCTTCTTATTGAAAGTTTTCTTCTGAAACTTGTTCTTGGCTACCAAACCCTCAGCTCCACCTGTTGGCTTGAGGTCTGAATCCTTTGAAAGCTCTTTTGTCTTCAATGCTGTGAGTACTTCTTCCAAAGTTATGGAATGTTGTCTCCCATATAAAACCGAGTCACAAAAGTTTTCAAAAGATTTTGGAAGTGCACTCAGTAGCATGAGTGCTTTATCCTCTTCTTCCAAAACAACTTCCACATTTTCCAAATCATCAAGAATCTTGCTGAATTCATCCAATTGATCAAGAAGGGGTCGATTCTCTATCACCTTAAAGGCATATAGCCTTTTCTTCAAATACAAGCGATTAGCCAAAGTTTTAACCATGTATAACTTTTCTAACCTTTCCCAAACACCCTTTGCTGTTTCGATCTTGGCCACTTCTCTCAAGACTTTATTTTCTAGACTTAGGATTATCATGCTGTGGGCTTTTTCCATCAGAAGAACCTTCTGTTCATTTTTCATCGCCTCTGGAAAGGCTTCAATGCCCTGCAAAGCAGCTGCAACTCCTTGTTGGACAAGCATGGCCCTCATTTTGATTCTCCATAGTCCAAAGTCTCCAGTCCCATCAAACCTCTCCACTTCGAAGTGCGTTGAACCCATTTCCTCGATCAAAGCCTTCCCACAGACGGCGCCACTTGTTGGAGTTTGATCAAGAAAACTTAAGCCAAATTCAACACTCAACAAAACAAGAAAACCCTAATGTTGAAGAAGAGAAGAAAAACGAAGTATGAACCAATGCACACGATCAAAACACAAGGAAGTAACGTGGTTCGGCTTGAATATGCCTACATCCACGGAGAGTAACCAATCCACTAATCAGAATCGCGATCACGAGTTTTACAAGAGATGAAGATCAAAACATGAAAAATAAGAACTCTATCTACAGCTCTCTGTGCATACGGAATTTCTCTCTCTATAATGACTAATCTCAGAACTGATGAACTAGAGAATTGATCCTTGCTATATAAGGTATACAACGCAACAAATCCCGCGCAAATCGGTTAAAGATCCAGTGAGATATAGCTCTCTCAAAACCGCTTCGCAAAGCTGATCCAACAACCTGCATAACCTGCAAAACAAATAAACTAACATACCTAACTTGAAAACGTGTTTGTGAAATGCAACTTTATAAGTGAAGTAGCAACTTTTCCTATACTTGGCAAAAAATCAGATTTTCCCTTCAGCTTTATTTCCCTTCATTTTCTTCTTCTTATACTTGACTCATGCTTACACTTTATCAAATCAATTGACCACAAATGCTTTAAGTAATACCATAATAAATAAGTTCTCTGTTTTGCCACATTTTGCTAAGCAGATGGTGTTTAATGTGATCAAGTGAAGCAGAATTCAGTATACAATTTAAATTATAGCCTTTACTATGATTGGATGCCGATTTATGTTCGGGTACTATGTTCAACTTGCAGGGGAGCTCCTTTGTGTGGTGAGGCTGCCCAATGTTGTGATAGGATCGCAACGAGTTCAAAACACAGCTAAAAATAAATTTTAGAATCCGAGTCAAATTGTTTGCATTTAAATTATATGTATCGATATAGAAACATTTACCTCAATGTGAGTTCTTGACGTAAGAGATTCTTCGAACGTACAAAAACATTATGTGTATCCACACTGAGACTAAGCTTTGTAACCAACTCTTGAGCAGTGAAACTAAATAATTTTATGAAAGATAATTATCATCATCCTCAAGCAACCGTATAAATAGGTGGATTAAGAAGTATTTTCCTTAGCATACAATATGCTACAAAGGAAAATTGCTAATTATCATTAATTTAGTTACAATCAATTGTTGTGAAAAAGAGCCATCTAATATATCAAAATCAACAGTAATATTTATTGTAATCCTTAAGAGTAATTGCCTCAAAATAAAGTCAAACTTTGCATATAATAAGACTTAATTGTAAAAAAAATCTAAAGTTTTCCAGCTTTTTTCTGTTTCAGCCAATTATTTTAAAATGAGAAGCTCTCTTGTGTTCCTGGGGCACGGACCCCGATGACACCGGAAAGAGGCTAATTGAGAAGTAAACACAAGCACACACCCAAAATACTCCCTCACTCTCTGGAATCCACCAAAAGATTAGAGGCAAAACACTTGCAAGTCCAAAGACTTAGAATTTGTTTTATTATATATTCTCACTTGCCAAAACAATACAAGATTATGGTTATTTATAGGAGTTAATACATGATTCTAGACCACAATAATGTACCATGACTCTACAACTTCATTATCATTAACATTGACTCTTCAACTACAAGATTCTTTAACTCTTCAAATTTTCGGATGAATCTGCCACCTTCCAAAAAAAAAGGCATAACTCCCTCTAAAAAATTCCAAATGCTTCTCCATTTGGGCCAATGAGAACTAGACTTGTAGGGCTTCGAATCCATGTATGCCAATCAGCCCAATAATTCCCGAGTAAAAGCAGTTTATTACCGAAACCAGACTGACTGGACTGTTTCTGCACAACTTTCATCTTCCTTCATTTGGTCATTTCCTTTGATCAAGTGAGACATCTCCTTTTTTGGATCACCCGACCCGCTCCATCAGCCACATATATATAAATATTTTTTTGTCCTAATTTCTCCATCTCCAGTTCTTCTTCTCTTATTTCTTTTTTCTTTCTGCATCGTTTCTCCTTCTCTGCTCTTTTCCATTTCTTCTCTTTTTTTTTCTTCCTCCATCCTTGCTCTTCCTTCTCCGCTTCTTCTCTTTTTTTTTTGTTTTTGTTTCTCCATCTCCGTTCTTCCTTCTCCACTTCTTCTCTTTTTTTTCTCCATTTTTTTTTTCTTCTTCTCATCTTTTCTTTTTTGTCCAATATAATTATCTATTGTTGCTAAGAAGTTGAATTTCATCATTCAACAACTAAGATATAATTTGATTTTTTGTTTTGGTTACTGAAGGATGATGACGATTGGTGTTCATGGAAGATTCAGTTTACACTATATCCATTCATGGATGATTGGTATTCATGGATGATGTTGCTGGTTTTTCCTCAATAGAGGATCCATATCCCAATTTACACTACTCCTTATTTGACTCATGATTTCATCTGATAATGATTTTAAAATATTGAAAATCGATTATTGTAATAATTTGATATTTGCAGTAATAATTCTGTTTTTTTTTATTCTCTTTATTATTTTTTGTTTTTAAATTCATTAAATTTTTGTGTTTTTATTTTTCAATTTTTCTTTCATTCCATTCCCTTTTTTTATTTGATATATTTATGAATTTTATTTTTTAATGCAATTAAATGACTTGGGTAATAACGTGGTATTTTCAATAGAAAAATAATACAAAAAAAATTCCACTTAAGAAAAAATATGCCACATAAGCATCAATTATTTGAAATCATGAAATTGGGGGCAAGTGTTGCACTCGCCCAAAATTGGTCAGAAAATCTAGATTCCGGCGAAAATCGAACTAAAATTGGACAAATTTTGAGATAGGAGGACTAAAATTGCTGATCGGAAAATAAGAGAATAAAAAACGGACAATGTTTCTAGGGAAGGCCAAAAATGAATTTTTCCCATTGATAATATGAACTATTATGAAACTGTATACATCTTTAGCAACTGCGAGTTCCACCCAATTTATCGTCATCATTGAGCTCTCTTTTCTTTTGCAATCAACAAATTAAGTCAGTTCTTGCATGCACCAATTGTTGATCCCCCGCTCGTTCGACCAGATCGACTTGCCAAGATAAGGGAAAACCAAGGATTGAACCGGGCCAAAGTTGCTCCCCAAGATGGTCGGACCGACCATAACGACAGACCCGAGCAAAAGATCGGCGGTCCTGGGGGACTCGGTTTGATCTGTAATGCCGACCAGAAGGGGAGGACCCAATCACAGCATCCAGGAGGCTGGATCCGAATGAGCAGTAGAAAGTTGGAGTATTCCAGGAAGCCTTCATAAAAAAAAAGAAATCTGCAACCAAATCGTATCCGATTTAGATAGGATTAAATCTACTTTTATCTTATTTAGACCCTAAATCCTAGGGATTTATTTCTTAATGTTCAAGTAATGAATCTTAGTTTTAGCCTATAAATAGGGCCTCAATTATCATTCAAAAAGAGGTTTTTTGGGGAGATCCGAAATTATTGTAATTAGAGAGCTTTTTACTTTCAATCTGATATAAAGAACGTTCTGACCGGCCAAAATCAGCCGACCAGAACAAGCCTAGCAAATTTGCCCGAGTAGGCACCGAGCACAGTCTTTTGTCTTGCTTTATTTGGTTTTCGTATCATTTGTTCGGTTCAACTTACCCGAGCCGAGCCGACTCTTTTGTGTTAGGCTAGGATTTTGTGTCATACAAAATCTGACGTCAACATTTGGCGCTAGAATGAGGGGGTGAACCTCCGACACATAACTCCATGACAACCAATATGCTTAAAAATCGCGAAGACGTGGGGACTCGCCCGACCCCCAAACATAGAATCTGATGCCCGATGGATCGGGTCAGCACCAGCCACATGACGTCCTGGGAGTAGTAACTAACACACCACATGGAAGGATCCCACTGGGCATCCCATTAGCAGCCGAGCCCAGAGGGATCGAGATGACCTCTGAAGAAATTAAAGCCATGATGTCTCAACTTAATGAGAGGCTGAAGGAAGCTGAGGCCAGGGAGAAAAATTGGATGATTCACGACCTGGAGGATACTCAATCCTCAAACGAGCCGAAGAATAAATGGAAGGATAAGGGAAAAGATGTAATGACTGAACGGCGATCAGGAAGAACGATACGTGAGGAAAGTCGATCAGGAACCCAAGTCTGCCCGACCCGATCTGCAGCTCAAACCAAAACACGGAGCGTGTTTGAACGACTCGATCCGGCCTCAGCTCGCGAGGCTAGAAAATCGATGAAAACATTGGATTTCGAGAATAAGTATCGACGAGATGAGAAGAGGACACGTAGCGATTACTCAGGAGACGAGGAAGAGGAAGAACAGAGGCTCAAGCAAAGGCTAGCTGAGATTGAGGCTAAAAAGCCGAGGCTCGAACAGGAGAGGAAGTGAAAGAGGACCTCACCTTTCGTAGATCGGATTTCAAATCGGATCACTCCCACAAAATTTAAAGTACCGCCAATTGGCCTCTATAATGGAGAAACCGATCCGAACTCACATATAGATAAATACACCTCATGGATGGAGCTTCAGGGGGTATCCGAGGAGCTCACGTGCAAAGTCTTCCCTTTGACGCTCGGCGACCGAGCTCAGAGATGGTTCCCATCATTACCAGATTCTTCGATCAGAGGATGGGAAGAGCTGACCGATCTATTTCTCACACAGTTCATGGGATAAAAACGAGGTCCACCCCGAAAGAAAGGCTGGTGAATATCAAACAGGGCAAAGAGGAATCCCTAAGGTCCTACATGGATAGGTTCAACAAGCTCGTTTTAGAAATGGAGCACGTTTCCGACAACGCGGTACTAATGGCAATCATGGCCGGGCTCCGCCCAAAAACAAGGTTTTGGTGGAACGTCCATGAGCAGGGCCCAAAGACGTACCATAATATCCTGAGCCGAGCTGAAAGATATATCGGGATCGAAGAGGCTATACCAGAGGAAAGACCAAACCAAGAATGGGGGGAAGACAAGGAGAAAAGAAAGAGCACACCTTTCAAGCCCCCGGGAGAGTTTAAGGTCTATCAAAGTGAAGAGTTAGATCGGGTCAGACGCATCCTAACAGTCAGTCCAGCCTAGGTGCTTACTGAGCTTCAAGGCCAAAATATGTTGCCCATCCCGAGACCAATGAAGGCTGATCGTGCTCGGTTAAATTAGAATAGGTATTGCTAGTATCACAAAGCTCTGGGCCATGATACGGACAGGTGCAGGGCTCTCCTGATTGAACTCATGAGGTTGATTGATCGGGGTCACCTTAAAGAATACGTTAAGAATCCCGAGTAGAGACCACAACAACCTCCCCCACCGCCCCAACTCGGAGCAATTCGAGAAGTTCACACACTAGTGAATAATAATTATGGGAAACAGAGATTGTCCAAGAGAATAAGAAGGGAACAGATCAGAGAGGCCAGAAATGGATACCAACGATGTAACCCACCGAGGACAGAACCAATCCACACACCTATAACATTCACCGAGCACGATGCAGAGGGAAGAGTATAACCCCACAGCGATGTCTTAGTAGTATCGTTAAACATTGGCCTTACGATGGTCCACAGGGTCCTGGTCGACACAAGGAGCTACGCTAACATTCTCCATTTGAATACTTTCAAAAGAATGGGATTCCGAGAATCCGATCTGCGACCTTGCTCGGATTCAATCCAAGGGTTCGGAGGGCAGATAACACGAATGATCAGAACATGTGAGCTGAAGGTCGTGTTCGGAGCCGGAGAAAAGACTGTTCACACCACGATCGAGTTCAAAGTAGTGGACTTGAACTCGGTCTATAATGCAATCTGAGGGCGACCACTCTTGGCCAAGATAAAAGTCGTCATATCAATTCATCACTTGACAATTAAATTTCCGATCGGAGACGATGTGTACGTAATTCGAGGCAATCAAACGGCAGCTCGGGAATGTGAGTCGGGTTTGAAGCCAAGAGAACTCAACATGATCGAACAGATGGAAGTGCATGGAATGGCAGTAGTAGGGAGTCAGGTCCCGGGCTCGGGACTAGAGGACAGTCCAGAACTCATCGAGCTAGACCCCGAATTCGAGCCGAAGCTAGACCAAGCAGAGAAGATAAGGCCATCCAGCACCCCGGAGGTCGACACAAACTTCAAGACAGTCGACCAGAAATCAGACGAAGAAATGGCCAACTAGGATGTTACATGGGAAACCCTGGATCCCAGGTTGGAGAGACCAAAAAAAAGGGCCACGCCGATGGAAGAACAAGACGTGGTTCGGCTGGATGAGAACAGACCCGAGTTGGAGCTCAAGATTGGCAGAAATTTACGAGAACCATTTAGGGGAGAACTCATAGCTTTCCTAGCCAAGAACACCGACGTTTTCGTATGGTGTCATGAGGACATGGAAGGTATCCGACCAGAAGATGCATGTCATCACCTGAACATTGATCCTGTTGCCAAGCCAATAGTACAGAAAAGACGGAAGCTCAGCCCGGACAGGTATGAGGGACTAGAGTTGGAGGTCCAGAAATTGCTCGGAAATGGTTTCATTAGGGAATGTGAATATGCAGTTTGGGTAGCCAACCCGATTCTGGTAAAAAAGGCCAACGGATCCTGGAGGTTATGTGTGGACTTTACCGACCTCAATAAAGCTTGCCCCAAGGATTGTTTCCCTCTGCCGAACATAGATCAGCTGGTCGACACGACGGCAAGTCATGAAGTCATGAGCTTCATGGATGCTTACTCGGGGTATCACCAAATCCTAATGGCCGAGCATGACCAGCGACACACCACGTTCGTCACCGACCGAGCTCAATATTGTTACAAAATGATGTCTTTTGGCCTGAAAAATGTCGTGGCTACTTACCAGAGGCTGGTCAATAAAATGTTTACAGCTCAGATCGGAAAAACCATGAAGGTGTACATAGACGATATGCTGGTGAAATCAAAAAAACTGAAGGATCATGTGGCCGACCTCGCAAAAATGTTCGACATATTGAGGAAATACAGGATGAAACTAAATCCAAAAAAATACTCATCCGGGGTCAGCTCGGGAAAATTTTTGGGATATATGGTGAGCCAGCGAGAAATCGAAGCCAACCCCGAGAAGATTGACGCAATAACAAAGCTGACACCTCCGAGGAGAGTGAAAGATGTCCAGAGCTTAACAGGAAGGGTCACCGCACTAAACGGATTTATATCAAGGTCAACAGATAAATGCAAACCTTTCTTTAACCTGATCAAAAAGGGGGTAAATTCGAGTGGAATAGTGAATGTGAAAAGGCACTGGAAGAGTTGAAGAAATCCCTGATGGAAGCCCCAGTGCTCGCGAAACTCGAGGCCGGAGAAAAGTTGCAGCTCTACCTAGCAGTATAGTCCTATGCGATCAGTGCAGTCCTTGTCCGAGCAGAAAAAGTAGCCCAACAACCGATGTATTATGTCAGCCACTCTTTCCATGACGCCAAGCTCAGATACCCGGCCATGGAGAAACTTGCTTATGCTTTGGTCATTTCGGCCAGGAAACTAAGACCGTACTTTTTGGCCCACCAAGTCGAGGTACTAACAAACTTTCCTTTGAAACAGGTCCTCGCCCGACCTGATTCGTTGGGCCGACTACTGAAATGGTCCGTCGAGCTTGGGCAATATGACATTCAATACTCCCCAAGAACAGCAATCAAAGGGCAAGCCCTAGCAGATTTTATTGCCGAATTCACTCCTACAATCGTACTTGAAGAGGAAAAAGTCGAGAGGCCTTGGAAAATATTCATAGACGGGTCGTCAACACAGGCAGCAACCGGAGCCGGAATCGTGCTCATCAGCCCTACAAATAAATATTTATGCTCGGCTCTAAGGTTCAAATTCCCAACAACGAATAACGAAGCAGAATATGAAGCTTTGTTGGCCGGGTTAGAGATGGTCAAACAATTCAGAGCGGACGACCTCGAAGTATTCAGTGATTCACTTCTAGTAGTCAACCAGGTCTCGGGTGAATACACCGCAAGAGATAACAAGATGGCAAGTTACCTAAGATCGGTGGAACTGGTCTTGACAGATTTTAAAAGGATCCGAACCGAACAAATCCCAAGAACCAAGAACACCCAAGCTGACGCCCTAGCTCAACTTGCAACAAGTGATGGAGCAGAAGACATCGTGTCAGTAAATATCGGGATAATCAAGAGTTCGGTCCTAAACCAAAAGACGATATATACTACCGAGCAGAGCAGTAATTGGATGACCCCGATCATCCAATACTTGGAAGAGGGGAAGAAGCCCGATGATCAGATCGAGGCTCGAAAGCTGAGAATACGATCTGCCAGCTACATACTACAAGGATGAATTCTTTACCAGAGGGGTTTTTCCTTACCTTTGTTAAGATGCTTAGACGAGCAAGAGGCTGATTATGTCCTAAGGGAAGTTCATGAAGGAATCTGTGGAAATCACACCGGTGGACAAGCTCTGGCTTTCAAAATCATTAGGCAAGGATACTTCTGGCCGAGCCTAAAGAAAGACGCGATCAATTTCGCAATGAGATGCCAAAGATGTCAGAAATGCGCACCTCTGATAAAATCCCCAGCAGAAGAGCTGAACTCAGTAATGGCACCCTGGCCATTCGCTAAATGGGGAATTGACCTGATCGGACCCCTACCAACGGGAAGGAGGAGTGAGGTTCGCGGTCGTAGCCGTTGATTATTTTACAAAATGGGCAGAGGTCGAGCCACTCGTCAAAATAACTGAGCCAAAGATTACCGATTTCATTTGGAAGTCTATTATATGCCGATTTGGCATTCCACATTCTTTGGTCTCTGACAATGGCCGCCAGTTCGACTCGGTGGGCTTCAATGAATTTTGTAAAAATCTTGGCATCAGAAAGTTGTTCTCCACCCCATATCACCCTCAGGGCAACGGCCAAGTAGAGGCAATAAACAAGATCATCAAACACACTTTGAGGGCGAAACTCGAAAATCTGAAGGGTTCCTGGGCAGACGAATTACCAGGAGTCCTCTTGTCTTACAAAACAACGACCAGAACTTCCACAGGCGAGACTCCTTTTTTCTTGGCTTTTGGGTCGGAGGCCATCATCCCAGTTGAGGTCGGTATCCCGACTTGGAGGACTCAGAACTTCGAAGAGAAGAATAACGAAGTTGCTATGCTGACCAGTCTTGACTTGTTAGAGGAAAAAAGACAGGAATCCAAGCTCAAGAATTCGATCTACAAACAAAGAAGTAGGAGATACTACAACTCCAGGGTCAGAACCAGGAAATTCGACGTCGAAGATCTAGTCCTAAAAAAAGTGCTGCAACACACTAAGGAGCTTAATTCCGAGCCACTCGGACCAAATTGGGAAGGGCCATATCAGATAATCCGAGTGCTGACCAGAAGGGCATATGAAATAGCCGACCTAAACGAAAAGAAACTGTCCAAGCCGTGGAACGCGGAGCATTTGAAGAAATATTACCAGTAGTGCTAGGAATTTTTCCTTGTAAATGTTACTATTCTTCCACAATTTCTTCGATTAAATAAACTAGTAGTTAATTTTTTGATTAATGTTGTGGATAAGGGCTCCGGCCCAATCTGAGCTCATCCACCGAGCTCGGGTTCTGAATCTGAATAAGGGCTCCGACCCAATCCGAGTTCTTCCACCGAGCTCGAGTTCTGAATTTGAATAAGGGCTCCGGCCCAATCTGAGCTCATCCACCGAGCTCGGGTTCTAAATCTGAATAAGGGCTCCGGCCCAATCCGAGTTCTTCCACCGAGCTCGGGTTCTGAATCTGAATAAGGGCTCCGGCCCAATTCGAGCTCGTCCACCGAGCTCGGGTTCTGAATCTAAATAAGGGCCCCGGCCCAATCCGAGCTCGTCCACCGAGCTCGGGTTCTGAATCTGAAAAAGGGTTCCGGGTTAATCCAAGCTCGTCCACCGAGCTCGAGTTCTAAATCTACATTTGGGGCTTATACCCAATCTGAACTCATACCTAAAACTCGGGTCCTGACCAGGGGCTCCGAACCAAAGTCAGTGAAATCAAAATCCGAAGTCATCAAAGACTTGTCGACTTGTAGATCATTTGACGGCGTCAGGAACAAGAATATACACACAAGCTGAGCAAGAATATGTTTAAAAATATCTTGTCAATTCTTCGGTTTATTTAGTAAAATACACGAGTTGAGCAAAAAATATAGAAAGAAACGAGCAGAAATATGTTTTCATTTACAGGAATAATCTGGTTTGGAGGCCGGAACCTCTTACAAACGACAGAAAACCGAACAACAATAACGCGAAAGAGGAGAACTAGACAAAAACAGAAGACAAGGGTTGATGTCTCTGATAAGGGGTGCAACAAGGGACCGAAGAAAATCCCGAGCACGGAGAAGGGGGCAATGAGGGATAGAAGCTACGGATCGGTAACTTCAATCACCTCTTCGCCACCCGCCTCGGCTAGCGCTGTCGCCTCCTCCGCACTTGCTGCTGCTCCGCCCGAGCCACTCGCAGCGTCGTCGCCACCTCCGTCGCCGCTGCCCTCTCCGACCTCCACGTCGGCCTCCGCCGGAGGAGTGGACATCGACATAAAATCGATAGGAGGAGCCGGTCTGAGGAGGTGATCGGACCCCGAAGGCAGGAACTCCGGCAGCTCGTCCATCATCCGAAGATGATAAGACAGAAGGGGCTGCTTCTCCAGGAAGACGGCCAGAGCAGACATCAGCGGTCCATCATCCACACCAGTAGCTCGGTTGGTCTGGATGTTGTCCATAAAGGACAAGATGTAGGTCAGAATACTTTCGTACTTGTATTCCGCCGACGTCTTGAACTTCTGGCAAACCGCCATCTCATCCGGCGGAACAGCCCGGGCCTCCTCTAGCTCGGCACGGAGCTGAGACACCTCCACCGTCAGGTCAGCCACCCGCTGTCTGTCGACCTCGGCAGCTCGGGTCACCATACCAAGCTCGTCCTGAGAAGAGGCCAGCTTAGCGGTTAGGGTGGCCTCCTCATCCCTGATCTTGGACAGTTGGACCCGGACATTCTGCAGCTCGTCCCGCCGCCGCTCATGCCTTGCCTGAGCAGCCAGATGGGAGGCTTGGGCCCTCCAGGTAAAAATAGAAGCCTGGGAGAGAAGGATGGCCGAACAGATGTCGAGGTCGACACCGGTCATCTGTTGGGCATAGCCCTCCAGTTCCTCGGTCCACGCCTGAGCAGGTGCCTCCATCGCCTCACCCACACCGTCCGGGAGACTGGTGTCGGCGCCCGGGAAACGGGTTCTGCTGAAGCTGATCTGGAAGGGGGGTCTCCTCCCCAACCATCCCTCCGTCTCGGCCATCCGCTGAGGATCCCAGCCGGTGACGCTGATAGACCCGGCCAAATGTTATTCTTGGCCGGGGGCAGGTCGCGGTCAGGGAGCCGATCGGCCGACTCCGGAGGGTCCTCCCTCCTCAATACGAGCCTGCTTGCTCGCCCCTTGATCTGAGCTCGGCGGCCGCCTGGACGGAGCGTCCCGGGGCTGTGCGGGACGGCTGGAGTCGCGCCCCCAGGAGGCAGTCTGAGCCCCACAAGCCGGGGCTGACGCACGCTGCGAGCGCTGGTGGAGGCGTTCAGCAGTATCCATCCTTAGAGAAATGCCCTGGCCGAAAAGAGAGACTGAAAAATTGAAGAGCCTGATCAGTCGAAAGATGTATGGAAATCAAACAGATGTAAACCCGACCTGAACAAGATATACATATCTTGCACTGGACTGGGGGAGACACGGAATGGCGATATCAGGCCGGCAGCAAGGAGATTCTTCTCAGAGAGCAAAACTTTGTAGTGCCTCTGGTCGGCAGGGGAGAAGTCGCGCAGATAACGTATCTTCTGCGAGAAAGAGTCGCCGATCACCAGGTTCCTAGGTGGAGTTTTTGCAGAACAAAGAAAAGATAAGGATCAAAAGAGACGTCAGCAGACCGGGAAATGAAACGATAAATACTCTGGGCATCGCCGAACTGTGTGGGGCATCTAGCCCGAGCAGCCTCGTCCGCCCACGCCCCGCCGACCCAGAACCACTTGCCACGCCAATCTTTAATCGACGATGGCAAGCAGCGCACCAAGACGGGTCGGTACTTTTGTACCGACGCATAATAAAAGTGGTTCTTCAGACCAGGAGCCAGTTTTAGTTTGAACATCCACGCGACTTCATGGGGGCTCGACACCCCGAGGCCGAAGCGCCAAAACATCACCACCAGGCCGATAAGTAACGACCAGCCGTTGGGATGAAGTTGACCTGGAGCGATTCCCCAGTGCTCAAGGTACCCGACTAGAGTAGGAGCAAGGGGAAAACGCAATCCAGCCTCAAGAGCTCGGACGCTGACAGCGACATGCCCGGCTGGCGGCTAGTCCATCCGATCTATGGGATGAGGAATAATGAGTGACACGTTCTCTGGAATCGCGAAGAGCACGCGCCATTTGTGCAGCTCTGTCGGGGTGACATAAGCCGGGCAATCGAAGGCCTCAGAGTCTCGGCTAGGGGCGCTTTGCCGGATCGGAGGCCTGACAACTGTATCCCAGATCGGGATCCCCTCGGGGATAACGGAGTCGCCACGTCCCGACATACTAGCTTCACCGGAGCCACGTGCTGGAAGGCTCGGGACGGCATGCTCAGCAAAGGGGATGTTGACCAACTAACCGGCGGGGACGTTATCTGGGTCGGATGAGGATATATCGGACAAGCTGGACGTCCATGAAAATGATTGCTCGGAATCGGGGCTGGCCCCCTGGTCGTAATCTCAGACCGATTCGCTAAAAGAATTTGAAGCCATAAGTTAGAGGAGACAATAAGTATATACCTTATAAGGCTCCAAAGCACGGGAACTCTTGCACGGGAATTTTAGAACGGTATGTTTTTGTCCGGAGTAGAGAGGAAAAATAGCAAGGATTCGAGGTTCGCAAATAGTGAAGGTGGAGAAATGAGTTAGTCTCTCGCCTATTTATAGAAGACCATCGCGACTCTTCGACTTCCAAGCATGCAGATGACGACACATGTCCTCATTTGGCGGGAGAAGTGGCGTCTGACAGATCGTTAAGTTGGACGAGCAGACCATCTGAAGATATCGGATCTCGATTAGAATGGATCTCTCATCGCGACCCGAGGGGCTAGTGTTGATCCCCCGTTCGTTCGACCAGATCGACTTACCGAGGTAAGGGAAAACCAAGGATTGAACCGGGCCAAAGTTGCTCCCCAAGGTGGTCGGACCGACCATAACGATAGACCCGAGCAGAAGATCGGCGGTCCTAGGGGACTCAGTTTGATCTGTATTGCCGACCAGAAGGGGAGGACCCGATCACAGCATCCAGGAGGCTGGATCCGAATGAGCAGTAGAAAGTTGGAGTATTCCAGGAAGCCTTCATAAAATGAAAGAAATCTGCAACCAAATCGTATCCGATTTAGATAGGATTAAATCTAATTTTATCTTATTTAGACCCTAAATCCTGGGGATTTATTTCTTAATGTTCAAGTAATGAATCTTAGTTTTAGCCTATAAATAGGGCATCAATTATCATTCAAAATGAGGTTTTTTGGGGAGATCCGAAATTATTGTAATTAGAGAGTTTTTTACTTTCAATCTGATATAAAGAACGTTCTGACCGACCAAAATCAGCCGACCAGAACAAGCCTAGCAAATTTGCCCGAGTAGGCACCGGGCACAGTCTTTTGTCTTGCTTTATTTGGTTTTCGTATCATTTGTTTGGTTCAACTTACCCGAGCCGAGCCGACTCTTTTGTGTTAGGCTAGGATTTTGTGTCATACAAAATCTGACGTCAACACCAACTGTAAATCATTTGGAGTGCATGCAAACACTTACTAATATATCTTCAAGGCATATATTCGTTTGGCTAATTCTTCGTAGTATACAGTTTTTAACTTTCCGTGCAAGCTTTGCTTTTCTGCTGTCCATTTTTGTAGCTGAAACTCTACCTTCATTTATTCAAGCAACGAAGGTCAAAACTGGGTAAACAACAAAAGAAGAAGCGAAACTAAGATTAAAATCTCACTCTGCTACCTAAAATGTGAAAAAGATAGTGTTTTTTTGGACAGTGATGATTATTTGTTGTGCTTATAGAGTTGATGTAACACCCAGTTTCTTTTTAATAAAGGTAATTTTAACTAAAGTGTTACGTACAGAAATTCACTATTTTAAGAAATATAAATACAAAAGAAATTAAGAATAATTAAGAATTACATTTTTCATAAAATCCATAAAACAAAACACTGTAAATAAAATTCTTTTGCAATCTTTAGAACATCAGCTACCAACATTCATCGCTCGCGCACCACGCTTAAAGATTCCTCAAGCTGAAAACATTTTTAACATAAAGGGGTGAGTGCAAAAAGACACTCAGTGGGATGGGTTTCGTGAGTAGTCAAAACATTGAGATATCAAATACATATAAATCATTATCACATAGGTGCGGGTACGAGCCGCCTTTGAAAATACAGTTCTGAGCCGCCGTAGAAAACATTTTTGTTTGTGGTTCTTAGCCACCTTGGTACGGTTCTTAGCTGTCTTGGTGCGGTTCTTAGCCGCTTTGGTACACATTTCATTCACATAAACAAGTTCTTTCACTTGCAAATATTGCACAATCATCTTCATCACATAGTAAGGCATATAATGCAACGTTTATAAAATAATCATATACGTCTCACATCAGCTAATAACTTCACATTAAAGCACTTGGACACATAAACGGGAAAGCAAGAATTTACCCCACATATACCGCGTTGCTCGAAAATATATATTTCAAAGACTCAGATTTGCACTTTAAATCGTAAAAAGACACATAAGAGAAAACATGGAAGTTACCCCCACCTCTGGTGATGAACGTCTTGGAGAGCTTCTGCTAAGCATGATTAATCGCGTCCTTCGCCTGAACTTCCTACATGATGCATAATCCTCGTCTCAGCAACTAAAGGAGTCCATTTATAACTTTACTTAGGTCTCAAATTGAAAGTATTCTTATACAAGGGTCGATGGAAAGAGGTCCGAAGAAAGGACTTTTGAATGTAAGGAAAGATAGCTTGTATCATTTGGAAAAACGAGTGTTTAGCAATAGATAATAGTGTATCAGGGAAGAGAAATACTAGAGTTCTAAATATAGCATTTAGAAGGCTCGACTTTGGTGGCAAGGAAAACCCCTTGCCAGGGGCGGAGCTAGACTGATATTCTTGGGGGGGCTAAAGAGAAAAAAACAAAATGACATGGATATATATGCTTAATATTCAAAAATGCAATAATCTCTCACACAAAATTTTTTGTAAGAGGAGAGAGAAATTTATTAAAAATAGCAAATAATAATAATAATGTGGATAAATTGAGACCACTTATATATAATATAATAATAAATCTAACTTGTATTTTTCCCTTTATTATAAACTAGCATAAGGCTCGTGTAATACACGGGATTTTTATAAAAAAATTAAATAAAAGTTGGTAAATTTGAAAAATATAAATATTATTTATAAACTAAAATTAAATATATGATTTGTGCAGTGCATATCATTTAATTGAACATTAAATATAACATAATATGATTAAATAATTATTTAATTGTAGAATTATAATTAGTTCCATTTGTAGAGGATAGGGGTGGAGATCGGACGGATCGAATCGGAAATAGGGTGTTTCGGAAAAATTCCAAAAATTTTCGGAAATGAAAAATCAATTCCAATTTCCATCCAAAAATTTTCGAAAATGAAAAATCCATTCCGATTTCGGAATTGTCGGAAATTTCGGAAATTTCGGAATTCCGAAATTTCGGAATTTTCGGAATTTTTTTCGGAAATTTCGGAAATAAAAAAATTCAGAAAATCGGAAAAAATCGGAAATTTTCGGAATTTTCAAAATTGTCCCAAAATATCATATTATAGTATATATAGCATAAAGTATATAATATATAGTATATAGTATTCTTCTATAGCATATAGTATATAGTATATAGTATGTAGTATATAATATAATATAATTAAAAAACTACAGTATAAACTATAATATATAGTATATATTATAAAATAATACTACAAAACTACAATATAAACTATAGTATATATAGCATAAAGTATATAATATATAGTATATAGTATTCTTCTATAGCATATAGTATATAGTATATAGTATGTAGTATATAATATAATATAATTAAAAAACTACAGTATAAACTATAATATATAGTATATATTATAAAATAATACTACAAAACTACAATATAAACTATAGTATATAGTATATATAGCATAAAATATATAATATATAGTATATAGTATTCTTCTATAGCATATAGACTATAGTATATAGTATGTAGTATATAATATAATATAATTAAAAAACTACAGTATAAACTATAGTATATAGTATATATTATAAAATAATATTAAAAAACTACAATATAAACTATAGTATATAGTATAAAATAAAATTATAGTATACACTATACTATATACATATAGTATATAGTATATATAGCATAAAGTATATAATATATAATATATAGTATGTAGTATAATATATATTTATATTTACACATAGTATAAAGTATATAAAATATATTATATAATATATAGTATTATAAAGTATACTATAATATGTATATTTATATTTACACATAGTATAAAGTATATAAAATATATTATATAGTATATAGTATTATAAAGTATACTATAATATGTATATTTATATTTACATATAGTAAATGTATATAAAATATATTATATAGTATATAGTATTCTTCTATAGCAAATAGTATATAGTATAAAATGTTTGAATTATTTACAACAATTGCTATTGGTTTGATGGTAAGTTTCGTGCTTTGAGTATGAGAGGTCTCGTGTTTGATTCTCAAATGCCTCTACTAACTCTACATTTTATAATTTCGGATCGGAAATCGGATCGGAATTTCGGATCGGAAATCGGAATTTCCGAAAATTGAATTTCGGAAATATTTCGGATCGGATTTCGGAATTTCCAAAAATTTTAAAACTAATTCCAATTTCCATCCGAAAATTTTCGGAAAAATCGGAAATCGGATTTTCGGATTTCGGATTAAAAATATTCGTTCCAAAATCGGAAAATTTCGGATCGGATTCGGCGGATTTCGGAAATTCGTTCCAATTTCCACCCCTAGTAGAGGATCATAATTTTTTATTTATTATTTTAAAAAGAATATATATTATTATGTCTATTATGTTATTCATCACACTCACCTATATATATTTTTTTTGCCTTTTATTTTCAACGTCTATAACAACCCTCACCTTTCTTTTCAAACAAATGATAAAAAATGAAAGTCAAAACTTTACAAATAAATTTCATAATTTATTTTAAATCACATATTTAAAAAATTTATTCAATTTCATTAATTAATAAGTTTGAACAACCATTTTCAATCAGCCCCACCTTTATTTTAGTTTTTTTCTATTTATTTATATTTTTTCTTTAAACTTTTAAATTTAACAAATTTCAATTATGGAAATAATTTATAATATTGAATTTTAGCATATGTTATTTAGATAAATCTATTAACATTACTATATTATTTAATTAGTAATGTTTCTTAGTAACATAAAATTTGAAATAATTAATTAGCTACATTTAATGTGAAAATATTGTATGCTTGCCATGTGGCATTCTTGGTCCTTCTTATATATATATATGAAGATAAATTATTTTTGGGGCTTAATTGATATAAAATTAATTTTAACTAATAAATATATATAATATTTAAATTTCTTAAAAAAGTTAGGGGGGGCTAAAGACCCCTCTCCTTATATGAGGATCTGCCCCTGCCCCTTGCACACTAATTCAAACTCGCAAAGAAAAATATTAAACTTGCAAGAAAGATTAAACTTGCAAAGAAGACATTAAACTTGCGAAATTAAACTTGCAATTGCAAAGAAGAATTGGTCTTGCGAGGAAGAATTAAACTTTGCGAAGAAGAAACTAAGCTTGCGAAATTAAACTGACAAAGTTGCAAAGAGGAGTTAAGCTTGCAAACTTGCAAATTAAATAATTAAACTTGCAAGGAACATTAAACTTGCGATCTTGCAAAATAAATAACTAAGCTTGCAACGAACACTAAACTTGCAACGAAGGTAAATTAGCTTGCAAAGAATATTAATCTTGCAAAGGAACAAATCTTGCAAAGTAAATAATATTGCAAAGTAACCAATCTTGCATAAATAAACCTCTTGCATACTTGAAAGAAAACTCTTACCAAATGGAAAGGAAACCGTCGTTTTTACTTTATCATCGTCTCTCGCCGTAGCTGGCGACAACATGTCGTTGGTGACTTAACTCGATACTAGAATACGGCGTGGTTTCCCGGTGCATCCACAGACGCCCACGGCGCTGCACACGGCGCCCATACAATAGGCTGAAATTCAGCGTTGTGCCACAGCTCTGCCACGTTTTGCCCCGACATAACGTATGATCCTCAAAAGGATTCACCTTAAGGTGAAACTTGGTAGGAACATTCTCAACACATTGAATAATACCCCAGATGAACAGTTTCCCGAAAATCTTTCGTTAAGACCTTCTGCTCCGTGACTTTCTCCAGTTCGGTTGCAGAAACGCAGCTTCGACTTCGTAAAATTCCCCCTTGGTCCTCCGACTTCGGATGGCCACCAAACTTGGTGGAGACCTTCCCCATACACTCTAGTATATGCCATAAAAACAGGTTTCCGGTCTCATCCTCATAAGTGCCTCAAACGGCGTGTCAAGCGCTGCCTGCGCGCTGCAGCAAAAACCGGACAGCAAACCCCCCCGGCGCTAGCCCGCGGGCACTCCCGTTGCTGCCCGGCACCTGCGGCGGCAGCCAACTCCTCATGCAGCAACCAAAGGGAACGAGAAAGAGGCAGAGAGATAGAGATAGCGAGAGAGTACTGTGAGAGAGAGAGAGATCGAGAGAGTGAGAGATGGAGTGATTTTCTGTTGAGTTTTCCTTTCCTTTCCCTTTTGCAAAAGTGAGTGTTGGTGTCCAAATTGTGTGAGGAGAGAGGAATGCCACATGAGGTGTCAACTTGCAAACATGCAATTTGGATGAGTTGTCATGACTTGTAAACTTTATTAATTACTTATGCCATATTGATTTAATAATCAAAAAAAAAATTAAAACATTACATCATATTTAATTTAATGGGGTGTTATATCCTTCCCTCCTTTAAATAAATTTCGTCCTCGAAATTTAGATACGTCCAAAATATAGCAGATTTGGGTATTTTGCCAAAATCTCTTTTCTTTTTCCCACGTTGCCTCTTTGAGATCGTGGAGGCTCCCAAGAACCTTAATTTGGACGACCTCTCGATTCCTCAGTTTGTGAATTCATTTCATTACAAGAACAAAATACACCACAAACAACTTAATAGCATTACATCCAAAGAAAAAAACTACTTCAACACCGAAACCGCTACAAACGTGATTTTCTAACTGAAAGAAATCCTATCTAAAATTCCCTAAAGAATAGGACTTCATTAACCAACTAATATTAGTAAATAATAAATATAGATATTACAAATTAACTCCAACAACAGTGAGTTTCGTTGGAATTGGAAATAAATTCCAACAAAGAATTCCGTTTAAGATATTCCAATGGAAAAATTATGTTGGAATAGTCGTAGGAATGGTTGTTGGAAACATGGTTGGAGTTTTTTCATCAACGGTCGTTCCAACGGAAATAATCCGTTAGAATGGTCATTGGACTTTTCCAAAAGAAAAGAGAGCTCAATGATGATGATACATTGGGATAGAAAAGAGATTGGGGGCTGAGTGTTGTGCACTCACCCGGAATTGGCCGGAAAATAGAGATTCCGGTGAAAATCGAACTAAAATTGGACACATTTTGAGATTGTAGGAATAAAATTGGATATCGGAAAAATAGAGGACGAAAAACTGACAACGGTCCTTGGAAATGACTAAAAATGATTTTTTCCCATTTATAACATCAGTCAGAAAAAGGCTGTGTAACCTGATAACATGAAAAGGACAAATTAAAAGAGTAAATTAACACTGTGGCAAATGGCATGTACTTAATCCCGATAGATTGAATGAAGATTGGGAATGAATATATTTCTAATACACATAAATTAGAGTATATTCAAAATTCCGCTCAAAATTGTTCAAATATCAGTTCAAAATGAAAGCGTGGGAGTTCGAATCCATATCAATTCCAACATCACTGATGAATTTACTACCACGAAGTTTAAATCATTCAATCTCAACACTACCTAGGAAAAGTAGCAACACTAAAGTATAACTAAGAACTAAATTAGAATCTTCAAATTTATTGTTGGAGGCACCTTTCCTTGAAGTAGCTTCATTGCACGAACCGATTCTACCACGGTAAATCTCTTCTCACGAGTGTCAAAATAAAGTTTCTCCAAATAGTTCCACCATCTATTGGAAGAGCGCGTATCAATAACAATTTTCTCGAGTGCAACAGCGTTGTCTAATAAATGCGTAAGCAGTTCTTGTTCGCTCATCACACCTCGATATCCCACAAACTCTATCTGCTTCAGCTGAGGATATGACCTCACAATCTTTCTAGCATTGCTCTCAATAAATAGAGGCATGTGAATCACATGCGTTGCCTACAGCAAAATGCACAATAGAAGAACTTCGCCATTGCAAAATCAAGATAACATATCGGAAAAGGTTAAGATGGATAAGCACAAGAAAAGGGTTACCTCGAGCACAAATCTCTGCAAGCAAGGTGATGCATTTACTAAATTAGTGAGCGGAATGAGAGAGTGATCATCATCATGTATCCTAGCTTTTACTATCAATTGCTTAAGATTCCTCATTTTCAAAGCTGAACACATGTCTTCAGTCATCTGTGGTGTGAAAACAAAAAAAGGAAAAAGCTGGGATCAATAAATAGTTCTGAGCATGAAAACAATACAGAAACATATATCATATATGCATCTTAATCTAATTACCTGTTTAATAGATATGCAAGAAATTGTTAATATCTCTAACTGTGGAAGGTAGTTGGAGAACTGCAATAAGTTTTCTTGAATGTGCTTTATCCATCCCTCAATATACATTTCCACAAGCAGAGGAACATTCTCAACAACAAAATCAATCCTTGAGCCTCTGTACTTCACATAAACAAGATTCACATCACGAATTTCAACTGACTCGAGGTTGTAACAAGAGTCTATTTCTAAGCGTTTAAATGATGTAAATGGCCCAATAATCCTTAGAGTCCTAAAAGAAATGGATGTAGAAAGGGATAGATGTTCTAGCATACGAGAGTTGAATAACAAGAATTCCAAGGCTTCATCATTCACATTCACATGATTCAGAAATAACTTTTTAAGATACTTGAAGTGATCAATTAGGTGAGAAAAACTTCCCTTCAAAAGATTATACGGATCAAAAGTATAACAATCGCTAAGGCAGCCTTTGTTGGAAGCCTCGGATGTCAAGTTCAACTCAAGCCTCTGAACCTTCCTAGTTAGAGCAAATCTAAGCCATTCATCAATCGAGTTTTTATTATACTTAGTAAGATCGAAGAACACTCTGAATTCCTCAATGTCGGGGCTCTTATTCGATGCTATAACATGATTAACCCATTCAATGTAATCTAACCTCCTCTTACCAAACGTCACCTCAAAATTGACCCTCGCCTCATAACTTCGCCTCCCCTTATAATCGAGCAATAATAATCTCTCTCCAACCAACTTCAGCATTGATGAAGTGCCATCAAAATCAAGCTTATTTATGAAGGTCCACAAATATCTCCATCGACAAGAAAGTATGCTACTCGCAACTGCTTCCTTAAAAGGAAGGGAAGACAATATCAATACTAATAATTCATCAGGTAGACTGCTGATTCGATCAATTGATGCACCTTTTTTATCCCTACTCTGCAAATCAACATAAATACATGCAAATAAATTTATGCAAAAAAAAAGTGAAACAACACTCAATTAATAAGCAAATTTGATATTACATACAAATTCATAGAGCAAGAGAATTAACCTTGGAGACTTTTCCACTTGAACACTCATCCCGCCCATGTTTCGCCATTATACAATGTTAAATCACAACTTTTTTTGCAGCAAAAAACATGAATATTAATTTCAGAATTGTGAGAAGAAACTACAAAATCAAAGGATTTAAAACAAACAATTACCAAAATCATCCAATTCCAAGCCAATCTCAATCGCCATTCGTTACTTGACTGAAACCCTCTTTCCTTTCGGCTTTTGTTTCGTGAATCCGTTATGGAAAATTTCGCTAATTAAATTAGGCCGACACCTAATAAATTTTAAATTTTATGATCGAATATAATTTTTTAATGATAATATAAAAATTGCATGTGGAACCAAAAAATCGATTTTTTAATTTTTAATTTTTAACACTTTTGATATATTTTTTAACAGTTTTTTTTTTTTTTTTGAAGAATTAGCAGTTTTTTCAACATTTAATAAGCTATGATTTATGAAATGATGATTACTATATTAAATAACAAAAAGGTTTGAAACTTTGAAGTTGGGATGGTGAATCAATAATTTGGTAATTGGTTTATTTAAAATCATAACGTACATGTGATATTAGTTGATTGGATTGACCCGTTGTTAGATGCATCGTTAATTATTTATTGTGGTAATATATAGTATTTTTAATAATATAATTAAATTGTATAAATAAAAATATTATTCATATAATTTTTCATTATTTCAAAACATGTACAATATATAAATGTGTTTTTCATATTTCTATTATTTTTTAAAGTTATATTTTATGTAATAATTATTATTATTACTTCATATAATTAAATGACATTACAAAAAATAAATTGTAAAAACGTACAATTTATAGTTTATTTAAATGCAATTGAATTAATTTCTAATCTATTAATTCATAGATATAATTAAAATTTCACATGATCACGATGTAATCACCCAACAAAAATTTATGTTGTAAGTTCAAACATATATCGATTTATAAGGTCCAAATATAGATATATTCATTATTATCTATACTAATAACAATGATGATAAGAATATTTTATGAAAAAAATATAATAATAATAATAATAATTATTATTATTATTAATTTACTTTTATAGAGAAATATTTCTTGCATTATATATATACTTCTAATGTATAATATTTATGTATAAACTTCTAACTTTATAAAACTTTAAACATTTATGATCTTTATTAATTTTGTAACCCATTTTTTTCAATTTTTGTTAAATTATGACTAATCTATATACACAAAAACTCATGTGCATCGGGTGCATGGATAGATCCATGCAATCCGGATCAATCCGACCCAGCACGATCATCCACTCGTTGGAACAGTCATTCACGCGCCGGCACGCGCCCCCACGCGTCGGGAAGGAGACGCAATAATATATAAAGAAAGACTTTGAAATATATATGAATTAAACTTAAAATACTTTTTATTCTATTCTTTCAAAATCAATGTTTTGTTTAAAACTTAATTACCTATCAAGAATAATATATTAACCTGCCTTCATTTCACTTGTAATTTTACCTATCAATTCAATTGTTTCGTTATCCCAATAGAACGTCGCATTCGTCAACATCTCTCAAATCAATCTTGAATTCTTAAAATAAAGACGAGATGATGTACATTTAAAATTTACTAAACACATTTTTTTTAAATAAAAGATATAAAAATACATTTTTTTTCTTTATATTAATAATTTTGGGATATATATATAATCTTACCCAAAAATATGTATGTATATTTATGTAGATTTTACTAAAGGTATATATGCATATTCGAATGCTTTGGATAAGAATAAAGTAAAATCAATCTTACTAGGATATTCCAATTTAGATCACCAATGGGAAAGTATTTTGAAGATCAGAGTTTTGAGAATATTATAAATTATACACATTAATAAGAGCAGGTCTCTTGTGGATCAATCTCATAATGCATCTAGGTTAATCCGGATAATTTGTACCCCGTTTTTTTACTTTTTTTTATTTATGTGCTTACATTTATGTTATATTAGTATAACATTTACTCTCTCCGTCCCGGAACACTCTTCACACCAATTTGGGCACAGTTTTTAAGAAAAAAGGAATATTTGTTTTATGATTGAGGGTATAAGAGTCAATTATGTGAGAAAAAGACAAAAAGTAATAAAGTGTTGAGAGAGAAAAAGTAATGACATTGTGTGTAAATAAGTGTGTATTGGGAGGGTAATAATTGTGATAAAATTTACCATTTTTGGGTGTGCAGAGTGTTTTGGGACAGATTAAAAAGGGAAGTGTGCAGAGTTTTGCGGGACGGAGGGAGTATATTATATAAGTATAAGTATTATATGTCTGCCTAAAAAAATGTAAAGATACAACTAATCTAACTAAAATGTATGTCTAACATAACCAAAATGTATGTCTAATATAATTACATAAATGTATAACATGAGGGGGCAAGTTAGACATTATTACCTAAACGCATGAGGGCGCATGTGAACATGCGTGGAAGGTGATTTTTGGTCGAATCGACCCGAAATATATGAATCTATGATTCATTCACATGGTAAACTAAAGTTTTGGTGAATAAATAATACATTTACTCTTTAAATAAAAGTGTAAAATGAACGAGAAAATACAATGATTATTATCTTTTGGGCCTTGTTCTTAATTTTTATATATATTGTATATACGTATTCCCAATACGTAGAAGTTTTATTAAAAAATATGCACATTAAAAATCATATAAATAAGTTAATTTTGAGAGTAGAATGCTACAGAAATACGGCTATATACTGATGGAAAACATTTTCCATCGACAAATTGTTATTGACAAAAATGTTTTCAACCGAATATTTCTATCATTAATTCCATCGGTAACATGTTTACCGATAAAATATTTTAAGTTCCCGATGAAATATTTTTGTAGTTTAAAATATGTAGATTAAATATTTGTTTTTTAATTTATAATAAAAATTTATTTTAAATCCAATTTTATTGACGAATTGCAACTTTGACGATACGTTATAAAAAAATGCAAAATCACACAACCCATATTTTTGGAACACTTATGTTTAACTTGCAATATTAAATATTTTTCATATTTTTTAAATTATGAATTGATAATCTATCCTTGAAAATCTTGCAAATAATTCACATTACCATTTTATTTTTTTTTGCCTATTATATTCAGATTTCGTATCAAGTTAAATGAGCATGAATGAATGGGTGCATACTTCTAAACTTTGGAAGAACTATGTCCAAACTCTAGAGATGAAGTCGTTTTATTTTTGGGAGACGATACGCATGGACCAGTGAGCACTACCTTGGGCGTATCTCATCTTAAGGAAAGAGGGTCTTTTCTCGACTCAAATTGCTATATTTTTTGTTGTACATTTTTGTTTCTGTTTGACAGGCTCATTGCCCATTGTTGAGTGCTATTTACCAACACTTTCTTTGATGCTTGAAGTTTCCACTAACACTGTCTGTGTGGGGTATTATGTTTGCATATAACTTTCCGTAGTTTCGTGTACTCTCAACTTCTTTGTATTCACGCTTTGCAAATCTGATAGAGTGATCTTTTACTGTAGTGATAAGTCGGTTCTTTGATTGAAAGACCATGCTCACCTTCAAATTACCTTTGTTGCTATCATAGAAACTTCCCCAACTCCTGCAAGGAATATCAATTGAGTCTGCCTCTATTTCTCCATAAATAGTTGAGAAGTGTGGAATAGTTGGATGTATTACTGGTTAATTTTGTGTAGAAGATGTTGATACATCCACTCCATTTTGTGGTGATGGCACGTGATGTTACCCTAATGTCTCCAAAATTTTATCAAGATTAGCTTCATCTTCATCATCTTCTTCGTGGACATTAGGACTAATCTCATCTGATTCAGAGTCAGATGGCAGGTGAGGTCCCAAGTTATATGTTGGTTGCTCTATATGATCACTAGTTTCAAAACACTCAGTGCAGTATGAATTTGTGATTCAGTCCACATATAACAACAACATAATCTCTAGCCTCATTCACAACTTCTCGCATAATAATTGACTCAATATTATGTCCCGTGTTTGCATAATTTGATGTCGAAGCATCAATGTGGAAGTCTCCAAATTCTATAGATGTCATCCATTGTGTAACCATATGAATGTCAGGCACACACTCAGGTGGTGGAATATATGACTCTTTTAAATTGAATGTATGAATATCATTCAATCTTTATTCCTGCAGCTCAGTTGCGATATTATCCTGTGAAAGCAACGACATGTACACACCTCATTCCCCATTCAGTTCCCAACATTGTATGTGAAGGAATAATATTGTCATTATTTTGTTCTACTTCAACATAAATGTGCATTTCGTCATTTCCTTCATCTGGATTCAAGAATAGCTGAAGTTGTTCATCATTTGCTATTTGTACCACAGACTTCATTTCCTGATTCAAGTACATTCGAGCTCATTTACACGAAACACTTAATCAGTATTGATTACTGTTGATGTGGGTGTACTCATATAGTTTCGAAACCAACTAAGAAAATGATGTGTTACACTTAATTTTAAAAAACATCATAGGATCACGACCATACGTCATCGACCACTTATCTTGTGATACATGACCTCCAAAATACACCAATATTGTAACATTCCTCTTAGGTGTCATACCTTCACATTTCAAAATATATAAATAAATTATGAGCTCATCAATATTAATTAAAAGAATCAACTATATAATCATGATTTGTTATACATAATATGCTCCTATTTTTCAACTATCACTTTTTTTTTATTTTTTATACCTCTAAACAATGTATGAATGTCACGTGTCATAAATTATTCTATCATATACAAATTCAAATAGTGTAGCACAAATAAATGACTAAATTAAAGACATCAAAGTTTAATTTAAATAATGAAACTCAAATATGAAGAACTATAAAAAAGTGATTCAAAAAAAATCAAAATTATATAAATATAAGGTAGTTAAATCATTGAGTTGTTTGTATGTATGTTTAATATTAACAATAAAATTATATTTTGTATCTCAAACTCTATATAAAAAATTTCATAGAATGTGTATAAATTATGAAGACAATTAAATGATGAAGTAGCAAAACTTACCAGTGCAACGCAATCATCAACAACAAAAAATTACAATAGTTGAAGGTGGATGTTGAAAGTGAAATTTACAAATAGAGGTGGAAGAACGAAGGGGAAGTAAGATGAGAAAGAAAATGAAATGTTGTTGTAAATGATTTGTGATGGGGAGGGGAGGAAGAAGAAAAGTGGTCGGTAAAAAAAATAAAGAAGCTGCAATTCCCAATTAAAAATATATATCGAAAATAAAGTCGCGGTTGCCAACCGCGACTTCTAATTAAATTTAAAAATATATATATAAAATTCCGGAAAATGGAAGTCGCAGTTCCCAAGCGCATTTTCATCAACAAAACTTTGTGGTCGCAGTTCGAAAGTGTGAACTACTATATTTTAATAACACACTAAAAAACTCAATATTTTCAGAATTGTTTATTTATTTTGTAATTTTTTGAAAAATCACCCAAGTATATACAAATGAACCTTTTTCCAGAAAGGGTGCGGCTATCCGCACCCAAAAAAATGCTAAACACACCCCACTTCAAGTGTTACTGTTCACAACACACCATTCCAAGTGTTACTGTTCACATCACATATGAACAGTAACACTTGGAGTGGTGTGTGTTTAGCATTTTCTGAGGTGCGGGTAGCCGCACCCTTTCAGAAAATCTATATCCACATTTCCCCAATTGTAAAAGGCCCCCTCTAAATAGTTATATTTCTCAGTCTACCCCAATTGTCAAAAGCCCCCTCTAAATAGTTATATTGATCAGTCTGGCCCAATTATTCGCTTTTCATATCAATTATCGTAAGGTTCAAAAACAAGAAAAAATGGCGGGCTAATCTCTCTCTCTCTCTCTCAAATCCACAGTTTGCTTACGTTGTTACACACAGTGATTTATAGATAGTGAGATGCAGGGCTCAGGGGAGAGCACTGTGCTGACGCGAATGGCGGAAAGGCGTTTAGTACGCGAACGAGAAATCCCCATTCAGCAGCAGAGAGTCGACTCTTTGCAGAATTTCCATGGGCGTATTTTCGATTCTGCTAAGTCCAAAGCTCAGGATACCATTCAGCTTCAAGGTAATTCTTTGTTTGTGTGTGTGTGGGTGTTTTTCGGTTGGACTCGTATTTTAGGGTTTTTTTTTTTTTTTTAATCTTGATCTAGATTTCAATTTCTTTTATGAAAAATGTAATGATTTTTGCTAGTTTATGAAGTTGTGTTGCGGGTATTCTTGAATTCGTTAATTTATCCCCTTTGGCAGAGAAATTGAGAAAGCTTAAAGTGGAATTAAGAGAAGCTGATGATGATCTGGTGAAGGCTCTTGCTGGTATTGTTCTCTCTCTCTCTCTCTCTCTCTCTCTCTCTCTCTCTCTCTCTCTCTCTATTACATTCAGGCGAATGTCTTTTTCCTTTGAATAATGTTGTATTGCTTGGTTTACTGGATATGGGTTTTATGCAGTCATTCTTATCATGTAGAAGAGTGATTTTATATCGTTTATTGTTAACTGCAACTGTATTGCAGCCTCTATATTTTAAAGAGCTTAGCAATAGTTTAAACTAAAATATAATCATAGATAATTAAAGGGCTTTTTGATGTGGAAAGAAGAATGTTGCCTTGCAGAATTAGCTGGTTTTCTGTGGGAATTTTGGCTGGGAAGTGTCGACCAAATTATAGAATATGAACATATCTACGCTTGCATCTACATTAGACCTCTATTGCTAGGCTTTCAACATTTTTTCCCATAAGGTTTAATTACATAAGTTATACTTAGTTCTCCTAAATTGACATAGTTTAGCTGCTCACTTCAGAGAATCAATCAAAACTTTTCTAATGTTCATTACATACAGGACACTGTGCCACTAAGACTATGTTTTCCAAATGAATGATTAATCAAAGTTTTTCTCTTTTCACATCATCATCTTAACATCTCTTGCGTATGGCGGTATGAGGCTATGAGTAGATTCCAGTCACTTGTCTTGACTTGAAAAAAGTAGTTTTGTTTAATTAATGGGAATACATGGAAACAGATAAAATCTAAGATGAGCATTGTAAAGATAAAATAATGTCACATCAACTTGATAAAGGTTTGTGAAGTAATCACTCCATAATTTCTTTATAATTTATGATACCGGCATTCTAAGGAAGCAACATATTTCTTATTAGAGCAACATTTCAGAGGAGCAGCATGCATCTTGAAAAAAGTCAACCCATCTAACTGCAACTATAAATTGTTTTGCTGACTGGCTGATATTTGATCTTTTTTATCTGCTAATTTGTCTGAGTGGGTGTTATTTCTTCTTTTATTTCCACATTTGTAGTGAAGACTCGAAAAGAGGCAAAGAGGTTGGCTACAATGGAGTCTCTATCTGTTATGAAAGGTAGAGTTCAAGAAATAAAAGGGCTTGTGAAGGATCAGAGGGAAAGAAAAGACCAATATGCTGCTATAATATCCCAACAGTCTGAAGGTGAATGAGTTTTTCAAAGATTGTGGCTGCAACTGTTTACTACCAGAAGTATTAAGTGGTATTATGCTTGAAAATTAGGCTTTTTAGCTGACATGATATGAGAAACTTATGTTGTGTTAAAATTGGCCACAGAATATAAGAAAATAATAGAGAAAAATGCATGAATTAGGTACATAGAAAAGATTTCCTTCAAGTTCTGAATGTGTAGTCATCCTGAAATATGAAGGTCCAGGGGTGCCTCTTGTACTTGCCTTTCTGAGGCAAGCTCACCACATGGTTAAAGTTTTGTTGAAGTATAATTAATATAAAATGTATTAAGTTAGAGCTTTGTTTTAATAAAATGTATGCAATATGCTGGCATAGATTGGTTCCACTTCCTTTCTATGATTCAAACATATCAGCATTAGTATTCTGATCAGATCTGTCTTATGATAGACAAAACAAAAAATGTCTTTTGTCCACTTAAAGTTTGATAAGATGCTACCAAAATGTTAGATATTTGTAGAGGAAATTGGTTTGTTGGTTCTAACTGCATATAAGCTTTAGATGTTTTTCATTCTTGGCCATTGTATTATTTGATATTAGTGTTCTTAGTCTTAATTTCACCCATATTGAAGCTGATTCCTACCTGCTTTCCAATTAATAGCATTGACAGCTTGCAAAGAAAAGAGTGATCAGAACACGGAACACAGAGAACAAATAGAGGAAGCTGTTTCATGGTATAACAGGGTCCTTGGTTTCCGTGTCGAATGTGGTCATGGTGTGCAACTTCTTGAACTACTTGAAGCTCATATATGTCATGTTCACCAAGATAAAAATTTCTTACTCGCTGTCTCTTTTGTAGGTGTAAAATTCATATTCACGAAAATTAATCCAGAGAACCCAAAAGAAGAGTATTCCTTTGTTGTTCGTCATGAGAATGACACATACACTCGTAAGTAATGTGAATATGTTTGATTTTTTTTTCATTGAACAAAATCTCATCGTTCTCCTTTTGACAATTCTCCAGTCGTCAACTGTAATCCACATCTAAGTGACATGAAAGAGCTAGTTAATGAGTTGAATAAGAGTAATGGACTATTCAAATTTGTGAGAATCGTGCGAGAGAAATTTCAACAAGCTGCATCACGGGGTATGATTTTGTCTCTCTTTTTTAGATATTTATTATAGAATAGACTCGTTATTATGGAAAATCATAGTCCCATCACCTCTTTATTTTTGCCAAGCCATGTTTCTAAGAATACATATAATGACTATCCAATCCAGGGATTTCTTCGCTCAGCTCGTCTCTTGATCAAGCTTCTTCAATGATTTCCCTCTCTGGCCCAGTATCTTCAGTTTCAACTGATCAAAGATTCACATCTCCACCAGAGAAGGGACTTCAATCTGCAGAATCCAACAGCAGCAGTTCAAGAAAAGTTGGCAAAGGACATACAGTTCAGTCTCCCAGATCTGCTTCTTCTCTTCGTCGTTCTTCACGTCTGAAGGTGACTTCCTCGTATAAACATAAAAAGAACCCGAACTATTTTCCTTATAATGTTTCTCAGAGTGGATCTTATGAATCTTTGCAGGGTAAGAATTGAAGCTTGTCTCAATCACTTCATGTTTGCTCAAGTGTTGTGTCTATCAACACTTTCGCAAGAGCATTAACATTTTGAAGCTTGTTTACGGGCCATGAGTTGCTAACGGGTCGAGTAATGTCCAATACGGAATGCCACATCGGTATGCTATATGTAGCTGGTAAACTATATCTTAACATGTTTTCAACTGTTGAACTATGTATGTGTGCACTATGTCTACTACTTGCTACATTGATGTAAATTTCTGATGTTTGCTAGGATAGACTAATACCCCATGTGAGTTTGAATATGCTAGAAGAAACATGTACTTTCAAATATTGTCTCTTTTGTATCGTGTATTTTAATTTCTATTTTTTTCCCTCATAAACTTTTATTTTTGTCCAACTTGTCTTTATGCTATTTGTTCCTTGCATATGCATTTTCTTCTACACGTTTCCTCATGTTTTGTTATATAAGTGAAGTGGCCTAGATTTAGCATTCTTTTCCCTTTTTCCATTTTAATTTAAATGTATCGTGTGATTATTTATTACATCAAGTGTATTTATATTTAAGTGAATATTACAATATAACATATCAACAATAAAAATACATAAATTTACATTTAGAAAAACAAAGGAAAATAAGGCAAAAGAATGCCAAGCACTATGGGGTTGGGCTTTTAGGCCCAGCAGAAGATTCAATTCCCCTATCAAAGGAGTTTAAGAAGTGGAAACAACTTTTTTATTGGTTGAGTTGTTGTCTCAGAATGTCCCATCTCATACATGCACAAGAACATGATTGATTGATTGATTTGTCATGTTATATATATTCAAAATAATTTAATAATATATTGTATGCATATAGAAGCTCAACTTGGTGTTATTGTATCTTTTGATCCCAACAAGGCTTCAAGTTTGAGTCCCTTTTCTTACTGTTACTCATTTTTGTGTGTAATTAAAAAATAATGATTTTATGATGTATTATCTTTCATTTTATCGTGCCACTACAGTATAATCACTGGTCAGAACATATGGTGCCAAATGAATTGCTTCTTAATCTACATTCAACCTTATTTCCATAAATTTTATATTCATCTATATCTAAGAGTAGACTCCACTTGTGTGACTCCCTTTAATTTTTACCTTAATTTGGACACACTTTATGTATTATTTACAAGCCTAAAAAAACTACACAAGCTTCAATTCTCTTGTAGACCCTTCACCATTTTTGTTCACTAGCATAAGAAATCGTCGTTGCAACAAAGCGCGCGTTTGCTTCCAAAGTTTCCGAGCGCGAGCCTCTTCGTTTGCCAGAGACGAGCAGTGACTTTCGTTGCAATCTGCAAAGTATTTTCCGCTAATTCCAACCATCCCGGGGCTTAGTGCAACGTAACACGTGGTTGCTGCACCCTAATATAGCGAAAACATAAATCAAATACAAGAAATTGGAAAATCATCCAAACAAAATTGTCCAATAAATGCAATTACAAACCTGTGATGTTGTCTTTAGCAACTTTGATGCCACAAAATACAGAGAATCTATAAAAAAAAATCAATAAAACGGTGGGTTAGTTATCGTTGCTAATATTATATTGTATCAATTAAAAATTTAAATAAAAGGGAAATAAAATCCAAGAAAAGTGGGTTAAAAAAGATAGCATGCATGCCTGTAATAAAGCCTCTGTAGTCTCTGATAATTCCAGTCTTGACAATCCCTGGATGAACTGCATTGATTGTTACATTTGCTTTTCTTGCCTGAAGATTCCCACAAAACATTATGTTCAGAACAATTCCTTTTCGCCTTTTCTCGTTTCTTGTTACGCAACGATTCTTACTTTGCAAAAATGGTTGTTAGTGTTACATGCTGGCATTTTTTGTTCAAAATAAAGTTTTATTTCCTTTGATAAAAACAAGAAATATCCTGAAATCGGAAATGATCAGAAATGCCAACATATAACACTAACAATAGTTAACTGAGTTGCTAGACGAGTATATTATACCTTAAGTTGTCTCGATAGTTCCTTAGCGTGCAATATGTTGGCTAGTTTTGATTGAGCATAAGCTTTTGTGCCATTGTAACTGCATGTAATACAAGTATTAATTAACCAAATATACTTCAAGAAAACAAATTTGCAATTTTAGGTTTGGGATTTCAATAAAATTTATCCTCAAATTGCATAAAATGAAGACTTGCTTGTACTAAAATGGGATTGTTTTACCTTTTTGGGCTAAGTAATTTATTGAAGCAAAACTGTTTAGTATTCACCCAATTGTGAATCACAGAGGAAACATTCACTATTCTTCCTTCTATTCCACATTCTGATGCTGTCTCCATCATTTTTCCTAACAACATTTCTGTCAACAGAAAATGACCTTCCAAAAAAATAAAATAAAAATAAATAAATAACCTCAATGATCCAAATTTATTTATTTATTTAGCACATATGTTTTATAGTAATATATACCTAAATAATTCGTGGCAAAAGTGAGCTCAATTTTATCCTCAGAAAACTCCAGCTTTTGTGAATATTTTCCAGCATTATTTCTGCAAAAAAAAAAAGTTAAAATTTCATACCTCCTTTTCACATGAGACAACAACGAAAGTAAACACAAAAAACAGAACAAAATAAAATAAAACATACATACATGAGAATATGAAGTGGCAATCCCAAGGATAAGAACTCAGAACAAAATCTTTGTATAGAACCAAATGAGCTCAAATCTATCTCCAATATAATAATCTCAGCTTCTAAGCTCTCTTTCATTATACTTTCCTTCACTTTCTCTGCTTTCCTCAAATCCCTTGCTGGAATCACCACTCTTACTCCTCTCTTTGCCAACACTCTCGCCGTCTCCGCTCCAATCCCCGACGTCGCCCCTTTCCCAAAAAAAAAAAGAACCCGTTATTCAATCGCTTTTTAATATTTCATCTTCTTGTAAACTACCAGACTCGAACATGAGACCTTACTCAAGTTCAGATACGTACTTACAACATATCTACTTCTTTACTTAAAAAACACATACGGAAACACGTGTTATCAAGAAAAACGAACCCATTATTCGATCATTTTTTAATATTACTACAAGACTCGAACATAAGACCTTACTCAGGTTCAGATACATTATACTTAACATATCTACTTCCTTATTTTAAAAAACACACACAGAAACGCGTGTTATCAAAGTCCGTGAATGATAAATCATAGATCGAAGCGTCGAATCGGGAAAATCGCATTGATACTCACCAGTGACAATAGCAGTGAGGTGATGGGACATAGGCATTGAACACAAGCAATCTTGAGCAACTTGTTCAGCAGTTGTTTTAGAGCCATAGCCACTTGGGCCAGCAATTCCTGCCAAGTACTTCAATGTTGCCTTCATATTTGGACACAAACTCTCAACCTTCTCTCCAACTTTGCTTGAAATCCATCCACTTATATAAGACATCAAGTTTGAGGCATCTGATCATGCACCCTTACAAGTGCCACGTGGACTCTTTGTGGACATGTTCCACGAATGAACAAACGTGTGAAGCACGATTGTTACGTTGGATGTTATAAACAAAACTATATAGGTATAATCTTGTTCAAGTCAAGATTTTTTTTTTTTTTTCTTAAATATTTTTGACATCCACATGTTTATATATATAATGTTGATTGATGATGGGAGCAAAGTTAGGTGGTCCATTGACTAGGTTGATGATATTTGGAGCATGTAATTGTGAAAGTCTACTGTTGAGGACAGTTTTTTCTTCTAGATAATTATTGTTGTCTCCCTTTAATAGCTGCTTTTCTTCTTTTTGTGGGCTGTTGAGATTATTGTTTCAGGGCACATTTTACTGTTCCATATGATGTTTTGTTCAATCTTAATTTTTGTCTCCTAATTTTTCCTCCCAATATTCCATTTATATATATATATATATATATATATATATATATATATATATATGTTGAGAGAGAGATGCATTGGGAAAGCTAGTCTTGGTACATGTTAATGTGCGGTCTCAATCATATATTACATTTGGTGTTACATTTTACGTTTCATGAAATTTAATATATACACGTCACATGATAATTAATGATGTCATTTAATACATGTATCGTGTGGTGATTATTTTGGAATAGGAGATATAACATCATGTGTAATAGAAGATCTCGTGTGGTTAATGTTTTAATTACTTCATTCGTCCCAAAATAAATGTTGTTTTAGAAAAAAGAAATTTGTCTCAAAATAAGTGTCATTTTAAGATTTCAATACATATTTACCAATTATCTACCAAAATACTATCATTTACTCCTACCAAATTAAAGAGGGTTGTTAAGAGGAAAGATGAAAAAACTCCCACAATAACTATACTCAAATATGGGTGAATCATTTTTTATTTCATTTTTCTTAATCTGTGTGAAACACTTATAACGATATTTATTTTGAAATAGAGAAAATATTGATTTATTGAGATCATATAATCAGGAGAATTAATTTCTTATGCAAAGTCTATAGATGTGATTTTGATGCTTAATCAATGATGTACATGTTAGCATATAGTATGAGCTACCAAGCAAAATACTTACATTTTTATCCCATCTCTTACAAAATACTAGTCTTATTTTGTTTCTCATGGAAAATATTAAAATTGGTCATGTAATTGAGGGAGGTGACATTTTTTGTCCACTTTATATATTGATATGACAATTTTAGTATAACATATTCTCAATTTTGATTCAATCTGAGAATACATTTCATTGGAATAGCATTTCTTTATTATGCAAACTCACATGGTGAGTCATCATTTGACTTTTGGAATTTCAATGAAAATCTGTAAGTATACAACTAACAAGATTAATACACACAACCCAAAGAAACAAAATAATCAAGATTATTTTAGATATCATTATATGTATTGAATTTGCCTTAACATCTTCATTAGAGTCATGTTATCTACTTATACATTTAAACTTTTAGTAACTTCAAAGCCAAACTAAGTATATGAAAAAAGGGGGGAAATAAAAGGCAAATAAATATGGTCTCCCATTATAATTATTTTTATAGACTTTTTATCCTTTTCTTTCCACTTTCACTCAAGTGGTTAATGAAAATGTCTCTAAATTGACAAAAATGATATGATAAAAAGCAAATAGAGTGTGGCTTAGACACTTACCCCTCACACGTGTTCTTCTACATAACCCATAATTGTCATTGGCCCTTAAATCAAAATTGTATGGTGAAAATAAGGCAATGAAAAGTATTATAGTCACTCGTGAAGTGTTCTTTTTTTAGAGTCAAGATACAATGAAAGCAAATTGACAAATTTTGAGTGTATTTTTATCATGAATGAATTGCTTCTGTTGTACGGTTTTGGAGTTTCTCATATCCCAATCTAGACAAGCTCAACCGTTTTCAAAAACCGTACCGATTCGAAACCGTTGACCAGATTCCGGTTCGAACCGGAACCGGGGTTCCGCGTTTCGGTTCCGGTTTGCCATATTCCAAACCGCTAAACTGGCGCCATAATCCAATCTCATGTTTATTAGTCAGTATTTCAATTTTCATTACAGTATAATATAATATCGTACAAACATGTGTAATTGGGATTATTGTGAAATTAGATTATTGGAATTTAGAATATGATTTAAAAAAAAATTGACAATCCAGTATTGTTCGGACCAATCGGTGTATATATGAAATAAAATATTTTGTGTGAGATGAAATTATAACTAATCTAATATAGAGAGATGTTTTTTTTTTTTTTACCAAAAATTTGAAACCAATGTTTTTAGCCAATAGAGCATTTTTTTGACCAACCATCATGTGATACCGGAGTTTCTCATGAACTTCATGCATTGCATGCATCTTTAATTATTTATGTGTTAATTGTGATCTTGCATTGTTATAATTTGCTGTTAGATAAAATTATTTATACTCTCTTACATAATTAATGTTGAGAAAGCTCTATTATAATTAGTTGAGACTCTAATAATATTAAAGTTCATAATGTAAATTATTTAATTAATAGTATTAATAATTAATTATAAAATTTTATATTAATTTTATATATACAAATATATGTAATATTATATATATATACGTGTATGTGTTGTGTGTGCAATTATAAAGTTAACATAATATTATAATATTTATATATATATAAAGTGACGTGCATGAAGTATTGTGCATATATATAATGAAACTAATTAATACTAACACATAAGTATATACATGTGTATAGGATTGGTGGGGTGGCATGAAATTGGCATGCATAACACTTAATATTAATATTAGTAATATAATAATAAAAAGCTTATAAAGTAAGCTATCTCTTAAGCGGTTGCAGGGAGGTACATATATGACTTATGTTTTTACTGAGATAGCAGAATACATTTTCTTCTACTGATAAAAAGAGAATGAAGAAGACCCCATTTTCAAATTATATATATTCGTGTAATTAGAAAAAAAAAAAACATATTTGTAGCTGGCTCGTAACGTTTAATTGGAGGGGGACTATCATCTTGAGTATTAAGATAGCTTGAGAGGTGATTTAAAAGCTACGTTCAAAATCTTTGGAGACCCACATAATTAGAAATATATTTTGCAATTACAATGCATAAACATAGTATTTTGTAAGATAACTATTTTAATTGGTGAAAATTGAATATTACGTGCATTTGAGGTTTAATTGTTGTTTAATAAGTATTATTGTTTAATATATATGATGAATTTGGGGAAGACCCCCAATGAGGGGGAGACCCCAATGAGTGTTTATATCATGAAATTGGGGGAGACCCCCAACGAGTATATGTATGATGAATTTGGGGGAGACCCTCAATGAGATATTGTATGGTGAATTTGGAGGAGACCCCCAACGAGCGTATGTATGGTGAATTTGGGGGAGACCCCCAATGGGTATTTGTATGGTGAATTTGGGGGAGACCCCCAACGAATGTTATAGAAATGGATTAGGTAATTTCAAAAGAGAATATGAGAGGAGGAGTTATATGGAATTAATTTATCATACTTAATTTCTGTTTATTGAGATTTATCTCACGTAGTTTATGCTTTGTAGGTAACTATGATGACGTGTAATGTGGTGTACGTATTGGGCAAGTTGTGGAACTCCTGCAGGGTTTTGAGCACTCATGTACATAGATGATGACCTGTTGGGCATGATGCTATTTTTGATTTTAGATATTAAATTTCGATTGGACATGTTCTGTATTATATAATATGATGCATACTAATGGGTTAACATGAAAAATTGTTCGTGAGTTGTTGATTTGTTGAAACTTCTTCTATATGAATGTAAATAGAGTAGTTTTGGGTATGAGATAATATCATGTTAAAAAAAATGTAATAATAAATAGCAGGTTTTTAGGTTGTGTTATATTTTAAATTTGTTTTATGTGCGGTTGAGTAAGGGTGGGCGTGACACATCATATATTTTAGTCATCGTACAATCATTATTATAATCCGTACCACCATATTACACCTCGTCATCATTAGTATAGTCGATATCATCATATTACACTCTCGTACCAACATTAATGGAGCTTGTATCATATTACACCTTATACCATAATTAATATAGCTTGTATTATCATATTACACTCCCGTACCAACATTAATATAATATGTACCAATATATATTTAAACTTGAACTATCAAATGTTAAAATAGTATAGTTGGACAAAAATCATTTCTCTTAACGATAAATGAATAAAATTTAACAACTCAAAAAAAATAAAAATGCTTCTAAATAAAAATGATTAATAATGTGGTTGTCTCATATTTTGTTGAAATGATATAAAAAATAAAAGAAGAGAGAATATTTGTGTTATTTGAAACCGACCGCGGTGAGAAAAATGGGGATTTTGATTGGAGAAAGTATGGTAAGGGAAGTGATTTGGTTTGGACTTTTTTGCTTGCTTCAAACTTTTTCTCATCAAATTTGAAAACTTAATTTCTTATTTTGGAACACAATGAAAACTTAATACTATTCTTAAAGAGTTATAAAACCTAAAATTAAAAAGAAAAATGGGCAATAAAGCCAGATAGCATGCGAAACAAACATGGTCCCAAAATGAAATATGTCATCTTTTGAAATAAAAAAATGTAGAAAAAAATAGACCTATGAAAATAGTGGGTTAATTATTCACTTTAAATTTAGGAAAATTTGGCATTTTTGTCATCTAACTTTTGGGTCTTAATAAAAATGCCCTGTAAGTCAATTCTGTTAAATGCCATGTGTGTTGCAGTATAAACAAAGAGTATTTTGAAATAACGAAAATTTATTTTAAACAAAGAAAATATATAAAATGTTTGACAATTATACGAAATCTTTAATAATTTTAACATAAATAATCTATGTGTAAGTGAATATTTTTCAAAATCTGAATATACATTCAAAAATGTAAGATAATTAATCAGGAAAATAGTTTTAAGAAAAAAATTAAAAAATAACCTAGAAATCTTAAAGTTATTTTAATAATATATAAACCGTCTACGGAATTATATATAAGGATGATCACTAGGACAAGTGTCATAACTATGCACAATGATCCTAAAAATAATTTATATATTTATAATTTATTGTAATTTTAAAAATTAAAAGCTTACATGCAAAAAAGATCAAAAGGAAAACATTAAAATAAAGGTGGGCTAATTAAGACACATTAGTCGTGCTTTAGTTAATGAAAATAAAATGGTTTTAGCAAACATGTGCTTCAAATACGCCATGGATTTTGTTTAGAAAACACTGACTTGCTTTTTTTTATATAAATACAAATAAATGAAAAGAAAATTAAGTAATATATTAAATAACATATGAAAATTATGTGTTGTTAATTACAAAATGCAACATTTGTTTCAACATTAATCAAGCTATATTTCATCTAGTTGCTGAATTAGACGATAGAGCTAGCACACTAGAATTATAAATATATATTTTTCAATATAAATAATAATAATTTTTATTAAGTAACTCATCAATAATTTCTTTTAAATCCGTGTATAGGATTGACCCTAGGCTAGCGTGTACATATAGGTTTGCCCAAAAATAAAAATATGTTGAAGATGTCAGAATTAGAAACAAGAATTGGATATAATAAACTAATATTCAAACTTTAATTTTAATTTTTTTTTAAGAAAGTAGTAATAATGTAGATAGGTAGTAATGGACAAAGTACTTTTATTGCGTGCGTGCAAGAAAAAAAGAAAAGAAAAAACATAAAATCTTGTGAGATTTGAAAAAATTTCTTTCAACTTTTAGGATAAAAAAGAATGATGTCGAATGTTGGATGTTTAAAAGGGTGGAAAAGAACATTGAAATTGACTGCTCAACAATGGGTAATGCAAATTGGTCCCATTAGTCCCCCATTTACTACACATCTTTCATCACAATGTGTCTATTTTTACAAGCACTTCTCAATGTTTCTCATCTACTTCTCTCTCTCTCTCTCTCTCTCTCTCTCTCTCTCTCTCTCTCTCATCACAATATGTCTATTTTTACAAGCACTTCTCATCTACTACTTTCACACACACATCTCTCTCATCTCTCTCTCTCTTATTTTTGTTCTTTTTTTATTTATTGGAAATATGGTACAGATAATTGCCGCGAAAATCACGAACGTTCTTCAAAATTGCAAGTTTAACATAATTTTTGACTATTAAAAATTTTAACTTCACTTTTAATATCTCGTGCATTTGTAACTAACAGACAGATTTCAAACATTTTAAAAATCCCCAAAAATTTCAAAAATTATGAAGAAAATCCTTAATTGATGCTACTACATATAATAAACAAATATTAATTGACTAAAAAACATGAATTTATAGAGTTAAAAAAATGCCCGAAATCTGCATATTGTTACGGATGCATGAGACATTGAAAGTCATGTTAAAATTACAATTTTGTTAATAGTCAAAAGTCATGTTAAAATGATAATTTTGAAAAAAGTTCGTGATATTTGCAATAATTACCCTTACGTGGCAGCATATTAGCAAATGAGATTCTTTATCTCATTCGGCATCTAAGTATATATCATTGTGAAAACTATATAATATATTTGATAGTTAAATAAAAGTTTTAGTTTAAAATTCTGTAAAATGAGTGGTTTTGACAATGATAGACACATAGTATATGAGAAAATGGGATTAAAGTTTCATCAATTGAAATGTATGTTCATGAAAATGGGAGAGGAGAAGGTGATAAAGTTGTGGGGTTGATTTGAAAGCAATATATTCTCTACAAATGTCAATGGGAATGAGATGATCAAAAATAAAAAGAGATAATTAAGAGTAGGTAAACTACATAAACTATTCTTAACATTTGTCTTATTTGTGAATGAGTTTTACATCTAGTTAAATAAGAACCAAATTACTTACTCATGAATCATGATCACCTTTTTATATTCTTTTTATTTTATGTTTGTTAATCAAATTAGGGTTGAAGTTAAAATGCAATATTTATCTCATCAAACACAAAAAGATATTCGAATTTATTATTAATTCCAAATACAAACCCTCTGAATAATCTGTTGGATTGAAATTAAATAACCACTAGAAATTATTTAATAATATAGTTAAGTGCATGTGTCGAAGTTAAAGGGGCACTTTTTACAGTGGAAATTACAGAATATTACCTTTCAACCTTTTTTTCTACCAAACTTTTCACAATAGATTAACTTTTAAGTTTCAATAATAACTCACTAATATGCCGACAAATCACATCAATTAGATGCAAATTAAATGACACAAGATTAATAACCCCTAAATTTAGTCATCAACACTATCATAATTCATAATCAACTACTTTATTAATCAATCAAATTTACTGTCCTTCCTATATGTGGCCAACTTGCTTTTAAAACTAACATTTTTCTAAACAAATGTCAAAATTAATTTTAGATATTGGACTTGATGTCTTATTTATTTGTATCTATCGTACGTCTATAATTTTTACAAAGTATTGTTGTGGAGAAAAATAATAGCCGTTTCTTTTTATGTATTTTTATGATAACATACAATTGTAATAATTTACAAATTAAATAGAGACAAAATTAAAATGATATAAGATTGTTAACATAATTTTTATATATAAGCTAAAACTCAAGACAATATAAATATATATAAAAATACCTAAGGGTACGTTTTGAGTAGAGCACATGTAAATTTTGCAAATTTAAATTTTTAATATTTTTTTTGAGATTTGGAAATATAAATAAAGTAGATGTAATTGTATTATGTTACCATGAAATATTGTTTGAATAATGTTTTGACGATTGGTAATAGAGTATTTTAGAGGGATTTATTAGAAATAGGGGGAAATGTATTTAGAGCCAAGGGATGAGCTGTGTATTATAATATTATGTAATCTCATTATTTCTGTCACTAGAATATAGATGTGACACATCAGAACTCTAGTCTAAACATATGTTTTTTTTTATTTTTTAAATTGAATATGTTTGCAAAATTAAATCAAATTGGTTGCTTGATTGTACTAACCACATGAAATTTTGGAGTAGTTAATTAAGCAAGTGTCATTTATGTCCATAATATCAGTTAATGGAAAAAGTGATTGCATTTTATCATTCAATTTATGACCAAGAAATCCAATTATTAGCAAACTTTTATAAGTGTAACAAGATGTATCTAATTAAAATAGATGGGCATGATTATTAGGTAGCTTATGACTTTTGATTTATATGTCCCCTTTTATTAAATAATAATTAATGAGACTATTCAACCTGAATTAATGCAATCCAACAAAGTTCAAATCCCCCGACAAATTTTAGATTTCTTTTCCATCAATCATACCCTTCTACACTTTCTTGCCTTCCATCCATTATTTCAACATTTCCATATATGCATGCATGCATACATACATGATGCATAAATAGAACTATTTTTGTGAGAGATTGTTTACCCAATCTAATTTCGAGAGATAATCAAATTCTTGATGTGCCACAAATCAAAATAATCATTAATTTTAAAATATAATATTAATAAAAATGTGAATTTTACTAATCAACAATGAATGAGTCTTATGTGATACCGTTTCATAGATTATCTTACGTGAGACAGACCAACTAATAATCCATACTTCACAATTCACGTACAAATTTATGAATATGAGTTTGATTTATGGGTAAAAGGGATCTGTCTCATAAAAACTATATGTGAGACCGTCTCACGCAAGTTTTTGTGATTAGCAATTGACATATTAAAATATGCTCACGATGGAAGGAGACATTATTTTTTAGACCGTCTCACGGATTTTTATTGTATTGCGTGAGACGGGTTGACCCACAATCCAATCACCTACAATCCAAACCCTACAATTTACATGTTGTTTGTAGATGATGGGGCTCCATCTTACGGATATTATCCGTGAGATCGTCTCACATGAGTTTTTGTGTTATTTCTATTATATATAGTATACATCATTTAATTCGGATACCTTTTGATTTATGGTGCTTAAATTATTTTTTTAATTTATTTATGGTTAAGTTTAAACTAATGAATTATTGGGCCTTCATTAAACAAGAAAAGAGAAACTTACTAAGCAGCTACAAATATATGCTTAAAGGATTTATCCAAAAAAAAAAACGTATTGATCCAACATTTTATCGCCCGACTTCACGAATCATATTTTATCATTGGTATAAAATATTTTATATATATATATATATAAAAGAAAATATTCACGTGGGTATGTATATAGACATCAGCTGCAAGGTTTGAATTAAAGTTTTCCAAATTGTGTATTTAATATTAATTTTTTAGGGCATGGTGGAAAGTTTCTTGTCTTCATCTAATCATCTTCCTTAGCACCTCAACGAAGAAAAAAAGTGCAAATTATTTAATACAAGAAAGGAAAAAAAAAAAAAAAGAATTGGACAGGAAAGTAGATTCTATGAAGATTTATATTTGTGGCTAGGTAGGGTAATATGCTAGATGGAGGACATACCACCATCGTGCCCAACATTTTATTAAAAGTAAAACACAGCCTATACAAGTCATTTTGATTTCATTAATTATACTCCTCATTCGAGTCCATTTAAGTATCGTTTTAAATACATATTACTAATACATTTTTAACTAATTTAAAATTTATATATTCCAAATTTTGAAAAAAAAAAGTCAAATGATTTAAAAGAAAATAAGGTATCTGTTGAATTTCTAAAATATATTTGTTATATATCGTCTTTGGCTAACTTCCTCAACAATCAAGAGATAGAAAAATATAAATACTAGTAGAAGTGTTGTACGTTTTTAATTTGATGTTTCCAATAAATTGTTTGAGATACTCATTTCGATGTTACATAGATGATGGTACATCGATTGTAAATTCACATTTTATTTATTTATTTATTGAAAGGAAATTCACATTTTATTTATATACATTTATATATGTACATATATGCTGATAACTTGATGATAGATTGAATTAATGTAGGTTCATTCTTAATTTGCACATATACACATACACTCATGTGATATTGTGAAAACAAATTAAACTAAGGGTGAATCTTCACCTATATACCATTAAATGGATGACTGAATAAATTGAGTAGAGTTGAATACTCCATCATTTGAGCTTTTGAAATGCTGTCAAGTTTCAAAAATTATGTTCGAAATTATTTAATAATTAATTGTGTTAAGTTCAAATGAATTATTTTTATTGAGTAGACTTGATTATGTTCGAAATTATTTAATAATTAATTGTGTTAAGTTCAAATGAATTATTTTTATTGAGTAGAATACAAGTCGAGCTCAAACTCCATTTTAAATTTTAATAAATCTAAAAGTATGTTCAATCTTTTTTGGTATATTTATCTGATCCAATTCAACAATCTCAAATATAATATCGAGTAATTTAATTTAATTTTTGACTATATCAACTTATGTAGCATTTCATAGCCCGCTTGAGATTAGAGCAGTATGTTGTTGTTGCTGGTTTTTTTTTTTTTTTCTTAAGCCAGAGCATTATGTATTAATTGCTAGTAATACAATTGAAAAATCTGAATATTCATAATTTTTTGGTTTAAAGAAAAGGAATGTAGTAGGCTTCTTGTAAAATGGCCCACAAACTATCTCATGGGCTTCTTGTGGAAAGGCCCACAATGTATGTTTAACCAATTTTCCCAATAAATGATATCTTGGCCCAATTATATGAGTAAGGTTTTTTTTATTTGTTCAGCCGTTGTTGATATTTGATAATTATGAACTAATCATGATTATACACCAAAAAAATCGCAAAAACTCGTGTGAGACAGTCTCGTGGAACTCCTTCCATAAGACGGATTCTTTAATCCATGACCAAGTTCAAACCCAACCCAAAAGAAATCTATCTCAAATTAACTAACCCAATCCAATAGAAAATTAAATCACGTCATCGCACAATCCATGTTAATCCACTCATCGCACCGTTGTACAGAAGCCTTCAACTCGTCGTATCTGTTGCATATTGCAATTCCTAGCTTCATTTTCAGCCTGCTTTTCAATTGTGGATGCATATCATGTTAATAGAGTTTTCGTGTCTTATTAATATGATTTTTTTAATAGCATCTAAAGTTGTAGTGCAAGAATGTCAGTGTGTCTTATTCTAATTCAAACACATGTCTTTGTTTATTATATGTTCCACTTCTTTGATTTTGCAGAGTGAGTGAGTATACACACTTCAAAAGCTTAGAGAGAGATGGAGGGGGTAAGCAGAGGCATATCCAAATTACATATATAATTATTATTTCTAGCTAAAATAATATGTTTATCCATCTTATCATATGGAACTCGATAAATTAATTCAAATTAAGTTTGAAAAATAGATATTATACTTAATTTATTTGACTTGTCCACATATCCATAGCTATCAATTATTAGTATTAATATTTTATTTTATAACAAAAATACAAAGAAATATTTTTATAAAATTGTCTCATTGGATGTTAAAAAAAATGACGTTAGTAATGTATGAAAGATAAAACAATGCAATGAAAGAAATATATTTGATATTTTTAATTAATGTATAAAAGTATTACTTTTATCCGTTAAAATATTTCTTTTATCTTTTAAAGTACGATACAGATTATTGAGATAATATTTATTTGCAAGTTCATAAAAGTATTAATAATACATATATAAGTATTAATAATACATATATACGTTTTACAGCTATAAGTAAGTATTTTATTCTTAATAGTTATATAAATAAACGCTTTAAGTATGTGTTTTACGACTATAAGTATGCATTTTACAACTATAATATACGTTTTATTCTTAATAGTTATATTGTTATATAAGTAAGTTCTTTATATAAGTATGAGTTTGATAGATATAAGTTTGTGTTTTATTCTTAATAGTTATGTATATATGTATTTTATGTAATTATATGTTTTGTAGTTATGAGTATGTGTTTTACAGTTATAAGTATTTGTTTTATTCTTAATAGTTATATTGTTATATAACTATATAAGTAAATGTTTTACAACTATAAGTATGCATTTGACAACTATCATAGTCATATAAGTATGTATTTTACAATCATAAGTATTACCTTATGTTTATATAAGTATGTGTTTTACAACTATAAGTATGTGTTTATTATTAATAATTATGTTGTTATAGTAAATTAATTTACTAATTAAAATGAATTTTAAGATTTAAGTAAAAACAAATTGGGATCTATCTTATATTTTATCATATTTTATTATTGCATCAGATCTTTTGAAATAATAGCTATTATACTATAATTTTGACTAATGAATATCGTCAAATTAATAATTGCATTTTGACTCATTAGTAATAGTCACAAAAGAGTCACGCGCAGCAAACACAACACTATCCATAAAAAGTCATAATTAATTGAATCTTTCAAAAAATGGCGGCTTCCTTATCTTCTTTGTGCGACAGTGCTCTTTTTTAGGTGCAATAGTCTCTTCTTTGGGTCTCTTCTTTTGTGCGACGGTGAGTTTTCTTGGATTGAGCTTTTTTTGTGATGGTGAATTAATTGGATTGGGTTCAAAATTGTGTGGGTTTAAGTTTTATGTTGTGAACTAGTATTGTGGTGAGTTGGGTTGGGTCAAGTAGTGAGTTAAATAGATCCGTCTCATGAAAGAGAATCCGTGAGATGGTCTCACAAAGACCAACTCAAAAAAGAAAAAAAAGTGAAAAAAAATCCATATAGACATGTTCTACGAAATTGGTTTCTCATGGTTTGAATTTTCAAACATTGTGAATTACATCCACCATCCTAGATTCTATCAAATTATCAAATAAATATCTGAGATTTATGAAAATTACAATTGAATTCTTTAAATAATTAAATTTTCAATAGAAAATACTTTGATATCAACAAAAACAAATAGTAAATTAATTAAAGTGTCCAAATGAGACATGCTGCATGTATTTTTGTTTTTGTTTTCATAATTAAGATGTTTGGTTATAATTTCTACAAATTTTGAGATTCATTTGATAATTTAATCAAAATCTCGAGGAACATACATTTATTAATTTGAAACTCTTTTTTTGCTTTCCCTTTTCTTTTTAAAATTTCCTTTTCCATTTTAGTCGTATATTTATTTAATTTAGGAAATTCATAAATTAAAAATGAAAAAGAAAAAGAAAAAGAAGAACAAAATAGAAATTCAAAAGGGAATTGAACCCGGACTCGGTTTTGTTCCAGTGGAACACCCCCACTGTTCTCAATCCTACGCCTCTGGAATAGAACTCAGCTAGGGTTTCAAATTTCACGCCCAATTCTGAGCTCAAATCCAATGGCATCACATGATCAGCTAGATGACGTAAGCTTTCATGCCTCCACCGGTGTCTGTGGTTGTAGTTCAGTCATGGCTTTTCCTTCGTTTTTCTTTTTCGCCTAAGTTTTTAGGAATTATTTTTGCGAATTGCAGGAAGATGATTTTGGAGGCGATTTTGCGGGGGGGAATGCTGCAAGGCGTTCAGGTTTTTCGTATTAATTGATTTAATTGAATTGAATAATGTCTTTAATCATCTTTTATTTTTTCGATTGCTGATTTTCAGAATGTGGTTTTCTTTACTAGGCAATAAGAGAAGTTTTGGAGATCTTGACGACGACGATGAAGACATTTTTGGGTCAAAAAAGGTACCTTTTACTTCTGTCACTGCTTGGAAAGTTCGAAATTTCTACATTGTGCTGTTGCCTAGTATACGGCATATTAATTTAGTCTAGTACTCTTTCTTGCAAGTTAGCATGATGATATGATTATGTTTATAAGTATTTATATTCAGATTCTTCTGTTAAGAATTTCAAATTTCTTTTCCTTCAGTGAACCTTATTTTAACTTAGTGAAAAACAAATAACATTTTGAGAGTTGTTTGAGAAGAGGATGGGCAATTAGAGTTTCTTGGATGTTAATGGGGCATAATGACTGTTTACAGGGTTCTATGGTTCGTATATAAGCATTTCAATTGTTAATGTAGTAATACAGTCTGATAAAATAAGATAAAATACCTGACCTGTCTTGTAAAAATACCTTAAAGAAAAAGTCTTGTAATCATAGCTTGTAGTGAAGTGATATTCTTCTTCCCTTTAGCAAACCCACACGCATTTGGTGGGACTGGAACGGTAGAAGAATCTAGGATCTCTAACATCTCGGGTTCCTCCTAAAGCTAGGTTCTTCTAATATCAGCCAAATATTTTACCATATCTTTTATGGTAATTCATTTGGATAATTGTATGTTGGCATACTGTGGTAATTTTTATTTTCTTTAATCTCATCTTGATTATTCTAGTTTTCAGAATTAAATGAGTGGATTTATACATACGTCTTCACTAAGCATGATCCAGGCCTATTAGGCACAACAAGCATGTAAATTTTGCATTGACTTCCTTCATGATTTTTTGGTGTTTGTTAATGTACAATATTGTATGTTTCAACATGTTAGAATCGCATACCCAGAGGCAGAGAGCAAGGCTTCCATGGCTGCAAAGCTGGCTCTAAAGATTTCACATACCTTTTTCTTAATTGCCTATTTGATGATCCTTGCTAATATCTTCAGTTCACTGTTGAGAAGCATTAACTGTTGCATCAGGGGATACCCCACCCTCTACGGGCTAATAGTTATGTATAATTAAGCCAATACCATTAAACAAAGTGCAATCTTATCCTGTGAAGTAAAATTAATAAATGGAGTTTCAAAACTATTTGACTTAAGTTTTAACAGGCTAACAGTTTTGACCTTCTGCAAATGGATTTTTGGAATTGTAGTCATCTGTTGCTAATTATTTAAAACTTGCAACCAAATTTTCAAGAATTGTCTGTATGACAAAAAATTGAAGTCTTCAAGGCAGTCATTCATTCATGCACTAGTTGCCAAATATACTTAGGTTATTTAATTGTAGAATTTTATGTCTTTTGTGAAATGAGCCCACAATGTTTTAGCTATTTGATATAGCGTGGCGATACTTTATGTATCTTCTTGTTGGATATGTCTTTTGAAGCCTTTCATGAACCCACTTGCATAGTCATGTCAGAACAAGACTGCATTCATAGAGAAAGACTGCATTGGTGAATATCGGGGTCCATTTGTTGTTAATTTATTCTAGTCATGTGCTATTTTTATGTGAATATGGTTCTGTGCTTTGTAATTTAACCCTCTGTTTGTTTGTTAGTCTAACCTGAAAGTAGAAGAAACTGCACCTGGGGTGGCAACTGGGATGATTTTGTCTCTTCGTGAGAGGTATTGCTCATTATATATGAAACTTGTTTTTCTTCAGCACCAATCACATTGAACTTGTGGTGATCTGTTTGATACATATTTTAAAAGATAAATTGACCAATTTTGAAGTTGTATTTTACCTACACTGCTTGACACTTACTGGCACTTTTCTGGCTCCTTTTGCAGTCTCAAGAACTGTCAAGATGAACTTAAAAGATGCGAGGTATGTATCACTTCCAGCCTAGTCTAAGTTTTTTGTGCACATCTTCATCTTTCAGTAGGAGATGCTAATAAGGAAAATAAATAATTTCACAAGGATAATAGCATAGAACACTTTTGTACATGATTTGGTCAAATAGGTTTTGCAATGGGGATATTTTTAACTGGGTACTTGTTTTATAATATTACTTTGTTCACTTCAGGCAAAACTTGAGGATGCTAAGTCTGAGATTCAACAATGGCATTCATCTTTCCAGAATGAATCTTTCATACCCCAAGGCACAACTCCTGGTCAGTTTCTATTATTCTATATGCCATTTTTCTCCTCTTATTTAGTCTACATTTATTAATATCTTTCATGACTCTTTTTGGTTTGTTTGCGTGAAAATAATTTTCCTATTTCTGGCTTAGGACCAAAATACGTCATCAACTACCTTCAGACTCTGAGGTCCTCTGAGGAGTCTCTGCGGGAGCAAGTATGTTTGGAATATGAAGCACCTAAGTTTTCAAGTTTGTACTTGATGATGTATTAAGTTATTATTTTTTGTAATTAGCTTGAGAAAGCAAAAAAGAAAGAAGCGGCATTCATCGTGACATTTGCAAAACGAGAGCAGGAGATAGCTGAGTTGAAGGTGAGGAGTTGTTAATTTCTTAAATTGCTAACCACACACATACGCAGTTCATGTTGTTGCCTTACATGTTAAACTAGAATGGATCCTTAGTTTACATTTTCATGAAGATGAGAGAAGACAGATTTTGTTAGTGTGGAATACAATTGCTAAAAGGTTTGTAGGTTAAGGGGAATATATTTCCTTATGAAATTCAATTGGGCAGACTATGAAAGATGTAGCCTGATTCTAGTCAACTGCCTTTGGAACATGAGCATCAAGCCATTCCCATCGTCTAAGGCTTGACTGCAGTCAGCCTAGTTGTCACCCTTGATTAGGTGGTGAATATTGCTAGAATTATGTCATAAAATAGCCTCGGTGTGCAGAACTTTCAGTTTTTATTTGTTTCTTGGTTTATTTTTTTCTCCTATCCTTTCCATCATGTTGATAACTTTATTGATTGATTACCTCTGTTGCTATTAGCTTCATGGTCTTTGTTACTATATTTGTCTTTTCAAACGGATTTGCTAAGAACTTGCATCATGTCAGTGTTATAAAGTTATGGCTGTCATTTCTAGGTCTGTCCTTAAAAGAGTTATCCAGAATTATGTGAAATTAATTCTGATAGTTTGTGCAATTACGAGTTCAGTTTGTGGTGTAGTGTATAAGTTTTTTCAATGGTGTGTGATGGGGTTGTTGTAGATTGTTAAGATTTTGTCGAGAAAAAAAAACTTGCTATAGTACCAAATTCAGTTTGTTTTGTTATATGGTGTGTAAACTGCTGCTTAAATAGAACGAATCATTCATCGCATGTTATGCGCTAAACCTGTTTTCACTGTACTTTTTCTTACTTTGATACAGTCTGCTGTTCGAGATTTGAGAGCTCAGCTGAAACCACCATCGATGCAGGTATACTAGAATCTGTTTCTTCCTATATTGTTTTCATATTGTTTCTTGGCCATCATACTATAAAAAAATTGAAGTATGGCAATTGAAGATTTGCCTTCCAGTTTTCTTTAAATGCTTCAAATAAATTTGACCTCTGAAACGCTGGTTCTTAGCTCTATGGAAAGCAAAATTTTACTTGCCAGTTCCAGGTTTTAGAACTCAAAAAAAAGTAGTTTCCTAGTTTGAGTTGGGAAGAGTGTGAAAGGGAGAGGCAGAACTGTTTAATTCGTATAGTATTGCATCATATGGTTTTTGTATTCATTTTCAATTGTTTCTAAAGTAATTAACCTGGCAGGCGAGGAGATTATTGCTAGACCCTGCTATCCATGAAGAGTTCACAAGATTAAAGGTGCTTCTTCTGAAATTTTACTCAGAAAGTTAATTACAACTAAATCACTCTTGTTGGAATTATGTACCACTACTACCTTTCAGCTGATATCCATACTTTGTCATTGGCTGTTGACAAAATGCATTTGGTCAGTTTATGCTTGGTTCAATTTTTATCTTGCTCTGTCTCTTGTTATGCTTGAGTTGCTTGGCTTTACCACTTCATAATTTGCTGTCAACGTTTCTTTATTGATCAATTTGTTACCCTAGGCCATCATTCTCCTTCATTGATAAATCTTCCAGCAAACAGTCATGTCTACTTTTCCTAAACTTTTTTTTTTTGTTTTTTTTTTTGTCAGAATTTGGTGGAAGAGAAGGATAGGAAAGTGAAAGAGTTGCAAGATAATATAGCTGCTGTTAGTTTCACCCCACAAAGTAAAATGGGAAAGATGTTAATGGCAAAATGCAGGACTCTGCAGGAAGAAAACGAGGAGATTGGTAACCAAGCTAATGAAGGAAAGGTATTGGATTCTGTATCTATCACATTATATTTTACCAATGTTCTATATTTTATTACAGGAAGATGATGATGTGTTACCACAGTTAATAATTGCAGAAACTTAGACATCTTTAGTTCTATTGTAAGGGTAGATTTCATGCATTGATCCTTACGAAAACACATATAGCTATGTATTCAAGAACATGGATTTCTATCATAAATTGGCCATCATGGAATGATTAATTTGCCCCATTTATCGAATTTTTAGTTTACTTTCTTTGTGTTTCTCTTGTTGGCAGATACATGAGCTGGGAATGAAACTTGCTCTACAAAAATCTCAAAATGCTGAACTGAGATATCAATTTGAAGGTTGGTTTTTAGACATTCTTTCTTATCATTTGTTTGGCAATGCATGCACACTGACCGATTATAGTTGCTTAGCATGTCTGAGTGGTTTCTTCTCGATTTTCTTGCCCCTATTTATTTTATTTTATTGTTTTCCACAGGGGTATGCAAGCAAATGGAGAAACTCAGTGGTGATGTTGATCGATCAAACGAGCTGGTACTCTCCTGTTTCCTTTTGACGACTCCATAATTTCTGAAATTAACCTAAATTCCGAAATCATCCTATGACATCAATCGTATTTTTAGGTGATTATCATGCAAGAGAAACTAGAAGAAAAAGACGACGAGATCCAACGACTAAAGCAGAAGCTGCAAGAGAATGACCAAAATGTAGAGGAGCAAATTGAATTAGCCACTGATGAGAATGCTAATGATGAGGGAGTGCCTCCTGTTGAAGAGCCAATGGAGAATTAATTTCTTGAGCCACTTCAATATGTGGAACATAAATCTTAGAACCATTTTCTTTTTTTGAAATGATTTTTAGGTGTTTTCTTTATGCTGAATTTTGGTTTTGATTTTATAAATATAGATTTCGTGAATAGTAGTGGTTTCATTCTTTATAATTTATATTCCTACATTTTCGTTCTCTCTGCTGTTTAAGGTAACTCTACAAATATTAAGGAAGTATTGAATAGACATAATTATATATATAAAATAACTATTGTCCTTGAATCGTTAATCTAAAATGTTTAAATGTGAAGAAGAGAAGACTGTTAAAAGAAGAAAGAAAAAAAAAAAAATCCAAGGTATCCATAAAATTATAAGAGTTAAATGCAAAAAAACAATTTAAACTATTGGTTTCTCCAACCTCAACTATATTTTCTTAATAGATTGCAACCTGAATTACTAAAATTTATCAAATAGCAACTTCCGCATTATTTTATGGCAAAAACGTAAATGTAAACATCTGACCTGCACGCTAATTTCAGATAAAGGTCATCTTAAATTACAAGTTAACAAGAATACCCTTATATTTTCAACATGTGGGTCATGTATTCACATTTTCGCCAAAAAATGAGTTGAAAGTTGCAATTTGATAAATTTTAACAGTTCATGTTGCAATTTGACAAAAAAAAAAAAAAAAAAAAAATGGAAATTGAAAATTGAAAAAAACCAATAATATAGATTTTTTTTTTTTTTTGCATTTAACGCAAATTAAAAAGAAAGAGTTCAAAAGTTTTTTTGGTAAAATGAAAGGGTTAAAGAGTGGAAGAGATCATATAATAGAACAGAACAAAGGGAAAACATTAAATGAACACTAATAAAATAAAATACGACATTGAAATATTCTAGAAATTTGAAAATCGTAATTGATCAGAAGGGTAGTATGCAATACAAGGTTATAGCATCTTTTCCTTGGTGTCCAGATATTTTCCTCATTCCACTTTTACACCCTAACCAGTTGCAAGATTGTTTCTTCATCTGCAAATACTTATAAAACTACGAAAAAAAGAGGGTAAAATAAAATGAACAGCAGTAAAAGAAGCTATAGTAGTAATATACTAAAATTCATTTCTATGCCAAGGTTTCTTGATTATCTTGTCACTCTAGAAGTTAAGTTGAGTCTTTTTGAGAGTTACTTTCTCCAAGCATCCTCCCAACCTAAACCTGCAGTTCCCTTGTTTCCAGTTGCTCGTAAAGGTTCCGTTAAGCCCTTCGCGCTATGCCCAAGTGCCTCCCCCTGTACCATAGCATATAGATCATCAATTTTTCTCGTGTTATCGAGTTTATGATGCTAGTATCAATATGATTTGCAGTCCAAAGACATGACACTATAATCTTAGCATGAAAATAGTTACCTCTTTCCAGCCCATGCCTTCTAGAAGTTTCCGGGCATAACTTCCTGCCCCGAATGAAATGTTTAATGACTCGGCTGCTGCCACCTCGGGTGGTAAGGTGGGAGATGAAGGAGGAGAATCAGAAGTGGGGTGCGAGTTCTTTTGCCCGGGACCCACACCAAAGCCGCCATGCAGAGCACGTCTCTCTGCAGCTCTATCTCGATATATATGATCCTATATTAACATACCACAAAGATTAGGAGAGAATAAGGGCAAAGAGTTGTATCCTTTCATATTTGATCCCTTTGATATCTATATTCAAAGTCCTGATTAGGTCTATTCACTAAAAAAAATCGATTAAATTATTTTTTATGTATCCATAGTTACCTTCTTAGATGGGGAAAGATTCACTGATGACAAAGACTTATCCTTTTGAATTACACCACCTTCCAGGGTCTGGGATTCAGACTGCTGATTGGGTTTTGGCAGCTTCTCTTTATGGTCTTTGATGGATAATTGCGGAAAGCCCCAATCTTTAGTTGGGTTGGAAGCATCATAAACCGACAAGGATGCCAAATACTGCAAACTAGGAATCCTTAATCTGTATATCCGGCCTGTGAGAAGGAAAAGACAGATTTAACCCTCGTGTTGTCTACTTATCTATGAGCATGAACTGATGAAAGAATGCCTACATCTGTGCAAATCATGAAAGCATAATTGCATTAAAATACCATTACATGAATATCTGTAGTAAATATTTCTGTAAACTATTCAGAAAGAGGAAAATTGAATGTTTTTCTATTTAGAGAATGGGAAAAAAGGCAAACCTGACGTCACTCGTACCATGTCAAGGTGGGCTTCACATACTGAGGCAGTTTTCAATATGCCACCACCTGAAGGCACTGATGGATGAAGATTGCTAGAGCGCTTCCTCAATCGGCCAACCAGCCTCGCCACCTCTGTCTTCCCGTCTTTTTTTGTCCCTCTAACCAGACCCCAATCCCATAAATCCACCATTTGTAAACTTGACATCCACTCTTCTTCTGATTGACTTACTTGACCATATTGAGCGCGCCAATTTTCTTCTTCCTGAGAGATATCTGCCAAAAATGATAGCCAAATGTCAATACACAAAATGATTTTGGGATAAATAGAATCATTCTCGCCAATATTAAAAGAATAAGTCAATAATTTCAAGGATACAAACCTTCATCCAAAATTTTCTCGCTCAAATTCTTCCAAAAATCAGGATCATCAGGGATCCATTCACCTTCTTCCAGTTCTTCAATATCATCATCATCTGCACATTGACAAATATGCAATTCTAAAAACCCATTGCAATGAACTCACTCTAATCACCTAAAAAAGAAACTTCACCAACCATTAGCTGAGGCGTTTAGTTGTTCTGTGTCATTAGTTTCCACAGGCATTGTCATGTCAGAAGCAGCAGCATTGGTTGTTAGATTGGAATAGCCAGATAAATACATGTCGATAAGAGTGTCTTCCAGCCTGCACATGACCTGTGGCTTAGGCATCTACAGTGATCAACTATATGGCAAAAATAGCAATAAAAGATAGATTGAGTCTGAGCACACCATTCTGATGGTGGAGGCGGGTACTCTGATTGGTTGTCGTCGTTACATGCCAAGGAGTCTGTCTAGATACAATCACACAATAGAATATCATGGATAGGGTACAAAACCAAGAAATGACTAGCTTAAAGATAAATACATCAGTTATTCGATTTGGAAGAAAAACAACAAATTCGCCCAAATCAACTTCTGAAACTAACCAAAAGTAGGCATTAATTAGTTGAACATTTAGCAATCCAATTCAATTTTCACAAAGTAATCTTGTAAAAATACTTGAAAAAATAATAGAAAGATATAATAGTTCACCTAGAAAAGCTTCGACCGCAACTTTTTCTACTTCCATTTGAGCCTCAGATGTTTCTCCTTGGCTATTACTATTATCCATTTCAGGTTGATCCCCTGCCTGAGATAAACACAGTCATAATCTATTACCTCCACAAATAAGTTACAAAACCAGCCCCACCATTAATAAAACTTCAAGATTTTTTTTTTTTTTTCTTGAAAGTCGCAAACCTATAAGAGAAATTCAAATTAATACCTGATTGGACTCTAGAAGCACATAATTACCATCTTCAAATTTGTAATAAAGCCCATCTCTGCTGCTATAATACCACCCTGCTTGTGGATCATGATAAAACCCAGTGCTGCCAAAAAAAAAAAAATCCTAAAAATTATTTTCTATAAACCAACGTTAAATCCTGATTTGGGGCATTCAAGAATCACGAACAGATGCCCAACTATTTATGGTTAAATTAACGAGTTCAAAGAAAAAGTACATATTTCAATTTGGATCATCGTTAATCATTCAGAACAAAATTGGGAATTTTAATAATAATAATAAAGATAATGCATAAAAAAGTTCAAATTTGCTGAGAATTGAGGGATAATAAACCTGTCGTGATAGTAGAGCTGAGAATTTTCATCCCACACGAAGCCGCTATCACTTTTCTGTTGTTCGTTGTCTTCCGCCATGATTGAGCTTTCAGTTTTCATATCTCTTCCCCACCAGCACTTCTGAAAGCTTTTTTGGTGTGCTTAGAAAATTGGAGAAAATATAGTGGAAAAAAAAATCATGATTTTTTTTAAAATTGAAAATTAATCTCATTTTTTTAATTTGGCAAAAAAAAAAAAAAAATCTTTACTGTTGTAATTTCAACTACATTTATATTTTCTAATGATCGGAGTCCACGTGTTTGGCTAACATGCTAGGTCACATGCCACATAATTCTAAAAAACATGAATGAAATTTGTGTCTTTTTTTTTCTTTGCTAATTATAGAAAAATATAATAAGTTGCAACGTTTGAAAATGTGGTGATTTATTTTGCAATTTATCAATATTATAATTAACAGATATTACATATTTGTTAGAATACGAACACGTGAGAGAGACACCTAGGTGCATGGAAACTGGTCACTGACTCCTTGTTAGGATGGACCTAAATTGCATGTATTTGGAATTCGTGCACCAATTTCATAGGAGTATTGATCTTTTATATATATATATATATATAACAACGACCACATGTACCTAGAGGTGATCAACCGGTTTTAAAAACCGGAACTGGATCGGTTCGGAACTGGCGATCAACGGTTCGGCGAACCGTTGACCCGGTTTCAGTTCGAACCGAAATCGTGAACCGCGGTTCAATGGTTCGGTTTCGATTCGACGTAATTTCGAACCGGTGGTTTGCCTATTTATTTATTTTTTTTTTAAAATTGCATAATATCACGTATACGAACGAGATGATAGAGTCGTTTATGATCAACGACTCTGATTTAGTAGCCGTTGGGGAAACAGTCGGTTCGAATCGCCGGTTCGAAATTTGAATTGAATCAACGGTCGTGATTAAACGACCGTTGATGATGGACGGCTGTGATCGTCAAACCGTCGGTTCAACCGAACCGGAACCGGCGGTTCGAAGCAGCCCGAACAATTTTTTTTTTTTAATTTCCATTGAAATCTATAAATACCCTAATTACATTTGTGATTTGCACACCAATTTCATCATTCTTGATTTAAACTCTCTCTCTCAATTCAACTCTCTCAAGCTCACACTTTCTATCTTTGATCAACTTTCAATTCATACTTTATTTTTTTTGTTGTTCTCCAATTCTATTGCATTTCTATTAAAAAAAAAAAATATCTAGAAGAGGTTATTCTTCCGCCGGTTAAGTCTGATGTCAATGCCGCCACCACAATCTTTGCATGATGATGATGATGATTATATTGAGTCTTTTTCACAATAATCAAGATGATTTGGAGGCCACATTAAGCCCTAATACCGCGGCCTTTTCAAAAGAAGAAGGGGTGCCTAGGAGAGAAACACAAGAAAGTGACAATGCAACACGCAACACTAATCCAAGAGCACCTTCTAAGCTTCGAAGGAGAAAGTACCGAATAGCAACTTTGATTACATAGTCACGTGCAACCATTGTGCAAAAATGTACAAATTCAAGCATGGAGGGGGCTATGGGACATTCAACAATCATGTGTTGAAAAAGCATCCCGACAAGATGGACATTGATCGATGTCAAACACAACTTTGGGGATATACCGCTTCTTCTCAAGGTGGAGGTATGAATTCTCTTACTTTTAAATGTAGTCAATTGAACCATAGAAAAGACGTAGTCGAATTAAATTGCCGAAAAACATCTTTCATTTCAATTTCATTGTGATGATAGTTTTGAAAAATATACTAGCACTTACTTACAACTTAGTAGTAGAAAAATATTTAGAAACATCGTTACATGGGATATAGAAAAAATAGTGGGAGAGTATAAATTTAAATTAATTGAAGAATTTAAAATTTTAAAACAAAAACTTTTTATATGTAGTGTTATTTGGAAGGATCCTTATTTATATGGGTATTAAGGATCCTTATTTATATGGGTATTACTTGTCATTGGATAGATGATGCATGGAACATATAAAAAACATTTAATTGCATATATTGATTTTGATGAAAAACATTCGGCTATACACATTGCACAAAAAATTAGACATGTTTTAAATGATATTGATATACTACGAAAAATATTTTCCATTGGATTTGATAATGCTAGTGGTAATACAACTAGTTTACCTTCACTTATTGAGTTTTGTAGACCTCTAATTGAAGGTAAATATTTCCATATTCGTGTATGTATCATTGTTTAAACTTATGTGTTCAAGATGACTTAGAATCATTATACGATAATATTAAACCTATTAAAGAGACAATTTATGAAATTGCTAGATCTATGACATATTATAAAAAATGGGCTAAGTTTTGTAAGAAAAACGGAATCGAAGTTAAAAAATTTGTAAATAATGAAATTTGAAATGAAATTTGAATATTTTATATTTAAATTTACTAAGTTTAGTTCCATAATTTGAGAAGCATCCATTAGATATCACCATATCAATGATGATATTGGGTTCAAGAGTCTCAAGTGTCACACCATGCATTATGATCGTTACTGCTTATTGATGGATTTTGATAATTTGATCAGCTATGGATTAATTATTTTGATAAATGTAATTAGTGAAACACAACATGTAGAAAAAAAATGTAAAATCTTAGAAAAAGATAACCATAAAGATACTTCAAAATAAAGTTAGATAAGTAGTATTCAAAAGGCCCTAAAAACTATATATTATCATAACATAAAACCATTAGGCTAATAAAACATGAAGGAAACAATTACTTCATGTGAATAGATAACCTAAATCTCTATTACAAAAAGGTAAATAAGTAGTGATCGAATTTTTAAGAGAGTTTTCAAGCAGCAGGAGCATAATCATAGTCTCCATCGTCGTCTCCATCTCCTTCGTGTATAACCGTAGTTGGACGATGAGTATATACTTCATCGGAGAATCTTTCACTATAATGAAAAACATTCTCATAAATTGAGTTGCAACTCATGGAGAGAAAAGACATTTTTCTTTTCAAACTTCTTAGAGAGAGAGAGAGAGTACGTAGTAGCAGTGAGTTTAGGGAAGCTAGTATAAGCTTTGGTGGTTGAGAATTTAAAGAGCATAGATGCATGTTTATATAAGCTTCTGAAAAAGGTGAGATTCTGCTGGACATAATTTAACGTAAGGTATGCACGTGGTGGAAGTGTAAATGTAATGGAAGGGCTTATGTTGCTGACACGTGGCTCCTCATTTGTCCACGTTGGCATCCCATTCTCAGGTTGGAATCTGTGGCTGTATGTTCTATATCCTGGTAGGACTAGTTATTGGAAATCATGTGCTTCTGCTTTATATCTTTTTGGCTTTCTTTTCTTTCTTCCCCATTTTGAAGACTTTGATATCAACATTTTACAAATTTAATTTTATGAGAAGTACAATCATAAAGTAGAGATTGAGTTTTGAAAATTGATTCGATTTATGGGTAGTTGGTTACGATTCACATAATTATTTACATTATCATCTCATATAGTGAATTTGATCTATTTCTTCAAATTAATCTTCATGGCCAAGTTTTTCTACCAATTGTATGTAATATAATTGGCAATCTTATGATGGAATGGATATATATATATATATTTATATTTAAGAGAATCTACTCATTATTTAAATATTATTTAGATGTGAACGTATATAGTACGTTTATGATATGTTTTTGATCATTTGGCATTATTCAAATATAAAGTAGTGTATGAGATGCTGCTCATTTAGGTAATATTTTGATACAAGGTAAGAATGTTTTGAGTTGTTGTTCGTTGAGTTATCGTTAAATAGTTAACAATTCAATTATGATATAAATATTGCGATGTTGTGCACCAATATACTCAAGTCTTAAATCCCACCATGCTATCACACACCTAAAAATATTTGAACCGAATTTTGCATAAGTTGGCTGTGATATGAAGTTCACCCTATCCAAACCCACATTTCATAGCTGAAGTACTGAGCTCACAAAAAATATTTGGACCGAATATTGCTTACGTTGGTTGGGTTAGGAGGTTCACCTCATCCAAACCCACATTTCATAGCTTAAGTACTAAGCTCACAAAAGTTCACGTTGTAAATAGGATTCTCTAGAAGTCGTAGGCTTGTACATAAAATTAAGATGTGAGCCAGTAATCAGGATATCATCAACATACACAAGTAATGTCAATCCCAAGAAAATACTTAGCTTTAATTTTGTCAATCATAATAGGATGTGAGCCAGTAATCAAGATTATAGACCTTCTATTCCAATTGTTTCTTTTTGCCATGAATCAATAAGACATAGTTCAACCTAATTTGATGCAGTAGTATACCAACGAGGGGAACTATTCCAATTTCATTGAAATTACAGATTCGAATAACTCGATAAATTTTGATTGAATTATGATACAAATAAAAAGATCAAATAATAATTCTATTATGAAAATAGAATAACCACCCCTTTTGCTGCAAACACCAACGTTGCAGCTAGTACAGTAAGCATTTAATCTAGCTACTTCTGCAACCTAAAAAACACTCTCATGCACATCCCCATTAGTGTAAAAAATATCTAAAGCAGGGTCAAAAGAGAACATACATATCAAAAGAAACATTTCTTCAATATATTCAGAGACATTCAACAAGAGAAATAGCAACTCCCAATTTATACATAACTTCAATAGTTCACAAGACACACCACTAAACAACACAAGAAATCAAGAACAGAGTGTGCTTTTAATGAGTACTAGATAATCTAAGTGCCAAAATTTTAACAGAAAAAAATCAAATTTAATGAGTACTAGATAATCTAAGTGCCAACATTTTAACAGAAAAAGATCAAAGAGGAATATATGCTAAAATTTAACAGAAAAAGATGAAAGAGTCTTTCCAAAACTAACAGTGTGAATAGATGCTAAAATTTAACAGCCACCTGTTGGGCAGAGATCAAAAATGTAAAATCCATAAAGAAGCAGCAAGTGCGTTAGAATCGAGTGTGCTTCTTGACCTCCAATTTTTTTTTTTTTTTATATTTCAATATTCGTTTATGAAATGCGTTGCAATAATAATACTAGAAACTATGATTTAATTTATTTTAACATGACCTCCAATTTCAAGATTAGGGCCATCCATTTTTAAATCATGTAGGTCTATATTTTAAAAATATTCAAAAGTTGTAAATATAGTGTGCCCATATCATTTATATAGTATGATTTATTGTACTATGTAATGCACGAGTTACTTGAATTTTATAATTCACTTCAATTGTATAATTTATCATAGATTGCAAAGGATGAGTGATTTTAAATATAAGTTTAAGTCATTTTTCATTTATTAAGAATGTAATAGAATAACTTTATATTGGGAGCACTACTAGTATATAATAGTGCAAACACGTGATCAAATTATGAGTATATCTACCTCTCTCATCATCCTATCCTGCAATTTTTCATAAATGGTTTTTTGTTTTTATAGAATAATTACATATGGATTGTATTTCATCAGCATTTTTAAATCCTGATGATGCTATAAAAGAAAAGACAAAAACCCAACTTACAAAGTAGTTGTCCTCAGAACTGTTGTCGCACGAGTTGAAGGCATGGATTATATTGGGATATGGACTTCCAGTCTGAATCATCCTCGTCCCTGTAACGTTGTTCTAGTAGTGTTGAACCAGAAATATCCAACAATTCCAATGATGACGCGACCTTATGCAACAGTCCATGTGGCAGCATTGCCAAACTACGACAAGAACAGATTGTCAGATTCAAGAGACAAGGCATGAGCGTCATGTCTGCAGATTCTTCTTCGCTCGTTATGTCCTCCCACTCTTTCCAGTTCCGACATCTCTCAAATGTCAGCTTCTTCAATTTTGGAAACGCAATAATATCCAGCTCCATGTCTATTCCCAGGAATTCTCGTCCCACAAATTCCAATCCTTCCATATAAAAAATGTGAATCTCCTCGAGGCATGGCAGTTTTCCAAGGGGTGGCAATGATGACAAGTGATTGCACACATCAAGAATAATACGTCTTAATTGGTTGATGGGCGACACAATCCAGCTCAGTGGAAGCTTTGGGCCTTTGTAGTGTCTAATTTCCAGAGATGTCAAATTTGGATGGGGCTCCAATGCATCTATTACATTCATCCTCACCAATGCTGACTCATAACTTTCATCCATCTCATCCACAAATCTTATATCAAGACTGTTGATGTCTGTCTTATATCGCAATTCTGCTTCCCGAGCATCCTCAACCACTTGTTCTAAATTGCAATTAGCTAACCTGATTTTCAATATTAGATATCCACTAAGATGGTTTAACTTGTTCAATAATCCCAACTTGTTCCAACCATTTCCTCCTTGAAATTCACCCAATCTGTGCAGTCCAGTTAACTGTCCTACTCCTTCTGGAAGTTTACTCAGACTCGAACAATACATAGCATCCAAGGTTTGCAATTCATGCAAACCACATATGCTCTCTGGCAACTCCTCCAGAGACTCATTGCCTTTCAAGTCAAGATGTCTCAATTGTATCAAATTCCCAATTTCCCTTGGCAACTCCTTTAGATATATATTCCCACTCAAATCAAGATGTCTCAATTGTATCAAATTCCCAATTTCCCTTGACAACTCCTTTAGAGATTCATTCCAACTCAAGTCAAGATGTCTCAATTGTATCAAATTCCCAATTTCCCTTGGCAACTCCTTTAGAGATCCATTCCCACTCAAATCAAGATGTCTCAATTGTATCAAATTCCCAATTTCCCTTGGCAACTCCTTTAGAGATTCAATCCTTCTCACGTCAAGGTGTCTCAATTGTTTTAAATTACCAATTTCCATTGGCAACTCCTTGAGAGAGAAAATCCAACTCAAGGTAAAGTGTCTCAAGTGAATCAAATTCCTAACTTCCCTTGGAATCTCTTCTAGATTGCAATATTCTAAGCAAAGAGTTTGCAAGTTATAAAGTTGAAAATGAATTTAAGAGCTACAGAGGACAATTCTTGAATTCTAGACAAGTTCAACCATCTCAAGTGAATCATGTTTTCTATTCCTCGTAGAATACTTTTACTATCACTCATGCTTAACACCCTCAGATGTTTGAGACAGCCACAAAAATTTTGAGGAGATTCTTCTTTACTCACAAATAAGCTACAAAATTCATTCACTGTCGAAACTAATAGAGGGTCACAAGCTTGGCAACTTGTCTTATTCATTCCCGTGGCCTCCACTTTATCACTCTTTCTAAGAAATTGAGCAAAATCATGCACTATATCATGCATCTTACAACTTTCTATTTTCTCATCCAAATCATTTTTCTCAAATTCTTGAAATAGAGAACACATTGCTAAAATGTCAAAGCATTCTTGCCCTTTCAGTTCCATGTTTCCAATATCAGAGCCCAAATAACCAAGTGCCATCCAATTTCTTATTAAACTCTCAACATTAATCTTAAAATCCTTAGGAAAGACAGCGCAATATGAGAAACAACGCTTAAGTGTTGGAGACAATTCATTGTAGCTTAAAAGCAAATGAGGAAAAAGTTCTTTTTTAACTTCTTTTAATTGCCATACTTCACTTTCTAGTACATTCTCCCACTCTTCCAAAGTTTTCTTAAAACACAAAACACTTCCTAAAGTTTTTACAGCTAGAGGCAAGCCATTGCACTTTTTAGCTATTTTTTTACCAATCTCCTCAAATTCCATTCCAGGCTGAGCTATTTGACGCAATAGCAACCAACTATCTTCATCAGATAGCTTTCCTGGACGATGAATGTCATTGTCCACAGTGCCTGTGATTTTAGCAACCTTTTCATTTCTTGTTGTCACCAAAATTTTACTACCAACTCCACCACATTTAAGGGAAGTTTTCAAAGGATCCCACTTTGTAGAATCCTCTGTCCAAACATCGTCTAGGACAAGAAGAAACTTTTTCCCTGTAATAGAGTTCCTTACAGATTGTAATCGAGGTTCCAAGTTATTAGTACTCGGAGAATCTCTCTTTGTTACACTCGCGATAATCCCTTTGGCAATGGCAGCCAGATCAAAGGGATCTGAAACACAGACCCATATTCTTAAGTCAAAAAACTTCTCCACTCGACTATCACCATAAACTAGTTGAGCAAGAGTTGTCTTCCCAAGTCCCCCTACACCCACTATAGACACAACATGTATGGATCCTAATTCCTCTTGTTTACCCAAAAGTTTGGTCACAAGAATATCCCTATCAGAGTCTCGACCCTGGACTTCTATCAAGTTGGTAAAAGAAGCAGACGGATCTCGCCAAGACATATGTGAAGTCTCAGCAGTGGGCTGAGACCTGACAAAATTATATCTATCTTTCTCCTTCAAAACTTGGTCAAGTTTCGCCTTCACATTTAGTATTTTCTTGGCAATATCATGACGAACAACAACTTTCTTGAGACACAAACATGAAGATGATGGGATGAAGGAGCATACCGACTTTTTCTTTGGAGGAGGTGGATCAGCAACAACAGCATCATCAGATTCCATCTCAAGTTTGAGAATCGCGTAATTCCATTCGTCCAAAACATCCTCCATTTCACGAGACGTGTGTTCCAGCCTGGACAACCAGTAGTTGACCATATCGTCTTTGAACCGTCGATTCTCAGCATCATCCAACACAAATCTGATTGCTATCAGCTCATCGGAAAGCTGGAGAACCTCCTTTTCAACACCTCTCACCAAATTAATATGGAATCGAGCCTGCTCTGCAATCAGACCTACGATATGCTCAGCCACTGCGGAAACAATTGCATCAGTCATTTTGAATATTGATCAATCACTTCTCTTTCTTGTATTGTATGTATTGTGTGTGTTTGTGGGATTAATGCTTCTTCTAATTTCTGATTATATACAACCATCACAACTGTCTATGATCACATGTGTCTCTATCATGATAGCATTATCATATGCAATATAATAAATGATAAAATGAATTTGTGAAATGATATGTTCACATCTAAGGAGATTGACTTTAAATTTTATTAGTACTATGGCCATGTGCAATGACGGACCCCCTCAAATTTTGGGTTAAATGCATGAAAACTCCTTGTGTTTTGGAACGTTAGCGTTGCTTCCCCTCTATTACAGAAATGACAACGATTACACATGTGTTACCAATAAATCAACACATGTCCCATTTTTTGAAATTGTTGATAACGGCGTTAAATTTTATTGTGAACTCCCCATTAAATTTTATTGTGAACTCCCCATTGTACCCCTGACCTTGTTTTCTTGATGTGATAAAGTAGGATATGATTAAATTATCACACTTCATCCCCTGTTTACTTTGCCATATGTGAAAGTGAGGCCTGTGAAAACAAATACCACAACAGAATAATTGAATTTCTGTTAGCCCAAGATCAACAACCTTGTAGGTGAAGAATAACCAAAATAATTTATCTACCTCAAAAGAAGAAAGATTGATAGAATAAGGCTTTGGAGAATATTGCACTCTAGACTTGTATTGATTGACTTACTTAAAAATGTAAATACAACTAAAGATACTTATGGTACAACAATGAAAATTTTAGAGACCAATTAATGAGTATATAGAGAATGCAAAAAGTCTGCTCTAGAATTTGCAAGATCGAGAAGCAATAAATTCATAATCTAGAGATTCTAAGTGTAATTCTAGAAAAAAATCAACTTTAATTCTCAAGTCTCAACAGGCCCATCCCATTATCCCGGGATAAATAGCAAATGTTGGATAAATTGTTGGATAGTAATCCCACCTCCCAGCCAAGATAGATTTTATCCCTCAAGAAATTGAAACTCATTCAAGTGAAATTACTGATCACACCTCAATTATTTGATTGAAAACAAGCTCGATTTTCTCTCCCACACTCAAGCAAGAACAAAATTCAGCAAGAACAAAATATACTAGTGAAACCCTACTTAAAGATTCGAAGAAATCCAGAAGGTATGTGAGGCGGTGTGTGAATATCCATCGCGCCGTCGTCAGTGGTGTGGGAGATCCATTGTGAAACCATCGTAATCTTCAATGGTGTGAGAAAAGAAGTAGAGACATTCAAGAAGGTAATTTGATCCATATTCCAATTGCCTTGGTTGTGTTCGATTTCGTGATGACATTCCTTGTTTTTGTGAGAAGTGGCAGATTTAGACCAGGAACAAAATATCGCGATAAATCGGCGATATATCGCCGATTTATCGCGAAAAAATGCCAACCGATATCGATATGCTCCGACGAATTTTTCTGTCAAAATATCGGCGATATATCGATATCGGTCACGTTGTGCACAAATTTGGCAAAATATCGCCGATATATCGGTTGTCGGTGGAATTTTTTTTTTTTTTTTGATTTTTTTTGAATTTTTTTTTAATGGTAAATTAATTAGGCTAGTGTGTTAAATAATGAAATACATATTTGAATTCAACTATATTTTTAATTAAATAATTAGTAAACTTATATTTAGTAAATTATTTGAATTTAGGTTCCTCATATAAATTAATTAGGCTAGTGTGTTAAACAATGAAATACGTATTTGAATTCAACTAATAGTTTTAATTAAATAATTAGTAAACTTATATTTAGTAAAATATTTGAATTTAGGTTCCTCATATAAATTAATTAGGCTAGTGTGTTAAACAATGAAATACGTATTTGAATTCAACTAATAGTTTTAATTAAATAATTAGTAAACTTATATTTAGTAAAGTATTTGAATTTAGGTTCCTATCATAAATTATCATGGCTAGTGTGTTAAACAATGAAATATGTATTTGAATTCAAAATTTGTCATGTTATCATAACCAGTGACGAAAATGTTATTATAAGAGACAACGTTTATATAATAGTTTATCTCTAAATTTGTTGTAAACATAATTTTTTATTTGAAATTTAAGTTCAATATATGTATTAATGTTACTTATAATATTATATAAAGTACTAGATATATTTTTCAATTTTTTTTCAATTTTTTTCAATTTTTTGCGCAAAAACCGATATATCCACCGATATCGATATATCCATCGATATATCCGTAAAATCAAGGTACCGATATATCCACCGATACCGATATTTTCATCCTTGGATTTAGATTTATCTGAAAATGTAGACGAAAAGGAAAAAAATCTACTGTGAATACAAATATCTTATTTATATATTAGAGTTTTAATTATAATATGATTCTATATGATTTTAAATTAGATTTTTAATATAAAATTATTTAAATATAAAATTCTTAAATTACTATTATAACGTTAAATAATAATCTTTGATAAAGATATATTCGGCAATTTATATTTTGTAAGAAACATCTACACTTTTATATAGGTAATAGATATTAACAAATTTCACATGCCTACACTGGTTAATTGTATTCTTTGCTCTTTAATTTTTCTTTTTAAATCATCTGTCTTTTTGGTCTTGCATGTTTTTTTTACATAATTTTAACTTCGTTATTTAAAGACCACGGACCTTGTAACTCAATTGGTAAAGACATTCAATTTTTTTATTTATATTTTATACTTCAAAATCTTCTCTCTCTGCACCTCATAAGTAGTCATCAGAAAGTTCGTCTTTTAAAATATCTAATGCAATATTACTTTATATAAGTTATAAACTAATTTTTTAATTAATATCTATTGTAGTTAATAGATTTTATGTGCTTCTAAAATTATTCAATATAAATACTGTACTTTATTATTTAACTGTTAATTTCTTCTATGAAGTACATCTTAAAATTATAATAATATTAAATAATAATAATAAAATTCAACCAAATTTGTTACTAATCAAATATAGCAATATAAAAAAATTAACTTAGTAATACATACAAATTTGTATATAGTTACTTCCTTAAAACTGGTTCTATTTGCTTATTTGATTTGGTACAGTTTGGTTTGACTCAAAAAATAATCGAAGTGATTCAGTTCGGATAAAATCAACAATCAATGATTCTTTATCGATTCAGATGTGTTTCGTTCGGATTACTCCAAAGTTTGATTATCTCTGAAATTCATGGTCACCCCTAATCCACTTTGTGCCTTGTTAGTTCATTTTATCTATCTTTTTATTTTAAAATAGTTCATAATTTATTAATTTTGTTTTGATTATAATCTATATTTTATGTATTAGTATATAATGCAATTTTCTATATTGATCTATGTATGTTTTTATTTTAAAAAATAACTTATGGTTTGTTCTTTTAAGTTTTTATTTTAATTTATATTTCTAAATCAAGTTGGACTAAAGTAATTATTTTAAACTTACTCCTTTTTTTAGGATAATATAAATATTTTAAATATTATAAATGCTTCAAATTTTTTTATTTTATACATTCAGTTTGTATTTTCTTTAGGATAATATAAATATTTCAAATATTATAAATACTTCAAATTTTTATATTTTACATTAATTAATTTTGTATTTTTTAAATAATATAAATCTTTTGAATTTTAGAAATGCTTCAAATTTTTATATTTTACATTCAATTTGTACAATACATATTAGGGGTTTATTTTGAAAATTCGACTCAAGTGAAAATATTGGTAAGTTTTGCCATGTTACAAACTTTAATTTTAACTTTCACATATCCAGCAAATATAACAAATATAATTAAGGTCTCCATAGATTGTTTTTGTGTGTTTAGAGTGTTTGGTTTTCAATTCTTGTGATCTTATTGGTTGAGGTTCATCAGCGTTGTTGTGGTTCTGAAATTTGCATTACAATTTTGATACACAGAAACAATATAAAACAACCAATTTTGGAGGTGGCAGTAGGGACAATCTATGAAAGAATCCTAGACTGAAAAATATGCATATATAGACAAATTCAAAAGAAAATTTGAACTGATATTGAATTGATGCTATCTTGATTCTTGATCTTCTCTATGAGTTTAGGCAGAATCTGCTCCATCTTTCCCCATTGAATTGATGCTATCTTGATTCTTGATCTTCTCTATAAGTTTAGGCAGAATCTGCTCCATCTTTCCTCGTCGATCCATTCGTGTATTCCAGCCTACAAAAAAGTTCGATTTTCGCATATCAAATCCCAAACAGGGAAGTTCTTCCTCGGCGCGCATCATGAAATCGCTCTCACTAAGTCAAACTTAGGCAAAAATCATCACCTAAATATATGATTCTTTTCTTCCTTCTTAGGCCACAAAGACTTGAATCTTTTCTATGATCATACTCTGTTTGCACTTTGCACAAAAGAAAACAAATAGTTAGTCCAAGTGATGTTTTGAGCCAACTAACTATTGCTATTATGCTCACCTATATCACTATCTTTTTATAATTATGTCTTGTAGAATTTCATGAACTACTGTAATTCAAGACAAGATTTTGTGGGGTGACTTAATAATACATCTATTATCTATTATCTATTATTACTTATATAAAAGTGTGGAAGTTTCTTACAAAATATGAATTGTCTAATATATCCTTGTTAAAAATTATTATTTAGGGTTATAATAGTAATTTAGATTTTTCATATTTAAATAATTTTATACTAGAATCTAAATTCAAAATCATATAGAATCCTGATATGATTAGAACTCTATTATATTGGAACTCTAATTTAATATAGATCATATATCCTTGCTAAAGATTATTATTTAAGGTCATAATAGTAATCTAGTATTTACATATCTAAATGAACCAAGAAAAATGCAACAATGGAAAAGTAAAAATTTTCCGATAAAAAAAACTATTTTTCTTGTAGTGGCATTACACAGAGCGTGTAGAATGTGGATGCATTTGGGATGTGATGAGTGTGCCAAATCCAGGGGGACTTGTGGCTTAGCTAGCAGAACCATATGAACATGATGATGCAGATTCAAGAAAGAGTCTTCCCAAAACTAACAGTATGAATACATGCAAAAATTTAACAGCCACCTGTTGGGCAGAGCTTTTCTTCACAACCCCGAGATAGCAAAGCTCATTCAATCAATAGTGTACGTAGATTCAATATATATATATATATATATATATATACATACATTGATCGCAATATTTTATAAGCAATCACGTTTTCACTTCAAATAGATATCTGGATATTCGGATATATATATATTATTATTTGAAATTTTTTCTAACACGTACTCTAATAATTTTCAAGTTTAACAAACTCATGAAGATATCAGGTTGGATATCTATATTTATTAGATTAGATATCTTCAAGAGTTTATTAAACCTATTTTATTAGATATCACATAAATATTTTTATTAGATTAGATATTACATATCTAAACAGATCTATATTTCTTCATCACATCGTTCTTTTTTAATTCTGAGCATGTGTTTTCTCTAATAATGGATTTGTTTCTTAATTTATGGTCATATTTGTTTTTTTTTCCTTAATTCATCGTCTTCATTTTTTAATTCGTTTTCTTGAATATATTCATGTACTCCGAATAAAAATATATATATCATATTTGTTTATTACTATATAGTAAATCGTGCATCATAGAATTTCTTTTTTTCATATTTTGATAAATCATAGTTTTTTTTTATGTATATTCAAATGTATAAATTATTTATTTTCAAAAAATATCATGACAATCTTAAGAAACTTTAACATTACAATTTTGTAAAAATTAAACCCGTGCATCACACAGATTTATATTAATAAAGAAAAAATGAAAATGGAAAATAAATAAATGTAAAATCCTATCTCTACTCGATCCAATAAAACAATTTAACTCGCAAAAGCTCCTATGATTGATTACGCATCATATAAGTTCATTAATCTCTCAATTTAATTCCACTTATATGTCATGTGTTTACTCTTCCATAATTAAATCTCCTCTCTTGAATTTCGATTTAATTACTAAAACATGCTCAATTACCGGCCGGACAATCAAACAAACAATCAAAACACACACGAATAGAGTTCAAAAATTAAGAACTTGAATTAAAATCAAAGATCCATAACGATTCAAATTAAAATACTAACAAATCCTAGAAACCTTAGAAAATTAGCTAGACATGATTATCAAACAATTCATAGACAAATTGAAAAATATCATATCTAAACCAAAAATCTAACTATAAGAAAATGATAGAAAAAACTCTAGGAAAGGTGATCTCTCATTTCTCCAATCTTTTGCATCTCGATCTCCTCCAAAGTGCCTTCAAATATGATCTATCGCACTCTTCCCTTTCTCCGGATGCTCCTCAGAATAATCGTCTCTCTATATGTGTATGTATGGAGCCTCCTCTCCTCGAATTATGATTTCCGGATGAACCATGCATGGATATTTATAACATCTTGGAGGTCTCCTAAGTCATGTGGAAGTCGAAATATAACATCTAGGAAGTGGGAAATACGCCAAAATAGGGTTTTCACGTGAATTTGAGTCATTCGGGCACGGTTGTGTCGTCTAGCACGACCACCCGTGCCCCATTGCACAAGTGTTTTTGACAATTTAGCACGATCGTGCGCTATAACATGGTTGTGCTCTATAAATACGTTCGAATTTGGCTTTATGGTCTTCATAAAAGTTGTAGGTCTTGAAGTTAGCTTTCTAATACCACAATTTTCTAGAGGAAGTTATGGCCAAAATACTAAAGTCCTGTCGGGATGAAAACCGAACGTCATAGCTTTCATTTTCTCTTAATATTCTACTTTCTTGGAGAGCAAATTGGAAAAAGTGATCTTAGCTTTAATTTCCAACAAAATTAGAATCTTTTAATTTGAACTTCTAGCTCAAGAGATATGTTATTTCTCCCACAATTGCGAGTGTAAGTTGAAACTCGCGTTTTTTCCACTAAAAACATGAAACTAGCTACAAAAGCCATCAAATGCACTTATACATGATAATAATATAAATCACTAAGAAAACGTACGTAAATGTACTCAATACATAAGTATACGCCAAAACATGTAAAAACCGACACTTATCAATTATTATTAATAAAAATATTTATTATAAATCTTTAAAAAATATATAAATTTATTTTTAAAAATCTGAGAAATTTTCTTATAACTTAAAATATTTTTTGTAAAAATCTAAAATTACTTCTGAAATCATTAAAAATATTTTTAAAATATTATTATTTAATAATATTAATTATTATTAAATAATTACAATAAATTTAAAAAAAATCATAAATTTATTTTAAAAATCTAAGAAATTTCTTATGAATGTTATTAGTTTTCTCAAACTCAAGAAAATTATTTCTAAAATCTTCAAATAATAATTTTAAAATATTACTGTTAAATAATAATAATAATAATAATAATAATAATAATAATAATAATAATAATAATAATAATAATAATAATATAACTGAAATATTTTTAATAGAATTTTAAAAATCTGAATATCGTATTTACAAAAAAAAGGAAAATAATTGTTTATTAATTATAATTAAATAATTATAATAAATATAAAAAAAATCATAATTTTTTTTATTTTTTTTTGTAAAGACAATTACAAGACCACGTTTTGGATTTTTAGATTTATGAACTTTTTGATATTTATAATAATAATTATTATTATTATTGAATAATAATATCTTAAAACAAGTTTTTAAGATTTTAGAAATAATATTCGATTTATAAAAAATCGGTTACAATCATAAGACAATTTATCAAAATTTTAGAATATATTTACAATTTTTTTTAAATTTATTATAAATATTTCAATTATATATTATTATTATTATTTAATAATAATATTTTAAAATTATTATTTGAAGTTTGTAGAAATAATTTTAATATTTTATTATAGTAATTATAATAATGATATTTAATTATATTAAATAATAATAATTTTTAAATTATTTAATAATAATTAATATTATTAAATAATAATTTTTGAAATTGTTTTTTTTATGATTTCAGAAATAATTTTAGATTTTTACAAAAAATATTTTAAGTTATAAGACAATTTCTCAGATTTTTAAAAATATATTTATGAATTATATAGATTTATTATAAATATTTTAATTAATAATAATATTATTACTAAATAATAATATATTAAAATTATTATTTTTCAAAATTTTTAATGATGTGGCATTTATTTAGTGATGTGGCATTCCAAAATCAAATTAATTTCTTTATAGTGCGCTAGCACCGCCTTAGCGAGAAGCCAAAACTAAGTGAGGCACCTGACTTTAGCGTGCCAATTAGCCCGAAATTAGTCTATTCGTGCTAATTTGTTCTAAAATTAACCCATTTTTACGAGATAGTGTCTTAATTGCAAAACGCAAAAAAATATGATCATGAATGGTGAACGACCATAAGTTGATGTATTAAATTTACAATTTTCCCATTAGTTTTATATAAATATTATTTATCCAACAATACTTATTTTGGAAGATCAGAAAGAGTAATATTAACAGTTAGCATAAGATGCATCAATAAAGAAGTCGAAAACCCCTTTCTCATTTAAAACCAGTCATTCAAAATTGCGCGAAATGCCTTTATGGTTTGGAAAATCGGCGTGAAACCCCCCCTGTACTTTCAAAAATACACGAAACCCCCTTATGGTTTTCTAAATGTAGCCTGAAATTCCCAACTCCGTTAAGGTTAACGGAAGTGCTATGCACGCGCTCTTCATGTGATTTTTGGTGTTTTTTTTGTACTTTTTTGCTATAAAATGATATATATATACCTTTTTTTGACTATATTGAAAGACTAATTCTCTTGTGGGGTTTCTTGCAATTGCAAACATTTCCTTCAATCTGATTTTTTACATTAACAACTGTGTATTATTTGTTTTTTTTTTCAATTAATTTTTTTATAATGTTAATTTTGTCACACCCCGTTTTCTTACATAAAAATATCAGAGTTTTTTTTTTTCATTTTTGGGCGTGAAGAAAGAAGGAGAAAGAGACATGCATGATAAAAAATAGAAGGAGGTGGTAGAAGACATTTTCATATATAGAATAAAGAGGTAGAAGACAGTTATCAAAAGAATTAAGTAGGAGACGACAGAAGAAATAAGTAGGAGACGACAAAATCATTCACATATCCACAATCGGATTCAACCGATTAACATATCATAGCAGCGGAAAATATCATCAGGATCTAACATCCGAAACATATCCAAAATTATCTGTTACAAAACGTGAAATAATTAAATCATTGTTTGAAAATGTGTGTGAGACATCAACCTAAATATACAAGTCTAGATATAGCACCTCCTCTCTCCATCTAGGGTTCATCATGCTCGTCATCTCCTGTAACGTGAATTATAGAATAGGGGATGAGTGCGTGGAATACACTCATGGGGATGAAAATACATTTTTCTTTTCAAACTTCTGAGAGAGTACGCAGTAGTAGCAGTGTTCTAAAATTCGCTGGGCGCTAGTCGGACGCTTAACTGACGCCTAGCGTCTAGGTGACCGCCTAGGTTGATTTTTAGAACAGAGAGTAGCAGTGAGTTTAGGGAAGCTAGTATAAGCTTTGGTGGTTGAGAATTTAAAGAGCATAGATGCATGTTTATATAAGTTTCTGAAAAAGGTGAGATTCTGCTAGACATAATTTAACGTAAGGTATGCACGTGGTGGAAGTGTATATGTAATGGAAGGGCTTATGTTGCTGACACGTGGCTCCAGATTTGTCTACGTTGGCATCCCATTCTCAGGTTGCATATGTAGTTGGAATTTGTGGAGATATATATGCTCTATTATATCCTAGTAGGACTAGTTATTGGAAATCATGTGCGTCTCTGCTTTATAACTTTTTGGCTTTCTTTTCTTTTTTCCCCATTTTGAAAACTTTGATATCGACATTTTACTACGTAAAGTAGAGATTGAGTTTTGAAAATTGATTCAATTTATGGGTTGTAAGTTTACGTCTCACGTAATTATATCCATTATCATCTCATATGGTGAATTCGATCTATTTCTTCAAATAGTCTTCATGGCCAAGTTTTTCTACCAATTGTATGTAATATAATTGGTAGTCTTATGATGGAATGACTATATATATGGCAAAAAATTGTATGCCCCAGGGGCACGGATCCTAGCCCCAATCCGACCTGATGCGTGGGCCGCTCCCAGACGCGTCCACGCGCCCCCACTCGTGCTATTATGGTGTGGCCGTGCGCACATGATTATATACTCTTTAGGTATCAGATATGATTTACTCTTCAGGTATCACCTATGATTTACTCTTTAGGTATCAGATATGATTTACTCATCAGGTATCACCTGATTACTCTTCAGGCATCACCTATGATTTATTCTTCAGATATCACCTGATTTACTCTTCAGGTATCACATATATACCCTTAAGGTAATAGCGCGAAAAAAAAAAGGAAAAAAAATGAAAAAACAAAATAAAAATGGAGCAATGGAGCGGGTTGGGGGCACGGATCATGAACAATCACTCCAAGTGATCATTGATGTTGTACATGGACTGGTTTGGGCATTGCAGACCCATGAAGTAAATATGGCCAACAACATCAACTTGTGCGATAAATCCCATGCCTCCTCCATGGAAAATTTGAGAAGTGAGCTAGCAAAACTTCCCTCTAGAAGTCAGAAAAGGCGATCCGTGCCCCTGGGGCATATAAGTGCTGCCCTATATATATATATATGCAAAGTATTTAACTATTTCAGAGAATCTACTCATTATTTAAATATTATTTAGATGTGAACGTATATAGTACGTTTATAATATGTTTTTGATCATTAGGCATTATTCAAATATAAAGTAGTGTATGAGATGCTGCTCATTTAGGTAATGTATATTTTGATACAAGGTTAGAGTGTTTTGAGTTGTTGTTCGTTGAGTTGTCGTTAAATAGTTAACAATTCAATTATGATATAAATATTGTGATGTTGTGCACCAATATACTCAAGTCTTAAATCCCACCATGCTATCACACACCTAAAAATATTTGAACCGAATTTTGCATAAATTGGTTGTGATGAGAAGTTCACCTTATCCAAACCCACATTTCATAGCTGAAGTACTGAGCTCATAAAAAATATTTGGACCGAATATTGCTTACGTTGGTTGGGTTAGGAGGTTCACCTCATCCAAACCCACATTTCATAGCTTAAGTACTAAGCTCACAAAAGTTCATGTTGTAAATAGGTTTCTCTAGAAGTCGTAGGCTTGTACATACAGTTTTCTAGAAAATCTTGAAGTGTATAGAATGTATATATGTATGATCTTTTAGACTAGTTCTAGAAGATGTTTAGAAGGCACGTAGGAACTTGGGAGATAATTAGAGTTTTCTCATCATTAGACTAAGTAGATAGTCTATTATAAATAAGTAGTGTAGGATTGGTTTGTAATTAACCAAATTCTAGTCTTTTCTTAAAGACAAGAATTCGAATGACACTTTCCATTTCTCTTTACTTTATAAAAAATATATAGTATCGTATTTATAATATAAGCGACCTACATATTAATATAATAGTTTGTATATATTTATAAGTTGATGTTTGCAAATAATCAATTGTGTGTTCATTTATTTTATGAAGAAATTTAAGGAATGGAAATTTTACTCTAGAACCAGTAAATATCATATATTCATTATAAAACTGCGAAGGAAATACATAGCTCCTATCCAACTGAATGAAACAAAACAATCAATTAAACAAACGGATAAATATACAAAAGCGGGTAATAGACTTGCAAGTTGCCCAATCCACATCATTAAATAAGCTTTAATTTTGTCAATCAGATGTGAGCCAGTAATCAGGATATCATCAACATACACAAGTAATAATTTTGTCAATCATAATAAGATGTGAGTCAGTAATCAGGATATCATCAACATACACAAGTAATGTCAATCCCAAAAACCTGCTTAGCTTTAATTTTGTCAATCAGAATAGGATGTGAGCTAGCAATCAAGATTATAGACCTTTTATTCCAATTGTTTCTTTTTGCCATGAATCAATAAGACATTGTTCAACCTAATTTGATGTAGTAGTATACCAACGAGGGGAACTATTCCAATTTCATTGAAATTACAGAAAATATTATTATTTAATAATACTAATTATTATTAAATAATTACAATAAATTTAAAAAAAATCATAAATTTATTTTAAAAATCTAAGAATTTCTTATGAATGTTATTAGTTTTTTCAAACGCAAGAAAATTATTTCTAAAATCTTAAAATAATAATTTTAAAATATTACTATTAAATAATAATAATAATAATAATAATATAATTGAAATATTTTTAATAAATGTTTAAAAACCTGAAAGTCGTATTTAAAAAAAAAAGGAAAAAAATTGATTATTAATTATAATTAAATAATTAAAAATAAATCTAAAAAAATCATAATTTTTTTTTTTTTTTTTTTTTTTGTAAAGACAATTACAAGACCACGTTTTAGAATTTTAAATTTATGAACTTTTTGATATTTATAATAATAATAATAATTATTATTGAATAATAATATCTTAAAACTACTTTATAAGATTTTAGAAATAATATTCAATTTACAAAAAATCGGTTACAATCATAAGACAATTAATCAAAATTTTAGAATATATTTAAGATTTTTTTTTAAATTTATTATAATATTTCAATTATATATTATTATTATTTAATAATAATATTTTAAAATTATTATTTTAAGATTGTAGAAATAATTTTTAAGATTTTATAATAGTAATTATAATACTGAAATTTAATATTATTAAATAATAATAATTTTAAAATTATTTAATAATAATTAATATTATTACATAATAATATTTGAAATTGTTTTTTTATGATTTCAGTAATAGTTTTAGATTATTGCAAAAAATAGTTTTAGACAATTTCTCAGATTTTAAAAAATATATTTATGAATTATATAGATTTAATATAAATATTTTAATTAGTAATAATATTATCACTAAATAATAATATATTAAAATTATTATTTTTCAAATTTTTTAATGATGTGGCATTTATCTAGTGACTTGGCTATTCAAAATCTAATTTATTTATTTATAGTGCGCTACATCAGCACCACCTCAGCGAGAAGCCAAAACTAAGTGAGGCACGTGACTTAAACGTGCCAATTAGCCCGAAATTCGTCTATTCGGGCTAAAATTTTCCTAAATTAACCCATTTTTAAGAGATAGTGTCTTAATTGTAAAACCCAAAAATATAATGTTCCTGAATGGTGAACGACCATAAGTTGATGTACTAAATTTACAATTTTTCCATTAGTATTATATAAATATTATTTGTCCAACAATACTTATTTTGGAAGATCAGAAAGAGTAATATTAACAGTTAGCATAAGATGCATCAATAAAGAAGTCGAAAACCCCTTTCTCATTTAAAACCATTCATCCATACATCTCATTGAAAATTATATAAACAGCAAACCAATGCTCTTTTTATCACAGAGATGATAAAAAATTTGATTATTAATTTTCACAAACTATTGAGCATTTGGGTTTTCTTATATTTCTATCTCATCTTGTTTATAACCTCATTAATTTATATAGTACTGTGTGCTAAAAAAAGATATTATATTTGTTATATCCTTGAAACTGTTGACGATCTTTATATATGGGGAACTGTATAATTTTGCAACACATAAAATTTTAAAAATAAAAAATCAATGTCGCAAACACTACATAATTAACATATATGTAAACTAACCGAATCAATATATACATATATAGTAGTTAAATTAATGTATTAATTCTTACTGCCACATTTGGTTTCCATGAGGTAGAGGTCTGCCACAGGCTTGTGCAACAAAAACAGCTTTTTCCATACTAATAATTTGTTCGACTTGTGAGGTAACATGTTGGCATACACATGGTAGGTCGACATTTTGGACAACATCACAACAATCTTGAGACGGGTTTTCTTTTTGGCCTTCTTTTTAGACATATTTGGCGTAGTGTTGAATAAAGCCTTGCAAATTCCCTTGGCATTGTCCTGATACAACGGTGGTTATAAAGATGATGATGTTAGCAGAAATCAGGATAAGGTATAGATCAGCAAACCCTATTTTGGAGATTGCCATATATAGTGTTTCTTATTTAATTGATTTTTTTTTTTAAATTGAGTTGATGATGGATGAAGGATTGACAAGCAACTGGAAGGTTGTATTTAAAGAGGAATGGGTTCATAATTTTGCATGAAGAAAGGGATTAGGTTGAGAATATCATGTGACATTTGTGTTCTTCATATCTCAATTCACATTGTAAGTGCCATTATATATTCCTCCTTAAAAAAAATGCTGATTTTTGTGATTGAAGTTTTACAAGTCCATTCCTTGTGTTTATTGATGTTTCGTGTGAGGAATCATGATTTTCATGTATTAGTGATCTAGTTAATTTAAACTTGGGGGAGGGGGAATATATTATAAATTTGTGAAATTGTTGCATTATCTATGGACACATTAAATTATACTACCTCTATTTTATAATAAGTATTATTCTGGAATTTAAATTTTGATTCAATTTAAGTGTTATTTTAGACTTTTATACAATTTTATTCCCAAATTTGATAATTCATTATTTTTCATTCTATATTTCAATATTTTTTTTTACAATCAGTTTGTATTTTCTTTAGGATAATATAAATATTTCAAATATTATAAATACTTCAAATTTTTATATTTTACATTAAGGTTGTATTTTTATTTTATTTTTTTGGATGATATAAATATTTTAAATATTACAAATGTTTCGATTTTTTAAATTTTATATTCAATTTGTACAACACATATTCTGAACCTATTTTGAAAATTCGAGTCAAGCCAAATATTGATAGGTTTAGCCCTGTTAGGAAATTTAATTTTAACTTTCACATATCCAACACACCTAACAAATATAATTAAGGTCTCAATATATTGTTTTTGTTTGTTTAGAGTGTTTGGTTTTCGATTCTTGTGATCTTATTGGTTGACATTCATCAACATTGTGGTTCTGCAATTTGCATTACAATTTTGATACACAGAAGCAATAGAAAACAACCCATTTTGGAGGTGACAATAGGGATACAATCTATGAAAGTATCCTAGACTAAAAACCATGCATATCTAGACAAATTCAAAAGAAAATTTAACTAAAAAAATTGAGATAAATCAGATTGGAGGAAAAAGGGTACCCAAAAAACTTGAAAAAACTTTACATGGTTATTTTGGCCTATGTTTTTAGCAAGCTTAGATCCTATCAAACGATAATAATTGAATTGAGTTAGAATTGATGCTATATTGATTCTTCATCTTGGATCTATGAGTTTAGGCAGAATCTGCTCCATCTCTTCCCCATCGATCCATTCGTGTATTCCAACCTACAAAAAGAGCTCGATTTTTGCATATCAAATCCCAAACAGAGAAGTTATTCGTGGATTTTTACCCAAATAGTTAAACTAGATATAGTGTTATATATCTCTCAAATTATTGTATGAAATTGTATTGGTCTTCAACTCTTTTGAGTACATTTTGAATTATCCTAGTCAAGAGTTTAGAGTTCATTTTGAGCTGAAAGATTATAATGGTTGTCAATTTTTAGGGTTTAGGGGCATCATGAAATCGCCCTCACTATGCTTCAAACTTGGGCAAAAATCGTGGCTTGAAAATATGATTCTTTTCTTCCTTTCTTTGGCCATAAAGACTTGAATCCTTTTTGTGATCATACCATGTTTGCACAAAACAAATACTTAACACAATCATCATTGATTGCAACTTTACTTCAATTTTTTTAGATTACTTAATACATAAAAACAATCAAGAAAGATGGTTCTAAATTCAAGAAAATTAGTATTATCTTGCATGTGTTTGCATCACTCACAATTCTTAGATTACACCTGAAAACACTGCCCAAACCCCATTAGGCCAAAAAAAGAAGAAAAAATAGAGGGTATAATTTAAGATTTTTCAATTGTAAACTTTCTAAACAAGGGATGTTTGTTTCTAGTTTCATGAGTTAGGATTTGAGATTCTTAAACCTCTAACAAAAAAAAGAATTTTGATTTCCATTTAAATACTATCCTATTTTAAAAAAGAACATAATTATATATTAACTCTACACTCTAACCTATTTATACACAAATTCCAATAAATACCTAAATTTCTACTATTAATTACAATAATTCAATCATTACTATTACACAACTAATAATATAATATTACACAAATACACTTCTTCCAATATTGATTCAATATCTACAGTACTAATTTATCCTATAAAATCCTTAAACAAACATAAATTTTAAATATTCATCTTTATTTCAAAAACTCAACTTAACCTGTGGTGTTAACATCCCTAGCAACTCCAACATCGCTAATGTTGTAAAATGGATTATCACGAACGTCTTGTTAGCCCACGAGAAATAACATATCAACAATACAATAGTTTTCAATGAATAGAAGATGTTAATATAGAGTAGATAATAGTGGCTGTAACGCCCCGTTTCTTTAACGTTACTATAGAATATCAGAGTTTAATATATTTTCCGTTTGGGTGTCCAGATACTCGATAAAACATGTATTTTCAAGGTAATTTAAAACTTGCAAATAAAGATAAGTCAATTCGAGCATCCTTATTTTATAAAACGTAAATCGTACACAGCGGAAGAGAAATATATTTTTCTTTTCTTTATAATCATACAGCTAAAACTGTACAGTTTTGCAAACTAAGTTTTTCTCAAAAAGGTCTTGAGAGCACTTTCTATACAATTAAATAATATAACACCTCTTTCAATTCCAGTAAAACTCTTTTGCATTCTTTAGAACATCAGCTACCAGCATCCACCGTTTACGTACCACGCTCGAGGATTTCCATAAACTGAAACATTTTGACATAAAAAAGGGTAAGTGTAAGAAGACACTCAGTGGGGTGGGACTTGTGAGCCGTTAAAACATACTCCCTCCGTCCCACAACACTTCGCACACTAAATTGGGCACAATTTTTAAGAAAAAAGGAATCTTTGCTTTTTGATTGAGGATATAAGGGTCAATTATGTGAGAAAAAGACAAAAAGTAATAAAGTGTTGAGAGAGAAAAAGTAATGACATTGTGTGTAAATAAGTGTGTATTGGGAGGATAATAATTGTGATAAAATTTGCCATTTTTGGGTGTGCAAAGTGTTTTTGGATAGATTAAAAAGGAAAGTGTGCAAAGTATTGCGGGACGGAGGGAGTAACAGGAAACATAAGCATATAATTCATCAAGCACATAGTTGCGGGTGTGAGCCGCCTTGGAAAACTTTGCAATTCTAAGCTGCTGTGAAAATATTTTCGTCTTGCAGAACTTGCTGCCAAATACGTCTTGCGAAACTTAGCTGCCAGTTTTACATCTTGCGGAACTTGCCGCCATTTTTACAAATTTAACAAACATAAACATATCACTCAATAACACATAAATACAATTATAAGCCGACTTTAAGAAATGAGGATCCTTTTCATGATGTTAGTGTGGTCCTGAGCCACCGTGCAAACATAACATTTTCATGATGTTAGTGTGGTCCTGAGCCACCATGCAAACATAACCTTTTCATGATGTTAGTGTGGTCCTGAGCCACCGTGCAAACATCTCCTTTTCGTGACATCTCCTTTTCATGACAATTTCTTTTCATCTTGCAAACATTGCACATTCATTTTCATCACGTAACAGGCACATAAGGCCACACTTACAAATTAAATAATTTCATCTCACATCGGCCAACTATCTCACGTTATAGCACCTCATCACATAATTGGGAAAACAAGAATTTCCCCATAACTTTCATCACATTTCATCATTCATGAAGCATAACACATTTCACATGGCATATCACTTTTCAACTTTCATGTTATAATTAAAGATATACAATAATCACACGTAAGAACACACATTGTTCACAACATGTAATTTATAAGAATTTACCTCCACCTTGTTCGGTGGTAACCCTCGTGAAGCCCGATTCTTTAAATCCTAAGTTCGTTCCTTCACCTCAATCAAATGGTATCTTGGAAACTGCTACGTTTCAGGAAACTAACGAGGTCCTTCGTCTGCATTTCCTACAAGATATAAAAATTCTCGTCTTAGCGACTTAAAAAGTCTATTTGTAACTCGAACTAATACTTTAATCGATAATACTCTTAAACAGGGTTGAGGGAAGAAGGGTTCATAAACAGAACGTTCGAGTGTAAGAAATACTCGTATCACTTGGAACAACGAGCGTTCGTACTAGGAAGTGGCTTAAAGGAGAAGAAACGAGATTTAAAATACGACATTTAGAAAATCCGACGCTCGTGTCTAGGGCTTAAGTAGCCTCAAACTGTTGTAATTAGGGTTTTATACCCAATTAGGAAGTATCGGGGTCAAAAAGGCATTTTCAAAAGTTCATTTGAATCTTTAGAGGTCAAACTGTAGCTCTTGAAAACCTTGGGGGTAAAACTGTAGTTTTCCGTAATGTTTGGGTGTCCACTTGTTACTGTTCATAACCTTGAGGGGTCGATTTGTGTTTTTCAAGAGTTGAGGGTGCTAACTGTTATATCAAAACTTTTGGGGATTAAACTTTAAATTGGCTAAAATTGGGGTTTACATTTTTACCCCTAAACTTTGTTAAATTTACAAAACAAACCCACCCCCATTTCCACTAAGAACCCGTCGCCCACTTCCCCCCTTCTCACTGTCCCTCTATTACCGCCGGCGACGGGAGTCGCCGGTGATTCTCTCACCCTCACCAACCTACCTACACACAACACCATCCCATCTCAACCTATTCCAACACACAAACACATCCACTGTAAAACACACTCACACACCTCAAACACACACACCCACTGCAACACACACACTGCCCGGCACCGGTTCTGCACACAGCGGCGGCGGCACACACCCACTTCCCTCACCGGCGTAGCCTTACGCCGGCAACACGAGAACGGCTGCAAAACAGGTACGGCGAAGGTGGAGGACGAGAGGGAGAGGGAGAGAGAAAGAGAAAGATAAGGGGGTCGGAAGAACCGAGGTACTTGCTGGAATAACTTCGAACTCCGGCGATGAAGGTGGTGGTCGGCAGTGAGGGAGAAGGAGAGGGGAGCGAGAGAGAGAGAGAGAGTAACAGAGATGTAGAGAGTGAATAAGAGAGAGAGAGCTTGTCCTTCTTCTTTTGCTTCAATCTTTTCTTGCTTTCCTTAATTGCATATTTCTTGTCGTTGTTGCAACATAGAGTAGGTGAGGTGTTGAGTGTTGGTGAGGTTGAGTGTGCAAGTGGCATACGCATAAATGGTGAGAAATTGACTCATCTTCTATCCCTTAACTTTTGTATTAACTTGAGTTATGATAAAGGAATTAATTATCCTAATTAATTTTTCTTTGGGGTGTTATAGTGGCAACCAAAGGAAAAACCCATTTCATTCAAAAATGAATCCAATATATATACATGTATCTTGAATTTGAAGGATCATTGCAAATGAAAAGCCAAAGGATCATGAACCTTAAAGACTCTAGAGTAATGTACACATTAAAAGTAATGATCCTTTGGCTTTTAATAACACTTCCCCTTGGACATAAAGTATAAATTTATAACACTTTCCCTTGGACATTACAACTTGATGTACATACCTCGTTAAAAACTCGCTAGAAAAACCTAGTGGGAAAAAATTGGACGAGAAAAGAGTACATGACATACAGTCTTTATTATGTTACACTGGATGCCTCATTAAAAACTTTTGACTAAGAAATAAACCTTGTGGGAAAAAATTTAGTTAAGGAAAAAAGGGTACAACCATTGGTCTTCAAAACCTAACCTTCAGGGTTGTTTTGAAGTTGTTGCTCTCCTGAAGACAATAGTCTTCCAAGCTTACGCATCCCAATACCATGAATATATTTTTCAAAAGTAGATGTAGGTAGGGATTTTGTGAACAAATCTGCAAGATTGTCACTAGAGCGTACTTTTTGTATAATAATTTCACCACTCTTTTGGAGCTCAGGTGGATAAAAGAATTTAGGGGCTATGTGTTTCGTTAAATTTCCTTTAACATATACATTACTCATTTGTGCAACACAAACTGCATTGTCCTCATAAAGAACAGTAGGGGATACATCACTTTTAGTAATGCCACATGATTCACAAATGTGTTTTATCAAAAATTTTAGCCACACATATTCTCGTGAGGCCTCATATAAAGCAATAATCTCTGAGTGTTTTGAGGAAATGGTAACCATAGAATGTTTGACAGACTTCCAAGAGATTGCAGTATCACTACAGAGAAAAACATAACTAGTCTGGGATCTGGCATTATAAGGATCAAACATATAACCAGCATTCGAGTAACCTATCAATGACTTATTTGATTTCTTGTCTATAGTAAACCAAGATCCTATGAACCTTGAAGATACCGAAAAATATGTTTAATGTCATTCCAATGTCTCCTTATAGGAGAAACACTAAATCTTGCTAGTAAATTTACCGCAAATGCAATATCGGGTCTAATGCAATTTGCAAGGTAAAGTAATGCACCAATTGCACTTAAGTAAGGAACTTCCGGTCCTAATATATCCTCAGTATCTTCTTTAGGTCTAAATGGATCTTTATCCACTTCTAGGGATCGAACAACCATTGGTGTACTAAGTGGATGAGACTTATCCATATAAAACCTCTCTAAAACCTTCTCCAACAACCATTGTTGACTGGTATGCTTCTTTCCATCTTACCCAGTCTGAGCGCTTTCGGCACTTAGCAGTTGACTTGAGTTCTGGATCCAAATTATTATTTGAGATAATAAGAGCAATCGTGGAGGTAAATATGTTGTCGACGACGATGATATTTCTATTGTAAGTTTCTCCTATATTTATAAAATTGATAGCAACTTTGATATTTACATCAACCAAATCCTCTTTATTTCCTAAAATATTATGATCTGGTCGTTCCGCAACCCTAGTATTTTGATTATTTTGTACACATGCAATGTTACCAGGGGGTTTTCGTCTTCAGGATGAATCTCTTTAGGAGATATTTTGAGTGATTGAATATTTTTGTTAGATTTAGTTTTCCACGGATTTATATCTTTTTGTATCTATTGGTTCTTTATGCTTCAGGCATAAAGTAGCAACAAATGATATATTTGATTTATTAGGAACTTCCACTATTCACAGTAGGTATATGTGATTTTGTCACTCCTTTATGATCAGTAAACGCATCTGGCAGATTACTTGCTAAATACTGCAAGTTAATTATTTTCTGAACTTCCAGTTCAGTTTAACTGGTGCGTGGATCTAAATATTGAAGATTTTCCAAATTCCCTGAAATATCTCGGCATTTTTTTTAAGTTTTTACTCTTATCTCCCCCTAATGTCGGGAAATGATCTTCATCAAATGTGCAATCAGCAAATCTAGCTGTAAATTGATCCCCTGACATGGGCTCTAGGTATTTCGAAATGGATGGAGATTCAAAACCAATATAAATACCTAATTTTCTTTGAGGGCCCATGGAGGTACGTTGTGGTGGTGATATTGGAACATACACTGCACATCCAAAAATTCGCAGATGGAAAATGTTTGGTTCTTTCTCATGCACTAGTTGTAGAGTGGAGTAGTCATGATATGCAGTTTGACGTATTCGAATTAGGGGGGCTGCATGCAGAGTTGCATGGCCCTAGCATGAAATGGGTAAGTTGGAATTTTGTAGTAAAGGTCTAGCAATTAATTTGATACGTTTAATCAATGATTTAGCCAGACCATTCTGAATGTGGACATAAGGAACAGAATGCTCCACTTTAATTCCTAATGACATACAATAGTCATTAAATGCTTTTGATGTGAATTCACCAGCATTATCCAATGGATTTAATTGGATAATAGGAAAATTAAGCCCTAAGTTCAGTAATTTTAGAAATGAACTTTGCAAAGGCATTATTTCTAGTGGATAATAGACACACATTGGTCCACCTAGTGGAGACATCAATCAAGACCATGAAATATCAAAAGGTCCTGATGCTGGGTGAATTGGTCCACATATATCTCTGTGAATTCGTTCAAGAAAAATAGGAGATTCAAATCCAACTTTAGTACGAGAAGGTCGTACTATAAATTTTCCTTTTGCACAAGCTTCACAAACAAATTCATACATGTTGTGTCCAATAAAATGAGATAAAATTCGATGAATCATATTTTGTCCTGTATGACCCAAACGTTCATGCCATAAGTTAAATGAATTTGGATCATGAAATTTCAAACTCATTGAAATGTGGAGATTAGAAGGACGAATGTATGTATAATACAACCCGGTTGAGAAAGAAGGAAACTTTTCGACAACTTGTTTCCGACACCCTATGGAATGAGTCATTAAGAGATACTCTACATTATTTTTAGTGTCGGTTTTAATGTGAAAACCATTTGATTGGATGTCCTTAAAACTAAGGAGGGTACGTTTAGATTGTGGATATAACAATGCATCATTGATAATTAATTCAGTACCCATAGGGAGAATTAGTGAAGCTCTACCGGAGTCTACCATTAAAAGATTATCATTTGCAATTGTACTAACACTCCTTTTTTTCTCAGTTAAAGTTTGAAAAAACTTCCTATCTTTAAGGATAGTGTGGGTTGTAGCACTATCTACCAAGCATAGAATATTCTCTTTCTCCATATGGCAAAAATCAACGATGTAGTAAAAGATGTTGCAAACTAAAAAATTAAACATTAAGATAAGCCTTGTAATAAAATCAAACTCAAAAGTAACCATAATGTAGCCGAACATCAATAAAAAAAATTAATGTTCTGAATAAAAATATTCAAGTTCAACCTTCAAAAGGTCACCATTGTCAATATCCAAGTTCATGTTTGCATCAAGCATATTAGCATAATGAGATTCTCCTTGAGGGGCTTTTCTCTTTTTGTCTTTCTGCATTTTTCGATATGCCTCCACCAAATGTTTAGGTGTGCGGCACGTGTGAGACCAATGGTTATCACATCCACACCTAAAACAAATTTGTTTTTGTTCTCAATGAGAACCAGATTTTGGTGGAGTCTTAGAATTTTCTAAAATCTTTCCATGACTTTGAACTTGATCGGTACTAATATTACCTCGACCTTGACCACCTCTATAATGTCTATTAGGAAAACCATAGCCTCGACCTCGACCTCGACCCCGGCCGCGGCCGCGGCCACGTCCTTGACCTCTACTTATTCTTCCATGTCCACCATCATTTCTATTAGTTATGACATGTGTTTCAGGCATAACTTGTGAGCCAACTGGTCTTGCATTATGATTTTTCATTAGTAGTTGGTTATGTTTTTCTGCAACTAGCAATGCAGAGATCAACTCAAAATGTGTAGTATAGGTTTTTGCCCTATACTGCTGCTGGAGTACAAGATTGCTCGCATGGAAGGTTGATAACATTTTTTTGTATCAATTTAACCTCTGTGATATTTTGATTGCATAGCTTTGGATAGGAAACAATACGATGTAGAACAGAATTATAGTTAGTCACAGATTTGAAGACTTAAAAATGAAGATTTAGCCAATCATATTGTGCTTGAGGTAGAATTATGTCTGTTTGTTGGTGGAAACGATTCTTCAGGGATTTTCACAAAACAACAAGATCCTTTTTAGTAAGATATTCATTTTTCAGGTCCTGATTGAGGTGGTGTCGGAGAAAAATCAGTGTATTTGCCTTCTGGATAGAAGTGGATTGGGAATCTTGAACAGTTTTTTCGCTTAAATTAGAGGAAGCTAGGTGAATCTCAACGTCAATGGCCCAAGTCAAATAATTGGTGCCATCAAGGGAAAACTTGGAGAATTCTCTCTTTGTAATATCAGATATTTTCAAATTCTACAAAATTAAATTTAAGATATTATGTTATGGTAATTATCTATCTTATAATGACAAATATTCACTTCACAGGATAAATACACGTACATATCCAAAATCTCATAAAAATGAGCCAACTAAAAAAAATATAATCTATGTATTAATTAAACGAAGTCGGAATGTAATTAAATTATAATTGTCAAGCCTTGCAAAATCATGAGTAGAATGAATAAAATGCAATTTTACCTAAATAATTACTAATGGAACATGTGTCATAAAAAAGACACATGCATAGAATACTTATCTTGAACACAAATAACTCCCATCAAGAAACTTTAAAAAGATTTTTTTAAAACAAATTAATATTAGGTAAGATTATCATAAGATTAAATATAAACTAATGTTATAATATTAAATGCATAGGCCTAGTCTGCAGATTACATTCTGGGCAAATATTTAGAATTTGGTCAACTAAACTAATATATCAACAGACTTGTAGTATATTTTTAAGACCAAGGAGTATCATATTTGCCAGATTAGACATCCAAAACCTTTCAGCATTTCTTATACACATTCTGAACCTTCCTAAAGGTCGAAAAATATTAAGAATGATGAAAATCACAATCCTACAAGTTCATACAACCCGAAACCCTGACAAATATATTATTTAGTTTTACTTTCTTTCAAGATTTGGCAAAAAAGCAACAAATATATCTATATCATTTGTTTATCTAATTCCGACTAAAAAAATATCCTCTATTATTCTCTACTCACATGTGAAACATACACCCTATACAGGCCAATCTTGTCTATATCAAGACAAAAAAAAATGTCTGCGCCCATTAGGTTGACGTCCAGTAGGTTAATTTAACAAAATTATGGGGAAATCAAACATTATTTTTCATGTTTTACTATATAAAAAAATACACCAAAAAGAGGATAAAACCAAATAGATCCAAATGAAGTGCGAAACAAACATGAATATGCAGTATTAATCCCCTAAGCAAGAGTAGAGAGCGATTCAATCAGTATAAGTAGTATCAGATTGATCCTCTCGTTCATATTTAATTTGTGTTCATTGCTAATTTTTATGCACCGCTGTATCATTTGGTATCCAGTTGCCAACCGTACGATCCGTCATGCCGCCACGACGCGAACAAAATCGCGATGCACTTGCCGACAGATTAGATGAACTCACCATACAATTGGGAAATGTTGTCCAGTTGTTTCAGGAACAGACGACTGCCGCCCTAGCGCCGTTTCCTGACCAACCGTGGCACCCCAATCGTGCACCGTCCTGATAGCTGCGACGTCAATTATCTTTTTCGGATGCCTCTTTCGACGACGAGGTCACGATAGAGAACCCCTTTGCAAACTTGGCCAGTCGCGCCAATCGCGATACAGACAACAGTAGGAAATGGGAGAAGAGTTTTAAACTAGATCTCCCAAAGTTTCACGGCAGTTTACACCCTGACGAATTCCTCGATTGGTTGATTTCCGTCGAGGAGGTACTGGATTTTAAAGATGTTCCGCAATACCGTCGCGTTGCACTCGTGGCCACGCGTTTCAAAGGCCGCGCCGCCTCATGGTGGTATCAACTGAAAGCATCGTGATCGCACAGAGATAAATCACGTATTACCTCTTGGGATAAATTCACGAAACACTTGCGATCCGAATTTCTCCTCTTCAATTATGCGCGCCTCCTCTACCAGAAATTACAGAATTTGAGACAGGGGAATCGATCTGTAGATGAATATACAAAGGAGTATTATCAATTGTTTTCTCAATCCGATGTTCACGAATCCGAGGACCAACTGATTTCGCGTTACATCGGTGGATTGCACACGCCCTTCCAGGATGCGTTCAATCTCCTTTCACCGGCATCTGTCTCTGAAGCGCATCAACGCGCTTCTGTCCTAGAGAAACAACCACACCACTGAGCTCCTACATCGTTCACTCCATCGACATCACGCTACCCTCAGACTGCGCAGCCGATCGATCCGCGTCCTGGCAACCACTCGACGCTAGCGATGGCGCCGGTTACCGTGCCTCCGGTAGCGAATCAACAGGGGCAGAATCCACCCGCCATTAACGCCCCTGCCCGTGGTTCGTGTTTTTCTTGCAGCAAGGTCGGGCATCGAATGTCACAGTGCCCTAAGATGAGTGGTAATCGTGGTCTATTGATTGACGATATGGGCGAGGATGATTTCCCTGAAGCTACCGTGTACGATGAATACCTTGAAGAACAGTTCCCTGAAGTTTTGGTTCCTGGAGATGTTAGGCCTAATTTAATTCTTAGTCGTACATGTCTTGCTCCCAAAGGCCTAGTTGATGAGGTACAGAGACATAATTTATTTTATTCCACTTGCACTATTAATGGCATGGTTTGTGCATTTATTATTGATGATGCATCATGTGAAAATGTGATTGCTAAATCTGCTATGGATAAACTTGCTCTTAAATCGAAGTTACACCGTCACTCGTACAGTTTATCTTGGTTACAAAAATGGAACACTGTGCATGTGGATCGTCGTGTCTTGGTTAAGTTGTCTGTTGGGGATAAATATGTGGATTCGGTTTGGTGTGATATCGTATCTATGGATGCATGCCATGTTTTGTTGGGTCGACCTTAGTAGTTTGACCGCAGTGTTTGTCATGATGGTCATAAAAATACTTACAGTTTTATCTTTTCAGGAGTCAAGATTGTTTTGTTGCCTTCTGTGCCCAAACTACATGCCACTGTTGCTCTTGAAAATATACTCTGTTTGAATCATGGTGATTTTCTTCACGAGATGTCCACGGCCCCTTTCACTATTTTACTACTTGCTCATGACGCTAGTGATACTTCTGAGATTCCTGCTGCAGTTTTGCCTCTGGTTTCTAAGTTTTCAGATGTTTTTCCGGATTCTTTGCCTGAGGGGTTACCACCACTCCGGGATATCCAGCGTCAGATCGATTTGATTCCCGGTGCTTCATTGCCCAATAGACCCCATTATCGTATGAGCCCGATTGAGCATGAGAAGCTTAGTCAACAGGTGGAAGATTTACTTGGTAAAGGGCTTACTTGACAGAGTTTGAGCCCTTGTGTAGTACTAGCTTTGCTTACACCGAAGAAGTTTGTAGAGTGGCATATGTGTGTTGATAGCAAGACTATCAACAAGATTATTGTTCATTACAATTTTCCTATTCCTCATCTTGATGATCTTCTTAATCAATTATCGGGGGCAGTGATTTTCAGCAAATTGGATTTGCGGAGTGGATATCATTAGATTCGAATCTGACTTGGAGATGAGTGGAAGACTGTCTTCAAGACTCGAGAAGACTTATTTGAGTGGCTGGTTATGCCCTTTGGTTTGTCAAATGCACCCAGTACTCTCATGCGGGTAATGAATCAGACCTTACGCCCTCGTGTGGTGGTATACTTCGATGATATTCTTATATACAATAAGTCTGAGGCCGAGCATTTAGAGCATCTTCGTGTTGTCCTTTTGATCCTACACGCAGAGCAGTTTTATGCTTCTCCATCGAAGTACTCATTTTTTGCTGATTCTGTTATATTCTTGGGTTATCGGATTTTTACAGCTGGTATTGGGGTTGATGAGTCAAAGATTGCAGTTATTTGGGACTGGTCTATCCCTGTTTAGTCACTGAAGTCCGTAGTTTTCATGGATTGACATCTTTTTATCGTCGGTTTATTCGACACTTTATCAAGCTTCGACTCACTAGCACACCCCTATTGGTGCTTTCTAATTTTTCTACCCCATTCGAGTTATACTCTGATGCTTTGAAGGTGGGGATTGAAGCTGTTTTGACATAGGCAGGTCATCATATGGCTTTCTTTAGTGAGAAAGTAACGGGCGCTCGTTCTAGATATAACACTTATGATATTGAGTTCTATGTTGTGGTTCACGTAGTACGATACTGGTGACATTATTTGTTCAAGCGTGAGTTCGTTCTCTATACTAATCATGAGGCACTTAAGCACTTGGCCACTCAGGATTCCCTTTCTGCTCGTCATGCCAAGTGGTCTGCTTTTCTTCAGCAGTTCACGTTTATTGTTCACCATCATGTTGGGGCGGACAATCGAGTTGCTAATGCTCTGTGTCGGCGTCACTCTTTATTGACTGATATGCGTGTTGAGGTGATTGGGTTCGACACGTTCCGGGATCTTTATGCTTCTGATCCTTTTTTTGGTCATGTTCTCGGCCTCTTGGTGCATGATGTTCATGAGGATCACTCATTTGTGGATGAGTTTCTCTTTCGGGGTGTTCGTTTATGTATCCTGGCTTGCAGTTTGAGACAGAAGATTATATCTGAGGTGCATGGCATGGGTCATGTGGGGCGTGATCACTCTGTTGGGTTGGTGGGGCGTCGTTTCTTCTACCCTACCGTCCGTCGAGACGTGTCACGCTTTGTTGCTCGTTGTCGTGTATGTCAAGTCTCTAAGGAAACGGCCACTAATGCTTGATTATATCACCCACTACCTGTTCCGACTCATCCATGGGCTGCTATTAGTATGGACTTCGTTATGGGTCTTTCTCACACTCAACGAGGTAACGATTCGATTTTTGTTGTTATGGATCATTTCTCTAAAATGGTGCATTTTATTCCATACAAACGTACTTTTGATGATGTTCATATTGTTACTTTATTCTTTCGTGAGATATTTCGTTTGCAAGGGTTACCATTATCTATTGTGTCAGATCGGGATTCCCGTTTTCTTGGGCATTTCTAGCGGACTATGTGGCGTCTGACCAACTCAGAACTAAACTTTAGCAGTGCTTACCACCCTCAGACTGATGGTCAAACTGAGGTGGTCAATCAATCTTTGGGTAATTTGTTGCATTGCTTGGTTGGTGATAATTTGAAATCTTGGAATGTGAAGTTGTGCATGGCTGAGTTGATGTGAAACGATGTGATGTTCAGTTCGAGGTTGGTGATTTTGTGTGGGCTGTCCTCACAAAAGATCATTTTCCTTCTCATGAGTACAACAAGCTGGCTTCCTGGAAGATTGACCTTGTGGAAAAAATTAATCCAAATGCTTATCGCCTTCGACTTCTCGAACATCTTCGCATTTCCGATGTTTTTAATGTTAAGCATTTAGTTCCGTTTCATGGTGACAATTCCTTGGAAGACGAAGTTGATGTCGATTCGAGGGCGAATCATTTTGAAGAAGAGGAGAATGGTGGAGACGAAGCTGCCCTTCGATATTTGGAAAAATTGGAGCCAACTAAACTTAGAGTTTAATTATTTGACTTCTCTTATTTTATTCCTTGCTTTTATTGGGTCCAAAGTTATTGGGCTTTCTTTCATTGGTTGAGTTTTTTGTCTTAGTATTTAAACCCTATGAACTTTCATTGTTAAGGTTGGATGATTTTTATGAAAATAATACAAGGATATTTTTTGTTGGCGTGAGCGATTCAATCAGTATACGTAGTATCAGATTGATCCTTTCGTTCATATTTCGTATTCATTGCTAATTTGTACGCACCGCTGCATCATAGAGTAGATCAAAACATAACATAACGATGGACTGGATATATGGACCGATTCATAAAAATTACCTTGCAGGAAAGACACGATTCTTTCCTAAGGCACTACTGAAATTCAGGAAGAGCTTCGTGCTGATAATGTGTTGTAAAAATGGTTTATCACAAACGTTTTGTTAGCCCAAGAGAAATAACACATCAACAATACAATAGTTTGCAATGAATAGAAGATGATGATATAGAGTAGATAATAGTGGCAACCAAAGGAAAAACCCCTTTCATTCAAAAATGAATCCAATATACATGTATCTTGAATTTGAAGGATCATTACAAATGAAAAGTCAAAGGACCATGAACTTTAAAGACTCTAGAGTAATGTTCACATTAAAACTAATAAATTTATAACAAAAACTACGGTTATCCCATGTGTACATTGAATGAATTAGAAATTTAATTTCAATCATGTTAAATAAATAAATAAAAGTTACGACCATGTAAAACAAACCTAAAAAGAAAGCAAGAAATTTAGATACGATTAAAATATGGTCAAGGTCCAAGTAATTCACATGAAGTGTGATGGAGTACTTTTATTATATTATGTGTTCTAATTTTTTTTTTTCCATAAAAGAAGGATCAACAGATTTCACTCATACCCATAATATTAAGTGTTCTAAGTTCCATTGAGCAATATACAAGTTTTGATTTACAATGAGTTTCTCTGATAAAAGTATTAATTATTAATTAGGCAAATAACCAAAACGAAGAATTACAATAAACAATTAATCGGAAACCCCAATTTTCTACAAATATAACTTTGTATATATTAAGGGAAATCAAATAGGTTGGCTGAGTACTTCGGCAAGAAAATAAAATATACATAGGTGATTAGTTATTGATAATTACATATCAAGTTTTATTCACATTGATAGGGCACAGTCCTTTCGAGTAAGGATTAATTCCAACAAAAAGCATAATCAAAGAATTTTTATTTTTCTAATCAAACATAAGATATTCCTGTCTTTTTTCATTAATAAACTCACACTTAAAATACACAAATCATTGGAAGGAACAACTACCCACTAAAGACTTATTATCCACCACCAACATAAAGCTACCAAGTAATGACTACTGCACTACAACAAAATTCATCTAATAGGACACTTGTAAGCGTCCTATTATGTTGTGTAATAGGACGTTTTTTATAATAGGACGCTTCTAAATTGTGTCCTATTTGCTCGAGTCACAATAGGTGTTATAGGACGCTCTATTTTATAGGACTCTTTTAAGCGTCCTATAATATATTAAGTCAAATTAGATATTAAGACACTTTCAAGCGTCCCATTAAGTCCAATACTATTTCAACCTATTTAATCTATTTTTTTTCTTTTAAATAATAAAAATAAGAATCTAATATAAACTGAAATAGTATTTTGATACTTCATAACAACACAAATATGATTAACAACAAACGCAATGATGCCTAATATCTCATAAATTAAACCATTCATCAACTGTCAACAAATTTATATGGACTAGATATTAGCTCCAATTACATGTTAAACCACAAAAAAAACATAAATGAGTATTTTTGTCTCATTCAAATTTCTTTCCCATCCACTCCAAGTCTCCAACTCCATCAAATGCAAGTCATTCTTCGTCATCAGCTTGAATCACCTATAGTCAAAACAATGATAGCTCACTATCAATTTCAAAACTAAATAATGTTATCAACATTATCCTTCAACTCAAAGGAACAAAGCTTGGTAAAAAAGTGTTGGAATAAAATGGATAATTTAATGAGGAGCACACCTTAGATATATGCACTCCAAGACTTCTATGTACACCAGAGTATTTGATACAAAGAAAAGATCCAATGCTCAAAGATCTGATGCACCAATAGTCAAAACAATGTCATATTATAGACCATTTTTAAGGAAAAAACAGTAATACAGAGCAATGCAACAACTGGAACTGAGTTAAGTGTACTAATATGCAGTCAAGTAATATAATGAGAAAAAGAACAATGTCTGGCCTGTACCATAAATTTTCAAGTGTAGTTGAACTAAAATCATTACGTTCATATATAAATCCACCTAAGTATTCCAAAAATCAAAGATTATAAGTGAAAATAAGGAATTAATTCAAGTGATGAGTCCAAGATGATAGACTTATTCTCATTTTGGATCAGGCGATCCACAATTGACACACATCCTATTGCCACTTTAGATAGCAGACTCCCTAGCCTCCCTTGTGGACCTTACACACAAAATGAGTAAGCATTATACATATACACACCTACATAGCAAGAACACTGGATGATGCAACCTATGTTTGTTCCCTTACCAAATCAATGATTATGGTCATCACTATTTTCCTAATGCTTACCACAAAAACTAATAGAAACTTAGACCAACCACAGACTCACACTGAGTTAAAGAATTCAGCACATGCTGATAAAAAAAGATGATCAGTTGTTAAGTTTTAGCCAGGGAAACATGATAACTAATTCTATTCCTTTTTCAGATTGAATATTTAAGTTCTATATACAAGGAGTTAAATGTCAAATTAATACCATAACAGTTCTAGGAATTTAGTCTAGTGAACAACATATTAATCAAAATGAACAAAGATTGCAAGGAGTGAGTCTCTGATAAGTTACACTGCCATTGTCTTTCCATGACCGATGTCTCCATCAACTACTTGTAGTCCCATGAGCTGCATATATACAAATGGTGATGCATTTGGAATCGAAATGAAAAAAATCTGTTTATCATATATTTCAATTACTCATTTATCATACTCACATATGAGCCACCCAGGATTTGCTCGAAAACGCAGGAAATTAATCAAATAATCTCAGCAAAGCCTTGATGGGATATCTAAATCATATGTTTCATCGTTGTTGTTAGAATGATAAGAATTGATGTTCAACAACTAATCTCACAAAGTATGCACTTTTTAGGTAAAGGCACAATTATATGTCAATCAAAGCCACATAAACAAATGCGCAAATATGAGTACTGATTCTCCATTTTACATTCATGGTCTCAAACCAAACATAATGCATTAGAACTTTAATAATGTTTCACAACTTTTAGAAACAAATTTATCCTTCAAAAAATTTAACAATTATAGAAAACAAATATTAGTTTAGCCCTAAAAACATAAAATATCAAATTGAAGCAAGTTCACACAATTTACCTGAATCGGCAGCATTACCGAACAATCTTAGGTCACTACGTCAGATATTCGATGGTGAAAGCTCTGTTCTCTCCTTTGTTTGCACTCGCTCTGTTGTCAATGACCTCAACCTAGGAGATAGAGTGAGATCTGAATTGTGAGTGAACACCGAGCAATGTTAGGCTACTACTGTGGGCTGTGGATAATCAACAGTGGAAACTCTACTCTCGTCCATCATTCGTGCCGTCACCGTCGCCGTCGCCACCATCGCCGCCGATGTCGTCCCGAAAATCATTTGAGAGTCGATACGGCTAAGTGTTCCTTTTCAGACTAATTTAATATTTAAGAAATTATTTTGATTTAAAACGACCATACAAATATACTCTTTTTATATTTTAACTGTATATCTAATACTAATAGGACGCTTAATAAAATTATGTCCTAATAAAAGTGTTTCGATAGGCTGATTTTGTTGTAGTGCTGCTTAAACTAGGAAATAATAAATTAAAGCAAATATATAGGTTTATTCAAAATTCTCCACTAAATCAACTGGAACATAATATAACGAATGAAACATAATATTGGAATTAAAGTTAGAAATTAAAAGATTCAAAATCTTTGAAAAAGATAAACATAAGAAGTATCAAAATAAGTTAGATAAGTTGCATTCAAAAGACTCTAAAAATCAGAATCAGCTAAGTGTCCTTCAAGCATATATCTGTTAATACTATGATCATAAGATAAAACCCTTTGATAGGCTAATAAAACAAGAAGGAAACAATTTCTTGGTGAAAACTAGGGTTATAACTAAGCCTATTACAAAAACGTCAATAACTAGTGAACAAACATATACAATAGATTTCAAGCAGCCGGAGCATAATCATAGTCTCCATCGTCGTCTCCATCTCCTTCGTGTATAACTTTAGTCGGACGATGACTATATGCTTCACCGGAGAATCTTTCACTATCATGAAAAACATTCTCATAAATCGAGTTAATGTAGCTCATGGATAGAGTAGACATTTTTCTCTTCAAACTAACTTAGAGAGAGAGAGTAGTGGGTTTAGGAAGCTAGTATGAACTTTGGTGATCTGAGAATTTAAAGAGCATAGATGCATGTTTATATAAGCTTCTGAAAAAGGTGAAATTTTGCAAGACATAGTTTGGCGTAAGGTATGCACGTGGTGGAAGTGTATATGTAATGGAAGGGCTTATGTTGCTGACACGTGGCTCCAGATTTGTCCACGTTGGCATCCCATTGTCAGGTTGGAATTTGTGGCTGTATGTTCTATATCCTAGTAGCACTAGTCATTGCAAATGTGCGTCTACTTTATATCTTTTTGACTTTGTTTTGTTCTTTCCTTTTGAGGATTAATTATGATGAAACTATTTTACAAACCTTATTTGTTAGACAGGTTAGCTTACATAAAGATTGAGTTCTGAAAATTGGATTTATTTATGAATAGTAAGGTTTCGTCTCGCATAATATTTATGAGTCAGACTCATATAAGATTTTGTATTTATCTTTTTTTAAATTGTTTTGAAAGAAATAGATAATGATTTTTGTTTCTTCAAATTAATCTTCACGGCCAAGTTTTTCTAGCAATTAGTATGTTTCTGATCATTAGGCATAGCTGAGATATAAAGCAGGGTGTAAGATACTGCTCATTTAGGCAATATTTTGGTATAAATTTAGAATGGTTCTTCGTTGAGTTGCTGTAAAACAATAAACAATTTGAATATGATATAAATTGTGTGATGTTGTGCACCTACTCAGGCAAAAGATTGGATTTTAAAAGAGCCAAAGGAACGAATCAATTGACTACCCTATTAATATTAATTAATAGGGTTAATTTCAATTTTGGTCCTATATATAAGTGTTGGTCTCAAGTGGTCAGAGATTCAAAGGGGGTGAATGAACCTCTATCAAATTTTGACTTTTAAAACTTTTTGTGTTAATAGGTTACTGATTCTACTGAGAATGCAGTAACCTCTCGATTCAAAAACCTGACAGTATGTTGTATCAGGTTTCTGTCTCAGTATCACAGTATGCAGCGGGATAAACTTAAATAGAGTTTTCTTTGAAAAATAATTTCCTTTTCACAAATATGCTTTTAGCAGAAACCTTTTGCAGAATGTTGATGATGTATGCAGGATATATCAATGCAATGCAGCAGGTATAAAAAGCAGTAAACACTTATGGCTTATAATGGTTTGAAGGTGGTGTAATCCTTCCACGTCCACTCTACTTCTTCATTGAGTAGGAACTTCGTTAGGTCAGTTTGATTTACAAAACTCTGCTTTACAAACCTCTTCCTACAAAGTCAACCTACTAGAATCAACAGATACCTAGACACTATCCCACACATGGTACAATAACTCACACAGAGTTATAAGCCTACACAAGACTTAGACACTTAGTGAGGATCAACTCCTTCTAGCTAAGGACACAAAACTAAAACAACCTAGCACACAACAAATGGTTAAAAAGTATATATTTTTTTCAACTTGTGCAGCTTGAAGACAGTCTTGAACTTGAAAGCTCGAGTGCTTGAATGACTGTTTCAGAGGTTGAGTGACTGAACTTGGAAAGCTTAAGAATAGCTTGAAAGTTGATAGCACAAGAAAAATAGAATGCTCAGTAGTTCAATAGTCTTCACAGTCACTCCTTCCTCCTATTTATATTAGTAGAAAAATACCCGTTGAAGAGAGACATTGTCCTTGTAGAAATTCAAATTTGATCTTTAAATCTTTTGCAATTAATGCACCTGTAAAAACTAGGTACAAGACCTCGTCCTTCTCTGATACGTATTAATGGCGCCACTCCTCGACTACAGTTTTTTTTTGCAGAGCCGCGGGTCCAGGTGTCACCACCTCATTGGCTTGACACTAATTTCTATCTACTGGTAACTTGGACATGAACTAATCCTTGTACAACACCAGAATATACCTCGAATAGCTTTGAAAAGATAGAAAGGACTTACAGCTTGCAGTATCTGCTTACAGTTCTGTGCCAGCTTTTTGATCTGCGTCAGCTTCCTGTTTCAGAACAACTACCTGTTCCTAAAACCTGTAGTCAGCTTCCTATCTGCGATAGCTTCCTGATTCTGAACAGCTTCCTATTCCAAAATTTTGCAGTCAACTTTTTGTCTTCCATACTGCTTCCTGTTATGCTGCTTATTGGTCCAGCTTCCTGATCCTACTTTCTTCTTCAGCTTACTGACTTTTTTTACTGAAAGATAGTCTTCGAAACCTCTTCACATCCAGGATCCTACTAGACTCAGTATATGCTATTTTCTGGTATATAAAACTCTACAAAACAAGACTTAACAAGTCTATCTAAACAACCAGAATTCCACTTTAAAATGTGGAAAATGGGTACTCTAACTTTCTAACCAAAGTTACATTGTCTCATCAAAACCTATCAGAAATATCCCAACAATAAGATCTTTTCCATTTTTTGATAACCAATTATACGTTTTTCAGTTTTGGTCCTCTATGTTTTTACTTTTTCCTATTTCAATTAAGTTTTCCAATTTTGGTTCTATATGTTTTATTTTTTTTCCAATTTCAGTCCAATTTTGGTTGGAATTCTCAAAATTGCCGATGTCGCGTGAAATATTCTGGCGGCCATCCGACCAAAAGTGGATTGAATTTGGAAAAAATTGAAACATAGAGAACATCAATTGGAAAACTTGACTGAAATTGGAAAAAAATTGAAAGATTTAAAACCAAAATTGGAAAATATTAAAACATATATGACCAAAATTGAAAAACGTATACTTAATTGTCCAAAAATGAAAAGAGTTTTACATACAAAACTAAAATTGAAATTGACCCTAATTAATAAGGTAAGCTTCCAAAGATCCTTTCTTCAGTGGCACCTCTAATTTGGAGTTAATTATAACCTTTTAATGGTATATATATATATATATATATATATGTGTGTGTGTGGGTGTAAATAACGATTTAAATTGAAGTTATTTTGAATCCGCAACATAGATATACAATTTAAAATTATAACACCGTTAGCAATAAATTAAAATATATTTTCCTTTAACAAGTGGTTAAGTTTCAGGATTTTGTGGACACAAAAACTTATATGAGACCATCTCACATAAAACTTTACGTGAGACGAAAACATTAACCATGTTAAATGAGTTAACCTGCTTTTACTGATTCATGTGGACTTCATTTTACATAAGGTAAAATGAAGTATATGAGTTTATTATTTTTTTGCGTTATAAATTATGGGTTCTGGTAATTTCGGACTTTAAGTGTCGGGGTCGGCAATTTAGGACAATAACTTTTTGGGTTTCATGAATTTTGTCCAATTTCAGCTCGAATCGTTCAATTAGACTAAAATTGCACGTGAATTGCACGTGAGCTCGCTAATTCAGGTTGTTCTTTCTATTATGTTCTTTTAAATTGAGCTTATTATTGATGTGGACTCCCTATCATTAAATTGAATTGAAATTAAAATATGCTGACGGTCCAAGTAATTCCACGGCCTAGTTCATTCACATTATGTGTTTTAGGTTCCGTTCATGAGCTAGGTTTTGGTTTACAAGGAGTTTCTCTGTTAAAAGTATTGTTAAATACAAATAACCAAAACAAAAAAATTACAATCAACAGTTAATGAAACATACACTTTTTTTTAAAATATATTTTAAGAGAAAATCAGATACGTTGATTAATTACGTGAACAAGAAAATAAATCATACATATATGATCATAAATTATTCATGATAATTCCCTGTCAAATTTTATTCACATATTGATAGAGCACGCATATGATCCCCTTTGAGTAGGACTAACTTCAAGAAAGAAGCAGAATTGAAGGACTTTTATTTCCCTAATAAAACATATATAAATTCCCATTTTCATTGATAAAATCACATTTAAATACACATATTTAATCATTGGAAGGAATAACAACATCATCAAGGGTATGTTTGTTTGGAGACTCATGAGTCAGAATTATCAAAATCTCACATCTTTATTTGTTAGGAGATTTAAATTAGGATTATAAAATCCATTCAAATGCTACTTTATTTAAAGAAAACATAATAATTAACCCTACACTCTAACCTATTAATACACAAATTTCAATACACACCTAAATTTCTACTATTACAATCATCAAATCATTACTATTACATCAACTAATAATATATAATAATATACTTACTAATTTTTCCAGCATTAATTTGACATCTACAGTAATAATCCTACCCTATAAAGTCTCATAACAAACACATATTTTAACTATTCACCTTTTTTTACAAATCTTAGGATTTCAAATTCAGATTTCCCCAATCCTACATAATTTCCAAACAAACATATCCTAATCTATATTGTCCACCACCAAAACAAATAGGGTTTTTTCAAAACTCGTTTGAGCTGTGAAGCCCAAATTCTCCATCCAAGTCAATTGGGTTGTACGAATAAGTCCACATCACAGATTTCCTGAATGAGTATAAAGCCATATAAAACATAATATTTGAATTAAAGGTAGAAGTTAAATAGAAAAAGATAGCCATAAAAAGTATCATCGAAATAAGTTAGATAAATTGTATTCAAAAGACCCTAAAAATAAGAATCAGCTAAGTGTCCTTCAAACATACTATGATGATAAGATAAAACCCTTAGGCTAATATAACATCAAGGACACATACCCTAACTCTCTCACGGTGAAAACTAATTAGGTAACTCTCTATTACAAAAACGTCAACAACTTGTGACTAGACATAATATACGAGAGTTTTCAAGCAGCCGGGGCATAATCATAGTCTCCATCATCGTCTCCATCTCCTTCGTGTATAACTGTAGTCGGACAATGATTCTATACTTCACCGGAGAATCTTTCACTATCATGAAAAACATTCTCATAAAATGAGTTAATGTAGCTCATGGATAGAATAGACATTTTTCTCTTCAAACTAACTTAGAGAGAGAGAGAGAGTAGTGGGGTTTAGGAAGCTAGTATGAACTTTGGTGATCTGAGAATTTAAAGAGCATAGATGCATGTTTATATAAGCTTTTGAAAAAGGTGAAATTCTGGTAGACATAATTTGGCGTAAGGTATGCACGTGGTGGAAGTGTATATGTAATGGAAGGCCTTATGTTTCTGACACGTGGCCCCTCATTTGTCCACCTTGGCATTCCATTCTCAGGTTGGTATTTGTGGCTGTATGTTCTATATCCTGGTAGGACTAGTTATTGGAAATGCGAGAGCACTCCTATTTTCTTCTTTTCTTTTTATAAATTTAAAAATCAAATTTGGTGAGATGGATCAACCAAAAAAAAAAATTGAAATAGAATACTGAAAATTGAGTTGATTTGTGACTAGCAGAACTCTTTATCACATGATAATTATATCGAGTTTATTATTATTTTTTTCTGTAATTTAGGGGGTCTGGCAATTTAGGATAAAAAAAATTTGGGCTGGTAATTTAAGATATTAAATTGTCGGGTCTTGTCAATTTTGTCCAATTCCAGCCCGAAATGCTCAATTGGGCTGAAATTGCACGTGATGCCCTTACTTTTAGGCTTTTCAGCCCAATTTCACTTAATTTCGCTTATGTGTAATAAAATTATATATGTGGCAATCTAAGTGGCATTAAAATTTACATGTCATTGTGCCACATAGAATCAAGGATGAAAATATCGATATCGCAAATGATATCGCAATCTTAATTTTACGGATATATCGATGGATATACCGATATCGCAAAAAAATTGAAAAAATGACGAATATCTTATTAAAATTTTGGAAATTTAATATGAAATTTTAGGGATTATTTTAACATATCATTACACATATATTCCACCAAAAATCACAATAAAATGAGTTGGTCTTGTGTGCACTTGGTGCACATGCAATTTGGGTCGACCCAATTTTTGACCCGGATCCGTGTATTTTTGAATTTTGCTTTTTTTTTTTTTTTGCTTCAGGTTGTGACCTTTATGTTGTAAATGTGTGACCTTTATGTTATAAATGTGTGACCTTTATGTACAACTATCATGACCTTTATGTACTGTAACTTAGAAAAAAAATGAAGATTTTCAATATAATTTGAACTGTACACCTTTATGTGATATCAATGCAACATTTATGTTATATTATGTCACATTTATGTACAAATATTCTGACTTTTATATAATATATAAAGATGCATAAAGGTCAGAATATTTGTACATAAAGGTGACATAATATAACATAAATGTCACATTAATATTACATAAAGGTACATTGTACAAATTGTGTTGAAAATCTTCATTTTTTTCCTAAGTTACAGTGCATAAAGGTAGAGATAGTTGTACATAAAGGTCACACATTTATAACGTAAAGGTCATACATTTATAACATAAAGGTCAGGACAAAAATTTGGAAAAAAAAAATTAAAAACTCGTGGATCCGGGTCGGATCGACCCAGTTTTTGACCCGGATCCGCGTGTTTTTTGAATTTTGCTTTTTTTTTTTTTTTTTTTTGCTTTAGGTTGTGACCTTTATGTTGTAAATGTGTGACCTTTATGTTATAAATGTGTGACTTTTATGTACAACTATCATGACCTTTATGTACTGTAACTTAGAAAAAAATGAAGATTTTTCCTAAGTTACAGTACATAAAGGTAAAGATAGTTGTACATAAAGGTCATACATTTATAACGTAAAGTTCATACATTTATAACAAAAGGTGGACAAAAATCTGGAAAAAAAAATAAAAAAAAATAAAAAACTCGCGGATTCGGGTCGGATCGACCCGGATTGCACAGATCTTAGATCCGTGCACCTGGTGCACAGGAGTTTTTGTGTAATAAAATAATATATTTAAAACTAACATATATATAATAAGCTTTATAAATATTGTACTTCATAAAAAAAACTGACAATATATTACATAATACAATACAAAATTACTAAAATTACATGATACAATACATTAGAATAAAAAAGATAGACCTATGTGGTTCAAACATAGTAGATGGAATATCATATTTGTCCAGACAGTACTGATACCAACTTATCACATTAGAGTACTCATGGATATAGTTATGCACATGTCATTCATAAGTTTCTCTATTTCGCCCAACTGTTCCACCATGAATTTAGATAGAGTATACTAATCCAATCATATTGTTGATACTCATTTTGATCTCCATACGACATTTCTTGAGGAGGTGGGTGATGAAAAACATTTTGAGTACTCCATCCAAATTGTGAACTTTCAAAGGTGTCAGGAACATATTAATATATTTTTTCTACTATCAAACAAAATACACAATACAAAGTAAAAAAAAAATCACATTTTTCAATTTTTTGAATCAAAATCGTGAATTTTGATATATATATATATATATGATAATTTGCGATATATCCGCGATATTTCCCGATATCGATATCGATAACGATAATTTGCGATATTTTGCGATAATTTCCGAATTTTTTTTTAAGCATGCATAAACAAAACTGTGTAAAGATCATTTTTTACACATTATTAATAGAAGATCAATCACTTAGAATATCCCTATCATAATTCATTGTCTTTATCTTTGAGATTTATACATTCAAAAAGAGAATATTTTCTTTATCGTTTATAACATGGACCGTTTAAAACTTATAGAAGTTGGCACCGTCTCTTTAACGACCTCAACTGCCAACAATGTATGTAGTTTACGTAGTGAATTTTGAAATCAACAAGATTCATGTGTAGTTTAATGCATTTAGTTTATTAAATGTGTATTTTCAAATCAACAAGATTCATTTTCTGTACAATTTATGGTACATAGCATCATAATTAATATTCTTTAGTGAGCAGTTTGAATTTCCACTTCTATATATTGCCATTTATATATTTTTCTTCTCAAATATATTCTACATGTATAACATGATATGATTAAAGATGCAGTTGTAGTGTGTAAATTATAATTAAATATAATCTTTAATTTCCTTTTTCATTTTAAGCACATAGGAATTAAAAATTGCATAGTTGTGAATCATAATGTTTTTTCTTTTTTAGTTTTCTTTTCTGTTTTCCATTTTTTTTTTTTTAGACAGTGGTCCTAAATGAAACAAATTGTTATCTAGAAAACATTAATATCAAGAAAGCAAATAGCTAGGTTTATTCAAAACTGATTCACACTGAGCGAGTATATATAACTGATAAAACATAATATTTGAATTAAAGGTGTAGAAGTTAAATAGAAATAGATATAACCATAAAAAGTATAAATATAAGTTAGATATATAAATTGCATTCAAAAGACCCTAAAATTAAGAATCAGCTAAGTGTCCTTCAAACATATGTATGTTAAAAATGCGATGATAAGATAACACTCTTATAAAACATGAAGGACACATACTCTAACTCTCTTGGTGTGTTCACTAAGGAAACTCTCTATTACAAAAAACGTCAATAACATCTTGTATGTGACCAGACATAGTTTTCAAGCAGCCGGGGCATAATCATAATCTCCATCGTCGTCTCCATCTCCTTCATGTACAACTGCAGTCGAACGATGACTATATACTTCACCGGAGAATCTTTCACTATCATGAAAACCATTCTCATAAAATGAGTTAATGTAGCTCATCATGGACAGAAAAGACATTTTTCTTTTCAAACTTTTGAGAGAGAGAGAGTATTGAGTAAGAACTTTGATGGTCTGAGAATTTAAAGAGCATAGATGCATGTTTATATAAGCTTCTGAAAAAGGTAAGATTCTGTTGGACATAATTTGGCGTAAGGTATGCATGTGGTGGATGTGTTTATGCAATGGAAGGGCTTATGTTGCTGACACGTGGCTCCTCATTTGTCCACGTTGGCATTCCATTCTCAGGATGGAATTTGTGGCTGTATGTTCTATATACTAGCTAGTTAATTATTGGAAATGTGTGTGTCTACTTTATACCGTTTGGTTTTCTTTTCTTTTTCCCCATTTTGAAGACATTTAATGACAACATTTTGCAAATTTAATTTAGTGGAACGTAAAATATGTAAAATAGAGATTGAAATTGATTTCATTTGTGGATGATAGATTTACGCCTTATATAATATTGTATGATCAATGAATATCGTTTTAGATAAAATTTTATATAAGGGATTTTATTAATATAGACCCCAAAAGATAAGTTAACTATCAATACCGAATATGAAAGATTAATCTTATTAATCCAAAGGTTTGAATGATTTGAAACTATCAAATTAAGATTGCAATAGTTGGAGTTAACTTTTCTCAATCAGGCATTATCTCATTATCTTTCCATAGCTGATGTGACTGTCAAATTACATTGATGTGTCAATTGAAAATTGAAAATTAAATGAAATATTAATGATTTAGAACAGTAACTTATGGTCATTCACCATTTTGAAACATTATCTTTTGGGGCTTTGAAATTGAGACACTATCTTTCAAAAATGGACGAATTTAGGACAAATCAACCCTAATCAACGAATTTCGGGCTAATTGGCACGCTAAAGTCACGTGCCTTACTTAGTTCGAGCTTCTCGCTGATGTGGCGTGCTATGATCTATCAATATATTACACTTGTAAACATCAAATATTATCATGCAGATATTTATTTGATAAATATACCAAATATTATCATGCAAATATTTGTTTGATATATATTATTAAACAAAAATCAATATCGTAAAATATGGATATTAAATATTGAATACAATATTGTAAAATATCAATATTGATTGATATATATTACTGGACAAAAATTAATATCGCAAAAAGTGCAAAGATATCAATAATATATTACACTTGTAAATTTATTAATATTATCATGCATATATTTGTTCGATGTATATTATTGGACAAAAATCAATATCGCTAAATATATTGAATACAATATACCAAAATATCAATATTGATTGATATATTATTGGACAACAATTAATATCTCAAAAAGTGTAAAAATATCTACATTATGATATAGATATTTGTTCCATATATATTATTGGACAAAAATCAATATTACAAAATATCGATATTATATATGAGATATATTAAATAAATATTTGCATGATAATATTGATATCTTTACAAGCGTCAAGAGTGATTTGGTAGCCAAGTGAGATATGGGAAGAGAATGAGATTAACGCCTAAGTTAACGTTGTTTTATTTTAAAATCTTAATCTGATAGTTTCAATCTTTCATACCCAGAATTGATAAGATTTATCTTTTATACCCCCATTGATATTTTACTTATGTTTTGGGGTTTGAATCGATAAAATCCCTTTATATAATAATCTTTTTTTTTTAATTGCTTTGAAATAAACAGATAGTAAATATTGTTTCTTCAAATTAATCTTCTTATATGGCCAAGTTTTTCTACCAATTGTACCTAATATAATTAGGTGCAAAAGAGAATTCTTATCAACTCATGAACATACTTATTAGCTAATTTAGATACAAATTTGATTTGGAAAAAAGGTTATTGTAAAAGAATGTGATAATAGTCCTTAATTATACTCCAAAATTCTGAAAAGTCTTCACTTGGACAATTATTCGTGTCTGTTACCTCATCACAATCTGTCTCAATCAATTCTCTCTTCCAATTCAAATGGCATATCCTGCAAAGAGGCTCAAGATCATTAATTTAGTTTGAACTTTGTCATCTAAACTTCAAACAAAATATTTTCTTATTTATGATATTAGGCACCTACATCTTAACTTAATAGTTTCTACATCTTAACATAAAAAATAGAGGAAAGTATTCAATTTACCATGAAAAATATAATCATTTATATTTTTTACCATGATATATAATAGTGTTGAAATTTATACCACAAAATATAATAGTATGCCACTTTCTACCACAATTTTTGTCAAAGTCAACTATGATGAAATGACAATTAATATAAATTTTTTTTTTGTGAAGTAGAATTACACGTGTAGTGCTAGGGTTGCAACTTTGAATTTGGCAATGCAAGAATTAATTTGGCCATGCAAGAATTCAATTAGAAGGGCACATGTAGTGCTAGGGTTGCACCTATTATTTTGCCCATGCAAGTATTAATTTGGCATGCAACTATTCAACCTAATTTTTTGTTTTTTTTGTTCTCATTTTTTATTGTTGGGTTCATTGCATTTGTATATGCACGTGTTTTAATTTTATTGTGCAACTACGAGTCACTATTACATCAATTTTTTTTGTTTTTTTCTTCTCATTATTTACTGTGAATTCACTTTATACTGTGAATTCACATGCAATTTTCCTGTGTTTTCTCCATCTATATATGTTGATAATTTCCGTAAGAAATTATCATACAACATTCTGAAGAACAAATTATCTGTAAAAAAAATTCGACGTTTTGGCTCTTGGAAGATTGGAAGAAATATCATTGAAATCAGAAAGGTATGTTCAATATCGTTGAATCCTAATTTATGTACGGATTAGGTTTAATTTATTTTAATATATGCTTGAATTCATGTTTGGAATGTTGAATTAGGGTATAATCTTGCATTTGATAGGGTTAATTTGTTTGAATTTTTTTTTGAATTCATTTTTGAACCGGTTAAAACGGGCATAATCGATGTTTAGGGTTTCGATTTTTATAGTGTTAAACGTGATTATGGGGATTTATCACGTTTAACCCTATAATTATAGTGTTAAACGTGATTAAAAGTCGAAATATATTTTATAGTGTTAAACGTGAATATTTCTACTTTTATTCACGTTTAACCCTATAAATTATAGGGTTAAACGTGAATAAATTGTAAATTCACGTTTAACACTGTAAAATTCGTGAATAAAAGTAGAAATATTCACGTTTAACACTGTAAAATTCGGATTTTACAGTGTTAAACGTGAATTTACAATTTATTCACGTTTAACCCTATAATTTATAGGGTTAAACGTGAATAAAAGTAGAAATATTCACGTTTAACCCTATAGGGCCAAGAAAACTCGGCAGCTGCCGAGGAGCACCCGCCGAGCTGCCAAGAAGCTGTCGAGGCCGCCGAGATTTTCACCCGACGCCGGGTGCGCGCGCTTGCACACGTGCGCCCCGTCGTGTTTTCGATCGGATGTCCGTTTTTTTTTCCGTCGGACGTCATCATCGAGAGTTGCCGACGAGAAGTCTATGACCGAGGGTCGTGGGCCCGGTCAAAGTCAACCCTTTGACCAAAATTACCAAAATACCCCTAAACTTAAAACGCCCCGTTTGAGCTCATTCTTTTTTCGTTGTCACCCAAATTTCATCCTCTATCATCTTAGCATTCTAGACTGAATTTTCAATCTCGTTTCTGAACTGATCTTTAGGTCTCTATGGAATCTCGCGTCTGATTTCGAAGTAATTTATTAATTTTAGTAATCCCCCTTTAATAATTTATTACTAATGTTAATAATTAATTTTTTTAATTTATTGAGAACCAACATTTGATTGTAGATCTAATTTTATTTAAACGATCATTTATTATGTTTGGACAATAAAATCCACTATTAATTATTTAGTTTGTTGATAAGAAAATTATTATGGACCTATTGTTTGTTTCTCAATTGTTATAATATCTCGTTGCAACATTGAAATATTTAGTTGTTTTTTTTAGTTTATTTGTTATTTATTATGTGTTTTATGGTACTGACAATCCTGTAAATTTTTTTTTTCAGTGTCCATAAAAAAAATGGCAATTGAAGTTATTGTATGGTATGGAGGCTACTGGGAAGGTTTAGAATACACCAACGGTTTTGAAGAGGTCATTCACCTTCGTGAAAGAACCCTATATGATTTAATGTCCTCCATTCATGAAGTTATCCGTGCCGACATGACGCAGTGGGGATATGTGATTCACTCACTAATTGAAACTGACAGGAGGGTGAAGAAGATAAAAATAAAGAATACAACCGTTTTGCAACGAATATTATCAGTGATCGGTGAGGCTCTTGTTGTTTTTGTTACCCTGACGAGGTTAGACGTTGGACAATCCGATATTGTCGTGTCTCCAGAGCCTGAAAGTACATCACATGCAGGGGGATCGTCTTGCCACGATCATCCAGAAGACACCATCACGACGGATGACCAAAGTCACCGGTGTGGTGAAATTAGTGTTCCGTTTTCTTCTAGCTACACGGATCCGCAGTCTTATATGTACACCGACCAAAGAAATCCCTATTTTGGTTCTGTTCCCCTCGGACTCCAATCCGATGATGGATTTCAGGCCAGATGGGGAATACCCAATGAAAATGACAGTAGTCGGTTTGGGAGTTCTTCGGGGATGCAGTGGGACCCTTCACCACCGGAACATGATCGAAATGATTTCGGTGGCAGACTTGATTTAAACAGCACCCCTGCACGGGTCGGACAAGAAGGTGTGCAATCACGTGGAGCATTTGATGAAACGGGTCGTGATCCAACACCAGATCATGAAGATGATGATCCAAGTGGTAATCCTGCACTCTTGATTAGTTCATTTCATTTTGATTGTATTGAATTCATCGGTTGTATTATTTCTGAATCATGTCTACCTGTATGTAGGTTCGGACAATGCAGTTGACGATTTCGAATTAAATACTGATCAAGAGAATGCTTTGAATGCTGAACAGCGAGAGGAGCATGAGCAATTTTGTACGTACATATTAAGACCGCAATGGTCTATCCCCGATATGTGGGAAATCGAGTTACCCAATGAAGGGGAGTTCGAGGGGGGTGAGCAAGTTACACACGTTTTACAAAAAGGGAACACATTCCTCAATAAAAAGGAAGTGCAGACAGTTGTAGGCCAACATCATCTGGAAAATCAGGTAGAGTATCGCGTGACCCATTCTGATAGACACAGATGGTTTGTGAGTTGTAGGCAAGAAGATTGTCCTTTCACCCTCCATGCAACCGAGAAATATGACATTTGGACAATCTCAAAGAGTGTCTTGCAACATACTTGCACGTCGTATCTGAATCGTAGTGCTCCACGATGACTTTCTTCTGTTTTTATCGGTGAGTACTACGCGGACACACTTCGGAGGGAGAGATCGACTATCAGACCCAGTGGGATCATTGACGAAATGCAACGGCGACATGGTTTGACGGTAAGTTATAAGTCCGCGCTAAAGGCAAAACATCATGCAATGTTCCTCGCGTACGGTGATCCGAAGAAGTCATTTTGGAATCTTCCATCGTACTTGCATGTTTTGAAGGAGACGAATCCTGGTACTTACACAGCCTTGGAAATCGACTCGAACGGAAAATTCAAATACGTGTTTTATGCATTGACCGCCTCAATTATGGGATTTGTAAGATATTCACGGCCGGTAATTGTGGTGGATGAGTGTCACTTGAAAGGTTTGTATAAGGGAATTGGATTTGTTGATGTTACTTTGGATGGAAACAATCAAATATTTCAGCTCGCGGTTGGCGTGGGAAACGTTGAGAACGATGCATCTTGGACATGGTTTTTGGAAAATGTCCGTGCAGCTTTTGGATGCCCAGAGCAGCTACTCATTGTGTCCAATCAGCATCGTAGCATTGAAAATGCCATAAAAGGTGCATACCCAGAGGCAACCCAAGGACTGTGTTGCTACCATCTTCAATGAAATTTAGCGAGGTATGGAGCACATTTGGTTGGAATTTTCAAGAGGGCTGTCTATTGTTATGACCGTGACGAGTTCGAGAGGTACGTTACAAAACCTATTTATTATCAGTGATTTACTCGAATCACCTATACACATGCACTATTATACGTTATTTTTTTTGACTTTATTTGGCAATTTATTTTTTCAGGTACATGAACAAGCTAAATGAATTACAGGTCCAGGGTGCACTCAATTCATTGAAGGAAGTAGGAATCAACAGATGGTCGTGCGTGCACTGCCCGGTCAGAAGGTTCAACTTCATGACATCGAATGCTGCAGAGACGTGGAATGCTCGACTCCTGTGGGTGCGGAGGCTTCCGGTTTGTTCGTTTCTGGAAGGTGCTCGAAAGATAATTGAGAAGTGGTTTTACGAAAGAAGAACGACTGCTCAAAATAGAGAAGAAATTCTAACAAGTGTGATACACGATCGACTTATCGATTATATAAGACTTGGACGACATATGAATGTGGATAGGCTTGGACGCCGTAAATTCAAGGTCACAGACCGTCAAAGAATTTTTACCGTTGACCTCAATTTGAATGAGTGTACATGTTCCCTCTTCCAGCTGGACTTGATATCATGTTCGCACGCATGTGCCACCATCAGGTAGCTGATTGACCATAAAATATTTTTTCAAGTATATCAACTGTTTAAATTTGACATTATGTTGGCCACTAAACATAACAAAAAAAAATTCCTCCTCGCAGGCTCACAAATGAATCGGTGACTGAATACGCGTCTGCCTACTACACTACAATGTCGCTGAGGGGGATGTGGGCCGGTGATGTTAACCCTGTGCCCAAAGCACAAGATTGGATCGTGTCATCCGATGTTCGGGATGTTCTATGTCGGGCCCCTGATAAACTAAAACAGGCTGGTCGACCCAAAGGTAAGCGAATTCCATCAACGGGTGAGTTTTCAGGGCGAAGAAGAGAGAGAGGGCCATGTGGTCGTTGCGGTGGTTCGGGTCACAATATAGTCAGATGCCCAGAAAACGTCGTGCCCATACCTGAACAGGAAGGGGAAGAGGGATTCGGTAACGAAAATACATCTGCAGGGCATCCGTAAGTTAGGACGAGAAGATATAAAAAATGCAGTTTGTGTCAGTCTGAAGAACATACAAAAAGGAAGTGTCATCTCTATCGAATCAATCCTTCACCAGATGGATAGCTTGTTAGGCTTTTACAACAGGGTATAATTAAGTGTCGGTTTGCTTCGTGATTATCATGTAATTTGAATTTGGTTTTCAATTCACATTTGTCACGATACATGAAGATATGCAGATTTTCATATAATACTTTTTGATACCCTAAAATGTGTGTGCCAACACTTATAGATAATTTCAATCAGATGTTAGAATGAGAAATCAGTAAATTTAATGTTGTTCAGGATCCACAATTACAAAATAAATGAAACTAAAGATGAGAAGTGTATCATTCAATAGATGGATTGTCGGACCACAATATCTATTTGTCACCGGTGATGCACTAACCATCCAAGAAATCGAGCGCCACTGTGTCTCCATCAGTGCTCCATCTGTAGATGTCGAGACCCATCCGACGCCTAATCCTGTCTACACCATCGACTAAATAGGGTCTAGGCCACGTGCGAGTCAGACAACCCTCGATGGACATCAATGCAAATATAGCGCACGAACTGTTGTCGTTCTGTACAAACAACGTGCCTCATCTCCTACGTAGAGCTGATACTCAGGTGGGATTGGGAAAGCTTCATAGTTCTCCTCTCGTCGTTTGTCGTTGAAGGACACGTACTCGAGAAGGGGAGGGAGAACACGACGGAGAGGCAGTGTCTGCACCAAGCGGGTTCTTTCCTTGCTCTTGTTGTAAGTGTGCAACATGCTATCATAGAGTACAACACGTCCTTGGCTCAGTTGAATCTCACACGCGACCCAATGTTGGTTGATGTTAATCACCGTCAGTATCTGCAGTAATTTAATGACATATAAACGTATCTGAACTGATCGCGATTCAACGTAGGTTATGTTCAAAATCGGTGAAATATAATGTGCTTGATATAAATTACACTTACACTGTCGACGTCCCTCCACCAAGGTCTAATGCGCCCCCATCTAGGATGTGTACCTCTGACGTAGGGCATCAACAACTCCAAAGATGTAGCTGGAAAGTTCTCCCTCTTGACAGACGTTACGTTTTTTTTGTGTTCTGGCTCACCAGCATGCGCCTCCTCAAAAACAACCTTGCATTTTTCCTAAAGAAGTCATTGCATTTAATTGTTAGTACTATGTCAATGGATAATAAATAATTACAAAACTGAGTGAAAGAGCATTACAAAAAAATGTGTGTCCACTATGAGAAGCTTGCCAGCTAAAGCACGATCGCGTCTAACGCCGACGAACTTTGCATTTGTTTGAAGAATGCCGAGGTATGCATCAATCGGCTATAGCACAAGACCAAGCGTCAGTACTCTCACACCGTTTGCTCATATTCAAATAGTGAGCATATCTACATTTATGAACAAAGAGTTTGTAATAAAAATACACACCGTTTGCTCATATTCAAATAGTGAGCATATCTACATTTATGAACAAAGAGTTTGTAATAAAAATACATACCTGATAGTTGACGTCCACACCCGAGGCCACGAATGCACTGAAAAGTTCAGGTCCTACTGTGTAGCCGGTACCCACGTTAAGCCTGAAATTTTTACAGAAAATTTGATTAACACAATAAAGTCACTAAAAATTTCATTTGTATGTTGACGAGAGAGGGGACTCACTGTTCGGCATTAGAATCGGATGTCATGTATCTGTCGAACTCCTCCTTTGCGAGCAATCTGGGTCGTCTTTCATCCCGTATGAACGGGCTATGGACATACTTGCTCGGGACTCTCAATCTCACATTTCGGATGTCGGCACTCGTCTGAGGGATAGTTGACGATGAGCTCTCATATTCGGATCCTCCTGCTATGTCGGCCGGTGTGTAGGGTACCAGGGCACCACCAGCTGTAGAGGTCCCCAAATCAAACTGTACAACTGATATAACTCTATGAGATCCACCAGTGTCGGGGGGGCAACAGGAGTGCAGTCCAGGACAACATCCTCATGTGCACCCAGATCCTGCTGAAAAGGTGGATCCGATCGAAAGTAGGTGGACTCATAAAATCCGGATCCCCGGCCGCGATAATCTGGCTCACCCGGTGGATAAAACTGCTCGTGATACGAGGGCGCCTGCTGGTAGTAGTCCGCAATCCCTGACTGAATCATGTTCAGGATCTCCAACTCCAATCGTTCTATGTCCTCGCGTCGGCTCTCATCCAGGTGTCTGAAACTGTCATCGACATAGGCCCGCATCTCAGAGAACTGATCCCCAACGTAGTCTCTCATACTCATCATGCTTGTGTTCAGTTCTTCAAAGCTAGTGTTGAACATGTTCTTCAGCTCATCAAACATCTGTCCAACACCGGCTGGATCAAACTGCCCTGGATATGACGAACCTGGCTGGTCGGCCGTAGGAGATGCATGTGGAGGATGCACCAGCGACTGATGGTCATAGAATGTGTCGCGATGTTGTGTCTGATATGCTGTATAACCCTCATTCTGATAACCATCAGTATTGGAGGTGGGCAGCCAACCATCACGCTGGATCGGATTGTCATGCATATCTGATATAGGGACCTCCACGTAGTGGCATGCTCTACCCTGATAGTCCTCCTCGGTCTGATGCTCGGCCACACCATCGGTACCCTGCTCAGTGGCCGGTAAGTCGCGTTGAGCCGTCCGCCGAGAACTCTCCCCAGCCACCCGGGCCGAAAGCCTTGGTCGACCTCGACGGGTTTGTGTCGAAAGCTGAACCCCCTCTGTGAGATTATCGTCAATGTACTTCATGTATATCTGTCGAGTCTTTCGACTCTCGACCCTGAGAGTCTCGTAACACACAAGACCCTGTAGTAGTGGTAGTTACAATAAAACGAATTAGAAATAGCAGTAAGTACGTGGAAAGAAAGATAATTAAGCATATGTGTAAGCTAAGACCGAAATCAACATACCTCCTGATCTAGCTCACTCGAGACGTCGTCCAGTGGAAGTTTCGTCGACCACCTCAAAAGTCTCTGCAACACCTTGTGAGACTTCGAAAGACGCTTTCCAGCGTACACTCCAGTGTATGGAATCGCCTCGAAAGCCCATACCTACAAAGTTATAACAACAATTCACATTTGTAAGTACATTACATTTTGACATCAAAATTTGGAACCAAAAAAATTGACAACTAATACTAACCATTACTGCCAAAGAGAATCCGTAAAAGTGGTAGGCCGGGGGCCTGCTCGCAGTTGGGTCCGGCAGTGGCGAATGTAGCTGTCTGATTTTGTTCAGAAGGTGAAGATAAGAAATCTTACCCCATGGAAAGGTATCCCATCGCTCCTCGTCCTCCACCAAGTCCCAAACCCACGGGTCAACTGAAGTGGTCGCTTGGTCGACTCCGAGTAAAATGCTGTATAGGAGAATGATCTTAGCAATCTTCATCGTGTCAGCCCGATGAGATACGAACTCCTCCGTCCTAAATCTCCTCAGAAGAGCCGACACAGTAATCCTATCCCCGCCAGGGCTGACTCGATAAAACACACCATCAGACAGCTCAGGATGCTTTAGAACAGTCGGTTTGAAATCTGAGTCGCCAAACCGTAAACCCGTCACGAGGACGAACTCTCTTCTTGAGAACCGACATAGACGACGGTCCCCACCTATATGGAACCACACTTCATCGGCGGGGGTTTGAGGCCCACGCACCTCACGTGACGTAAGGGCGTGCAGAAAGCTCTTGCAACTATCAGGCTCACTAGCCCAACGCAAGAAATGGCCGAAACAACTGTTCTCAAATTCAGCCACACATTCAGTGTCAGTTTTCTATAAGACAGCCTTTATGTAGTCGAGTACTCTAACACGAGTGTACGAGTTAATGTAGGCCTGTTTCGTCTAATAATCCTCACGTACCCAATAGACCTGTAAAAAACCAAAAAAAATTCATATTAATTAATAAATTACTAAACAGATTGAAAGAACACAAGCGAATATATGACTTAACTATCTGGCTAGAAAATCAACATGTGAATCTTATAAAGCTGGGTGTTTTAGTTATTCAAATTAGTTGAGCTAGATAAAACGGAGATTACTGAATTACCAAAAAAAAAAAAAGGAAAACGGGGACTATTAAATTGAAACGAAATTGTAAGTCTCACAACCATTTAGTTTATGTTGTAGTACTTTTTTTGGTGGATTATTTACAGCAGATGAATATGAGGATTATTACAGATGGATTAGGAAATTATTTGGTAGTAAGTGTTGATTATTAAACGGATAGTATAGAAATTTCAAAGAATATTCAGCGGGGATTAAGATATTTTGACAACACCTAATTAAGAAAGTAGGATTATTAAAGGGGATAAACCAAAATTATCTAGCTATTATTTTAGATGGAATAATAAATTATTTGGTATTCAGTGTAGATTATTAAACGGAGATTATAAAAATGGACTAAAATTATTCAACGGAGCTTAGAATATAATGTTGCGTTACATATGAGATGGGGATTATTAAAGACGACTATTTTTTTATAATCTACCTAATATTAAAGAGAATTTGGAAATTATTTGGCATTAAGTGTTGATTATGAAACGGAGATTTAACTGAGCCAAGGACATGGTGTATATTTTGATATTATAGAGGATGAAATTTAGGTCACAACGAAAAAAAGAATGAGCTCAATCGGAGTTGAAACGAGCTCAAACGGGGCGTTTTAAGTTTAGGGGTATTTTGGTAATTTTGGTCAAAGGGTTGACTTTGACCGGGCCCACGACCCTCGGTCACAGACTTCTCGTCGGCAGCCCTCAATGATGACGTCCGACGGAAAATAAAAAATGGGCTTCCGATCGAAAAAACGACGGGGCGCACGCGTGCAAGCGCGCACCCGGCGTCGGGTGAAAATCTAGGCGGCCTCGGCAGCTCGGCGTGTGCTCCTCGGCAGCTGCCGAGTTTTCTCGGCGCTAGGGGTTAAACGTGAATTTTGAATTTATTCACGTTTAACCCTATAAATTATAGGGTTAAACGTGAATAAATTGAAAATTCACGTTTAGGGTATGAAATTCGAATTTTAACGGGTTAAACGTGAATTTTCAATTTATTCACGTTTAACCCTATAAATTATAGGGTTAAACGTGAATAAATTGAAAATTCACGTTTAACCCTTAGCGCCGAGAAAACTCGGCAGCTGCCGAGGAGCACACGCCGAGTTGCCGAGAAAACTCGGCAGCAACGGGTGAAACGTGAATTTTCAATTTATTCACGTTTAACCCTATAATTTATAGGGTTAAACGTGAATAAATTGAAAATTCACGTTTAACCCGTTCTAACATGAATTCAAACCCTAATTCTGAACAAATTAACCCTATCAAATGCAAAATTAAACCCTAATTCACCATTCCAAACATGAATTCAAGCATATATTAAAACAAATTAAACCTAATTAAACCTAATCCTTAAATAATTTAGGGTTCATACCAAATTCAAATTCCACGTTTAACCCACCATTTTTTCAACTGATCCTCAACAAAATCGAAGTATTAACACACTTGTCCAACAAATTCAACCAAAATCAACAAATTCTCAAGAAAGCATTGCAAATTCGAAGCTTCATTTCAAAAAAATTATGAAAAAAAGAGGGGTAATTCACTAACCTCTCCTTCTTCGTTTGACATCTTCGCGTTAAACGTCAATTTTCAGCAACAAAATTGAAGTGGTAAACGTGAATTTTTGGTTGAGGTTGAAGGTGAAAATGGAGGATTTTAGTGGGCTGTAAATCGTGGGTTTAGTGAGAGAGAAGGGTTTGGTTTGGGGTGGAGGTGAGAGAAATTTACTTTGTTGACCAAGATTCCCTTTGACCATGCATGTGATTGGGTAATAATTGTGGTCATCAAAGTCAATCCAAAAATGTGGTATTTTTTGCCCTTGTTTTATATTTGATGGTATAAAGTATCCCACTTTTATATTTTATGGTAAAAAAATGCCAATTTTATTTTGGGTGGTATTTTTGGTCATACTTAATATTTTTTGTGGTAAATTGGGTTGCTATCCCTAAAAAATAACTATATATGAATTTGAAATTTGTGATAGTTGCTATTTTTGCTAAATGATCTTGTCAGAAGTCATTGTGACAATTTTTTATCAAACGCTAACTAAATTTATAAAATTTTGGGGTTAATTTCATTTTTGGTCCTGTATGTAAGGTTTTTTCCATTTTTTGATAATCAAGTATACGTTTTCCAATTTTGGTCCTGTATGTTTCAACTTTTTTCAATTTCGGTCCAATTTTCCAATTCTTGTCCTATATGTTTCAATGTTTTCCAACTTCAGTCCAATTTTGGTCTGAATTCTCCAAATCACCGATGTCACATGAGATTTTTCGGCGGTCATCCGATCAAAATTATATTGAAATTGGAAAAAATTGAAACATGCAGGACCAAAATTAGAAAACTTGACCTAAATTGGAAAAAATTGAAACTTATAGGACCAAAATTGGAAAAAATTGGAAAACGTATACTTGGTTGTCCAAAAATGGAAAGGGCCTTACATAAAGGACCAAAATTGAAATTATCCCAAAATTTTATATGAAGTGGAGTTCTACCATCCATAATCCAAACCTATATTCATAAGTTGATTTGTATTTGTGGATTATGAATTGTGTGTTGATCTATTTCACATAATTGAATTTGTAAGAAGATCTAAAAAAATTATTCAATTAAATTATGGTGGCATGTAGTATCAATAATTATTATTAGTGATGATTTTAATTCAATACTTAATATTTAGTCACAACAATCATCTAATTAACATCAATATTACTATATTAGACCAAAGAATATATTTATTAAATCATCATCACTTGATATATATATATACACACACATGTGAGAGGCATTATAACCACATAATATTTCGTCATTACATTTTTGTTTCTCGTGTTTATAATCAATTTAGAAGGATTCCAAAAAAAATGGTTAGCAAATAAGGTTTTTCAGAGAATAAATGAGCTACCATAATATCTCAATTAATAATATATAGGACTTGTTAGTTAGCTCATTTATTCTCTGAAAAGATTGAGCTCAATCATTATATTCAGAAAAACCAAATAATATATAGGAAGACGTGTTAATTAACTCATCTTTTCACCCATTGTTAATCTTTGCACTCTATTTCTATATTCTTTATTTCTTTCCCTCTATCAGAAAAATTGCACAAACCACTGATATAGGTTTATTCAAAACTCATATAGGCCGTGTAAGCACAAACTCTCTATCTAAGTAAACTGAGCTGTACGACTAAGCCCACATCATAGATTCACTGAACGAGTATATATAACTGATAAATTAAAATATAATATTTGAATTAAAGGTGGTACAAATTAAACAGAAAAGGATAAACCATAAGAAGTATCATCAAAATAAGTTAGATGTATAAATTGCATTCAAAAGACCCTAAAAATAAGAATCAGCCAAGTGTCCTTCAAACATACTATGATGATAAGATAAAACCCTTGGGCTAATATAACATCAAGGACACATACCCTAACTCTCTATTACAAAAATGACTAGATTACATGATATCCGATAACTTTCAAGCAGCCGGTGCATAATCATAGTCTCCATCGTCGTCTCCATCTCCTTCGTCTATAACTGTAGTCGGACGATGATTATATACTTCACCGGAGAATCTTTCACTATCATGAAAAACATTCTCATAAATTGACTTAATGTAGCTCATGGATAGAATGGACATTTTTCTCTTCAAACTTTTAAGGCAGAGAGAGAGAGAGTGGTGAGTTTAGGAAAGCCAGTATGAACTCTAGTGGTCTGAGAATTTAAAGACGATAGATGCATGTTTATATAAGGTTCTGAAAAAGGTGAAATTCTGTTAGACATAATTTGGCGTGGGGTATGCACGTGGTGGATGTGTATATGTAATGGAAGGGCTTATGTTGCTGACACGTGGCACCTCATTTGTCCACGTTGGCATACCATTCTCAGGTTGGAATTTGTGGCTGTATGGTCTATATCTTAGTAGGACTAGTTACTGGAAAAGTACATCTCCATTATATGTTTTTGGCTCTGTTTTTTCGTTTTATGAATCTAATTTTGTCAGATGAATCAATTATTGATATAGAAATTCATGAGTTCTGAAATTGGGTTGATTTGTGAATAAAAAAACTCCATCTCAAGATTGTTTTATATTAATTTTTGTATTTATCTTTTCTTAAAATAATTGTTTTGAAATGAATTAACCGATATTGAATTTTGTTTCTTCAAATTAATCTTCATGGCCAAGTTTTTCTATGTAATATAATTGGCAGTCGTATGATGAAACGATTATATATATGTGAAGGTAATTTTTGCAAGGCTACTCATTATTTGAGCAGTATTTAGATACGCAAACGAGTCCATTTTAAATGTTTTATATTCTGGTGTTCCACAAGATCTTCTATCCCATTTTAATGTTTTATATTCTGGTGTTTCAAAATATTCACCATACTCCAAATGGTTGAGAGGGCATAAATAATATAATTCTATATCTCAACATAATAATAAATATCATTTATTTGGAATTATAATAATGTAATGGTATTAATTTAACACGATTGTTTTTTACACAAGGTGCACAAATTAGGATTCGTGCAATTCGGATCATATATATGATGTGGAAGATTAATTTCAAGCTCCAGACGCGCATTCACACGCCCACACACGCTCCCATGTCCACACCCACACTCTTATCTCACGTTTAACCTTTATGCTATGTTCGCATAACATTTATGTTATGTTGACGTAACATTTATGTTATGCTAGTTTAACATTTACATTACATTAGAGACATATAATACCTTTTAAACATTTATGTTATAATAATATACCTTTTATGTTGTAATCATTGAACATTTATGTTATAATAATATAACATTTATATCTACGTAAAGGTTATAATATTTGTACATAAAAGTTATACTAATATAATATAAATGTTAAAATTTCTATAACATATAGGTATAGCTATACTACATGAAATTTTATGTTGATAGAAAAGTATAAGTAATATCACTTAAAGGTTATGTATTTGTATATAAAAGTTAAACAAATTTACATAAATGTTAAATTATTATAAAATAAAGGTTACCGCATGAATTTAAAAAAATAAAAAATTGGATGTGGATCCGAACAGGTCTGACCTACGGACCCAGTCGCTCCATGCAACTTGTGTATAAGAACACTACTCTTCATTTTAATGATTTTCAAATTGCTTAATTATCATGTGCCTCGCTGGTAGACTGGAGATGGCATGTTTAAATTGTAAATTAGATTTTATAGTTCTAATAAATGATTTATTTCGAAAACCCTCATCGAAATGATATAATTCGAACGACATTATAGGCATTTGTCTATTTATTTTATAAAAAAATATAATGTATACTTAATTAGAGCAAAACCTATTTTGGAGATTTCCATATATAGTTTTTCTTATTTAATTGATTTTTTTAAATTGAGTTGATGTTGGATGAAGGATTGATAAGCAATTGGAAAGGTTGTATTTAAAAAGGAATGGGTTCACAATTTTGCATGAAGAAAGGGATTAGGTTGTGAATATCATGTGACATTTGTGTTCTTCATATCTCAATTCACATTGTAAGTACCATTATGTATTCTTCCTTAAAAAAATGCTGATTTTCTTGATTGAAGTTTTACAAGTCCATTTCTTGTGTTTATTGATGTTTCGTGTGAGGAATCATGATTTTCATATATTAGTGATCTAGTTAATTAAACTGTGGGATATATATATATATATATATTATAAATTTGTGAAATTATTACATTATCTATAGATATATTAAATTACAATCCTATCCCCCCTATCCAGTAGCCACGTTTATTTAACAATCTAGGGTTTGACAATATTTAACATATTACTTCATCAAATTTGAATTGGACCATAAGATGACATTTAAATACAGGCTCAAAGCTCAATGTGGAAACTAATTGTTTTATTGCAGCCCTTAATTTAGGCCCATGGGTTTAAATATAATTACTAAGCTGTATCATTTTTCCTTTATGGTATTATATAATATTACAGTCATATACTATTATCTATATTGCATCTTTTTCGTAACATAAAAATATTTTACACTAAAAGAAGAGTATATCTAGATATGGGTTTTGGATTAAAATTTTGACAAAAACTCACATGATACCATTTCATAGATTAACTTTCATGAGATTGGTCTATTGATTAGTGTGTGATTGGCGCATACGATCGGACCTTATGTTAGTCCAACGATCAGGCCTAGTGTGATGTGCCTTGCCAAATCAAGTGTCTCCAAATTTGAGCTCGTTGAATGGCATTTCGTTTTGGGAGCAATTAAGGATGAGAGAATCTTCAAAATTGTTTCAAAGTTTAGAGATTTTTAGAGAATATCTAAAAAAACCTCCGAAATTGCTTCGTCAATTCGATTCGGTTCCTTCGGAAATTCTAGTATAACAGAGCAAATAAGTTCGGGTTTCAGAGATTCAAATTTTTACAATTTAAAACAAATATTCATTGAAGCAAAATGAAAAAAAAAATATATATATATATATATGTTGTACATCGTTACTTAATTTATATTTTAAAATAAGTCATCAATTAATAAAATAGATTTGACAAATTATTAAAGTAGGCCTCTTCTTGAATACAATAGATTACATTCAAATTTTTCTTTAAAATTTATTCTTCGAAATCATCTCTCTTTGCACCTCATAAATAGTCATCGGAAAGTTTGTCTTTTAAAATATCTTATGCATTACTTTATATAAGTTGTATTAATTTTTTGATTAATATCTATTGTAGTTAATAGATTTTTTATGTGCTCCCAAAATTATTTATTATAAATATATTATTTTATTATTTTATTTTAATTTCTTCTATAAAGTACATCTTCAAATCTATTTATATATATAATAATAGAATCATCTATAAATATATACTAACTGATTTTCCCGCTTAAATATAATTACTATAAATAGAAATAAAGTTGTTAGAGAATGAAAAAAGAAAGTATTCAATTTCAAACTATCATGTTTTTTTTTAAACTAACAATTTTATTTTAAATACGAGATTTATCATTGTTTATCTGTTTCTCTATTTTTAATTTGTTATTTGCATTGTAAAATAATTTTTTTTATCAAATTTGAAATGTTTAGGTTTTGGTGTGTTTAAGTTCTTTTTATTGATAATTTGATATGCATGGTTTCAACTATAGTAGAAGACTAAAATGTGATAATTAAAAATAGCATTCTAAGTAAACTATAAACTTGACAAAGTTAAATACGGAATAAAAATGAAAATCTATAAAACTAAAATTAGAAATTTATTAATTAAAAAAAAAGATTATATGTGAAAATATAATTACTAACAATCTTTTGATATAATGTTTTGGACGATTTGTCTTAGACTCTTAGTCCATGTGGATGGAATATTTAGTTAAATCCATGAGGAGCACTCTTGTACCTCTAGGGCACGGATCCTAGGATCCGTGCCCCCGACCCACACCGACCTGACCCGGTCTGTATATGGGTCGATATATATAAATTTTAATTTTTTTTTCATTCCTTTTCCTCAACAAAACCCTCTGCAAATCACGTTCCTTCCTCTACAAATCCTTCCCTTCATCACACCAAATATTTCCCCTCGTCACAACCCTCATTCGTCGTCGCCGCCAGCTTAATTGAATTTGTCAACGAAGCCCTCAAATCCTCCGCCACCGCACTACCGCCGTCGTCGCCGATTCTCCTCACAGCTCCTCAATCTAAAAAATATTTTCCACAATGACACTTTTCTTAGTATTTCTGGGGTTTATATTTGTATCATATGATGTGGATTGATCTGTGTTATGGATGTTTGTGTTGATTTGTTGGCTTGATTTTGTATTTGGGGTGGTATTAGGATTTTGCAGTGATGAATGTAAAGTGTTTGATGAAATGACTGTTAGAATTTTAATTTATGAATCTGATTTGATTTTTTTAATTTTGTTTAATTGTTTTTTGTGGTATTTTGATATTGTAATTGTTTGGTGATTTGATTTCTACCGAGAACAGTAATTGACAATAATCTCCATCATTTTTGTTTGTAATTAAAATGTAGATTTAACAGTGTTTTTGACCTTTTTTTTTCTTGACTATTTTGGTTGATTTGATCCTGTTAATACTTTATCTTACAATTGGGTGAATTTGACTTTTAATACTTTATCTTACATAGTCTAATACCTTAACATAAACATGTTAATATATTATGTTATTATCAGTCATACTTGAAAGTTATTCAACAGATACCTTAAAAGATATACATATGATGCCCGAAAGGTATTCGACTGATACTTAAAAGATATTCAACATATATCTTGAACACCTTATGTTATTATGGGATAAATTTGGTGTTTGGTAATTACTAATACCTAAGTCAAATAGATGAAATACCTCAAATGATAATTACTAATACCTTATATGTGACTGTATGTAGGTCTTTTCTCAAACAAAACATAGACTTTGTCTATGGCATTTACAACAAAATTCAGTAAATAGATTTGCAAAGTTACAAAAGGTTGACGACATAGGTCATTTTCAAAAGAACAAGTACACCAAACAAGTCAGTTCAAATTCAACAACATTAAAGGAGTTTGGTTCTAAAACTCCAAATTCTAGATTATTTTAGATAAATTTTGAAATTGTAATTTTAGAATACCATTAACTTATGTAATTAATATTATTATGTAATATTAATTATCTGATTAATCTCCTTATGTTTTACTCTTTAACAATATAATTATCTAGTTAAATATGTGATATCTTAAAAGCATTTAAGGAGAGTAGTTTCAATTAAGGGTTAATAAAACCTATAAGGTATTTATATAATACCTGAAAGTAATATATGTGATACTTAAAAGCTATTTTGTATAATACCTAAAAGGTATTTATGTAATACCTTAAATGATTTCATGACAATTTGAAGAAGAATAAGAAACAAGAAGATATACAAAAAGAAAAAGAAGAAGAATGTACTAAATAAATAAGAAAAATAACAAATTAATAAGAACGTAGACTAAGAAGAAGAAGGAGAAAGAAGAAAAAGAAGAAAGGAAAAAAGAAGAAAATAACATTATTTCTGCATAATACCTTAAGGGTAGATATGTGATACTTGAAGAGTAAATGTGTGATACCTGAAGAGTAAATCAGGTGACACCTGAAGAGGAAATCAGGTGTGCGCGTGCGGCCTTCATGTATGTGCGCGGCGCACAGCAACTACAGTGTTGATACTATAAGTTATTTGTGTAATACCTGAGAGTAACATATACAAAAACCTATAAGGTATTTATATAATACCTGAACTATAAAGTATTTATGTAATACCTGAAAGGGTAAATTACATGAAGAGTAAATCAGGTGATACCTGAAGAGGAAATCATATGTAATACTTGAGAGTTACCTATAAAGTATTTATGTATTAAACAAATAAGATGAATAACAAATTAATAAGAAAAGAGACTAAGAAGAAGAAAGAGAAAGAAGAAGAAAAAAAAAAGAAAAAAGAAGAAAAGAACACTGTTTTTGCATAATACTTAAGGGTAGATATGTGATACCTGAAGAGTAAATATGTGATACCTGAAGGTAAATCAAGTAATACCTGAAGAATAAATTAGGTGTGCGCACGTGGCCTTCAATTGTGCGCACGGTGCATAACAACTATAGTGTGTGTGCACGGGTCGGATCTGTGCCCCTGGGGCATAGAATTTTTTTTCTAAATCCAATTTTCAATATCTTTTTAATAGATAACGATTTTTTTGGGCATTTGATTGATTGATATGATTTTTCTTCCATTTGAAATATTTGAGTTGTTTTTTTTAGTTGACCAAGAATTTCAATAAAGTTCTTCATAATTCTGTTTCATCATAAAAACTAAAAAAATATTCTCTCAAATTTTTTAATAAAATCACATATTAAATAAAAAAATGGATTGATTTTTTTTCCTTGTCTCATAATTATTTAAGAAAAAACATTATAAACAAACTTTTAGTATAAATTATAATGGTTAAAACCTAACTACAAATATAACAAACTTGCAACGCGCAGAAAAAATACTAGTTATAATAATATTACATAATAATAAAATTTAATCAAATTTTTAACTAATAAAATATAGCAGTATAAAAATTATGAATTTCATGATACATACAAATTTGTATATAGTTACTTCCTTGAAATCAGATTATATTTGATTCTTCGATTTGGTCAATTTTGGTTTGACACAATAATTGGAGCGGTTCGAAACGAATAAAGTCAAACAATTAAGGGTTCTTTATCAATTCAGATGTGTTTAAGTTTGAATTTCTCTAAAGTTTGATTATCTCCAAAATTCATGGTCACTCCTAATCCCCTTTGTGCCTTTTTAATTCATTTTATCTATCTTTTTATTTTAAAACAATTCATAATTTATTAATTTTGTTTTAAAATTTATATTTTATGTATTAATATATAATGCAATTTTATTGATCTATGTATGTTTTTATTTTAAAAAACAATTTATGATTTGTTATTTTAAGTTTTCATTTTAATTTATATTTCTAAATCAAGTTGGATTTAAGTAATTATTTTAAACTTACTATTTTTTTAGGATAATATAAATATTTCAAATATTATTAACTTTAAATTTATAGTTTACATTAAGTTTGTATTTCTGCTAGGATAATATAAATATTTCAAATATTACAAATGCTTTGATTTGTTATAGTTTACATTAAGCTATACAATACATATATTAGGGATCTATTTTGAAAATTCGACCCAAGCCTCTGAGGAAATTAATTTTAACTTTCACATATTTAGAACACCTAACAAATGTAAGTAAGGTCTCCATAGATTGTATAGAATACCCTTGAGAGTGATGATGGAACCAAGTTAAACTTAGAATGTTTTTTATTCTCGTCTTCAGCCTTGTTGTGGTTCTTCAATTTGCATTTCAAGTTTGATACACATAAACAATAGAAAATAACCAATTTTGGAGGAAAAATATGCATATCCTATTGATGAGCTTTGACAAAGTTAGAATTAATGCTATCTTGATTCTTAATCTTCTCTATAAGTATAGGCAGAATCTGCTCCATCTCTTCCCCATTGATCCATTCGTGTATTCCAACCTTTAAAAGAGCTCAATTTTCGCATATCAAATCCCAAACAGTAAAGTTCTTTCTCGGCATCATGAAATTGTTCACACTAAAGTTCAAGCAAGCAAAAATTGTTCACACTAAAGTTCAAGCAAGCAAAAATCATCGCCAAAATATATGATTCTTTTCTTCCCTTCTTTGGCCATAGAGACTTGAATCCTTTATGTGATCATACCCTATTTGCACAAAAGAAAACAAATAGTTAGTTCAAGTGATGTTTTGAGTAAACTAACTATTGATATTATGCTCACTTATATAATTATGCCTAGTAGAATTTCATGAACTTGTGTAATTTAAGACAAGACTTTGTGGGGTCACATAATAATACATATTTATAAAATGTCGGTAAACCAGAATCAAAATCTTTGAAACAAGAACATATTCTACTCAAATTGTACTGAGTTGAGTTCATCTTCCATTGATTGCAATTTTACTTCAACTTTATTAGTACCTTTCAAGATCAAGAATTTACTCAACACATAAAAACAATCAAGAAAGATGGTTCTAAATTCAAGAAAATTAGTATTACCTTGCATATGGTTGCATCACTCACGATTCTTAGATCACATGTACCTGAAAATACTGCCCAAACCCCATTAGGACAAAAAAGAGGGAAATATAGAGGGTAAAATTTAAAATATTTCAATTGTAAATCATTGAGAAAGAGATGAATTTTACTCTTAAGCATGGACTGCTTTGGTGTATTGGATTGGCGCCTCGAAACCATCACCTCCAGATACTTAATAGCTCTGTCCATCTTCTTCTCTTTGCAGAAGCCATGAAGCAGGGGATTATAGCTCAAGGAGTTCGGAGTGCACCCGTAATTAGGCATCTTGTTATGTCCTCAACCACTTGTTTTAAATTGCAATTGGCTAACCTGATTTTCAACCATAGAAATCCACTAAGATGGTTTAACTTGTTCAATAATCCCAACTTGTTCCAACCATTTCCTCCATGAAATTCACTCAATGTACCTAATGTGTTCAATAACTCCTTCTGGAAGTTTACTCAGACTCTCTGGCGACTCCTTTAGAGATTCATTCTCACCCAAGCGAAGACATGTCAATTGTATCAAATTCCCAATTTCCCTTGGCAACTCCTTTAGAGATTTATTCCCACTCAAGTCAAGATGTCTCAATTGTATTAAATTCCCAATTTCCCTTGGCAACTCCTTTAGAGATCCATTCCTACCCAAGTCAAGATATATCAATTGTATCAAATTCCCAATTTCAATTGGCAACTCCTTTAGAGATTCATTACCAAACAAGTCAAGATGTGTCAATTGTATCAAATTCCCAATTTCCCTTGGCAACTCCTTTAGAGATTTATTCCTATTCAAGTTAAGATGTGTCAATTGTATCAAATTCCCAATTTCCCTTGGCAACTCCTTTAGAGATCCATTGCTACCCAAGTCAAGATGTCTCAATTGTATCAAATTCCCAATTTCCTTTGGCAACTCATTTAGAGATTCATTACCAAACAAGTCAAGATGTGTCAATTGTATCAAATTCCCAACTTCCCTTGGCAACTCCTTTAGAGATTTATTCCAACTCAAGGTAAGATGTCTCAATTGTATCAAATTCCCAATTTCCCTTGGCAACTCCTTTAGAGATTCATTCAACCTCAAGTCAAGATGTGTCAATTGTATCAAATTCCCAATTTCCCTTGGCAACTCCTTTAGAGATTCATTCTCACTCAAGTCAAGATGTGTCAATTGTATCAAATTCCCAATTTCCCTTGGCAACTCCTTCAGAGAGTTACACCCACTCAAGTCAAGATGTCTCAATTGCGTCAAATTCCCAATTTCCTTTGGCAACTCCTTTAGAGATCCATTCCTACCCAAGTCAAGATATATCAATTGTATCAAATTCCCAATTTCCCTTGGCAACTCCTTTAGAGATTCATTCCAACTCAAGTGAAGATGTCTCAATTGTATCAAATTCCCAATTTCCCTTGGCAACTTCTTTAGAGATTCACACCAATTCAAGTTAAGATGTCTCAATTGTATCAAATTCCCAATTTCCCTTGGCAACTCCTTTAGAGATGTATTCCAACTCAAGTCAAGATGTCTCAATTGTATCAAATTCCCAATTTCCCTTGGCAACTCCTTCAGAGAGTTACACCAACTCAAGTCAAGATGTCTCAATTGCATCAAATTCCCAATTTCCTTTGGCAACTCCTTTAGAGATCCATTCCTACTCATGTCAAGATGTCTCAATTGTATCAAATTCCCAATTTCCCTTGGCAACTCCTTTAGAGATGTATTCCAACTCAAGTCAAGATGTCTCAATTGTATCAAATTCCCAATTTCCCTTGGCAACTCCTTCAGAGAGTTACACCAACTCAAGTCAAGATGTCTCAATTGCATCAAATTCCCAATTTCCTTTGGCAACTCCTTTAGAGATCCATTCCTACTCATTTCAAGATGTCTCAATTGTATCAAATTCCCAATTTCCCTTGGCAACTCCTTTAGAGATTCATTCCAACTCAAGTCAAGATGTCTCAATTGTATCAAATTCTCAATTTCCCTTGGCAACTCCTTTAGAGATTCATTACCAAACAAGTCAAGATGTCTCAATTGTATCAAATCCCCAATTTCCCTTGGAATCTCATCTAGTTCGCAATTTTCTAAGCAAAGAGTTTGCAAGTTGTAAAGTTGAAAAATGAATCTAAGAGCTACGGAGGATAATTCTTTAATTTCACATAAGTTCAACCATCTCAAGTGAATCATGTTTTCTATTCCTCGTGGAATACTTTTACAGTATCTCATGCTTAACACCCTCAGACGTTTGAGACAACCACAAAGATTTTGAGGAGATTCTTCTTCACTCACAAATAAGCTACAAAATTCATTGACTGTCGAAACTAATAGAGGGTCACAAGCTTGGCAACTTGTCTTATTCATTCCCGTGGCCTCCACTTTACCACTCTTTCTAAGAAATTGAGCAAAATCATGCACTATATCATGCATCTTACAACTTTCTATTTTCTCATCCAAATTATTTTTCTTAAAATCTTGAAATAGAGAACGAGTTGCTAAAATGTCAAAGCACTCTTTCCCTTTCAGTTCCATGTTTTCAATATCAGAACTCAAATAACCAAGTGCCATCCAATTTCCTATTAAACTCTCAACATTAATCTCAAAATCCTTAGGAAAGACAGCGCAATATGAGAAACAACGCTTAAGTGTTGGAGACAATTCATTGTAGCTTAAAAGCAAATGAGGAAAAAGTTCTGTTTTTGCTTCTTCTAATTGCCATACTTCACTTTCTAGCACATTCTCCCACTCTTCCAATGTCTTCTTAAAACGCAAAACACTTCCTAAAGTTTTTACAGCTAGAGGTAAGCCATTGCACTTTTTAGCTATTTTTTTACCAATCTCCTCAAATTCCATTCCAGACTGAGCTATTTTACTCAATAGCAACCAACTATCTTCATCAGATAGCTTTCCTGGACGATGAATGTCATTGTCCATGGTGCCTGTGATTATAGCAACCTTTTCATTTCTTGTTGTCACCAAAATTTTACTACCCATTCCACCACATTTAAGGGAAGTTATCAACGCATCCCACTTCTTATCGTCATCTGTCCAAACATCATCTAGGACAAGAAAAAATGTTTTTCCTGTAATAGAGTCGCTTACAGATTGTAATAGAGTTTGATGGTTATTAGTATTCGGAGAATCTCCCTTTGTTACACTCTCGATAATCCCTTTGGCAATGGCAGCCAGATCAAAGGGATCTGAAACACAGACCCATATTCTTAAGTCAAAAAACTTCTCCACTTGACTATCACCATAAACTAGTTGAGCAAGAGTTGTCTTCCCAAGTCCCCCTACACCCACTATAGACACAACATGTATGGATCCTAATTCCTCTTGTTTACCCAAAATTTTGGTCACAAGAATATCCCTATCAGAGTCTCGACCCTGGACTTCTGCCAAGTTGGTAAAAGCAGTAGTCTGATCTCGCCCAGACATATGTGAAGTCTCAGCACTGGGCTGAGACATGATAAAATTATATCTATCTTTCTCCTTCAAAACTTGGTCAAGTTTCGCCTTCACATCTAGTATTTTGTTGGCAATATGATGACGAACAACAACTTTCTTGAAACACAAACATGAAAATGATGGGATGAAGGAACATACCGACTTTTCCTTTGGAGGAGGTGGATCAGCAACAACAGCATCATCAGATTGATGTTGTTCCATCTCAAGTTTGAGAATCGCGTAATTCCATTCGTCCAAAACATCCTCCATTTCACGAGACGTGTGTTCCAGCCTAGACAACCAGTAGTTGACCGTAGTGTCCTTGAAGCGTCGATTCTCAGCATCATCCAACACATATCTGATAGTGTTGAGCTCATCGGAAAGCTGGAGAACCTCCTTCTCAGCACCTCTCACCAAATTAATATGGAATCGAGCCTGCTCTGCAATCAGACCTACGATTTGCTCAGCCACTGCGGAAACAATTGCATCAGCCATGTTGAATATTGATCAGATCTACGATTTTCTCTTTCTTGTATTGTATGTATTGTGTGTGTGGGATTAAATGCTTCTTCTAATTTCTGATTATATACAATCATCACAACTGTCTGTCATGTTGACATTATTATATCAAGTTCAACGCAAAAACTGTCCAAGTTGTTGGAATCACCACCTACTCTTTTTAATTTTTTATGATAAAATTAATTTCTGAAACTGAAATATATGATAATATATATATGTTCAAACCTAAGGAGATTGACTTTAAACTTAATTAATACTATGACCATGTGTGTACACCGAGTCCCAAGGGCGAGACAGGTTATGCACGTGATGCCCATCATTATTTATTACCAAATATTGTATAATTATTTTTGTTTTAGGTGGTGTTTGGATTGATAGATTTGAAAAGGAATTTGATATTCATATATAGTAGTAAATTAGTTGATAGCTTCCGGGATGTGGATATGATTTCCATCATTTTCATTTGAACTAATTTTTTAGAAATATTAGTACATTTTGAATCTACTCTGATTTAAGTGGATTTGAAATCAATTCATTTCAAATATCTGGATCAAAACACAATCTCTCCTTAAAACATTTTAATACCTTGATGCTGTTGTATGCAATAAAGGTAAAGGACAAAGGTGGTAGCTGCATATGTATAGCATTCAGAAACATTCACAAAAGAGAAATAGCAACTCTCAATATATACATAAACTTCAAAATTGAGTGGTTTTACATAGTTCACAAGACACACCACTAAACAATACAAGATATCAAGAACAGTGTGTGCTTTTGATGAGCTTTAGATAATCTAAGTGCCAAAAATTTAACAGTGAAAGATCAAAGAGTCTTCCCAAAACTAACAGGGTGAATCCAGGCTAAAATTTAACAGCCACCTGTTCAGCAGAACTGTCCAAGTTTCTGGAATCACCTTAAATTTTAAATTGCTATTATAACCTTAAATAATAATCTTTGATAAAGATGTATTCGACAATTTATATTTTATAAAAAACATCCACACTTTTATATAGGTAATAGATATTAACAAATTTCACGTGCCTACACTGGTTATTTGTATTCTTTGCTCTTTAATTTTTCTTTTTAAATCATCTATCATTTTGGTCTTACATGTTTTTTTTTACATAATTTTAACTTCATTATTCATAGACCACGAACATTGTAACTCAATTGGTATCACACCTTTACATTCAAATTTTTTTTTATATTTTATACTTTAAAATCTTCTCTCTCTACACCTCATAAGTAGTCATCAGAAAGTTCGTCTTTTAAAATATCTTATGCAATATTACTTTATATAAATTATAAACTAATTTTTTAGCTAATATCTATTATAGTTAATAGTGCTTCCAAAATTATTCAATATAAATATTGTACTTTATTATTTAACTGTTAATTTCTTCTATGAAGTACATCTTAAAATTATAATAAAATTAAATAATAATAATAACATTCAACCAAATTTGTTACTAATCAAATATAGCAATATAAAAAAATTAACTTAGTAATACATAAAAAATATAGCAATAATTATATCTTATAGAATTTCATGAACTACTGTAATTCAAGATAAGATTTTGTAGGGTGACTTAATAATACATCTATTATCTATTATCTATTATTACTTATTACTTATATAAAAGTATAGATATTTCTTACAAAATATGAATTGTCTAATATATCCTTGTTAAAAATTAATATTTAGAGTTATAATAGTAATTTTAGAATTTTCATATTTAAATAATTTTATACTAGAATCCAAATTCAAAATCATATAGAATCCTGATATGATTAGAACTCTATTATATTGGAACTCTAATATAATATAGATCATATATCCTTGCTAAAGATTATTATTTAAGGTCATAATAGTCATCTAATATTTACATAACTAAATGAACCAAGAAAAATGCAACAATAGAAAAGAAAAAAAATTCCGATAAAAAAAATCATTTTTCTTGTAGTGGCATTCCACAGAGCGTGTACAATGTGAATGCAATTGGGATGTGATGAGTGTGCCAAATCCGAGGGGGACTTGTGGCTTCGTCTCAGCTAGCTAGCAGAACCACATGAAAATGATGCAGATTCAAGAAAGGTAGTCAAATATTTTGAGCTCTAATTTCTTCCGTTTTCTTTATTTTCCTTTCTTTATTTTTTTAAAATTTATTTAGGTTAAAGTGAGTTAACTCATAGTTAATTAAATTTAGTTAATTTTAAGTGATGTATCACTTACATATTATTTACGTGACATCCACATCATATAAGCTAATTTTGATCAAAATCGTGAATTAGTTCAAATTGAAAACAATTTGAAATTGATAATTTTAAATTAATTTGTTAAAATAGAAAAAAGTTGGTGATAGTTTTTGGATCACTTACAGACTTATTGAAAGAAACAAGCAATAAAGAAATCTATATATCTATATATAGAGAATTGATCAGGCACGCACCTGAAGAATGCGCACCGTGCGCACTTCTTTAAAATTTCTTTTTTCTTTTAATATTTCATTTTATTTCTTTTCTCACGCTACCACTTCACATACGAAATTCTCATCTCACACATAGATCTAATCCATCATCAACATATATAATTTGCATCTCACATATCAACATAGATCTTCTTCCCAATTTTCATCTCACAGATGCTACACCATGAAAATTTGGTTATTATCAAAAGTCATTTGTTAAAAATTACAAAATATGAATTGGTTAACAAATATGATCAATCCTCAATAAATCCTTAAAATCAATCCTATTGTAGCCCACAATTAAAGAAAAGAACGAAAATTATTTATTTAGTCAATTCTCAAGAAAAATCCTAATTAACGTTCAAAAAATCATCAAAATGAATAATAAAAATTGAATGAAATCCTCAAAATGAATAATAAAAATTGAAATATGAATTAAGTAACAAAGAGAATAAATTCTCAACAAATCCTTAAAATCGACAAATCATATCCTCAAACTCAATCAAACTCAACAAATCATATCCTCCAACTCAATCATCAATTTTCAAGAACTCTCCAATCAATCCTCAAAATCCCCAAGTCTCTTTAATTACTTGTATTTTGTGTCTTCAAATATAATGGATCTACATATGTGACTTTTTTTTAAAACAAATCAGTACCATAATTTTTTTAATGTAAAAATTTTCAGAAAAGATAAGAAAATATTATACCAATACAAGGATGTGGTACAATTTCTCCCGTCATGTCCATTAATGCCACAACCACGACAAGCTCTTACTTTTGAAATTGTTTTTCCTTTGATGATTTATACAAGAAAGTATGTGAAGATATTGATGAGGGGTTATGTCTATGTGTGAGATGAGAATTCCGTATGTGAAGTGGTAGGGTGAAAAAAAAAATTATGTGTATAATAATATAAAATATTAAAAATTACATTGATTATGATTTAGAAAATTATGTGTATAATTATATAAAATATTAAAAATTTCATTGATTATGATTTAGAATTTCTTGAGAATTGATTACTTGAATATTATTCATTGTCTCCTTTAATTGATTAATTGGATATTTTTATTGTTTTCTTTGGGATGGAAATTGAGGAGTGGTAAGGTGAGAAAAAATTATATGTATAATAATATAAAATATAAAAAATTGCATTGATTATGATTTAGAAAATTATGTGTATAATAATATAAAATATTAAAAAGTACATTGATTATGAGAATTGGGAAGAAGATCTATGTTGATATGTGAGATGCAAATTATATATGTTGATGGGGTTAGGTCTATATGTGAGATGAAAATTTTGTATGTGAAGTAGTAGCGTGAGAAAATAAATAACATGAGATATAAAAAATTAAAAAAAAAATCTTAAAGAAGTGCGCACGGTGCGCATTTTTGAGGTGCGTGCCTGATCAATTCTCTCTATATATAATAACAAAATCACCCAAAAACTCTATCCCAAAACGGCAAAATCCCACCAAAAGTTAAAAAGTCCACTTTCTTTTTTGATTTGTTTTCTTTTTTCAGTTTTTATTTTATTATATTCATATTGCTATTATTTTGTTTTTTGTTTTTTTGTTTGAAAGCGTGATTTTGTGTTAGAACTTTAAAAAAAAATTCAGCTTTTTTTTTTTTCAAATTTTCTTGGTTTTTTCTTATATCAATAAATCTTTTTTGTAAGCTTTCCATGAGAATATTCATATTGCATTTTTTTTTTTGTTTTTTTCTATTTGAACACTTTTTTTTATTTTCATTTTCTTTTTGTTTTTTATTCTTATATAAATAAATCTTTCCATGAGAATATTCACATTGTTTTTTTTTTTTTAATTTGAATTTATTGATATTCAAGTTTTTTCGAATATCTGGATATATATTATTAATAAAAAAAAATTATGACACCTTCTCCCATAAATTTGAACAAATAGATCGTTTTAACAAACTCATGATGATATTTCTTTATTTAAAATACATATATAATGATCGCAATATTTTATAAGCAATCACGTTTTCACTTCAAATAGATATCTGGATATTCGAGATATTCGGATATATATTATTATCTGAATTTTTTTCTAACACGTATTCTAATAATTTTCAAGTTTAACAAACTTATGAAGATATCAGGTTGGATATCTATATTTATTAGATTAGATATCTTCAAGAGTTTATTAAACCTATTTTATTAGATATCACATAAATATATTTATTAGATTAGATATCACATATCTAAACAAATCTATATTTCTTCATCATATCGTTCTTTTTAAATTCTGAACATGTGTTTTCTCTAATAATGGATTTGTTTCTTAATTTATCATCATATTTGTTTGTTTGTTTTTCTTAATTCATCGTCTTCATTTTTTAATTCGTTTTCTTGAATATATTCGTGTACTCCGAATAAAAATATATATCATATTTGTTTTATTATTATATAGTAAATTGTGCATCTTAGAATTTCTTTTTTTCATATTTTGATAAATCATAGTTTTTTTTAATCTATATTCAAATGTATAAATAATTTATTTTCAAAAAATATCATGACAATCTTAAGAAACTTTAACATTACAATTTTTTAAATATTAAACCCGTGCATCACACAGATTTATACTAATAAAGAAAAAATGAAAATGGAAAATAGATAAATGTAAAATCCTATCTCTACTCGATTTGATAAAACAATTTAACTCCCAAAAGCTCCTAGAATTGATTTCTCATCACATAATTTCATTAATATCTCGATTTAATTCCACTTATATGTCATGTGTTTACTTTTGCATAATTAAATCTCCTCTCTCGAATTTCGATTTAATTACTAAAACATGCTCAATTACCAGTCGAACAATCAAACAAGCAATCAAAACACACACGAATAAAGTTCAAAAATTAAGAACTTGAATTAAAATCAAAGATCCATAACAATTCAAATTAAACTACTAACAAATCCTAGAAACCCTAGAAAATTAACTAGATATGATTATCAAGCAATTCATAGACAAATTGAAAAACATCATATCTAAACCAAGAATCTAACTATAAGAAAATAATAGAAAAAACTCTAGGAAAGGTGATCTCTCATTTCTCCAATCCTTTGCATCTCGATCTCCTCAAAAGTGCCTTCAAAGATGATCTATCGCACTCTTCCCTTTCTCCGGATGCTCCTCAGAATAACCGTCTCTCTATATGTGTGTGTATGGAGCCTCCTCTCCTTGAATTATGATTTTCGGATGAACCATGCATGGATATTTATAATATCTTGGTCTCCTAAGTCAAGTGGAAGTCGAAATATAACATCTAGGAAGTGGGAAATACGCCAAAATCGGGTTTTCACGTGAATCTGAGTCATTCGGGCACGGTTGTGTCGTGTAGCATGACCACCCGTGCCCCACTGCACAAGTGTTTTGGACAATTTAACACGATCGTGCGCTGTAACACGACCATTCTCTACAAATACGTTCGAATTTGGTTTTATGATATTCATACAAATTGAAGATCTTGAAGTTAGCTTTCCAATAACACAAGTTTCAGCTCAATATCAATTTTTTAGAGGAAGTTATGGTCAAAATTCTAAATTCCTATCTGGATGAAAACCAAACATCATAGCTTCCATCTTCTCTTAATATTCTACTTTGTTGAAGAGAAAATTGGGAAAAGTGATCAACATAATAGTTGTAGAACTCTTCCTTAGCTTTCCAAAAAAATTAGAATCTTTTAATTTGAACTTCTAGATCAAGAGATATGTCATTTCTCCCACAGTTGCGAGTGTAAGTTGAAACTCACGTTTTTTCCACTAAAAACAGGAAACTAGCTACGAAAGCCATCAAATGCTCTTATACATGATAATAATATAAATCACTAAGAAAACGTAAATAAATGTACTCAATACATAAGTATACGCCAAAACATGTAAAAACCGACACTTATCAATTATTATTAATAAAAATATTTATTATAAATCTTTAAAAAATTCATAAATTTATTTTTAAAAATCTGAGAAATTTTCTTATAACTTAAAATAGTATTTGTAAAAATCCAAAATTACTTCTGAAATCATTAAAAATATTTTTAAAATATTATTAAATAATTACAATAAATTTAAAAAAATCATAAATTTATTTTAAATATTTCAATTATATATTATTATTATTATTTAATAATAATATTTTAAAATTATTATTTGAAGATTCTAGAAATAATTTTATGATTTTATTATAGTAATTATAATACTGAAATTTAATATTATTAAATAATAATATTTAAAATTGTTTTTTTTATGATTTCAGAAATAATTCCATTCCTTGTGTTTATTGATGTTTCCTGTGAGGAATTATGATTTTCATGTATTAGTGATCTAGTTAATTTAAACTTGGAGGGGAGGGGGAATATATTATAAATTTGTGAAATCGTTACATTATCTATGGACACATTAATTTATACTACCTCTATTTCATAATAAGTATTATTCTGAAATTTAAATTTTGATTCAATTTAAGTGTTATTTTAGACTTTTATGCAATTTTATTCCCAAATTGGATATTTCATTATTTTTCATTCTATATTTCAATTTTTTTTTTACATTCAGTTTGTATTTTCTTTAGGATAATATAAATATTTCAAATATTATAAATACTTCAAATTTTTATATTTTACATTAAGTTTGTATTTTTTTTGGATGATATAAATATTTTAAATATTACATATGTTTCAATTTTTTAAATTTTACATTCTCAATTTGTACAAACCATATTACGAACCTATTTTGAAAATTCGATTCAAGCCAAATATTGATAGGTTTAGCCCTGTTAGGAAATTTAATTTTAACTTTCATATATCCAGCACACCTAACAAATATAATTAAGGTCTCAATATATTGTTTTTGTCTGTTTGGAGTGTTTGGTTTTCGATTCTTGTGATCTTATTTGATGCAGTTTCGACGTAATTTTTCACAGACTCAGATTGCTTTGAAATTCGCACCCGATGTCACGCCCTGTTTTCTTTTATAAAATATCAGAGTTTTCACACGGGCGTGAAAAAATAAATAGCAAAAGACACATATCTCAAATAGAAAGAATTAGTAGAAGATGACAGAAGAAAGAGGTAAGGGACGATGTGAAACAATCACATATCAACAATCGGCCTCTGCCGATAGCAATCGGTCTCACTATCGATAAAAAGACAACATTTCGTAGCGGATCAATTCATCAGGATCTCACATCCAAACCAAGTATCAAGTACTATTACAAAACATGATTTAAATAAAACATTATTTTGGGAATCTCAGGTACGGGCATCACCCGACCCTACAATATCTCAAGTGTGGGCATCTCCCGACCCTACGGAATCTTAGGTGTGGGCATCTCCCGACCCTACATAGGAATGAATGTGGACCCACGTCCTTTCACAGTATAACATGATCACGTAATCATAGCATATAATCACAGCATTTAGTATTCCGCCAATCATGCATTAAATAGGGAAAACTGTAAACAGATAAAGAGATAGAAATTACCCCCACCTTGTTCGGTGGTTACCACGTGAGTCGCTAGTACCAAAAGTCTGATAACTCAAAGCTCAGTCCAACAAGTAGCATACACAGTCACGGTGTTTCTTAGATCCTAAATAATATAATTAAAGCTCTAAAAGACTCTGGCGGAGAAACGTTGGTTTAAGACGCGACAGATTGAGAGCTCTAAAGATTGGGATTTAGGAGACGAGGCTGAAAGTTCAGTTTTTGTGGCTGAGATGATAGAGAATGAAATTTGGGTCACGACGGAAAAAGAATGAGCTCAATCGGAGTTGAAACGAGCTCAAACGGAGCATTTTAAGTTTAGGGGTATTTTGGTAATTTTGGTCAAAGGGTTGACTTTGACCGGGCCCACGACCATCGGTCAACGACATCTCGTCGGTGACGACTCGATGTTGAGGTACGATGGAAAAAATGAGGTTCGGATCGAAAACACGGTGTCGCGTGCGCGTCGGCAAGCGCGGACTCGATGTCGGGTGAAAAACCCGGCGGCCCCCGGTGTTTCTCGGCAGCTACCGAGTTCTCGGCAGCGTCGGTGACTCGGCTCGGCAGCTGCCGAGTTTTCTCGGCAGCAGGCATCCTCGTCTCGGCAGCGTAGGCGTGGTCTCGGTGCTGGTCGAGTTTTCTCGGCAGCTCGTCACCCGGTGCTCCCGACGCCGGGCCTGCTCGACCTGCCTCCTTCCCGGTGCCACCAACCACGGCGGCGCCGCCCATCGCCGTCGCCACCAGGTTCGTCGGAGAGCTTGCACCGTCGGCTACCACCTTCGGCCGTCCCTCGGCGGATTCCAGCGATGAATAGTACCCAAAAGTTCGCCGTTAAATTCTTCATCATCACGTACACAAAACCAAACCCCAACCTTTCCCAACTCCGGCCGACGACCACCCCCTTGCTCCAAGAACACCGACCGGCGACCTCCTAGTCGTTGACAACCTTCCCAAACCCAGCCACTCACAAAACCACGCATAGCAACACACACACACATGCATGCTTATAAACACACACATACTGAACAGCTTGGTCGGCGACTTCCAGTCGACGGCCACCCTCCCCATGGCCCCGTCGGCGACGGCGCCACCCGGCACTGCTCCAACAAATACCACAACACACACACACTAACACACCCTCAAACACACACACACATGCACGATACATATATATACTCATTGTCCATCTCCGGCAGCGACACCGCCTCACCTCCGGTGGTCCTCCGGCAGCAGCTCCGGCGCGGTGGAGAGAGAAAAACAGAGGAGAGAGAGAAGGTGGTGATAGATTAGGGTTTAGGGTTTGATCACTGTTTTTCGTTGTTTTTCGGCGAACGAGAAATCGAAATTAAATTCCGAGACCTATCCTAGATTCGTCTCATCGAGACGAACGTCGTGTGTGAAAATCGGCCGAAACCGACAACTTTGAAATTTTCCGGCCACCGCCGGCGGTGGCGCCGATGACCATAAAACAGAAATCAAGATAGAGATGGGAGGAGAAAGAGACTTACGTGTTTTCGTCGCTTTCGGCTCGTTCGGAAAAATGATGAAAAATGAATCGGGGGAGCCCCTATTTATAGATTTTTGAAAGTTACTATTCACTCAAAAAAATATCTCGTCACTATTCATCGGTTGAATTTTCCACGCTACTATTCACCGAAAATATCTTCCGGTTTTCCGAAACTTTGGGTTTTGCCCTTTTTGTCGCCGTTTGAGCTACAAGTCTCCGATTGACCTTTAGATCATTTCTATCTTCTCGTTTTCTCGATACGCATCTAATGGTATACAAATATCCTATGTTCCACGTCTAATAAAATTATCGATCTAAATCGTGCATTAAACACGTATCTGAAACACACGTAATTAATTAAACAGTCAAAACATACGCACATAATTATTTAATTATAGGTTTAAATATTTAATTAATCAATTATGCTTCGTTTTTTGGTCCGGGGCGCTACACCCGACATGTGAAACGGTTCGAGACTCCGTTGGAGGAGTGCTGATGCAAGGTGGATTTTAGCCTTCCGAGGTCGTTTGAGGGGCGAAAACGTCATTTTACTATTTTTCGAATTTTTAATGTTTTATTTTGGATGTTTCTATTTTTGCTATAAGTTATTTAGGATTTTTGAGAACATATAAATATTGTGGAAGTCTTTGAATGATAGAGATTTGATTTTTATGAAGTTATAATTCGTTGCGAGAACATAGGGTTTCGATGAACTTTCGTTTCATTTTCTCTTGTTCTGTCATTCTCATAGGGCTCCGGCATCATTATTGGTTGACATTCATGAACGTTGTGGTTCTGCAATTTTGCATTACAATTTTGATACACAGAAGCAATAGAAAACAACCAATTATGGAGGTGACAATAGGGATACAATCTATGAAAGCATCCTAGACTGAAAACATGCATATCTAGACAAATTCAAAAGAAAATTTAACTAAAAAAATTGAGATAAATCAGATTGGAGGAAAAAGGGTACTCAAAAAACTTGAAAAAACTTTACATGGTTATTTTGGCCTATGTTTTTAGCAAGCTTAGATCCTATCAAGCGATAATAACTAAATTGAGTTAGAATTGATGCTATATTGATTCTTGATCTTGGATCTATGAGTTTAGGCAGAATCTGCTCCATCCCTTCCCCATCGATCCATTCATGTATTCCAGCCTACAAAAGAGCTCAATTTTTACATATCAAATCCCAAACAGAGAAGTTATTTGTGTATTTTTACCCACATAGTTAAACTAGATATAGTGTTATATATCTCTCAAATTATTGTATGAAATTTTATTGGTCTTCAACTCTATTAAGTACATTTTGAATTATCCTAGTCAAGAGTTTAGAGTTCATTCTAAGCTGAAAGATTATAATGGTTGTCAGTTTTTAGGGTTTAGGGTCATCATGAAATCGCTCTCACTATGTTTCAAACTTGGGCAGAAATCATCGCCTGAAAATATGATTCTTTTCTTCCCTTTTTTGGCCATAGAGACTTGAATCCTTTTTGTGATCATACCCTATTTGCACAAAACAAATACTTAACACAATCATCATTAATTGCAACTTTACTTCAACTTGTTTAGTATGTTTCAATATCAAGAATTTACTTAATACATAAAAACAAATGATAACTTGCGTTATTTGATGCATTTTGAGGCTTGATTTCACATTATTTTATGTTAAAAAACATGCATTCGTGATATTTTAGATAGATTTTATTATCTTTTTAAAATTTCACGTATTTTCTTGATTTGCGAGGAGTTTGATAGATTTTAGCACAAAGTGAGCTCAATCGATTGAAAAGTCGAGTTGAAGTCGAGATCCAAAGTCGAAAACGCACGATTTTGGGAGAAAAATGATATCTCGAACTCTAGAAGTCCAAATTTAATGATTCTTATCTTTTTGGAAAGCTAAGAAGACTTTAGACAACTTCCATATTCAATACTTTTCGTAATTCTGCCCCCAAGAGAGCAAAAAATTGCAAGAAGGCGGAAGTTGTGCATATCGTCCAGTTTTTCATCTTTATAGGGTTTGAGTATTTTGGGCATAACTTGGTGTAGAAAATTGATATTGGGTTGAAATTAATAAAAGTGGATAGTCAACTTCAAGGGCTACAACTTTTATGAATACATCAAAGACCAATTCGGCCCACAAAAGTCCCAAAATGCGTCTGAAATTCAAGATCTGTCTCCACCCAGGCCGACCCGGGTTGGAAGTGTTCGGGTTGCGAGTGTCCTACTCGAATTGGACTCTTTTTCAACTAGGACTCTTATCCAAATCCGATTTTGACTTTTCCAACCCTGAAGAGGGACTAGAGAAGTCATTGAAAAAGGGAAGAGCACTGATATCAATGAAATACATCTAGAGAACAAACAAGAAATCAAGATTGGTAATAATTGGGGTGAGAATACAATCTTAGGAGCTTTTGGGGGTTGGTTATTAACTGCGAGGTAGAGATACAGACATTAATAATCAATCTACGGGTTAAGTTGCTCGAGAGAGAGGTTAATCTATGATCGTGATTGCTCACATAAGATAATTAGATTTGAGTTTGATTTTGCTAGATTAGTAAACTTGATTAAAGTAGAATGAAATCATAGCCTCACTTTGTACCTCACCACCTCATTATTCTCATTTCTTTTTCGTACAAATACCCATTTATATCCTACAGGGATAATATTTTCAGGGGTACGTACAATAGATCCGAAGAATTTTCTTTTCTTCAGCGAGTCTAGCTCAGCCTCAATTGCTTCTTTCCATCTTACCCAATCTGAGCGCTTCCGACACTCAGCAATTGACTTAGGTTCTAGATTCATATTATTATTTGAGATAGTAAGAGCAATCGTGGGGGCAAATATGTCGTCGACGACGATGATATTTCTATTGTAAGTTCCTCCTATATTTATAAAACTAGTATAAGTGCCGTGTGATGCAAAGACATATAAATTTCACTATTTATATATTTTAATATGAAAATATTGAACACGAAAAATAATAATTGTTTTTGGAGAATTTCTATCTGATTTGTTACTTCTATGACTCAATACCATAAAATCTAAATATTTCGAGTTTGATGTAAAAATTTTAATTTACAAAAAAAAAAAAACAAAGTTCTCATAATATTTCAATCTCATTTGGTATACCCGTGTCTGTGTGATGTATGGACAAATAAATTTGAAGTGTTGGTAATTTTTTGATATAAAAAAATTGTTCATGAAAAATAATATAATTCTTCAACGTGTTTTCAATTTAATCTACTACCCATATAATTTACGAATTTAAATATTTTTTATTTTCATCATACGTTGTCGTCACTATTGGCTTGAAACAAATTTATGCAAATTTATGTTCAATAATTTATTCATAATGAGTATAAAAATGGTGATATTATTGAGCATTATAATCAAGTCTTGATAATATTTCAACCTCATTTGGTATTCGTGTGATGTAGTGAATAAATTTCATGTGTTAGTAATTTTTTTATATCAAAATGATGATCATGAAAAATCATATAGTTTTTCAAAGTTATTTATTTCAATTTAATCTACTACTCATGTAATTCATCTAAATATTTATTATTTTCATCATATGTTGTTTAACTATTTTAGTACTTGTTTTTGTCACAATTGGCCTAGAAAATATTTGTGCAAATATATGTTCAACAGCTTATTCATAATAAGCTTAAAATATTGATATTATTGTATATTACCCCAAAATAAAATTTCTAAATTTAACATACCATCAAAAAATCTGTATAATTATTTTTTTCAGATGTCTTAAAATCAAAATTTATCTATTAGAAAAATCATATTGGATGGTAAACATTTCAAAATTTGATAAATCTAAAATCATGAAACTATATTACAACATAAACTAAATATATTTTATCATTGTTCTATGAACTTCATGCTACCATGATAGTGAAGTTTCAAATTTTTATTTACTTTTTAATCAAGGAGGAAACATTATTTATTTTTACAAAAAAAAAAAAGATAAATTAGCTAATTTTTTCGTGGATATATAAAATGATTTAGATTAAGGTACAAATTTTTATTTACAACTTTTCATGACATGATACTATTACCATATATACACAAATCTTACTAACTTTATAACATATCAAATACGATCATATTTTTTTCCTCAATTTTCATATATATACAAAATGATTTTCATACCATGAATATTTATAAATTAAGAAAAACTAAATATTTATAATTTATAAATTTATAAAATAATAAAATAATAAATATTTGTATTTCTACTTTAAAAAGTAGAAATGAGTTAGTTGGTTTTTATATAGATGCAATGAAATTTCATAATAAAAAATTCAAAGTATTTAAAATATATATGTAAAAAATGTTCATCTACGTATTATCACTCTTATAAATAGCATCGACTATCTATTCTTCATGATTAATAATGAAGATATATTTATATAATTTAGCATTATGAAATAGAACATATTTTTTATAAGTATAAGTATAAATGATATTTTTTTTTAATAATTTTTTATACTTAATTTGTAGTTTTTAATAGAAAGTATATGAAATCATAAATTTTATACTTCCTAAATGTTATTGTGTGCAACAATATATCATATGTATATTTTTTTATTATATTCAAGATATATTACAAATCTTTATGATTTTTAATAAGAATTAATATAGTATAATAAAATAAAATTATATAAACACTGTGTTATATTATTAACATTGTTACATAGAAGATATATAAAAATTGGAGTATTGTATATGACATATTTGTCAAATAAAATTGTGTGATGTTTATATTAATTTTAAAATACATATTTTGAATATAGTAAATAAAAATAGTTAATTTACGTTGTTTTATATATGTTGGTTGACTTGATTAATAATTCACTTATTGGTCTTCGACCCCCTCAGTCACTACGAACACCCCTGATCAACGCAATGATATATTTATTGAGGTGGTATATATATGTGTATGTGGGGTACAACATTAGAGATAAAAAAATACTTTGATGATCTATAGTTATTGAAATCTGATCATTATGTTATTTTAATATATTTAACAAACATATATTTAATCTTTGATTATATGAACAATTAAAAGATTTATTAGATGAGATCATATTAACATTCATATACCATATATAGATAATAATTTCCAAAATTTTGTCAATATCATAAATGATATTATTACCATATATATAAATCATGTTTAATACAATAAAATTAATAATTAATAATTTATAAATTATAAATTATGAAATAATATGTATTTATATTTTTGGGAGGTGGAAATGGGAGGGAAAATTTTAACATTTCTATTTTGAGGGGTAATTATATATATATATATATATAGATTCATAGCAACTTCGATATTTACATCAACCAGATCCTCTTCATTTCCCAAAATATTATAATCTAGCAATTGCATGGCCACATTATGAAATGGGTAAGTTGGAATTTTGTAGTAAAGGTCTAGCAATTAATTTGATACGCTTAATCAATGATTCAGCCAAACCATTCTGAGTGTGGACAGAAGGAACCAAATGTTCCACTTTAATTCCTAATGACATACAATAGTCATTAAATGCTTTCGATGTGAATTTACCATCATTATCTATTCTGATGGATTTAATTAGATAATTGGAAAATTGAGCCCTAAGTTCAGTAATTTTAGAAATAAACTTTGCAAAGGCATTATTTTTAGTGGATAATAGACACACATAGGTCCACCTAGTGGAGACATCAATCAAGACCATGAAATATCGAAATAGTCCTGATGCTGGGTGAATTGGTCCACATATATCTCCATGAATCCGTTCAAGAAAAATAAGAGATTCAAATCCAACTTTAGTACGAGGTCATACTATAAGTTTTCCTTTTGTACAAGCTTCACAAACAAATACATTTACAGAAGGTAATCTATTGTTTGACATGTTGTGCCCAATAGAATGAGACAAAATTCGACGAATCATATTTGTTCTGGATGACCCAAACGTTCATGCCATAATTTAAATGAATTTGCATCATGAAATTTCAAACTCATTGAAATATGAAGATTAGAAGAATGGATGTATGTATAATACAACCCAAATGAGGAAGAATGAAGCTTTTCGACAACTTGTTTTCGATATCCTATGGAATGAGTCATTAAGAGATACACTACATTATTTTCAATGTCGGTTTCAATGTAAAACCATTCGATCGGATATCCTTAAAACTAAGGAGGGTACGTTTAGATTGTGGATATAACAACGCATTACTGATAATTAATTCAGTACCTTTAGGGAGAATTAGTGAAGCTCTACCGGAGCCTACCATTAAAAGATTATCATTTGCAATTGTACTAACACTCCCTTTTTCTTCAGTTAAAGTTTGAAAAAACTTCCTATCTTTAGGGATAGTGTGGGTTGTAGCACTATCTACCAAGTATAGAATATTTTCTTTCTTCATATGGAAAAAATCAATGATGTAGTAAAATATGTTGCAAACTGAAAAATTAAACATTAAGATTAGCATTGTTATAAAGTCAAACTCAAAAGTAACCATAATATAGTCAAACATCGATAAAAAAACATAATGTTCTGGGTACAATATAAAATAAACTTGGGCAAGCAATTCGATTAATAAAAGTATCATATATGATCACTCATTATCTCCAAAGTCTTCAAGTTCAACTTTCAAAAGGTCATCATTGTCAATATCCAAGTTCATGTTTGCATCAAGCATATATATTAGCATAATGAGATTCTCCTTGAGGGGCTTTTCCCTTTTTGTCTTTCTACATTTTTTGGTATGCCTCCACCAAATGCTTAGATGTGCGGCACGTACGAGACCAATGGTCATCACATCCACACCTAAAACAAATTTGTTTTTGTTCTCCATGAGAACCATATTTTGGTGGAGTCTTAGAATTGTTTAAACTCTTTCCACGACTTTGAACTTGATCAATACTGATATTACCTCGACCTTGACCACATCTATAAGGTCTATTAGGAAAACCATAGCCTCGACCTCGACCTCGGCCTCGGCCACGTTCTTGACCTCTACCTCTTCCACGTCCACTATCATTTTTATTTGTTATGGCATGTGCTTCAGGCATAGCTTGTGAGTTAACTGGTCTTGCATTATGATTTTTCCTTAGTAGTTGGTTATGTTTTTCTGCAACTAGCAATGCAGAGATCAACTCAGAATGTGTAGTATAGTTTTTTTGCCATATACTGCTGCTGGAGTACAAGATTGCTCGCATGGAAGGTTGATAACGTTTTTTTTTTTTTTTGTATCAATTCAGCCTAACATTTTGATTATATAGCTTTAGATAGTAAACAATATGATCCAGAGCAGAATTATAGTCAGTCACAAATTTGATGTCTTGAAAATGAAGATTTAGCCAATCATATTGTGCTTGAGGTAGAATTATATCTGTTTGTTGGTGGAAACAATCCTTCAAGGATTTCCACAAAACAACATGATCCTTTTTAATAAGATATTCATTTTTCAGGTCCTTATTGAGGTGGTGTCGGAGAAAAATCAATGTATTTCTCTTCTGGACAGGAGGGGATTGGGAACCTTGAACATTTTTTTCGCTTAAATCAGAGGAAGTTAGGTGAATCTCAACGTCAAAGGCCCAAGTCAAATAATTGGTGCCATCAAGGGAAAGTTCGGAGAATTCTCTCTTTGTAATATCAGACATTTTCAAATTCTATAAAATTAAATTTAAGATATTATGTTATGGAAATTATCTATCTTATAATGGCAAATATTCACTTCACATGATAAATACACATACATGTACAAAATCCCATAAAAATGAGCCAACTAAAAAAAATATAATCTACTTATTAATTAAACGAAGTCAGAATGTAATTAAATTATAATTGTCTAAGCCTTGCAGAATCATGAGTAGTTTGCCAGATTTTACATCCAAAACCTTTCAGCATTTCTTATACACATTCTGAACTTTCCTAAATATCAAAAAACATTAAGAATGATGAAAATCACAAAACCACAAGTTTATACAACCTGAAACCCTAACAGATATATTATTTAGTTTTACTTTCTTTCAAGATTTGGCAAAGAAGCAACAAATATATCTATATCATTTGTTTATCCAATTCCAACTAAAAAAATATCCTCTATTTTGCTCTACTCACATGTGAAACATACACCCTATACAGGCCAATCTTGTCTATATCTGACAAACAAGACAAAAGAAATGTTTGCGCCCTCATTACAATGATGTGCAGTAGGTTAATATAACAAAATTATGGGGAAATCAAACATTATTTTTCATGTTTTACTATATAAAAAAATACACCAAAAAGAGGATAAAACCAAACAGATCCAAATGAAGTGCGAAACAAATCCCCTAAGCAAGGGTAGAGTAGATCAAAACATAACATAACGATGAACTGGATATATGGATTGATTCATAAAAATTACCTTGCAGGAAAGATACGATTCTTTCCTAGGGCACTACTTAGATTCAGGTAGTGATTCATGCTGATAACGTGTTGTAAAATGGATTATAACGAACGTCTTGTTAGCCCATGAGAAATAACACATCAACAATACAATAGTTTGCAATGAATAGAAGATGATAATATAGAGTAGATAATAGTGGCAACCAAAGAAAAACCCCTTTCATTCAAAAATGAATCCAATATATATACATGTATCTTGAATTTGAAGGATCATTACAAATTAAAAACCAAAAGAAGGAAACAAGAAGGAAACAATCTCTTGGTGAAAACTAGGGTTATAACTAAGCCTATTACAAAAACGTCAATAACTAGTGAACAAACATATACAATAGATTTCAAGCAGCCGGAGCATAATCATAGTCTCCATCGTCGTCTCCATCTCCTTCTTGTACAACTGTAGTCGGACGATGATTATATGCTTCACCGGAGAATCTTTCACTATCATGAAAAACATTCTCATAAATCGAGTTACTGTAGCTCATGGATAGAATATACATTTTTCTCTTCAAACTAACTTTGAGAGAGAGAGAGAGTAGTGGTTTTAGGAAGCTAGTATGAACTTTGGTGATCTGAGAATTTAAAGTGCATAGATGCATGTTTATATAAGCTTCTGAAAAAGGTGAAATTTTGCAAGACATAGCTTGGCGTAAGGTATGCACGTGGTGGAAGTGTATATGTAATGGAAGGGCTTATGTTGCTGACACGTGGCTCCAGATTTGTCCACGTTGCATCCCATTCTCAGGTTGCAATCTGTGGCTGTAAGTTCTATATCCTAGTAGCACTAGTTGCAAATGTGCGTCTACTTTATATCTTTTTGACTTTGTTTTGTTCTTTCCTTTTCAAGATTAATTATGATGAAACCATTTTACAAACCTTATTTGTTAGACAGGTTAGCTTACATGAAGATTGAGTTCTGAAAATAGGATTTATTTATGAATATTAAGGTTTCGTCACGCATAATATTTATGATTCAGACTCATATAAGTTTTTGTATTTATCTTTTTTTAAATTGTTTTGAAAGAGATAGATAATGATTTTTGTTTCTTCAAATTAATCTTCACGGCCAAGTTTTTCTAGCAATTGTACGTAATATAATTGGTAGTCGCATGATGGAATGATGATATGTGAAAGTAATATAATTAAGTGAGGCTACTCATCATTTAAGTACTACTTAGATGTGAAGTATGTTTCTGATCATTAGGCATAGCTGCGATATAAAGCAGGGTGTAAGACTAATAGGTAATATTAAATTTAGGTAATATTTTGATATAAATTTAGAATGGTTCTTCGTTGAGTTGCTGTAAAACAATAAACAATTTGAATATATATGATATAAATTGTGTGATGTTGTGCACCTACTCAGGCAAAAGATTGGATTTTAAAAGAGCCAAAGGAACGAATCAATTGACTACCCTATTAATATTAATTAACAGGGTTAATTTCAATTTTGGTCCTGCATGTAAGATCTTTTCCATTTTTCGATAACCAAGTATACGTTTTTCAGTTTTGGTCATGTATGTTTTTACTTTTTCCAATTTCAGTTATGTTTTCTAATTTTGGTTATGTATGTTTCATTTGTTTTCCAATTTCAGTCCAATTTTGATTGGAATTCTTAAAATTGTCGATGCCACGTGAAATATTCTGGCGGCCATCCGACCAAAAGTGGATTGACACTACAAGAAAAATGGTCAACAACAACCCATTAAAGACAACTCTTTTTATGAATTTGTGTTGTCTTTCTAAAATTAACAACCCTTTTTCCGAAAAGCGTTGTCTTTATTCACAAATGCGCTGAAAGACAACGCAAACAATGAGAAAGACAACGCATTTTACATAGGGTTGTCTTTCAACGGATTTTTTTTTAAAAAGACAACTCTTTTATGCAACACTCTTTATACGTTGTCTTTCAAAAGATTTTTTTTTTTAAAAGACAACCCATTGTGCAACGCTTTTTTTTATGTGTTGTGTTAATTGTGCACCTTTTCATAATATTAATTATTTTTTAATTAAATTAAATTTGAAAAGTTTAATTATTTTATGATGTTATCTTATATTATTTGCATTAATATTATCTTATATGAACAAACTCATAATTTTAAAAAATAGTATTTTTATAAAATATATTAAAAATATGCACTAGTATATTTTATAATTGTCTTAAAATGAAATTAGATTAAACAATACTAAATATATTAATTAGTCATTAATTTTCCAACTATATATATATATATATATTGTTAACCTTTTAAAATATATTAAAAATACAAATAATATTGTGATTCTTCAATAATATTTTAGGTATTGAATAAATATATGTACGTAAAAATATATGTAAAAAAATTTATGCACGTAATATGACAAATAGTCCAACAAAGTAAAGAATAATATTTTAATTGAGTCACATTTATATTTTGTATCGTGAGTGCATTAACATTTTGGGTTTTGAACATTCATATGTTGGCCATTGAAATCGAGTTAAATACAATAATATATCAAAATTGGAAATCAATGACTTATATTAATAAGTAATGGTACTTTATAAAAATTAACCATACAGAACAATAATTGGAAAACTTGACTGAAATTGGAAAAAATTGAAAGATATAGGACCAAAATTGAAAAATATTAAAACATATATGACCAAAATTGAAAAACATATACTTAAATATGTAAAAAAATGAAAAGAGTTTTACATACAAAACTAAAATTGAAATTGAGCCTAATTAATAAGGTAAGCTTCCAAAGATCCTTTCTTCAGCGGCACCTCTAAATTGGAGTTAAGAATAACCTTTTAATGGTATATATATATATATATATATATATATGTGTGTGTGTGTATGGGTGTAAATAATGATTTAAATTGAAGTTATTTTGAATCTGCAACATAGATATACAATTTAAAATATATCACCATTAGGGATAAAATAGATTTTCCAACAAGTGGTTAAGTTTCAGGATTTCGTGGATACAAAAACTTATATGAGACCATCTCATATAAAACTTTACGTGAGACGAACATTAACCATGTTAAATGAGTTAACTTGTTTTAACTAATTCATGTGGACTTCATTTTACATAAGATCTCAACGTGAGGTCGTCTTAATTACATAAGACCTACTATTTCGTGAAAAGTTGAAATTCCTCATTTTGATGTATGTATGAGTTTATTATTATTTTCCCTATAAATTATGGGGTCTGGCAATTTCGAACTTTAAGTTTCAGGGTATGCAATTTAGGACAGTAAGTTTTTGGGTTTCGTGAATTTTGTCCAATTTCAGCCCAAATCGTTCAATTAGACTAAAATTGCACGTGAGCTCGCTAATTCAGATTGTTCTTTCTATTATGTTCTTTTAAATTGAGTTTATTACTGATGTGGACTCCCTATCATTAAATTGAATTGAAATTAAAATATGCTGACGGTCCAAGTAATTCCACGGCCTAGTTCATTCACATTATGTGTTTTAGGTTCGGTTCATGAGCTAGGTTTTGGTGTACAAGGAGTTTCTCTGTTAAAAGTATTGTTAAATACAAATAACCGAAACAAAAAAATTACAATCAACAGTTAATCGAAACACACTATTTTTTAAAACATATTTTAAGAGAAAATCAGATACGTTGATTAATTACATGAACAAGAAAATAAATCATACATATATGATCATAAATTATTCATGATAATTCCCTGTCAAATTTTATTCACATATTGATAGAGCACGCATATGATCCCCTTTGAGTAGGACTAACTTCAAGAAAGAAGCAGAATTGAAGGACGTTTATTTCCCTAATAAAACATATATAAATTTCCATTTTCATTGATGCAATCACATTTAAATACACATTTAATCACAGATTTCCTGAATGAGTATAAAGCCATATAAAACATAAAATTTGAATTAAAGGTAGAAGTTAAATAGAAAAAGATAACCATAAGAAGTATCATCGAAATAAGTTAGATAAATTGTATTCAAACGACCCTAAAAATAAGAATCAGCCAAGTGTCCTTCAAACATACTATGATGATAAGATAAAACCCTTAGGCTAATAAAACATGGACACATACCCTAACTCTCTCATGGTGAAAACTAATTAGGTAACTCTCTATTACAAAAACGTCAACAACAACTCGTGACTAGACATAATATACGAGAGCTTTCAAGCAGCTGGGGCATAATCATAGTCTCCATCGTCGTCTCCATCTCCTTCGTGTATAACTGTAGTCGGACGATGACTATATACTTCACCGGAGAATCTTTCACTATCATGAAAAACATTCTCATAAATTGACTTAATGTAGCTCATGGATAGAATAGACTTTTTTCTCTTCAAACTAACTTAGAGAGAGAGAGTAGTGGGTTTAGGAAGCTAGTATGAACTTTGGTGATCTGAGAATTTAAAGAGCATAGATGCATGTTTATATAAGGTTTTGAAAAAGGTAAAATTCTGGTAGACATAATTTGGCGTAAGGTATGCACGTGGTGGAAGTGTATATGCAATGGAAGGCCTTATGTTGCTGACACGTGGCCCCTCATTTGTCCACCTTGGCATTCCATTCTCAGGTTGGAATTTGTGGCTGTATGTTCTATATATCCTGGTAGGACTAGTTATAATTGGAAATGCGAGAGCACTCCTATTTTCTTTTCTTTTTTTTATATATAAATTTATGGATTTGGTGAGATGGATCAACCTAAAAAGATATAAAAAATAGAAATAGAATATTGAAAATTGAGTTGATTTGTGACTAGCAGAACTCTTTTATCACATGATTATATCGAGTTTATTACTTTTTTTTGTCCTGTAACTTAAGGAGTTTGACAATTAAGGATAAAAAAAATTCGGGCTGGCAATTTAAGATATTAAGTTGTCGGGCCTCGTTAATTTTACCCAATTTCATCCCGAATCGCTCAATTGGATTGAAATCGTACGTGAAACGCACTTGATGCCCTTAATTTCGGGGTTTTTAGCCCAATTTCACTTATTTTCGCTTGTGTATTAAAATTATATATATGTGGCAATCCAAGTGGCATTAAAATTTACTAGTCATTGTACCACATAGAATTAAGGAAAATAAAAAATAAAAATCTTAAAGTTGTAATTAACAAAAATAGACAAATAAATAAATAAAAATAAAATAAAAAATCAAAAATTAAAAATAATCGCACTTCATCTTCTTCTTCAAGCTATCAAATTACTCCACCACCATCTTCACTTCCGACCGCCACCATCTCATCTCACCACCGCCATCTCCTTCACACAGCAACACCGGAGAAACCCCTCACTTCGACGAGTCCCGCCGATCTGCTGATTCTCTTCGCACAACACCACATCATGGAGAACCCCCTAACTATTTCACACAGATCTGGTGCCAAGAAGCTTCGCCGGAGAAAGCCCAGGAGCTTCGTCGGAGAAACCAGGACATAGTAACACTTTTGTGTACATATGCACTCAGGTCGGGTTTGGGCGCGGGTTGACCCGGATCCATGCATTTTTACTTTTTTTTTCCCCTGACCTCTATGTTATGTTAGTCATATCTTTATATTATATTAGTCATACCTTTATGTTATATTAGTTATGTTCTTATGTCCACATATCATACATTTATTTATGAGTAAACTACTTTTTTCGCCCATTATGTTTGCCTTTTTGCAGTTTTGCCCTTTTTTAATTCGGGCTTGCAATTTAGGACATTATTTTTTAAAATTTCGCAATTATTGCCCAATTTCGGCCCGAATCGATTAATTGGGCTGAAATCGCACGTTTTTTGCACGTGACTCCTCAATTCGGGCTGAAATGGCTTAGGTGACTGATCATTTATTGACTTGGATTTTCTTTCTTATTTTTTTTACTGACATATGTATTATTATTTATTTTAATAATTAAAAAAAATATCAGAAAATCAAAAAAAAAATTGCAACCCTATCCTCTTTCTCTCTTCTCACACCGCTCTCTCTCTCTGCAGATTCACTGTTCACCGCCGTTTTCTTCACCAGTCGCCACCTTCCACCACCTGCTCCACCCCCTTCTCCCCTTCAATCTCGCCGCCGCCTTAGCAGCGAAGCCATCTCCACCGCCAAGCTCGAGCACCGCCATCTTCTTAATCATCCACACCGCCGCTCTGCGCGATTCCGGCGAGTTCCACCACCAAACACCATCGTCTTCATCTTCTTCTCCGTAGCAGCCCTTCTCCGTCTCCGGCGGACTGTTTCTTCTTCTCCGTCCATTGCTCTGCCACCGTTGCTACTCATCTTCTCCCTTTTCGCAGGCCAGCCGTTTCACACTTCACCACTTCTCTTCCGATCCTTCTCCAACCGCCCATCTTCTCCATCTCCGAACAATACACCACCGCTTTCTTCTACGCTCCTCACCGTCGCCGGACAGCTGCTCAACCGTCGAGACCACCGCCGCCGATTGCTGCTTCTCCCTTTCACCGTCGCTCATTTCTCCGTCTCCATCACCATCTTCGCAGCTTCCCCTGTTTCACCTTGATTCCTAACCTCCGTCATCTCCGGCCGCCGCTCCTACTGCATCTGCAACAGCAGCTTCGCCAAGCTCCATCTTCACCATCACAGCTTCTCCCTCCAGAAAAACCGAGAGAAAGTGAGAGAGGGATCGAAGAGAGAGAGGGAAAGGGTTTTTTTTTTTAATTAATTTTGAATTAGGTAGTGGGGCCACTTAAAATACATATGGCACCTAGCAATTAATTGCAAAATTCCACGTCAGATAATCACTCGCCACCTCATCAAATTAAGCCCAAAAAACGTGCAATTTCAGCCCAAATAAACAATTCGGGCTGAAATTGGGCAATAATTGCTAATTTTGAAAACATAAAATCCCACATTGCCATTGATAAAAAATAAAGTCCTAAATTGTCAGCCCATAAAACAGAAAGTCCTAAATTGCAAGCCCGAATTAAAAAAGGGCAAAACTGCGAAAAGACAAACATAATAGGCGGAAAAAGTAGTTTACTCTTTATTTAATACTTTTAACTCTAAAAAAACCTTAATTTCGCCACAATTTGTACACGTTTACCTTTATATGATAATATTCATACTTTTATGTGATATTACTTATACTTATATATTAATATAATCATATCTTTATATAATATATAAAGTTATATGATATGAATTGATTTATTTAAAATTGGGAAGGGTAAACATAGGTATATATATATAACCCTAACCCTAGAAAGAAAAGTGACGCCGAAGTTTTTGCTTAGAGTTTGCGCGTGTGATGAGTTAGAAGGTTTGTGAAACACTATCTTTGGTCCATCCACGTCGGAAATTGGGCCGCCACGTGAGATTGTACCCGTGGAATATTAGTTTACTTTATTATTTACCCAAATCTTTTGTGTGAAAAGAAGTGGTATATATCTTTTTGGGTGGGCAAAGAGCGTGAGGGAATTCTTTGGTGGGGCTTGTGTTTCTATGGTAGGACTCTAAGATCTTGAAAAGTAGCACAAGATGTTATTCTATGCACCAACACAAAATTGCTAAGTGTATCATAAAACTAAAAAGTAAAAACGAAAATTAAGAGAAGAAAACAACATGGGGTCAACACACTATTTCAGATTTTTTATTAAATGTAATTGGATGTTAGATTTTCATATTTTATTATAATATGTATTAATAAAATGAAATATAAAAATATGTAATAAACAATGGCTTCTCAAAGCAATATAATATCTAATTTCAGAAAAATTTTTTAAGCATGCATAAACAAAATTGTGTAAAGATCATTTTTTACACACTATTAATAAAAGATCAATCACTTAGAATATCCTTATCATAATTCATTGTCTTTATCTTTGAGATTTATATATTAAAAAAGAGAATATTTTCTTTATCGTTTATAACGTGGACCGTTTAAAACTTATAGAAGTTGGCACCGACGTCTCTTTAACGACCTCAACTACCAACAATGTATGTAGTTTACGTGGTGTGTATCTTGAAATCAACAAGATTCATGTGTAGTTTAATGCATGTAGTTTAAGTGTGTATTTTCAAATCAACAAGATTCATTTTCTGTACAATTTATGGTAGATAGATATCATAATTAATATTCTTTAGAGAGCAGTTCGAATTTCCACCTCTATATATTCTACATGTGTATAACATGATATAATTGAAGATGCAGTTGTGTGTAAATTATAATTCAATATAATATTTAATTTCCTTTTTCAATTAAAACACATAGGAACTAAAAATTGCATAGTTGTGAATCATAATGTTTTTTCTTTTTAATTTTCTTTTTCTGTTTGCCCTTTTTTTTTCCTACGACAGTGGTCCTAAATGAAACAAATTATTATCGAGAAAATATTACTAATAGTTTTCGTAAAAACAATTTACTATAATATTATGTTGCTTAAGTATTTGTAACAACAAATTTTTGTATTTAAATAAATAATGACAAAAAGAGTGAACAAATTGAATTTATTTATTTGAATCAAATAAACTGGGTTACAATCTCTTGATCCTTTGATTATTTTCTTCGATGTTTGGAGTTGACTTTCGGTCAAGGCTTCATTAATTTTGAACTTTTTTATGGTCCTTTGATTTGATAAATGTCAATCGATCGGAGGGGTTTAGCATCTTAATCTTGGATTGAACGTCGTTCTTAATCTTCAACTTGATAAACGTTAATCGGAGTGGTTTAGCACTTGATCTCGGATTGACCGCCGTTCTTGATATTCGACTCGATAAACGTCAATTGGAGGGGTTTAGCACCTTGATCTAGGATTGAATGTCGTTCTTGCAGCTTCCTTTTGAACACTTTGAAGATCGTTGGGAACTTGAAGATCACTTTGAAGATCGTTGAAAAATTGTTTGATTCGAGGGTTTAACACCTTAATTGAGATCATTATTAAACTAAATATATTTATTTATTTTGATAATATCTGCGAGACTTTGACACGTGTCATCTTTTGATTGACTAACAAATTTTGACTATGTACAGTATTATCTCAGAACTCTTTTGGCAAATAATTTTTTGTGCAACAATCTTGTCGTGGTTAATACATTTTAATGTATCACAACTTTCCTTTTTGAATGTGATTCTTCTGAAATATATTAATATATAGAGTATTGATAACGTCGAATATAAACCTTTTTACTTATGTTTTTATGAACAATTTGACAATTAATATTATCAATTTTGTGATAATATGTTGTCAAAAAAAATAATTTTCTTGATAATTTTTGTAGCCGTAAAAAATATAATCTTAAATAATCACTTTTGTAAAAAATATAATCTCAAATAATCATTTTTTACTATGTGAGCATATGAAGAAAGTTATAGTTTTTAAAAGCAATATATTATATTTGATGACCATAAAAAAAGTGATTTATTGTTGTATTGTCTGACTATAAGCTTAATCAAAAGTGAGCAAACCTTTTTCTTTTAATCACTTTTCAAGTTTTTAAATGATTAAATTCCACCAAGAGACAATCATATAAAATATTTATCGGAATGAGCCATCTATATCTCAAGTATATATCTACCTATATTGTATTATAGACACGAGTAAATGTGACCACCATGCACTAATAAACACGTATAGCATTTGTAATTATACATATTACAGAAATTAACGATGTCATGAAATAATAAATTGTGTACTTTAAATATTTCGTATTTATATTATTAGGCACCTACATCTTAACATAAAAAATAACTTTATTTGAATTTGCAGTTTGTGAGGTTGCCATTTTCGCTAACTAAATTTATACAGATTTATATGAAATGGAGTTCTACTATCCATAATTCAAACTTAATTATATTAATAAGTCAATTTGTATTTGTGGGTTATTTCACATAATTATTTGTGAGAGGTCTCACAATAATTTTATTCATTAAATTATGGTGGCATGTAGTACATCAATAATTGTTGTTAGTGATGATTTAAATTCAATACTCTAAAAAATATTTAGTCACAACTACCATGTAACATTAAGCTTTCGAGAGTCAATATGATATTTGACCAAAAAATATATTTATTCATTATCACTTGATATACACAAATTAATGTGAGGGACATTATAACCACATAATATTTCATCATTATATTTCATTTTCTGGTGTTTATAATCTATTTAAAAGGATTCCAAAAAATTTGGTTAGTAAATTAGGTTTTTCAGAGAATAAATGAGCTACAATAATATCTTGATAATATATAGGACTTGTTAATTAGCTCAATCTTTAAATTTAACTAAGTACTTTATAGCTTAATATAAATTTAGGAAAATTGTAAATTTAGAACATTATTTTTAGGTCGTTCACCAATGGACACAAACTTTTCAGATCAAACTTTTCAATTTCGGCAATTTTAAAATATATAAAGAACACCTGAAATCACAAATTCGGGTTATATCGCATGAGATTTTCACGTGTTTTTTATTTTTTTAATTAGATTTAATATTGATGTGGAATTCCTTATCACTAAACTAAATTGGAATTAAAATATGGTCACGGTCCAAGTAATTTCATGGCCTAGTTCATTCACATTATGCGTTTTAGGTTCCGTTGAGTCTTTGGTTTACACGGTGTTTCTCTAATAAAAGTATATATTGTTATATATTAATTATGCAAATAACCAATTAAAACAAAAGAATTTCAATCAAAAAATTAATCGAAACATCCACTTTTTTTTTTAACATATATAAATTCCCCCTTTTCATTGATAAACTCGCATTTAAATACACAAATTCAACCATTGGAAGGAAACAACAATCTCACTAAGCACAATAGTAGATTCACTGAACTGAGTATATTCTAACTGTATAAAATATAATATTTGAATTAAAAGTGGAAATTAAATAGAAAAAGATAACGATAAGAATTATCAAAATAAGTGAGATTATAAATTGTATTCAAAAGACCGTCAAAAATAAGAATCAGCTATGTGTCCTTCAAACATATATCTGTTAATACTATGATCATAAGATAAAACCCTTGGGCTAATATATCATGAAGGACACATACCCTAACTCTCTTGGTGAAAACTAAGTTAACTCTATTACAAAATAGTCATGATATACGATAGTTTTCAAGCAGCTGGGGCATAATCATGGTCTCCATCGTCGTCTCCATCTCCTTCGTGTACAACTGCAGTCGAACGATGACTATATACTTCACCCGAGAATCTTTCACTATCATGAAAAACATTCTCATAAATTGACTTAATGTAGCTCATGGATAGAATAGACATTTTTCTTTTAAAACTTTTGAGAGAGAGATCTAGATAGAGAGAGTATTGAGTACGAACTTTGATGGTCTGAGAATTTAAAGAGCATAGATGCATGTTTATATAAGCTTCTGAAAAAGGTGAGATTCTGTTGGACATAATTTGGCGTAAGGTATGCATGTGGTGGATGTGTATATGTAATGGAAGGGCTTATGTTGCTGACACGTGGCTCCTCATTTGTCCACGTTGGCATTCCATTCTCAGGGTGGAATTTGTGGCTGTATGTTCTATATATTGAGTAGCTAGTTAATTATTGGAAATGTGTGTGTCTACTTTATAACTTTTGGTTTTCTTTTCTTTTTCCCCATTTTGAAGACATTAATGACAATATTTTGCAAATTTAATTTAGTGGGACGTAAAATAAAGATTGAGTTTTGAAAATTGATTTGATTTGTGGATAATAGATTTACGTCTTATATAATATTGTAGGGCAGTACTCTTGTACCTCTGGGGTACGGATTCTAGGATTCGTGTCCCCAATCCGACCCGCTCAGATCCAGTTCCATATATATATTTTTTTTTTCTTTTTTTTGTTGCCCTAACTCCATTGTTGCTTCTCTTCTCCATCGCTCAGATCTGGTATCACTTTTCCACCTCCGCTTCGTCTCTGTTTTTTTTTCTTTCTCCACGTCCGCTTCTTCTCTTCATCACGCACTTCTTCTCCACTTCTTCTTACTTATTTTTTTCCTTCTCCATCACTGCTGCTCCTTCGTTTATCATGATGCCATATAGAAAAGGAAGAAAAGAAGATAGATGTGGAGATGGAGTTTAAGTTTAGAAAATAAGGTTTGAGAGAGAGAAAATGGAGGCATAAAAGTAAAGAAAATGGACGTGAGGCGTCCGGCTTGGTCTTGGTGCAGCTTGGAGATCTCTGAAACTCCATCACTATTCTCACTTTCCCAGTCACCATTTTTGCTAAAAATCAACTTATCTTCTTTTTGTTGTTATTATTACTGATTTTGTTTTTTAATTTATTAATACTGAGTTGTATGATTCGTGCATCATACTTCTGATACTGATTTTTGTGAGGTGCGATGTAGAAATTTTAAGAAAGAAGATGTAAATCGCGCATTTGAAATTTTAAGATTTTAAACTCACTCAGTACACTGATGCCTGAAGAGTATAGAATTGATACCTTAAGAATATACAATTGATACCTTAAGAGTATTGTAACTAATATCTTTCACTGAATGAACAATTAATACATTAAAAGTGCATATATAATACCTTATACTATAAGTATTATTACCTTAAAGGTAAATATGTAATACCTTAAACGTGCGCATATGTTATACATTATACTATAAGCATTAATACCTTAAAGGTAAGCATGTAATACATTAAAAGGTGCATATATAATACCTTATACTATAAACATTAATACCTTAAAGGTAATATGTAATACCTAAGAGTATACAATTGATACATTAAGAGTATACAAGTGATACCTAAAGAGTATATAAATAATATCTTTCATTGAATGAACAACTAATACCTTAAGAGTAAATATGTAATACCTTATACTATAAGCATTAATATCTTAAAGGTAAATATGTAATATCTTAAAGGTAAATATGTAATATCTTAAAGGTACATATGTAATACCTTAAAGGTAAATATGTAATACCTTAAATGTGCACATATGTAATACCTTATATTATAAGCATTAATAGCTTAAAAGTACAAATGTGATACCTTAAAGGTCCATATGTAATACCTTAAATTATAAGTATTAATACCTTAAAGGTAAATATGTAATATCTTAAGAGTATACAACAAATATCTTAAAAGTAAACAACGGATATCTTAAGAGCATATAACTAATACATTCACCGAAAATCTTAAGATTTCAAATGTCTCATCATTTTCTTCCTCAAACTTTATGCAAATCACAATTTCATCATATTTTTCGTCAATTTTTTGCAAATCATGATTTCATATTGTTTGAAATAATTTATTTTCAATGTTTTAAAATTACTCATCAATAAGAAGGGGAAAAAACCTCATAAATGACTTCATGACAATTTGAAAAAGAATAAGAAGAAGAATGTACAAAACAAATGAGAAGAATAACAAATCGATAAGAAAAGAGATTAAGAAGAAGTAGAAAGAAGAAAAAAATAAAAGAGGAAAAAGAAGAAAACAACATTGTTTCTGCATAATACCTTAATGGTAAATATGTAATACTTGAAGAGTAAATGTGTAATAACTGAAGAGTAAATGTGTGATACATTCACTGTAGATAATCAAGTTTATGCGCGGCGCACACCAACTATGGAGGCACATGGACGAGCTTGGGAGCAGCCCACGCGTCGGATTGGGTTGGGGGCCGGGTGCATATAACTTTTTGCCAACATTGTATGATTAATGAATATCGTTTTAGATAAAAATTTATATAATCATCTTCTTTTTTAATTGCTTTGAAATAAACAGATAGTATATTTTGTTTCTTCAAATAATCTTCTTATATGGCCAAGTTTTTCTACCAATTGTACCTAATATAATTAGGTGTTGGTATATTTTTCAAAACTATCATCACAAGAAAATTGAAATGGAAGATGTTTTTTAACAATTAATTCGACTACGCCTCTCTTATGGTTCAATTGAAATTTATAATCAATTTAGAAAGATTCCAAAAATTTTGGTTAGTAAATTAGGTTTTTTCACATAATAAATGAGCTACAATATTAATATCTTAATAACATAAGTTAGCTCAATATTTAAATTTGGCTAATTACTTTATAGCTTACATATAAATTTGAGAAAATTGTAAATATAAAGCACTATTTTTAAGTCAATGAAGAATACTAATTTTTTGGATCTAACATTTACTTTTCAATTTGAATAATTCCGAAATCACAGATTTTAAATTAAATCGTATTAGATTTGCACATGCTTCTCTTAAATTGAGTTTATTTACTTATGTGGAATTCGATCCTATCACTAAACTAAATTGGAATTAAAATATGGTCACGCACGGTCTAAATAATTTCATGGCCTAGTTCATTCACATTAATTATGCAAATAACCAAAACAAAAGAATTACAATTAACAATTAATCGTAACATCCACTTTTTTTGAAATATATTTTTAGAGAAAATCAAATAGGTTGATTATAGGTATTTCAACGAGAAAATAAATCATATATATATGTGATAATAAATTATTGATAATTCCCTATTAAATTTCATTAACGGGGAAATATCATTTTTGGCCCCGTAGGAATTGCCGCGGGCCGATTTTGGCCCATTTTCAGGCTTTTTTGACCCAACCAATGATTCCGTCTACATATTAACGGAGATACCATGTGCCTCGCATGTGGTCGTTAAGCAGCTTTTCTGTTTGCTGCGTTCCAAATAGACGGTCACAACCAAATCGCTTTCTGAAAAACCCTAAATCCCAAATCGGCAATTCCAAATGATATTTGTTTAGTTTAGTTAGTTTAGTAGATATCGGTGGTTGGTGGTTCTTGAAGAATAGCTGCGAGATTGCAGCGCTGTGAAGATGGGCGACGGCGAAGCTTAGCGGTCGGAGATGGAGGGGTTGAATATGATGATGGTGATTGAGTGAAGATGATGATGGTGAGATGTGTCTGCAGCGGCGGTGTCACTGCGAAGCTTGCTGTCAGTGTCGGCAAAGAATGTTGAAGATGGTGATTGATTGTAGCGGCGCTGTGATGGAGAGGAAAAGTTGCGCCGGCAGTGGTGGATTGGTTGTGACGGAGCAGCTGTTGCAGAGGTGATTGGGTGGCGGCATCAGGATGGGGGTGGAACTCGCCGAAGATTGAAGGTGGAGGCGGTGGTGGTGCGACGGTGAAGAAGAGGAGATGATGGCGGAGATGCAGCGGTGGAGAAGAAACAGCGAAGCTGAATCTGCAGAGAGAGGAAGAAGATGAACAGTGAACTAAGGCTTCAATTTTTTATTTTCTGAATTTTTTTTTTATAATACCAAAAGTGGGTTTTGACGGTTTCTGTTAACCTAACTAATGGACAGGGCTAAACTTGATTATCTTTGGGCCACTTTTGATACTAGGTGTCAAAATCGGCCCGCGGCAATTTCTACGGGGCCAAAAATGATATTTCCCCTTTCATTGACATATTGATAGGGCACGCACTATACGATCCTTTTACCTCCAAGAAACAAGCAGAATTGAACGACTTTTATTTTCCTGATCATCAAACATAAGTCCACCCTTTTCATTGACAAATTTACTTGCAGTTAAATACAAAAATTTAATCATTGGAAGGAAATATAACAACCTTACTAAACAAAATAGCAGATTCACTGAACCGATTATATATAACTGTATAACATATAATATTTGATTTAAAAGTAGAAATTAAATAGATAAAGATGAGCATAAGAAGTATCATCAAAATAAGTTAGATAATTGTATCCAAAAGACCCTAAAAATCAGAATCAGCTGAGTGTCCTTCAAACATAAAACCCTTGGGCTAATAAAACATGAAGGACACATACCCTAACTCTCTATTACAAAAATGACTAAATTACATGATATGCGATAACTTTCAAGCAGCCGGAGCATAATCATAGTCTCCATTGTCGTCTCCATCACCTTCGTCTATAACTGTAGTCGGACGATGATTATGTTCTTCATCGGAGAATCTTTCACTATAATGAAAAACATTCTCATAAATTGAGTTGTAGCTCATGGCGAGTAAAGACATTTTTCTTTTCAAACTAATTTAGAGAGAGAGAGAGAGAGATTAGTGATAAATGGCGATCCATTTATCACGCAACAAGAGCATAATCATAACCTCCATCATCGTCATCATCGTATACATGAACAGTATCATCCCCAAGGTTAGAGTTCTTTTTGCACCAAAAGCACCCAATCACAATAGAAACAAGACATTTTTGGTATTTTGGATAGAGAATAGGTAAGAGAAATGAGAAAGAAGCACTAGGTGTGGCTTTTCGTGATGTGAATGGTTTGTGCAACACTATTTAGAGAGACAGAGAGATCTAGAGAGAAATTAGTGAGTTTAAGGAAGCTAGTATGAACTTTGGTGGTATGAGAATTTAAAGATCATAGGTGCACGTTTATATAAGCTTTTGAAAAAGGTGAAATTATGCTAGACATAACTTGGCGTGAGGCATGCACGTGGTGGAAGTGTATTTGTTATGAAGGGCTTATACTTAATTATTTCCTTTTTCGCAATTAGTCCCACAACTATTTGTTTTTTCAATTTAGTCTCGAAACTTAAATAATTTCTTGATTTTGGTCCGAAAGTTGTCAAAAAATTCAAAATTGGCCGGTAAATTGTCACATGAGATGCATGTGACTTCCAATTTAGGGGTTTCTGCCAATTACTAATGACGTGGCATGAGATGTAATTATTCTATTGGTTGAAGTATTAAAACAAATTTTAAATTGGAAGTCATGTGCAATTCATGTGACAATTTTCCGGCAACTTTAGGTTTAAAATCGAGTAATTATTTAAGTTACGGGACTAAATTGAAAAAAAATATTGTTGTGGGACTAATTTCAAAAAAAATAATAGTTATGGGACCAAATATGATTTTATTCCTTAAAATAAGGTGACGGTCCAAGTAATTTCATGGCCTAGTTCATTCACATTTTGTGTTTTAGGTTCAGTTGAGGCTTTGGTTTACACGGAGTTTCTCTAATAAAAGTATTTTTATAACTGATTCACACTGAGCGAGTTATATCTCGAATATATATAACTGATAAAACATAATATTTGAATTAAAGGTGTAGAAGTTAAATAGAAATAGATATAACCATAAAAAGTATAAATATAAGTTAGATATATAAATTGCATTCAAAAGACCCTGAAAATAAGAATCAGCTAAGTGTCCTTCAAACATAATATGATGATAAGATAAAACCCTTAGGCTAATAAAACATGGACACATACCCTAACTCTCTATTACAAAAATGACAAAATTACATGATATGCCATAACTTTCAAGCAGCCGGTGCATAATCATAGTCTCCATCGTCGTCTCCATCTCCTTCGTCTACAACTGCAGTCGAACGATGATTATATACTTCACCGGAGAATCTTTCACTATCATGAAAAACATTCTCATAAGTTGAGTTAATGTAGCTCGTGGACAGAATATACATTTTTCTTTTCAAACTTTTAAGGCAGGGAGAGAGAGAGAGTATTGAGTATGAACTTTGATGGTCTGAGAATTTAAAGAGCATTGATGCATGTTTATATAAGCTTCTGAAAAAGGTGAAATTTTGCAAGACATAATTTGGCGTGAGGTATGCACGTGGTGGATGTGTATATGTAATGGAAGGCCTTGTGTTGCTGACACGTGGCTCCAGATTTGTCCACTTTGGCATCCCATTCTCAGGTTGGAATCTGTGGCTGTATGTTCTATATCCTAGTAGCACTAGTCATTGCAAATGTGCGTGTATCTTTTTGACTTTTTTTCTTTCTTTTCTATTTTACAAATTATATATCTCAGATCACTAAAAAATAAATATAGTGATTGAGTTTTGAAAATCGAGTTGATTTGTGAGTAGCAGAACTCCGTATTGCATAAGTATGTTGATGAGATTATTTCATATATTTTTGTGTATTTATCTTTTCTTTAAATTGTTTTGAATTGTTTCTTCAAATTAATCTTCATGCCAAGTTTTTGTACCAAATATACGTAATAATAATATAATTGGTAGTTGTATAATGAAATAATTATATATGTGTGAAAGTAATTTTTGCGAGGCTACTCATTCAAGACCACCTATACTAAATTGGAATTAATTATAACCAATTTGATGGTAATATATATGTAGTATTGCAAATAATGAGTTAAATTAAATTAATTTCAAATCCACAGCACATGTACAATTTAAAATTATTAATTTCACAGTTAGCTAAAATATAGTTTTTCCTTTAACAAGTTATTAAATTAAGATTAAGTTTATTTTGTAGGACAGGGGACATATGTATTGCATGGTCAGATGAATTTATTTTAGTGTAATTTCAACATATCATCCGAATTATGATCATTATTTTAATTTTAATTTTTTCATCTAAATTAGCTTTAAAAAATAAAAACTATAGGACTTTTACAAAATACCTATTTGACCTTCCATATATTGGAGGAATATATATTCCACTAGAATGGCCTCATGTGCTAGCTAGTCATAACATTTTTGCTCTATTTGAATTTGAAATTTGTGACAGTTGCCATTTTTGCTAAATATTGTCAGTAGTCATTGTGACAGTTTTTTTCGACACTAACTAAATTTATAAGAAAATTTTATGAGACGAAACTCCACCACTCATATAGCTCAAAATTTGTATATATATATATATATATATATATATATATATATATATTCAGAAGTGAATTTCTTTATGTAGGTTATGCATGGTGTGTTAATCCATCTCAATTCTCATAGGATTAAATTTGTTAGACAATCTCACAAAATCATATTCAATTGAATTATGTGACATGTACTATTAATATTTGTTATTAGTGATGAGTTTAATTGAATACTGATCAGTACTTAGCCAGTCAACATCCATGTACATTAAGCTTTCAAGAGTCAATATTAGACAAAAAAATTTAAAATTTATTATAACTTGGTATACACACACACACATATATATATATATATATATGAGGAACATTATAACCAGATTTATTACATATACTTTTTCTTGTATTTGTAATTAAAATAGAAGAATTAATGCAAAATTTTGGTTAATAAATTAGGTTTTTCCAGAAGATAATGAGTTACTATAATATCCTAATTATATATAGGACTTGCTAACTAGCTCAATCTTTAAATTTGACTAAATACTTTAAATTATAGCTTATATATATATATATATATATAAAATTAACATTTGTGTATGATTAATAACCAAAGTTCTTAGTAATAATTCATCATAATAATACTCTATTACAATGTATATTTTACATTACATAGCTCAAAATTGAAAATTAATTAGCTATCTAAGATTCGTCTCCAACTAATTAACTACTCCTAATTATACAAGTATAATACTAGAGGTCATTTCTAGCGTAGCTCATATCATAAAAATAACTTGCTTTTAACAAGCCATGCTCGATCCATCAATTTATCACGCAGCAGGAGCATAATCATAAACCCCATCATCATCATCATCACCATCACCTTCTGCACACGCTATGGATGAAACATACTCGTACGTAGTATTCATGACCAACATCATACCCAACGTCAGAGTGCTTTTTGCACCAAAAGTACCTAATTATACTAGGAACAAGGGACATTTTTAGTAGTTTGAATTGAGAATAGGTAAGAGAAATGAGAAAGAAGCACTAGATATGGCTTTTGGTGATGTGAATTGGGTTTAAAATTGGAAAGGGAAGACATAGGTATATATAACCCTAACCCTAGAAAGAAAAGTGATAGCCATGTTTTTGCTTAGAGTTTGCGCGTGTGATGAGTTAGAGGGTTTGTGCAACACTATCTTCGGTCCATCCACGTCATAAATCAGGCTGCCATGTGGAATGTACACATGGAAATATATTTATTTTATTATTTACCACAAACTTTTGTGTGAAAAAAAATGGTATATGTCTTTTTGGTTGGGCAAAGAACGCGAGGGAATTCTTTGATGGGGCTTGTGTTTCTATTGGTAGGACTAAGATCTTGAAAAGTAGCACAAGAAGTTATTCTATTATGCACCAACACAAAATTGCTAAGTGTATCATAAACATGCATAAACAAAATTGTGTAAAGATCAATTTTTACACATTATTCATAGAAGATCAATCACTTAGAATATCCCTATCATAATTCATTGTCTTTATCTTTATGATTTATATATTAAAAAAGAGAATATTTTCTTTATCGTTTATAACTACCAACAATGTATGTAGTTTACGTAGTGTATTTTGAAATCAACAAGATTCATGTGTAGTTTAATGCATGTAGTTTGAGTGTGTATTTTCAAATCAACAAGATTCATTTTCTGTACAATTTATGGTACATAGCATCATAATTAATATTCTTTAGTGAGCAGTTTGAATTTCCACCTCTATATATTGCCATTTATATATTTTTCTTCTCAAATATATTCTACATGTATAACATGATATAATTAAAGATGCAGTTGTAGTTTGTACATTATAATTAAATATAATCTTTAATTTCCCTTTTCATTTAAAACACATAGGAATTAAAAATTGCATAGTTGTGAATCATAATGTTTTTTCTTTTTAGTTTTCTTTTCTGTTTTCCCTTCTTTTTTTTTTTTATAGACAGTGGTCCTAAATGAAAATAAAATTGTTATCAAGAAAACATTAATAGTTTTCGTAAAAAAAAATTACGATAATATTAGGATGCTTATGTATTATCTCAGAAGTCTTTTGTCAAATAATTTTTTTTTGCGACAATCTTGATGTGGTTAATACTTAAAGGACCACAACATTCCTTTTTTGAATGTGATCCTTCTGAGATATATTAATATATAGAATGTAGACAATGTTGAATATAGACCTTTTTACTTGTATTTTTGTGACAACTTGTGAATTAATATTATCAGTTTTTCATTAATATGTTATCAAAAAAATAAAATTTTCTTGATAATTTTTGTAGCCGCAAAAAATATCATCTCAAGTAATCATTTTTGTTGTAGTATATGCCCATACGAAGAAAGTTGTAGTTTTTAAAAGCAATATTATATTTGATGACCATAAAAAAAAGTGATTTATTGTTGTATTGTCTGACAATAAGCTTAACCAAAAGTGAGCAAACCTTTTTCTTTTAATCATTTTTCAAGTTTTTAAATGATTAGATTCCACCAAGAGATAATCATATAAAATATTTATCGGAATGAGCCATCTATATCTCAAGTATATATCTACCTATATTGTAAATGTGACCACCATGCACTAATTATCGCATTTGTAATTATACATACTACACAAATTAACGATGTGAAATGGAGTTCTACGTACTATCATAATGCAAACTTACATTCATAAGTCAATTTGTATTTGTGAAGCATGAGTTGTATGTTGATTTATTTCATATATATAATTAAATTTTTGAGAGGTGTCACAATATATATATATATATATATATATATATATATATATATGTAGTATATCAATATTTGTTATTAGTGATGAATTAAATTTTAATACTCTCAAAAATAAAAATATTTAGTCACAACAACCATGTAACATTAAGCTTTCGAGAGTCAATATAATATTAATTTGGCCAAAAAATATATTTATTCATTATCACTTGATATATACAAATTAATGTGAGGGACATTATAACCACAATATTTCATCATTACATTTTATTTTCTGGTGTTTATAATCTATTTAAAAGGATTCCGAAAAATTTGGTTAGTAAATTAGGTTTTTCAGAGAATAAATGAGCTACAATAATATCTTAATAATATATAGGGCTTGTTAATTAGCTCAATCTTAAATTTGACCAAGTACTTTATAACTTATATATAAGTTTAGGAAAATTGTAAATTTAGAACATTATCTTTAGGTCGTTCACCAATGAACGACACAAACTTTTCGGATCAAACTTTTCAATTTTAGTAATTTTAGAATATAAAAAGAAAACCTGAAATCACAAATTTGGGGCTATATCGCATGAGATTTTCACGTGTTTTTCTTGAATTAGATTTAATATTGATGTGAATTCCTTATCACTAAACTAAATTGGAATTAAAATATGGTCACGGCCCAAGTAATTTAATGGCCTAGTTCATTCACATTATATGTGTTTTAGGTTCAGTTGAGGCTTTGGTTTACACGGAGTTTCTCTAATAAAAGTATTGTTATATATTAATTATGAAAATAAACAAAACAAAAGAATTTCAATAAAAAATTAATCGAAACATCCACCTTTTTTTTTTTTTTGAAATTATAGAAAATCTAGGTTGATTACGTACTTCAACAAGAAAATAAATCATACATATGTAATCATAAATTATTCATGATATTCCCTGTCAAATTCTATTCACATATTGATAGGGCACACATATGATCCTCTTTAAGTAAGTCCAACTCCATGATAACGCCACAGATTAATGTACAGATAAACTAGGAAATAAGAAAACAAAGCAAATAGCTAGGTTTATTCAAAACTGATTCACACTGAGCGAGTATATATAACTGATAAAACATAATATTTGAATTAAAGGTGTAGAAGTTAAATAGAAATAGATATAACCATAAAAAGTATAAATATAAGTTAGATATATAAATTGCATTCAAAAGACCCTAAAATTATAGAATCAGCTAAGTGTCCTTCAAACATATGTATGTTAATACTGCGATGATAAGATAACACTCTTATAAAACATGAAGGACACATACTCTAACTCTCTCGGTGTGTTCACTAAGTAAACTCTCTATTACAAAAAAAACGTCAATAACATATTGTATGTGACCAGACATGATAAGCGATAGTTTTCAAGCAGCCGGGGCATAATCGTAATCTCCATCGTCGTCTCCATCTCCTTCGTGTACAACTGCAGTTGAACGATGACTATATACTTCACCAGAGAATCTTTCACTATCATGAAAACCATTCTCATAAAATGAGTTAATGTAACTCATCATGGACAGAAAAGACATTTTTCTTTTCAAACTTTTGAGAGAGAGAGAGAGAGAGAGAGAGTATTGAGTAAGAACTTTGATGGTCTGAGAATTTAAAGTGCATAGATGCATGTTTATATAAGCTTCTGAAAAAGGTGAGATTCTGTTGGACATAATTTGGCGTAAGGTATGCATGTGGTGGATGTGTTTATGTAATGGAAGGGCTTATGTTGCTGACACGTGGCTCCTTATTTGTCCACGTTGGCATTCCATTCTCAGGATGGAATTTGTGGCTGTATGTTCTATATATTGAGTAGCTAGTTAATTATTGGAAATGTGTGTGTCTACTTTATATCTTTTGGTTTTCTTTTCTTTTTCCCCATTTTGAAGACATTTAATGACAACATTTTGCAAATTTAATTTAGTGGGACGTAATACGTAAAATAGAGATTGAGTTTTTAAAATTGATTTCATTTGTGGATGATAGATTTACGTCTTATATAATATTTATGATCAATGAATATCGTTTTAGATAAAATTTTATATAAGGGATCTTATCAATATAGACTCCAAAAGATAAGTTAACTATCAATGCGGGGTATGAAAGATTAATTTTATCAATCCAAGGTTTGAATGATTTGAAACTATCAAATTAAGATGCCAACTAGTTGGCGGTAACTTTTCTCAATCAGACACTATCTCATTATCTTCCTATAGCTGACGTGACTGTTAAATCACGCTGATATGTCAATTGAAAATTGAAAATTAAATGAAATATTACGTGATCTATCAAGGGAAAATTGCAAATTTAGGACAGTAACGTATGGTCATTCACCATTCAGTAACATTATCTTTTCGGGCTTTCAAATTGAGACACTATCTTTCAAAAATAGACGAATTTAGGACAATCAATCCGAATCAACGAATTTCGGGCTAATTGGCACGTTAAAGGATTCCAAAAAAATTGGTTAGTAAATAAGGTTTTTCAGAGAATAAATGAGCTACCATAATATCTCAATTAATAATATATAGGACGTGTTAATTAGCTCATTTATTCTCTGAAAAGATTGAGCTCAATCATTATATTCAGAAAAACCAAATAATATATAGGAAGACGTGTTAATTAGCTCAATCTTTAAATTCAAAAGAACCAAATAAATTGTTTAGTGTGTTGTTTAGATAATAGATGAAAATCTTAAAAATTCTATACATTCTAAATTTCAATTACCCACTTTAGAAATTTAATCACATAAATAATATAAAATTACTATTCTAGTTTGTTTGATAAAATTTAGTCTATTTTATTTTTCTTTAATATTTCTTTAAAGTTGAAAATAATTATACACTTGAACCTTTAGATTTTAGTCTTAATTAATTTTGTTTTACATATATATACATACATTTATACTTAATCATTAGTTAATGCTTATATACTTACTGTATTAGTCTTGTTTCCCTACCCACCAGGAATACGTTAGGATGTTCCCACTGCTGATGTGTCAAAAATCTTTTCACCCATTGTTAGTCTTTGCACTCTATTTCTATATTCTTTTCTTTCCCTCTATCAGAAAAATTGCACAAATCTGCAGCACGCTTGTGGTGGTCACCACTGAAGCGGAAAATGCGGATCTTGCTATAGAGAGGGAGCTAGGGGCACACTGTGTAGATCCGACGCTAGTGGTGGTTGCTGGTTGCACAGAGGAAACGGTGGCCGACGCTATAGGACATTACCTTTAATTAATTATTTGTATTTATCTTTATTTTTATTTAAATGTTTTTTTATTATTTTGTATTATTTTCCTCCCAAGATTTTAGTTCCATGTGGAATGATGACATGTCAAATTTTGTGCCAAAATGGATCTCTACATGTACAAGTGTATAACATATAAAATAAGAGTCAATTTGGGCCAAAGGCCCAAAATTGGAGGTGCACATACGTTTCACATGCGATTTCAGCCCAATTGAATGAGTCGGACTAAAATTTAGCAAAATTCGCAAAATTCGAAAATTTATTGTCCTAAATTGCTAACCCGAAAACTTATAATTCGAAATTGTCAGACCACCTAATTTAATGGTGAAGAAAAATTAATAAACTCAATAAATCATACATTAGTGATCATAAAGTATTCATGATAATTTCATTCACATATTGATAGGGCACGCATATATATGATCCTTTTTTAGTAGGACTAACTCCAAAAAACAAGCAGAACTGAAGCACTTTTAATTATTTAATTTTCCTCATCAAACATAAATTCCCCTTTTTCGATCAATGATAAAGTCGCAGTTAAATACACAAATTTAACCATTGGAAGGATATAACAATCTCACTAAGTATACATATTGTCCACTACCAACCTAATGCACCAAGTAATGGCCAATACAGGTAAACTAGGAAATTATAAGAAAACATAATAACCGATAAAACATAATATTTGAATTAAAGGTGGTACAAATTAAACAGAAAAGGATAAACCATAAGAACTATCATCAAAATAAGTTAGGTATATAAATTGCATTCAAAAAACCCTAAAAATAAGAATCAGCAAAATGTCCTTCAAACATGCTTTGATGATAAGATAAAACCCTTAGTCTAATATAACATGAAGGACACATACCCTAACTCTCTATTACAAAAATGACTAAATTACATGATGTGCGATAACTTTCAAGCAGCCGGTGCATAATCATAGTCTCCATCGTCGTCTCCATCTCCTTCGTCTATAACTGTAGTCGGACGATGATTATATACTTCACCGGAGAATCTTTCACTATCATGAAATACATTCTCATAAAATGAGATCATGTTGCTCGTGGACTGAATAGACATTTTTCTTTTCAAAATTTTTAAGGCAGAGAGAGATCTAGAGAGAGAGAGAGAGAGTACTGAGTATGAACTTTGATGGTCTGAGAATTTAAAGACGATAGATGCATGTTTATATAAGGTTCTGAAAAAGGTGAAATTCTGTTAGACATAATTTGGCGTGGGATATGCACGTGGTGGATGTGTATATGTAATGGAAGGGCTTATGTTGCTGACACGTGGCACCTCATTTGTCCACGTTGGCATACCATTCTCAGGTTGGAATTTGTGACTGTATGGTCTATATCATAGTAGGACTAGTCACTGGAAAAGTGCATCTCCATTCTATGTTTTTGGCTTTGTTTTTCATTTTCTTCATAAAGATGAATCTAATTTTGTGAGATGAATATATATAAATTCACGAGTTTTGAAATTGGGTTGATTTGTGAATAAAAAAACTCCATCTCACATAATTATATTTATGAGATTGTTTTATATAAATTTTTGTATTTATCTTTTCTTAAAATAATTGTTTTGAAAAGAATTAACCGATATTGAATTTTGTTTCTTCAAATTAATCTTCATGGCCAAGTTTGTCTATGTAATACAATTGGTAGTAGTATGATGAAACGATTATATATATGTGAAGGTAATTTTTCCAAGGCTGCTCATTATTTGAGCAGTATTTAGATATGAAGCACGCAAACAAGTCCATTTTAATATTTTATATTCTGGTGTTTAAGAAGATCTTCTATACCATTTTAATGTTTTATATTTTGATGTTTCAAAATATTCACCATACTCCAAATGTTTGAGAGGGCATAAATAATATCATTCTATATCTCAACATAATAATAAATATCATTTATTTGGAATTATACCAATGTAATGGTATTAATTTAACATAATTGTTTTTTACACAAGGTGCACGAATTAGGATCCATGCAATTCGGGTCATATGATGTGGAAGATTAATTTCAAGCTCCAGACGCACATTCACGCGCTCCCATGTCCACACCCACACTCTTATCTCACGTTTAACCTTTATGCTATATTCGCGTAATATTTATGTTATGTTGACGTAACATTTATGTTGTGCTAGTTTAACTTTTACATTACATTAGAGACATATAATACCTTTTAAACATTTATTTTATAATAATATAACTTTTATGTTGTAATCATTTAATATTTATATTATAATAATATAACTTTTATATCGATATAAAGGTTATAATATTTGTACATAAACGTTATACTAATATAAGTAATAGAAAAGTATCACTTAAAGGTTATGTATTTGTACATAAAAGTTATACAAATTTTAACATAAATGTTAAATTATTATAAAAATAAAGGTTACCACATGAATTAAGAAAAAAAAAAAAAATTGGATGCGGATCCGAGTAGGTCTGACCTGCGGGCACCCAGTTGCTCCGTGCAACTGGTGCATAAGAACACTACTCTTAATTTTAATGATTTTCAAATTGCTTAATTATCATGTGCCTCGCACATATATAGAACATCCCAACAGAAAATTCCCTCGCCGGTAGATTGGAGATGGCATACTTAAATTGTAAATTAGATTTTATAGTTCTAATAAATGATTTATTACGAAAACCCTCATCGAAAAGATAAAATTCGAACGACATTATAGGCATTTGTCTATTTATTTTATAAAAAAATATAATGTATACTTAATTAGTGCAAAACCAAATATTTTTCGTAGTTATAGTATTAGGTACGTACCAAACTATATACGTCTTTAACATAATAGTTACTTGACACATCTTAACATACAAAAAAAAAAAAAAAACTATATTTGAATTTGAAATTTGTCTTAGGTGCCATTATTGCTAAATTGAAACATATAAGATCAAAGTTGGAATACGTATATTTAATTGTAAAAAAATGGAAATGACCATAAATATAGGATAAAAATTGAAATTAATCCTAAAATATAATCACTTGCTTCTAACAAGTTATGATCAATCCATTTATTACGCAGCAGGAGCATAATCATAACCTCCATCATCGTCATCATCACCATCACCTTCTACAGATGCTATAGATGAAACATACTCGTCGTATACATGATTAGTATCATCCCCAAGGTTAGAATGCTTTTTGCACCAAAAGCACCCAATCACAATAGGAACAAGGGACATTTTTGGTATTTTGAATAGAGAATAGGTAAGAGAAATGAGAAAGAAGCACTAGGTGTGGCTTTTGGTGATGTGAATGGGTTTTAAATTGGGAAGGGTAAACATAGGTATATACAACTCTAACCCTTGAGAAAAAAAGTGATATAGCCATGTTTTTGCTTAGGGTTTGCGCGTGCGATGAGTTAGAAGGTTTGTGCAACTCTACCTTTGGTCCATCCACGTCAGAAATTGGGCCGCCACGTGATATTGTACACGTGGGATATTAGTTTTATTTTATTATATACAACAAACTTTTGTGTGAAAAGAAGTGGTATATGTCTTTTTGGTTGGGCAAAGAACTTGATGGAATTCTTTGGTGGGGCTTGTGTTTCTATTGGTAGGACTAATATCTTGAAAAGTAGCACAAGATGTTATTCTATAATGCACCAACACAATATTGCTAAGTGTATCATAAAAATAATAAGTAAAAATGAAATTTAAGAAAAGAAAAAAACATGGCGTCAACATACTATATGCATCCCTTCACATTTTTTATTAAATGTAATTGGATGTTAGATTTTTCAAAATAAATATGTATCAATAAAATGAAATATAAGAATATGTGTGCTTTCAAATGTAAATAAACAACGGCTTTTCAATGCAATATAATATCTAATTTCCGAATTTTTTAAACATGCATAAACAAAATTGTGTAAGGATCATTTTGTACACATTATTAATAAAAGATCAACCACTTAGAATATCCTTATCATAATTCATTGTCTTTATCTATGAGATTTCTATATTAAAAATTAAAGAGAACATTTTCTTAATCGTTAATAACATGGACCGTTTAACAATATTTTCAAATCAACAATATTCATGTAGTTTAATGCATTTAGTTTAAGTGTGTATTTTCAAATCAACAAGTTTCATTTTGTGTACAATTTATGGTATATATAGCATCATAATTAATATGCTTTAGTGAGCAGTTCGAATTTCCACCTCAATATATTGCCATCGTGTTTTAATTTTTTTTTGTTCTCAAATATATTCTACATGATATGATCGAAGTTGCAGTTGTAGTGTGTAAATTATAATTAAATATAATCTTTAATTTCCTTTTTCAATTAAAACACATAAGAATTAAAAATTGCATAGCTGGAATCATAATTTTTTCTTTTCTTTTTTCCTTTTTATTTTTCGACGTACATTAGTCCCAAATGACAACAATTTGTTACCGAGAAAACATTAATAGTTTTCATAAAAACATTTTAATAATATTATATTACTTAATTATTATCTTAGAAGTCTTTTGGCAAATAATTTTTTATACAATAATGTTGTTGTGGTTAATACATTAAGAACCACATCATTTCTTTTTAAATGTGATCCTTCTAAAATATATTAATATGAAGAATATAGACAACATCGAATTTAGGCTTTTTTCACTTATATTTTTGTGACAACTTGTCAATTAAAAAATTTGTGACAATATGTTGTAAAAAAAAAACACTTTTCTCGATAATTTTTGTAGCAGTAAAAAATGTCATCTCAAATAATCATTATTATTATATATGTGCATGTATGAAGGAAGTTAGAGTTTTTAAAAGCGATACTATATTTTATGACCTTAAAAGAAGTGATTTATTGTTGCATTGTCTGACAATAATCCTAACCAAAAGTGAGGAAACGTTTTTTTTAATCACTTTTCAAGTTTTAAATGATTAAATTCCACCAAAAGATAATCATATAAAATATTTATCGGAATGAGTCATCTATATCTGTATATATCTACCAATATTGTATTATAGACATGAGTAATTGTGACCACCATGCATGCACTAATAAACACGTACGTATAGTATTTGTAATTATACATACTACAAATTAACGATGTCATGAAAAAATAAACTATGTACTTTATCATATTCTCAATTAGTTAAACACACATATAATTAATAATAATCCAATATTTTTCTTTGATTTCCTGTCAACATCGTTTTCATTTTATAATTACTTCTGTTGGGAAACGTCACCCAAATTAATGTCACCAAGTATGATGTCATATTTTGACAGAAATTAGATACTCATTAACTGATTAACATTAAGAAAATACAAATAATATTATTATATTACCCATGCAACTTATTGTTTCCACGCTGCAGAATATATATATATATATATATATATATATATATATATATATATATATATAATTTGTGATTGTGATTGTGATTAGGATTAGGGTAAAAATCCATCGAAATTCCAATAGGATAGCAAAATTTAAACAAAGAAACATAAAACAAAAATCAATCCATTAGCATTTGTATGAAAAAGAGTACTTATGAAAAAAAATGAACGCTCCACTAGTTAAAAAATCAATTTACTAGTATTTAAAAGGGATTTTATGAATCCAGATTTGAAAGATAGACCAACTATTAATGTGAGATTATGAAAGATATATTTTATCAATTTGAGATTTAATTGGATTAAGAATTTTATCGGTCAACTATATATCAATGTCAAATATGAAAGGTAATGTTTCACTATTATTTAAAAGGGTCGGGAGTTGGTTTTGTGTGCACTTGGTGTACATGCAATCTGAATCGACCCAGTTTTGATCTGAATTCGCGTGTTTTTGAATTTACCAACATAATTTGAACTGTATACCTTTATGTAATATCAATGTGACCTTTATATTAATCATTTGATGTTTATGTACAAATATTCTGACCTTTATGCACTTTTATATATTGCATAAAGGTCAGAATATTTGTACATAATGATGACATAATATAACATAAAGGTCTCATTGATATCACATAAATGTATACAATATAAATTATGTTGAAAATCTTCATTTTTTTTTTCTAAGTTACAGACATAAATGTACGGATGTTTGTACATAAAGGTCACACATTTATACATAAAAGTCACACATTTATAACATAAAGGTCAAGACAAAAATCTGGAAAAAAAAATTACAAAAAAAATAGAAATTCGCGGATCCAGGTCGGATCGACCCGGATTGCATGGATCTTAGATCCATGCACCTGATGCACAGGAGTTTTTGTGAAGGGTCGGTAGCTAACATCGTTAACATTTTTCTATGTGTTTTATATCCGTAATTTATCTCATTATGTTCCAATAGCTAACATCATTAACATTTCTCTATCATTGTTATTTCATTCTTTTCCAGTGGAGGGTTTAAATGGCAGTAATCTATCAATTCAAAAATTAAAATTAAAATTAGAGATTAAACTTTTAAATTATCATTTTATTAGCTAAATGGTCATCTACCGTATATTCCTCAATTATGATATTTAATAAAATACGTAATTGAATACAAAATTAATTGTTATTATTATATTTTTATGTACTTTCAATCTAATAATTACAATTACATAAACATAAACAATAGTAATCAATCATAAAGCTAACTATCAATATATATTACCAAATATTGTAAAGATTATCACTTAATCGAATAACAAAATTAATTTTTAAGATTATATTTTTATATACTTTCAATACATATTTCTGTTTAATTATAATTAGATACATTTAAACAATAGTAATCAAATGCAAAGATATTATGCTAACTATCAATATATATATTACACATGTAAAGATATCAATTTGCAAACTATCGGCAAAATATTGAACAAAAATCTCTTGCATATCGGATTGCAAAATATCGATATTATAATCGATACAATATTGCAAAATATTGAATTGAATTGATTGCAAACTATCAATATATATTATTTGACAAATATCATGTAATTTTGTGAATATTTGATATCAATATTCTATCATCGATGTTTTCAATATTTCAAACTATCCACATATATTATTTGATGAATATTATGTATTCTCGTATATATTTCATATCGATATTCTATAAAATTAAGTTCCGATGTCTCATACATATTTAATATCAATATTTGTGTTATTTAACTAGGATTTAGAGAATAGAAGTTATTATCTCTCTATATTTGGAGATACCTCTTAAATTTGTGTTCTATAACTAGGGTTTAAAAAGTAGAAGTCATTATGTTTCAAATATTGACTCGATCCATAAAATTAATATCTCGATATTTTCAATTATATAGATATTTTTAATGTCAATTATAAAGAAAAATCTCTAAAGTCAATGTCAGCAAAATTGAAGTAAGACAATTATTCACAATCCTCAAAATTCCATTTTTGGGAATAATCCTCAAAATTCAATTTTTGGGTGTGAGGAATTGCACAATCATTCAGCATCCTCAAAATCTCATTGGTGTTAGGAATTGCATTATTCACAATCCTCACCGAGAGGAATTATTTGAATTAATATAGATACTATTTTCTTAATTTAAATCATTCTTCTTAATTATTTGATTTTAACAAAATTCGTTGATCAGTGACAGTGATACTAATTCAGTTGGTTTTGCACCAAACCATATATGAACGGCTAGTAAGTTACAAAATAGATGTCTTATACAGCATTACCAACCTACCCAGGAACTATGCATGCAAATCTTTCCTTCTTTTGGTCAAATCATGTTAGTTTTATTTACTCCTACTATATTAATTAACCTCCTTCTCCATACCCTCAATCTTATTCTCCAGTATCTATCTCTTACAAAAAAAATGGTGAATTATGAGCTCCATCCCAAACCTTGTTTATCATGTAAAATTATTATGAGTGAAAACAAAAAAATATATAGGTGTAGTGAGGTGAAATGTAATGCAGTCTTGCATGGAGCTTGTGTCAAAACGTGGATGCAATCCAAGGAACTTTTCTATCCGAGTGATATACACTATTGTCCGGATTGCTGGGATTACAAAAGCATGTATCAGACAATGTACGTGAGTGAGTTAGACATCACATTGGACGAAACTTATTTGGTTGGTGATTCAAAGAAGAAAAAGGAAGAACATGTATTCCATTTTTGGATCAGCTATAAGACAATTATTCACAATCCTCAAAATTTCATTTTTGGGTGTGAGGAATTGCACAATCATTCATCATCCTCAAAATCTCATTTTGGGTGTTAGGAATTGCACAATCATTCATAATCCTCAAAATCATTTTGGTCTATAATATCCAAAAATTCACTTTTACTATCCAAGGAAAATTGAATCTTAATATCCAAGGATGTATTTGTACATAATATCCAAGTTATCCAAAAATTCACTCTTAGCTTGTCCAAAAAAATTATTATATAAAAAAAAAAAATTAGTATTTTACTTCTAATTACGCAGCAATTCTTATCAAAACATTTGTGGATATTGCAGTTTTATTTATCCAAGAATGCACATCAGTAATTACTGATATAATTTTTAGATTTACCCCCTCAATCAAAATCATACTATGAAATTACAAAGTTTAGTGCAATTCTTATCAAAACACTCTCTTTACTGATATAATCTTTAGATTTATCCCCTCAATCAAAATCATACTTTGCAATTACAAAGTTTAGTGCAATTCTTATCAAAACACCCTTAATATCCAAGGATGTAGTTGTCCATAATATTCAAGTTATCCAAAAATTCACTCTTAACTTGTCCAAAAAATATATTATATCAAGAAAATGATATTATTTAACATCAAATTACGCAGCATAATAATGAGCTATTATAATATCTTAATAATATATAGGACTTGCTAATTAGCTCAATCTTTCAATTTGACAAAGTACTTTATAGCTTACATATGTAATAAATTCACATTTGGGTATATATGTAGCATATATTAATTACAATGAAATAAAAGAAGAATAGATAGTCGATACTATTTATAAGAGTGATAATACGTAGATGAAGAATTTTTACATATATATTTTAAATACATTGAATTTTTTATTATGAAATTTCATTGTCATCTATATAAAAACCAACTAACCTCATTTCTACTTTTTAAAGTAGAAATACAAATATTTATTATTTTATAAATTTATAAATTGTAAATATTTAATTTTTCATAATTTATGTATATTCATGGTATGAAAATCATTTTGTATATATATGAAAATTGAGGAAAAAAAATATGATCGTATTTGATATGTTATAAAGTTAGTATGATTTGTGTATATATGGTAATAATATCATGTCATGAAAAGTTGTAAATAAAAATTTGTACCTTAATCTAAATCATTTTATATATCCACGAAAAAATTAGCGAATTTATCATTTTTGTTGTTGTAAGAATAAATAATGTTTCCTCCTTGATTAAAAAGTAAATAAAAGTCTGAAATTTCACTATCATGGTAGCATTAAGTTCACAGAACAATGATAAAATATATTTAGTTTATGTTGTAATATAGTTTCATGGTTTTAGATTTATCAAATTTTGAAATGTTTACCATCCAATATGATTTTTCTAATAAATAAATTTTGATTTTAAGACATCCGAAAAAAATAATTATACAAATTTTTTGATGGTATGTTAAATTTAGAAATTTTATTTTGGGGTAATATACAATAATATCAATATTTTAAGCTCATTATGAATAAGTTGTTGAACATATATTTGCACAAGTATTTTCTAGGCCAATTGTGACAAAAAACAAGTACTAAAATAGTTAAACAACATATGACGAAAATAATAAATATTTAGATGAATTACATGAGTGGTAGATTAAATTGAAAAAACTTTGAAAAACTATATGATTTTTCATGATCATCATTTTTATATCAAAAAATTACTAACACATGAAATTTATTCACTACATCACATGAATACCAAATGAGGTTGAAATATTATCAAGACTTGATTATAATGCTCAATAATATCACCATTTTATACTCATTATGAATAAATTATTGAACATAAATTTACATAAGTTTGTTTCAGGCCAATAGTGATGACAACGTATGATGAAAGTAAAAAATATTTAAATTCGTAAATTATATGGGTAGTAGATTAAATTGAAAATACTTTGAAGAATTATATTATTTTTCATGAACAACATTTTTATACCAAAAAATTACCAACACTTCAAATTTATTTGTCCATACATCATATGGACACGTGTATACCAAATGAGATTGAAATATTAAGAGAACTTAATATATATAAATTTTTTGTAAATTAAAATTTTCACATCAAACTCAAAATATTTAGATTTTATAGTCATAACTCGTGAGTCACAGAAGTAACAAATCAAACTAAAATTCTCCAAAAAAATTTATTATTTTTCGTATTCAACATTTTCATATTAAAATATATAAATAGTAAAATTTATATGTCCGTGCTTCGCTTGAGACTTATACTAGTATAACTTAAACCAAGAATGAACAACTCTTGGATGGGGACGAAATGAAGAGGGAAAATAGAAACAAAAGAGTCGATACCTACCTACATATTTTAGCATTTGTTAATATAATTTGGCATAAAAAAAAAAAGGCTACTATAATTCGGCACAAAATTAGCTTTAATTAGGACCCATCTCTTATTAATTAATTAAGCTTTTGTTAAAGTCTCAATCCCCATCTCTCAAAGTTGGCTCTATTTGAATGTTGTGTTTAATTTTAGTTGGATGATGAGGAATCCAAAAAAAAAAAAAGAGTAAATGAGTCGAAACAATAGTGTCAATTTGTCAAAAGGGAAGATATATATTAGTGTGTGATTTTATAAGCCTTTCGAATTTAATTTTATTAGATATGTTAGTCCATAATTCAAAAAATAAAAATTGATTTTTTTTATCAAAAAATAAAGATTGGTTTTTGAAATAAGTTAATTTAGATATTGATAATTGGGTTGATCTGTTTTACGAAATTATATTTGTAAGAAGATTTCATATACATTTTTGTGTACATATTTGCCCATTTAACCTCATTAAATTGAAATCTAATTAATTAATTAAATCTTCTTCAAAGTCTCCAGGTTGAGATCTCAGGGCTCCAAGATTTTCAAATCTTTGGTTTATATGTAAATATTTTGTCTTATTTCACGCGTGATCTAATCACATTTTATATTGGATTAAGGGTTTGATACGTAACTATCAGTTAATTAATTTTAATCACTTGTCCTATGTTATTATATCAAGAGCTACACTTGTGTGCCCCTGGGGCACGGATCCTAGGATCCGTGCCCCGACCCGCCCAGACCTGCACACACACATATATATATATATATATTTTTTTTTTCGCGCATATACTGTTGAGGTATTACAAATTTGTTTTATAGGTATTACAAACATAAACTAAAGGTATTAATACCTGAAGAGTATATATGTGATACCTTCAGACTTGTGGGCACATGGGCGCGCGGCGTGAGCGCATGGGCGCGCGGTGTGAGCGCGCGGTATGGGCGTGCGCGGTTTTGAGGTATCACACATTTCTTCTATAGGTATTACACATATGTGATACCTGAAGAGTATATGTGTGATACCTTTAGACTTGTGAGGTGCGCGCGCGGCGGGTGTGGGCGCATGGGCGCGCGGCGTGAGCGCGCGGTGTGGGCGTGCGGTCTTGAGGTATTACACATTTGTTCTATAAGTATTACACATATGTGATACCTGAAGAGTATATGTGTGATACCTTTAGAACAAATGTGTGATACCAACAAGTACGCGCGCGTGGACACACAACAAGGGCGCGTGGGCGCGCCTGGGAGCGGCCCACACGCCGGGTCAGGTTGGGGGCACGGATCTAAGATCCGTGCCCCGGGGGTATACAATTTTTTGCGTTATATCAATGATAAAGATTGTTCGGGATCATCATTCATCATCGCCTCTTGACATTGAGGAGATTTAGGGGGAAAAAATTTAAAAGGATGATGATTTGGTTGATTTAGAAAAACACACCGATAAAATTGCAATATTTTTCATCAGATAAGTTAAATTTTATTCATTTTTTTCTATCGATGTTACGTATTTTAATTTAATCCTCCACAAAAACTCATGTGAGACGGTCTCATGGATAGTTACAGTGAGATGGAGTCCCATCACTTACAAACAACATGCAAATTTTAGAGTTTAGGTTAAAAATCCGTGAGATGGTCTCACAAGAGACCCACTCTTAGTTCTCTAACAATATTTGTTTCCAATTTTGTTCTGATTTTACTTTAATGTCAATATTTATTTACATAAGCGTTAGAATTGCAGATATAAAGTTTTCAATTACTTCATCCATGTTGATAAAAATTGACATTTCGAACCAAATCAAACTATATATATATATATATATATATATATATATATATATATATATATTAATAGTTACATAATTAAATTGAAATATTTAAAATTGATAATCTAAATTACAGCATAAAAATACATTTATCATATTGATAAGGTGAGTGACACAATACACTCAACACTCATATTACGTCTTCTAAACATGAAAGGTGGTCAAGTTTCACATTGAATTTTTAAAACAAAACGACTTGGTCACATTTATCAAATAGAGAGTTTTATGCCACTTATATATTATCATGAAATAAAGTTTCATAATCCACGATTTAAATTCTTTTTCATAAAATAATTTTTATTTTATGAGTTATATATAGGAAGTTGACTCATCTCGTCTCATGAAAAATAGATTCATGAGATGATCTCAAAACAATCTAATCTACTCTTATTTTACGCTAATCCTACTATTTTGATTAATCTTGTTAAAAAGGATAAAATTGATGATCATTAACAACTTATCCATGTTTGTAACAAATCCTTTACCTAAATTTTATTAAAATCCAACTCTACTAGATTTGATTTTAGTATTATCATGATGATTTTACTGCAAACACAATATAATGTTATGGATGATCAAATGATTGATGGCCCATAGGGAATCCGGGATTAATGGCTTTCAACTACACAATTTACTTTTTACCCATATTATGAAGCAATTATCCTTCAAAGATTACTACTTTTCTTTTTAGTTTTATTTAACTAAATTCTCATATGGAAAAGGCCACTTTTTTCTTGCATTAGCGATAATGGGTCACAAATTTCAAATGTTTTTTCCCAAGTCATAATTACTTAGTCTTAAAGGGTGGCATAGTGGGTCTTTTTGGAACATTCTTTTAATATTTTCATTTAATTAAAGAGTTAATTTTGACTATCAAGATAGTTCGTGCGATTGCTTGAAATGATTGATAATCCGTTAAATTGCACTTTAATGTCTCAATAATTTTCAAATACCAGTTTCCTACCTTTTTTAAATAATGAGTTGGTATTGTGTGCACTTGGTATACATGCAATTCGGATCGATCCAATTTTGACCCGGATCCACGTGTTTTTGAATTTAGTTTTTTTTCTTCTTACTTCAGGTTGTTACCTTTATGTTATATTAGTGTGACCTTTATATTATAAATGTGTGACCTTTATGTACAACTATCATGACCTTTATGTACTATAACTTAGAAAAAAATGAAGATTTTCAACATAATTTGAACTATATACCTTTATGTGATATTAATGTGACTTTTATATTATATCATGTCACATTTATGTACAAATATTCTGACCTTTATGCACTTTTATATATTACATAAAAGTCGGAATATTTGTACATAAAGGTGACATAATATAACATAAAGGTCACATTGATATCACATAAAGATATACAATTAATACAAATTGTGTTGAAAATCTTCATTTTTTTTCCTAGGTTACAGACATAAAGGTATGGATGTTTGTAAATAAAGGTCACACATTTATAACATAAAGGTCAAGACAAAAATTTGGAAAAAAAAAATAGAAATTCACTGATCCGGGTCGGATCGACCCGGATTGCATGAATCTTAGATCCATGCACCTGGTGCACAGGAATTTTTGTGTTATTTATTAGCATTTTGATTGGACATTATGGATTGTCCTCACCGTTGTGTTTGACATACATTTTTTTTTAGTAATTATTTAATATCTCAAATAATGTAGTTTTTTTTTCCCTAATCTCCCCAAGAATTGTGAGTTGTTTCAAATAGAAACAGGTAGCTCGTTTCTTAAAAAGGAAAAAAAGTTGGCAGTCGTTGTTAGTGATGTTGTCTTTTTCCTCTTTGTAATAGCTTTTTAAAACAATTATGGGCATTTGGGATTTCAGATAAACTCTAAAATTATACCAAAACTTTCATAATATTTTCTAAGAAAAGGAGTTCGAATCTAATGGAGAAATTCATACTCCTATCCTAGGTACATATATAATGGGAGTTTTACTAAGATTTATTTATTTATTATTTATTTTTTTCTCAACATGATTTTTAATTTGTTGATTTTAATCGATCCAAACTTATAATAATATTAATTTAGATCATTTATTAAAAAATTGTATTTTTTTTTCTTGTATTTCGTCGTATTAATATATGTCGCATGAGTCTCTTGTGAGACCGTTTCACAAATTTTTATTGCATTGCGTGAGACGGGTCAACCCAATCACCCACCTCAAATCCTACAATTCACATGTTGTTTGTGGGTGATGGAGCTCCATTTTACAATAACTATTCGTGAAACTTTCTCATATGAGTTTTTGTGATATACATTTTATGTACCCTACATTGAAAATCAGGTAACAAATTTTAAAGTATCATGAGAAAGTAAACTATAAATTATTCCATATTTAAATTATCTTTGGCTAATCATACGGATTAACATCTTTTGATATGTTACTTGTGTATAAATATGATACTCGATGTATATACGAAAAAGGTCGATAATCGTTAAAACAATATTTCTTGTTGAGTTTCGATAACTATAAGACCAAATATGTGACAACATTAGCGTGAAGTCATTAATATATAAGTCACGTAAACATGAAAATTAAACATGTGATCTTTAATTTATTAAATTTGTCAAACACTTTATCTTTATACCAATTTACCTGCAACTAATTAATTCTTTAGATAGGTTTTCTTTTTTAAATATATTTCCCTTAAATGAAAAGAAATGAAAGAAGTTTTGAGTCATTTATGAAAGAACTAGTTTAGCAAAGTAGTTATTTTGATTTCTATAGGAGGAAAGAAAAATGACCCATGAGGTCCTACCTTCAAGAATCCACCTCAATTGCTCTTTTTCTTCTTCTTGTGGAGCTAACCTTTGGCCTTTATCAATTTAGCAAAATTTCCATTTTTAGGATGTGTTTTGCCTCATCATGTTATATATCTCCCCCAACAAATTTCACAATTAATTGTATTTTTTTTTTGGATGTGACTTTATATATGTAATAAGAATGTCTCATAAATGTTATATCTAATCTATTGCACCAGGTGCAACATTTATTATCTACTTACACATATTCATCTAGATATGTGTATTTTAATTGTATGTAAATGAATGGTAATAAATACTATACTCGATGTAATTCACCAAACATTACATGGATTATACATAATTGGAATATCATGGTTAATGTAAACACTTAAGCATATAATTTTGATGCCTATTTATGCATATATGCATAGTACTATTGCAATGGAGAATGGTTCAAGATAGACAATTAACTTGTTATAAAATGAGTCCCACAAGTTTCAAAAGAAATTAAGAATGTGTGTATTTATAATAGTGTGGTTAATTAAGTTGGATTGAGTAATTTATTTGCATGGACTGAAATAAAACACCTTTTCAAGTTGGGTTGAAAGGCTAATTTATTCGACTAAGTAAAATAAGTTATATTTGGGTCATGCGGCCCATTCATATTATTTTACACTTTTGACATTCACAACTTACGAAAATAATTATATTTAGGAATCCTTGTTTAAATTTACAGAAACTATCATTCATACATCAAGATCACATATTAAATCATCATTCAGCACTCAAATCAAAATTTTACTGATATTTAAACTGTGAGTTATGGCCATAAAAAATAATAATGATAATTAAAAAGTGGTGATGATGAATATCAGTTTTTTCTGTTATGGGTGAACATTAAAACAGAAATAGAGTGATGTAATTTGTGGTGGACAAAATTTGAATGTCCTTTGGGGCATTTGGGTATCTCCAAAAACTGCAAATGGGAAAAGATTGATAGAGAAAGATTGGGGAAAATGATTAATATAGGGGAAATGAAATAAATGTTATCATCAACAAACTATCAATGGGTAGGGATGGCAATCCACGGGTCTGGGACGGATTTGGCCTGTCCCGCCAAAACCCGCCCCGTGAACCCGACGGGTAACCCGTCCTGACCCGCTTTAATTTTTTTTTTTTTTTTTGTGTTTTTTTCCTATTTTTCTTTTGTTTTCCCTAAAATAATGTCTATTCGAAACATTATACAATATATATGAATCTTAATCACTTAAACTACATGAAAAAAATTCATCCATGTTATAGTCATACAATTCAAATATTTAAACACAATCCCAACATGTCTTAAAATCTTAAAATCATACATATAATGTTCAATGCAAAATTACATAATAGAATTAAAAACATAACACAAATGTCTCATTTCTCAAGTGATTAAATATTAATAATATATATAATTATATATATATATATATATATATTAAGCGGGGCGGGTCCGCGGTGGGTCCGACAAATACCAAGACCCGTCCCAGACCCGAGGGTAGACCCGTTTGACCGGGTCCAAACCCGCCTCGGGATCCGTTTGATCGGGTTTTTACCCGCCCGAGCGGGGTGGGTTTGTGGCGGGTCAGGGTTTGAACCCGACTCATTGTCATCCCTATCAATGGGGACACACACATATATAATGCAGTGTTACAGGTATAAATTATAATACTGATTGAAAAAATTTCACTATTTACAAATCAAATTCGTTTTTATAAATTCATATGTGAATTGTAAATGATCTATCCTATAAAGTTAGATATGTTATATGATTTTATAAGATCATTTTTAATTAATGTTAACTATCATTTAAATTTGGGACTGAGTCAAGATTTTAATATGGAGTTGAGATTAAATTAATGGAAATACATTTTTACATGGGTATACAGAAAATTTGTACAAATTTTTTATACGTTTCTTCCACTGTATCCTATTTTTCAAATTATATATTTGATTTCTTTTCTTTACCATCTATCCTGAAGAAAGGAGTTGGATGGTATGGGGTGGATTGCTTGGGCACATTTGATTTCTGACAAGTTTTGATGATATTTAATTTATGACATAAAATAAAAATTAAATGTTCATTATGAACAAATATAAAATATGTCTATCGTTGATGTATAAAGATCATATCCTTATAAATCTTATGATTTTAAATTAATTATTATAGAAAGAGGGCCTTAATTGCCTTTTGTATTTTGTCCTTGGATCCGGAAATCAAATCGAGTGGATCATATTTACTTATTTGTGACATCTACATTTAAAGAATACCATCAGTTATTCAATCAAATAAACCTCCTTCAAATACAGGTTTTGATTTAAGAGACGTACAAGAAACCTCATTTCATTGATAGAGTTGAAATTCTACAATAATCAGATACAAATATTACCTTTCCTTGCTGCCATTTCAGAGCTTGGTGCATTTTAAAACGGGAAATTATCTTTTTGACAGCATTTTCTTCAGCTATAAATTCTGAAATAGGAAGAAATCCACATTTGGGCTGCTTGGCAGAAGAAGAAAAATGGAAGATGTTACAAAATGCAGCAAATTTTTTGAGGAAGTATGCATTTCTAACAGACTATGAATGACATGTATGGGAAGAGAAACACAAGGAAAATACCTTTATCTCAACAGAGACACAAAAGTCCTGATCGAGAGAACCTGAAACTGAAAGATAAATCATGATTAGCAGGTTGTAGATATAACAAGAAGCCATACTTGGATGAAAATACATTATTTATCTCAACTGTTGGTGATTTGGTTAGTAAATAGATTGATTATTAGGTGATGGTCCCAAAATGAGATGGATAATCCATAACTCAACCACCAAAGATACACTTAAAGACATTCAAAAACTACAACTGGCATGTCCTATATTAATTTCTATGTTCAGAGAATATCTCCACTTCTACCTTACTGTGAAATATACCACTACTATTGAAATTCATAACTCAACACCCAGATAACAGTTCTCTTCAATCAGAATCTATAAAAAAAAAAAAAAAATCCAGCAGCTCCCAAAATATAAAATAGAGATGCCACAAAACTGAGGGAATAGCAAGAAATTTCCTGAAACAACTCAAGCAAGCATAAAATACACAATGGATGATATCAGGTTTAACAAAGGGTGTAAGGGGAACACAAGCAAGAGTTTCATCTGTCCAAACAATGTCGAACTGTATCTCATATCATGAGGAAACATTGAATGATCAGCAATGAGAAGAGCTGAATCACAAAGAGGGTTAACTTTGGCAGCATCAACCCGCCAAGAAGGACGCTGACATAGAACTTTGTTTTCAACAGTCTCCAAATATTCTCTTGAAACTTCAATGCGTATCTGTAACAAGTCACATACAAGTTCCAATGTTTCAGTTATGCCAACTAAAATGATGGTTTTTACAAACTAGAGACAAACATCAGAGTTTTTTACTTTTATTAAGAAAGAAACAAGAAAACGCTCACAGTGTTAAGCCAACTCACTAACCCTTCATTCTTTCCTTGGTGATAAAAAAAAGTCAGACATTGCAAAACCTGGAAAATACTAAACCTCTAACATTTTGTAACTAGACGACAAAAAAAAACTGGAAACACGCACCCAAATACCTATTGATGAAACTATTATGTGTCTGCTGAAAGACAAAAGTCAGTAACCAAGTAGAGAATACGGGTAAAGGTTGTTTTTATGTTTATTTGTCAAGCAAAATGAAAGATCGTCATATCATAAGAAGAAAAGAAGACAGAACTTCCTTGAAAACTTTCCTAGACAATAATAACTTACCCCTGCATCAACATGTTCAAATCCCAACAATGGACCCATTACTTTTTGCACATTCAGTTGCTCTGAAATTTCTTTCGTTGGGGCCAAGACAATGTCTTCAAATTCTCCCCACAGAAGGCCTTCATGCTTGGTTAAAGTGGAATGGCCATTCTCACATTTAGTTCCGTTATTTGGGACTTTTTGCATCCTTAAAACCTCTCCAACCTAGATGTAATGGAAAAAAAATGCATTAAGATATTTGTACAAATTGAATTATCTACTTTTTATAATACAAATTAATGTTAATCACCTTATTTATAAGACTGAAAATCAATCATCACAATGCATAAATGAACCATGCAAACTGGGAGAGTTGAACATATGAAGGAAAACAACTGATAGAATTGTCACTAAGTAGATGATGGATCAAATTATCTACCCATTACCGTCAATAATGCGTTCAAGGTCTCACTTTATATACGGAAGACCTGGATTGAGCATATTCTAGCTGATATTACAGTAACAGTCATTACCACACAAGAGTTTTAAATTTGAAAGCATCATGTTCCCCTTTTCACTCAGCAATCTTTGATATTAATATATTGATCACTTGAAACATGAGTTGTTTTTGCATTAATTTATATCATCCAAAATACGGAATGAAGAACCAGCGTCATATACAAAACAGAACCCTTGCCACTAAGTTGAGGTCCAAATTTTTAAGAAATGCAAAAGGTCAAAAAGTGTTATAGTAACTTCATCAACCTTGTTTCTAACTAATTAGTGTATAAATACAAACCAAATAGATCTTAATTCTTTGCACCTTCAACAGCACACAATCTTAAAAATAAAATCAAAAAATAAGAAATGTATCTGAGGGGCGTATCTGTTGCCCACGCTGTGGTGGTGTTAGGCGGCGGATCTGTTACCTGCGGTGGTGGCTGGTGTTTTTGTTGGAGGTAAGTGTTGGACGGCTCATGGCAGCGGAGATGGAGATGAGCGACGGGAGAAGGAGCGGTGTTTGGAAGAGATCATCGTAGTGCTACTCGTGATGGTGGAGGTGTTTCAGCTGTCGGAGCAACGCCTGACGAAGTGGAGATACGGCGGTGGTGGTCGGGAAACTGAGCGAGGAGGGAGATGATGAACCCATTTCTTTTTCCAATTTACTTGTTTTTTCTTGTAAAACAATGACTATTCTGTCCAAAAATTAATTATTCATGATTCATATTATAAAATCACTCATTTAATCTCTATTCGTTTATTAAATGACTATTTTGATTTTTGATTTTCTGTTGTATAATTATATATCAATGATGATATTTATATAGTAACAAATATAATTTATTAAGTTTTTATATTAAAAATTAATTACAAGAAAAAAATTCAGATTTTTAAAAATGAATTTATAATTTTTAATATTTATTATAATTATTTAATTATTATTATTGGATAATAATATCTTAAAAATATGTTTTCATAATTTAGAAATAATTTTTGACATGAACTTGTATTATTTAATTTAAAGTGTATTATTTTATTTTTAAAAATCATATATTAATGATAATATTTATATTAACAAACATAATTTATTAAAATTTTATAGTAAAAGATAATTACAATACAATTTTTCAGATTTTTAAAAATGAATTTATAATTTTTAATATTTATTATAACTATTTTAATTATTATTATTATTAGATAGTAATATCTTAAAAATAATTTTTCATATTTTAGAATTAATTTTTTACATGGACATGAATCATTTTATTCAAAGTGCATTATCTTATTTTAACAAATAAAGGTATTTTGACTTGTATTATTTAATCTAATTATGTGGCATTTTATTTAATGATGTGGCATTTAAAAATTGAATTAACTTATTAAAAAAAAGTCACATCAGCAACAAGTCCGAATTAGTAGAGGCACGTGACTTTCACGTGTGAATTAGCCTGAAATTCGTCGATTCAGGCTAATTTGTCCTAAGTTCGTTCATTTTTAAAAAATAGTGTCTCACTTTCAAAGTTCAAAAGGATAATATCCCTAAATGGTGAATGACCTAAAGTTACTGTTCTAAATTTACAATTTCCCCTATTAAAATTTAATGTTCTAAATTTACAATTCTCCTATGAACTACATGTGTAAGGTGGGATCAAAGTAGGTCCAACAAGACTTATCAACTAACTTGAATTAACATATCAAATGTGGAAAACTAAAAGTTATCGTGTAACTTGAATTGATCAAACATGAAAAACATGAAAGACCAAAACTACTACTAGTAACTTCACTACCACCAAATTTGTCTGCCACTATGAAAAAAGTCTTTTAATTAATTAATTTATTTATTTCCTTATTCAGATTACAATTAATTTTATTAAAATAGGCAAATAAAGAAATTAATTAATTATATTTATTTGCGTTTATAAAACCTAACCTAATTACACGAACATAAAATAAAGGAAATTCTTAAGTTTAAAAAATTGTTAACTGGATACTCTCTACCATCATAATTAATTTGAGAAAATTCATTTTTGGTCTTGCCTTAGAGACGTTGTCCGTTTTTGATCCTGTTATTTTCCGATCATCAATTTTGGTTCGCAATTGTAAATTCTGTCCAATTTAAATCCTTTTTTTGTCTAAACCCTAATTTCACGACCAATTTTCAACGAGTGAGCCACACTTGCCCTCAATTCCATGATTTCCGCTTATGTGACAGGTTTTCACATATGACAGTTTTTTTTGCATTATTTTACTATTTAAAATACCACATCATCATGACATGTCATTTAAATGCGTTATAAAAATAAAAAATGATAAAGATATTAAAAAAACAGTAAATTAACACAGAAACGAGATTTCCATTTAAAATCACTAAAATCCAAATCAATCCAGAACCCTAATTTGCTAAATTCAAACCACAGTCAATCCAAACCCTATAATAAAAAATCTACGAACTTTATTAAATCCAATTTATGAATCTTGATGGTTGTTTTCTAGGTTTCAAATTGGTTCATTAATGCCATGGAAATCCATGGTAGAAGAGATGTACCTTCAAGGATTCAAAGAGGAGCCTACCAAACCCCCACCCCCACAAAAAGATCTGAATTTAATGTCCTTAAAAACAACCCTTCATTTGTATCAATTAATGTTGCCCAATGCTTCTCTCAGAATAACAACTCCTCCGACGCATTTCTGGCGGCCATCACGATGATGTTAATCTCGTTTCAATTAGTTGCCTAGTGTTTCTCTTAGATTTTCTGTTAACTACGTCTTATTTTGTATTTTGTATTTTTCCTTTTTCAATTTCCTTTTAATTCTTTTTTTTATTGAGTTAATTATTTTTTATGTTTTTTAATTCATTTATGACATGTCATGATGATGTACTATTTTAGATAATAAAATAATTCAAAAAGAATTGCCACACGTGAAAAAAATACCACATAAGCAGAAATCATGGAATTGGGGACGAGTGTGTCTCACTTGCTGAAAATTGGCCAGAAAATACAATTCCCGGCAAAAAAAGGACTAAAATTGAATAAAAATTTCAATTGCATAAAAATTTCAATTGTAGGACTAAAATTGATGATTGGAAAATAACAGGATCAAAATCGAACAACGTTTTTGAGGCATGACTAAAAATGAATTTTTCCTCAATTAACTATTTAATTAGCCAAAACAAAACCAAATTAATCTCAAGTTTACATGAATATAATAATAAAAAAAATATTGGACTAAACCTCACCACACATGCTCATGGTGGATATAAACAAAACAAAAGGAGGTATAATACCTTAATTAGTATTATATTTTTATACCGCGGTATGTATTTAGAGGGAAAATTGCAAATTTAAGATACTAACTTTTGATCATTCACCATTTAAAAATATTCTCTTTTCGAGTTTTGAAATTGAGATACTTTTAAAAATGGATGAATTTAGGACAAAACAATCAGATGCCATTAACATTGTAGTAAGATGCAAGGTGATGATCCACTAATTACATTGGCTGCTTTCCAGTCTTGTATTTTTAAAAGTCAAAAGTTTTAGTATTGAGTGATGCTTGTCATTACAATACTAAAATACTCTTTATTACTTATCCTTCCCATGCCATTATCCAACTTGGAAAATTACATCAACGGTTCAATACTTGGTGTAAAACCCCTAAAGGTCCATTTGGATATGTGAATTTGAGAAGAGATTTGAAATCCATGGTAGTAAATCCATTGATGGTGGATATGTATGGATTCTAAATCCATCAATTTCATTTTGAACTAATTTTGGAGTCATTTTGGTGGATTTCAAATCACTCTATCCAAATGGAGCCTAAATTCATTTCTGAAGAAGATATGAGAAATCAAGTATTAACTTATTTAGTACAAGTTAAAATGCAACCTATTCATCAGCTAGGAAAATACCTCCTAAATCTAACCATGAACGACACCCTCAACAGGGAATGAGTAGGGATCTTTGGTAGTTTCCTATGTTATCATTGTCAAATGCCTTGTGATTAACCAACAATACCAGATTTTTTTTTTATTGCTGATAGTTAATTGGTAACATGATTCCTGTGCTTATAGGTGTGTTCTCATAGAAACATGTTTATAATGTTACTTGGATGAATCTAAGCTTTTGAATACATTTCAAACAACTTAGAACTTATTAGCTACCCTGTCCTTCTTTTCGTATTGCATCTTTGAATAATTTTTTTTATTAGACTATTAACCATTAAGTTTGCTTTCCGTTGTTCATGTAAGATACATTTGTAATCATTCCAACATTTTCCATAAGCTCTTACATTTGATTCATTAATTCTGGACTTTGTGATACTTCCGAATTTTTAATCTTGACATAAGCAACCACCTTTACAAATTCCGCATTATACTGTGTGTAGGTGCCGATTCAAGAAAGAATTCGATTTAGTGAGAAACATGCTAATCGCAGCTGTTGAAGAACGCTACAGGGATGCAGGTTTTGTTATCAAATTATACGACATTGCTTTATAATTTGGATTTATTACAAGGTTGCAACTATTTATTGCAGCTTTGTGGAGAGACAAGCTGACTCAGCTTCGGTCTAAAAGGAACTGGGCATAACACAATCAAATCCCACTATGAAGTTGTAGGTATTGCCTGTGTCGCTACCATCATCTCTTATCGTACATCCTTTCTGATCCTAATTGTGCGATTCGTTTCTTTCTGTTTTGTTGGTTTCAGGCACTGCAGTTGGATGTCTCGTGTATATTTTGAGTAATTAATTGTATTAGGCCTTGCGACGAGCATGTACAAAGCTCATCTCGTGTATATGCATTGCTGAATGTATGCGTTTAAACTTTTGGATGTTGATTTCCTATTAAGGATACAAACAAAGCTTCATGCAAAGAAGAAGAGATCAAGAAAAGAAAAGAAAGATATAACTAACTCAAGTTAGTTATCAACAATATCCAAGCTATTCAAGATTAGTTAGGAAGAAGTTACTTACTGCTCTATATATAGTTCCTATCTACTCTCTTTGTAAACACTTGGTTAAACTTCCATACATGCAATACAATTCAAGCTTTCCACTTCTTCAATTCTGTATATTCAACATGGTATCAGCTTAGGGTTTCATCTTTTTCCTGGTTTCTCAACGTTTTCCGCAATCTTCTTTGGTGTTTATCATCAAATCTCTACTTTGATCGGTGTCTATCATCGATAATCTCTTTGGCATGGATTCTTCGACGTCTGCTCCAGTTCCGGCGCAAGGTGCTGCAGTTCGTGTAACACAGCAGAATTTCTCATCACTTAATCCGATTCTTAATCCATTGTCGCCTCTGGCTCTTCTTCTCAGCGATAACACAGTTGTTTCTATCGTTCTTGAACCACTTAATGGTTCGAATTATGTTTCATGGAGTCATGCAGTGAAGCGAGCCTTAAGTGTGAAGAACAAGTTAGCCTTGATCGATGGCTCTTTGATTCCTCCAGCTGAAGATGACTCTATTCTTCATGCAGCATGGGTACGAGCGAATGATCTAGTTTTATTATGGATTTTGAATTCAGTTCAAAGTGATATCAAACAAACCTTGGAGTATTTCTGTTCTGCAAAAGAAGTTTGGGAAAAACTGAAATTAAGGTATGCACGATCTGATGGCCCTCGTGTATATCATCTTGAAAAGTCATTGAGTTCTATATCTCAAAGCAATCAGTCCTTGGTTACATATTATAACAGTTTCAAGGCATTATGGGATGAGTTTATCAGCTATAGGCCTTTCTTGAAGTGTAATTGTGGAGCTATGATAAACTGTTCTTGTGATTTGGTCCAGACGATGATGAAGACTCAAGAACAAGACTCTGTTATGAAATTTTTAGTTGGACTTGATGAGTCTTATTCATCCATTCGTAGTCAACTTTTATTGAGTGCTCCTTTGCCTTCTCTAGCTAAGGTTTACTCTCTATTGTTACAAGAAGAATCACAGAGAAGTTTATCTTCTTCTCAAGTTGCATTGCCTTCTGATTCTCTAGCTATGTTGGCTAAGAATTCTAACTACAATAAGTACAAAGATAAGAAGAAGATTTTAAAGTGTTCTCATTGTGGAGCCCAAGGGCATTCTGTGGATAGGTGTTTCCAGTTGATTGGATATCCTCCTAGATGGAGGGGACCAAGAGGTCCTAGAACAGGCAACACTTCAGCAAATATCACTGTTTCTTCTCCTCAGAAAGCAAGCAAGGGTGATTCTAATCCTTTGTTTAATCAAGATCTTTTTGATCAATTTATGGCTTTTACTAAGATGAAGGATGGGCAAGCAAATCATAGTGCTGCAATAGCTATCTCTGAGCACAAAGCTGACTTGCCTCAGCCATCAGGTTTGCATTGTTGCTTACTTTCAAAATCTAAAATGAATGATGCTTGGATTATTGATACAGGTGCAACTGATCATATGATATGTAATTTTGAGCTTTTTAGTACAAATCCTATTACATGTGATATGAAGATTAATTTGCCTAATAATGAAGTTGCTATTGCTACACATATTGGCACAGTTAACATAGAGACTGATTTGATATTGACTAATGTTCTCTATGTTCCTGGTTTCTCCTTCAATTTGTTATCTGTTTCTCATCTTGCTAAGAATTCAGATTGTACTGTTTGTTTTGCTTCATCACATTGTGTTTTTCAGGACAACAAGAGCAAGAAAACGATTGGTATTGCTAGAGAAGAATGAGGATTATATTACTTGCAAAATCCTTGTACTAAATCTGTAAACAAAGCTTCTGTAGATACTTTCAGATTATGGCATTCTAGGCTAGGCCATATGTCAGTGAAGAACATGTTACTTCTCAAGAATGTTGGAATTCAATGTAAAAAGGATATCAATTGTGATGTTTGTCATTTTGCAAAACAAAGAAAGCTTCCTTTTCCTCATAGTAGCACTGTTTCTTTACATAATTTTGATCTCATTCACTGTGATGTCTGGGGTCCTTTTTCCATAACTTCTCATTCTGGTAATAAATTTTTCTTGACTACTGTTGATGATCACAGTAGAGTTACTTGGATTTACATGCTTAAGTTCAAATCAGATGTAAAGAAATGCTTAGAAGATTTTGTATCTCTTATTAAGAATCAGTTTTCTACTTCAATTAAAACTTTAAGAAGTGATAATGGAACTGAGTTTCTTTTGAAAGATTTTTACTCTAACAATGGCATAATACATCAAACTTCTTGTGTTGAAACACCACAGCAAAATGGTATTGTAGAAAGGAAACATCAGCATTTGTTACAAGTTGCTAGATCTATGCTATTTCAATCTGGCCTATCTCTTAAATATTGGGATGAATGTATATTCATTGCTGCTCATTTAATAAATAGAACTCCCTCTGTTGTTTTAAATGGCAAAACACCTTTTGAAGTTATGTTTAATAAGGTTCCTGATTACAATTACATGAGGAGTTTTGGATGCTTATGTTATGCAGGAACAATATCTGCTAACAGACATAAATTTGATCCAAGAGCTAAGAAATATATTTTTCTTGGATATACTTTTGGTACTAAAGGTTATAAGTTGTTAGATTTAAGTAATGGTAAAGTGTTTATCCCTAGAGATGTTCAATTTTATGAGCAGGTTTTTCCCTTATTAAACAAGGGTGTTTCTGCAGAAGATAAGAGGTTATCATATGAGTTTTCACAACAATATCTTAGTCATGATTATAATGATGATAAGTACTATTCTTCTATGATTTCTAATTCATATCAGCAAAGTGATCAGCTTCCAGATCAGCAGGAGAATCAACAAAATAATGACTTGCAAGAGGAGGTAAGTGCTATTCTAACTGATCCACAGACTATTAATTCTGATAATGTTATAACAAATAACATAAATACAAATATGCTTGATCAAAAAGAACAAGAAAATAGTAATGCTTATAGGAGATCAAGTAGACAAAGGCATCCTCCATCTTATCTAGATGTATATCAGATTAATCTCCCTAAGTCTATAACTTCTAGTCAGCCTCATACTAATCTAGTTATTACTATGAAAGGTAAACAATATCCTATTTCTAAGTATTTGAGTACTGATAATTTTTCACAGGTACATAAGGTTTTTGTTGCATCTATCTCTCAAATCAAAGAGCCAAAAACATATAAGCAAGCTATTCAAGATCCAGAATGGATAAAAGCAATGTATATTGAATTACAAGCTTTAGAGAAGACTAATACTTGGACTTTAGTATCTCTCCCAGAAAATAAGCATTGCATTGGTTGTAAATGGGTATTTAGAGTGAAATATAAATCTGATGGTTCTATAGAAAGATATAAAGCTAGATTAGTTGCCAAAGGATACACACAAGAACCTAGCATTGATTACTTTGATACTTTTTCACCTGTTGCCAAGATTACTTCTGTTAGAATTTTATTAGCTGTGGCAATAACAAAAGGATGGATAATGCACCAATTGGATGTGAATAATGCCTTTTTACATGGTGAACTTGATGAAGAAGTATATATGTTGCCACCTCCAGGCTATTATCCAGAAGGTGATAAAAGAGTATGCAAGTTAAACAGGAGTTTGTATGGTTTAAAGCAGGCCTCTAGACAATGGTTTAGTAAGCTTACTGAATCTCTTATTTTTTTTTGGCTTTAAACAGTCTATACATGATACTTCCTTGTTTACTAAATGTGATGATGATGGTACATTCACTGCATTACTAGTCTATGTAGATGATATAATTGTTACTGGAACAAGTATAAATATGATAGAATCAGTTAAGTCCTTTTTGCATGCTAAGTTCACAATTAAAAATCTTGGTTTTTTAAAGTATATGCTTGGTATTGAAGTAGCTAGAAACATCAAATGAATACACTTATGTCAGAGAAAATATGGTCTTGATTTATTGCAAGACACTGAATATTTAGGAAGCAAACCTTGTACAACTCCTATGGATTCAAAACAACTATTCATGTCAAAGGAATCTTCTGATTTAGATGATGCTGATGCATCTTTATATAGAAAAATTGTTGGAAAACTTCTATATCTAACCATTACTAGGCCAGATATATCTTATGTTGTCCAAACCTTAAGTCAGTTTATGGGCAAGCCTAATCAATCTCATCTAGGAGCTGTTCACAGATTACTAAGGTATATCAAATCAACTCCAAGTCTTGGTCTTTTTTATCCAGCTAATTGTGATCTTAAGTTGCAGGCCTTTTCTTATAGTGATTGGGCTAGATGTGAATCCACAAGAAAAAGCATTACAGGTTATGCCATATACCTAGGCAACTCTCTAATCTCTTGGAAATCAAAGAAGCAACCAACAGTTAGCAGAAGTTCAAAAGAAGCTGAATATAGAGTTTTAGCTCACACAAGCTGTGAAATTCAATGGATTCTCTACATTTTTCAAGATCTACAAATACATCAAAGGCAACAAGTTCTACTATACACTGATAATAGATCAACCTACTGCATTGCTCACAATCCTGTTCTACATGAAAAGACAAAGCATTTTCAAGTAGACTACCACTTCACAAGAGAAAAGATATTGGACAAGACAATCAAACTCATACAAATTCCATCTGAAGAAAATTTGGCTGACATACTTACAAAACCTATTCCAGCACCTACCTTTGAAGATATCAGATGCAAAATGGGAATGCTGGACAACACTACTCCCATTTTGAGGGGGGTATTAAGGATACAAACAAAGCTTCATGCAAAGAAGAAGAGATCAAGAAAAGAAAAGAAAGATATAACTAACTCAAGTTAGTTATCAACAATATCCAAGCTATTCAAGATTAGTTAGGAAGAAGTTACTTACTGCTCTATATATAGTTCCTATCTACTCTCTTTGTAAACACTTGGTTAAACTTCCATACATGCAATACAATTCAAGCTTTCCACTTCTTCAATTCTGTATATTCAACATTTCCTTATGGCAAAAAGGTAACGTTTAAGAGCCTCTGTATATTAAACATAAGTGCATGAAATGTAGCATTAATAAAACTATTAAGTGTGAGTGAGTGTTAATTCGTCTTGTGATTGTTGCTTATAGTAGTTCAACAATGACATAGAAAACTTCTACAAGTAAAAAACAAAAATTAAGAACATTAAGAACAAGATATTCTATTACAGGTCTTATTCTTCTTTAGAAGATGACATTCGATCTTGAAGGAACAACAAAACATGACCATTAGCTTGCAATAATTGGAAAAACTAAGTCGAGTGAATCATCTCTCCTTAAGACCAAATACATTCCTACTAATAATGCTTATAATTATTGCATTGTCTATAAAGATAAAATAGTTTTTTCTTCTCGATTGCAGCGCAACTTTTATAGTTGTACTTTCTATGTGCTGACATAATGTATAGACATCGCTGACCCACTTAAAATATATACCGCAACTTATCTATTCTCACGAAGCTTTGGGACGAGACAGTACCAGGAGCCCAGAGGAATGAGGTTCAACCATTTATATTACCTAATACAAAATAATTTTATACATATAAAGTATTAGTTATGTTGGAATATTAAAATAACAATGGATAAATAAAAATAACACACACGAACTCAATCACTTTTGATCATTACTTACTTCTACATCTTTTGAAATTTCATACATAAAATCTAATAAATTTGCAATTTAATCACCACTTTCTAATATTTATTAATTGGTTGTCAAAATTGCTAAATTCAATGTCATTTTGAATGACCAACTTCATAAGGAAGGCGGATATTTGAAACAATATTTTTTATAACGATAAAATTTAATATGTGAAATACATATATTTCATTTTTAGGATTTTTCTGTGAAATTTTTTTAGGCTCCCACACAATAGTTCTAATTTTAAAGTAGTGAGATGATTTATGTTTGTAAGACTGCAATCACGTTTCTTTTTTATAAGAGAAACATATGAATCCATATTTTTTGTTTTGCTTTTTAAAGGGGGACTACAATTGTAACAGAACAAGTTAGTTGTCCAACATGAAGTTAAATATATAAGTTCATCACGATAAAAATAGTTACCAATCTGTTATCAAATGAATCAAATCATACTTTTTTTTTTAAATTACAAAATTTAAGAATTATGATTAAGTTGAAAAGAAAGGATAATTTGTATATCTTTTTGTAATTGTTAATTAGCCTAATAATAAAATATAGTATTGTTTGGATTTGAAGTCATGACTCATGAGTTAGGTCATCTCCAATAGCATTCTTTATTATAGAGTATTCTATCCTCCATTATAGAGTATGGAGTACTCTATATCATAAATCTTCTCCAACAATAAATACTCTATATCATGAAAATATCTATTTTTAATTGTTTTTGTGAAATTAAAGAATTTAAATAATTAAAGATTTATGTAATATATTATTAAATTATAAAATTAGTATACACGAATCAATTAATTGATACTAAGATATTTTTTTTAAAGTAATTTTATTTATTTGAAATTAAATTAAAGCCAACATGAAAAAAAAAAAGCATTCAAAATTAACTAATAAAATGAAATTATATTCTTCACTTTGGTATTTTTATAAATAAATTATATGATTTAACAATTAAAAATAAATTAAAACCCATCCTCCATCCATATTCTTCAAATTTGAAGGATCACAACCCATCCTCCATCCTCCATTAAGAGTATTGTTGGAGAGGCATAATCCTTCATTTTTTTTGGAATCCTCCATTTTAGAGTATTGTTGGAGATGACCTTAGGTGTTTACATTCGTATTCGGCATATTCGCACCGAAAGATAAACTGGCCATCAGCATTCTGCCACGTATCAAGTGGGACCCGCCCACCCATTTAGGCGCCGGGAGAACCCCAGCCATGAGCCTTCCACCGCCACCACCTTAACTACATTGATTCAAAAAACTGCATACAACGGAGTGTACAATCTGAAAAGGTCAAGATACAAACTGCATTTGCAAGCTCTTATTTCAGTGAAAGATGCAGTTAAACCAAGAAATTTTTCATAGATCACATATATGCGATAGAAAGATGTCTCACCTTTTTTAGCCAGAACCAAGATGGCAGAATTTGCACAATAATCACAGTCCTGAAAAGAGGACATTCCCCTCCCACGCCAAGCACCTAAAAACAATAATGAAAAAATCTGGACAGCAAATTCCATGGGATTGGACAGCAACTAATAAATGATAAAACATTAAACAGGTGGTCAAAAGATTGATGAGCATTAATATAAATGAGAAAAGAAGAAAACACAACCTCTTTTGATGAAATCAATAGCATCCAGCTTTCATGTCCCACAAAATTTTAATGCTTCAATGAACTCAATTCAATCTAGCTCCACTGGTTAAAAGCACCGAGTACAATTTACATGCCAAAACACAAATTTGATTGTGCACGAATGGTTACAGATGGTTGACTATTCACACAATCTCAATTAGCCATGAAGACAAAATCCCATGTTCGAGTATAGCTTGGTGCAGAATTACAACAACAAACATTAAAACACTTATTGAGATCACGATCAGGTCTATAAGATACAGATAAAATTACATAAAGCAGAGACAATGAGTGGTATTGAGCTAACTATGAGTATAGAATGACCGTCTTTCAGCATGACATTTCATCCACTCAGTCCGAAATCCAGCTGTGTGAACTAACTGCTGACATGTACTTGATGGGAAAATCTCCAAGGTAGTCAACAGGTCTCTTTATTCACAAGAGTTTGACTCTAACATGTCTCTTTCTTCTGAAATCAATTAATTCTCCATTTCTGCAGAAGCATGATAAACCATACAATTTAAATGCCCACCAGAGAGAGAGAGAGAGAGTGCAATATGTAAAGAGAGAGGAGAGCAACCTAAAAGCATTATGTTTGTCAAAATTTAGCAACATTTCAATTTTGGTGGGGGAATATTATGGACTACTCTTATAAATGAATGTGGGAGGAAATTATAGACATTATTACATGTAAATGATGAGTTCAACACAGTAGATGAATGAAAATAATGCAGAACACAAATGTGAAATTCAATAATATAGAGTGACGAAATATCACGTACATGCTACAAGTAATTAGGTAATAAATTCCACGTTATGAAAGATATGAAACTAAAAACTACTTTGAACACAATTGGAAATGAAATTCTGTATACAACGGTTGTCGAGAAACAGATTTAAGCCAAATGGAGTTCTGGATTACGTAGGCCCACAAATACAAAGGACAAGGATCAGTTATCTGTAACAGAGATGTTTAACCTTGAGGAAACTGTCTTAATGAAGTGGCAGTTCTTCAATCAATTTTCCGATGGCTATAGTTCAATCCATTTTCTGATATCAAGGATAACATATCCAAGTGTGTACAAAAAGGCTTAGAAGGGTTCCAAAAAAAGACGACCCTGAGGCAATTTGTGCAATGGAATTTCAAAATGAAGGCATTTTAAATCTTTGCAATACCTGAAATGCAGAGATTTGAAAATAAAAATACATTCTAGATTCTTAGGTGGAAACTGATTCGGCTGCAGCTTGTACAGACAAATTCAGGACGACATCCTTACTAATATACTCACATGGTAGAAGATTTTCTGGACATGAAATGCATCTATGTTATATGAGATTAGATGCCATTTTTAAAATAAATAAATAAATAAAGTGGCAGAGTGTCATCAAGGAGCAAATATGAGTTAGTGCTTAGGATTCTCCTTTTCTGTTTAGTGACCTGTATTATACTCAATATACCAATTGAACATTCATGCAAATAAATGAATCAATCATTTTTCTAATGGCAAATGATTTGTAATTTGCAGTTCCAAATTAAAGCTGAAATAAACATTATATGACATTTATAATTCTAAAAGTCACAAGGTATGCACACAACCATGCATGTTAGAGACACACATATATATGAAGATATGTGCATAAACATGTTCAGCCAGCAAGGTACCTTAAGCAACAGTAAAGGTTTCAACTATTGGGGTACCTAATCTAAAGCTCAGAAATTGACTCCGATGTTTTGACTACAAAATGCATACCACCATCTTATTTACACTAGTACACCAGAAATTGAAGACACCTAAATGTTCTCACCACGATTATGAGCTTCCTTATCTTTTTACCATCTCGGCGTAGCAGTTGACTACCTCCTGATCCAGCTCATAGTAATACTCCATTTTGTTCAATTGTTTCATATCAAGGTCAATGAAAGATGCCTGCAAGATTGCAATTCTTTAAGATCAGACATTAACTAGAACATGCAGTAACATATGTATATAACATACATACATACATATATACATATACACACACGAACACACACACACATATATATAATCAATTCTCTTACATAATTATAAGAAAAATACCTGGCAGATAACATTTATTATCGCATGAGTTTTAATGCAACAAATCGAGTTTCTAAAGTAGGCTGCAGAACAAACTATTTAATAAGTGAACATTGCAATGGATACAAGGATCTAATGTTGATCATACTAATGTGTGTGCTTCATATTCCGCATAATTGTGTGATAAAACCTACCTTCAAAAAGAGCAAGAGAACAACCATAAACACGGTCTAACATGGTCTCCAACAGAAAATTGAGAACAAATTTAATTGGCAGAAGTTCCCAAATGATATTATGTTTTCCCAAAAAAAGCAAATCCATGCTTCTGTTATAAGCCAAAATCCATACTGGTTCAGAATTCATATTGAAGATAGAATTATATGCCCAGAACTAAACCATAGATATTTAGAAGGATTGATAAGGTGTCCAACCTTGTAATAAAAAAATTGCTTGCTTGATTCCAGAAAGACTATTCCATAAGGAGACTCCAGATCCGTATTTCCTCTGGGCCTAAAACTAATCATCATACTTAGGTCCTTTGCAGTAGCAGATACCAAATAATCCCTCACAATTTTTAATTTTTCATCCCTTGGCATTGAATGAATGGATGAATATCTTGCCGACATTCTGTTTGCACCTTTTCTCCGACAGACCACACAAGGCTGAGAAATAATATCATAGTACGCATGGATGGCACCTTCAATATCAATGTTATCAAGCTTTTGCACCTCAAGCAGCCGATTCAACGAATCAGATTTTAGAACAGTTTCAGCGACAAGTTCCACAAAACACTGTGTGTGCATTCCGTCCTTTGCAGAAATAACATGTTTAAGTCTGTTAATGAATGATTGATCAGCCATGTAACTTGCACAATCAGCACCACCACCCATGCTTCCAAAAATCAGTGTCCCATTTAAGAAAACCCGGAGATTATTCTGAGGGGTAAGAAAGAGGGCCTTAATTGCCTTTTGTATTTGGTCCTTGGATCCGGAAAACAAATCGAGTGGATCATATTTACTTATTTGTGATATCTACATTTAAAGAATACCATCAGTTATTCAATCAAATAAACCTCCTTCAAATACAGGTTTTGATCTAAGAGATGTACAAGAAACCTCACTTCATTGATAGAGTTGAAATATTACAATAATCAGATACAAATATTACCTTTCCTTGCTGCCATTTCAGAGCTTGGTGCATTTTAAAACGGGAAATTATCTTTTTGACAGCATTTTCTTCAGCAATAAATTCCGAAATAGGAAGAAATCCACATTTGGGCTACTTTGCAGAAGAAGAAAAAATGGAAGATGTTACAAAATGCAGCAAATTTTTTGAGGAAGTATGCATTTCTAACAGACTATGAATGAACATGTATGGGAAGAGAAACACAAGGAAAGTACCTTTATCTCAACAGAGACACAAAATCCCTGATCGAGAGAACTTGAAACTGAAAGATAAATCATGATTAGCAGGTTGTAGATATTACAAGAAGCCATACTTGGATGAAAACACATTATTTATCTCAACTGTTGGTGATTTGGTCAGTAAATAAATTGATTATTAGGTGATGGTTCCAAAATGAGATGGATAATCCATAACTCAACCACCAAAGATACACTTAGACATTCAAAAACTACAACTGGCATGTCCTATTTTAATTTCTATGTTCAGAGAATATCTTCACTTCTACCTTACTGTGAAATATACCACTACTATTGAAATTCATAACTCAACACCCAGATAACAGTTCTCTTCAATTAGAATCTATAAAAAAAAAAAAAAAATCCAACAGCTCCCAAAATACAAAATAGAGATGCCACAAAACTGAGAGAATAGCAAGAAATTTCCTGAAGCAACTCAAGCAAGCATAAAATACGCAATGGATGATATCAGGTTTAACAAATAGTGTAAGGGGAACACAAGCAAGAGTTTCATCTGTCCAAACAATGTCGAAATGTATCTCATACCATGAGGAAACATTGAATGATCAGCAATGAGAACAGCTGAATCACAAAGAGGGTTAACTTTGGCAGCATCAACCCGCCAAGAAGGACGCTGACATAGAACTTTGTTTTCAACAGTCTCCAAAAATTCTCTTGAAACTTCAATGCGTATCTGTAACAAGTCACATACAAGTTCCAATGTTTCAGTTATGCCAACTAAAATGATGGTTTTTACAAACTAGAGACAAATATCTTGAGTCTTTTTTTTTTTTTAAGAAAGAAAAAAGAAAACTAGAGACAAACATCAGAGTTTTTTACTTTTATTAAGAAAGAAACAAGAAAACGCTCAAAGTGTTAGCCAACTCACTAACCCTTCATTCTTTCCTTGGTGATAAAAAAAAGTCAGACATTGCAAAACCTGGAAAATACTAAACCTCTAACATTTTGTAACTAGACGACAAAAAAAAACCTGGAAACGCGCACCCAAATACCTAGTGATGAAACTATTCTGTGTCTGCTGAAAGACAAAAGTCAGTAACCAAGTAGAGAATACGGGTAAAGGTTGTTTTTATGTTTATTTGTCAAGCAAAATGAAAGATCGTGATATCATAAGAAGAAAATAAGGCAAAACTTCCTTGAAAACTTTCCTAGACAATAATAACTTACCCCTGCATCAACATGTTCAAATCCCAACAATGGACCCATTACTTTTTGCACATACAGCTGCTCTGAAATTTCTTTCGTTGGGGCCAAGACAATGTCTTCATATTCTCCCCACAGAAGGCCTTCATGCTTGGTTAAAGTGGAATGGCCATTCTCACATTTAGTTCCGTTATTTGGGACTTTTTGCATCCTTAAAACCTTTCCAACCTAGATGTAATGGAAAAAAATGCATTAAGATATTTGTACAAATTGAATTATCTACTTTTTATAATACAAATTAATGTTAATCACCTTATTTATAATACTGAAAATCAATCATCACAATGCATAAATGAACCATGCAAACTGGGAGAGTTGAACATACGAAGGAAAACAACTGATAGAATTGTCACTAAGTAGATGATGGATCAAATTATCTACCCATTACCGTCAATAATGCGTTCAAGGTCTCACTTTATATACGGAAGACCCGGATTGAGCATATTCTAGCTGATATTACAGTGACAGTCATTACCACACAAGAGTTATAAATTTGAAAGCATCATGTTCCCCCTTTCACGCAGCAATCTTTGATATTAATATATTGATCACTTGAAACATGAGTTGTTTTTACATTAATTTATATCATCCAACATACAGAATGAAGAACCAGCGTCATATACAAAACAGAACCCTTGCCACTAAGTTGAGGTCCAATTTTTTTAAGAAACGCAAAAGGTCAAAAAGTGTTACAGCAACTTCATCAACCTTCTTTCTAACTAATTAGTGAATAAATACAAACCAAATAGATCTTAATTCTTTGCACTTTAAACAGCACACAATCTTCGGGAAAAAAAAAATCAAAGAATAAGAAATGTACAAAATGGGGAGAGCTTCCACAGTAAGCAAGAACCAAGTTTACAGCTCCTTCTCCTTTATAAGCCCATTCCTCCGCATCCTTTGCTTGTAAAATTGTCAATGCCATCCACTGCACGCACACACACAAACACAAAATAGAAGCACTTCCTTGGTTTCATTTCAAATATGCTAAACGATTATATAGTATAGTGGTACTTGCAAATCGATTGATAGGAAACTGAAATGATATTAGCACTCAAATCCATGATATCATAACCAAAAAGGATTAAGCCAATATAAAAGTAAGTTTAAACGTATTAATAAAAAAAAAAAAAAGGAAAACTTCCACAAAGGCGTAATTCAATTGTAGAATTAGCGAAACAGAAATTTTGCCTAGGCAAACTTCAAAAGTAATATTTCTACAGCTAGATTCTTCAAATTACTCCACTGAATTGTAGATAAAACAAGAAAAAAAGAAGCGACATTGTGACGATGATCTTCAAACTGAAATTACAGCATCACTATCATGTATCACAGTCTACAGATGAAGAAATCTCGATCGGATAAATTAATTATTTCCATATTAATTTCTGCGGAAACATGCAAAATTAGAGGGGAAATCAAGATAATGTTGAGCAAAGGCAAAAAAAGAAAAAGAAAATTACTCAACAGAGATTTGTGACAACTCCACAATCTGAGTACCGTCAGCGTCGCTATCGGCAAGCTCCACAAATCAACGAATTGATGAATAGATGACAGTAGAATAAAGGACGTGTTTGATTGGTGGAAGAAGGGGGGAAGGGGATTCAAGATGGTAGTGGAGGAAAAAAGGGATAGAATGAAGGGCTTGTTTAGTCGGTGGAAGAAGGGGGAGAAGGGGATCGAAAATGGAGTCAGGAGAGTGGTGGTTGCGCAGGTGCGGTAGTGGTGGTGTGGTGCTGAGGATATCTATTGCCCACGCTGTGGTGGTGTTAGGCGGCGGATCTATTACCTGTGGTGGTGTTAGGCGACGGATCCATTACCTGCGGTGGTGGCTGGTGTTTTTGTTGGAGGTGAGTGTTGGGTGGCTCATGGCATCAGAGATGGAGATGAGCGATGGGAGGAGCGGTGTTTGGAAGAGATCATCATGGTGCTACTCGCGATGGTGGAGGTGTTTCGGCTGTCGGAGCAAGGCCTGAAGAACTGGAGATGCGGCGGTGGTGGTCGGGAAACTGAGCGAGAAGGGAGATGATGAACCCATTTCTTTTTCCAATTTACTTGTTTTTTTCTTGTAAAACAATTAGGAATGTAAACAAGCCGAACCGAGCTGAACAGTACTAGGCTCGAGTTCGGCTCAAGCTTTAAAAATGGAGTTCGAGCTCGACTCGACATCAAAATTTTGAGTTCGATATGGGATCGAGTTCAGCTTGAACAAAGTTCGATAACAAGCTAAACGAACTTAATTCGAGTTCGGCTCGATAAAAGTTCATCAAAAATTCGAAATGGGGGCTTGAATACAGGCTCCTCGAAAGTTCGAAATGGGCTCGAATACAGGCTCGTCAAAAGTTCGAAATGAGGGCTCGAATACAAGATCGTCAAAAGTTCGAAATGGGGGCTCGAATACAGACTCTCTGTCAGGAACCACGCCTTGTTTCCTTATTCAAATTTCTGTTTTGTTAATTGTAAAGTCGCATTTTATACTTGTCTCGAGTTTCTTTTATTTGTGCGGAGTCCTGAAATGGTGTCGTATGTGCTCGTGGGTTTGTAATCGGGATCATGGGAATATATATCACCCATGCACATGATTTTGGAGGTTACGAAAAACAGAATTCAGCTGCACTCATTAACAAATTGCTGAACTTGTTGTCTTATCCCAGGCCACCAAAAGACAGTAGTGAGCCTTTGATATGTAGCTGTGATTCCAGAGTAGAGATCACACATAGGTAAGTTTCAACTGATTCTCTTCCCCTTTTGACTTCCTTATTAATTTGCTCAGCTGTAACCATACTCATCCTCATCTCAGGTTATATTCCCTGCAGTTTATCAGTCTTGCCCTTCACATTAAACTGGACTGTATGTTCTTTAAAATCCAACACAATTTGGCCCAATTGACTTAGCAAATCAACACCAATCACCATATCACATCCTCCTAGTTTCAGCAACCTCACAGGGGTAATAAACTTACGCTCCCCCATCTCCCATTCAAATTGAGTGCATTTTGAATTACACTCTACCTTATTTCCATCTGCCACTGTAACATGTAGAGGAGTTGTATACTCTATAGTACACCCAAGCCTTTCTGAAGTGATGGGATGCAGAAAACTATGGGTACTCCCAGAGTCTAATTTTCTCAATTTCATCTTCGTCACCCAATCACACGAGCACTCGCTGATTAGTCGGCTGTGTTCATAACACTCTCACAGGCCACATTCATGCCAATCAAGCTGAGATATATCACATTCATGACAATCTGAACACAGAATTATACAAACCAAAATCAAAGAAAATGACTACTCATGAGACTTATTCAGGAAAAACAACAGCGCACAAGTTATATAAATTTGACCATCTGATACACAAATTACTCATCAGAATCATACCTAAATCTCTCAATAGAAGCAAAATCAGATAATAAAGGTCCTAAATCATATAAAATTGCATTCACCTACATAAGATATTTGCAGTAAAATTTGAAATCATTAAATTAGGGCACTGAATCGTCAATTGACAAGACTGTTCTGTGTGTGTGTTGTGTGTGAGAGAGAGAGAGAGAGGGAGAGAGAGGTATTTAGCGGCGAACCTGCGGCGGCGGCGATGAGCTCCAATTGATTTCGAACGAGGAGGAGTTTTAATCGCGTTGCAGGTTCTACTTCTCTGTGTAGAACTGTCAATTATCGTCTATTACAATTTACAACCCTCAGGCTTCTCGTGTTTCCACAGGGGTAGAACTGTCAATTCGGTATATAGGAGAAATAATGTATTTATATATATATATATATATATATAAAACAATTACCCCTAACAATAGAAATGTCAAAAAAATTCCGTCTATTTTTATTTCCTAATAATAGAAATTTCATCAAATTTTATGTTTTATTTTTTTGTGATATTAATTGAGTTTATTGTAAACTTCTAAAAATATTACTTTTGTGTAATAAATATATATGGTATATAATAATCTAACTTTGTTGACAAATATTTTCAATGATATATGACAAGAATTATTAATTGATATGTATATAATAATAAAAAAAGTATACGTATCAATTAAATATCATATCTTTTGAACTATTTTTTTTCAAATACACATATAAGTTTATTATGGTTTGTTTTTCAAATCAGTTAGTTATTCAATAATCAAAATCTAATTTACAAGCTATTTTTTTCAAAATCAATATTATTGATTATAATATAATAATTATATAATTAATATATATATACACACATATAAATATAGAGTATATCATATATACCTATTTGAGTTTGCAAATATATGAATAATTAAATGAATAAACTATATGAAATTATTGCAATACACGTTCACATTAAATTTTTTCTAATTATATTTCATATAAATACATGATATTTTGGTATATACATACATTATTCGTATATAAAGGTTTTGAATTTTGATGCATATGTAGATCTGCACATGTTTATGGTTTGATATCATTAATGTATTTTAGGTAATTGGAAAACTAAGTCACTAAATCCGATCTATTTTCAAAGTTTAAGCATGCTGAATTCGATCTTGAAAATGTATGAATTTTCTATATTTTTTTTATATTCAAAATTAAATATTATTTGTTAAGGGTTTATTTATTTTGATTATTGATTTATTTTTTAGATGGTAGATGAGGTTTGAGGTTTCTACTCTCGAAAAACTATTTTGAAGTATGGTGATAATGATTGTATCAAAATTACAACACTTTTTGTATTGACTATTTTTCACTTATTCTTACACTTTTTTAAATTAAACTACCGAATTTAAAATAATCGATCTATATTTTTATTCAAAAAACTTTTGTAAATTCAGAAATTCTAACTTTAAAGCATCTGGAAAAAAAATTATATAGTTTTTAATGGTATGTTGAAATTAGATTTTTTTATTTTGAACTGTATAAATTTTTTATAATCATTATGAATATATTATTAAGCATATATTTGTATACTTATTTTCAAGACCAAAATGCTAAATTATTATGTTGATCATGGGATTATACTTGAAACATCAACATAATTATATGAAACATCAATATAATTTATATGAAAAATCAATATAATTATATCTTTTATATTAAGGTAATATATCATTGGTAAATTGTATCATTAATATCAAAAAAATTCAAATGGCATGACAAGCAATATATTAGAAATAAGTAAATTATATTTAATTTAGTTATTAATATGTTTATATTTTAAAATGTAATAGATAAAAGAAAAGTTTAACAAGTAAATAAACAAGAGTATAAATTGGTTTAGTGGTAGTATAACTTATTTATATGATGGGGGGTTTTGTATTCGATTCCTATCCATAACATTTTAGATTGGTTAAAGATTTTCTTCTGATTCTTCTGATTACTAATTATTAATTAATTGTGTTTCTCTACATTTCAAAAACTTATAAAATTCATAATCATATTTATAAATAAAATATATAAAAGAACAGTATGATTAAAGATTTTCTTCTGATTACTAATTATTAATTAATTGTATTTATCTAAATTTCAAAAACTTATAAAATTCATAATCATATTTATAAATAAAATATATAAACGAACAGGTTTGCGAACTATAAACGAACTCACTTAACGAACATGTTCGCGAATTATAAACGAGCCTATTCGCGAACTAGGCAAACTCCTAAACGAACATGTGGCATGTTCGCAAACTATAAACGAGCCTATTCGCGAACTAGGCGAACTCCTAAACGAACATGTTCGCGAACTCCTAAACGAACATGTGGCATGTTCGCAAACTATCGAGCCGAATATGTCTAGGCTTGAGTTCGGCTCGTTAAGTTCAATGAACGAGCTCGAACGAATATTTATCGAACCGAGTCGCGAATATTCGGCTCGTTAAGTTTAACGAATGAGCTCGAACGAATATTTATCCAACCGAGTCGTGAATAGTTCGCGAACGACTTGGTTTGTGTACATCCCTAAAAACAATGACCATTCTGTCCAAAAAATTAATTATTCATGATTCATATTATAAAATCACTCATTTAATCTCTATTCGTTTATTAATTTACTATTTTGATTTTTGATTTTTTGTTGTATAATTATATATCAATGATGATATTTATAGTAACAAATATAATTTATTAAGTTTTTATATTAAAAATTAATTACAAGAAAAAATTTCAGATTTTTAAAAATGAATTTATAATTTTTTAATATTTATTATAATTATTTAATTATTATTATTGGATAATATAATCTTAAAAATATTTTTTAATAATTTAGAAATAATTTTTGACATGAACTTGTATTATTTAATTTAAAGTGTATTATTTTATTTTTAAAATTATATATTAATGATAATTTTATACTAACAAACATAATTTATTAAAATTTTATAGTAAAAGATAATTACAATACAATTTTTCAGATTTTTAAAAATGAATTTATAATTTTTAATATTTATTATAACTATTTTAATTATTATTATTATTGGATAGTAATATCTTAAAAATATTTTTTAATATTTTAGAATTAATTTTTTACATGAACTTGAATCATTTAATTCAAAGTGCATTATTTTATTTTAACAAATAAAGGTATTTTGAGTTGTATTATTTAATCTAATTATGTGGCATTTTATTTAATGATGTGGCATTTAAAAATCGAATTAACTTATTCAAAAAAAGCCACATCAGCAACAAGCCCGAATTAGTAGAGGCACGTGACTTTCACGTGTGAATTAGCCCGAAATTCGTCAATTCGGGTTAATTTGTCCTAAGTTCGTTCATTTTTTAAAGATAATGTCTCACTTTCAAAGTTCAAAAGGATAATATCCCTAAATGGTGAATAAACTAAAGTAATTGTTCTAAATTTACAATTTCCCTTACTAAAATTTAATGTTCTAAATTTACAGTTCTCCTGATCGTATGACCTACATGTGTAAGGTGGGATCAAAGTAGATCCAACAAGACTTATCAACTAACTTGAATTAACATATCAAATGTGGAAAACTAAAAGTTTTCGTGTAACCTGAATTGATCAAACAACATGAAAAACATGAAAGACCAAACTACCAGTAACTTCACTACCACCAAATTTGTCTGCCCCTATGAAGAAAATCTTTTAATTAATTAATTTATTTATTTACTTATTCAAATTACAATTAATTTTATTAAAATAGGAAAATTAAAAAATTAATTAATTTTATTTATTTGCGACTATAAAACCTAACCTAATTACACGAACATAAAATAAAGGAAATTCTTAAGTTAAAAATTTGTTAACAGGATACTCTCTACCATCATAATTAATTTGGGAAAATTCATTTTTGGTCTTGCCTTAGAGACGTTGTCTGCTTTTTTATCCTGTTATTTTTCGATCATCAATTTTGGTTCGCAATTGTAAATTCTATCCAATTTAAGTCCTTTTTTTGCCGGAACCCTAATTTCACGGCCAATTTCCAACGAGTGAGCCACACTCGCCCTCAATTCCATGATTTCCGATTATGTGGCAGTTTTTCACATATGACAATTTTTTTGCATTATTTTATTATTTAAAATACCACATCATCATGACATGACACGTCATTTAAATGCATTATAAAAATAAAAAATGATAAAGATATTTAAAAAAAAAGGCAGTAAATTAACACAGAAACGGGATTTCCATTAAAATCACTAAAATCCAAATCAATCCAAAACCCTAATTTGCTAAATTCAAACCACAGTCAATCCAAACCCTATAATAAAAAATCTACGAACTTTATTAAATCCAATTTATGAATCTTGATGGTTGTTTTCTAGGTTTCAAATTGGTTCATTAATGCCATGGAAATCCATGGTAGAAGAGATGTACCTTCAAGGATTCAAAGAGGAGCCTACCAAACCCCCACCACCACCTCTGCCAACATTGCACAAACCTAAACGCCTCACCCCCACCACCATTGCGGCAACCACCACCACCACAAAAAGATCTGAATTTAATGTCCTTAAAAACAACCCTTCATTTGTATCAATTAATGTTGCCCAATGCTTCTCTCAGAATAACAACTCCTCCGACGCATTTCTGGCGGCCATCACGATGATGTTAATCTCGTTTCAATTAGTTGCCTAGTGTTTCTCTTAGATTTTCTGTTAATTACGTCTTATTTTGTATTTTCTATTTTTCCTTTTTCAATTTCCTTTTAATTCTTTTTTTTTATTGAGTTAATTATTTTTTATTTTTTTAATTCATTTATGACATGACATGATGATGTGCTATTTTAGATAATAAAATAATTCAAAAAGAATTACCACACGTGAAAAAAATGCCACATAAGCAGAAATCATGGAATTGGGGGCGAGTGTGTCTCACTTGCTAAAAATTGGTCGGAAAATACAATTCCGGCGAAAAAAAGACTGAAATTGAACAAAAATTTCAATTGCAAGACTAGGACTAAAATTGATGATCGGAAAATAACAGGATCAAAATCCGACAACGTCTTTTAGGCATGACTAAAAATGAATTTTTCCTCAATTAACTATTTAATTAGCCAAAACAAAATCAAATTAATCTCAAGTTTGCATGAATATAATAAAAAAAATATTGGACTAAACCTCACCACACATGCTCATGGTGGATATAAACAAAAAGAGGTATATTACCTTAATTAGCATTATGTTTTTATACCGCAGTTTGTATTTAGAGGGAAAATTGCAAATTTAAAATACTAATATTTAATCATTTACCATTTAAGGATATTCTCTTTTCGAGTTTTGAAATTGAGATACTTTTAAAAATGGATGAATTTAGGACAAAAAAATCTAAATCAACAAATTTCGAGTTAATTTGCACGAGAAAGTCACATACCTCACTTATTCGGATTTTTTTGCTAATGTGGCTCATTATGAATAAATTAATTCAATTTTTAAATGTCACCTCAATAAATAAAAAGCCACATAATTTGTTGGAAATTGGAAGAGAAGGTTGGTTTTGACCAATCTTTGACTAAATTTTAATGTTGATTCCATTTAAAATAAATGGAAATAAGTTGTTAAATCGGAATCTACGTTCCGTGTAGATGAATGTAGTATATTTACTTTTGAATTTTCAATTTCGGATGAATGAGAAATTAATACACAAAGTTGGCAACTTGGATCCTTCTTGTGAAGGAAAATGGGGGAAAAGTGAATGTTGTCCCACATTGGAAAAATGGTAGAAAAAGTTTCACTTTATTAATAGAAGCACATGTATAAGAGATAATCATGTGTGCTCTCTTATGGTGGAGTCTAGTGCCATTTTTTGGACCTAGTTGGCTAAGCACTCACGCACCATCCGAACCGCATGTGGCACCATCGCACTCGGGTTGGGATCGGATTGGGTCGGGTCACGAGTCGGGCCGGGTCGAACGTGAAGGGGTGTGACCAAGTGGTGTGACATTTGGGTCCAAATAGTTTGACCCTTGTGAAGAGGTGTGAACACACCTCTTGGATCCAAGGGTGTTGTCCATTGTGGGAAGGGACACATCTCTTTACTCCTATAAATAGGAGGCCCCCTCATTTCATTTCTTCATTCGAATATTCATGAGGCCCCCTCATTTCATTTCTTCATTCGAATATTCAGAATTCCAACATTCATTCAGAAAATCATGCCAATATTAAGAAAGTCTCGAATATCGAGTAAGTTCGTCGATAGCTTTTGGGTTGTTGTGCTATAATTCTTAAGCTCGAAGTCGTTGTATCTTGGGGACGATTGTCGTTAACCGTGAGCACTTGGATATGGGGCAATATCGTCTTACGGAGAAAGAGCCTAGCTCTTGCCTAGACTTAACCCCGTAATTGTGCATCTTTTCAATACGTCTTACCACTTTAATATCCAACAATCGTAAGACGATATTTAGTGTATTGAAGAGATGACATCCACATCTACTGCACCAGTTTTCACCGAGAAACCGCCAAAGTTTGATGGAAGTGAGTTCAAAAGGTGACAACAGAAGATGTTGTTCTACCTGACGACCCTCGGTCTTGCAAGGTTCATCCAAGAAGACCCGCCTATAGTAGCCGATGATGAAACAGACGAACAAAAGCACACCGCACTAGATGCATGGAATCACAACAACTTCTTATGCAGGAACTATATTCTGAATGAGCTAGACGACTTCTTATATAACATCTATACGGTTACTAAGACCGCAAAAGAGTTATGGGAATCATTGGAGAAGAAGTACAAGACGGAGGATGTCGGAATGAAAAAGTTTATTGTCGGCAAGTTCTTGGATTTCAAAATGGTCAATACAAAGACTATGTTGGACCAAGTTCGAGAGTTGCAACTGATCCTACATGACATATATGCTGAGGGTATGCAACTCAGTGAATCTTTTCAAGTAGTTGCTATTATAGAGAAGCTATCGCCTCTGTGGAAAGATTTCAAGAACTACCTCAAGCACAAGAGAAAGGAAATGGGGCTTGAGGACCTGATTGTGAGACTAAAGATCGAGGAAGATAACCGAAAATCCGAAGTCAAGAGCAGCAGGGCATCAATAGAGGCAAAAGTGAACCTGGTCGAAACACGTCCTAGCAACAAGAGGAAGGGGTCGGGCAACTCACAGTCTAAACATGAACCTAAGAAGAAATTCAAAGGAAACTGCTACAACTGTGGAAAGCCTGGACACTTTGCTAAAGATTGCCGACAATCCAAGAAGGGCAATCAAGGTCAAACCAACCTTGCTGAGGATGAGTACCTATAAAATTGGTGGAGCTCGACCTATCAGCTGTCGTATTTGAAGTCAACTTGGTGGACAATCTGAGAGATTGGTGGGTGGATACTGGAGCTACGCGTCATATATGCTCCGACAGGGAGATGTTCTCAACCTACATGCCAATCACTTGCAGGAAGCTGTATATGGGAAATTCAGCAACCTCCAACATGACTGGATTAGGAAGAGTGGTACTCAAGATGACCTTAGGGAAGGAGCTGACGCTCGTGGATGTTCTGCATGTCCTAGACATTCGCAAGAATCTAGTTTCTGGCTCACTATTGAGCAAAGACGGATTTAGATTAGTGTTTGAGGCCGAAAATTTTGTATTGATCAAGGCTGATCAATTTGTTGGAAAGGGTTACCTTGAGAAGGGGCTCTTTAAGTTGAATGTAATGACTGTACATCGCGATATTAAGCGTACCGATGATAATAAAGTGATTAATTCATCTTACTTGATTGAGAGTTCTAATTTATGGCATGATAGATTAGGAAATGTAAATTTAAACAAATTACGAAAGCTCGTAAGTTTGAATTTATTACCTGAAATGGAAATGGATTCACAAAATAAGTGTGAAGTATGTGTTGAGGCAAAAATGACCAAAACACCTTTCCATTCAGTGGAACGAAGTACTGAACCTCTAGAGTTGATCCATACAGACATATGTGATCTAAAATTTGTGCAAATTAGAGGGGTAAGAAGTACTTTATTACGTTCATAAATGATTGCACAAGGTACTCTTATGTGTATATTTTGAAAGCAAAAGAGGAAGCTCTTTCAAAAATTATAAGAGTGAGGTTGAGAATCAACTCAACAAAAGAATCAAAATGATTCGTAGTGACAGAGGTGGGGAGTATGTAGCTCCATTTGAGGAGTTCTGTACTGAACATGAGATTATTCACCAAACTATGGCTTCATATTCACCTCAGTCAAATGGTGTTGCAGAACGCAAGAATAGATCTCTAAAAGAGATGATGAATGCAATGTTGCTTAGCTCTGGCCTACCCTAGAACATGTGGGGGAAAGCCATACTTTCAGCAAATCACATTCTGAATAAATTACCACACAAGAAAAGGGACAAGACTCCGTATGAGTCATGGAAAGGAAGGAAGCCTTCTTACCATTACCTGAAAGTGTGGGGGTGCCTAGCAAAGGTAGAAGTACTTAAGCCTAAACAGGTGAAGATAGGACCCAAGACTGTTGATTGTATATTCATTGGATATGTTTATCACAGTAGTACATATCGATTCTTGGTACACAAATCAGAAATTTCTGACATGACTGAAGGAATGACCATAGAGTCGAGAAATGCAGTGTTATTTGAGAATGTCTTTTCGAATAAAGAAAGGAAAGAGATTAGTTCTAACAAGGGAACTTATGAAGCTGGTCAAAGTCATCCTCAAGAGGAAGATGAACCGAGCGTAGCAAGAGACCTAGAGTGACAAAGTCATTCGGTCTGGATTTTCTAACTTACATATTGGAAACTGAACCCGAGACAATTCAAGAAGCATTGTCCAGCCCAGATGCTCCTTTCTGGAAGGAAGCTATCAATAGTGAAATTGAGTCCATCATGAAAAATCATACGTGGGAGTTAGTTGATCTTCCACCGGGGTGCAAACCTTTAGGATACAAGTGGATCCTTAAAAGAAAATATAAGTCTGATGGATCAATCGATAATTACAAAGCTCGGTTGGTAGCAAAGGGGTTCAGACAAAATGAAGGATATGATTTCTTTGACACTTACTCACCTGTCACAAGAATCACATCCATTCGAGTGCTCATAGCTATTGCAGCTCTGCACAATCTTGAAATACATTAGATGGATGTAAAGACAGCTTTCCTAAATGGGGAACTGGACGATGAGATTTATATGGAATAACTCGAGGGTTTGTAGCACCCGGACAAGAGAATAAAGTATGCAAACTTGTTAAATCACTGTATGGGCTGAAACAGACACCTAAGTAGTGGCATGAGAAATTTGACAAAACGATGATGTCAAATGGGTTCAAAATCAATGAGTGTGACAAATGTGTATACATTAAAGGAACACAAAATGATTTTGTGATTGTATATCTTTATGTGGACGACATGTTGATCATGGGTAACAACCATGATGCAATCGTGAAAACTAAGAATATGTTAAAGAGTAACTTTGACATGAAGGATATGGGTTTAGCAGATATCATACTAGGAATAAAGATTTCTAGGACATCTGAAGGAATTGTCTTATCACAATCTCATTACGTCGAGAACGTGCTTAAGAAATTCGAGGCTTGGGACTTACCTCCGGTTAAAACTCCGGTTGATCTAAGTCTGTATGTAGCCAAAAATAAAGGTGACCCAGTATCTCAACTAAAATATGCAAGAGTCATTGGTAGCTTGATGTATCTCACAAACTGTACACGTCCCGATATTGCATACTCAGTTAACAAACTTAGTAGATTCACGAGTAATCCAGGGTCGGATCACTGGATAGCTTTGACAAGGGTTCTCAGGTATCTAAAACATACTATGAACCATGACATACTTTATACAAGATATCCTCCTGTATTAGAAGGATATAGTGATGTCAATTGTATATTAGATACGACTGACTCCAAGTCCACAAGTGGATATGTATTCACTATAGTTGGAGGAGCAGTATCCTGGAAATCTTCTAAGCAAACGTGCATAGCTCGGTCCATGATGGAGTCTGAGTTTATAGCGCTAGATAAAGCTGGCGAAGAAGCCGAGTGGCTTAGAAATTTCTTAGAAGATATTCCGTGTTGGATAAAACCAGTGTCTCCAGTGATGATACGCTACGACAGCATGTCAGCAATTGGAAGGGCACAGAGTAGTATGTACAATGGTAAGTCTCGTCATATTCGTCGGAGACATAATACCGTTAGACAACTGATCTTTGGTGGTATAATTTCCATTGACTATGTGAAGTCTAAGGAAAATATTGCGGATCTGTTAACAAAAGGTATTAACAGAGATCAAATGTATAGTGCAGTGAGGGGAATGGGGTTGAAAAACCACACATTACAGACATCATAGTGGTAACTCAACCATGAAGCGTGGAGGATCCCACAAACTTGGTTCAATGAGACAACTAAGCTATGATCTAAGTCTAGATATGCACTTGGAATTTATCCAATACTCCATTCTTGAGGCTGCCCCAAGTGCGAAACCTGTGCAGTGTGGTGAGGGTAAGCATTTCGAATGCTTTTAATGATTCCTATAACCTTTAAAGATGGGGTATGACAGGATACTCTTTATGGGAGATCGCCTATATGAGTGAGAAGTGTGGCCGCTTCAACTCCAAAGAATGGAGAACACTCATGAATCCAAGATATGGTCCATGGCCGAAACAGACACAACGTGAAAATCGAAAGATATCAGAACTATCGTTGTGTGGGTATTATTGTCTTGGTATATACAAACGGCGGAGGGGTTCAAGGCATCACGTCCACCAAATCGCCAGTATATCCGATAGTATTCCACTAGGGAAGATTCAAAGACAAAAACTATCTATCCTGATGCAACAATGGTTTGTCGGGACTTTCTTAGGTGTCTGCATTTATGCATGCATTAATTTCATCATTCATGTGGGGGATTGTTGGAAATTGGAAGAGAAGGTTGGTTTTGACCAATCTTTGACCAAATTTTAATGTTGATTCCATTTTAAATAAATGGAAATAAGTTGCTAAATCGGAATCTACGTTCCGTGTAGATGAATGTAGTGTATTTACTTTTAAATTTCCAATTTCGGGTGAATGAGAAATTAATACACAAAGTTGGCAACTTGGATCCTTCTTGTGAAGGAAAATGGGAGAAAAGTGAATGTTGTCCCACATTGGAAAAATGGTAGAAAAAGTTTCACTTTATTAATAGAAGCACATGTATAAGAGATAATCATGTGTGCTCTCTTATGGTGGAACCTAGTGCCATTTTTGGACCTAGTTGGCTAAGCATTCATGCACCATCCGAACCGCATGTGGCAACATCGCACTCGGGTTGGGTTCGGACGGACCGGGTCGGGTCGGGTCACGGGTCGGGCCGGGCGTGAAGGGGTGTGACCAAGTGGTGTGACCTTTGGGTCCAAATGGTTTGACCCTTGTGAAGACGTGTGAACACACCTCTTGGATCCAAAGGTGGTGTCCATTGTGGGAAGGGACACATCTCCTTACTCCTATAAATAGGAGACCCCCTCATTTCATTTCTTCATTCAAACATTCAGAATTCCAATATTCATTCAGAAAATCACGCCAATATTAATAAAGTCTCGAGTATCGAGTAAGTTCGTCGATAGCTTTGTCTCGAGTATCGAGTAAGTTCGTCGATAGCTTTTGGGTTGTTGTGCTATAATCCTTAAGCCGATAGCTTTTAGGTTGTTGTGTTATAATCCTTAAGCTCGAAGTCGTTGTATCTTGGGGACGATTGTCGTTAACCGTGAGCACTTGGATACGGGGCAATATCGTCTTATGGAGAAAGAGTCTAGCTCTTGCCTCGACTTAACCCCGTAATTGTGCATCTTTTCAATACGCCTTACCACTTTAATATCCAACATAATTAACTTAAGTGATACAATTGAAACAAAATCCTCAAAATTGTCTTATTCTTCCCTAAAATAAAAACCGTAAATTAAGCATCAAATTTTCTCCAAAATTCGACAATTCATTCACACCCATCCACAACTCCCTAACCCTAAAAATCCATCCTCAAATTTGGGCTCAAGTGACATGAAAGATTAGAGACTTTTCGCTAATGAGGAAGAACAAAGAATGAAGTTGTACATTAAACCACCACCGTCGCCACCATGGAAGCGGCGGACTTGGGCACTTGAGGAAGAAGGAAGGACGTACTCTACATTTTCCCCAAACTCAATTAACAGCAAATAAGCTTTTCCCAAACTGCCTCTTTTACAATGGACTTACACTTTCCCCTTCTGCTAATTTGAAATATGGAGTTTGGATTGAATTGGATTTCAGGATAGTTTGTTGTGTTTGGTGAGTGCGACGGACTTGGACATTGAAAAGGCAACACTAATTTTAGATCTTTTCCAAGATTTCAATTGGTTTCAAAGATTAAAAAAATCATGAAAACAAGAAGGGAACAAGGTTGTAAAAAAGGGGTGCTATTTGAGATCTGTTGCTTGTTCTTGCTGTTATTCTAAAATTTTCTTCCATGGAGCAGCAGTTGCCAGTTGGCGGTTGTGCTTTTTGCCAGTTGGCGGCTGTGCTTTTTGATCCCGGGTTCTTTTAATTCAAGGATTTTTTTTTGTTTTTATTAATTCCAATGATGTGGCATTTTATTTAATGATGTGGAGTTTTTATTTAATAAGGTGGAATTTCATATACGAATTAATTTAATGATAAGGAGTCCACATGAACAATGAGTCCGCTTTAAGGGTAGCACGTGCAAATCTCATGTGAATTGCTCGAAATTTTTGAGTTCGGGCTTTTTTATCCTAAATTCTCTAATTTTTTAAAGATATTGTCTCAATTTCAAAGTTCGAAAGATAATGTCCTTGAATGATGAATGACCAAAAGTTAGTATCCTAAATTTGCAAATTTCTCTTTATAGAGTACTAAAACAATAAGATTAGAATGATTTATATCAAGGGTTTTAAATTCCTCTTCCTCGTAGAAGATACTAAGTGGACTTCTATTATCTCTCAACTACTCAATTTATTTTCTTTATATTAATTAAAATTTACTACTTAAAGATATTAATCAATTGATAAATCAAATAATTTAAGAGTCTTATATATCTAATCTAATATGGTTATAAGAAAATGATAAAATGCCCACCACGGGCAACTCTAATATGCTTGTTGACGTCAGATTTTGTAGAGCACAAAATCCTAGTCAAACACCCAAAAAATCAATCCGACTCAAAGAAATCGAATCGAATAAAAAGTATACGAATCGAATAAAGTAAGAAAAAGACTGTGTCCGGTGCCTACTCGGGCAAATTTATTCAGCTCGTTCTAGCTGGTCAGTTTTGGTCAACCAGAACGTTTCTTATATAAAGTTGAGAGTAAAAAGCTCTCTAATTGCTTGAATACAATGATTTCGGAACTAGAATCCCCCCATTTGAATGATAATTGAGGCCCTATTTATAGACTAAATGTAATGATATGAAACTTGGGGAATAAGACTCAAATCCCTTGATTTTAGGGTTTAGATAAGGAAAAAATCAGGTTCAAATCTCTCCAAATCAGATATGATTTGATCTTGATTTGTTTCCTTTCTTGTGGATCCTAACTTGAGATTATCTAACTCTTTTCTGCTCATCTAGAGAGAATACCGTCTGCTTATGGTCGGAGAAATGTCCGAATGTTTTCCGTGCTCGGGACCGGACCCGTATTGGTTAGAAGTATTCTGGTCGACATTCATCTGGTCGGTAATGAATCTGGTTGACTTCATCCTGATCGGATTGATCCTGGTCAATTCACTCCTGGTCGGTTCTTTCTGGTCGGTTCAGTCAACCATGAATTGTTCGTTCTCTGATCGTCTTTGGTCTGCTCGATTAACGAGCCGGTGGCCTGACCAAGTCGGCTAAGCAGGGGATCAACAATGCTCATCGATGACGTGTAATGATCACATTCCTTCATTATATAGAAAATAAAATTAATAGGTATTTTGGATTTTTGACACATTAACTGTGGACACGTTTTAACGTGCTCACGGTGGATAAGGTAACAGGATTGCATAGTTATAAGTCTACTAATTATTTAAGGGTTCTAATAACATAAAGTATAATATTTGAAACACCACATAAATAATTTCATCATAAATTAAAAAAGAAACATAATAACTAATTTTTTTAGTCTATTATTTGTAAAAGGTATTTAAATTGAAATTTGGGGTGTTACAACTTCTTAGATGATTTTTTTAAATAAAATGATATAATATAATTATTAAATAGTACATATACGATTTTTTTGACATTGCTTAGTAAATACAAGATGTAGTGTGTTTAGTATGAGAAATTGCAAATTTAGAACATTAATTTTTCGTATCTCGACATAGGGACATGAACTTTTCAAAGTAGGCGATTTTAGGACAAAAAAAATCAAAATCACGAAATTCGAGTCTAATTGTATTAGATTTGGGCTTTTTATTTAAGTGATTTGGTCCGAAATTCGTGATTATGAGTTTCTTGACCTAAAATCATACAAATTGAAAAATTAGTATCCCAATGTCCGGCCCCGAAAATTTATTGTCAAGTTATTGTCCTTCATTAATAAATGATCTAAAGATAATGTTCTAAACCTTTAATTTTCTCCTTTTTAGTATAATAATATACTACAATCATATAAATATTACAAATTGAGTTTTTTATTAATTTAATATAAATTCATACAAATGTACTAATACATGATTTATAAATTCAGCTAGAATTCATGTGTGATATACTAACATAATCATTTCTAATACAAATGCGGTGCTATATATTTAAATAACAAATAATGTGAATTGCGGGTTTATTTATGATTAGTATGCCTAAAATAGCTTAGCGCCCATTCTATTTCCCAAATTAATGTTCTAATATGAGCATATTATTAAACATTCCCCGTAATAAAAGGAATTAAGCCTATTGGTCTAGCTAGATCCACTGTTAGAATAGGAAATATTTTTATTTATTACTCCAAAACAATTAATATGCAAATACTACCCCTGAGAACTTATCAGCAAATAACACCATGTAAATATGTAATAAATACAGAAGATAAGATTTGTACTTTAAAAAAGAGTGTGTCTCATAGAAAATTTCATTGGAAATTTTTTTGAACCTAATTATCAAGTACTCAGATTCTTTATTGCAAGTTAGTACTATATTCTTTTTATTGTATGGTAACTTTTCCCAATCCATGTGTATTATCATTTTCACCTCATACCTTGTTTTGGACCTAGATTGGGCCTCGGGCCTCCGATTGGCCAGATTCTCATTTCTAGTTTTTCGTTTTTCTATTACGAACCCCTCTATCACGTCATAAACTATATTTTCGATTCAATTATGCTTTCGATAATATAAACATATGCTCTTCGAATTAATTATGTTTTCGATAATTTAATCGTACGTACGATTAATTAGATCATGCATTTTTTGATTAATCTGAAATGCATGTAATTAAATCACACAATTAGGGGTTAAATTATTTAATTAGTCAATTATGCATCGTTTCGTCCTGGGCGTTACATTTTATTTAATGAGGTGTAATTTAGAATTATAATTAATTTATTGATGGTGAGTCCACATCAGCGAGAGGCCCGAATTACGGAAGGTACGTGCATTTCTCGTGTGAATTGGCCCGAAATTCGTCGATTCGGACTGATTTGTCCTAAATTTGTCCATTTTTTAATGATAGTGTCAATTTCAAAGCCCGAAAAGATAATATCCATAAACAGTGAATGACTCAAAGTTATTATTCTAAATTTGTAATTTTTCATATATATATATATATATTTGTGTGATGATTTACAGTTAAAAGTTTCATGAAACACTAGATAAAGCTGTTTTACCTTTTCTATACATTAAAACTCTACAAGCCCACATTAACATGTTTATAGATATTAGTTTTAGATCATATACATTTTTTTTTTTTTTTTGGTGTGGTTATATTATTAAATTAGAGTTATAACTGAATTTTGAAACACATAGATTTTAATTAAATTAAATTATATGAGGGATGGTTAAAATATGTCTAATGGAAAATGGATGAAATATAAAATAACTAGTACTTTTATTGTCGTAATATATACATTTTATTGAATAAATTAATAATATAAAATAAAATAAATTAATGAAAAATTATATAATTGTATGTAAACCACCGTTACGTACCTATCGATTACCAAGTGGCCCAATCACTTTGAAAATTAAAAGAGCTTCCTTCACTAACGTCAGTACATTTCGATGCATTGAGGTGATGTTTTACGAAAAATTGGAAATTTTAATTTCCTTTACTTCGATAAAAGATGGAATTTTTTGAAACTTCTAAATTAGCTGATAAAAAAAATTATCCATGCTCTAATCCAGCATGCTTATGTTCTGTAACCGAGAATGATTATTTCAAATGGCAAAGACAAATTTTTATGAAGAGTAGTAATATTCAACAACTAGTGTCGTACAATTATTATATACTTTAAAATACTCACATGCTCTTGAAACATAAGATAAGAAATCACATTAAAATTTGTCAATAATGAACAAGAGCACGTCTATATATGTACCTAGCTACTTTGAATCCCAAATTTGATGGTTAAATCTTGAGATTCTATGAATTTATGATTATTTTACAATCTACCTATTCAATATTAGCAATGTGTCACGATTTGAGATAATCTCAAATGATGAAAGAAGTGATAAGAATATTGTTTTGGAGTGATAAAGTTGCAAATCCTAGTCGTGAATTTATCCAAATCAAATATCCTAGTAAAAACAAGTTCAAACCAAAATATAATCTAATGATCTTTACGTTGTCAAGAATCCAGCCTAAGTCTAGTTCAAGTGCACTGAAGAGATAAAGTCAAAGTTCCTATAAAATAACAAATGTTGTTACCTTAGATTATGTATAGATATTTATTTTTTATTTGATCAATTTTCATGTATTTAAATAGATTGGGAGTGCTCAAGCAGAAGCACAGATTCCATTTTATTTCAAATAATATTTTCACAAAGTGTTCTTTTGTGTTTTTTTATCTTTCAAAAAAAAAAAAAAAAAATATATATATATATATATATATATATACCGATTTTATGATTCGACGAAAAATGTATGTTTAACAAAAAAAACTCAAAATTTTGTGTAGTCATTCAGTTTTGAACTCTACATCAGACTTAAACCCTGCAACCATCAGATCAAGTATATTTTATTTTAGCAATAAAAATATTTCTTAACATTTTGAAGTTAAAATTCAAAAGAAATAAATAATTGTTTAGTGCATTGTTAAGATTATAAATAAAAACTAAGAAATTCGACATTCTAAATTCCAATTACATGACTTTAAATTTTTTCTCTCTCGCAAACACCCACCCACCTACACACACACACACATATATATATATATATATATATATATATATATATATATATATATATATATATATATTATAAAATTGTTATTCTAGTTTATCTAATAAAATTTAAAATATTTTATTTTTTCTTAAATATTTTTCTAAAGTTCAAATTATAAATTACACACTTATACTTTTAATCTTCATAAATAAATTTACACACACTTATACTTAATCATTGGTTAATTTTTATGTACACACACGTATTTATATATATATATATATATATATATGTATATAGTTCTATATTATTTTATATGGATTGTAAAATTTTACAAAATAATTTGATTTTATGGACAATCCAATGATCCTAGTAAAAACAATTTTAACAATCTTGGATTTAACGAGTAAAATGCATCAAACCTCCTTATGTTTTGAAATGTTACATCGGTTCTCCTCTATTAAAAGAATGATAACATTTACATCTGTGATATAAATAAATCGATACACGTTCCATTTTTTTGAATTATATCAAATATTGCTAATTTTTATCAACAATTTCCCATTATACCCTTAAAATAAAATGATATATTAATTTTAAAAATATTATCTTTAATAAAAAAAGAAAAAAATACACGCAGGACGTTTTCTTCTCTCAACCGCGAGTCTCCAGTTTTATGCACTCAATATCTTTCAAATACATCACCAAATCGAATCAAAAATTACAAACAAAGATATCATAATAAAAATGATATCATAGGGATTAAAACCCATAAATTAATTTGTCGAATTGTAAGCTAAAACGAGTACTCAATGAAACGGATTTTGCTTTGAAATCTCGATCAAATTGGATCGATTAGACTCAAAATCGAATAGGTTTTTGTAAATTGACATGGGTTATGTTTAGACTTGAGTAAATGATCATTTCAGTATAAATTTCGTGTATTTTGATTGAAAAATGAAAGAAATTGAATTTTGGAGTTTGATGGACAACAATGGAGTATTCCGGCGAAAAGTGGCGGCGGTGATGTTCAATTTTTGTAATTTTCAGCAGCGTTTTTCTACAATTTGGAATGGAAAATGATTGTTGGTTGATTTGAATTAATTTCGTAAAGTTTGACAAAAATGAGAAACTTGAGTATTCGTTGGTGGTGGTCCGACGGCGGTGCTGGGCGGTTCGGTCGCTGGAGAAATAGCATTGAGATGAAGATGATGCCATAATCTAAAATTCAAATAAATATAAAAATAAAATATAAAATTATTTAAAAGATAAATAATTAAACTTAAAAGTATTTTTCAAGTAAATTTGGGTAATTTTTAAGTAAATTTTGATGTTTTTCATTTAGGTCATAATATATTTAAATTTATAATAATCATATTTCTTGATTTAAATGTTTTAATTTTTATTAATAAATTAAGTTGAATTTTTTTTCCTAAATCAAAAACCTGTTATTTCTAAATTATAAACTCAATAATTTGTATATTAATAAATTAAATATATAATATATCTTTTCTAAAATATTGTAAGATGAGCATAAATAACATGTATTTATAAAAAAAATTAACATAAAAATGCAAAAATATGAAATAAATTAAAACATTATAAAATTTAAGTAAGAAATGCATGTTATTTTGTACAATGAAATATAAAATGGGGTTCATATGCAAATTTTAAAGGGTTACATATGTTGAAAAGTAATCAAAAGTCATCCCAATTCACAAAACAGACGAGTGTATTACAATCTCATTAAGTTTAACAATTTTGGAAATTTTGTGCATACTTTTCCATATCACAGGTGTAATCATGGAGGAAAATATCGCAATATTTCACCGAAATATCGGGAAAATTAAGGTACCGAAATAATATCAGAGTGTAATTTTATTTCGGTCAAAATATCACGATATATCGTGAATATATCGATTTCGATTAAAATATCAAGATATATCACGATATTTCGAGTAATGTCGGTCAGAAGACTTAGATTGCAGTTGCCACCAGTTGCAGGGGCCTGATATTTGTTCTTTTTTTTTTCTTTTTTTCTTCCTGAACGCTCTTATTTTTTTTTCTTTTTACTTTTGATTCCACGTAATGACGGAATCCATCCTAAATTGACACTGATTTTTTTTCCTTTTCATTGTGAATTTAATTTAAGTGAATATATATTTTTATTATGAATCTTTTTATGGTGTATTTGAAGGATATCTATTAAAATTAAGTTATTTATCTCTCTCTTTATATATCTATATTTTTGTTTATGAGTGGAGCAAACAATTGCTTTATATAAATTTAGTTAAACTGTTTAGAATAAATTAGTACACTAGCATTTAGGTTCCTCTCATAATTTAATTAAGTTTAGTTAAAATTTTTTTGAAATTTAATAAAAGGATTATGATGTATATATTATTAGTGTATCTCTATATTTATTGTACATATATCATTATATTTGTAATTTTAAGTTCAATATATGTATTAATGTTAGTTATAATATTTATTACTACACATTTACCAATTTTTATACAAAATTTTCATATTTTTTCAAAAAAGTCTGATATTTCCACCGAAATCAATATATCAACCGATATTTTCCTAAAATCAAGGTACCAATATATCCACCGAAATCGATATTTTCGTCCTTGGGTGTAATTAGAGGTGATCAACCAATTCCGTAAACCGAATTAGCAGTCAATGGTTCGGTGAACCATTGACCTGGTTTTGGTCGAACCGAAATTGTGAACCAAGGTTCAACAGTTCGGTTTCAGTTCGGCATATATTCGAACCGACGAACTGGCGGTTGGAACCACCAGTTAAACCGACGATTTGCCTATTTTTTTTAATGTATTATGCAACGTGTACGAACGAGATGATAGAGCTTCGTCAATGACTCTGATTTACTAGTTGTTGGGAAATCAGTGGTTCGATGATTGATTTGAATCAACAGTCGTGAGTAAACGACCGTTGATGATGGACGGTTATGATCGTTCAGACCGCCGGTTCAACCAAACCGGAACATGCGTTTTCCCAAATATATATATATATATATATACACACACACACACACACATTTGTGAATTTTGATTGAAATCTATAAATACCCCTAATTATGTCAGTGCCCAACTCACCTTCGCGTGTTTGTTTTTTGACAAATATGTAATATCTTTTACTTATGTTCGTTATACATTTTAATTATGTTAGTGATACATTAATGTTATTTTAGTTGTATCCTTACAATATATTACATAGACATATAATATCATTTAGTTATGATAGTGATACTTTTATATTATGTTAATTATACATTTACATTATATTATATAGTCATGTAATACTTTTTAGTTAAGTATTAATACATTTAAGAGTATGTATTAATACGTTTATGTTATATTATTTGAGTAAGTCTCCTGTGCAACCGTCGCACACGCGACGGTCAAAAGTATGTAATTTTCGGGCATAAGTATGTGATTTTCAAGTATAAGTATGTGATTTCAAGACATACTTATGGTCGAAAAAGGCATACTTGTCAAAAGGCATACTTATGATCGAAAAAGACATACTTATAGCCGAAAAAGACATACCCCTCGCATGTGCGACGGTCTCACATGAGTTTTTGTGATATTATTTATACATTTACCTGATACAAGTGATACTATTACATTATATTTCAATTAAAATAAGTTGATATGTTTATATAGATGAAATAATATATTTATGTATAACTAGTCATGCATGTATATAATATTAATCATATCTTAATGTAGCAAGGTTTCAGTGAAAAAAAAAAAACAAAAGACTTATATTTAAGTTGCGTGAATTTGAGTTTTAATTAAAATAAGGTAATATCTTTATGTAGATGTCGTAATACTTTTATGTATAACTAGAGATACCTTTATGTAAAATTAGTCATATTTGTACATAGCGAGGTTTCATCGAAAAAAATAAATAAAATAATATTTATACTGCACGGATCCGTATTGAATCTAATTTCACATATCTAGGATATATACAACTGGTGAACATGAGACTCACTCATATATATATATATATATATATATATATATATATATTATCCTTTACAAGTTAGGTACAAATTAATTAGTGATCATTTAGTTAACTTGAACCTAACTTAATTGTTTTAAAATAATCAAGTGAGATATAATCATGATAATTTTATACATATCAATTTTATATTATTTTTTAAATACCCTATTTATATGGATTATATCCAAGCATAAAAGTTCACAATTGTTTGTTAATGTTCAAAAAACAAGGGTGTTCATCTATGTAAATGGCTTATCTATGAGTATTCATTTTTGTTGTGAGGTTTATGATCATCTATCTCTCATCTAATGATTCAACTCGTCTCCTAGGAGAGAAACTTAACACCGGAAACCACAAGTAATCTCGGAGATGAAAAAATACCTCTTATATCAACTAATGTCAAGCAACAGACTTCGAGTAAGGTAGTAGAAATAAAAGATTCAGGTACTGTCGAAGCTAGTGATTTCGAAGATGAAATATTTCATCCTGATGATATTTGTTCTTATATAGTTGGTTGTGGTAATATAGATTAATTAGGTTCGAAATCGACATTCACCTGTTTTGAATCCAAAATTAAATATGAACTTACGCATGGCTTAACGTAGTCATATAGTCGTAATGGAAAATAAAAGATACCAATAGATGTGCGATTTGTTCCTTTTTGTATAATTAAATAATATAACATTGCAATATATTTGTAAGTATGATCCAAAAAATTACATTAGATTGCAAGGAAATTATTTAATGGTGTAGTTGATACAACAATATTTATTTACAATTATCTTTTAAATGATTTTATATATAATTTATCATTCATCAATATTTTATTTCTAAGTGCTGAAAAAAAATGATTAACTATAGTTATTATCTTCTATTTTAAAATTTCGAAATTTATTATTCTTTTGATTATTTGAATTTTTTTGTCTTTATATGGGTTTCAAGACAATTAAAAGTTATCAAACTGTTTGAATTTTTTTAATTATTATAAACAATAGATGGTAATAATAATAATAAAATGTTTGTCATATAAAATCTTTAATAGTAGTAATTAAATATAGAATATATGGTTTAAATTTTTTTAGATTAATATCTATAGAATATTGATTAAATATTGTATCCATATCAACTTCATTTTATATAAAACCTCACGTGAGATTGTCTCACTTAAGACTTACTCTCATTTATATATGTGTCCTCAACTTCGACATAAATATTTTATATGAGAGCCTTTATAGTTATAGATATAACTCTGTAAAACGGACATTCGTTATATATAACCCAAACCAAATTTTGTTTTTATGTCATGAGTTATGAGTTGAGTTGTCTCATAAAAGATCAGTAAAACGGTCTCATAAAAATCACATTTTTTGACAAATTATAAAAATCAATAGTTCTCAATTTTATTTTATATAAAAATTTATTTTAGTATATCAATACATGTTATATATATAATATGATATAATCATTATGCACCTAATATGCATGTTGTAATAAAATACAAATTTTTAAAATATAAATTAAAGATATAATAAAAAAAAAATGATTTGCATTCGAATTTCCTAAGTTTAACTAACATTATAAGCTGTCTCAATCTTGCAACTGGTCTTGAATCCAATCTCGTGGGTATCATGCCTAAATGAATTCTTGATTTTAAGATATCTACTTTTCTACTATAAGATTATTAAATTAATGTTCATAACTAGATTTGGTAATATTTGAACCCAAGTATTACGGAATCTGAAATCTCATAATACTCACTTAATCGACTTCATTTAAGTACTTTATTTCAATTTACGTGACTATGTACAATTTAGACAAAACTGTTAATCTCTTTTCTTTTCTGTTGAAATGTACAGTTTTGAAATGTATATAATTTAGAAATGTACATAGAAATCTAAATTATATAATCAAACATGTCTTATTTGAATTTATATCCAATTTACATATCTGAACTCGACCCATGAACCCTAAACACCAGTTGATTGTGACACGAAATTACTAATAAGCATGCACAGTCCAAATGTGAAAGCATATATCCTGCATTAATTGAGCTAAAACATTGTATAGTCAAACAAAGGTCCCATCAAGAAAAGTCACTCACCGTCCTTAGCCAACCAAACCAATCCTTATATGAAGTTCAACTTACTTGAGCTTTACACATCCCATTTCAATTCTTTTAACTACTCATAAGTTGTATATATATTTCTTACAACATTCAACAAATCAACAACCAAGAAAGCCTCAACCTTAGTACTATATACTCTCATGATAATGCTTGTACTTTGCTTAAATTCCAATGTCGTCGTCCAATCAAGATCCCTTCGTGCAGCCTCTACTACAAAGAATGATGTTTGGGAGATCATAGTCAATCATATGAAGCTGTTTACGAGTTTGAGTTCATCAAACGACCGCCATTTGAAGGCTATGAAGCGCGTTTTTATTCAAGTTTCCGGCCCAGACGCAAGGGGCAGTGGCCACAAATGAAGAAGAGAAGATTTCGAAATATAACTCAACTTTTCTTTGATATATATATATATATATATATATATATGTTGCCTCATAAAATGGAGGGATAAACAAAATTCAATATGCAGGGGTAGCAATTGTAACTTATATATTATTCAGGTGCTGTGGTAATTGTTTCATTTTTTGTTGTCATTCAGATAATCTATGTTATCACTAGCTGATCTGCAAATGTTTTTTCCTTGAATTGAATGACAATCGAAAAGATACCTAGTTTATAAACACATTAGGAAGTTGCATTGTAATTATAAGGACTTATTACAAATTAACATAATAACATTAATTTGCTTATAAGTTTGTTTGGAGGAACAACTGTTTATCTACTTTGTATTAGATTCTTAATGTGCAAATATGGAGAAGAAGAAGAAAAAAAAAAGGAAAAATTTAATTTTCATCCTATAATTCACATATTTCTACTTTTTATCACCAATTTTAAGTATTCAAATTTTGATCCTCTAATTATCTATTTTTTATTTCCAATTTTGATTTGATTTAGTTTGCTAAGCAATTCGATTATAGCCTACGTGAATATCAGATTGCTTAATGTTGCATTTGATTTTCTAACTATCACATTTTCCCAAATTGTATGCCACATAAGCAATTCCAACATTCACATATGTCGGTCTTGAATTATAGAGCAAAATCGAACCAAAATTATAAAAAAAAAATGATACTTAAATCACCACAACTGAAATAAGCAAAATAAATCGTAAAAACAATTGACAAAACCTAAGTTATAGGATGAAAGATTTCAAAATTGCAATTTTCCACATAAAAAACAAAAAACTGCAGAGAGTAAATGTGTAATGGATTGAAGTAGTGTTTTCACATGATATAGACCCAATCAATCAAATTGAAGGATATTCATAACATCAAATTTGTTTCACTACAGTTAATAAAACTCAGAAATTTATTCCTACATAATTACATACAAACATGAGGTAACAAATACAAGGTGAACAACATAAGCAATAAGCATCCAATATTAGGATCATCTAGCCTCATCAAGTTTCAATTGAGAAAACACCTCTGAATCATCAAGTCTCCTAGCATCTGAATAACTCTTGGAGTTGAGTACCTCTTCATCTTCTTCAATGGCAATTCTGTCAACCACAGGCATAGGCACACACCACAAAACCTCGTTCGTGCTATCTTCATACGCTTCTTTAGGAACGACAGAGTGTTGGAGTTTCAAACAGTATTCTAAGTCCCATAAAACATCAACCATATTAGGCCTCTCAGCTCCAAATTCTTGCAAACACTTCTCCACAGTCTCACCAAACTTCCTCAAAGAATTTGGGTTTATTTTTCCCACAAGAAACGGATCAACAATCTTGCCTATCTCACCCATTCTATGCCATGACATAGCCCAATCAGCCAAGTTAACTTGCTCTCTACTAAGCCTAGTATCAATAACTGGCCTTGCACAAAGCACTTCAAGAAGAACAACACCAAATGAGTAAACATCCGACTTTTGAGTTAGCTGTAAGCATCTAAAATACTCTGGATCAAGATACCCAAAACTCCCTTTCACTTCAGTACTCACATGAGTTTGATCAAGAGTGCCCGAACGAGAAAGCCCGAAATCAGCCACTTTAGCTACATAATTCTCATCAAGCAAGATGTTGGTAGACTTGATGTCTCTATGAATGATTGTCCCTTTTGCAAACCTTTGGCTGCACCAATGCAAATCTCGAGTCTCTGCTCCCACAAAAAGTGACTACTCTTTGGCCCCATGTCGTAAAGATGTTCCCTTAAAGCTCCATTCTCCATGAACTCATACACCACTATCATCTCATTGCTTTCATCGCAGTATCCAATCAAAGAAACAAGGTGATGGTGGTGAATCTTGGACAATAGAATTATCTCTCTCTGGAATTCGTGGGGACCTTGTCCGTGGCCCGTTTCACTTCTCTTAATTGCAACTTTTGTGCCATTTCTCAGCTTTCCTTTATATACTTTCCCAAAACCTCCTTCTCCAATGATCAAACTCGGATCAAATTGTTTGGTCGCGAAGAGAATCTCAGACAAAGGAACCTTAAGGCCAAGGTTAAGATCAGCAAAGGGAGAACCGCCTGTGCTAGTTCTTACACTAGTTCTACTATGCCAACTTCCTCCATTAATTTGCCCCAATGGCCATTCAAAAGCTTGAACAGATATCCACTTCTTCTTTTTCAAACGAGCAATGAACACAATCAATATAACTAGAATTAAAATCACACCTCCAACACTCGAACCAACAATGATAAATAGGCCTTTTCTAGTTAAACCTTTGTGTCCTAAACCCAAACCCCTGTCCCCAATCAGCTCCATGATCTCTACTCCATTCAAAAACGCGTTTTTAAAACTCGTTTCATTGCTAGGACCAACGCTAACATTCACAAAACCAGAATCATCCGAATAAACCACGAAATCTTTGTAAAATGGAACAGCTAGAAAAGGAAAAAAACCATAAGGATACATATCTACACCGTACTTACCATAGATACACAGATTGAAATGAAAAAGCTCGTTCGGGGTTCGACTAACAATGTCACAGAAATGCAGTCGAACAAGATATCGAACGCCCTTTCGAACATCAAAATGACATGATATATTGAACTCATTTAGACTGTTTGGATCAGTATCAATCTTCATTTCTTTAGCAGTTTGGTAAACAGAATCAGGGGCATCAAATCTTGTAGCACTTCCACTTCGATAATTAGGCCTATCTGCATGAACTTCACTGTTTCTAGCAGTGCCATTGATCAACAAATAAGCATCATCAGGAATCCAATACCTCAACAAGGCATCATTATTCGGAGTAATATTTGCCCCTCCGACATTGATCCTATGAACTACATGCATTGCATTGTTTAAGATACCATTATAGTTCTCATCGGACCCTTGTCGAGTTATAAGAAGAGCAGAATTGGGAATGAAATCTGGTGCTAGAACTACTTCGAATGCATTGAACACATAGCATTTATAATTATCCATACTATACAAACTAACGATGCCATGTAACAATTATAAACTACTTCATCAGCATGTCAATTAGTTAAACATATATAATTAATAGTACTCCTATATTTTTTCTTTTATTTCATGTCAACATCGTTTTCATTTTATAAATACTTATGTTAGGATACGTCACCCAAATTAATGTCACCAAGTCTAGATACTATAAAATGAAGATACTATATATATTCAATTCTACCATTAATATTACCCATGCAACTTATTGTTTCCACCCTTCAGAGAAATATATATATAGAGAAGAGTTGGTGTGCCTGAGGTACAGTACCCCTACCCCTGACTCAAACTCTAATATTTTTAAATAATATGATTAATACATGTAATAAATAATATTTTAAATAATATTTTTTCTTAAAATATAATTATATAAGTAATAAGTCACATTATATAACTAATATTTTTCACTAATTAAATATACATTTCAATTATACAAGTAATACATTATCCTTTCTTGTGCGTTTTAATTTTATTGTATGTATGTACTGATCATAAAATTATCAAAATACATACAAATAAAAACAAAAGTCCAAACATTCTTAAAAGGACGAAAATATAAAAGTTAAATCATTATACCCATAAACGTTTCATACGTTGTTCTTTTTTTTAAACAAATTCATATGTTATATATATCCAATCACTCTACACTGAATTAATCGATATCATCATAGTCATAGCTCTCAATTCAAAAATTGGGATTCTTTCTAAATAAAGTTTATGGAGACCAGAAGTACAAGAGTAAGAGCAGAGAGTACTACTATCACAGAATAAGCTGCTATTACAGTTAATGATCTAGCTTGCTAGGGTTTTGGGTATCATGCAGCAGGAGCATAATCATAATCTCCATCGTCGTCATCCCCACCGCCTTCTGCATTGGCCTCCGGCGCATAGTCGTATCCATGGGCCCTCTTCTTGCACGATAACCACTCTGGGTTGATGATGAGGGCCATTCTTGAAACTTTGGTTTGGGAATTTTGTCAAACACTTGGATTGGGTTTTGGTGATGTGATTAATGTGTTTGAACTGAGAATTTACTAACCACACATAACACATATTTAAGGAGTGGAAAAAGGTGGTGGGCGTAGTTTTGGCGTAGGGCTAAGCGTGTCGAATCTGGTGGTTTATGCTTCAAAATGTGCAAGACTCGAAGCCGATTATAGGTGGTGCCACGGTGGCGCCGCCACGTCGGAAATTGGAGTGGAGAATTGAATTCGTGGAGTGGGTTTTTTGTGTGGGAAAAGTTGGATTCATGTGGGTACCCATGCTTATATGGTTGAAAACGAGGCCATGGTGGATTTGTGTGTGTGCATTATTGTGGGTTCTAGAAAACTTTAGAAAAGTATTAGGACATTTTATTCATTCCAACGTGGTGTTTTGAGATATTCAGTTCATTTCAAAATAATTCACCAAAATAAAAGAAAACATTTAATTAATAGATATAATAACGGTATAAAATGACTATATACACACATTGATGCATCATTTAATAAACACATAACTATAATATAGCACTAAATAAAAGAATTTAGTACAAAAGATAAGGACAAACACGAAAAAAAGTGTTCACTCTTCTTGATAATCAAAATGTCAAGATAAATTGAACAAATTCTATATTCTAGAGTCACAAATTAATATTATGAAACATATGAAGTATCTAATAAGGGAATTGATTTTATTGGGGGAAATTTATTTTATGTTTTTCGAATATTTAAGACATAATGGTAAAGAATTAATTAATTACATTTGTTTGGATAACTTCAATTGGTAGCACTATATTTTCAGCGTTATGCAAATGCACTTCATCAAAGATTAAATTAAATTATTTGTAATCCTTTTATTTGAAAGAAAGTCTAAACCGATCACCTATATACGTACCGTACGTGAGTATGAATACTTCCGCAATTAATTTGTTAAAATCACATTCATAAATCTAAAGAGTTTATTATCAGAAAAAATCACAATTTTTATTTAAAATGTCATTTTAACAAAACTTTTCACTATTGATCAAAATAATATAACCTTATATATGTAATTTGTTTTTTATAACCTTGATCAATTTTGAAAGAAAAAAAAATGTTGATGTGTCTAGATATCTGAATGTGGTTAAAAAGATGATTGAGGTCAAAAAATATAAGTTATGTTTATTTTGATCAAAAATGACAATTTGAATAAAAGTTGTGGTTAAAAATAAGAGAATTAACTTAATTTATTACATTATAATTTTAACACATGGCAATATATATATATATATATATATATATATATATATATATATATATTTCTAAACACATCGCAATACCTCGATCGGCACATTAAAGGTAATAATTTCCATTGAAAAAGTTGTTGCAAGAGGGAGTGCATATTGATTATTAGAAAAAAAGTCATTTCTCGATTTGTTTTGTTTTGTTTCTTAAGAGTGATATTGTGTTATTGCGCTAGCCCTTTTCATGTCCTTTGAGTTTGAGATATATTCCACAAATTAAATCACTCATTTGCAATTTATCGCAATGTTAACTAATAAATTTTTCCTAAAACTTAATAATAATCATAATATATATATATATATATATATATATATATATAATAGTAGATCACAACACATTGTCGTGCCACAAATAACTTTGATCGGATGCCAATAAATATAGATATAATTTATAAAATAATGCTAATATGCACACCATTGATGTGTAAATATTCTATCCATTTAAGATTTGTGATGTGAAATTAATATTATAATTAGATTTATGACATATAAACAGAAACATTAATATGTTTCCACCATGGATTAGTTAGTAGAACTGAATGTCTATATTTTTTTTCAACATTTTTTATTTATTTTAATGCTCATATTAGAAAACATACAAATTGCGGTCACCAAGATCTCATCTGTTGACAAAATCAAGATATTCATTAACATATTCCACTTGATTAAGTTTTCGTATCTTTTGAATTTTATTGTATTAACAACGGATGCACATGCATGCACCATATATATAATTACTTATTTCCACACGATATAATAAAGATGTATTTCGTGTCAATTTTATTTATTCAATTAATTAATTTTTATCTATATTCGTGTCACATCTATTTATTTAACCAATTAATATAATATATATGTATGTATATATATTTTATATCATCTGTTTCTTTGTTTATTACTTACGTTAGCTAGGTAGTCGATCCGGTTTCATCATAATTTCCATGATTTTTATCACATATCATATATATATATATATATATATATATTAATCAATAACATCATTTATATATAAACACATTTGACGTGAATGTGATCAGTGAGGGAGCCACATGAGGGCAAGAGGGACAGTGGCCCCTCCTCAAAGTTTTAAAACCTATACTATATATATTATATTTATTGAGAAATTAGTTATGAAGTGTATATATATATATATATATATATATATATTAATGATATTTTTTAATATAAATCTCATATCTTCACTCTTTGCAATAAGTTGTTATAGTAATAATAATAATAGAATATTGGTGGTGTGAGTTTTCTAAATAACTAAAATGAGTAAGTTATAGTTTTGGTCACCTATATTTGTATTATTTAAGCATCCAACATTTGAGTTTTATCATTTAATATCAAACAATTTATACAAATTTGTTAAAAGAATACTAAAAGTCCAAAGTTTAACATATATTCACTGTGTAATGAAAGATACCTTAACACATGTATAGTTTATACACATTTCGAATTTTTATACACGGTAAGTTGGACCCTTGAACAAAATTTCTGACTTCGTCACTATATGTGATAATTATTTTGAAATACAAAAGAAATACATATATTTCAATATATAGATGATCTCGTTTGCTAGAAATATATATATATCCCAATTACTTTATCACCAATTAAGATTTCTATCTTGGGACAAAATTAGAAACGTCGCAAATTAATGTCACCAAGATGTCATCACTTTACAAAATTTAGATATACATCATTTCCAATTTACTAAGATTCCCATATATTAAGGCCACGTTTGGTTCGTAGGTTGAAAATGCTTAGGGTGGTTTAGTTTTTCGGGATTTTACTGTTCCAAAAAGACAAAATAATACTTTTTGAGTGTTTGGTATGTAGGTTTTGGGGTTGGTTTGATTTAAATTTTATGTTTGGTTTGAATGTTTATGGGTGTATAAATGTACATTAATTTATCATTGTGTGTTTGGATTGGTTGTTTGTTATTACTTAAAAATGTTAAAAGTCATTTTTACCCTCCACTCTTTAAAAAATAATATTATAAGAAATTGTCCAATAACTTAAAATAATGAAAGAGATAATGTAATTTATGAAGTAAATTCCCCAATTTGGAAATATCTTCCCACTCTCTGTTTCGCATCTGGTTCATCGGATGAACGTGAATGTTTGAACTGGAAGAACACGAAAGAATAATGTGTTTGAATTGAAGAAGTGTAGTAGTTATCTGCTGTATCTTTTACGAAATCGGGAAATCGATTGGCAAAGACATGTATTGTTGTTGCCTACACAATTAGGGCAATCAACTAATTGAGTTTTTGGGTGAATTCGTTGACATCTTGCTTTGAAGAGTTGTTTGAGAGTATCCCAGCGTAGCTTTCTCTTCATACAAATGTCGAGCAGGTAAACCGTCAAATATTTTCACACGTTTGCTCAGATATGTTCATTTTGTTCGCATATATATTTGGTACCTACGATATATATTTTCGAAATGAGATGATTGTGGGCTTGCATTATAATTCATATTGGGATGGTTGTGGGGTTGCATTATTTTTGAATTCGGACTACTAATTGTGAACCCGAGAAATTGAAAAACACATTGTAGTTCAAACCCCTCTTACGAAAGGTTTCTGCCTACACATTTCCACGCGCAAGAAATTCCCGACTGATGTTGTCATGTCATTCCAATGAAAGTCCAAACCTCAGGAACCCACAAAAACCCTATGCGACGTTTTAAGGCATGTCTTTTTCAAGTGGTATGTTCATCTCTAGTGTCGATGTACTTTTGTTACCCCTATAATTGTGGTTTTAATCTTTGAATCATTGCACATTGAAGAAGCTAATAACTTGTGGAGTTTTTGTTGTCCTCTACATAGAACGATTTGTGTGGGATATTCATTTGGTTGGAGCCGCCACTCGAGGGTCGTGCTAGAGAGATTGCTCTTGATTGCATTGAAAAGATGTCTACCATGAAGGCCGAAGTTGCGACCTTATGTTCCCGTGAAAGCGGATTTAAGAAGCAAGCAAGGTTCTTTTATCTCGGGTTTCTCTCAATGTTCGTCATCATTTTTTAGATGTGGCAAAAGTTGAACGGGCAGCCAACAAATGGCATATGTAAGTTGTGAATTAACTCATATTACGTTCCTAATTATTATAGTGAAATAGTTATTAAGCACGCGGCAAGACGGGTTGATTTTAATTCTATATTAATCGTGTAAAGAGATTTTGATTGCTAGTGATTACAATATTTAATTAGTTCAATTTGGGCCCTTGCGAAATTTTTGGCACTATGATATTGTGGTGGTTCATCTAATGTCATCAAGCCTTAATTGATTATGAAATGATAGCTAGTCTTATTCCATGCACTCCACTTTGTTTTCGACACATTACAACCGTAGTTTACACATTAGATTGGAGTATGAATGAAAATCTTGCACCTATTTGCATACGAATCGGACGTATGTTGAATGTAAGTTTAACTAGTTGGAAAAAACTTAAGTTGAGTGAGTACTCTCTGCTAATTAAATGTTCGAATGATACTTTATATATCAGTTATTGTAGTACTTGAAGTGGGCAAAAAAACGATCATTTGCTTGACTTTAAAATTTGAAGAATAAAACATATATTTCAATTTAATGTGTTGTTAATGAACAGAAAATATCAGATTGCTAGATTTAATGTGTTTTCAATTGCTAGATTGCATGCCAATATCAGATTGTTTAAATATATGTTGGCTTTTCATTGTGGCCTACTATTAGTTTGGAAAACTAAGCACATTAAAATGCATCCACGTGTTTGGAATCATTATAATTTACAAGCACATCTAACGACCAAGCAAAATAAGGACCACCAGTTTTGGACATAAATTCGAAACATGGCCTAGTACAAAACACAAACGGCTTAATAAGAGCAACCTATCAATGATCAAAAGAGGAATGCTTGATAATTCAATTGAGGGTTTGTTAAATGTTCCAAATTACCTTACAAATGTAGTACCAATACTCGACACCCACATGCACACGGTTCTTCTTCTCATTATACTTGACTCCAACTGTTTCATTCACGTACTTGGTGAACTTCTTATACAAGGATATGTTGTAGGATACGAATGTCTTGATGCTTAAATCATCAAAACGAGGGCTGCCAGTGTCCGTCCTCAATTTTCGAGCAACGTTGGCTAAAGCAGTTGACAGAGTTTGGGCATCGGCAACATTCCTCATACGACAGGATCGGTCAAAGCGATAGATGATCTCTTCAGCCTCGTTATACGTGAATTTGTTATAGAAATTATCGAGGGATGAATTTCTTTTCAGCATCCTCTGCACATGATTGCCAATAAATTTTATTAGGAAAACTGATATGATTTAGTACAACATGTCCATTGATCTATAAACAATAGTTTACTGCACATGAAATCAGCATATTTATTGCAATCACTGTGCTTGTGGGTTTAATTTCCCAATGGCATGCTTGATTTATTTCAAATCTTATTGGCAACAGAATGTAAGCTTTGATGAAAAGGACATATATTTTGCATGTTTCCAAGATGAATATATAAACAAATCAAGCCTGAACTTTTTCCATAAAGTTTTTTGTTTTTTGCATGAAATTTTCAAAGGGTCACACATGAGAGTGTAGTTTAGGGTTCCCTTTAATAGAAACAAACAAATGGACACATGCTCTTTATATGTATGTGAATCAACCAAGATATTTTGTCTTTTGTTGGTCAAATATGCAGTCAAAAAATACAACTAGTGTTGGGACCCACATGGAAATGATAGTATGCAGATTGTAGGTGTCACATGTTGTTATGGCTTTCTTTACTAGTGTGGCTATGATGGGAATATCAAGTAGGCATGTTTAATATTGAAAAAAATGTCACTGGTACATAAAGTAGTATGCATGTATGATGTTTTGCCACATATAAGATAATAAGCTATAACACAGGTCTGCAAAGTTCTAAGTCCAAGTGATGTATCGGAGAAACAACGGACTACGTCAAGAAGACTACATTTACGGGTTGGAATGAGATGTGAACCTAGTCACATTTTTTTACGAGGTCCTTGCCGATCAGGCACGACTAGGGAAATTCTCTCCCGGAGGGAACAACAAGCATGCAATACAAACCGCACAATATGTAGTTAACAAATTCTTTGACAAAGGCTTTGACTTCAAAGAGTGTGTTAGGCAAGTTCGCTTGCTCCGTCAACGACATGCCACTTTTAGCAGATTCATGGTTCGGGATGACGTTTTTTGGTCGAAGGAAGATAACACAATTGGCATGAAAGATAAAGCTTGGGTAGAAATCGTCAATGTAAGTGACTTTACGTTGCGAAATTTTGAATATTTACGTTGTTCAAATTGGGATTTCAAAACCTAGTAAAGTTATGCACTTTGTTATTTCAAAAAGTAACTTCTATCTGGGTTTCAATGTATTTCGTGGTCGTGTAGGGAGATCCGTTTGCTTGGGCCTACGCCCAGTTTGGTGATCCCAATTGGGATGACTTGCAGCACATTTTCGGTCCGCCGCGAGAGCCCAACCCAGAGCCACCAGCCGCGAATCTAAACCAAGAAGTCATTGTTATAGACGAAGACATCCCCTAACAAATCAATGCCAACAACTTCGTCCCTCTCAATGAAGTAATCACAATATCCTCCGACAAATCGACTCATTTTTGGAAAGAACTGGACGCCCTCAACAATGAATCGGACGAGGAAGGATCGTTCAAATCGTCGTCCTTAAAGACGGAGATGAGCTCAACACACCCATCCACGAAGGCAACAGAAAAGGAAAAAAGACGCTTGGCAATGTTTGTATGGGCTTGTATGGAAAATCTTACGTTTCCTCTTCTTCGCATGTCTTCCCGAACGGGAAGAATTGAGCTCCAGAGGGGCTCCTACATTCAGTCTTCCGAAATCATGGGCATTTGGATGATGAAGGGCTTGCAAGTTTAGTGGAATATTGTCATGCAAATCATTCCACTTACTTAAACAGTCTATTTTAGGATGTTTTATGTTTGTATGGATGATGTCTAGTCTTTTTCTTAATTATGTATTGTGTTTCCTGTTTTTTGCATGTTTCATTATGTTGAATGTTTTGTTATTGTCTTCTTTGATCAACAGATTTATCCTTTAATATGATATCTCTTTGTTTGTCGTTTGTCATGATAAGATTGGGAACTGTGCTTATGCTGTGTAATCATTTATATGAGTTAATACTTTCTAACATTAATCAGGTTTTTTTGGATAAAGCATACTTACAAAATACCATTGTTCCTACAGAATTATCATTTGTTGAGTACTAGTAGATATAAATTTGGATTACAAAGACAAAATAAAGATCACTGGTGCTTTGAACTTTCCTACAATAGTTACAAAAGATATATTAGTTGAGGTAGCGACACTAGTGATTTCCAAAACAAAAGGTCAGAATGTCTTTAGTGGTTCAGGTCTTCTCCAAGATGTCCTTAACCAACACAGTGCGTGCATCATCGGGGCAGTTCATGAACAAGTCTAAGTCAAATTCATTATTGCATAAGTATCGAGCCACATGCACGCGAGCTTCGAGGCAAGGAAATTTGAATCCTTCGAGCATTTTGTAGACTGGCTTTCTTTCATTCGTCGGAATGTCTTTTGATTTTTCCCGATCGGCTATGTCTCCTAGCTTGACTGTAATTGTTCCCATTTGTTGATCATTTTTTTCGTAAATCTCACTTATCTTGGACATGAAGGGATCATCATCATCGACTTCGACTCGTCTATGTTTAGACTTACCACATCGATTTGATGTATTGGAGGTCGAGGCATTACCAAGCGAAGTGAACGCGGTTGAGGACTCATCATTCCCATCTGGGCTTGGATTGAATTCAGTCGTAATGGGCTCGGTATTACCAGTCTCCAAGAAGTCCTTTATTGCATCGGCAAAACCTTGGGCAAGTTCTCCGGTTGCCCGGTCTTTCCCAAATATTTCTACCCAATCGTTATAATATGGCCAGGACTTGAACCGCATGTTTCGAACAGTATTGTCTCGCTGCCAATTGGTCAAATTATATAAGCAAAACATTCGGGATTCAAATAGAATTTCATGTTAATTGAAGCGATAAATAATGTTTGGATTGATGAGGTGTTGGAGGAAATTACCTTTACGTAGTTTTCCCAAACCTCATCTACTACGTCAAGCATGTAAGTTGGACCAAGACCAATGCCAGTTGTAGAGAACATTGTTGATAATGAATTGTAACTTCTCTTCCAGTTATGAATTTTGGAGATTATGTGTGGCTCCGCCTTGAGATCCGTCCCGGGAAATCATTGTCCCAAGTATTGTTCAAGAATTTGAAGATAACCCGTCCTAAACCCATTGTCTGACTTATACCCTCTAGCAACCAAGTCCTTTAGACCTGTAAGGAGTTGTAGCTCCTCGTGGGCATTCCAAGTCCTTCTTGATTGGGTGGCAGTGACTTTCTTTGTATTTGTGTTCATTTGGTTCATGACAAGTTTCTGTTGTTGTAAACTGCAACCTCAAAATTGTTATAAACTTGTAGCAATCATGATTGTATAAACACTTATTATGAAAAAAATAAAACATTGGTATTTCAATTAGAGCACAAATTTTAAATGTGTGACATAAATCTGGAATAACCAAGCATATCCAGCTTGTTCAATAACTTGAATTACCTATTACATCAGACCACATAGGCAAGAGAATTGAAAAAAGTATGATTGTTCCACATAATATAAAATACATTCAATTTCCACGATTGTTCCACATTTGCAAGGCAATACTTTCTCTCCATGTTGTCCAACCCGGGAAAGAATCAACGTGGTCAATGTACCCCGGCTCCGGAATGGGTTGAAAATTAGGATCGCTACAAATATCAAGCACCTCTCTCTCAATTGGGTCTATACTCGCATTGGTACGGATGAAGTTATGAAGCAAACAATAGGCAAGATTGATGTGATTTTGTGTTTTGACTGGATAGTAGGAGTGGTTCCTAAGGATGCCCCAACGTGCTTTCAAAACTCCAAAGGATCGCTCGATAACGTTACGGGCTCTAGCATGAATCATATTAAAATATTCTTGGTAATTTTGTGGTGCTTCAGATGCATTATTCCATTCTTGTAAATGATACCTTACACTCCTATACGGGGCTAGAAACTCATTCTCATTTGTGTATCCTCCGTCTACCAAGTAATAATTACCTGTAATATAAACACAAACAATGGGGGTGAGTTTAGAATATTTGGGGTAAATTATATCCCTAGTATCTAGTAGTTGATCAACTTAATTTATCAACTACAGAAATGCTAGGAACTTTAACTTGAAGAATGAAATTATTTTGGGGTCTACCAATTGGGACTTTCAATCCATTTGGTCGGGAAATTGCATCGCGCAACACTCTCCCATCGGCGGCTGATCCTTCCCATCCACCCAACACGAAGATGAAGTTCATGTTACGATCGCAAACGCCCAAGACGTTTACGGAAACAAAACCCTTTCTATTCCTATATCTAGCTTTGTCGCTGATCGGGACTCGAACAGGAATGTAGGTGTCGTCCAAGGCACCTAAACAACCCTAAAATTATGAGCAAGTAGAGTGAAATTGTCAGAATAACTCTATGTTGCAAAGCTTTATGTTTATTGTTTAGATTGTTACCTTAAAATGTCTCCAACGTTCAGTGGATTCATCATCTTCAATTGGTTTGGGTTGGATGAGAAGAATTGTGTGTAGGCTTAACAGACACTTCAAAACAGAGTTGAAGTGTTTGCTAATTGTGAATCCACTTCTAACGAAATTATCCTTCACCACTCTATTTTTCTTGTGATGAGAAAGAATAGACAGAAAGATAGCTACTTGTTCAGGTATTGATACATGCCTAGTAGGTTGGAGACCACCTAAGTTCTCCAAAAGGTAACACAGCCTACTGAATGTGTCACGACTTATTCGTAGAGGGTTGTTGCACGTGTCATCGCTTAATAGTGTGAGGTTATGTATGTGGTCCAATTGATGAGTTATTTTCAATTTCAGATTGTACTTTGTGGCTTTCCTACTTGGGCCACCAACCCCCCTGTTGATTCGACGGTACCTCACATACGCCAAAGCCATGAGCATCAAAAAGGTTTTGAAGGAAGCATTGATTGCTTGGACACCGGCCATGATTACTTCGAGATTTCTATTTTGTCTCATGTTTTGGGTTCTATTACAGAATTATTTCGAAATTTGGCATCAATGTCAAATATGTTAGGATATCATGATTATATAACACGAAGCATGCTAATTTATTACTGGCTAATTAAGGCAAATTATGAGGATTTGAACAACTGGCCTAGTCAATGATAGTGTTTATATATCATTTAAGAGGATCATATTATTTTTGTTGGGATCGTTTTTACATTTGCATTCGAAAAAAAGTGGGTCGGACATTAGAATGATCTACAGGTCATAATGCCCTAAGAAGTGAGAATCCATGAAAGTTTTTCCATTTTCGATTTTTCTTGTACTAGTATATTTCAAAACCTAATTATTACAAGCTGATGATAGAAGTCTCAACGGATCAGCATTGATAGGGAAGCAATCTCAAGGTTGTCAACCAATTAAACATATGCATCTTTTGGTGTTTGGGCTTGAGCCTATTAGTCTAAGTCAATTTTTGCACATAGTTTGGTTGTTCAGTATTGTTAGATTTACTAAAGTAGGTATCATACATCCAATGACACAGAGGGCTAATCAGAGATGTCAGAAGATAATGGAACACATGTACAGATAGTTTTTCACATGCGAGTTCAAGCAAGGAATCAATAAATGTGCATTAATCCATCCAGTTAGGATCTCCTAAACTATATATCAGTTTGGAATTAACTCATTGAAGATTATTTTTGCATGTAGAACATTTAATCATCCAGTTAGGAACTCCTACACAATAGCCAAACATTTTACGAGGAACCTCTCGTTATGGAAAGCATGTTTGAATTTCTGATTTGCCACATTTAAACCTAGCACATTTGGTGTACGACACATAATGGAGCACCCATTTATCCTAAAACTACAGCAAACAAACCCAACACATATTTGCTTTCAAAATGTAATATACTTTCAGAAAGTAAAAAACATACGGATACAAGAACAATAAGTTGAGAGAATGCTGACCTTTTTAGCAGCCTTCAAGGTATCTTCTTCAATTTTCCAGTTACTTGGAATAGCAACCTAATATTGCTCCTCGATGTATCCTGGCTACGGCAAATTGAAACTACAAAGTTAATATTAAGGAAAAGTAACACGTACAAATAAATAATACCCTCATATATATGACTACATTTACTTCTCTCAACCTGTTATTATGTGTTATACACAAAAATGAATACAAATTCTAAACCTTTGAGCAAAAGATAAAATCAGGTTTGTTTCTGTCCCGAAAGGTTAGACGAATTTGGTATGAATATAATTAGTTCTTTTGTAGTCTCTCCGATATATAAAAGACTGTTGTGCTGAAGGATTTAAGTGACTGAAAACAGAGATTGATGAAGCACATATTTGAGGGATGAAAATACACTGTTTTGAGCTTTTCAATAATGTTTTGAGAACATTTGAAAGTTATGTATTTGGATGTAAAATATTGCAGATTATTGATAAAGCTTAATACTAAGTTATATTTGATATTTAATTTTAATTTCATTACAAGTAATATACATCACTACTTAATTACTCAAATCCAAGATAGTACTATACGGTCAATATATTGCAAGTTTACTACAAAGAAGTTGTATTATAAAATAAACACTGTGTGTGTGAGAATAAAGTCACAAACCATTTATTACATTGTTCGCCTAATGTCTTCAATTACAATTCATTTATATGATTCTTAATGAATATGAAAAACACATCAATAATAGAGCTCTTGCTTATGAAATGTATCACAATATGAGAACAACATTCCTTGGAGAGGAGCCATCATGCTGAATATATCTGCACACCCTACATTGTTGGGATCATTCATCATATTCATAAAAGTCCATCTGCTTCAATAATTTTTTGGGAAGTTCATGCCCCTTAATATATATTTCGGATTTATTGTTTCTTTAATGCATAAAACCATGAACCTCCATTAAAATCAATACTATTAAAATATGCTTGTTTATGACAATGTCATACATGATGCAACACATAGATAATTCCAGTAGCAAATATTTTTTAAAACCAACCATTTTGGAGAATTTTGAATTTAACATTTGTAAGATAAGTATTTTATTACTACAACATGCAATCATCCAGTTAGGATCTCCTAGTTTGTGGTTAAACCTTCTTCGAGCTACATATCATTAGTGTAATGCATGTTCATTATATCAGATTTTACCAATCATGCCACATTTCGTTTACGCGTCATAATGGAGCACACATTTCTCCTAAAACTACAGCAACAAACTCAAGCCATATATGCTTTCAAAATATAATATACTTTCAGAAATTGCAAAACTTACGAAAAAATGAACCCTCTCCATTTATAATAAATACCTTTTTTTGCAGTTTTGAAATTGAAGTTCAAACAACCACTTACTTCCAGAGTGTATCTTGAAAATCCCCTACATGTATCAAAGCAGTCTGCAAATGAGAAAATATATACACTTGATGCATAGTTTATCTTGCAATTACAATATTATTTGATCTCTTGAAAGCTTCATGATTTTACTTACATCTTTCTAATAAATGAAGGATAGAAAATCTTACCACCAAAATTATTTATTGAAGAAGAAAATAACAAAATTCAAAACAAAATTATATTATCCAAACCATAATCAAAATTTTATCACTTTACATTTCAAAAAAACAAGAACCTGCTGCATATATACCTCATTATATGTATCAGTCCCATCAGATGCATATCAACAGAATGAACACCATCAATTACACAAACAATAAATAGATATAGTGAGGATACTCAACCTGTTTAGATTGAGTTGCAGATTCTTGACAGACACAAAACCTAAATCCGAAATTCATAAATTGAAGGTTGATACTACCTCTGTTACAGGCTCAGAGAAATTATGCAGCATACATTGAAATACAAAAACCCATGAGAAGAAAACAGAGATATTATGCAGCAGTAAATAAACAATTAAAACCCAATTGAGACCCAATTATGCAGAGCCCTTAAAATAAAATGAACCATCAATTAATTAAAATCCATTCGACGGGTTTCCAAAATGAATTGTATATCGGGACTCAATCCATTAATACCTTAATTACTAGAAAACAGAGAAATTACGACTACTACGAAGCCCTAAAAATTGAATGAAACATCAATTATTTAAAACCAATCGAGATTCTTGAAATGAATTGAATCGTCTCATTAATCCATATTAAACAGAGAAATTATATACATTACAGTCACACTACAAACACAAGCAAACACATCACCTGTTTCAGTTAAAATTACAGTATGTTATGGGTTCAACTTCATATGAACTACGCCCAGTTTGCTGAGAACCCATTTCCCACTATTTGACACATTACACATTTTGCAGATTATAAACTAACCTACGGTAAATAGTTCTATCCTACGGTATTGTAAAATCAAGCAAAAATCAGTTACGAACTCTGACAACATCTGCAAATATGATACGAAATCTCACCTTTAGTGAGTGTTCCAGACCGATTGCTTCCTCATATCCGTGGGATCTTCAAGAATCAAACACGAGTCGGGAATGCCTCTAATCTTCCTCCATGGTATTTCTTTCTTGTATGGTCACTCTATCTACTGGATATTTGCTCGACGAAAGGGGTTTTTTCCTTTCTCACACTGGACGCGGCGGTCGGAACTCGAAACGGCTCGATGGTTTAGGAGTTGACTTCAAAGAACGATCGCGACCACACAGGCCTCTCCACGGCTAAGGTTTCAAACGAGGATTGCACCTGAGTTTGTATATATATGGATGGCAATATGTAATATTTGGGAAAATCAAGTACAGTTTCGTCTTTTGAATGGATAAAGTAAGGGCAAAAAAGGACATTCATTAAAATTACTGTTCATTATTTTGTAAACCCATCAATTTCCAAGGGTTTGGAAAATAGATGTTTGAACACCCTAAACCAACAACTCTAGTTCGGGCCAATCTACAAATCCGGGCCCAAAACATATAAACCAAACAAAGGTTTAGGGGGTTTTATAAGCCCAAACCACCCTAAATCAACGAACCAAACATGGCCTAAAATGTTATTATATTACACATGATTTAGCCCATCAGTTCCACATGACTTCAGGGGAAAAAATCTATTTATTTAAAATAGGGCACTTATATAATTAAACCCAATGATTGGAAGTGCTTTAAAATCATGGTTCAAATTCTTGCTATAATTATTTATTTATTGAAAAATCAGGCTTTACAACCTAATACAAACTCAAAAAAATAAACTCTAAATTAATAATTTCGTACAAATAGGAGAGGAAGAGGACTCTATAGCAAAATTAATAAGCAGCAATGCAGCTATTACACTAATTCTAGTAATGGCTAAAATTGCTCTCATGCAGCAGGGGCGTAATCGTAATCTCCATCATCATCATCCCCGCCTCCTTCCGCCGCTGGTGCGTAATCACATACGTTGTCTCCATCATCGTCGCCATTCATCCTCTTCTTACACCATAAGCACCCAAAAATATTGTAGCGCTTAGGAAAAATGACTCATAATTTGACGATTAAATAATTCAACTTTAATTATGTGATTTAAACTATGTGCGTTTCAGATTAATCGAATAATTTCATTATTTAATTTATCGAACGAACGTTCTATTTTATCGAAACGTAATTAATTTGGAGAAGCCTATGTTTATATTTATCGAGAGTATAATTTAATTTGTAACGATATATGCATGATATGAGAGCGATCGTTGTCGAAAGACGAAGAAAACGAAACAAGAATCAGGCCAATCAGAGTTCCGAGGCCCAAACAAGGCCCAATTCGATAAAATGAAAATGGGTTAAAATATGCTATCTCTTGAGATAACACCACACTTTGGTAAAATTCACACAACGTAAAAGACTGATTTTTTACTCTCTTTCTCTCTCTGTTTTTCAGGCGACCGGCGGCCGGAGCGCCGTCGCTCCCCCTCCCCGTTTTTCGCTCGTTTTCACACCAATCGTAGCTCTCGCCGAGCCCGTCATGAATCTGGGCTCGGTTCACCGAGCCGCCGTCGCCTTCTCCGGAAATCGGCCAGTGAAGCCGCGGCTTCGCCTCTCTCTCTCCTCCCTTTTTCTCTCTCTCTTCTTTTCTCCTCCGTTTCTTCTCCAATCGAGCCGATCTACACATGCACTTGAAGCTCTCGCCGAGCCCGTCACGGTTCCGAGCTCGGATCGTCAATTGGCCGGCTCGATCTCGGGCAATCGCATCTCAAAGTTGCTACCTTTTCATCTCTCTCTCTTCTCTCTCTCGCGTCTCTCTCTCTCTCGTCCACCCTCGCCGGAGTTCGCCGCTGCCGCCGCTGTTGGTTGTTGAGTGTTGGTTGGGGCGGCGTTTGGTGCACCGCCGTGTCGGAGTCGCCGCGGCCGGTGGGGTGCCGCCGCGGCTGTGTGCGTTTATGTGTTTGTATGTGTGTGTCGAGTTTGGTGTTGGGATGGGCGGTGCTTCCAGCGCTGTTGTGAGCTGAAGTGGCCGGTGCAAGAAGCACCGACGAGTGGTGGTGTTTTTGGGTGGTGGCCAGCGACATGGTGTCGCCGGCGGTGGTTGCAGGAGACGGTGGCGAAAGGGACAGCGGCGGGGGGATGGGTTTTGGGGACAGGGACTTGGTTGCAATTTCGTAAACCCCACGGATCTCCTTGCAAAATCCAGAAAGTTTAGGATCTTTTCATTTTGGTCCCCCAACTTTTGTTTTGTGCATTTTAGTCCTAAGACTTTTGGATATTACGTTTTTACCTCCAGATCTTTCCAAACCTTTGATTTTAACCCTTAAGACTTCTGTATATTACTTTTCGACCCCAGAATTTCTAGAAACCTTACTTTGACCCTAGAACTTCTCTGTAATTACAGTTTTACCCTGGTCAAAGTCAACCCTAACCAGAAAATTACGTTTTTACCCCTAAACCCTAAAACACACCGTTTTAGCTCGTTTCTCGTCCGTTTGAGCTCATTCTTTCGCCTATAGAACCGTAATTGAACCCTCTTCGATATGTGATCAAGTTATAAGCCTTTCAAATCATTTTCCTTTCCATCATCATTTCTTTTCGAGAGAGTACTTTAATTAATATAAGTAATGATCTTAAAATGAAACTAATAGATTACGTTTGCTTGTGTAGGGTATCGCGATTAGGAGCACACGTGTTTATATTTAAAGCTTGCATCACACGAAGTCAAACACCACCAATCAGGTGGGGGTAACTTCTGAACTTAACGACTTTTACGTTTCCGTATTTATTATGCCTTGATATGCTGATAATCTGCTGATACGTTAATCAATGTTATCATATCTATAATCGCGTGTTATGAATTGCTTGAACTTACGTGTCTTGGGATTACGTGATGTGATATTATATGGTCTTGCATATTGTGATTAATGTTATACGCGGACAGAAGTCCACGTTCCTCATGGAGGGACTCATGGTCCGTAAAAAACTTCATGGAGGGTTAAGTAAGCCGTAAAATGCACTAACGGTATTGAAACCATTACAGGATAAGACGGGGATTACCCGCACCGAAGAGCTTATGTATGTGCAATGCATTCCTTACGTGCTGTGAATTACGTGATGTGCTATTTATCGCTTATATATGTTATCTGTTAATATAGTCTTGAAAATGAAAATTACTCCCACGAGTGTATTCAAACGCACTCACCCTTATCTGTACACACACTACAGGAAACGATGATATGTAAGATAACGCAGCGAGAGGGATGCTGTATCCAAGGCTTCTTCTATTCTAGTTAAAAATGGATTTGTCGAACTTTGTTTTAAAACTATCTATGTTTTGTAAAACCGTTGTAACCTTTGATGGATCCTGTTTTTTTTTTCCGCTGTTAAGTTTAAATGTTTTCTTCCGGCGATGAGCCGAAGTTTTGGAGATGTAAAAGAATTGTATGCTTTAACTAAACTTCTCCGTTTCTAACTTATGTATCAATTTGAAACGTTAGCTGCCTATCTTATTCGTAAAGCTTTAAAATTTAAGTATGTTTCCTTTCTTTCTTTCCCCTTTGCACGCCCAAAGGCAACTCTGATATATTTTATTTTTAATATACGAAAACGGGACGTGACAAATATTGAGGGACATTCTCGTAATTTTGAGTATGGGAATTTAGTCCAACGATTGAAATTGAAGACGAAGTTTGGTCTTGTCTTGAAGTGTGATGTGATCAATGTGTTTGAAGTGATGAATATATGAACCACAAATCACATGTATTTCAGATTAATGTGTTTGAACTGAGAATTTACTAACCACACATAACACATATTTAAGGAGTGGAAAAAGGTGGTGGGCGTAGTTTTGGCGTAGGGCTAAGCGTGTCGAATCTGGTGGTTTATGCTTCAAAATGTGCAAGACTCGAAGCCGATTATAGGTGGTGCCACGGTGGCGCCGCCACGTAGGAAATTGGAGTGGAGAATTGAATTCGTAGAGTGGGTTTTTTGTGTGGGAAAAGTTGTATTCATGTGGGTGCCCATGCTTATATGGTTGAAAAGGAGGCCATGGTGGATTTGTGTGTGCGCATTATTGTAGGTTCTAGAAATCTTTAGAAAAGTATTAGGACATTTTATTCATTCCAACGTGGTGTTTTGAGATATTCTCTTCATTTCAAAATAATTCACCAAAATAAAAGAAAACATTTAATTAATAGATATAATAACGGTATAAAATGACTATATACACACATTGATGCATCATTTAATAAACACATAACTATAATATAGCACTAAATAAAAGAATTTAGTACAAAAGATAAGGACAAACACGAAAAAAAGTGTGCACTCTTCTTGATAATCAAAATGTGAAGATAAATTGAACAAATTCTATATTCTAGAGTCACAAATTAATATTATGAAACATATGAAGTATCTAATAAGGGAATTGATTTTATTGGGGGAATTTATTTTATGTTTTTCGAATATTTAAGACATAATGGTAAAGAATTAATTAATTACATTTGTTTGGATAACTTCAATTGGTAGCACTATATTTTCAGCGTTATGCAAATGCACTTCATCAAAGATTAAATTAAATTATTTGTAATCCTTTTATTTGAAAGAAAGTCTAAACCGATCACCTATATACGTACCGTACGTGAGTATGAATACTTCTGCAATTAATTTGTCAAAATCACATTCATAAATTTAAAAGAGTTTATTGTCGGAAAAATTACAAATGTTATTCAATTTCACTATTAATCAAAATAATATAACCTTATATATGTAGTTTACTTTTTATAACCTTAATCAGTTTTGGAAAAAAAAAATTATATATTAATGTGTCTAAATGTCTGAATGTGGTTAAAAAGATGATTGACGTCAAAAAAATACTATGTATATAAGGTTATGTTATTTTAACATAAAATGAAAAATTTAGATAAAATGATAATTCGAATAAAAGTTGTGATTAAAAATAAGAGAATTAACTTATTTATTACATTATAATTTTAACACATAGCAATAATTTTTTTTTTTTAAACACACATCGCAATATTTTTATTTTTTTTTGTAAAACACACATCGCAATACCTCGGTCGGCACATTAAAGGTAATAATTTCCATTGAAAAAGTTATTGCAAGAGGGAGTGAATATTGATTCTTAGAATAAAAGACATTTCTCGACGAGTTTTGTTCTGTTTTTTAAGAGTGATATTGTGTTATTGAGCTAGCCCTTTTCATATCCCTTGAGTTATAATCCCTTTTCAAATTTATCGTACATAAAAGTTTATATGAAACCGTTTCACGGATCTATTTTTGTGAGATGAATCTTTTAACCCAATCCACAGTCCTTGAAGTTAGGATAGAAAGGTGGGGTCGGGCGGAGTTGGCAGGTGGAGAGCACGCCGCTCTTGGGCATCAACTTATTACATGGAGGTTGTACCTCCCCCCACACATATACACACCAATATTAGTTTTTGGTGTAAAACTTAATGTCTTATTATTCAATTCTTTTACAATCAACCTTAAACCCAACTATTAGTATTTTATTTTATAACAATAATATAAAGAGACATTTTTATAAAATCGTCTTATTGGATATAAAAACAATTTGACGTAGTAATGTATAAAAGATAAAGCAATACAATGAAAGAAAGATATTTGATTTTTAAAATTAATGTATAAACTCATGACTTTTATCTTTTAAAGTATTTCTTTTATTTTTTAAAATATAGAATATTGAGATGATATTTTTTATAGATTCATAAAAGTATTAGCGATACATATATAAGTATACATTTCACAAATATAAGTATGGGTTTATTTTTAATAGTTATATTGCTATATAAATAAATGTTTTATATAAGTATGTGTTTTATGACTATAAATATGCATTTTACACTATAAATATACGTTTATACATTTTACAACTATAAATATGTGTTTTACAACTATATATAATTAGTATGTGTTTTATAGCTATAAATATAAGAATGTGATTTATTCTTAATAGTTATGTTGCTATATAAGTAAGTGTTTTATAGTTTTAAGTATGCGTTTTACAATTATAAGCATGTGTTTTATTTTTTATAGTTATGTTGTTATATAAGTATGTATTTTACAACTATAAGTATGTGTTTTATAGCTATAAGTATGCATTTTATTCTTAATAGTTATGTTGCTATATAAATAAGCTATAAATATATATTTTACAGTTATAAGTGTTTGTTTTACTGCTATAAGTATTCATTTAATTTTAGTATTTATGTTGTAATAGTAAATTAATTTACTAATTAAAATGAATAAGATTATATTATATATTGGTATTTTTCAAAAAAAAGTTTTGATCAACTAAATTGGGCTAAAACTTGGTTCTAAACCTGGTTCATAACTCTCAGAATTTTTTTTTTTTCTTTTTATTTTCCCCAATAAAATTGGCTGAGATGTAATGAAATTAAAGGAAATTTACAAATTAAAAGCAACAGTATCAAATTTTGAAGAAATTCATTTCCACTGTTTTTGATTCATGTAACTTCTTTCTTTCGCCACAACTCACGCACACAGTAGAAAAATAAGGGGAAGAATGAAGGGAAAGTGATGCAAAATGAACTGGGCTGCTAGTGTCATGGGTTGGACATAGATTCGTGAATCTGTGAAACGGTCTCACAAGAGACTAACTTTTTATCACAATGTTAACTAATGAAAATTTCCTAAACTTTAATAATAGTCCTAATAAGAATATAATATATGTAGTAGCAGATCACAACACAAAGTTATGCGATGCGACAAATAACTTTGATCGGTTGTGGTCACCAAGATCTCATCTGTTGACAAAATCAAGATATTCATTAACATATTCCACTTGATTAAGTTTTCGTATCTTTGACTTTTTGTATTAACAATGGATGCACATGCATGCACCATAAATATAATTACTTATTTCCACACGATATAAAGATGTATTTCGTGTCAATTTATTTATTCAATTAATTATTTTATTTTTATCTATATTCGTGTCACATCTATAATCAATTAATATATATATATATATATATATATATATATCATGTCATCTGTTTCTGTGTTTATAACTTATGTTAGCTAGGAAGTGGATTTGATTTCATCATACGTTCCATTATTTTCATCATATATCATTTATATATACATCTTTTATATATATATATATATATTTTTTTTTTTTATATACACATTTGATTATTTTGAAATACAAATGAAACATATATATTTCAATATATAGATGATCTCGTTTGCTAGAAACAAATATATATCACCAATTAATATTTTTATCTCGGAACAAAATTAGAAACGTCACAAATTAATGTCACCAAGATTTCATCACTTTACAAAATTTAGACATACATCATTTCCAATATACTAAGATTCACATATATTAAAATGTTATTATATTACCCATGATTTAGCCCATCAGTTCCACATGACTTCAGGGGAAAAAAAATCTATTTATTTAAAATAGGGCACTTATATAATGAAACCCAATGATTGGAAGTGCTTTAAAATCATGGTTCAAATTCTTGCTATAATTATTTATTTATTTATTTATTTATTGAAAAATCAGGCTTTACAACCTAATACAAACTCAAAAAAAAAAAACTCAAGATTTCTCTAAATTAATAATTTCGTACAAATAGGAGAGGAAGAGGACTCTATAGCAAAATTAATAAGCAGCAATGCAGCTATTACACTAATTCTAGCAATGGCTAAAATTGCTCTCATGCAGCAGGGGCATAATCGTAATCTCCATCATCATCATCCCCGCCGCCTTCTGTATATGCCGCCACCGCCGCCGCCACCGGGGCGTAATCACATGCGGCGTCTTTATCATGGTCGCCATTCTTGCACCCAACGGCCATAAGAATATTGAGGGACATTCTCGTAATTTAATCAAACTATTAAAATTGAAGACGAAGTTTGGTCTTGTCTTGAAGTGTGATGTGATCAATGTGTTTGAATTGATGAGTATATGAACCACAAATCACACGTATTTAAGGTTATGGAAAAGGTGGTGGGCGTAAGGCTTCGCGTGGCGAGTGGGGTGGGAAATGTGGAAGAATGAAGGTGGTGCCACGGTGGCGCCGCCACGTCGGAAAATATGGTGGAAATGGAATTTGTGAAGTGGGTTTTTGTGTGGAAAAAGTTGGGTTTACGTGGATGCCATGCTTATGGGTGTGGCAACTGCCAATTTAATTCTGTGGTGGAATTTGTGTTCATTTATTGTATTGTGATTATTTGTGGGTCTACACATCTTGAAATAAGTGGGACATAAATTTATTCCACATGCTAATATTAATTTATTAATTTATTGTTGAAATTTGAAAAGATGGAAATTGTCTTTTCGAACTTCTGTTGTTATGACCAAAATGTTTAACCGCAGCTAGTTGTTATCATATTTTTTTATAAAGAATTTTATGAAGAAATGAGGAGTCTAAGTGAGAGTTGATGGTTATTTATAATTCACTTAGCTAACAGGGAAAAAGAAAAAAAAAAAAGAAACAAGAACATAAACTATCTTTTTTTTTTTTTTTTTGATTTAATCACCACTTTTAATTTTTTTTTTTTTTTTATATTCAGTTTTATGATTTTTAGAAGTAAAAATGGGTATTAGGGTCTGGTATTGGGTACTGGGCTTTTTCTGTTTCATTTGTGAAATAGTGTTAGGCCCAAGAATTATTTGAGGTACTGGGCTTTTTCTCTGTTAAATTTGCGAAATAAAGAGGCCCAATAAGTAATCCATGTTTTTGGGCTGGTTAAATCCGATATTTTTCTCAGTATAATAATAAACCAATCTAATTCCACTCCTTAATATATTTGTCCAAAAAAAAAAAAAAGAATGAAACAAATTAAAATATAATTTACAGAGTTCAATTCAGGTTGTATTCAGATTTGTAACTTGTACATGAATTATTTTAGACTCTTAAGATTTGTGTGAGCATGTTTATTTGTCAGTAAAATCGAGCTTTCAATAAGCTTTTATCAATATTCAAGTCAAACGTTTGTCCAACTAAAATAGTTTGAATTTTTTCACACATATTTTTTTCTACTTATTAAAGTTAACTGATTGTATTATTGAATCGTGCATTAGATTTTATCAGGTTTATATATTATAACTTGTTTATTATATTTCTTGAACCGAAGATCAAATAAGCTTTTGTTGTAAATCAGCAAAATGAAAATTGCAACCACAATCAAACCAAAAATCCTCGAATCCAAACATATTTCGACCTTTTAGTATTGCTAAGTTTAGTTAAGTGTTGAAAAATCAATTTTATTTGTTCGTTTCAAAAGCTTTGATTTAAACCAACTAAATCAAACCGAAAAGATCAAGGTAAAAGATTTAATAAGAGACAACTAAATCGAACCAAAAAGATCAAAGTAAAAGATTTAATAAGAGATATATCATATTATATGACCTAATTTATTTTATCTGATTTTTTAGTTAATTACCATTTACATCAACAGTTTTAATTATCTGATGTCTGCATCAATGACCATTTCAAACATAAGATTTGTATCTGTCAGATAAAAAATAAAAAATAAAAAAGCTCATTGGAAAGAAAAAAAATTAATCATTTTTTTATTTAGCAAAAAAAAATCTAGCAATATAATCCTAACTTCTTTAATTTAGCAAAATAAATTATAACTTTAACCGATCACCATTAAAAATCAAAGCACAAATTGTACAATCTAAAGATTCGAGTTTATGTGTGAAGCAAAATAGCATGTTAAAATTGATTTATAATAGTGTTTTTAAAACAATTTTTTTTTAATTACAATAGTGTTTTTAAATTGTGATTTTTGTGCTAAGCTCATGAAAAAAAATCATGATTATGATCATTTCAAACATAAGATTTGTGTCTGTCAGATTAAAAAAAAAAATTGGAAAAAACAAATTAATCATTTTTTGTATTTAGCAAAATTTTTCATAAATAGCAATATAATCCTAACTTTTTTAATTTAACAAAATAAATTATAACTTTAAACCGTTAAAAATCAAAGCACAAATTGTACAATCTAAAGATTCGAATTTATGTGTGAAGCAAAATAGTATGTTAAAATTGAATTGTAATAGTGTTTTTAAAATAATTTTTGAACTCGTGATATTCACATAATATAATTGTCATTTGAATTACAATAGTGTGTTTAAATCGTGATTTTTGTGCTACATTCTTGGAAAAAGATCATGATTAAGTTTAGAAAACAGGTTTAATTTTACTGAATTCGTAAAATCAGGATTATTTACAATTTTAAAAAGTGTGATAATTATTTTCATTTTTTTACAATTAAACTTAATAAAAAAAAATTAACAGAGAGAGGTTAGAGTTAAATGTATGGTGTATACAAATCACAAGGAATTCCATAGTATGGTTGAGGCTGTTGAGCTAGATGTCACAGGCTTGTTCTCTTAACAACGGCTCGTGCAACACTTAACTCATTTCCATCTTTTACGATAACTAAGTTAGCCTTGCACACGATTGTGTGTGCTAAGTAAAAGGCTAAGTAAGAACATACACTGAAATATTTTGGGAGAACTATTATATTCATTCAAACTCAAAATGTTTGGATTCATGTACAAGTGTGGATTATTACACCTATTTATATTAAGCCACCTTTCTAATGGAGAGTAGGGATCAAGTTGATCCAATGGCTAGAAGTAGTTCACTAAAACACTCCATAATTCTCTACAAATATATGAACGTACGGTCTAGACAAGTTCTAAAACTATGTACAATGATTCTACACTATTCTAGATACACTCTAGAAGTTTCACTATACATGTGGGCTAAGTACTTGGACTATGAAATATGGGCTTGGACATGGGTGAACCTCCTAACTCATCCAATATTTACAAAATTTGGCCCAAATAATTTCAGGTGCGTGACATTTTACCCCACATATTCTGTCATCGTCCTCGTCGCCATGTGTTGGACTACCACAAGTATCCTTCGAATTGTCTTGTGCCTTGGACTTGGATAGTTCCTTCTGTATAATTCAATAAAAGATTAAAAATTTAAAGATTAAAGATATATAATATTACACTATATAATTCAATTTTCATACTTTAATACACATACTTTTTGACAATTTTGTTGTTTTTATTTTTTATTCTTTGTTGTGCGACAAACTGAATCAAGTGATCAATGCTCACATTCAAATATTATGTTATTGATTTGTATGTTATTTTTTCTCCTTTTCTCATAGCAGGTTTGATTTTTTTTTTCTTTATTAATTTTGTTTGGAGTTATTTTTGTGACCATTTATGAAGTGCACTTTTATTCCCTCGAAAAGTGCGTTTTTATTGTGACCATTTATGAAGTGCATTTTTATTCCCTTGAAAAATGCGTTTTTATAGGATGAGTCGGACGAATTAACTCATTTACAACACTTTGTAAATGGGTAATCCGTTTACTAATGTTAGGGTATGAGACACACTTACACATACATTACCCTACTCATTTACATCTCTCGATGACCCGGATGAATTTTGGATTTGTTGAACTCATCGATTGTAATTTATTATTCACAAAAACTCCTATGCACTAGGTGCACGGATTTAAGATCCGTGCAATCCGGGTCGATCCGACCCGGATCCACGAGTTTTTTTTTTTCCAAATTTTTGTCATAACCTTTATGTTATAAATGTATGACATTTACGTTATAAATGTGTGACCTTTATGTACAACTATCTCTACCTTTATGCACTGTAACTTAGGAAAAAAATGAAGATTTTCAACACAATTTGTACTATGTACCTTTATGTGATATTAATGTGACTTTTATGTTATATTATGTCACATTTATTTACAAATATTCTGACATTTATGCATCTTTATATATTATATAAATGTCAGAATATTTGTACATAAAGGTGACATAATATAACATAAAGGTCGTATTGATATCACATAAAGGTGTACAGTTCAAATTATATTGAAAATCTTCATTTTTTTTCTAAGTTACAATACATAAAGGTCACAACCTGAAGCAAAAAAAAAAAAGTAAAATTCAAAAACACGCGGATCTGGGTCAAAAAACTGGGTCGACCCGAATTGCATGTACACCAAGTACACACAAGACCAACTCTTTATTATTTAAATGTACAAGATATTACTGAGACATGTATATTTCATCCTTATATGTTTAGATTTGTATACTTGTACGTTCAAATATGAAGTTGATATACATTCAATGTTGTTTGGAAGGTCTATATACTTTTTCCTTTTTCCTTTTTTAAATCAAGTTATTGTACTTTCAATTTTACTTAAATTTGGTCATATGTACTTTTTAGTTAACATAAATATCAAATTTAATAAGGTTTAAGGAATCAATTATTTCAAATAAAGTACAAGACACCTATTCAAAACAAAACAAAAAAAGTAGGGACCATTTCAAAAGAATGGAAGTAAATATTTATAATCTACATAAACATAATTAAAATATAAAAATACAAAGACCAAATAAGCTTAAAAATTTCCAAATAAAATTTAAACAAAAAAAGAAATTGTATGTGTACATCATGCACTTATGGTAGGGGACCTTAGTGTGACTGACAGAAGCCAACTTAAATGTGAATAAAACCAATAAATGATACATTGGGCAACTTGAGTAGGCCCAAACTATTCAATATAGAGTTGCTAGCTAAATAATTGGGTACACCCACTAAAGGACCACTTTTCTGATTTTGGGGTACTAAATATTAAATGTGCAAATCTAATCAAAATCCAGTTTCCTATCATTTCATTTTAGACTTTTGTTAGTAGAAAAAGAATGTAAAAAAAAAATACTCCTATCCTTTTGGAAGTTTTTTTTTTTTTCCATAGATTAAAGAAAATAAAAATTGGATAAATATACTCTTAACTAATTAAGAAATTTATGATTCAAGATTGGAAATATAATCAAATTAATTACATAAAAGATATCATATTAAATCACTAAATTTTAGCTGAGGAATAATTTGGAAATAAAATTGTATAAAAGTGTAAAACGACACTTAATATTAAACAAAATTTAGACTCCAAAACGAAACTTATTATGAAACGGAGGGTGTACAAAATTAGATGGGTATGTAAGTGTGTGTGGATCGAGGGGTGAGATATGTTTTAAGGGTCTGTTTGTTTATTCTTATTGAGCTTGATAGTATACCATATCAACATATTTAACGTGTTTGCTTGAAAAATGTGAGTCCATGATATAAAAAGTGTCTGTTTTTGTATCATTCAATCTTGTAACATGACTACTCATGTGGGTGGATGAATAGTTTATCTCATGCATTCAAATCAACTCATTATTTCATGAATACATATAATCAATAATTGAAACAAACGTACCTAATTGTATACCATAATACCTTTATAGTTGACCATTTGAGTTCAATCTAAACACCCAGACTCTAATCATGGGCGGCTTGAGAAAAAACTAACATATATGGTTTATCATTAATATTGACCACTCGATGCCAAAATTGACAGGTCTACCCAATAATTAATAATTACAAGGTTTTTTTTATCAATACATATGATGTGTTACAAGTGTATAATGATGATATTTATTCATATCCACATGATGAGCAATAGTACTAAGAGATGAAAAATAAAAATGAAAAATAAAATTGGAAGTAAGCACAAAATGGATAGTAGGGTAAGATTAATATAAGTGAACTCTGAAAAAGTACCCAAAGTGGTCCTCTAAACTTTAAAGAATGGCTAATATTCCATTTGTTTTCTGTATACATCTGATCTTGTAGACCCTATTTAATTAAGCTTTGAAATTCTACAAGATGTGGACAGTTAGTTGGGACTTAAGAGCTTAGAATATTGACCATTTGCAATTGGCTTTATTTCTTTGCTTATCCACGTTTCTTAAAGACAAACTAAATTTTCAAGTTAACTTTTGTGTGTGTATAAGCGGTTAGGTTAAACCTATGCTACATGTATATATATTTTATTCTATTATGAATTGAGAGTTAATATGCCTGCTAAAATTAGATTCGTGATATGATCATGCAAGAATTGTACTTTAACAATATTAGCAACTCATGAAAAGAGTTTGCATTTATGTAATTTTCGTAGATATTTTGATAAATTTAATATTTTTGTAAGTATTACATTTGCTATAAATGTTTATATGTTAATAAAATATAGTTAAAAGTATTATTGTGTATTTTTATTTTATAACTTTTTAAGAGTAATAAAATAAAATTTTAATATCTTTAAAAAAATTGATTTCTATTATCAGTAAATAAATAAAATAAGAATTAAATACTTATTCATTGCAAAGTGGGTTGGATATGGTTTCCATCAAAACGCTAACTTTGGTGTATAACTTAAGCTAAATTTGGTATTATGGGTTGAACTTCTAGAAAGGATGTAAAATTTGATCTCCTTATAGATGTGTGATAATGATAAATCATACAAATATTTGAATTTTGTATTTCATTATATTAATACAATTTACAATATCGTAATGTATATATATATGAGATATCTAATAAAACGAAGTACAAAATAAATATAATAAACTAGTACTATTAAAATGGACTAGCTCAATCCTACCAAAATGATTGAGAGGTTCGTCATAATTTGGCATATGACCCATTCATTTTTATTTTTCTAGCACTTAAATAAGATATTGGTAATAATGATTAAAAATAACCTAGCCTAATGAAATAATGATTATAAAATATTAAGTTGAGTCATTTATTCATAGGAATGAAGTAACTTTAAAGAATATCTACTAATTTTTACTTGGATTTTACATACAATTAAATGCATATACAACTGAATAACATTTATATATATATATCTTTTTTCCTTTAAAAAGAATGAGTGAATCTTATGTGAAACCGTTTTACGAATTTAATTACGTAACATGAGTTATCCCACAATTCACACTTCACAATTAATATATGAATTTGTGAAAATAAATTTTCTTCGTAAGATTCGTCTTATGATTTTTGTGATAAAGAATACTTACAATAGACAAATCCATAGATGATAGATTAGGTTGGGAAATGTGAATTATATAAATTGTGGATCAGACCATCCCACCGATCGAGTAGACACTCTAAATAGAACATAGTCAATTAGGACCATTGAAAAAGTACATAATTGTGAAGAAAATTTGGAAAATATTGAAGATTCGGTAATTTGATTTTGGGACCTTACAAGAAAGGGAGAGTGCATGCTACCACTATATTGATTTCGAAATGGGGAAATGTGACCTGCTAGATATTTTTCCAATTATTGGTACTCATATTGTTGTAAATTATTTTAATAAAGAAATATATATTGAATATAAAGTTTTCATTTGGTCTGGAATAATAAATAAATAATTAAATTGTATGTAATCACTCTATTTTTTAAAGGTCCGTATCTTTTTATAAATATGCGGAAAAAAATATCATTTTTTCGATATCTTCTCTAAGATAAAAATTAGTTAATAGAAAAAAGTAAATACCATCGCATCCAACACATAGATAATGGAAATATCAACATATTCTTAAAAGAAAAGAAAAAAAAAAAATATATATATATATATATAATTTGAGGTTCATGATCAACAATTATTTTGATTAACACATTTAAAATTCAATAATTAATATAACACCATATTTTTGCAGTTCATGCAAGTTTTATAAAGTGTAAAATTCCTACTATCAAAGAGAATTCAATAAAATACTGCCCTTTATTTTCTAAGAAAATTTTCTAAAAATTTAACGACCATGTTTGTGTAAATTTGCAGACCAGAAATTTCTTAACTAATTTCGATTTCATAATTTTATACTTGGTAAACTGATATGGTATTCAATGTAGTTTTGCACATTTATACTTGGTATGAAATTGTAGGTAAATTTAGATTACATGCAATAAGAGTGTATGTCTGACTTTTTTCAAAATATTTTATAAGCTCTCATATCATATGATTGTATTAGAGCTTATAATATGTGGTATTTTGTTTTGATAATAAGTTCCTAAATGTTTGGATATAATCAGATGATTGAGTTTATTACATGTTAGTACTATTGACAATTAAGTGAGGTTTTTTCATTCCATCACCACATCATAGGCTATGAGGTACTATATTACCAATAAAATTACACTGATGATAGTTTTATTGAATTAATTATGATCCAACTTCAACAAGTTTAACAAATATGTGACTCACCTTACTAGGGATCCAATTGAAATGATTTCGATAGTATCAATTTTCATAATGTTTACGTGTCATTGTATGTGCGACATGACACAGTATATTAAAAAAACAATCATTTTTTCTTTTTAATTTTTTCCATGTTATCACATATCTTATAATTAACGATGTCCGCCTACTAACAGACTAGATAACAAAAAATTTGCCCCTGAAAAAATACAAAACATGATATATTAGGATAAAGCGAGTCTGCAAATCTTGGTGTTTATTTTTTTAATTTCAATAACAATATTTTTTATGTATAATTTTTATATTTTGATTAGCTATTCTACATTTTTTATGTTAAGGTATACTAAATACTTTTTAATGCATCTTTAAAAACGACAAGTGTAATATATATAGATTTATAGTGGATTCTTTTTATTGACATAGTCGGGTATTAATTGAGTTCGAGGTAAGAATGATTCCCCAATAGCCAAGGCTATGTTTGTTAATAGAAAAAAGCAAACAAAAAAGGGAAAGTTAAAGCAAAATGAAGATTTTATTATTAATAGGAATAAAGCAAAGACAGGGCATTTTTATGGAGTGAGATCTTCTATTACACTTGGTGTTACATCTTCTATTTCAAATCAATCACCACACGTCACGTGTATTCAATGACATCACTAATTAATACGTGACATGTATTAAATATTATGTAACACAAGATGTAACACCAAATGTAATAGAAGATCCCGACTCCATTTTTATTATTACTAAAAATGAAAAAAAAATTAAATAAACAAAAGGAACACTGTCAATGCAAGTATGCAACATTCCACCAAGCTGCAAAATAGAACCTTTTATTTATTTATTTTTATCTTCCTTTTGCCATCACAAACCAGCAACCACTCCCTTTTCCCAAGAGACACTTTCTTTTGATAGTAGAGAAATGAAGAGTTGTCCCAAGAGTTGTCCCAAGAGTATAGTCTAAGTTGGTAAAGTTTGTGAAAATGTGGAGAAAAATCCTACAATAATTTAAATTTAAATTTCGTCTAGGTCAGACTTTCCACTAAAGTATTATGGAAGTTTGTTCTTAGGTTTCTATCATGTTAGCGTAGGACATATTTTTCACTAAAATATTGTAGATGTTTGTTTTGAGGTTTATATCATATTGACTCTTTTTTATAAGTGTCTGTCAGTCGCATACAAATCTTGATTTACATCTCATCTGATTAAAAAACGAAGAACTCCCACACTCATATCGGGATGTAAATCGAAGGATGTAAGTTAAGGGATGTTCTGAGCAACAGACACCTATAGAAGAGATCCAATATCACCACCTTACCAACTTGACTATGCTACTCGGGTGAAAAAAAAAAAAAAACAATTGTATATTTAATGAGGATACTTTCTTACCATCACTACAAAAAAACCCAGCGTCGCCTGAAAATAGTGTAAGTGCTCTCTATTTATAATTTTAGAACTTTGGATTCCCATTTTAGAACTTAGTGGGAATCAGCCTCTAATTAAGCTTTACATTCAACCATTTTACAGAAACCCCATATTTATGTTAACATTTATGAATTTCGAATATTGCTCTGCCATATAGTTCTGAACATGTACTCTGTTGTATTGTGAGTGATAATTTGCAGTCCACTTGCGCGATGCGCGATTTTTATTTATTGTGTTAATATTTGCAATTTGTAATAATATATAAAGTTGCATAAACTAACAGATTATTCATAACATCTTTTATTATTTAAATTTAAAACATGTACCATATATAAATGATTTTTCATATTACTCATGTGCGTTGCATAAATTATCATATAACTTTAATAGTTTTCATTGTTAATTTTATTTTTAAACATTTTTATTTTATTTGTTGATTTATATTTTCGTCAAATTAAAATTATTATATACAATAATATTTCATTCAATCATAATAATTAATCTTTCCTTATATATTTTTTATAATTTTTATATTCCACTCTCATACTTGAATCATCATATATAGTTTTCTTACATTATTTGTTCATTTCTCTCTCACAAAATTATTTGTTCAATTTGTGTTTAGTGTACAAAGACAATTTAGTGGGATCTCCTTAGATGAAGATATGAGACAATAAGATTTGAAAGAATTTTTTTACCTTTGAATGTTTAGCAAATCTTGTATTCTTTCATTTTTTTTAGTTTTATATAGATTTGAGAAATCATTATATTTACGATTTTTTATTGTTCTTTTTTTCTTTAGACAATAAGATTTGGAAGAATTTTTCTACCTTTAAATGTTTTGCAAATCTTGTAATCTTTAATTTTTTTAGTTTTATATAAATTTGAGAAATAATTATATTTACGGTTTTTTCTTGTTTTTTTTTCTTCATTCTTTGTATATCTTGTTTTTTTATTTTACATTCTCTATGCATCTCTCTTTTGTTGATCACTATATTTTTCTCCATCTTTTAGTTTTACATAAACTAGTAGTACTCCCGCGCAATGCGCGGTTTATTATGTATTATGACAATATATACGATTTGCAATAATATAATTAAGTTGTTATATTAAAATGTTATTCATGACATCTTATTATTTCAAAATTTGTAAAAATCAGTATTTTTTTTATTGATAACATCAATATTCAACAATTAAACATGAAAATAAAATTGAATATAATATAATAATAGTTTTGTGTTTGTGAGATTTAATTTCTGAATAATTAAGAAGTGATTAATTATACTTACTAATATGTTTTGTTCATATTTTTGTTCATTTATATCTTATAATTATTTTTAGAATTTATAAATAATTTTCTGCATTGTTTTTAGATGGATTTGTTCAAAAAGCATTATATTTATTCCAAAAAATTTAGTTTATATTTATAAATTTAGGTTTCAAATTAATTTTAAATTTTAAAACAATATTTCTTAGATTTTTTGAAACCATTTTTCAAATTTTTTTGGAACATATTATAGTTTTTTAAAACAATTTTTAGATTAATTATATCTATTTATTTGAAATAATTTTGAATAAATTTTATCAATTTTTTTTATTATTTTTATTTAAAATTTTTTATTCAATTTATTGATTTTATATCTTACACAATTAATATTACATATATATTTGAATTAATTTTTAAATTTTATTTATTGATTTAAGATTGTTATACTTAATCTCACAACTTTATTATTATTATTATTATTATTTTAGGATTTTATTATTATTTTAATATTTTTATAATAGTTTCGAACTTTTAAACATTTTACAACCCTTCATAAAATGAAATTTAGATTTTAAAATTATTTTCCACATTTATATATTAAAATTATAAACTAATTTTTAAAATTTTTAATTTTTGACAATGTTTAAATTTCATTATTTTCAAAATTTAATTATATCATTAAAATAAAATCATATCATTTAAGATAGTTTCTTTTGTTTCATCTCTACTCCTATATATAAATTATAAGATAGTTTATTGTGTAAGATATATGTGAAACTTATTCTATAAGATACTTAAAAGTTATTTAGTTTTTTTTTCTTTTTTTCTATTGGTTGATAGTTTGGAAGGGAAAATGACAAATCTGTAAAATTTGCCAACTTTTTCATTTTATATATAGTATAGATTTGAGAAATCAATGTATCTCTGTCTTCATCTCTTAGATTTATATAGATTATAGAATATCTTCTAGAGTAAAATTGATCTTTTTTTGTATTCTTATTAAAGAATAGCTTATCAAGTAAGATATAATTTTTTTTATTGACATGACACTTTTAGACGAGAAAGTGACAATCTTGTAATTTTTGCCAACTTTCTGTCTTTAATATATTGTATAGATATATAGAGACTCTATAAACAACTTAACCGAGATCTACAACTTTTTCTTCATAGTGCATCATTGTTTGTTACTACTCCTTTAAGAGAAGTTCTCATTTTCTGCGAAATATTATGTGGGATTCGTAATTTTAATAATTTTTAATTGAATAAAGGGCAAATGTGCAAAAATACACCTAACATTGTTGAAGATGAGCGAATATGTCATCATTCTTTTTATGAGTGTAAATATACCTTCATTGTTTGAATTTGAGAGCAATTTGACCATATTCTTCTTAATTTCTATAATATTTCACATTCTATTAGTAGTGCAAATTAATTATATTTTTTTTATATGTATTATATTATGTTTTAATCATTTGTATTGAAATATTCTAAATTAATTTTAAACTTATTGATGAATTTTACTACGCAAATAGATTTGAGAATTAAAAAGATCTAAATTTTATAATAATCACCAAAAAAATAATTTAAACACAAACAAAATATTTTATTCAAAAATCTGAATAATTTTCCTTTATAAGTATAGAACATTTGAGATTTTGATTTTCAATATTTTTAAGTTTAGTATAAAATCCTAAAAATATAATAATTATTTAAGAAAAATTAAATATAATTTCTTATGAAAATAAAAGTTATTTTTAAAAATTGAAATTGATATAGGATTAGAAATGTTTCAATACAAATAATTTATTATTTAATAAGAAGGATGTAAAAAAAAAAAAAGAATTTTGACAAAGTTGCATCATAATATAAAATATTAAGGACATATTTGCACAACTTAAACGTTGGGAGTGTATTTACTCCCAAAAAAAGATTAAGAGTATATTTGCACTTCTTCATATACGTTAATGGTATATTTGCACCTTTACCCTTGAATCAAATGACATTTGAGGTAATTAAAACTTGAGTGACACTCCTGTGCACAAATCCAGATTTCTGCACAACAATATTGTTATATTAAATGAAGTAATATTGTTATATTATATGAGTAATACTGTTAAAACTATATATAATATAACAATATCACTCATATAATATAACAATATTACTTCATATAATATAATAATATTGTTGTACACAGGTTTGAATCCGTGCACCTTGTGCACAAAGGTTTTTGCCTTAAAACTTAACTAAATGAGCAAAACATGAGCATGTAATTATTTTATGATATTCCTTGCATTGATATTCTACAATTCAATTTTTTTTCCCACATACAATATATAAATGGTGTGCGAATTTTTTGTTGGGTTTGGACTTTGGAGTGTGGATGTCATGTCCAATGGATGCATATATACTTATATTTTTCTTCTACTATTTAATAAAATGTTCATAATGAAAAAAACATATATATCGTCAGATATTATTACTTTATTACATGTTTAAACACTACTTATCAAATTCTAGTTGTAGATATGAGTGGTTTTTTTCCCTTTTCATGTCGATTATTATATCTACACAGGTAATCAGTTGCTTCATTAACAATACAAATTAGTTAATTCATTTATTGTATCTGTTGTAAATTTAGATTATTAACATTTTTCTATTTAGTTTCAATTATGTGAATTAAGTTATATATATTTGATAATCTGGTTGTAATATAAAAATAGGAAACATAATTAATTAAAATATAAAAATATTTTTTATTTCTTTTTCAAAATTACGGATGGAGTCGACGAAATTTTTGTCGGTAATGTGTGATTTAGTAGTTTTATTTTTTTCAAAATTAATGATGCGATATTATTTTTTCCGTCAACAATTTGGTGACACTACAAGAAAATGAATATTTGCGACAATAAAATGTTGTTGTAAAGACATTGATAATTGTTGCAAAAACGTTTTGCGACAACATTTTGTCACTAAGTTTTTATCGCAACAACCTTCTCGCAAGTAGTATTTTTTTGCTACAATATTGTTGTCGTAAATAAGTTTTTTTTCATTGTTTTTTTTGTGACAACGTATTGTCAATTTATATTAACATTTTTTACGATAATTTATTGTCAATTTGATTCATATTCGAATATTCGAATTCCAAAATTTATACTTGAATATCATTTGATTTTTTCCACAAAAATCTTCCTCTTATTCTTCCTCCTCACATAACGTGTTTAACTAAATTAATAGTACCCAATTGCAAATTCATATAAAAAAAATTACATGATACAAGTACCTAAAAAAACAATCAAGCAATTATATATATATATATATATATATATCAATACATATTTTATTTATAAGGAAAAAATACATAAATGTTATTAAATATATATATATATATATATTATAATTATTCAAATATTATAATTACTCGAATCAAATATTGTATCTCTTATTAATATTCAATAAAAAAAATATTCTTATTTGAAAATTTCAAATTCAAATCCTCATATTCAAATTTGAATAACCTATTCAATCAAAAATTGTAACGCCTAGAATAAAACGATACATAATTGGTTAATTAAATAATTTAACCCCTGATTGTTTGATTTAATTATGTGTGTTTCAAAAAAAATGATATAATGCATGATTAATTAATCAGATGTATAATTTAATCGAAAAACATAGGTTATAATTTATTAAAAAGTATCGTAAACGAAGCCCAAAAGATATTACGATAAAAGGTGGCCCATTAAGGGTTCGTGGCCCAAAACGAGGAGTATAAAATTGAAAAATTGAAACACAAATGACCAAAAATTGGACACATTGTGAAAAGGGGTAACTCTTTCTCTCTCTTCTGGTCCGGTCGGCCGCCGCCGCCCTTTCCTCCTTCGTTTCGCTCGATTTTTACACCGAATCGAAGCCCTCATTGAGTCCATCCTGGATCCGGGCTCGATTTGCCGAACCGTCGCCTCCTTCGCCGGAAATCAACTGACAAAGGGGCGACCTCCATCTTTCTCTCTCCTCTCATCTCCCTTCTTTCTCTCTTCTTCTCTCTCTCTCACCGAAACTCTCTTTCTCACCATCGCCGCTGAGTCGCATGTGTGGTGTGGGTGTGTTGGGGCAGCGCTGTGCCAGTGTGTGAGTGTATGCGTATAGGGGGCGGCGCTTCATGCGTGGTGTCAGGCGATACTCGGTGCAGCGCCGTCATGTGTGCTGGTATGTGTGTGTGGTGTTGCCGGCGACGCGGTGTCGTCGGCGTGTGCGTGGCAGTGGGAAAGGGGCTGGGAGGCGATGGGGTAGGGGGTTTGGGGACAGGGGCCTTCCTTGCAAATTTGGATAGTTCAGGGACTAGGGTGCAAACCCTAGGTTTTTAGTTTATTTACGATTTAGTCCTTGAGCTTCCTCAAAATATCGTTTTAGTCCTCTAACTTTTGAACATTATGTTTTAACCCCTAAAAGTTTTCAGACTTTTGACTTTGATCCCCAAATCTTTTGAAAATTACGTTTTTACCCCAAAGGTTTTAAAAATATCAAAAAGACCCCAAAACTTCTCTGATTTTACAAAATTACCCCTAGTCAAAGTCAACCCTTTTTTAAAATTTACGAAAATGCCCCTACACCTTTAAAAGCTCCGTTTAAGCTCATTTTTCCTCAGTTAAAGCTCTAATCGATCCCTTTACATCCTATGATCAAGTTTTAAGCCTTCGTTTCGTTTCCGTTCCTTCAACGCCTCTTTTTCGAGAGAGTTATATTTAAGTATACGTAATTTACGTAACAAGAATCTAAAAATCCTCATTTGCATATGTAGGTTTTCACGTTAAGGATCGATCATAGGCTTAGTACTCACGTTACACGAGGGAAACACCACCGAACAAGGTGGGGTAACGTCTAATCCCAAATAACTTTACGTTTCTATATTTAACGCATAATGATGATGAACGAACGCATGCATGTGAGCTTAATATTAAATGAATTGTTGAACCCTACGTGCTGTAATTATATGTTGTGATTAGTGTGTTCATGCATGCATTATGATTATGTAATGAAAGGATGAAAGTCCACAATCATGCTGAAAGGACGAAAGTCCAAGATCATGCTACGGAGGGACCAGTGGTCCATAAAGTAGTTGAGGAGTACCCGCACCTAGGGTTAACGGGGAGTACCAGCACCCTTCTGCAGATATGAGCTATGATGTTATATGCTATGCATTCTACGTGCTGTGTTTTAATTGTTGTTCTGTTAAATGTTTAAATTCGCTTAACTGTTTAATAAATCCTTAAACATGGAAATTACTCCCACGAATGTATTCAAACGCACTCACCCCGCGTGTATTCAGCTACAAGAAACAATGGAAGTGGAGAAGCGTAGCGAGAGGGGTGTCATATTAAGTTGTGTCTTTTCTCTTTTGTAATTCGTTTATTTCTAAACATGTCCTGAACCGTTTGTAAAGTCAAACTGTTTTCTCTGTTATGGATCCTGTAAGATTTCCGCTGCTTCGTTTTAATGTTTTCTTCCGGCTATACGCCGAGGGTCTGAACGTGTAGATTTGAAAGTTTAAATGTTTTTCGAAGTTTCTATTATAGATATCGTTTAAATCCTTACTCGTCTGTTATATCTATAAGTTTTAAAATACATGTTTCTTTTCCCTCTTTTCCTGCACGTCCACAAGAAAACTCTGATATATTTTAACTATGAAAACGGGGCGTGATAAAAATATTTTATTTACAACCATACCGATTTAAAGAGGATCCAGACATGATATTGAGAGAGAGAGAGAGAGAGAAGGGTACGTAGTTTTTGTAATATGAGAATGAATCTAGCCATAAATCTTTTGTTGGGGTACTCAAAAAAAAAATAGCAGCACGAAAATAGTACTATAAATAACCTGCAACATACCTCTTGGTATTCGGAAGCTTTAGTGCTTTTCAAACTGCGATTTCTGCCAAGTTTTAAAACACACAAACTTGCCCACTTAACCCATCCTCCTCTTTTTCTCTTCCCAAAAATGCTAATCTCATATTTAAACCAACACTAAAGATAAATCTTTGCAGATTCTCAACTCTTCTTTTGTTCTCTATGACCTTTCACAAGTGCGATTTCTTTTCTGATTTTGCAGGTATATATTTATTTATGCCTCTTAAAGTTTATATATTTCAATACGACAAAGCTAGCAAAGCATCATCATCATATATAGTGTGTGTGTGTGTTTAACTTTTTCTATTTGAATTGTTACTGCAAAAGAGTGATTGCTTTTGCAAAACATCTTTAGGGCATGCACCATTTCTTGCTAATCTCTCTCTTCTTTCTCTCTCTCTCATCAGGGGTTGAATATGGATCTTAGGACAATGATTTTGGGGCATTTTTTGGTGATATCTTTGGCCTTGAACGCGGGGCTTTTGTACAGAGACTACTTCAATGGAAAACCCAAATCCCAAGATGTTTTCACCTTCAACAATGAGTGCAAGAATTCATCAAACCATCTTGCCAAAAGGGCTTTTCTTGAAACCAAATCTTCTAAAGCACTCAGTGAAGTTATTGATCTTGATCAGTTAAGTCTTTTTACTTCTACACAAACACCCTTTTTTCATCTACCCCTCTTTTTCTCTACTTTTTTGCCGCCCTCACATTTTGAGTGATTTTTTTTACTTGGTAAAAAATAAAAAAAAGAAGAAAAGTAGTGGGGTTTGACCTTAGATCTTTGTCTTAGTTTCTATTTAATTTGAATTTGTAGACTTGGTTTTGTAATGATGAATATCTTGAAAAGATTCAAACTTTGCTATTACACTACTCATATCATAGTGGAATCTGAATTTGCAAGAATGAATTTCATATTAGAAAAAAAAAGGTGGGATTTGGTTTGTAATAATGATGGATGGATACTAAGTATTAGTTTAATAGTTGGAAGATTTTGGAGTCTTTAAATGAGTTGAATAGTGCACAGTGGTGCAGTTCCCTAACTGCGCTTGGGGGTTCACGCTATGTCTGTTTAGAGACAGGGACAACTCCTGTTGCCTTTGCTATTCCCATGGTGCATGTTAGACAATACCCTTCTTCAATTTTTATTAATATACTTTCTTGAATTTGATTCTCTTTGTGTGCTGTGTCTCCAAAGCAATTGTTGTGGCATGCATGATGAGTCCACAACGTGTGGTGCTCTTTCTTGATTCCCTCGTTGACCAAAATCATCATTCTTTCTTTTTTTATTTTGATCACTTCAAGAAATAGTATTTGAATTGATGATTTGTGAGGAAGAAGAAGAAGAATTAGGCCAAATTTAATGAGGTATTGTATGAAGCGGGGTGTTTAGGCAATACAAGGTCTTGGAGCCATCTTTAGGTGTTTGTCTATTCATGTGAAGAATGATTGTGGGCCTGACATTTACTTGTCATTTATCCAATCATTTGATCATATGATTTATAACTTGACCCACAAATTTGGTCCATCCATACCTACCCCACCTAAAGGAGTGGCTAGGACCACTGTCCTTCACTCTGGACCATCCTTCAGCATGGTGATGTTATATCACATCTTACTGCCCATACCCTTTTTTAATGAATTGTTGTGGTGGATGTTAATAACTAAAACAAAAGTTTGTTAATTAATGTGTCTGTTATTGAGGTGTTTTTGTGTGTGTTTTCCATGAAAAACACCTCCAGTGTTTTATGTTAATTGATGTAAGTGTGTGTTTTAAAAAATGGGATATTTTTAAATTGAGTAGGTGGCATTTGGGACCCACAACAATGGGTGTGTGGATGCTCTAAGTTATAACCTTGTTAATTAATGGGGTGTCTTAGTGTTTGACTCTGTACAGTGGCGATCCGACGATGTACGAAAAGTACTGGCAACAGATGGGGGACAAAACCACGGTCGTGATCCCCGGCTGGAAATTCATTAGCTATTTCTCCGATTTCAAGAACCTTTGCTGGTTCTTGGAACCGGAGTTCGCGAACGCAGTTATTAGGCTGCATAAGCTGGTAGGAAACGCTGTGACTGAGGGCCGTCACATTGTGGTGGGGACGGGGTCCACACAGCTGTTCCAGGCTGTCTTGTACGCCGTTTCCCCGCCCAATGCTTCGGAGCCAATCAACGTAGTTTCTGCTGCACCCTTCTACTCAGTAAGTAATGTACCACTTTTGACTCATTAATCTGCTTCAATATATTGCATCATTCGGTCAAGGTTTCATAATTGTGCTGTTAAGAAATTCAACACCGACATTGAAATCTATCCGTATTTCGTACATATGGATTTGTCCCCATTTAGTATTACTCTTTGCAGGTGGAGACATTATCTATATAGCATTATTGGGGTCTGAGATTAATTGTTTTTGCAGTAACATGTTCACAAGCTTTAGTAGCACTGTAAGAGATCATAATGCACATGCAAAGATACAGTGCAACTGTTTATGAGTGATTCTTACACTATCCCAAAGAACATAAGCTTAAAGATCATTAATTGCTCTGAGTTGGCCAAAATAAAGATCTTCCTCTCTTATTGTGCTTTTGAAATCTTCATGATTTAGCTGTTTTCTTGAGCTTATGCTTTAGCTATACGATACAACACCATTATTTTATACCATTAAGTTAGTCGAAAACGTGTTAGTACTTTTCGTTTGTTAAAGGGTTTGAACTTATATTGCTTGTAGTCGTATCCTCTGATAACGGAATTTCTGAAGTCGGGGCTTTACAAGTGGGGCGGTGATGCGCACAAATTCAAGAAAGATAAGCCATACATAGAGCTAGTGACGTCTCCAAACAACCCGGATGGATTATCAAGACAACCTGTGGTGAATCGAAACCATGGGACACTAATTCATGACTTGGCTTACTATTGGCCACAGTATACTTCAATCTCTTATCCACCTGCCGATCATGACATCATGCTCTTTACCGTTTCCAAAACCACGGGCCATGCTGGAACACGCCTAGGGTTAGCCACAAATCTTGACATGAAACATGTAATCTAATTAGAGTACTAACCGTGTTAAGATTCTTCACATAATATTTTGCAGGTGGGCTCTTGTGAAGGATCAAGAAATCGCCAAGAAAATGACGGAATTCATCGTGCTAAGCACCATTGGCGTCTCCAAAGAGTCGCAGCTCCGTGCAGCAAAGATTCTAGAAGTGTTGTCTGACTCTCACGAACAAAGAGGTAGCTTCAAGGAAAGTGAAGCCTTCTTCGATCATAGCTACAGCCTCATGACAAAGAGGTGGAAACACCTCAGAGAAGCGGTAAAAACGAGCAAGCTATTTAGCTTGCCCGAGTTTCCACATGGCAAATGCACATTTAGTGGTCGCACTTTTGCATCACAACCAGGTAAACATTCGATTCTTGCTAAGGTTTTGTTTGGATTGAGAGATTTGATGAAGAATTTGAAATTCTTAGTAGTAAATCCATTGCATCGTTTCTTGCAGCATTTGCTTGGCTAAAGTGCGAAGGAGAAATAGAGGATTGTGAAAGGTTTCTTCGCGACTACAAGATAATAACGAGAAGTGGGAAGCACTTTGGTGAGAGCCCGAAATATGTAAGGGTCAGCATTTTGCCTCGTGATGAAATTTTCGATCAATTTACGGAGAGACTAGCTACTATTACTTCTTCTTCTTAGTATTCAATATTTTCTAGTTGTTATTTAGCTAGGGAGACAATTATATCTTTAGGAGTAATGATCTTATGCATTCAATCATCTCTATATGATTTCTATACATAGTAAATATTATCCAAAAAAAAAAAAAAGAAACGAAAAATTAAAAATGATCTAATGCTCTGTTTCATATCTTTCTAGTACGAGCCACTACTAGTAAACAATATCAAACACCTTATACTATGTACATGCATGCAACCACATTTTTTACGAAAATTATGAGTTTTAAATTATGTATTTCATAGTTTCGGGAGTTGAGAATTAGAAGCTTAATTATAATTGTAATTAAATTTTGTATGTAAATAATATATAATTTGGTATGTGTTTTAATTTGTACTGAATTATCGAATGGCAAATGTGGTATCGAGTCAAATATTGTTTTTTTTAGATTGAGTTTAATTCTTTTTGAAAATATACATAGTTGAGTTCATGTTCGAATAGATGAAAATTTAATTTATCATTGTAATGATTTTTTTTTTTTTGGACGATGTAATGATAATTTTTCTAAATAATACGAATAGAGTATTTTAACTTTTTTTTTTTTTTTTTTAATAAAAGTCTTTGTTTCACAAAATAAATAGGTATCTGATTTATATTATGGGCCAAAGTTGTTATTGGGCTAGTATGACAAAGATTCTTGTTAATGTAAATTCCATATTCTATCCGTTTATAAATACCTAGAATTAGTTTAAATACCCCGGAAACTATTTTAAAAGGCAAAAACTTAAGATCCGTGCCCCCAATCCGGCGCATGGGCCGTTTTCAGGCGCATCCACGCGGCCACATTATAATTGGTGTGCGTCGCGCGCGCCTAGATTGTATATAATGTATTACTCGAAGATATCGTACATTTACTTTTCAGATATCATATTTTCTTCTTTTTCCTTTTTTTTTTCTTCTTCTTAATCTCTTTTCTTATCGATTTGTTATTCTTCTTATTTGTTTTGTACATTCTTCTTCTCTATCTTCTTGTTATTATTATTCTTCAAATCTATTTTTCATAACTTACATATCATTAATCATGTAATTATGTAATACCTGTAGTTCATGTATGTAATACCTATAGAATAAATATTTAATACCTCAAAACTATTTTTCATAACTTACATATCATTCAAGCATGTAATTATGTAATACATGTAGTTCATGTTTGTAATACTTACAGAACAAATCTGTAATACTTCAAAACTATTTTTCATAATTTACATATCATTCAAGCATGTAATTATGTAATACATGTAGTTCATTTTTGTAATACCTACAGAACAAATCTGTAATACCTTAAAACTATTTTTCATAACTTACATATCATTCAAGCTTGTAACTATATAATACCTGTAGTTCATGTTTGTAATACCTGTAGAACAAATCTGTAATACCTCAAAACTATTTTTCATAACTTACATATCATTCAAAACATGTAATTATGTAATACTTGTAGTTCATGTTTGTAATACCTACAGAACAAATTTGTAATACCTCATATCTTAAAATTTTCAAATACAAGATTTTTATCATCTTCTTCCCCAAAATTTATACAAATTCATATTACTCAATCAATAACACCATGGTGTTTGTTGCGTCAATTATATAGTATATTGCTATGAATCGGAGCAAGATATAAAAATTACAAGTTATTGAAAAATAAAATCCCTAAATTTTTATACAAATTAGGAAGAAAAGAACTTGTTGGAGTATTAGAAAAATAAGAATCCTAAATTTGTAGCAATCATATGAAGAAATTGAGAAGAAAGAGTGGGAAAAAAGAAGAAGAAATGAACAACGCGCATAATTGGAATATATAATAGGAGTATAAGAAGGAAGAGAGAAAAAAAAAAGAAAAAAAAAAGAAAGAGAAGAAGCAACAAGAGAGGAAAAATAAGGAAAAAAAAATGAAAAAATATATGTTTATATATGGGGCTGGAGCGGGTTGGGGGCACGGATCTTAGATTTGTGCCCCCAGAGCACATAAGTCCTTTTCATTTTAAAATAGACAAAAACTTTTATGCACCTGGTGCATGGACCCTAGATTCGTGCACTCGGGTCGATCAGGCCCGTATGCGCCCGCATACACCACCAGGTCGCGGACAAAATCCATCCAAACATGCTTCTAGGTGCCAGACCTTTATGTTATTTTAATTATACCTTTTAGTAGTGTTAGTCATACATTTTAGTATTGTTAGTCATACCTTTTGTAAGGTTAGTTGTACCTTAGCATTTTTTTTAGACAGACATATTAATCTTTCATTCCTTTTAGTTATAATCGTCATACCTTTTAGTTATGTTAGATATACCTTTTAGTTATGTTAATTGTACCTTTATATATATAAATGTATGACTATGTTGATATAAAGGTATACATAATATCACATAAAGGTAAACATATACAAATTGTGGCGAAATTAGGGTTTTTTTAGAGTTAAAAGTACTAAATAAAAGTATGATATCTGAACATAAGTGTATGACTAATATAACATAAATGTATGTCTAATATAATATAAAAGTATGACAAACATAACATAGAAGTCAGGGCCAAAAAAAAAAAAAAGTAAAAATGCGCGGATTCAGGTCAATTCATGCCTGAAATAGACCAGAGTGTATATGTGCATCAGATGCACATGAGTGCTACTCTTTAAAATAAGATCATGTTTCCAATCTGTAATCATTTTTTTCTTCTTAATTTTTAATTTTATGTTTGTATCTCCTTTAGAAAAGGGGATCTTTAGAATAAGAACTCATATAAATATATCATGCATGTTTTTACATAGATAGAGTCCTTTTTCTTTATCAAATACTTCAAATATCTTCAATTGCACCAAAAGATATCAAATATACACAAATAAAATAAATGACTTAAACTTCTTTTTTTTTAGCTTAACGAAGAACTTCAACTTTCCCCTAAAAAATAGTACCAATTCATGAAGTTGCACATTCGAAAATTACACAAAATTTTATCTTGCTATAACATAAATTTTATGCTCTTATATTCTCTTTGTTTTGCAGTAAAACGTTTTTACTTTATTTTGTACAAACAAGAAGAAGAACAAGAAGAAATCAAATGAAAGGAATTACAGCAATTTTAATCTTTACTAGGTTGTTAGAATTTTTAATTGCCACGCGGTAAGGAAAATGAAATAAAAAGATTTCGTCACAATTAAGGAATCAACGTGCTTTTCGTAACGTGATTTTTGGTCTCAAAGAAAATGATATTATCCATATTTGATATGATGTATATTTTGAAGTACATAATTATTTATGTGCACTAGATACATGAATTCTAGATCCGTATAATTGAATCGATCCGATTTAGGGTGCATTTCACGCGTCCCACGCGCTCATGTGCCCAAATCCTAACTCAAACCCTAGTTTCCTAACCTTTTAGTTTGCCGAACCTAACCTTTTATTTATGTTTGCATAACCTTTTGCAGTGTATAACATACCTATAATACCTTTCAAAACCTTTATGTTGTAATAATATAACATTTATGCATAATAATTTAACATTTTCGTTATAATAATATAACCTTATGTTATTCTTTAAGTACATAAAAGTTATGATATTTGTATATAAACGTTATACTAATACAACATAAAGGTTAAATTATTATAACATAAAAGTTAAACCATACTATATGAATTTTTATAGTGAATTTTTTTTAAGTAATATTACTTAAAAGTTATGATATATGTATATAACATAAATGTTATACTCGGTTAACATAAAGATTACATAACTTTTAATTATGTTTTTCTGTACTTAAAAAAGTCTAAGTAATTTTATTTAAAAGTTATGATATTTGCACATAAATGTTATATTCGATAAATATAAAGGTTATGTCATAAATTAAAACAAAAAAAAAAAATTGGGTGCGGATTCAGGCCGGACCCAACCTGACCCCGTGCCTAGTTGTATGGATCATGATCCATGCACTTGGTGCACACAAACACTACTCTTTGAAAGAATATTTTGTAGAGTCATATTTATGATATAATTCTTTTTTCTTATAAGTCATATTTAGAATATTATTGATGAGAATTAGAAAAATCCTCCTCACAAATTAGTAAGTTATATTTGAAATTAGCGTAAAAACTCCCATGAACCAGGTGCATGGGTCATAGATCCGTGCAAATTGGGTCAACCCGACCCGGATCCATGCATTTTTTATTTTTATTTTTATTTTTTGTGTTACATTTATGTTATATAGTATGATAATTATGTACAAATATCATCACCTTTATATACTGGAACTTAGAAAAAAAAGGAAGAATTTTAGCGCTTTTTTGGATCAACATACCTTTATGTGATATTACTCATACATTTTAGTTATGTTAGTTGTACATTTATATATTACATAAAGGTAAGAATATTTGTATATAAAGGTGACATGAATATAATATAAATGTGACATAAATATTACATAAATGTATATATGTACAAAGTGTGCTGTAATTTTTTTTTTTTTTCCTAAGTTACAGTTCATAAATGTAAGGACATTTGTTCATAAAGGTGACATGAATATAACATAAAGATAACACATAAATCAAAAAAAAAAAAAAAAAAACCCACATGAGCGCGGATTTGGATCGGGTCAACCTAGTTACATGGATTTAGATCCAAACAACTGGTGCATGGGTGACCAACTCTGAAATTAGTTATCAACTTGCATCATTTCTTGCAGCATTTGCCTGGCTAAAGTGCGAAGGAGAAATAGAGGATTGCGAAAGGTTTTTATACGACTACAAGATAATAGCGAGAAGTGTGAAGCAATTTGGTGAAAGCCCGTAATACTTAAGAATCAGTGTTTTGCCTCGTGATAAAATTTTGGATCAATTTATAGAGAGACTAGCTACGATTACTTCTTCTTCTTCTTCCTAGTATTCAATATCTTTTAGTTGTGATTTAGAGGGTGTTTGGATGAGCTTATAAGCTCCTTAAAACATCTTATAAGATGTTAAGAGTTTATAAGCTCTTCAAAAGTGTTTGACTAAGTTTAAAAAAAAAATCTTATTTTAGGAGCTTATAAGATGTAAGGAACTTATAAACTCTTTTTCTTGAAGAGCAATGAAATCCCAATTTATTTTTAAAATAAAATCTTATTTTTCAAAACACTTCAAATTTGATTATTGAAATTATACAAATGTCATTACTAACTTCTTATAAGCTCCACCATCTTATTTATCCAAACACGTCAACAACTTATTTTAAACTAAAATCATACATCTTATAAACTCTAAAAATATCTTATAAGATATAAGAGTTTATAAGCTCTAAAAATAAGCTTAATTAACCAAACACCTAACTTATAAGCTATAAAAATAAGTTTAATTAGCCAAACACCCCTAGTCAGGGGGATGATTATATCTTTAGATGTAATGATCTTATGCATTCAATCATCTCCATTTGATTTCTATAGGTAGTAAATATTTTCCAAAAAGAGAAAATATTAATTAGCCAAACACCCCTAGTTAGGGAGACAGTTATATCTTTAAGTGTAATGATCTTATGCATTCAATCATCTCCATAAGATTTCTATAGATTGTAAATATTTTCCAAAAAGAGAAAATAAAAATCATATAATGCTCCGTTCCATATCTTTCAAGTACGAGCTACTATTGAACGATATCAAATAGGTTATTCAGTATGTATAAAGATATTAAATGTGTTTGGGGCTTCGAGTTGAACAGACCAATTTTAAATGGATCTCTAATATTGTGGACTTAACCAAAACCCTATTAGACTTTTGGCTAAATAGGTTATTATCGAGTTATAATTAATAAAACAAAATATTTATATTTTGAATATATCATTTTGAACTAAAATACATATAACATTCAAAATTAACATATGCAATTAAATAACTTATAATAATAAAATTATACATAATTTATAATTTCATTACAATAGTATAAGTCAAAATATATATTTGAATGTTTAATGTTCTCAATATTCATTATTTCTACATTGCAAAACTCGATCATGAATGTCCAACTTGAAATTACACTGAAGTTGTCATGTGTTGCAAGAATTGAAGATTTGGAACAAGAGCTGCAGTTTCTAGGAAATCTTGTGATTGAAGAAGAAGATTTAAGCACTTACCGGTTGAAGAGGGTCGTGGAACAACCGACCATTAGAATGTTCAAAGAATCTGATATGGATTGGATTAATAAACTAACGACTGAAGGGTTCAAGGGACGTGTGGTGGTGTGCCAAAACGATCAAGACTTGATCAATACCTTGAATGCAGCTGGATTTGCTTTCGAAATTGTGGCGCCTCTGAAATAAGTCATCAGTGTCAGTCTAGTTAATATGTAATACATGAATTTGTTTCTATTTTTCGTTTTGTAATCAGTCAATTTAGTCAATAGGTATATGAATTTTTTTCTATTTTTCATTTCGTAATCAGTCATCGAGTCAATTTATATATATAAAAGATGACCATTTATGCCGCATGTCAAACTCGCAATTTTTGTCATAATAATAATTTTGTAAAATAAAATCTTTAATAAATGAAATTTTAAATATCATTAATGACTTTAAATTATAATGTTTATAAGAAACATTATAAAATAGTATAAGAATTTTAGTTCGATGATGTAATAGCATATTGTCATAGACTTGTTACTTAACAAGCTCATGTGAATGTTGGTTGGTTATAAATGAATCATACACTACCTATTTATACTAAACCACCTCCCTAATGGATGGTGAAGATATCCTTGATCTAATGATGGAGAGAAGTTTTCTAGAATTTTCTCCCAAGTTTGAAGTTTGCAGCTTACAGGATCTTCTAAACTAGTTATAGAAGATTATATATACTTCCTACACACTTTAAGATTTTCTAAAAAACTCTATGTATGAGTTTTATAACTTTTTAGAGAATCTTATTTACAAGTGGACGAAAAACTTGGGCTACTAAATGTGGGCTTAGATATGGGTGAACTTCTAAGCACAATCAAATTATGCAAGGTTTGGCCCAAATATATCCAAGTGCGTGACAATATGATGTATTTCAAATAATATATATATATATATATATATATATATATATATATATATATATATATATATATATATATATATGACCATTTATGCCATGTGTCAAACTCACAATTTTTTCTCATAATAATAATTTTTTAAAATAAAATCTTTATTAAATAAAATAGCTTTTAATATGACTAATTAATGACTTTAAATTAATGTTTGTAAAAAGCATTACTAAATAATATAAGAATATAGTTAGATTTGTTAAAATAACATATGTTATACTTCAAATATAGCGATTATTTTTATATCTAAAAAGAATTTAATATAAAAAAATTAAAAAACTAAAAGAAAAAATAAAATGAAGGTGAGTTGATTAAAAAAAATTGTTCAAATTTATTAATGAATGAAATTGAATATCTTTATATATATATATATATATTTTTTTTTTTTTTCAATTTGCAATATAAACATTTTTCTTTTTTCGATTGCACTCCAAAGTTCACAACTTTTAACAGATTGCAACCCTGGCTAATTTTCATACAATGTGTCTGTCAAAATCCAAAATTTTGTTTGAGCTTCGCTCAAACTGAGCTTGAATCAAATGGAAATAAAAAAATTGATTTGAGGATTTTGTTTGGACTGATCAAATGTGAAGTGTTTTGTCGTAGATTTCCTATATTTTGATTATAGAAATTAGGACATTAATTGGAATAGTAATTGAAAAATCGCCCGAGGTTGCAACCTGAAAAAATCATGAATTTTATGGTGTAACCGAAAAATGAAAAATGATAGGTTTGAAAATTGAAAAAATTGTAGACTTGAGATTGTTTTCTGATATTACAATTCTTGATCATAATTCTAAGCAATCAGGTGAAATGATACATTGATCAGTTCTCTCATTTCTTAACTAGTGTTTCTTGGGGTTTTTATGATTTTAAACGATCTTCAATTTTGCAGACACCACTTATGAAAATTAGGTTCGTCAAGAAAGAGGGTTCACATCTTTATCTCAAGGAGAAGAAGAGATTCAAATGTATTGTGTTTGATTGAAATTATTATAATTTCTTAGGCAGTGGCGATATGGAGAAATTTCATAATTCAGAATATTTTGTATGACAATTAAATAAAGACAATGTTGAGGAAACTAAGTTAAGATTGGTTCACAATACTTTGAAACAATAAATTTGCAGATGTAGATGTTGATTTTGGTTATTTATTTTCTAGTTTCCAATAATCTGTGTTTGTTTGATAACTCTTCTTAGATTGACTTTTATACGTATATATAAGTCGATTTGTTATAATGTTGTATGTTTGGGGATCTTTTTAATGGTAAATTGTATCGGCTATTATATATTTGGTCAAATTATTAGGGTTAATTTGTCCCGTATGTATGACTTTTTCCATTTTTTGACAATCAAATATATATTTTTCAATTTTGGTTCTATAAGTTTCAAGTTTTTCCAATTTTGGTTCTATATATATGTTTCAATTTTTTTCAATTTCAGTCAAATTTTTCAATTTTGGTCATTTATGTTTCATTTTTTTCCAATTTCAATCCAATTTTGGTTGGCTGACCGGCGAGAAATCTCATATGACATCGGTGATTTTGAGAATTTAGACCAAAATTTGACCGAAATTGGAAAAAATTGAAACATACAGGAACAAAATTTGAAAATTGGACCGAAATTGAAAAAAAGTTGAAACATATTGGACCAAAATTGAAAAACGTATATTTGATTGTCAAAAAATGAAAAGGGTCTTTCATACATGACCAAAATTGAAATTAACCCAAATTATTACTAAACCGACTCCGAGGTTTTTGAAAATTACAATCTGATATATATGTTCAATGATCAAAATTGCAACATATATATGACCCCTCGTCACTTACAAATGATAAATGATCAAAATTGCAACATATATATGACCCCTCGTCACTTACAAATGATAGAATAGTTTGATATCAATAAGAAATGTGTGGGCTTGAGTTAAATTAGTAAATGATAATGTTGATAAAACTTGGGAAACGTTAGGATATCGGAGACCTTGAGTATGATATGTGACTACTCCAAAAGTCCATTTAAAGGAAGAGTAAAAATTGTGATTTCAGAATTTTCTATTTTGCACTCCTTATGAATGGGTATTAAATAATATTTTCACCAAATACCTACCAAAACTTAAACAATTCTTTCCAAGGCCCATACTTGAAAAAAAATCCTTTTTTCCATAATAAATTTTCATTGGGAAAATGCCACCAAAAAAAAATGGTAGAAGTGCAGTTTTGAAGACCATACTCTTGCAATGGCTAGTTTTTTTTTTTTACTTCTTCTTTTACATGAAAGAGAAGATGACTAATGGTGAATGGCGACAATGATGAGCCATTTGGTTAAATAATTTATATGGGACTTTAATTTCGACATAAAATATGAATCTTGTAACAAGCGAATCGATGTAGTCTACCAAGAATGTGATTAATAATAGTTAGATGTAAATTTAAAATTGAATTATAAAAAGATTAAGATTGTGTCCGGATAAATGGATTTAAGGAAGTATTTGAAATCCATGATAATAAATTCATCGAGAATACATATGAATTTAGAATCCATCAATTTCATCTTAAACTGATTTTTGAACAATATGAATGGATTTAAAATTACTCTATCCAAACACAACTTACATGCAACTTCTCATTTGAAATTACTTTATACATATAAAAGTTTGTTGAAATTTTTTTTATGACCTATTTTTAAACCTACGTCTGACTAATTTAAAGATAACAATCTCTATCGGTAAATTATTCATTTATCACCAACGAGGTTCTACCCCAATAATATATTCTCGAACATATCATTCAATGTTTAATGTTTTTATGTTTTCAAGATTGAAAATGTTAAATTGAAAAGAGGTATATTAATAAATGAGCTAATTAAAATAATACATGTAGATCATCATCGATCATCATGTATTAAGTAACTAATAAAACAAAATTGAAGATTATGCTCAGGACATAGATAGATATATAGAAATATACTTCAACTAAATCAACTAATATTTCTTCGTAAAGGATACTCTTAATTTCTCTAAAATCAAATTTCCCTTTCAAGTGAATTTATTTAAATATGATCATAATTTTAAACGTACATTAATAATTCTCATGGCAGAAACATCCGAGGCAGAAGAAACAAATCCACAGACAAGTTGGGATATGAATCTACTGAGCAACATTTTAATTTCCAGAAATCCTACCCACCCCCACCCCACCCCACCCCTCGTTTTCTTCCTGCAATTACACTGCCAAGCTTTTGCTTGTTTTCCACGTCTTGCAGTAAAGGGAAGATTGACGTAGATTCTGAAATCCCACTGTTTTCTTTGTATTCTTCTTCTTTAAAAGGCCCAATCCTTTACACACTAAACTTCTACCAACAGTACTTGCACAACCAGTACTCGATCTTCATTCGTGTCTACATACCTGATGTGGGACCCGCGTAATACACGAGATTTTCGGACCTATCGAGGTGCAATTGTTGATGCTTGAAATCACATTAACATAAGTAGGGAATTGTTGTTATTTGTCTATGTTCAAAACATGTCGACAATACCAAATTAACTATGTCAGCGTGAGATGTTCATGAAATTTATTTAGAGGTATTTAATTTGGTTCCAATGAGTGTTCCGATTGAAATTTGTTGTAGATTCTAGAACATGTATTGAAGGGTAAAATCCTTGTGAATTCTGCATAATTTGTATGATGTAAGGGTTGGAGTACTCTTGTACCGCATGGATTAATGAACTTTTCCTTTTACTGATAAAAAAAGAAAAATTTGTTGTCGAATGTTGCATAAATTGAAAAAAATTAATATATAACACAGGTTGGAAAATAATATTAACTCTTTATTTTATATGTTGAAAATTGAAAAGAAACAGTTATTTAATTGGGTTAAATGCAAAACACAATCTAAATTATTGGTTTTTTTCATTTTCCAACATAAACTTTTTCTTTTTTATCAGATTGCTACCTAAACTATTAAAATTTATCAAATTGTAAATTCCGATCCATTTTCGGACGAAAACATAAACATGTGGCTCGCACACTGAAAAATCTTGTAATGTTGTAATTTAAGGTGACCATCATCTGAAGTCCTTGTACAGGTCAAGTGTTTTCGCTTTTGCCTAAAAATGAGTCAAAAGTTGCAATTTGATAAATTTTAGAAATCAGGTTGCAACCTTATAAAAAAAGGGTTGAGGTTTGAAAATGAAAAAAAACAAATATTTTTTTATTGTTTTTCGCATTTAACCCTATTTAATTAAGAAGAAGAATTTGCGAAGGGGACAATGATTAGAGATGGAAGCTGATTGTAATAAATAAGAAAGGGCAAGATGGGATATTATAGATGTGCAGTAAAATGAGCAGCTTTTTAGCCTTCTTTTTCCAACACATGAACAGTAAAAGGACATTAAAGATTATATTGCTGTTGCACTGGAAGTTGTTCCAACTATTTTGCAGACATATCACTCACTTCATTCATCTTAAACAGAATTAAATACTATGTATAAAATAAAAAAGAAAATGAATATATATATATATATTTATTTATTTATCCAAAGCTAGCTGATCATGCAATGATTCACATTAATTTGTTATGTTGATGATCTCGAGAAATTATTAAGACTATGAATTGGAGGGTGATAATTGATAGACAAGATGGAATTGCAGAGAGATTTAAACAGTTTGTGACAAAATTTTGGGTAAGATCAAACAGAAATGCTGCCAAAGATAATATTTTTTTCACTTAGCAAACTAGCAACATTTAATTGTGGAAATGATTGGCATTGGTTCTCTCTCCCCGGTATGAGAAGATTATTACATGTGGAATTAAAAATAATAAAATTTGCAAATATTGGTTGCACCTTTCCCAAAGAATATATTACCACTTCTGTCCCAAAATGAATATCTATTTGGCAAAAAAAAAATAAAATTATCACAATATATAAGTCATTATAGAATTTGAAGAGATATATATATATATATACCTATAATCTACCAAAATTCAAAAATACTCTCATTTACTCGTACCAAATTAAATGTATTTAAGAGGAAAGAGAAAAAGACTCACAATAATTATATTTAAATAGGGGTAGATCAGATTTTTTATCACCTTCATTAATCTGTGTGAAAAAACAACGTCTATTTTTTGGAGCATAAGGAATATTTTTTAAAAATGATTGGCAATTATAAATTACTGACATTACTAAGCAGCTCTAACTTGTTTGTTTTGGTTATGTATTGGGTAGGAACCCTAACCCTATCTAATGTTTTGGCTGAAATGAATTATGGCCAATTTTAGTTCTGGATATCTATGTCCTAAACCTAATTTTTGAAATTAATGTGTAATTATAGTCCTATCCATAAAATATTACAATTCAACAATTCATTTGGTTGCAAATTTAATATTTCTTAAGTCTCTGGAATTCGCTATATCTGATGATTTTTGCCAATCAAATACTAAAACGTGGTGATTTAATTAATTTTAAACTAAGTTGGCTACTAATTAATTGAAGATACATGATTAATCTGGAAATTTTAATTTAATCATGATCAAAATCAAAACAGTCTTATAATTACTAGACTAAAATTGCAATTCACCTAACTATAGCTCATATTTAAATTTCCTGGGTGGGTGTGACTCACTGTCCGAGTATGCAAAATAGGCTAGGGCAGGGATAAGGTGTGTAAACTATTTTATAAGGTATCCAGGTTGTTACTATAATTTTTAATGAGTGATGACTATTTTTTTTTTCCCCCTAATTTAACAATGACAATGATTGATCTTGCAAATATGATATGCTCAGTGAGGATTTGACATGCTTTTATGCATATGAATGGACATCTTATAAATAAATTGGATCTCAAGTATAGTACTCTAATTAATCAGAGATCATATTTTTATGATCAATTATTATTCTAAAATAACCTCAATTTTAATGGTACAACATATACTTAATATGATAAATTCATATTATTTGAAAATGAATGGTGTTTAATAATTTCATAACGGATGTGTAATCATGCCTAGAGAATCTCTTTTGAGAACACATGATGTTTTCAACTATATTCCATCAGATTCCAATTAATTCATTAATATACGTTACATGTATAAATCATATCCCGTTACATGTATAAAATGACATCATAAAATTTTATGAGAGGATCTCATATTCCACTAATTACCTTACAACTTTAACACAGAATCACTTGGATCTTGATTCTTAATCATGATCACAATCCCACATTGAATAAACAAAGGCTATTCACATGAACAATATTTTTCTAAGGATACCTTATGTCAACCAACCACTATAAGTAATCAAAATCTCATTAATATTACACCAACCAAAAGACTAAACTTGGTTATTTAATCCAACACATTTATTAATTCAAACCATCAAATTATGTTCTTCAATAAAGAGCAACCAAACCCTCTAACTAGAACAATGCTCTACTTAGATAAAATTCCAAACCCCATCAAAGCAAAACAAAAAAGATCAAAAAAAAAAAAAAAGTTCAATTGCAGCTTTCTGCCACCACCACCCACAGATCCCTAGAGAGAGAGAGAGATAAACCCTAGATAGGTTATCCCAAAACCCTCCAAAAACCCCTCACTTAATTCAATTACTCCCACCCATCCCCCCTCCATTAGGGTTATAAATATCATTCCAAGCAACATGATACGGAACTTGCACACCAGGTGTTTGATAAAATCTCCCATCCCCGATCCGCTGCACCGGAATGTCGTTGCATGCAAACCTGATCAGATCGGCATTGGCTGCGTCGAGCTCCTTCTGCAGACGATCGACCTGCTTCTGCAGAAAGGATATGGCGCCGACGCAGCCATAGACGGGGTCTCTAACACGAGCCTCCGCCTCATACGCCAACGAGTTAACAGCATCGTCGCGTTGGTGAGGCAGCAGCTCGTTCAGAAGCTTCGCGACGTTGCTTGCGCCAAAGATCTTGTGAACGTTTGCGAACTTCTGAGGCTCTTCTGGGGGGAAATACGGCGAAAAAATGCAGCCCGGCATGCATTTTCGACGCAAGAACTTGCAGGCGGCGCAGGGAGGGTTGTAGGAGCTTGATGATGCCATGGATGGATTGGTCTTGCAAGATCAAGAAAACTGATTAATTAATTGTTGGGATTTTTGTGTACTTTCTTTCACCTGCAGCTATGACTATATCTATGTGTTATAGTTTACCTTATCTGTTTTTTTTCTTGGATTTTTGACTTTATGGTACTGAGGCTTCTGCCTCCATTGATTTCCTTGTTTTCCTGTCTTTTTTACTTTGAATTTATTGTTGGTAATTATGCAACTCCTGTTATTTTATAACTAGTAATTATGGAACTTAATTAATTTGAATTTCTTGTTATATATAATCATATATTTAAACCTTCATTTGTTTCAAAATAAGTGCAGTCGTTCAGGAGTTTTTGTCACCAATGAAGGAAGATAAAAATTGGAAAAATATACCTTAAACTAATTAAGGAATTTAGGATTCAAAGATTGGAAAGAGTATCAAATTAATTCCATAAAAAAATTCATATTAGATCCCTAAATTTTAGCTTAGGAATATGTATAGGTATAATTTGAAACAAAATTTAAACTCCAGAACAATTTATTTTGAAGTACTTTTATCTAGCTTCACAATCTCATCTCTAAAATTGTGTAGCCTCGCCTCTTTAAAAAATGTTCTTTTAATATGTTTTTTTTCTTATATATTCTATATGTATATCAATTAATTTAAAGATTCGCTAACTTACATCTTAAAAATATGCCCGTTGCATCATAAAATTTAGTCTCTCTACTTTATATATTATAATATGAAAAAATTTGCTCATTTTGGGATAAAATCCTAGATCCGTCCCTAATTTTAACCAATCTACAATTGAAGAAAGGATTAAAGAAACTATGTAAAAAAGTTGAAATTCTTCAAACAACTAGTACTACTGTTGAAATTAACTCGTGTTTCGAATTATATTAAAAAGTGGGTTTTTTTCTAATGATTTGCAATATTGTGTTTAGAATTAACTAGATTTATAAAGGCCATAATAAATTACTAACTCATATTTTTCAACCAGTGGCAATTAACTAATCTGATTGTGTGTTAATTTAATCTCTCAGCTTGACTCAAAAAAACCCTAGATCAAGAAACTAACACTTAAAACTTACATAGACTGTCCAGCTACTATAATTAACAATGCCCTTTACCTTTTTTTAAATGAAACATATACATAAGGAAAAAAAATGCAACAAGAAATGAAAATCAACAAAATAACTTAATGAATTTACCTGTGTAGTGATCTGAAGAAGCAAATCTTTGAATTTTAATTAATCTTTGCTTCTTCAACAGCTAAAAGGTTTGAGACAAACACAGATAAATCCGATAGTACCCGTTTTTGGATCGTCCAGTGCCTTCAGGATGATCAATAACGGCGAAACCCTAATTGGAACAGATCAAGATTTTGGGCTCTGCTTGAAATTATTTCAGTGTGAAAATGGAAAGAAAGAGCAAAGAGCATATAGTGAGAAGGAGAAGAATGAATAATGCAAAGGACAAAGGTAATAAATGAGGTACACTAACAAAAAGATGACTATGACACTGCATCTAATAATTTTATCATATAATTGTGGAGGGGATGTCACACCATTTTTTTTTTCCATATTAAAACCTATTTCTCTTTGCTTCTTTCTCTCATGCATAATCAATAAAAATCTTCTTGTTACCCTTTTTCTATTTTTTATTTTTGGAAAATTGTTATTCTCATTGCAATAAGTAGAAATATAGTACATAAAGACAACTCATCCTCCTGTGTTGTTGTCCAAAGCCCTTATCATAGAGTACTTGAGCACTGTGAGCTTTAATTTGATGTCATTCACTTGATATTGGAGTTCATGTGCAGATTGATGATAATATCCACTTCTAATTCTCTATTGTAAAATTGTATTTCGTCTCGTGTTAATTTGATCATTGTATTAGTACATATTACTTAATGATGACGTCTTGTCATCTACATGTCCTGAGATGAAATATCATTTTATAACAGAGTATTAATTGTGATTGCAATAAGTAAATGCTGACATATATATCTTCACAACATGTTACATATCTTCATATAGTCCACATGATACACTTTCACATCCTTTGATGAGAAATAAATTAGTAATTATAATGTGTCACAAGGGTTCATGTTAATTTGCAATCTTTCCTGCTTTTGCAGTTTGATTCAAATCCACTACAAAAGACTAATCATACATTTTCTTATATAAATTATTATTTTTATACTATATATACATATATGTATGGTTGATAATTTGTGTTCTACTATAATCTGGTATTATCCCATGTTTTTATCTTTCTCTATGTGGAAATGAATCATACATAAATGAAGTAGTGGAAATCATCTCATGATTAGGTACATGATTTTGTCAATTGTGGGAGAATGTATAGCACTATAATCACATCGACATATATGTTTTGTTTGTAATATATATATATATATATATATATATATATATATATCATATATAGAAGAATGGATTATCATGTTCGTGCAACTCATATATGGTTTCTTTCATCAGTGTAACAGTTATGCAGAATATGATATTTGTATTGGTGAAGTGAAAAACTAGGAATTTAATAGAGAAAATTAAAAAGGGTAATTAGTTCATATATTCACCACATTCTTTTTAATGGGAGGCAGGTCTACACCATTAACATAATGGAACATGATTTATATATATTTACTTTATAAAAAAATAATCTTTTTTCATACTTTAATATATAAAAAGATTAAAATAATATTGTTAATGAATAGATGTTGTATCCCACCACACCTGTTGATATCTAGAGCTTTGAGCCTTAAGTTTCCGGCCAGAGAACATATTTCGGAATTATGTTAATTTTCATCTCAAAATTTATAGATATATATATATATATATTATTAATTGAACAGAAAAAAATTAAATAATATGCTCCATGGAGGGTTATTTTATTAATTTTTTTTTATTTTTTTATTTTTATTTCTACTTGAAAAGAAGATAAAATTTGGATATAGTATATACATTTAAACAAAATTTGGGTAAAACCGTCTTACGGATCTCATTCTGTAAGACGAAACGGTTTGAACAGTTCAACAACTCGATCAACACCCCCCTCAACGTAATCAACACTCAGTCTAGTCAAATATAATATTCTGTGTATATTAGGTAATATTTGTATATCACGTAATATTTTTATGTATATGGGGTAATATTTTTGAAAAATTATAATTTGACAAGTAATATTATATAATATTTTTGTATATATCAGGTAATATTTTTATACGTATCATGTAATATATCTGCTTCAAAGATTCTAAATTTATGATTAATTTGGGAAATTGTAATTTCATAACTAATATTTTTATTCTCATAACATAATATTTTTTGTGCATTGATCATGTAATACTTTTGAAAATTGTAATTTAGTAAATAGCTTTGTAATATATTTATTTTCATAATGTAATACTTATATATATATATATATATATAATGTAATACTATTGAGTCAACGACGTTGATTGGGTCGAATCGACACGTCTCACAAAATGAGATTCATGAGACGGTCTCAAGACCTACTTTTACGTATATTTAAGAGTTATTTGTATTAAAAACTAATCTTAAGTATCATATATCTACTATATAGTTATTGATAATTTCATATCACAATAATTTCATGTATACTATACCGTCAAGTGAGTATGAAATATGATAAACACATATATAGAATTAAAGAGTACACGAATCTAATTTTGTGAAACGAATCAAACACACAACCTACCATCAGAAAAATATAGATTGTTTTGTGAAAATAAGTTTGAATATTGTGAACAATGATGCTCCGTCCCAAGAGATTATATCTGTAAAATTGTTTTCTATAAGTTTTTGTGATGTAGAAAATGGTTATTTTGATTTTTAATTGGAGTATAGCTCCTTTTTCATATACAAGACAATGAATTTATTTTCTCGAGTTGGTCTCTTATGAGACTGTCTCATATGCAACAGGAGTTAAGTATGTCTTTTACAGATATAAGTATGTGTTTTTCAACTATAAGTATATCTTTTTTTGTTATAAGTGCAACCGTCTCACGTGAGTTTTTGCGTATTTTATCCGTTTACAACTTATAGTCCAACTTTTTTTTTTTGAGCTTGCAACCTCCAATCATTTTTCCAACCATTTTTTGTTGCTTTTCGATTTTAAGATTGGGCGACTAAAATTAGAGTTTTTGCTATCTATATATTGAGTCTTATGTGAAACCGTTTCATGCATCATATCACATAAGACGGATCAACCCACAACCCACGCTTTACAATTCACATATTTGTAAAAATGGTTTTGATTTATGGGTAAAAATGATCTGTCTCACGAAATTTATCGTCAATTTACCTTTAAAATTAATTTTCAAAAAAAAAAAAGTCAGAAATTTTTGTAAGTTGAAAACTGGAAAGAAAAAAGAAAGGCTTTAGGTTGCAAAAGTTGAGGATAATTGCAAAATTGTTCGAAGATTGCAAAAACCGCTAACTATAGGTTGCAATCAAAAAAAAATAACATAACTATAAATTTCATTAGCAGAAAATTTATGTTACAAAGTGAAAAGAATTGTAACAGTACAAATTACAAATTGAAATTAGACCTATAAAAAGAATATTAATTTACTGCACTTTGACAAATAAATAATACGATTAATTTAAGAACTAAATTAACTGAAGTTAATTTGTCGTTGCCAATGTACATAGTAGATGATAAAGAAGATCTAGAATGGAAGTAAAAATTATTTTATGTGGATGGTAAGAATAGACCAATCATATTTAGTTATTTTTCCTATATAGGTTGCTTTCCTTAAATAAGGAGACAACGAGAAGACTAAAGCAAAAGCACTAATAATAATGAATTAACCACTAACTGAAAAAAGGGTCACATCGAGATTAGTAATGATTGATTAATTACAAATTTACAACTGATCAATTTTTTATATTTTATATTTTATTTTTCATTTTTGTTTCCATTATGATGTACCGACACTAGTGTCAAGTTCCAAATGGTTCCTCAATTCGTGTACAAATTTATACCATGAAATCTTGATCTCCCATTTAGGTTTTTACTATTGAATAATTAGATTGAAGAATTATAGAGAATAAGACATTGACAAATGGGTGCCCTCTTTTCAAAAGAAATGGTTTATTTAGCTCTTCCAATCATTTCATGGGCAAAACTATTCTTTGTTTTTAGTGATTTTTAAGCATGTAAAAGGAGCATCTCAACTATAGTCTACATTTTGACTATACTATATATCTCTTTTCGATTATATTAATATTTAAACGCAAGTGGTAAAACTGTGGAGCAAAGTGAGGTTGTGCAGTGTGCTTTATCACATGGCATATTGTTTTCATGATAGGATACAAATGTGTTTTAGTTTAAAAAAGAATGGATATATGTTGGGTTTTTAGAATTTATTATGTATTTTATTGTAAAAAATGAGTTATAATACTTTGAATTATAGTGTAATTGGAACATTTATGCTTCTTTGTCCTTCTATTTATTCGTTAATGTTATGTATAGTGATTTTCATGGATAATGGATTCTACCAAGCTTTTAATAAGATACGGGCTTTAAGAAAACTAGGCTTAATTTATTCATTCAATTGGGCCTTAAATGATTGGGATTCTCCATATTATTTGAGCAAGACTTGCCCAACAATTTTATGGGCCGAAAGACCCGGCCCATATGACATCTTTTTTTCTTTTTTTTTCAATCGTACTTATATTTGTATTTTCTAATAAAATTGATATACAACTTTCGAGTCTTATCACATTAGCTACCTACTTTTCCATTACAACAAATGGTATCCAACATTTGTTTTGTTTTAACTTTATTACAAACGTTAAAATATCAAAACCATATTTTCAAAGTTCATATAACCATTTGTTACAAAATGCAAAAAGTAGTGAACTATAACAATGAAAATCGAAGGTTATGATTCACATCACTAAATAACCCAACTAATTCCAGGCATTTTGCCTTTGAAACCTCCATTGTTAACCCTCAATTGCTTCACATTTTCCCACCTCTCGTCACCAGCAAATAAATTAGAAAGCATCACACCATAACTGCTATTTCTTGGCTCATTCTCCAAAAGATGCTTAACTATGACCTCAATCAGCTCATAGTTTTTATAGTAACCACAGCACGACAAAAGCGCGCCCCACAAGCCCGAATCCACCGGCTCTGGCAACGACTTGATGAGCTCATACGCCTCCTCCAACTTCCCATCCATCCCAAGAAGCTTCACCATGTGAACGTGATGCTCGGTTTTAGCTTCAATCCCAAATTCCTCTTTCATCATTCTCAAATATTCCCTGCCTCTGTTAACAAGACCCGAGTGACAAGATGCAGAAAGGAGCCCTGCAAATGTAGCTTCATCGGGTTTTAGTCCCTCTTCAAGAATCCTGTCGAACATTTGATATGCATCAAGGGCTCGTCCGAACAAAGCAAGGCTCGTGATCATAGTATTGTACGAAACAATGTTTCTTTTAGGCATGTTCTTGAAAACTCTGAGGCCCATTTCCAAGAATCCACATTTTGAATACATGTCAATGAGAGCAGAGGAAACTGCAACCTCTGCATCAGATCCATGCCTCACAGCATAGCCGTGGATTTCACAGCCCGGCCCGACAATGGCCAGCTGGGACGAGGCTGATAATATAACAGCAAGAAGAACGGGGTCCGCTTTCTTGCCACTCATGAGCAATTCCCTGAAGAACATCAAAGCCTGTGCATGGTCTCCACCTCGAGAAAAGCCAGTTATTAGTGTGGACCAAGAGACTAAATCGGGTTGGATCAAACTATTGAACGCTTTACAAGCCGATTCCATGTTCTTGCACCTTGAATACATAGTAACAAGAACACTGCCTACATGATCACTCAAATCCAAGCCAGATTTTACACTCAATGCATGGATCATTTCTCCTATATCGATTAAACTAGGATCGGTTAGACCAATGATCAAACCAACCACCGTATACCCATCTCCCCGGATTCCCATTTTCTGCATGGCATTAAACAATTTCATCCCCTTCTTCCAATCTCCGCAGCTTCCATGACCTGAAATCATAGCATTCCACAGCACCAAATCCGGCTCATCAATGCAAGAAAACACACGGTTTGCTTCATCGACTAGGCCGAGCTTCGAGTAACAGCTTACAAGAGCACCATTGGAGATAAAATCCAAGCCCAACCCAAAAGCAACCACCTTCCCATGCACAGCTCTCAGGGCTTCCACGTCAAGCCTATCTGCACAAGCTCGCGCAACGCATGCGAATGTGTAGTTATCGGGCAGTGTTTCAGAGCATAACATGCGTTTAAACAGGAGAAACGCAGCAGGGAATTCGTGGGCCTGAGCATAAGCTCGGATGATCGAGTTCCAGAGATAGACACTTCGTTGGGGAGTTCTATCAAACAGGTTGCGGGCAGAGACTAGGTCGTTGTTAATGGCATAGAATCTCAAGATTCTGGTAACGTAAAAAGGGTCGAAAGAGAGGCGATTCTTGATTACAATGGCGTGCAGAGTTCGCGTTCTTGAGAGGGTTTGATTCGGTTTTGAGAGCTGGGAAAGAAGTGGTTTCAAATGTGTAGTCATTTGCCCCTCTCCATTGAATAGTTTTTCCCCACTGATTGTGGTCTAAAGAAAATGAGAAAAGAGCCCAATACGCAATTCAAGCCCACTATCATATTATACGTTCATATGTGATATGTGACCTCTCAATGCATTTATTAAAATTTTATATTCAAATACTCTTATTTACACATTTTGTGTTATTAAATTCTTCAATAAGATACAGAAATGGCAAAAACTTATATATTTCCAATGTAAGTACCATCAAAAGTATTATTAGTTTGGTATTAGTTATAGAGTTGCACTTCTGTTCACTTGATGTATACATACATGCACGTCTAGTCCGGGCTTGGGTCGACCCGGATCCATGAACTTTTCCTTTTTCTTTTTCTTGGTCATAACATTTATGTTATGTTAGACATATTTTTATGTTATATTAGTCATACATTTATATTATATTAGTTATAATTTGATTTAACCTGTTAGCAAGGGATTTTTATGTATTTGATAAGCTGATATAATTGTTTATTGGATTTAGAATAATTGACTTATTTGTGTCATTGGACTAAAATAGTTAATTTAAATGTGTGTCCATTTATAGTTATGAATACTAATGAAATATAATATTTATTTATCCCAATACTTGAATTTATATCGACATAGCATATTTTTAGGTAGTAAATTTATTTTTTAAAGTTTCAATTACCATGTAATGTTATGACTCTAGTTTTTTTTTTTGGGTACTAAATTTAATTTATTGGGATTTTTAAGTACTTAATGGGTGCACAAATTTGGTCGAATTCATCATTTTTATTTTTCTCATGTTTTTTAATACAGACTTTTCAATTTTTTTGTTTAATTTTCTCATGTTTTTTAATACAGACTTTTCAATTTTTTTGTTTAATGTATAAATTTGTGAATTATTTTTTGTATTTCAAATTTCTAATATTATCAAATGAAATTATTTAGATTGGAATAAATTTAAAGTTGAAATATTTAGCTTTATATTAATATATTTGAGTTACAATAATAAATCATTACATTATATATATATATATATATATATATATATATATATAATTATAAGTTTTGAACAATTATATATATTACATATTGTACAACATACGGGTACAGTGTGTGTATGTCTCTCTCTATATATATATTCACACTCAAGTTCAATGAAATTTAAGAAAAAAAAAAATATCATTCCTGCAGAAAATCATTCATAATCATTGCCAAACATAACCACAGGATCTCGACAGAAATTGTTTCACAAAATGCAGAATTAGTGTAATATCTTTAGACTTTTCCGTTTTCCATAAGAACACAGCTCGATATAACGACTGTCAATACAAAATTGTGGCATTGGCTCAACGTATTAAGCATCAGAATTCGAAGCACAACATATTGCGTTCATTTCTTCATCTTCGTGTGATTTTGGACAACAGATACACAACAAAAAATAGTAATAGTGCAAAAAGAACAACATGCATGACATGGCTCGATCCTTCCCTGATTATACTCTTGTTCAGTCTCCTCATGTTGTTTTTCACCCCCGCCTGAGCTTTAGTCAATGTCATTTGCTGAACAAAACAAACGAAACAACAACGGTCATTTATTTGCTGTTTTTTCTTTTCTTCGGCTCAATTAGACATCTAACTACATTAGCTGAATCACATAAGCACTGATTTTTACTCTCACAAACCAAATTGGTGCTTCAACAATTCGAGAAATTGTCCCAAACAAGAACCAGAGCAATAGTTAACTATAAATTCAATCACCTCATCTTACTTTTCATCTACTCTTGTTTCAAGAAAAAAACGATTAGGGCATTGTCTATCAATCCAAAGGAAATTACTCAAGGTGCAATATCTTTTCTATACAACAATTGAGCAATTTAGTTGAAGGTATATTCACATTCTGATCTTATAGTTATGGCATACCAGCTGATTGAGGAAATCATTTTGGAACTTTGCTTCTGTGTCAATTTCTTGAGCTACCTGCAATGTTTTTTAAGCAAATAATAAGATTAAACTCAAAGAAAGATAGAAAAAGCATGAAAATGATACATCATGGAGATGATTTGCAACTACATGTTAGAAATAAACATTGCTAGATATAAAACTACTTTTTTTACTTAATAGTCAATATGAAGCTCATTGCACCCTTTAAACAATATTGGACTTAACTTGATAATTGTGTGTGAGAACTTTGCCCATTGGCAATCACACTGGGACACTGTTAAAGAACTTAACAATCCTTAAAATCAACACTTCTATAAGAAAAAACCATACAACGCGAAAAGTTAATTCATTAGGTAGGCAGCATCAAATAATGGCAGCATGCTCAAAATAATATTAAGAGGGAATAGGGGCAAAATTTTGACTCATTATTAACTTGAGAGTAAAACTAGCTAATGATTTAAGGCCTATATTTCAAGTCAATTCCTTTCTCTCTGATGTATATATTATTACACACACAAACAAGTCTACACCTTAAATGAGAATTCCAGAGTGATATCACATACACACACCATATATAGAGGGAAGGGAAGGGAAGGGAAGGGAAAAATACAAACAACACAGGAAAATAGAAAAGCTTATTGAGGTGACAATATTCTAGGGCCCTCAAAATAAACTGAAAAAATGAGTCATAGAATTCACCGTCGCATTTACACACAATACTACATTCAGCAAACAGATACAAACCGGAGCAGAAATAAAGATAACATATAGAAACAATGATTAAATGTTTAGTATGTTGCAAATTCCAGCTCTTGGCTTTGGTTTATACTTTATCCTTTAATGTGTAAACATTCTGCAAATTGAGACTCCTATATTTAAGCACATGATTATATAGTCTATAACATAGATCAACAAATCAATCCAGCAACTAGGTCTAGTCCTTACTAAGAGAAACAAACCATCCTCATTCTCATATGCTTGCATAAACACAATTCATAACTCGGCATAGCTAACAGCAACTGGCTTGTAACTTCTAATAACAAATTTAACGAATCAAAGAAGACAAAGTCATCATTTCCTTTAAATTTTAACCACCACAAGCCATACAACTGAGACACCTTAACCTACCCAACAACTTCAATTCTCATTACAAGATCAAACCAAGGACCTATGCAAAGTCGAGGCTAGCTAATCCCCATAGGAAATTAGTTAAAAATGCTAATATCTTCACTAATTGTTCTTCAATTCCACACCAAATTATACAAAAACAGAATCCAAAACTTCTGATGCTAAATCTACTCCAATATTTAAGTAATCAATCTCGTCAAATCACCCAATCGCAGAAACTCAAAGTCCACATCTCAAGTGAAATAAATTAGTAGTTAAACGGAAAATAATTACATCACGTAATCGTCGAACTTGCTTGCGAAGGCCGGTGACCTCATCGTCGAAATCCGGATCGATTCGCACCTGAAATTCATCGGAATTGCCAGCATACGCCGACCTTGTGCTTAATCCTTCTCTGTGTTCAATTATCCAACAATCAACCACATCCAGAGTAAAAAAAAAACGTCCATCTCGATTATTTAAAAAAAAAAAGTTAGGAAATAGATGTGCTTTATCTATGAATAAAATTGCGAAATTACCTCGATCGATAAGGGTCAGCCATTGGAGAAGACGATGAAAAACTCGGAGAATTCCTAAATTATTATTTCTTTTCTTGAGACGAAAATTTTCCAAATTATGGAATGCTTAAATGGTAAGGAAATTCAGGTGCAATTTAAATTTATTAAATTGTTAAATAGGGTTCTAAATGACACGTTAGCCTTTTCTTTTCTTTTTGACCAATAGTCAACTTTTCTAGCAGCAATATTTATTAATTGTAATAAAAGAGAGAAAATACAATAATCCATTAATTAATATCAATTTAGGCATGTTAAATGCAGAATATAAATTTGTGACAAAATTTTTTTTAGTGTTTTCTTATTATTAAAAACAATGCTGGTGTAAATTAAATTCAAATAAAAAAGAAAATTATTTGTTATAGTAGATTAGAAGACTGAAAAGTGATCATTTTTAAATATAAAAAATTAAAAAGTGAAAGATAAAGATAAAAAATATAATCTGACAAACTTAGAAGACATAACAATTTTTTTCCCAATTTTTTATTATAAAATTAGTTTTGACTTTAGAATATAATTCTTTATTTTCAGACAAAAGTTCTTTTGAAATATATATATATATATATATATATATATATATATATATATATATATTGTGGAACGAGAAAAGTATTGTTTTTGGAGTTATAATTGAAGGATTATTTAAAGGGTCCGGGGACTAAAATACCACAATAAATATTTATAGTCTCCAATTTTACCACATAAAATAAAATTGGGCACCTTTATACCATAAAATATAAAATATGGATACCTTTTGCCATCAAATATAATAGTGTGCCCTAAAATACCACCAAATTTCATTGACTTTGACTTGGACAATGATTGACCCACAACAACCTCCAATCAAATCACTGTCAAAGGGAATCTTTGTCACATACTAATTTGGGTGGAAACGTGTATGAATTCACGTTTAACCTTATAGTTTTTTTAATAATTATAAGGTTAAACGTGGGTTATGTCCAAAACCCACGTTTAACCCTATTTTTTTTATAATTATAAGGTTAAACGTGGGTTATGCACATAACCCACATTTAACCCTTTTTTTAAAAATATAATTATAAGGTTAAATGTGGGTGTTGCCCATAACCCACGTTTAACCCTATTTTTTTCGAAATATATAGGATTAAACGTGGGTTATGCCCATAACCCACGTTTAATCCTATTTTTTCGAATTATATAGGGTTAAACGAGCTCATAACTCACGTTTACCCTATATAATTTGAAAAAATAGGGTTAAACGTGGGTTATGGGCAACACCCACGTTTAATCCTATATACTTCGAAAAAAATAGGGTTAAACGTGGGTTATGTGCATAACCCACGTTTAACCTTATAATTATTTTAAAAAATAGGGTCAAACGTGGGTTATGTGCATAACCCACGTTTAACCTTATAATTATAAAAAAATAGGGTGAAATGTGGGTTATGTGCATAACCCACGTTTAACCTTATAATTATTTAAAAAAATAGGGTTAAACGTGGGTTTTGGACAGAACCCACGTTTAACCCTAATTTTTCGAATTATTATGCCCATAACACACGTTTAACCCTATTTTCTTGTTATAGGGCATAACCCTATTTTTTAATAATTGTTGTAAATATTTTTTTGTGGTTTCCCCTTTTTATATTTATTACATTTTTCTCATTTTTTTCTTATTAATTACCATCAATATTTTCTAATTTATATTTTATTTCGTTTAAATTTTTTCGATTTGTTCCCGTTTTTTATTACTTATCATTAATATTTGTTCTATCTTTTACAAATATTTTAGAATAATTATCATGAATATATTTATTACATTTTTTACCTTTTTGATCAATTACCGATAATATTGTGTAATTTTTTTTATTATGGTTTCATTTTTCATTTTTTATTCACTATAATTTGTTCAATGTTGTTTGTCTACATCTAATGCACCATAACTACCTCCCAAGGCTCCAATCAACGTGAGTTTTGAATGGTCAAAGGGTATCTTTCTCCAATTTGGCTCCTTGTGAATTTTGAACCCCACACACACCCCACACACACAAAATATATATTTATTACATTTTTTTCCTTTTTGATTAATTACCATTAATATTTTGTAATTTTTATTTTATTTAGCCCCCATATATTTGTCCTTTATTTTCGTGGGTTTTTTTTAAAGGACTTATCAATTATTTTTGTGCACATTTAATGCACCACAACAACCTCCACTCTAAACACACCCTTAACTTGAATAGAGGAAGGGAATCTTCGACAGTTTTCACCCCACTATCCTTGTCAAAATCCCAGTTTCACTTCGAAGTAGAAAAAAAAATTTTTACAGTATTTTCTTTGCCAAATTGAATTGAAATAATTGGATATTTTTGGGAGATTAAGCCTATATAACAAGAAGATGTCGAACATGCAAAATGAGGTTAGTGATTTAATCCCCCTTTGTGATCGAGAATTTGTGCAATTTCTATTACTATCTAAACGTGGGTTTCAAGGATTTGTTTGAAACCCACGTGTAACCCTAAATTTGATATCGTTAATGGTGGTTTGTATTGGCATGTGTTTGAATTCATGTTTGGAATGGTGAAAGGGGTATAATTTCAATCGTGGGGGCTGTTAAACGTTGGTTTCTGATTCTAGTTATAGGGTTACACGTGGGTTATGGGCATAACCCACGTTTAACCCTATTCTGGTGAAAAGTATAGTGTTAAACGTGGGTTATGCCCATAACCCGCGTTTAACCCTATTCTGATGAACAATGGGGTGTTAAACGTGGGTTATGGGCATAACCAACGTTTAACACTATATGAATTGAGAATTATAAGGTTAAACGTAGGTTATGTGGATTAATTTGCCATCTTAGGGTTTAAACCTAGGTTTAAACGTGTTTAATTTGGCATGTTATATGTTTAAACGGGGGTTTTGTGGGACTTTAAAGGGTTACACGTGGGTTTTTTTTGAGAATTTAAGGATTAAACATAGGTTTTTTTGTGAGAATTTAAGGGTTAAACGTGGGTTTTGGGTATAACCCACGTTTAACCCTATAACTCGAAACAGAATAGGGTTAAACGTGGGTTATACCCAAAACCCACGTTTAACCCTTAAATTGTTGGATTTATAGGGTTAAACGTGGGTTTTGGGTATAACCCACGTTTAACCTTATAACTCGAAACAGAATAGGGTTAAACGTGGGTTATTCCCAAAACCCACGTTTAACCCTTAAATTGTTGGATTTATAGGGTTCAACGTTGGTTTTGGGTATAACCCACGTTTAACCCTATAACTCGAAACAGAATAGGGTTAAACGTTTGTTATACCCAAAACCCACGTTTAACCCTTAAATTGTTGGATTTATAGGGTTCAACGTGGGTTTTGGGTATAACCCACGTTTAACCCTATAACTCGAAACAGAATAGGATTAAACGTGTGTTATACCCAAAACCCACGTTTAACCCTATATTGTTGGATTTATAGGGTTAAACGTGGGTTTTGGGTATAACCCACGTTTAACCCTCTAATTTGAAACAGAAAAGGGTTCAACGTGGGTTCCAACCTCCAAGTTTGAGTTTATTTTGATTCAACGATTTGGATTACTAATTTTGACTTTCCAATTAATTATTATATTTATATGACTATTATTTTCGTTGTTTCAGCTTGCTTGGGTTCGTCCGGAGTGTTAGGGCCGACCGGCATACATTAACAGGTATACACGTCTTGGAGTCATACAGGAAATTAAGGAAGTCCTGCAGCGTATTTCTGAGGACTGTGTTGCCGAATTTGGAGTCACCTGCTTCGGGAATTTTTTTCACTGGCAGACCGGGAGTGACAGTTCGATGGCATTTATGCATGCCCTTCTGTCACATGAGGTGCGGGGCCCTACCACACTTGAGGACGAGAAATGGTTTGCTATTAGTAGAGACTATCGTCTTATTAAATTCACGAGGAGGGAGTTCGTCCTAGTGATTGGACTGAGCTTTGGCGACTCGGATTTCGTTCCCCAAGCAATCCACGTTCCACATGAGTCCGGTGTGTTTTGGCGAGTTTGTAGCCGCCGCCAGCCAAAAATTAAAGTGGCGGAGCTTCGGCGTAGATTCGTTGCGAGGGAGTTCGAGGAGAGTGAGGAGGACACCATGAAGATCGCCAAGATCCTATTCCTCTATAGCATTGTACTTGGAGTCGACCCACGGACCACTTCGGTCGCACTTTGGATTTGGGACTTGGTGGACCAGGATCATCGATGGGAGAGCTTTCCATGGGGTAAGATTTCTTATCTTACGTTAATGGAGAAGATGAATCAGTTGCCCACTGTTTTGCCGGCTCCAGTGAGAGGCAGACCCCCGACGTATCACTTCTATGGATTCTCGTTGGCGCTGATGGTTAGTATTAATTGTCCTTTTTTGTTTTTCATTGTTTATATTTAACAACGATTTTGTTATAACATGACTTATGTTTTCATTATTTTAGATATGGGCTTTCGAGGCGATTCCGTCCGTCTGTGGCAAGACCGGATATCTTCTGATTGCTGCACCCGACGTGATGCCCCGGTTTTTGAAGTGGTCGACCATGAGACCTGAGAATGACTTGTCGACTATTCTGGACGCGGAGGTATGTAATATTTGAAGCAAATTATTTCACGAATAAATCGCATGAAGTTTTCACGTACTTGCAATTTCAGCTTACTAAGAAATTGAACGACGTACTTGTCCATTTTAGGGTCTTGTTTGCCTTGAGACTCTCACTCTTTCTACTCGGGAGATGCTATAGCCTTACTGGCAGCACATCGACATGGACCTCTCAGAAGGGGTGCAGTTGCCTCCGTTTGTTACTGGTCGTCCGAGGATGATGGATGTCGTCCCGTCCACCAAAGGGGAAAGTGATGGTGAGAGGGGTGGTCCATCTGAGCGGGCACCCGAACGACCGATACGGGCACGAAGGTCGACCAGGCCGACTACGGCCAGTTCTCGTTGGACATTTATACCAGCCTTGCCGGTACCAGATGATGCTCCATTTTCTGATCCTGATAGACAGAGCCCTCATGATATGCACCACAGTCCGATTGGGAACGAGTACGGCCAACCGACGTGTCATGACGATATGCCGGGATATCAGCAGCAACAGTACGAACAGCGTTTATCGCCAGTGTATCCGTCACACACTTCACCGTTCACTGAGCGTCCGGGACCGTCGAGCATGAGACAGAGGGATCAGTATGATTTCGATGGGGCTTTCCAGGAGATAAAGGACATGTTTAGATCGGGTATGGATGAGATCACTGGGAGTTTGAGAGGTATGATTGAGCGTAGGATGCAAGAATCGGAGAATTCTATGCGGGATGAGATACAACGATTGGAGCTAGAGATTCTAGGCATCGTTAGATCGGAGTTGGTGGAGTACTACCGCCAGGGTCCGTCATATCACGAGTCCTACTACCCGACTCAGGAGCAGTCCTGGGAAGAGCGCCCGGCATACCAGGGGGGAGAGTGGCCAGCACAACAGGGGGGACAGTGGACGTTTACTCCTATCGATATATCGAGCACAGTTGTCGACATGGGGCATCATTCACCAGTACTATTCGGGGATTTAGAGACGACTTCAGCTGCTGGTGATGCACGATCCATGCGCACTCCGATCACCGAGGCCGGGCGGGACACACAGTCACCAGGTTCTAGTGGCTCATATGATCATCCCGATCCGAGCGCGGGCGTCCGACCACCCTGACAGATTCAGCCGAGTAGATATGTTCGGAGCCCGTATGTCAGGGGTGAGAGTCATGCACGGTTGCTGGCGGTGGAAGCTGAGTTTGATGCTTACGTAGCCATGGGAGATCGAGCACCAGAGTGCGTTTCGACAAAATCTTTCTATTATTAGTCAGATGTATTTTTCTTTGCAATTCTTTGCAACTTGCCTTAAATCATGCTTTTCATTTTTCGTCTTTCAGGCTCAATGTTGGAGTGGGATTTTCGATGGGTGCAAACTTTTCCGATCAATGTTGAATGTGCACGAGGACTTCCAGTATGATGTAAGAATTATCCTTGTGTAATAGTTACATTTACATGTATTTGTTCAATTTGATGAGTTATTGATTAAAAGATATGCTTGTTATTGCATTTGAAGCCCCTAGATGCGTATATGGGGATTCTTCAGACGAGCCCCAAGTTTTTAAACGTCGGGCGAGCTGACGGTGACGTTCGAAGGGTCCAGCTACTGGACACACACTTCTTTGTAATGATCCTTTTACCAATTTTCCCATTATTTAAAGATTTTCTGTATTGACGGTGCTCTAACAAGTCATTGTATTGATAATTACAGGAAATGTGCAAGCAGATTCACGATAGCGCGCACGTGGGTGAAACCGACCACCTGAAGTACAAGGAGGGCGTCTTGAAGTTCTACGATCATGAGCAGCTCGATATCTTGAGACCGTACTTCGATGGTGAACACCCGAAGTGGCGACATATCAAGCCGTGGTGGGCTGGCATTGACACTGTAAGTATTACTATAATTCATTACATTTGATGATTTACCATTATTCGAACTCCTTTTATGCATCTTAAATGAACAGTACTCCTATATTTAATCTCTTTCTTATTTTGGTGACAGTTACTGACCATCATCAACGTCGATAAACATTAGATTGTCATTGCAATCGAGCTTATCGAAGGGCGTTGCGTCGTGATGGATAGCCTGATGTACAGGAAAGATAAGAGTCGGGAACCGAGGCACCTTAGACAGACGATACCGCTGCGATATGTGGTGCCAGCTTTGCTGCAGTATCTCGGTTTTTATGAAAAGCGCAGTGCGGCGGGCTTATCACCAGTTCCATCTCCAGTTGAGTACCCATTATTTTTCCTTGAAGGATCGAAGGTGTACCAGCAGAAGGACGACCACTCCTGAGGTGTATTTTTTTTTATGAGCTCGAGAGTTACATTAGTCAGAGGTGGCCTGTACTCTATCTCAGTCGGGACGTGCCGTTGATTAGACGATATATGACATTTAAAGTATTTAAGTTTTCGACTGAAGCGGACACGATAGCGGATGATGTTTTATGTTGATGTACTACTGTTTCAAAATGCAAACTGCTGTTGAAAATGATTATATTGACATGTTTAGTTATTTAATTATCGTACCCCTGTTTAACTTTGATTACATAAATGCCTATGGAACAACATTGAAAACTTGGCATTTAAAGTATTCTAGGTGTCGATATTAGGATTGTCCTTGTACAGAGGACATTTTCGTTTGGTGTGCTCCAACGAACGACACAATGAGCATTTCTTGGCACGTCTGGTCTTTACCTGTGGTGGATTTTCCTCACCGATCTCCAGGCCATCTCGATCCACCTGACTGACATATATTTGTTCTGTACATGTAGCACTGCTGTGCACGGTACCACCGCAACGACCACATATACCCGTGCTCCTTCTTCGACCAGGGAACTCACCTGTTGACGGAATGCATCTACCTCTTGGTCTGCCGGCTTGCTTATGTTTGTCCGGAGCTCGACAAATACGTTTACGAACATCATCGCTGACGATCCAATCTTGGGCATCTGGAACCGGGTTAACTTCACCGACCCATATTCCTCTCAGAGCCCTAGTCGTGTAGTAATTTGCCATGTATGCCGTCACTGATTGGTTTGAAAAGTTGTATGCAAATGTTAGAGGGAGTAGGTCAAATTATGTATTTTAGAAATTAGGAAGGACCAAAGACAATATCATATTAACCTTATGGCGGCACATGCATGGGAGCAGGGTATAAAGTCCATCTGGAAAATGGAACAGGAGCACTGGCATAAATTCAGGTCCACAATAAACATCTTAGCACGATCCGTCACCTTGAATTTGACACGTCCGAGCATATCAACATGCATTTGTCATCCCTGTTTTGAGGCTTCGAGTAAACGATCATGTGCAGCATTCGTAAGATTGTTCTGTCGAGCTTCTGTGGCCGTTCTTCGCTCGTAAAACCACTTCTCCATTATCCGTCGTGCTCCCTCAAGAAACGAACACACTGGGAGCGCCCTCACCCATAGAAGACAAGCGTTCCATGTCTCCGCAGCGTTTGACGTCATGAAGTTAAATCTTCGAACGGGACAGTGGACGCGCGACCATCTCTTCTTTTTAGCTCTGTCCAACGTCTCCAATGCACGATGATTCTCTAACCCATGCAGATTGGACATGCACCTGAAAGAACAAGATCTCGTCAAAGTATTTTTCTGTATTTTAAAACAGGCCATCATATGTGCTAACAACGAAGAAGTGGACAGGTTTAAACTGAATGTCGCTATAACATACCTCGCGAACTCTTCACGATCATAACTGTATGCAACCCTCTTGAAAAGATTTACCAAGTATGATCCATGCCTCGCTAGATTTTGTTGTAGATGATAACAACATAGTCCGTGAGTTGCTTCGGGAAATTCCTATTCGATCGCATTACTAATGCTTTGGTGTTGATCAGACACAATCAGCAATCGATCTGGACACCCATATGCGTCATGGACATTCTTCAGGAACCAAGTCCACAATTCATCATTCTCAATATTTCTGATGCCAATTGCGAGGGGAAATATTTGATCGTTTCCATCCTGAGTAACCGCGACGAACCCAATACCTTTATACAGTCCTTTTAAGTGACATCCGTCCACCACGATAACCGGCCGTGAGTAGCTCTGAAAACCAACAATGGAGGTGGCTAATGCAAAAAATGCAAATTTAAATTTTCCATCCGCATCTGTATCCAAGACTGTATAGGTACCAGGATTAGTGTCTTTTAACACCTGTAAGTAAGAGGGAAGTTTCCAAAATGATTTCTTCGGATAACTGTATGCGATTTTCATGGCATGACGTTTTGCCCTCAGTGCGGTCTTATAACTCAAATTCAAACCATGTCGTTGATTCATCTCTTCAATCATCCCCCTCGGCCCTATATTGGATTTCTCCTTTCGAAGTCTATCCGAAAAATACTCACCTATCAAAATAGAGGACATTCGACGTAGAGAACCTCTGTTCAGCTCACGGGAACAAGAGTGTTCCAAAACACTCTTTGAGATTTTCCAAATACCATATTTTTCAGTTGCATTCAGTATGAACGAACATTCTTTGTGCCTACACTTCAGAAACCATCTGCTTTTATCCGAGTGATCCACTTTATATTCAACTTGTTCTTCAAGATGGTAAAGCCCGACAGCAATCTTCAATTCGGCCTTACTGCAAAAGGTGGATCCCTTTTGCAAATTGTGTGGTGCTGGATGATTTGTATCAACTTGAGGGGAATTTGGTGGCTCGATTTCCCACATACTTGGGATGTCCCATTTTGGGCGTAATATGTAAGCACAAAATTCCTCATATTCCTGTCGTTGCTCTTCATCCAACTCGTTTTGCTCAGCTTCATTTAATCCGAAGTCCACTTCTTCATTATCCGAATCTACATACAGATATAGATGTGTTTACTAAAACGTCAACCTTAAAAAATATTCAATATGTGTATTAAATAATGAATAATACTAAATTACCACTTCGGTCATCGTGTTCTTCTTTTCGTCTTCTTTCACTTGTCTCTGCTGCATGTTCTCTAAGTGGCTGCTGCTCATCTCGTCCGTAGCCCGTCAGAGGCATGTTTAGGTCGAGTTTGCCTAATCCACCACATTCATAACTCCCAACCTCTAGTGGCCGAGGTTCCCACTGGAGACCCGAAGAAGTCCCGAAATAAGTATTTTCATTTTCATTCGGGATTGCCCATCTGGCATGAAATTCCGCATCGTTTTGAAGCCCAGCGGGCATAGAAGGAAAAAAAGATCTTTGTTGGGTATTCTCGTATGTTGTTGTAAACCCTAAACCACTTCCACCACATTGCTGATATTGATCGTTCGTCGTGTTACGTTGTTCTGGAAATTCAGGATAGTAAAATCCATGAACAGGAGGTGTATTTTGAGTTTCCGGAGGCACGACCATATCGGATAATCCAACATTCATCCGCTTGAGAGTGACAAATAAGACAAGAACATCATCGATCAATGACAATATTCGATCTAACAATCGTCCGTTCTTAATTGCTATCCTCCTCACTCTTCCTTCAGATTCAACTAGAGAGTGAATACCGTATCCTCACTGCATCATGTTCGCACCAACTTTAGTATGAATGGACTCTAACAAATCATTATATGTCATTTCACGAAGTTCAATGACCTCTTCAAAACCGTTAGTATATTCCAAACCTTCCCAGTAGCCCCCGTACCAACATACAACTCGAAAAACCATATTTTGTTTGGTACTGTTAAAAGAAAAAACATTGTAATTTGTTAGTGTTATATAACCAACAATAAATAACATGGTTGAACTTATACTTTCAAACAAATAAAACTACTTAATTATTCCCACTAATTTTAGAAAATATAATTTCATTAATAAATCGAATTCAATGTGGATTAGGGTTAAACACCCGATTCAATGTCAAATTCAAAGACAAATCACTGAAGTGGGTTTTAACCATAAAATTCGAAGAAAAATAGGGTTAAACGTGGGTTATGTGGATAACCCACGTTTAACCCTATTCTGTTTCAAAATATAGAGTTAAACGTAGGTTGTGTGGATAACCCACGTTTAACCATATTCTGTTTCGAAATATAGGGTTAAACGTGGGTTATGTGGATAACCCACGTTTAACCCTATTCTGTTTCGAAATATAGGGTTAAACGTGGGTTATGTGGATAACCCACGTTTAACCCTAAAATTTTTCGAATTATATGGTTAAACGTGGGTTATGAACATAATCCACGTTTAAGGAGTAAACACAAGTTTAACTCTAAAATTCGAAGACTGATTACGTTTGACATTGATTAATCTATATTTAACCCTACACTTCGAATAAAAATAGGGATAAACGTGGATTAACGATTAAATTCAAGAAAAATAGGGTTAAATGTGAGTTTAACCCTTAAACCCACATTTAACCCTACAGTAGCAAACAGAATAACACATGTTTAAACATACATTAACAATTCAATTCTACAAAAATGGGGTTAAACGTGGGTTTAAGGGTTAAACCCACATTCAACCCTAAAACTCACGTTTAACCCTATAAGACCAAACAAAATAACCCACGTTTAAACATACATTTCTTATTTCGATGATAATTTTTCAAAACTTCAAAACCCACATTTAAAATTCAAACGTTTAAGATAGAATTTGTGCTTCAAAATGTTGAGTGATATTTTTTAACTAAAAGTAACAACCTTATATAGACGTAAAAAGTGAATATACAGGAAAATTTCATATGAATGCACAGTAAAAAGTGAATTCAATAATGAGAACAAAAAAACAAAAACTTTGGTGTAATAGTAAATCATAATTGCATAAAACATGATTGCATGGATCTATATATACCACGTGCATGTGCATGCAACACAAAATAAATAAATATTACTTGTCACTTCGAATTACTATTCATCATTGACTTTGACAAAAAAAGTGGTATTTTGGAGCTTACTATTATAATTTGTGGTATAAGGAGACCCATTGTTATTTTTCATGGCAAATGGTGGAATGAAAAATATTTTTCATGCTAGAATGGGATATTTCCTCATTATTTAAATCCAAATCTTATTTTAAATCCAGATATGCAATGTCCCAAACCTGTCATTCTGACCCTGCTAAACTTAAGGGTTGATTATATAATAAATCATAAATTTAAATTAATTTTAGAGACTTTACTAGTAACAGTGCCACGTAATCTGCCACGTAGCCTAACAGCGTGGAATCTCAGATTCTAATGAAAACGTTAATCAACTAATATTAGCCAAAATAAATATCAACTTGGATAAACTATCATTGAAGCATATCATCGAACACTTGACATGCATTTATACACTCGAACGATAAGGCTTCCACAGATCAACATAGAACTTCAACGGCCTTTTAAGCGCCTTCTTCCACTCAACGGAATCCGGCAACCCACCGGTCAGAGCAACAACGCTGTCGTCCTTCCGATTATCAAGACTCAGCACTAAAATCTCCGCCGGAAAAACCTTATGCATCGCCTTCAAAGTCTCCTCCATTATCACACTCCCATCCTTCCTAATATCCTCCGGCTCCACGCAGCTCCCACCCACGTTCACCATCATCCTCCCCCCCTTCCTCAGACTCTTCTTCAGCCTCTCCCACGTCGCCGCCTCCTGCAGCTCCGGAATCACGCACCCTTTGCTGAACAGATCGATCAGAATTCCGGCGAAGCCGTCCTTGACGCTTGCATTCAGCGCGTTGCCCGTGTGGATGAACAGCCTGTCTTCGTACTTCTTCTCGAGCTTCTCGAGGCCGAAGTATTCTCTCGCGACTGAGATGACGGAGGGGTCGAGCTCCCAGCCGTGGACGACGGCGTCGGGGTACAGTTCGAGGAGGATTCTGGCGGCGGTTCCGGCTCCGAATCCGAGGATTCCGACGGGTCCGGGCGGGAGGATTGGGGGGAGTGTGGCGAAGACGTCGAAGTAGGTGTTGGTGAGGGATTTGAAGATGTAGGAGATGCTGTGGATGTTGCCGGGGGCGTCGAGGAGGAGGAGGCGGGACCCGGCCAGGGGGTGGTCCGCCGCTCTGGAGACTTGGAGGACACGAATGTAGTTGTGCCGCGACTTGAATTTCACCAGGGTTTTCACGTGTTCGATTGGGATTCCGCCGTCGTCGGCGGTGGCGGAATCGGTGGCTGGGGAGTGGGATTTGAGTGGAGGTGGGTTGTCGGCGCGGCGGAGCTGAATGCGGCGGGCGGCGGCGGCGGCGGCGGAGAATGGTGGAGGTGGGAGTTTTGGGTGGCGGAGGAGTGAGAATTGGGGGAGAATTCGTGCTGCTGCTAACTTCATGGTTCAATTTTGTGCAATGAATTGCACCTAGTGAATTGTATATCTAATTTGATTTTAGTTTTTTTTTTTCCAAAAAAAAAAAAATATATATTTATATTTTTTTCAATAAATAATGGATAATATATCGAAAGAAAAAGAAAATACTTTGTACTAGGTATGGCAATGGGCCGCAGAGCAGGGCGGGTAGTATAGTACTCAGGCCCGCCCACGTCTCGCCCCGTCCCGTGGTGGATCAAGAATAGTTGCATCACGCCCCACTTTATTTATATAATTTTTTTTAAATGTCAAAATTATGAAAAAATTAATGTATTCCAAAAATTTCATACATTAATACACATATTTTGAAATGCAAAAATAAATTAATTATAATCACTTCAATTTTATCTTATGAGATTTATTATAAAATAATTTTAATTTATTAATATAATCACATTTTTTATCATAACAAACACATCTCAAATAAGATAAAATTAAATGAATATAATTAACTTACATTTATATTTCTAACTATATGTATTTTAAATATATGCATAATATATATATATATATATATATATTAAAATATATATTTATAGCATATTATATATAATACAATGGGGCACGGGGTGGGCTAAACCCACCCTGCCCCATTTTTAGAACGGGACAGGTATGACTTGCTCCAAATGTCTCGGACCAGGTCAGGTATCCATGAGTCAAACCAAAAATATAAAGAGTAGAAAATTATATTAAATAATGTATACATGTGTAAATATGTTAATCAATTATAACAAAGTTTTAACTATATGATTAAATAATTTGATAATTATGGAATATCCATTTTTACTATAAAATTTATAATTAAATAAATTGATAATTAGAAATATTATGATATATTCATTTTTAGTATAAACTGCTGGAGATGAAATATTGTTCTGCACTACTTTAGTGCAAATTAACACTGAAATAGTGCGAACTGTTGTGGATGCTCTTATATTGCTATATAAGTAAGCCTTTTATATAAGTATGAGTTTTATAACTATAAGTATACATTTTACAGTTATAAGTATGCGTTTTATTCTTTAATAGTTATTTTGCTATATAAGTAAGTTTTTTAAATAAGTATGTCTTTTACCACTATAAATATGTGTTTTACAGCTATAAGTATGTGTTTTATACTTAAAAGTATGCGTTTTATAGATATAAATATGTGTTTTACGACTATAAATATGTGTTTTATAGTTATAAGTATGTATTTTATAGCTATAAGTATGTGTTTTATTTTTAATAGTTATGTTGCTATATAAGTAAGTTTTCAAATAAGCATGAGTTTTTACCACTATAAATATATGTTTTTATAGTTATAAGTATGTGTTTTATTCTAAATAGTTATGTTGCAATATAAGTAAGTGTTTTATATAAGTATTTATTTTACAACTATAAATATGTGTTCTATTCTTAGAGCAACACTCTCAAGTAAATTATTATTATTAATATCTTATAAGCTCTATCATCTTATCCATCCAAATAGTTCAAACAACTAATTTTTAAACTAAAATTAAATATTTTATAAAATGTAATGACTTATAAACTCTCTCAAGTAAATTTAGCCAAACGCACTTATGTTTGGTTGTTTAACTTGCTTCTGTTTAGCTTAGTGGGTTTAGCTCAACAGTTGGTTGTTGAGTGAAATTGGTCGCAATGGTCAGACCTTTCATGAGGCATATGAGTCGATGAACTCAAACCCAAAGAAAATGCAAAATTTAAGGAGTTTAAAAAAAAAAAAAAAAAAAAAAAAAAATATATATATATATATATATATATATATATATGCACTTGGGAGCTCCGTCTGAGTTAAACTTAGAGATGAAAGTCTTCTTTCGTTTCTCGACGGTAAAGTAAGACCAAGCTCATGAGCAATTAAATGTGTCTATTAAGTGAAGGTAAGTGAAGGTACAGAAAAGCTCGGTCTCTCCCCCGGATAAACTATATAGTCATGGTTTTATTTTGCTATTTGATTTTTAAATTTGTTTTTGTTGGGAATGACATGACATTTGACATGACATATTTGTTAGACACGTGGACTCTGATCACCAAAAAATATAAATGTGGTATAAATTGTAACAATAAAAAAAGGTCATGATCTTTTTTTTTAAAATTATTAAAAAAATGGGGATAAATTTGCAATTTATTAAAAAATAGTGATTTTTTTTTCAATTACGCCCATATATATATATATATATATTTAATCTAAAAAGAGAGTCATATTTCAAAAGTTAAAATTAGTTTTCAATAATGCCGTTGGATTAAACTTGTAATTAATTATAATATAATTTTGATGAATAACTTGATGAATATAAATTAGAGTTGATGATTTGAAAATGTAGAACATTTATCGGTTAACAAAACTAGCCTTTATTTATTTATTTATTTACAAATGGGGTAATAGTAATCATTCAGATTGGCTCCGTTAATTTGTAAGAAACTCAAAATCCGATTCGACATCAAGATTATTCATATATATTCTCTTTATAAGAGCTTAAAGTCTTGGTGAGTTCTCAAAATTCAATTGAATTCAAGATAATTAAGCTAGAAATTGATATTTTCATTTACAGATAAAAAAAAAAAAGAGTGTTGTTATATGCTGGATTCAACTTATATGCTTTTTTTTTTGTTATGCAGTTTGTGAATCCAGATTCAAGAATAGTTGTGATAGTTTTCGGATCATTAAGAACTGAAAGAAACAGACAATAAGGAAATATATAATAGTGCAAACACATGTGATCATGTCATGAGTTATATATGTACTCTCAGTCTCTATTTTACTAATACAAACACTTTTTCGTTGCAATTTTTCCGTGGTTGTTATGCAGCCAACTGTTTTCTATGATACTTCCATCGTCTAAATAAATTGTTGTTTAGACTATTTCACGATACACATTTTGAAAATTCCAATGTATTTAATTTAAGAAGACTAATTAGAGAGTGTGAGAGTTTGTTTAAATATTTTTAGACAAACACTCTCCAAACATGCATGCAATTTTGAAAAATTGAGAGTAATTATTTTTTCATCAATTTCTAAAATAATAATATATTTTATATAAAAAATATTATTTGTCCAAAACTATACTTATTTTGGAAGATCAGAAAGAGTAATATATATATATAGTTAGCATCAGTGCTTCAATAAAGAAGTCAGAAAACTTCTTTCTCATTTAAAACTATTAATGCATACATCTCAATGAAAACTATATAAACAGCAAACCAATGCTCTTTTTATTACAGAGATGATAAAAAATTAGATTATTAATTTTCTCAAACTATTGAGCATCAACATTCGTTATATCCTCGAAGCTGTTGATCTCTATATATAGGGAACTGTATAACCTGCAACACATAAAATTTAAAAAAAATTAATGTAAATTAACCTAATCAATATATATATACATATGAACTAATGTATTAATTCTTATTGCCACATTTGGTTCCATGAGGTAGAGGTTTGCCACAGGATTGTGCAACAAAAACAGCTTTCTCCATACTAATAATTTATTCGACTTGCGAGGTTACATGTTGGCATACACATGGTAGGTCGACGTTTTGGACAACATCGCAACAATCGTGAGACAAGTTTTCTTTTGGGCCTTTTTTTTTGGACATATTTGGCTCAGTGTTGAATAAGACCTTGCAAATTACCTTGGCATTGTCCTGATACAATGGTGGTTGTGAAGATGATGATGTTAGCAGAAATCAGAATTAGGTATAAAGCAAACTCTATTTTGGAGATCGCTATTTATAGTGTTTCTTATTTAATTGATTTTTTTAAAACTTGAGTTGATGATGGATGAGGGTTGATAAGCAATTGGAAGGTTGTATTTAAAGAGGAATGGGTTCACAATTTTGCATGAAGAAAGGGATTAGGTTGTGAATATCATGTGACATATCTCAATTTACATTGTAAGTGCTATTATGTATTCTTCCTTAAAAAATGCTGATTTTGTGATTATAGTTTTACAAGTCCATTCCTTGCGCTTGTAATCGATGTTTCGCATGTGGAATCATGATTTTCATGTATTATTGATCTAGTTAATTTAAACTTCGTGGGAGAGTATATTTTAAATTTGTGAAATTGTTACATTATTTATGGATACATTAAATTATATTACCTTTATTTTATAATAAGTGTTGTTCTATAATTTAAATTCTGATTTAAATTAAATGTCATTTTAGATTTATCTAAAATTTAATTCTTAAATTTGATATTTCAAAATTTTTTCATTCTATATTTAACAAACTAGGTTTTGACATTTAACATATTACTTCATCAAATTTGAATTGGGTGAAAAGATGACATTTAATACAGGCTCAAAGCCCAATGTGGAAACCAATTGCTTTATTGCAGGCTTGCAGCCCTTAATTTAGGCCCATGGGTTCATTATAGTTGTGCGGCTTGTGCCATTTAAGAGGCAATTGAACATATGGTATTATATTATTATTTATATTTATTATAATGCTCATGTAATACATGGATTTAAAAAAAAATTAATTAAATTAGATAAATTTAAATATTATTAATATTCAAAAATTATGATTGTGGTATACCTATCATCAATTTTAATATCAATCATAATACAATTTGATTAATATATTATTTGATTATATATTGTTGCATTCGTAAGAGAATATAAATATTTTCTATTTATTATATATGTTGTTATTTCTATCATATTACTCAACTCTCCCACCAATATTCTAGGTTTTTTTCTAATGTTTTTTTTTTTTTGTAAATATTAAATATTAAAGATTACAATGATTCTTAAATTTTCATTTCCATTATATTATAAATAACCCAAATCAAAATTTCTCAATAGTTTCTACTACCTCCGTCCCGGCTCAACTTGCCTACGTTGACCGTGCACGGAGATTAAGAAAATACAGTTGACTCAAGTGGATATGCACTTTTAGATGACATTTTTGTAATAATATGCACATCAAATCAAGTGGATATGCACTTTTTGATGGCATTTTTGTAATAATGTTGAAATATAGGGATATTAAGGTAAATTTTTTTTTGTCATTTATGGGCTGACAAGTTGAGTTGGGACAAACAAAAATGGCAAGTGGGCAAGTTGAGGTGGGACGGAGGGAGTATGATTTAATGCAAAAACTATTTCAGTTTTATTAATTAATAAGTTTTCACTAATCTTTTAAATAAACACACTTTTATTTGACTCCTTTTTCCTCTAATTTTTTTATTAAAATTATATAAAAAAATCAAGCGATATGCATGATTAATTTTCCATAAAATTGGTAATTCTTTTTAATTAATAATAAATATGTTTAAAATATGTTTTTAATACATTCCTTTTCTATCTATGCCAATACATCCTATTTAATAATTAGATTGATACGATTTTAAAATGGTAACAAATTTATTGAGATGAGATTAGAAAGATTGTGTTTGCAACAAAATTATTTGATATAATGTAATTAATTTTAATATAATTATTAATATTATATTTTGAGCTTTTGAGAGATGACACGTGACATTAGTTGTTGTTTTTTTATATATACAAAGATTGCATCTTTTTCGAAACATAGAAATATTTTTCCACTAAAAGAAGAGTGGATCTAAAATATGGATTTTGGATTAAAAATTTGGTAAAAACTCACATGAAATCGTTTCATAAATCACCTTTCATGAGATATGTCTATTTGATCCATGTGTGATTGGCGCATAGGACTAGACCTTACATTAGTCCAATGTTTCAATCAAAAAATATGAAAATTTTTGGAGGCCTATACATTTGTATATTATATTATATATTCGGTAAACAATGTTTCAATAGTTGTATTTGGCCTAGTGAGATGTGTCGTACCAAATCAAGTGAAGCACTCCAAATTTGAGGTCGTTGAATGGCATTTCCTTTAGGTGTGAGTACAGTCTAGAGCAATTCGAGGATAAAAGAATCTTTGAAATTGCTCCAAAGTTTGGAGATTTTCGGAAAATATATATAAAGAATCTCCGAAATTACTTCGTCAATTCGATTTGGTTCCTTCGGAGATTTGGATATAACGGAGCAGATCAGTTCATCTTTTGGAGATTCAAATTTTTACAATTTAAAGTAAATATTCATTGAAATGAAACCAAATATTAGTCCAACGATTCGATCAACTCAAGTTCGAAAAAAATATGAAATTTGAGACCTATACATTTGTATATATTATTATATATATGGTAAACAGTGTTTTAATAATTGTATTTGGCTTGGTGAGATGTGCCTTCTCGAATCAAGTGAAGGCCCCAAATTTGAGCTCGTTCAATGACATTTCCTATAAGGGTCATGAGTATAGTCTCAGGCAATTTGGGGATAAGAGAATTTTCAGAGAATATCTAAAAAAATCTTTGAAATTGCTTCATCAATTCGATTCAATTCCTTCGGAAATTTGGGTATAACAGAGCAGAGCAGTTCAGATTTCGGAGATTCATTTTTTTTACAATTTAAAACAAATATTCATTGAAACAAAATGAAAAAAAATTATGTTGTACGACGTTATTTAATTTATACTTTTAAATAAGTCATAAACTAATAAAATAGATTTGACAAATTACAAAAGTAGCCTCTTCTTGAAAACAATAGATTACATTCAAATTTTTCTTTAAAGTTTAAATAAGTCATAAACTAATAAAATAGATTTGACAAATTACAAAAGTAGCCTCTTCTTGAAAACAATAGATTACATTCAAATTTATTCTTCGAAATATTCTCTATTTACACCTGAAAAGTAGTCATCAGAAAATTCGTCTTTTAAAATATCTTACATATACTTTGTATAAGCTATAAACTAATTTTTTGATTAATATCTATTGTAGTTAATAGATTTTAAGTGCTTCCAAAATTATTCATTATAAATATATTATTTTATTATTTTATTTTAATTTCTTCTATGAAGTACATCTTAAAATTATAATAATATTAAGTAATAATAAAATTTAATCAAATTTGTAACTAATAAAATACAGTAATACAGAAAAATGAATTTAATGATACATACAAATTTGTATATAGTTACTTTCTTGAAATCGGTTATATTCGGTTCTAAATTCAGTTCTTCGATATGATCAATTTCAGTTCGACAGAAAAAATAATCGGAGTGATTCGATTTGAGTAAAATCAAACAATCAAGAGTTCTTTATCGATTCAGATGTGTTTCGGTTCAAATTTCCCCAAAATTTGATTATCTCCGATATTATTCATGTTTGCCCCTAATCCCATTTGTGCCTTTTTAATTCATTTTATCTATCCTTTTATTTTAAAATAATTCATAATTATTTATTTTGTTTTAAAATTTATATTTTATTTATTAATATATAATGCAATTTTATTGATCTATGTATGTTTTTATTTTAAAAACAAATTATGATTTGTTATTTTAAGTTTTTATCTTAATTTATATTTCTAAATCAAGTTGCATTTAAGTAATTATTTTAAATTTACTCTTTTTTAGGATAATATAAATATTTCAAAGATTATTAATACTTCAAATTTTTATATTTTACATTAAGTTTGTATTTTTGTTAGGATAATATAAATATTTTAAATATTACAAATGCTTTAATTTTTTATATTTTACATTCAGTTGTACAATACATATTAGATATGGATCTATTTTGAAAATTCGACCCAAGCCTGTGAGGAAATTATAACTTTCAAATATCGAGTACTCCTAACAAATATAATTAAGGTCTCCATAGATTGTATAGAATACCCTTAAGAGTGATGATCGAACCAAGTTAAACTTCGAATGTTTTTTATACTCTTGCTGTGGTTCTACAATTTGCATTGCAAGTTTGATACACATAAAAAATAGAAAACAACCAATTTTGGAGGAAAAATATGCATATCTAGACAAATTGAAAAGAAAATTAAAGTAAAAAAAATTGAGACAAATCAGATTAGAGGAAAAATCATCACCAAAATATATGATTCTTTTCTTCCCTTCTTTGGCCATAGAGACTTGAATCCTTTCTGTGATCATACCCTATTTTCACAAAAGAAAACAAATAGTTAGTCCAAGTGATGTTTTGAGTCAACTAACTATTGATATTATGCTCACTTATATTACTATCTTTTTATAATTCAAGAACTACTATAATTCAAGACAACATTTTGTGGGGTAACTTAATAATACATATTTATAAAATCCCAGTAAACCAGAATCTGAATCTTTGAAACAAGAACATTTTCTACTCAAAATGTAATGAGTTGAGTTCCACTTCCATTGATTGCAACTTTACTTCAAATTTATTAGTATCTTTCAATATCAAGAATTTACTCAACACATAAAAACAATCATGAAAGATGGTTCTAAATTCAAGAAAATTAGTATTACCTTGCACATGGTTGCATCACTCACGATTCTTGGATCACATGCATCTGAAAATACTGTCCAAATCCCATTAGGCCAAAAAAGAGGAAACAATATAGGGTATACTTTAAGATATTTCAATTGAAAATCATTGAGAAAGAGATGAATTTTACTCTAAAGCATGGACTGCTTTGGTGTAATGGTTTTCCCTTGTGCAAATATCTACCTCTCTCATCGTCCTATCCTGTAATTTTTCATAAATGGTTTTTTATTTTTATAGAATTATTACATATGATTGTATTTCAACAACATTAAAAGAAAAGACAAAAACCCAACTTACAAAGTAGTTGAAGGCGTGGATTATATTGGGATATGGACTTCCAGTCTGAACCATCCTCGTCCCTGTAACGTTGTACTAGTAGTGTTGAATCAGAAATATTCAACGATTCCAATGATGACGCGACCTTATGCAACAGTCCATGTGGCAGCATTGTCAAACTTTGGCACTTAAGGATTTTCAGCTTCAAGAGACAAGGCATGAGCGTCATGTCTGCAGATTCTTCTTCGCTCGTTATGTCCTCCCACTCTTTCCAGTTCTCACAACTAAGAAATGTCAGCTTCTTCAATTTTGGAAACGCAATATCCATGTCTATTCCCAGGAATTCTCGTCCCACAAATTCCAATCCTTTCATATAAGAAATGTCAATCTCCTCGAGGCATGGCAATTTTCCAAGGGGTGGCAATGATGACAAGTGATTGCACTTAAAGAGATTAATCTCTCTTAATTGGTTGAGGGGCGACACAATCCAGCTCAGTGGAAGCTTTGGGCCTTTGTAGTATCTAATATCCAGAGATGTCAAATTTGGATGGGGCTCCAATGCATCTATTACATTCATCCTCACCAACGATGACTCATCACTTTCATCCATCTCATCCTCAAAACTTATCACAAGTTCGTTGATGTCTGTCTTATTTCGCAATTCTGCTTCCCGAGCATCCTCAACCACTTGTTCTAAATTGCAATTAGCTAACCTGATTTTCAAGCTTAGATTTCCACTAAGATGGTTTAACTTGTTCAATAATCCCAACTTGTTCCAACCATTTCCTCCACGAAATTCACCCAATCTGTGCAGTCCAGTTAACTGTCCTACTCCTTCTAGAAGTTTACTCCGTCTCGCACAATACAACTCCTCCAGAGATCCATTGTCACCCAAGTCAAGATGTCTCAATTGTATCAAATTCCCAATTTCCGTTGGCAACTCCTTTAGAGATTTATTGTCTCTCAAGTAAAGATGACTCAATTGTATCAAATTCCCAATTTCCCTTGGCAACTCCTTTAGAGATCCATTCTCACTCAAGTCAAGATGTCTCAATTGTATCAAATTCCCAATTTCCCTTGGCAACTCCTTTAGAGATTTATTGTCTCTCAAGTAAAGATGACTCAATTGTATCAAATTCCCAATTTCCCTTGGCAACTCCTTTAGAGATCCATTCTCACACAAGATAAGATGTCTCAATTGTATCAAATTCCCAATTTCCCTTGGCAACTCCTCCAGAGACTCATTGCCACTCAAGGTAAGATGACTCAATTGTATCAAATTCCCAATTTCCCTTGGCAACTCCTTTAGAGATTTATTCCAACCCAAGTCAAGGTGTCTCAATTGTATCAAATTCCCAATTTCCCTTGGCAACTCCTTTAGAGATACATTCTGACTCAAGTTAAGATGTCTCAATTGTATCAAATTCCCAATTTCCCTTGGCAACTCCTTTAGAGAGAAATTACTATTCAAGTCAAGATGTCTCAATTGTATCAAATTCCCAATTTCCCTTGGCAACTCCTTTAGAGATCCATTGCATCTCAAGACAAGATGACTCAATTGTATCAAATTCCCAATTTCCCTTGGCAACTCCTTTAGAGATTTATTGCCTCTCAAGTTAAGATGTCTCAATTGTATCAAATTCCCAATTTCCGTTGGCAACTCCTTTAGAGATTTATTCCAACTCAAGTCAAGATGTCTCAATTGTATCAAATTCCCAATTTCCCTTGGCAACTCCTTTAGAGACACATTGCCAAACAAGTCAAGATGTCTCAATTCTTTCAAATACCCAATTTCCCTTGGCAACTCCTTTAGAGATACATTCTGACTCAAGTTAAGATGTCTCAATTCTTTCAAATTCCCAATTTCCCTTGGCAACTCCTTTAGAGATTTATTCCTACTCAAGTCAAGATGTCTCAATTGTATCAAATTCCCAATTTCCCTTGGCAACTCCTTTAGAGATTCATTCCTACTCAAGTCAAGATGTCTCAATTGTATCAAATTCCCAATTTCCCTTGGCAACTCCTTTAGAGATCCATTCCAACTCAAGTCAAGATGTCTCAATTGTATCAAATTCCCAATTTTCCTTGGCAACTCCTTTAGAGATCCATTCCAACTCAAGTCAAGATGTCTCAATTGTATCAAATTCCCAATTTCCCTTGGCAACTCCTTTAGAGATATATTCCTACTCAAGTCAAGATGTCTCAATTGTATCAAATTCCCAATTTTCCTTGGAATCTCTTCTTGTTTGCATATGCTTAAGTTCAACCATCTCAAGTGAATCATGTTTTCTATTCCTTGTGGAATACTTTCACAGCCTTCCATGCTTAACACCCTCAAACGTTTGAGACAGCCACAAAGATTTTGAGGAGATTCTCTGTAATTCACAAATAAGCTACAAAATTCATTGACTGTCGAAACTAATAGAGGGTCACAAGCTTGGCAACTTGTCTTATTCATTCCCGTGGCCTCTACTTTACCACTCTTTCTAAGAAATTGAGCAAAATCATGCACTATATCATGCATCTTACACCATTTTATTTTCCCATCCAAATCATTTTTCTTAAGTTCTTGAAATAGAGAACGCATTGCTAAAATGTCAAAGCATTCTTGCCCTTTCAGTTCCATGTTTCCAATATCAGAGACCAAATAACCAAGTGCCATCCAATTTTCTATTAAACTTGAAACATTAATCACAAAATCCTTAGGAAAGACAGCGCAATATGAGAAACAACGCTTAAGTGTTGGAGACAATTCATTGTAGCTTAAAAGTAAATGAGGAAAAAGCTCTGTTTTTGCTTCTTCCAATTGCCATACCTCACTTTCTAGTACATTCTCCCACTCTTCCAAAGTATTCTTAAAACGCAAAACACTTCCTAGAGTTTTTACAGCTAGAGGCAAGCCATCGCACTTTTTAGCTATTTTTTTACCAATCTCCTCAAATTCCATTTCAGGCTGAGCTATTTGACACAATAGCAACCAACTATCTTCATCAGATAGCTTTCCTGGACGATGAATGTCATTGTCCATGGTGCCTGTGATTTTAACAACCTTTTCATCTCTTGTTGTCACCAAAATTTTACTACCCATTCCACCACATTTAAGGGAAGTTATCAACGCATCCCACTTCTTATAGTCATCTGACCAAACATCGTCTAGGACAAGAAAAAATGTTTTTCCTGTAATAGAGTCGCTTACAGATTGTAATAGAGTTTCCAAGTTATTAGTATTCGGAGAATCTCTCTTTGTTACAATCTCGATAATCTTTTTGGCAATGGCAGTCAGATCAAAGGGATCTGAAACACAGACCCATATTCTTAAGTCAAAAAACTTCTCCACTCGACTATCACCATAAACTAGTTGAGCAAGAGTTGTCTTCCCAAGTCCCCCTACACCCACTATAGACACAACATGTATGGATCCTAATTCCTCTTGTTTACCCAAAAGTTTGGTCACAAGAATATCCCTATCAGAGTCTCGACCCTGGACTTCTGCCAAGTTGGTAAAAGAAGTAGTATCTCGCCAAGACATATGTGAAGTCTCAGCAGTGGGCTGAGACCTGACAAAATTATATCTATCTTTCTCCTTCAAAACTTGGTCAAGTTTCTTCTTCACATTTAGTATTTTATTGGCAATATCATGACGAACAACAACTTTCTTGAAAAACAAACATGAAGATGATGGGATGAAGGAGCATACCGACTTTTGCTTTGGAGGAGGTGGATCAGCAACAACAGCATCATCAGATTGATGTTGTTCCATCTCAAGTTTGAGAATCGCGTAATTCCATTCGTCCAAAACATCCTCCATTTCACCAGACGTGAGTTCCAGCCTGGACAACCAGCGGTTGACCCTATCGTCTTTGAAGCGTCGATTCTCAGCATCATCCAACACAAATCTGATTTCTTTCAGCTCATCAGCAAGCTGGTGGACCTCCTTCTCAGCACCTCTCACCAAATTAATATGGAATAGAGCCTTCTCTGCAATCAGACCTACGAGTTCCTCAGCCACTTTGGAAACAATTGCATCAGCCATGTTGAATATTGATCAGATCACCTCTCTTTCTTGTATTGTATGTGTGTGTTTGTGGGATTAAATGCTTCTTCTAATTTCTGATTATGTACAACCATCACAACTGTCTACGACCACATGCGTCTCTATCATGTTAACATTTTCACATGCAATATGATAAATGATAAAATGAATTTGTGAAAATGATATGTTCACACTTAAGGAGACTGAGTTTAAATTTTATTAATACTTGGCCATGTGCAATGAGTCAATGACGGACCCCTCAATTTTTTACAAATAAAGTAGGGATATTTATTTGTATATTTTTAATTAAAAAATAAAAAATATGTACATTAATTACTTTGTCTTCATGTCCAGCTAAGGAATCATCTTTTTTGTTTTCCCTTTTCATTATGAATTCAATTTAAGTGAATTTTTTTTTTATTATGAATCTTTTTATGGTGTATTTGAAGGATATCTATTAAAATCGAGTTATTTATCTCTCTTTTTATATATGTATATTTTTGTCTATGAGTGATTAGTAGAACAAACAATTACTTTAAACAAATTTAGTTAAATTGTTTAAAATAAATTAGTACACTAGCATTTAGGTTCCTCTCATAATTTAATTAAATTTAGTTAATTTTTGAAATTTAATAAAAGGATTATGATGTATATAATATTAATGTATTTCTATATTTATTGTAAATATATCATTTTATTTGAAATTTAAGTTCAATATATGTATTAATATTACTTATAATATTATGTAAAGTACTAGATATATTTTTCAATTTTTTTTATCAAGTTTTTATATTTTTTGCGTAAAAAACCGATATTTCCACCGAAATCGATATATCCATCGATATTTTCGTAAAATCAAGGTACTGATATTTCTACCGATACCGATATTTTTGTCCTTGGATATACCATATTTATGCTTACTTTATCAATTCTTTTTTTTTTTTTTTTTTTTTTTTAGAAATATGAGTAAATTTTGAATCCATTCTAATTTAAAGGCATCTTGATTTAAGTGGATTTGAAATTAATTCATTTCAAATTTTGTATTTTAAATCCCTCAATCAAAACATAACCAACTTAATGCTCAATTCAAGCTACTTAAGGAAAATATGGAAAAATACCTCATCCGTTTCATATTAATTGTCCTTCTGGAGTTTCTATCATAGATTAATGAACATAAAACTTTGACAAATATATTTTTAGACAATATTTCTCTCATTCATTCCAAAATTAAATTGATTCTTTCTTTATCTATTCCTTAATTATTTCATTATAACTTTTCCAACTTAAATAGGCAAGTTTAAAATTAAGAATTCTTTTAAAGATTGAGATTGAGGGTAAAATTGAAAAAATAGTGGCAAAATAGCCAAAATATTAATTAATATGAAATAAAATTTTGACTCCAAAATGACAATAAATATGAAACGGAGGGAGTATATAATTTTAGCCTTTAAAGGTTTTACTCTTGTAGATGTAGAGGTATATGAAAAAAATTAGTTTGTTAATTTATGTACATTAGCAAATTTCAAGTGCATGCACTGGATATTTTTATTCTTTTCTCTTTAATTTTTCTTTTTAAATCATCTGTCTTTTCGGTTTATGTTTTTTTTACATAATTTTAATTTCGTTATTCAAAGTTGGTTATTTCCAATATTCATAAGTTAATTATAAGGTTATTATAGATTTTCAATTAAAATCTTACGTAAAATGACCCTTTTTTTTTTAATAAAGTTTTTCTTTGAAAAAATATTTTTCCTTAAGATGGAATAATTAGTAAGTAGATGAGGTTATGGTTGAACATGTATATATTATATTTATGCATTCAGTTGTTTGCTCTGTGTTTTTCACTTTTTCTTTGTCACAAGGTAATATGCAGATATTGTGGTTCAATTCAGTTTGTACTCTTTTCATGCTAAATAAATATTAATCTGATGATTTTATGTGCAACTGCATTAATATAAATCAGTAGATTATTGTAGTTGTTTGTTCTATGTGTTGATATTATGAAATGTGGCCTTGTTGATAAAAGAGCATTGATGTTACAGTAGTATCTGTTTTTTTTTTAATATGGAATCGAGACTGCTCTGCAGTCAGACCTACGAGTTCCTCAGCCACTTTGGAAACAATTGCATCAGCCATGTTGAATATTGATCAGATCACCTCTCTTTCTTGTATTGTATGTATTGTAATGTGTGTTTGTGGGATTAAATGCTGCTGCTAATTTCTGATTATATACAACCATCACATCTGTCTATGACCTCATGCGTCTCTATCAGTTAACATTATCACATGCAATATAATAAATGTTAACATGAATTTGTGAAATGATATGTTCACATCTAAGGAGACTGACTTTACACTTTATTAATAAGACCATGTTTATCGGCCTTGGGCACCGCCCAGGTCATAACAAAATGACAAAAAAAAAGAAAAAAAAGAAAAGAAAAAAGGGGCTAAATTCCATGACCAAGGGCGTGAGATGACCATGGTCATGAGGAAATTTTTAATCAATTGTGATGACACGTGTCATCGTATGATTCGTCGAGTGTATTTTATTTAGATAATTTCAGATTTTGATTTATTCACTTAAAAAAAAAAATTATACACCAAAATTCATAAAATAAAATTCTCTATAAATAGATACCAATATTCTCGATTTATTTATTTTCTTAGTTATTTCAATTCTTGTAATTTTAATTTTTTTATTGGATGTTGTAATTTATTTTAACTTGTATTCCCAAATTTTTTTATTATAATTACGATTTTTTTAATATTAAATAATTGTATATATTTCTTAAATATTTAAAATATAATAAAAATTAATTATAGATATAATTGTTAAATTATAAAAGAAATAAACTATGAAAAAGATGAGATTTGGTTATAAAGTAGAATGTGTATGTGGAGGAGAGAGAAATGAATTGTTTATTAGTTGGTTATGGGTGACCATGGTCATGGATAAACATAGTCTAATACTATGGCCAATTGTCTATGAGTACACATGCGTCTCTATCATGATAACATTATCACATGCAATATAATAAATGTTAACATGAATTTGTGAAATCATATGTTCACATCTAAGGAGACTGACTTTACACTTTATTAATACTATGGCCATGTGCAATGACAGACCCCCTCAAATTTTTACAAAAATGTAGGGATATTTATTTGTATATTTTTAATTAAAAAAAAATATTTACGAATTGAATCTTGATCAGGTCACCTCTCTTTCTTGTATTGTATGTGATATGGTTGAACTAAGCGAATCGGGTTTTCTTATCTAGATCGGATCAAGTTTATGAGTCATCGGTGCGAACAGTTTAAAGAAAGTGAATATAAGTTCCTTTAGAATGAGCGAACTATGCTGTAACACAATTTGAGGTGAACTATTTTCTACTTGATAAGTGTTCGCAGTTAATATGTCACTGAAGTGCGAACTTATTAGGCTTTGAACCAAGATGACAAACTCATTTCGGATAAGTTAAGCGAACTGATTTGAATTCAAATAACCGCCCATTTCGTGGACCACTAACTCATTTCCCACATTTTTCGGATATCTTCAACTGCCACATTTCACAGGGAGTATATAAACTTATTACATTTATTTCTTTCATTTTTTTTTACACACAATTATACTAGAAAACATATACACTCACTCTCATAAGAAAAAGGGCTTAGCCGTTTTACTGACTTGAGCATCGGAGTCCCATCGCCGGGAACCCCTCTCGGTGTTTGTTTTGCAGGTGTTTAGGTTCGAAGTTTTGAGTCTTTGCGTGAGGAAGAAGAACGTTGGATCGGAGCAAGATCAATTGGTGCCGTCTGTGGGAAATGATTGAGTTTTTAAGACATTGAGATAGCAAATATGGTGAATACCAGAGGATCAAAGAGAAAAGTGGAGATGGATGGACCATCAGGAGGACAAGAAGGTGAAGAAGATAGCCGAAGTTTTATCCCGATAAATCCTCCCGGTACTGTCATCTTGACACCGGAGGAACTTTCGAATTTGATAGAGGCTGCTGTTCAGAAGGCTTTGGGCAAACAAAGGGTTGAATCGCAACAAGATAACACTGGTGTTCATGTGAGAAGAGAGCAAAGAGATGATAAGTCTCAAACTGATGAACGAGAAAGCCAGTTTGATCATCCTCGTGGCAAAAAAAGGAGCATGAAGAGTTGTCGGAAAAAGTGGACGACCTGAAGAGAGAGTTATGAGAAGTTCAGAGGAACATTCGTCGGGTTCCAAGGAGTTCAAGAGGAAATCCCTTTTCTGAAGAGGTTATGGAGGATGAACTACCGGCTTCTTTTCGGCCGGTGAATTTTGAGTATGATGGCACTACCGATCCATGGGACCATGTGAGCCGATTTGAAAATACCGCCATTCTGCATCGGTATTCAGATGGTATCAAGTGTAGGGTGTTCGCTACTACCCTCACTAAGGCTGCTCAAACATGGTTCAGCCAGTTAAGCGATGGAACAATTCATGATTTCGAACAATTATCAGATTTGTTCTTGCATCAGTTTGCTAGTGCTAGAAGATAGCGACGATCTATCCAGACCTTGTTTGGGGTTAAACAGAAGGTGGAGGAGACATTGAGGGAATACGTTAAAATTTTTACAGCAGCAACTCTTGAAGCTCCTGAGGCTTCAGATGATTTGGTGGTTAATGTTTTTATTCAAGACTTGAGAGAGGGCGACCTTCATACCTCTCTGGTTAAGAAGACACCCAGGAATTTTGATAATCTACTACAGAGAGCTACCAAGTATATCAATTTGGAAGAGGCAGTTCAGATTAAGAAAGGAGAAGACTCTAGTCGATCGAACAGATCACATGAGCAAGAGTTGGCAAGAAAGAAAGAGATAGAGAAGTCTCGACCGAAGTTCGTACCACCACCGTTGCGAGATACTAGGGTGGGAAGAAGATATAACCAATACACTTCGTTGACTGTTCTTCCCGGACATGTGTTAATGGAGATCTGGAATTTACCTCAGTTGAAATGGCCTGCGACCTGGAGCCCAAATCCCAAAAAACCATCTACCTTTGGAAATGGTAAACTCTGTCGTTTCCATAATGAATATGGGCATGATACTGATGAATGCCTGCATTTGAGAGACGAACTGGAGAGACTGATTAGGCTAGCTCAGTATGTTCGTCAAAACCGATAAGATAATAGAGGACAACGAAATATTCGGGAGGAGCCAGGAAGAGAAAGAAGACAAGAGCGGTCTGAATTACCTCCACCTCCGCCACTTCCACCGCGAAACAGGCCCGAAAGAGAAGAAATACCCATCATACACATGATCATAGGAGGGCCAACAGACGGAGATTCGAACAGAGCTCGCAAAGCTAGGTTGGACTCTGTTCGATAAAAAGGAAGAGAAGTTCAAATGATTTTTGACGAAGTGGTGATAGAGTTTGGAGCTCGTGACAGGGTGGCAATCTAGAGTCCATAGTTTGATGCCATGGTGATTACGACTGAGATCGAAGGCTTTAATGTTGAATGAGTATTTGTTGACACAGGCAGTTCGGTGGATATCATGTTCATGGATTGCTTCAGAAAGATGAGGTCGTCAGTTGAGGTAAAATTTGTAGAAACTTCTCTTTATGGTTTTGCAGGAGAAGCTGTGATAGTGTTCGATAAAGTGCAATTGCCGATGGTGTTAGGGGAAGGAGAATGGAGGCAGAACAAGATAATGACTTTCTTGTTAGTGGACGCACCTTCACAGTACAATGTGATTTTAAGTCGTCCATCTTTGAGTACTTATGCGGCAGTCATCTCTCCCGCACACTTGATGATGAAGTTTCCTGTGGAGAATGAAGAAGGAATGATAGTTGGGGTGGGAGTAGTTCATGGTGATCAGCAGATAGCTCGGTGTTGTTATGTTGCCGCAGTTCGACAGTCGGAGTCCTGAAAGTGCAACGCCGAACAAAGAGACGAAGCCGATAGAGAAAGGGATTACAGTCGGAAAAAAGACAAAGAAATAAGCACAGCTGAGTTCGAAGAATGTGAATTGATGAGTATTGAGTTGATTCCAGAGCAGCCCGGACACCTGGTGCGCGTTGGTGGTCATTTATCTGAACCAACTCGAAGTGAGATTTTGAAGGAAAACATAGATCTGTTCGCATGGAAACCAGAAGATATAAAGAGTATAGATCCAACTGTGGTAGTTCACAGATTGAATATCAGGCCTGAAGTTCGACCGGTTAAGCAGAAGTTAAGGCACTTTGGAGAGCAACAAAATGAGATCATAGAAATGGAGGTTGAGAAGTTGTTGGAGATTGGGCACATTGAGAAGATCCAATACCCTCGATGGCTAGCTAATGTGGTCCTGGTGCCGAAACCGGGAAATAAGTGGCTTATGTGCATTGATTTCCGGGATCTGAACAAAGCCTGCCCCAAGGATCATTACCCATTTCCCCGGATTGATAAGCTGGTGGACTCGACGGCTGGGTGTGAGCTGCTCAGTATGATGGATGCGGCACAGGGATATCATCAAATTTTATTGCATCCAGAGGATAAACCTAATGTTGCTTTCATCACCTCATCTGGAACCTATTGTTACACGGTGATGCCATTTGGTTTAAAAAATGCAGGAGCTACTTATCAGAGGATGGTGGAAAGATGTTTAAGCATCAACTAGGGAGAAATATGGAAGCCTATGTGGATGATATGTTGGTGAAGAGTATCCAAGCTGCTACTCATGCAACTGATTTGATAGAAACCATGGCAACGATTCGAAGGCATGGAATGCGTTTAAATCTGGCTAAGTGTTCATTCGGAGTGAGAGCAGGAAAATTCTTGGGGTATATGGTCACAGAAAGAAGAATAGAAGTAAACCCCATCAAAGTCCGAGCTATACAAGAGATGTCCCCTCCCCGAACTATAAAAGAGGTACAAATTTTAACTGGTCATATTGTTGCTCTGAGCAGGTTTATATCAAGGCTAGTAGATAGAAGTTTGTCTTTCTTCAAAGTTCTAAGGAAAGAAGACCAGTTCGGCTGGAATGAACAGTGTCAGAAGGCATTTGAGGACTTGAAAATTTTCCTCTCTTCGCTTCCTTTATTAAAACAACCGATTCAGGGAGGTACACTGATAGTATATTTAGCTACTGGTAAAGAGTCAGTCAGTTCAGTTCTTGTTCAGGAAGAAGGTAGGGATCAGTTCCCTGTATATTTTGTTAGTAAGATTCTGTAAGGAGCTGAAGCACGCTATACTGAGATTGAAAAGGTGGCTTATGCATTGGTCATTGCGGCCAGGAGGTTGCGACCATATTTTTTGGGTTATGAGATTATAGTGCGGACTGATCATCCCCTGAGTGTTGTTCTGGGAAAACCCGATGTATCAGGAAGGTTAGTTAAATGGGTTGTTGAATTGGGTTAGTTTGACATCAGGTATGAGCCTCGAACAGCTGTTAAAGGCCAAGCCTTGGCAGATTTTATTCAAGAGACGACCAGAATGCAGGAAAAGAAAGAATGAGAATTATTTGTAGATGGATCTTCATCCCATCAAGGATCCAGAGCTGGGATATTGTTAGTCAGTCCAGAGAAAGATGAGTTATAGTTCGCTATAAAATTCTTGTTTAAAACTTCTAATAACGAGGTAGAGTATGAAACTTTTTTGCAGGGTTTGAAGATAGCTGAACAGGTAGGAGCTCGCCATATAACAGTCAAGTCGGACTCACAGTTGGTAACTCAGCAGCTTCAGAACCAGTGTGAGGTAAATGAAGATCACATGATTTCTTATATGGAAAAGATAAAAGATATGAAGAGCAGGTTTGAAAAGCTTCAGATCGAGCAGATTCCCCGAAGTGCAAATCAAAAGGCAGATTTTCTATCAAAAATAGGAAGCTCACTGAAAGACTGCTCTCAACGGAGTATAACTGTTATGGGTGTGGGAAGAAAAAATGAGGTGATGAATATAGATAAGGCAGAGTCCGACTGGAGAACTCCGTTTTTGTATTTTTAGAAGGTAAAAGAGAAGGGACGACACAAGAATTATAAAGGATGGAGAGACAAGTTCGTTTCTACTATATTCTAGAAGGAATTTTGTATAGAAAGACTTTTCTGCCAACAGATACGAGATGCCTATCTCAAGAAGAAGGGATCAAAGTGCTAAAGGAAGCTCATGAAGGGGGATGCGCCAAACATGCAGGGGCAAGGGCTCTAGCTCGAAAGATAGTGCGAGTTGGTTTCTATTAGCCAACAATGAAAAGAGATGCTGAGAATAAAGTTCGAAAGTGTGAGGCTTGCCAGAAGCATGGATGGCGAATTCACACACCAGCTACTGATATGTTAACTGTCTGTTCGCCCTGTACATTTGCTAGATGGGGAATTGACATTGTTGGTCCGTTTGTTAAAACTAGAGGGAATAAACAGTTCTTGGTCGTAGCAGTGGATTATTTTACCAAATGGGTTGAAGCTGAACCTTTAGTTAAAATCACCGAAGCTGATATGATTAACTTTGTTTGGAAGAATATTTGTTGCAGATTTGGTTTGCCGAGGATCTTGGTGTCGGATAACGGAGCTCAGTTCTGGAGAAAGAAAATTACCGGATGGTACAAGGAAATGAAAATTTTGCAAGTATTCACAGTCGTTGCTCATCCTCAAGCAAATGGGCAGGTCGAAGTAGTGAATCGGATCATATTGGATGGACTGAAAAAGTGATTGGAGTATGAAAAATCAAATTGGGTGGACGAGCTGCCATCAGTGTTGTGGGCTTATCGAACAACAGCTTGATCGACAACAGGGGAAAGCCCTTTCAGTCTTGCATTTGGAATGGAAGCAGTAGTTCCGACGAAAATCCAAGGAGAAGCTTTAAGGATTACCAATTTCGAACCTCAAAAGAATGAGGAATTGGTAAGAACTGACTTGATGTTTTTAGATGAATTAAGGGATGATGCTAGAGTTCGTCACGAACTCTACAAGAGGCGCATTCAAGCAACATTCCACAAGAAGGTCCGGAAGAGGGAGTTCCAAGTGGGAGATATGGTATTAAGACAGTCAGATGCCTTGGTTGAAATTGGGAAGTTGGATGCTACATGGGAAGGACCATATGTTATTTCAAAGATACTTCCAGGAGGATCTTACGAGCTGAAAGATAAAGATGGGAAGATGTTGCCTCGACCATGGCATGTGAGTAATTTGAAGAAATTTTATACTTAGTGTCACACTTCTGTATGTTGCTTATCACTTTTTCCCATTTCCCTTATCTTAATAAAATCAGAAGTACTTACTCTCCGTGGACGTAGGCTAACTTAGCCGAACCACGTTAAATTGTTGTGTCTTTTCTTTTCTGTTCGATTTCATATGATTGCTATTCTGTTTCATGATTAAGCGAATGGACACATTCACTCGGGATACTTTGATTAAGCAGAATGAGGTTTTTCCTCAGAGTGTTTCGATTAACCTTGATTTTATTTGTTTCTGCCTAGGAGTTTTGATTAAATCAGGTTATTTATTTTCTTTACAAGAAAATCAAAAACTAAAAAAAATATATATATATTATTTCTGACATACTTCTGCAGAGTAATTGCGAACAAGTTCTTATGTGGGTAACAAAGTTGTGAATATATTCAGTGAATTGAAGACAGGTAAATAAGCAGCAAAAAGGACAAAAGTCGACTTCGAAACATATGAACAAAAGTTGTTTTACAAAAAAGTACAAGGAAAATCTAATAAGTATGATCGGGAGAAGGAGCTGAATCAGAGGCTGGATTGTTGGTTGAGGTTGGCGGCAGAGGATCGAACATATCTTCCGACAAGTCCACACAGCTAAGCTCGGACCTGGTTCTTCCGATGCATGAGGAAGTGAGCTGGTACTGGGGTTATCAAGAACTCTGTCGGGAAGATTTTCTTTGAGTGCTTGTTCTAAACAACCCGCCCGCCAATGAGCATCAACATCCTCGTTCGGATCCCCATGCCAACCAGGAGGAATAGAGAATGTTTGCTGCAGTCTTTTGCCCAGCGAATTGACATCGAACTGAAAAGCCTGCCCTACTTCCTCTTGGTAAAGTCGAATCCCCTCTTGAAAATAAGCTTCAGCCATAGGAGCAGCCTTAGAAAGGAAGAGAACATAATTCCAAAGGCGGAACAGGAGCCTTTCTCTGAAGTTCTCTGCTATTAATTCCATCTCTAGGCTCCGAGCAAAGTGGTAAAAGCCTTATTTCCACATGGTTTTCCGAACTCAGCTCGGGCGTTCTTTTCCAGTTCCAGCTCTTCATTGAGTTTCTTGATCTCAGCCTCCGCTGCCAAGTAAGCAGATTGCTTCTCCATGGCGTACTTTTCCTTGACCAACAACTTTTCTTTTTTGGCCACCTCTGAACGAGCAAGTGCCTGCTCCACGTCCCGTTCTTCCAACCGAGCTGACAGATTTTCGACTTTACCGACATTTATCGTTAAGTCGCTCTCTAAGGTCTTCTTTTCCTCTAGCACTTCCCTTAGCTGATCATGTTGCTGCCGAACTTGATCTCGTCGACGGAGGGCCCTTTTGCCAAAACTTGTAAGAAATTTTCCCAAGTTCGCCGCATGAGTCAAATTCAGTCTCAGCTCTCTTTCTTCAGCATCCTCCTCCTCCTTAGCAATTTTCTCACTTCGAGTAACCCCCTCTTCCAGAGTTTCCGAACTAGCTCTAGGCTCTTCGTCGATCTTTTGTTTCTTCGAAGCTCTCTGCGAGCTAAAAGACCCTTTTTTCTTCCTGCGGATGGAAGGGGTACTTTCAGTTGCTCCTTCACCAGTCTCTTCAGTCAGATCAACAGGATCAGAGGCATGGGTAGAAGGCAAGGATGAAGGAGGTTGTACATCAGTGATAGCCAAAGGAGGTGCAGATTCGACCGGATCCGAGCTAACAGGAAGACTGTCCCCCTCTTGCTGAACTATGTTTTCTGTCGAACCGGGGGTCTTAGAGGTTAGCTCCGTGAGACGTCTCTCCTCTACTTGCTAGAAGGTTGTGGCTAGTCTGGCATTTACCGTTCTTTCAGAAGGAGAGAACTCAGTTCGCTCTGCGGCAGGGGTTTTTGGGGCGAATTTGAAAAATTTGTTCATCGTGTTATCTGCAACAAAAAGCTATTAGAGTAAGGCACAGTCCAGCAAGGTGAAATAGAGATAATAAGAGAAATAATGATAAAAGTTAAACAACCTAGATTAAATATGAGGGGAACTTGAATGTTCGGATAGAACCCCTAAAAAGACAACAACGACTCACAGGAACTCATTTTTACAATATCAAACCACCCCCAACGGAAGATCTTATCCAAGGCTGCGATCTCAAAATCCCAGAAGAGAGCAGGGTCAGTTCGGTTCGGATTTTGGGCCCAAGGAAGTGAGCGAAAAGGTTGGTTCGCTGGTGCGCGAATAAAGAAATAGTATTTCTCCCAAGAGCTGACCTTATAATCTCCAGAAGATAAAAATTGAGCTCGCTTCCCACCGCTACGGGGGCTCAAATAAAAATGGAAAGGATTGGTGTGTTTGAGGACGAAACAAGCTCGGAACCGCTCAGAAGTGGGTTCGACCCCCATCCACTTGCACACCATATAAAAAGACAATATAACTGATAGAATTTGGATGAAGTTGGTTCGAACATATGCCAAAAGCCGAACCAATCTCTAGAAAAAAAGGATGGATAAGAGGAACTAAACCTAGGGTGACATGTTTTAAGAACCATGTCTGATGATCAGTTGGGGCTCGATGTGGTCGATCGTCTGAACTAGGGATCACAACAGTGTAACCTCCTACCATGAACGAACTCAAAAGGATAGTGTGGGTTCGAGTAGCTTTGGTTGTAGAAAAAACGTTATCTACAGTTTTTTTACGAGATCTTTTCGGAGGGTTGGAAGGGTTTTGGCGGCCAGATGAAGAAGGCTTAGGGTTCGAGGATTCAGAAAAAAGACGTAGAGGGAATTGTTCAAATCCTTCCTCTGACTCACTCTCGTCTCTTTTAGATGGATTAAGGAATCAGAAGAAGCCATTGAAATGAAAACGAGAAAGAAGGAAAATGGTACCTGAATCGTTTGAGAAATCCTAGAAATTGCAGAAGAAAAATCATCGCTTATATGTGAATATACAGTAATTTTGCAGAAGGGGTTTATGAGAGGGGAATATGGTATAAATAGGAGGAAGACGACGTTTGGTTTTTGGGGGGAAAAGTTTGAAAAGTCGGGCATTTTTTGATCGTTGGATACGAGGGGATCAAACGGCGGAAGATGAAAGGGTGTTCAGTGGGAAGTGTGTCGATTGACACGTGTCGTACAGAAATGATTGAAGGGACGTATTGCTTCTAGAAGGATCATTTGATATTCGGCAGAAGTGATGCGAACTAGTGCATGTAAACATGCACTTCGAAGGGGGGGAGTACTTGATATGGTCGAACTAAGCGAACCGGGTTTTCTTATCTAGATTAGATCAAGTTTATGAGCCATCGGTGCGAACAGTTTAAAGAAAGTGAATAGAAGTTCCTTTAGAATGAGCGAACTATGTTGTAACACAATTTGATGCGAACTGTTTTCTACTTGATAAGAGTTCGCAGTTAACATGTCACTGAAGTGCGAACTTATTAGGCTTTGAACCAAGATGACGAACTCATTTCGGATAAGTTAAACGAACTGATTTGAATTCAAATAACCGCCAATTTCGTGGACCACTAACCCATTTTCCACATTTTTCGGATATCTTCAACTGCCACATTTCACAGGGAGTATATAAACTTATTACATTCATTTCTTTCATTTTTTTTACACACAATTATACTAGATAACATATATACTCACTCTCATAAGAAAAAGGGCTTAGCCGTTTTACTGACTTGAGCGTCGGAGTCCCATCGTCGGGAACCCCTCCCGGTGTTTGTTTTGCAGGTGTTTAGGTTCGAAGTTTCGAGTCTTTGCGTGAGGAAGAAGAACGTTGGATCGGAGCAAGATCAGTATGTATTGTAATGTGTGTTTGTGGGATTAAATGCTGCTGCTAATTTCTGATTATATACAACTATCACATCTGTCTATGATGAATGCATCTCTATCATGTTGACATTATTATATCAAGTTCAAAGCAAAATTTTAATTTTTTATGATAAAATTAATTTCTAAAAATGAAATATATGATAATATATACATGTTCAAACCTAAGGAGATTGACTTTAAACTTGATTAATACTATGACCATGTGTGTACACCGAGTCCTAAAGGCGAGACAGGTTATGAACGTGATGCCCATCATCATTTATTATCAAATATTGTATAATTTTTTTTTTTAGGTGGTGTTTGGATTGATAGATTTGAAAAGGAATTTGAAATTCATATATAGTACTAAATTAGTTGATAGCTTCCGGGATGTGGATATGAATTCCATCATTTTCATTTGAACTAATTTTTGAGAAATATGAGTAAATTTTGAGTTCATTTGAACTAATTTTTGAGAAATACGAGCAAATTTTGAATCCACCCTGAATTAAGTTGATTTGTAATCAATTTAGTTCAAATCTTGTATTTCAAATATCTCGATCAAAACACAATCTCTCCTTAGATTCGTAAAACATTTTAATACCTTGATGTTGTTGTATGCAATAAAGGTAAAGGACAAAGGTGGTAGCTGCATATGTATAGCATTCACAAACATTCACAAAAGAGAAATAGCAACTCTCAATTTATACATAAACTTCAAAATTGAGTGGTTTTACATAGTTCACAAGACACACCACTAAACAATACAAGATATCAAGAACAGTGTGTGCTTTTGATGAGCTTTAGATAATCTAAGTGCCAAAAACTGTCCAAGTTGTTGGAATCACCACCTACTCTTTTTAATTTTTTATGATAAAATTAATTTCTGAAAATGAAATATATGTTATTCTATAAAAATCTGGATCTACTTATCTTTTTATAACTGTTCCCGCTTTTCTAAATTTTCAACAGTTACTTTCCACATAAATCTTAAAAGGAAACGGTCCTATATATTCCACTTTTCTTCCTCGCCATGGATACGAGTTTCACATCTAATATATTCTCTCCAAATGTTAATCAAAAAATATTCAATCCAAGTCCTTTAATTCACCATCTATCTTCAAGTTCGAAAAGAAAGGCCTTCGAGAGGCACTAACCCTAACCAAGTGGCTTCGTCTTCAATGATTTGTGAGAGCATCTTCGTGAAACAAGAAGGCACATCTTTGCGATTCTGGACTAGGTGGAGGAGAAATTGGGGTTGAAGCCCGAGATAATGGGTTGGGCCTCATGGTGGTTTTGCATAGTGTGGCTCTCAAGTGACGTGGTGGTGAGTCTATGACCATTGATGTGATTTGGGGTATCAATGTATTATGGTTTATATTTGAATATAATGCATGTATCTTGCTTGCATTAGTAGATAAATTGGAATAGTAAAATTATATTGAAGTCATCATGCATCAGATGATCTTGAGAAGGCAAGAATTTTTGTTTTTTTTTTTCAGATTTTGAGCTTCAACAACTTTTTCATGTTTTTAGGTGTGGTTTTATTGTTGTTTATGTAGTTTTGATTGCTATTTATATTGTTCATTACTTTGTTGTTGATATTCTTGAGTGAGTGTAGTTTAAGCACACACACTCTATTTAGTCATATATTTTATTATGTCATAATTTTAGTTCATATATAAGTACACCGTGTTTCCTCTGAATTTACTACATAGATCTTGATTTTAATTTGTGTTTGTGAATTTTGTTGATTTTAAAACTTACTGTACATCTTTGCGTTAAAAATGGGGTAGCATTATTTTTATCTTAGCAGTTGAACATTATACTCAGGGGAATGGACTAAGCTTAAAATAAAAATTCAAAGCAAAAGAGTTTGACAAAGTAACATAAGTTTTGGTTTTTCTAGGAAAAACAATTACATTTTATGTATATTTTGAGACATCGGTCCTTCTCTAAATTCATTTTAATTTCAGAATATTCTAAAAATTTAAATAATGGAAACTTGGTTTAAGCTTCTTTGTTTTCATAATAATAATTTAGAAAACTTCCTATCAACAATAAAATAACGATTAAATATTGTGTGAGGAAAGTTTCCATTTAGCATGATAAATAACACTTGAAAAAGATGGTGCAATGATTTGAAATATGTTTACATCCTATTTTTTCATTGGAATTTTTTTAAATATATTTAATAATACTGAACACATCAAAACAAGATTTGTAGAGAATTCTTTTATATCTAAAATTTTCGGTTTTCATAAATGTACGCTTATTGGTCACCTTTTTTTTTTTTTTTTTTAAATCACGTTGATCAAAAGATCTCTCCAAATATTGCGATTGTATAAAAAAAAATCTTTCAATTCAAAACAGAGGTTAATTCTATTTGACCTCTCTCCTATCATTTTGAGTAATTCGAATTAATTTGTATCTAAAGAAAATATATTTATTATTACCTAAAAGTGGAAGTATTTTAATTAATTATAATTAAAATATATAGTATTTTAATTATACAAAAATATCATTGATGGGAGATACTTAATATATTTGGAAAACCACAATTTTTTTTTAATAGATTTCGTGTTATCTTTCTAGCGATTGACATTTTCATTCTTTTTTTAACTTATTGATATCTATTTTCAACTATATTATTTACACATTTATATGTGTGTAAGTTATTGTAATATCTCTAAACAGTGGAATCGATTTTAATAATGAAATCGAAGTAGTAAATGTTTTAAGAAATAAATATATATTAGTACTAAAATATTTTATATAGATGTATTTCTATTTTCATACATATGATTTTAATTTCTGCATTAGCAAATTCAAATCAAAGTAATAAATTTAATAAAAAAATAAATAGATTTTATAAATAAAAATCATATAAAAATTAAAATTTCAAATCTAGATAATATACTCAAGTTTGAATCTTTTCAAAAACACACAAATTCATTTAAATCGAATTTAAAGATCTCAAAATCTTATTTTAAACCGTAGCATCGTTGAAATTTCCAGATATGGTATTAATTTTTTTTAAATCATACTTGAAATAATGATACACCACACATATATTTTTTTAAAATTTAAAATAACTATATTTTAATGCATAATGTTTGCCACGAAGTTTTAGGAAATATATTGATTATACACATTAATAATAAACTATCCAAAATGATTATTATTTACTTAAAATATAAAGTACAATTCTCAAATTTAAATATCACTATATAAATTATATTCAAATGCACTCGGATAGGTCAAACCTTGCGAATTGAAGCTTATTTCATTTTGATAAAAATGGATTTATAGGAAAAAGATACATCGATCATTCTCTAATTTGAATTGATAAAGTATCCGAGTTTTATGTTTAAAAATATATTATTTTTGTATTAAATTAAAATAAATATAGTGAGTTTTGACGTTATTTTTCAAGATCAAATGTTTATTTCTTTTTTTTTTAAAGGAAGATCAAATGTTTGTTATATATTTTATTATATTCAATGTAATTCAAATTAATTTTTAATGCGTGATACATTACATGATGTGACAATAAACGACATCTTGAAATTATGTACAATTATCATATATTATATCATTTATATGTACAACTATTTATTATGTAAAATATTATTAGAATATGTGTAGCGCCCCGAATCAAAATGAACATAATTGATTAATTAAATATTTAACACATGACTTAATAAGTATGTGCGTTTATTTTGACTGTTTAATTTATTATGTGCGTTTCAGATACGTGTTTAATGCACGTTTTAGAAGGATAATTTTATTGGACATGGTATATAGAATATTCTTATACCATTAGATGCGTATCGAGAAAACGAGAAGATAGAAATGAACTAGGGGTCAATCGGAGACCCGTAGCTCGAACGACGACGAAAAGGGCAAATCACGAAGTTTCGGTCGGAAAACCGGAAGATATTTCCGATGAATAGTAACGTTGAAAAATCAACTGATAAATAGTGACGAGATATTTTGGATGAATAGTGATCCGGATATTGTCGGTGAATAGTATTTTCCGAATTCTATAAATAGAGGCTCCTCCAATTCATTTTTTAACGTTTTTCCGAACGAGCCGAAAGCGACGAAAACGAGTAAGTCTCTCTCTCCTTTTGAGATTCTGTCTCCGGCAGGCCACCATTGCCGGCCGGTCGCCGGAAAAATCCAACGTTGTCGGTTTTGGCCGATTTTCGCACACGACGTTCGTCTCAACGAGACGAATCTAGGATAGGTCTCGGAATTCAATTCCGATTTGTCGTTCGCCGGGAAATGGCGAAAAACAGCCCCAAACCCTAACTCTCACCACCCTTTCTCTCTCTCTCCTCTTTCTCTCACCGGAGCAACTGCCGGAGAAGCTGCTGGTGGTGTGGTGGTGAAGTCGGGGTGGTGGCGGCGCCGTGGGTGGCGGCGCCGGAGCAACAGTGTGTGTATATATGTGTGATCGTGTATGTGTGTGTTTGAAGGTGTGATTGGTGTGTGTTGTGCATGTGATGAGGCTGTTGGGGCGGCGCATGATGGCGCCGCCGTGTGTGAACTGGTGGCCGGCGACGGGAGGTCGCCGGCGAGGCTCTGGCAGTGGTGGCCGGCGGCAGGTGGCCACCGGCCAGGTCAGTTTGTAAGCATGTGTGTGTGTATGTATCTTTGTATACGCAGGGACGGAACCAGGATTCAGAATTGAGGGGGGCCATTAATAAAAAAAATTTACACAAAATTATATATAAGATATTTATCATCAAGTATCCCAAAATATATCATTACATCCCAAATTTTCTAGACATATGCTTCTTCTTGCCCCTTGGTGGATTTCACTCTCCTCTTGTTTTAATTTGGAGATTGAGGAAAAATAAGTTTTAGTTACATTTAAGAAGCTTTTAAGGGGGCCACTTCCTTAATAAAATTAAAAGTTCTTTACTAAAAATATATATATAATACAAATTTTAAAATGTTGGGGGGGCCAAGGCCACCCTGGGCCTTGGCATAGTTCCGTCCCTATGTATACGTGTGTGTTTTGAGTGTCGGAGGGGTGTGTTGCGCGGCCTACAGGTGGTGGCCGGTGGCAGGTGGCCGCCGGCCAAGGATGGTGATGTATGGGTGTGGAAACCGTGTGTGTGTATATGTGTATATATATATAGGCTGTTTGTAGGTGTTGGGGGTGGCCGGAGAGGTTGCCGGCGACAAGGAGGTCGCCGGCCGGTGACCGGAGGTCAGGGGGGTGGTCGCCGGCGACTGGAGTCGCCGGCCGGAGTTTTTGGATAGGTATTGGTTTTTCGAAAAAACAGGGCTTCGAAGGTTTTTGCGGCGAAGATTCGGACACTATTCACCGCCGGAATCCAGCGAGGGATGGCCGGAGGCGGTACCCGGCTGTGCGAGGTATCCGGAGAGTAGGTGGTGGTGGCTGGAGGCGCCGCCGCCGCGCCGGGTGGCGCCAGGAAGTGGCCTGGTCGAGCAGGCCACCGTCGGAAACTGGGCGACGGGCTGTTTTTGCAGGTGTTTTGGCGGAGTTAGACGGCGCCGTCGTGGCCGCCGTTGGCCGGAGTTGGTAGCCTGAAGTGGGGGGAATCCGGGGGTGTGGTCGGCGACCGGTGATTCGCCGGCCGGCGGCGGCTGGAAGCCCGTTTAGGTAGCATGTTCGCGCGGGCGCGCGGGCGTGATGACCGGAATCCCAAATCTTAAAACGCTTCGTTCGAGCTCGTTTCAACTCCGATTGAGCTCATTCTTTTTGCGTTGCGATCTTTATTTCATTTCCTATCATCTAAGTCCTTTGGGTTGAACTTTCAGCCTTGTCTCCAAAATTCCAATCTGTAGATCGCTCGATCCGTCGCGTATTTAACGACCATTTTCCGACGAAACCTTTTACAACTTTAATTATAATTTATTAAGGATCTAAGAACACCATAATGTATGTAGGCTATCAGTTGGATTGAACATCAAGACACAAGATTCGAGACACGAGATTCGAGACGCGAGATTTGAGACACGAGCTCTGAGACATGAGATCTTTGGTACTCGCTACTCACGTGGTAACCACCGAACGAGGTGGGGGTAACTTCTAAACTCTATGTGTTTACTGTTTTCCCTATGTGATATATGAATTGTTGAACTCTACGTGCTGTGTTTATATACCGTGTTTATTTTACGATGGTGTGATGGTTCATATGGATATACATGCATGTCATATCAATGCTACAAAGGGACTTCGGTCTATATCTATGCTACGAAGGGACTTCGGTCCATAACTGTTCTACGAAGGGACTTCGGTCCGATATTGTTCTACGAAGGGACTACGGTCCATATCTATGCTACGAAGGGACTACGGTCCATTTCTAAGCTACGTGTCAATATGTGATGTGTTTATTTGCTGAACTTTTATATGATTGATTGTTTGAACTTGGAAAGTATCCCCACGAGTGTATTCAACGCACTCACCCCTATTCTGTACTCACACTACAGGAAAAGGAGGGAACCTTGACGTGTAGAGAGAGGGGTGCCCTACCAGCTGTGTCCTTTGTCCGGTTTTGTCTTTAAAGCTATGTTGAAACGAGGTTCCACGTTTTTGTAAAATGTTAACTGTATTTCTCAACTTTGTAAAAGATCCTGATGTTTTTCCGTTGCGTAAGGTTTCAAAACTCCATTTTATCGGTTGTATCCAATGTTTCAAGTGTATCTCTCCTTGTCCTTTCCTTATTCTTTCTTTTATATATCATGTACGCCTTTTCCCCTTTCTTTCTTCACGCCCAAAAAGAAAAACTCTGATATTTTTAACGAAAGATTTTGGGGCGTGACAATATGTGCATTGCACGACGGGTACACTAGCATCATAGTATATCAATTAAGAAGTGATAAGACTAATATAAAAAGAGAAATCTAATCTTTTAAGAAAATTTTTGAATTTTATATGCAAGTATATTTCAATTTATGATAAGGATATATATTTTAAATTATGAATTTTAGTTTTATATGTTTGCACTCATATTTTAGATTTTTTTTACTGAATTATTTTGTCTTTCATACCCAATTATCCAAGAAATTGCGTGATGTTCCTACAAGTTTGACTTTGAAGATAAGGAATTTGGGTACGAGTGTAAGCTTGAAGGTAACGAATTGAATAGAGGTGAATACTTGAAAGATGCAATTTTTCCCTTTTCATTTGTTGTTTTTTTTTTTTTTTATTTCATACAACGCTTCTCTGATGTTTAAAAAAGTTTCATTGGAATTCAATCTTGAGTTTATTTTATGAATGTGTCATTATTTGATTACATTTTGTTCACATAATGTCAATGTTAAATTCTAATTTATGATGATAAATGTAATGTAACTTTTTGGGTCGTTTATAAATTAGTTGTGTTTCTAATTTATAAATATTTCATTGAAATTTTCAGTATTCATGATTATAAATATCAATACATAAGCATTTGTGACGAATACCTTGGATATCAACAGATGAGCATGAACTACAAATATTTTTTGATATATGACAAAAAAAAAGATATTGATAGTTACTCGAATTTTCCTCATTTGCTAATATTTATAAATCAATATCTTTTGATATGTTATGAATTTTTCAAAAAAATATATGTATCATCTATATCATGATTATCATAATCGGTTTGATATTGGTAATATCGAGAATGTAAATATTAAAAATTATATCAAAATTTTCCAAATATCTACATTTTATATTTCCTTGAATTCAATTTTGAAAACAGTTGTGGAAAAAGTTTGAAGAAGTAGAGAGTTTAGATATTCCATCAAATTATGCAAAACATAGCCAATCCATATATTGAAAGTTTTAATTTGCGGAGATGATATATATAGAGTAATTTGACAACAAATGATGGCTATAAGGAAGTGTTTTAGAATTTGTAGGTCTCATTAATCAGTTGTTTTCTCAATTCTTCATAAACTATTTATGCTGTGAATTTGTGAAACAATTATTTTACATAACATTAAATTTTTCATACTGTCTATAAATTAATTTTTATAGATCCAACAAACCATAATTCTAACACAAAAAAAACAAAATCAAATTTTTAACAATTTAACAATATTTATTAGTAAGGGAGCCTAGATAAGCAAAGATTTGGGGATGGATAATGAGAATGGAACATGGGTTGTCGTCATGTGTGGAATTGGGGTAGTGAGATGTTTCATCTCCACTACGGCCACCTCCACCGCTTCGGTTACCTATTAATTAAGGAATTCTAACTTCAAGATTTATCTAATTAGCCGATGACAGCCTAGAGCATATGTAATAGAATTCTGACTTCAAAATTTATCTAATTTAATGCCAATTTTGTAATTCAATCGTTTTCTATTCTTTACTTTAATTTTTTTTTATTTTTTCAAAAGAAAATTATTTTGTAATTCGATCGTAATTATTAAATAGATTTAAATAATAATTTGTAATTTTTTTTTTTGAATTTTCTTGAATTATTCTTGAGATAGCAAATTTGAATTTTTTTAAAAATAATTTATAATCATATTATTAAATAAAACTAATCACTTATAAATAATATTTTTATGGTTTAAATTTTTGTTCTCTTTTATAAAATTATAATAACTAAAAAAAGGTCCGTTAAAATATTTATTGTAATATGATATCATTGATCTTATCAAAAACAATAAAAACACATAATTATATTTAAAGTAGACATATTTTCCTTATAAAATATGTCATTTATGAGTTACTAATGGTAAGGGATTGAAAATTCTGATTTTTGATAATAAACAAAATAACCCGACTACAAATAATTTTGTATATAAGGGATGTATTTCAAAGTTTGTTTCTACTATATAAATTATTAGTAGTATTAAAAAATTTAGATATATTCCCTAAATTTTTTGCATAAGCTAGCCAATTCATTTATTGAATATTTTGATTTGTGGAGACGATCACAATTAAAATAATTCAACAACAAATGGTGATTATAAGGAAGTATTTAAGAAATTATAAGTTCAATTTGATTAATTGATTTCTAAAAATAACTTCCTTTATCATGGATCAAGTCTCCATTCTGCCATATTTAAATTCTCAACTAGTGTCACCTTATAGTCTCGCTACATACCCGAACCCTTCAAAAACTATATATGCTTTGAATTCTGAAAATCACATTACATCAAGTTTTATATATTGTCTATAAATTATTTATTTATAGATTCAACAAACCATAATTCTAAAAATAAAAAAATTATATTATTAAGATTTTTTTAACAAATAAACAATACCGTGTATTGCAACCAGATCCTCAAGGATGCAGTAATTATCAAAATAAGTTAATTTTTGATGAATTACAATATTATAGAGCTGCACTTCTAGATGAACATGAAGAATTGGTTTGGAATCTCAATGTTGATCAGCTAAATGTGTACACCACAATAATGAATGCGATTGAGTGTGATCAAGAAGGGGTATTTTTCGTGTATGGTTATGGGGGAACTGGAAAAACCTACATTTGGAAGACACTATCTATAGCTCTTAGATCGAAAGGAGAAATTGTTTTGAATGTTGCTTCAAGTGGTATTGCTTCGTTGCTCCTGCCCGAAGGAAGAACTGGACATTCCAGATTCAAAATTCCAATAAATCTTCACGAGGACTCTACATGTAATATCAAGCAACGAAGTGATCTTGCCGAGTTGATGGTCAGATACAAACTGATGATCTGGGATGAAGCACCAATGATGCATAAATATTGTTTCGAGACTCTGGATAGAACTCTTAGGGATATAATGACACCTTTAAGATCGGATAGCTCAAATATTCCTTTCGGAGGTAAAATATTTATTATGGGAGGAGATTTCAGACAAATTCTACCGGTTGTACCAAAAGGCAGTAGACAGGACATAATCAACGCAACAATAAATTCTTCTTATCTATGGTCACAATGCAAAGTGTTGAGGCTAACAAAAAATATGAGACCACAAAATCTCGGTTCGGATGTAGAGTCGGATGAGTTGAGGAAGTTTTCAGAGTGGATAGCCAGCATCGGAGATGGAACAGCCGAAGGTCTTAATGATGATGTCGTTCATATTGAGATTCCAGATGATATTTTGCTAAAGAGTTCTGAAGATCATATCGGTACGATAGTTCAAAGTACTTACCCGGATTTCGAAAAGATTGTGGATGATACGTCTTATCTGCAGGTTTGGGCAATTCTAGCACCCACTCTTGATGTTGTGGACTCAATAAATGAATACATGATAGAAATGAACACCCAATAGGGAAGTTGTATTTGAGTTCAGATAGTCCTTTAAAGTCGGATATGGGAGTAGATCTATTGCAAGACATCCATATACCAGAATTTCTCAACACAATACGATGTTCAGGTGTTCCCAACCATCAGCTTAACCTGAAGGTAGGAACCCCAGTTATGTTGTTGAGAAATATTGATCATTCACTTGGATTGTGTAATGGTGCAAGGATGGTTATCATAAAACTTGGAGATCATATTCTGCAGACAAAGATCATGTCCGCAGAAAATGTAGGAAAAACAATTTTAATACCAAGGATGATACTTACTCCCTCTGATCTGAGATTGTCGTTCAAATTTCAAAGAAGACAGTTCCAATCATCGTATCATATGCAATGACCATTAACAAGAGTCAGAGTCAGTCTAAATCATGTTGGTTTGTATCTTAAAAAACCGATGTTCAGTCATGGACAGTTGTACGTCGCAATCTCCAAAGTCACTAACCATAAAGGACTCAAGATTTTGATATGCAATAAAGGGAGTGGACAAAACAATAAAACGACAAATGTAGTTTATAAAGAAATATTTTAAAATTTGTAAACGACGATGTCGATATTACACTCAATTTATCGTATTATGTACTTGATTAATTGTATTGCTTTGATAATCTGTTTATTTTGTTTTATTTTTCGTAATTTGAATTCGACTACTGACTATAAATATAAATTAAAATAATATAAATATAATAATAATAATAATAATAATAAAATAGATGATTCTTATATATAATCTCGTACATCGCACGGGTGCACTGCTAGTGAGCATAATAGCAATAGTTAGTTGACTCAAAACATCACTTGGACTAACTATTTGTTTTCTTTTGTGCAAAGTGCAAACAGAGTATGATCACAGAAAAGATTCAAGTCTCTATGGCCTAAGAAGGAAGAAAAGAATCATATATTTAGGTGATGATTTTTGCCTAAGTTTGAAGTTTAGTGAGAGCGATTTCATGATGCGTGCCGAGGAAGAACTTCCCTATTTGGGATTTGATATGCGAAAATCGAATTTTTTTGTAGGTTGGAATATATGAATGGATCGATGGGGAAAGATGGAGCAGATTCTGCCTAAACTCATAGAGAAGATCAATAATCAAGATAGCATCAATTCTAGCTCAGTTCAAATTTTCTTTTGAATTTGTCTAGATATGCATATTTTTCAGTCTAGCTAGGGTTCTTTCATAGATTGTCCCTACTGCCACCTCCAAAATTGGTTGTTTTCTATTGTTTCTGTGTATCAAAATTGTAATGCAAATTTCAGAACTACAACAACGCTGATGAATCTCAACCAATAAGATCACAAGAATTGAAAACCAAACACTCTAAACAAACAAAAACAATCTATGGAGACCTTAATTATATTTGTTAGATTTGTTGGATATGTGAAAGTTAAAATTAAATTTTGTAACATGGCGAAACATACCAATATTTTCACTTGAGTCGAATTTTCAAAATAAACCCCTAATATGTATTTTTACAAATTGAATGTAAAATATAAAAAATTGAAGCATTTTTAAAATTCAAAAGATTTATAACATTTTAAAAAATACAAAATTAATTAATGTAAAATATAAAAATTTGAAGTATTTAAAATATTTGAAATATTTATATTATCCTAAAGAAAATACAAAATGAATGTATAAAATAAAAAAAATTTGAAGCATTTATAATATTTAAAATATTTATATTATCCTAAAAAAAGAGTAAGTTTAAAATAATTATTTAAGTTCAACTTGATTTAGAAATATAAATTAAAATAAAAACTTAAAATAACAAACCATAAGTTATTTTTAAAAATAAAAACATACATAGGTCAATATAGACAATTGCATTATATACTAATACATAAAATATAGATTATAGTCAAAACAAAATTAATAAATTATGAACTATTTTAAAATAAAAAGATAGATAAAATGAACTAACAAGGCACAAAGTGGATTAGAGGTGAGCATGAATTTGAGAGATAATCAAACTTTGGAGCAATCCGAACAAAACACATTTGAATCGATAAAGAATCATTGATTGTTGATTTTATCGGGACTGAATCATTTCGATTATTTTTTGAGTCCAACCGAACTATACCGAATCGAAGAAGCGAATAGAACCGATTTTAAGGAAATAACTATATACAAATTTGTATGCATTACTAAGTTAATTTTTTTATATTGCTATATTTGATTAGTAACAAATTTGGTTGAATTTTATTATTATTATTTAATATTATTATAATTTTAAGATGTACTTTATAGAAGAAATTAACAGTTAAATAATAAAGTACAATATTTATATTGAATAATTTTGGAAGCAAATAAAATCTATTAACTACAATAGATATTAATTAAAAAATTAATTTATAACTTATATAAAGTAATATTGCATAAGATATTTTAAAAGATGAACTTTCTGATGACTACTTATGAGGTGTAAATAGAGAAGATTTTGAAGTATAAAATATAAAGAAAAATTTGATTGTAAAGGTGTGATACCAATTGAGTTACAAGGTTTGTGGTCTTTGAATAACGAAGTTAAAATTATGTAAAAAAACATGCAAAACCAAAAAGACAGATGATTTAAAAAGAAAAATTAAAGAGCAAAGAATACAAATAACCAATGTAGGCACGTGAAATTTGTTAATAACTATTACCTATATAAAAGTGTGGATGTTTCTTACAAAATATAAATTGCCGAATATATCTTTATCAAAGATTATTATTTAAGGTTATAATAGTAATTTAGGATTTTATATTTAAATAATTTTATATTAGAAATCTAATTTAAAATCATATAGAATCATATTATAATTAGAACTATAATATATAAGATATTTATATTATTATTTTTTTCTTAATTTGAATTGATCTCCAAGTACAACACACATGATCTAAAACTAATACATAAAATGAATGAACTAAAATTTTCATATACCTCTATATCTACAAGAGCAAAACCTTTCACTTGAATTAAAACTCATGTTTTAGGCTAAAATCATATATTTCTCAATATTTTCCTTAAATAACCTGAATTGAGCATTAAATTAAAGTTGTGTTTTGATCAAGAGATTTGAAATACAGTACTTAGATTAGGATGAATTCAAAATCCACTTACATTTATCAAAATTTAGTTCAAATAAATATGAAGAAAGTTCATATCCACATCAATCCAAATGCTATCAATTAATTTACAATTATGAATTTCAAATTCCTTTTCAAACCTGTGAATCCAAACACCACCTAAAAGAAAAATAATTATACAATATTTGAAAATAACCTGTCTCGCCCTAAGACACGCTGTACACACATGGTCAAAGTATTAATCAAGTTTAAAGTCAATCTCCTTAGGTTTGAAAATGTAATTAGAAAATCGGGAACAGTTATAGAGGGAAGTATATCCAAACTTTTATGGAGAATAACAAAAGGAAACGTGTGTATGAAATTTAAAATTTAAATTACGTTGGATTTTTTTTTTATATAATTCCTTTTAAGAAGCGGTTATGAAATGATTTATGTTATTATATAGATATAGAATAGATTTAGATTTAGATTAAATAAAAAAAATTTGAAAAAGATTTAACCTCTGTATGAAATTTAAAATTTAAATTACATTGTTATGGAATGATTTCTGTTATTATATAGCTATAGATATAGATTAAATAAAAAAAATTTAAAAAGATTTAACGTGTGTATGAAATTTAAAATTTAAATTACATTGGAAATTATTTTTAATGGAATGATTTCTGTTATTATATAGATATAGATATAGATATAGATATAGATATAGATTAAATTTAAAAAAATTGAAAAGGATTTTCTGAAAAGAAAGCGGTTCTGATCGTGATTTTTAAAATTTTCGTGAAAGGAGGAAACAGTTTTATAATCGTGATTTTTAAAACTTACGTGATTTTTAAAACTTTTTCTTTTCTATTATTCTTAGAAATGATAAATTACGAAACTATCCTTAGATTTTTAATAGAATTACCATTTTGCCTAACTGACTTCTGTTATTATATTTTGTGGAGAAACAACTGTTAAAAAATTAGAAAATCGGGAACAGTTATTGAGAGAAGTATATCCAAACTTTTATGGAGAATAACAAAAGAAAACGTGTGTATGAAATTTAAAATTTAAATTACGTTGGAATTTTTTTTTTATATAATTCCTTTTAAGAAGCGGTTATGAAATGATTTATGTTATTATATAGATATATAATAGATTTAGATTTAGATTAAATAAATAAAAAATTGAAAAAGATTTAACCTCTGTATGAAATTTAAAATTTAAATTACATTGTTATGGAATGATTTCTGTTATTATATAGATATAGATATAGATTAAATAAACAAAATTTGAAAAAGATTTAACGTGTGTATGAAATTTAAAATTTAAATTACATTGGAAATTATTTTTAATGGAATGATTTCTGTTATTATACAGATATAGAATAGATATAGATATAGATTAAATTAAAAAAAATTAAAAAGGATTTTCTGAAAAGAAAGCGGTTTTGATCGTGATTTTAAAATTTTTGTGAAAGGAGGAAACAGTTTTATCGTGATTTTAAAAAAAAATTCTTTTCTATTATTCTTAGAAATGATGAATTACGAAACTATCCTTAGATTTTTAATAGAATTACCATTTTGCCTAACTGACTTCTGTTATTATATATATATATAGATTTATATCACTATCTTTTTATAGTTATGTCTCGTAGAATTTCATGAACTACTGTAATTCAAGACAAGATTTTGTGGGGTGACTTAATAATATATCTATTATCTATTATTCTTTATATAAAAGTGTGGATGTTTCTTACAAAATATGAATTGTCTAATATATCCTTGTTAAAAATTATTGTTTAAGGTTATAATAGTAATTTAGAATTTTTATATTTAAATAATTTTATAATAGAATCCAAATTCAAAATCATATAGAATCCTGATATGATTAGAACTCTATTATATTGGAAATCTAATTTAATATAGATCATATATCCTTACTAAAGATTATTATTTAAAGTCATAATAGTAATTTAGTATTTACATAACTAAATGAACCAAGAAAAATGCAACAACAGAAAAGTAAAAAATTAACCTCCGCATGCAACGCACGTTATCTGTTGACGTCAGATTTTGTATGACACAAAATCCTAGCCTAACACCAAAAAATCTCGATCCGGCTCAAGTAAATCGAATCGAACGAATGATGTGAAAATCGAATAAAATAAGAGAAAGACGGTGTCCGGTGCCTACTCGGGCAAATTGGTTAGGCTGGTTTTGGTCGGCTGATTGTGGCCGGACAGAACGTTTTTATTATGAAAGATGAGAGTAAAAAGCTCCCTAATTGTAATGATTTCGGATCCGTTTTATGAGGATCTAAGACCCTATTTATAGACTAATTACAGGATATGAAACTTAGAGATCAAGAACTAAATCCCTTACTTTTAGGACTCAGATAAGGGAAGAACGAATTTAATCCTATCTAAATCGGATATGATATGGTACAAGATCTGTTCTATTCTTGGTAAACTTAGTCATTGAACTCTCTTCCGGCCAACCCACACAAACCGCACCCGGCTCGAGCTGTTCCGCTCGGCTTGACCCAACTCAGCTCGGCTAGCCCAGCCAAATCCGTCGCTCCTACTGAGCTCGCTGGTCGGCTCTGAGCCATAAGGTAGGGTCGGTCAGCAGCGTGGCACTCACCCGGTTCTGTGCTCGGTCTGCCGTCCGACTCCGGCTAGGAATTTGGTCCGACGAGCAGGTGATTAACATTAGCCCCTCGGGTCGTGATAAGTGATCTCATCTTGTCAGGAGCCGACACCACCAGGCGCCTGCTCGTCCAACTGAAAGGGTTGCTCAACGTCATCCTACCACCCCAGGGCAGCCACGTGTCAACTTCTGCACGTACGGAAGTCGAAGGGACGCCGGTTTTTCCTATAAATACGTATGAGACCAACTCATTTCTCCACTTCCTTCTTCGCGAACCCGAAACTCTTGCTAAATTTCCTCTCAACACCTAGCCAATTCAGCCTTGCAAAATTGACCGTGCACGATCCACTGTTCAGAACAACCTGAACAAACGAAGAGGTATTCTTTTTCTCCCTTGTAATTTATATTTAAGATGAGTTCCGGTAGCGCGTCCTCAAACAACGGCTCAGTTCGGGACTACGACCACGGTTTCGTTCCCGCCTTTACTCCTTCCAGTTTCCCCGGCTCAGAGACCTCATCCACCCGGTCCGTCGAGCCCATCCTCCGGCTCGAACCCATTTCCGCTGCTGACTGACCAGACGTCTCCGGACAGCTCGTCAAGATGTGCCAGACGGACCCCGCCGAGGAACGAGCCGAATCATCCGACCAGAGCCCCACGGAATCTGACCACGCCCCATCTCTGGATGTGGCGGGAGCTGTAACTATTGGGGCTCCTCCCCCAGCAGCGGGACTTGTTACCAGGGGTTGTGAAGGAGCCGGAACCTCGGGTCGGAGATTCATTCCAGAGGGGATTCCGATCCGCCGAGTCTATGGACGTACTGAGAGACCGTTGGAGAGCTCAGAGGTGTTCTCCTGTCCTTCTGTGGCGACCCAACACGAGCTGAATAAATGGCATGCTTTATTCCATATCCCGGACTCTGTGACTTTCTCACTCCCCCGACCCGAGGAGCGGATAAATCAACCTCCTCGAGATTGTGTCGCTATCAATTTTCACACCTTGGAGGCTGGTTTCCGTTTTCCCCTAGCCCCGATGCTCACGCATTATCTTTGGCAGTGGGGAATAGCTCCTGGTCAGCTCCATCCGAACAGCTGGGCGACCATCTTGGGTTTGTTCATCCTTTTCTGGAGATTCGACTTCGGGACGCCTACTCCCAACGAGTTGGCATGGATGTACAACGTCAAACTCATTCCGGGCTTCGAGAATCACTTCTACTATATCTCAGCCCGGAAACTCCGTTCTCAGCTCGTCCGAAGTCTTCCTTCCTCGGTAAAGGACTGGAAAATGAAATGGTTCTGGGTCGGGGGTAACTGGAAGAGTCCGGGGCCGAGTCGCGAGGATCCGTCCCAACAAATTTCCTGCCCTACCTCCTTTGGAGATGTTAATGGCTCTTGTTTTGATAATCCTATTTTTCCATGCTTTTCTGATCGTTAATATTTTTTGTTTTTGCAGAAATCCCGGCTAGGAGGCTTCTGATCGGGAATACCTTCTCCCAGAAAATCCGCTTTTTGAGGGACAACACTGTTTCCGAGCAGAACCTCTTCAAGGTCCTTGTTACAGAGGAGAACCTTGCTAGGGCCGGCTTGGTCTCCCCTTTTGTTCCAACTCCTAACCATTTCCCAGGTTAGGTCACGCCGTCCTCTATACTTTGCCTCGTCTTGTTCGGTTTTTGTATTAACTCTATTTCCAGTTCCTTTGTCTTCCCAGGGTCTTCCATTGAAGATGAACCCAGAAGAGCGCATCCGCCTCTGCCAACAGAAATCGCAATCTACCCGGGGGCGTGGCCGAGGTAAGGGCCGGGACATAGACCACCCTACCTCGGCTATGATTAATGCTAAGCAAGTCGCCTCCGCCGCTTCTCCAGCACCGAGCAAGAGGCCCCGGGAAGTGGAAACAGCGCCATCCCGGTCTGTCCGTCCTGCTCGCCAGATTTCCTCGGATGCCGAAGATCCACGTGTCGGGTCGGTGAGCATCTGCGGGTGGGACCCGAAGAGGATCGAGGGGTCCTAGGAGTGGGTCGAAAAGAGGTCGCCCTTTCAGATCTCCTACACCAGGGCTCGGACCCCGAGCTCGGATATGATGAGCCACCTGCCCGAGGGTGTTGAGCCGGCCATGGAGGCCCCAGTGAAGGCATGGACGGAAGAGCTGGAGAACTACTCCCAGCAGATGTCGGCGGTTGACATGGACGTCTGCGCCTCCGTTCTGATGGCTCAGGCCTCCGTCTTCACCTGGAAGGCCCATCTTTCTCACCTTAGCCAGAGAGAGAAATATGAGGAGAAAAAAGCCGAGCTGAGGAAGAAGAGGGAGAGCTTGGCCAGCGCCACCGCCCAATCTGCCGTCCTTGCCGAGGAGCTCAAAGCTACCAAGGAGCTACTCGCCGAGATGAAGAAGGCCGGCGAGCTCGATCGTCGGAGGGTTACTGACCTGACGATCGAGTCTTCCCGGTTGAGGGCCAAGCTGGACAGTGCCATAGCGAGCCGGGTGGACGAGATGGGTGTCGTCCAGAAGTACCTGGGGTCGGCAGAATGCAAGTACCGTGGCATTCTGGCCTACCTTTTCTACTTCATGGACAACATCAACACTGCTCGGGAGATCGGACTAAACGATGCGCCTTTCCGAGAAGCTCTCGCCGTCAATCTCCAGAAGGAGCCCCTATCGGCCTACTTTCTGGAGATCATGGATGACCTTGGAGACTTCCTGCCACAGGGCTCCGAGCATCTTCTCACCCCGGCTCCTCCTATTGAGTTCATGTCAATGTCTGCTCCGGGGGCCGGCGAGGCGTCTGAGGTCGGTGATGGCGATGGTGGCGCGTCGGAGAAAGCAGGGGGGTCCAGGTCAGCCGGCATGGTGGAAGCCGAGGTGGCGGCGGCGACAGGGACGATGAGATCTGTTGGGGTAGCCGATCAGATGAGCGACGAGGTGATTGAAGTTGGCGACCAGTAGCTTCGGTCCCACTTGCACCTTTTTTGGTAGATATCAATCGTTGTTCTCTTCTTTTGTCTAGTTCAGGTCATTTTGTAAGAGGTTCCGGCCTCCAAACCGGATTCATTTGTAAATGAACATATTTTTGATCGCCAGTCATGCAATTTTTGTTCGTCCCTATATTGCATGCATTCCTGCTCTTCTCTTAACAGGTTTTTTATCGCGTCGCATGTTTCCAATTCATTCAAGTTCGGTGCTCAGATGAGCTTGGGGGTCGGAGCCCTTTTTCGGATCCATAGCTCGGAAGAGCTTGGGGGCCGGAGCCCCTAGTCAGAATCTGAGCTCAGTGATTGAGCTCGGATTGGGCCGAAGCCCTTTTATAGATTCAGAGCTCGGATGAGCTTGGGGGCCGGAGCCCCTAGTCAAAATCCGAGCCCCGTGATTGAGCTTGGATTGGGCCAGAGCCCTTTAACAGATTGAGAGCTCGGATGAGCTTGGGGGCCGGAGCCCCTAGTCAGGATCCGAGCCCAGTGATTGAGCTCGGATTGGGCCGGAGCCCTTAAACAGATTGAGAGCTCGGATAAGCCTGGGGGTCGGAGCCCCTAGTCGGAATCCGAGCTCGGTGATTGAGCTCGGATTGGGCCGGAGCCCTTAAACAGATTGAGAGCTCGGATGAACTTGGGGGCCGGAGCCCCTAGTCGGAATCCGAGCCCGGTGATTGAGCTCGGATTGGGCCGGAGCCCTTAAACAGATTGAGAGCTCGGATGAGCTTAGGGCCGGAGCCCCTAGTCAGAATCCGAGCCCAGTTGATTGAGCTCGGATTGGACCGGAGCCCTTTATTTAGAATGTAAGCATAACAATAAGCTGAGCATAAATCATTATTTTATTCCGGAAACGAAAACAAAATAACAAGCGAAAAGAAAAACTTCCTAGCAGACTAATGGTAATATTTCTTCAGATGTTCCGCACTCCACGGCTTGGGCAACTTCTTCCCGCTCAGGTCGGTTATCTCGTAAGCATCTTTAGTCAGGACTCTGCTTATCTGGTATGGTCCTTCCCAGTTTGGCCCGAGTGGGCCGACGTTGAGCTCTTCGGTATGCTGAAGCACCTTTTTAAGGACTAGGTCTCTGAACCCGAATTTCCTGGCGCGGACCTTGGAGTTGTAGTATTTTTCGCTTCTTTGTTTGTAAATCGAGTTTCTTAGGTCGGAGTCCAATCTCTTTTCTTCCAGCAGGTCCAGGTGGGTCAGCACAACAACTTCATTATCTTCCTCGTCAAAGTTCTGGGTTCTCCAGGAAGGTATACCGATCTCGACTGGTATGACGGCTTCCGAGCCGAAGGCCATACTGAAAGGTGTTTCGCCAGTGGATGTTCTGGTTGTTGTTCTGTACGACCAGAGGACACCTGGTAGTTCGTCGGCCCAAGATCCCTTTAAGTTTTCGAGTTTTGCTCTCAATGTGTGCTTGATGATCTTGTTTATAGCCTCCACTTGGCCATTGCCCTGAGGGTGATACGGGGTAGAGAGCAGCTTCTTGATACCCAAATTTATGCAGAACTTGTTGAATCCTGCTGAGCCGAATTAGCGACCATTATCGGAGACCACGGAGTGTGGGATGCCAAAACGGCATATGATGGACTTCCAGACGAAATCCGTTACTTCTGACCAAATTGAAGAAAGGTTTGCACTTATCGGTTAACCTCGAAATAAATCTGTTCAGTGCGGCAACCTTTCCTGTTAGGCTCTGAACGTCTTTTATTTTCCTTGGGGGTGAGCTTCATTATTGCATCAATTTTTTCTGGGTTGGCCTCGATCCCTCTCTGGCTTACCAAGTATCCGAGGAATTTTCCCGAGCCGACCCCAAAAGAGCATTTTTTTGGATTCAACTTCATCCTATACTTTCTTAGAATACCAAACATTTCTTCTAGGTCTTTGACGTGCTCTCCTACCCTTTTTGATTTTACCAGCATGTCGTCTATGTAGACCTCCATTGTTTTCCCAAGCTGAGCTGCGAACATCTTGTTAACTAGTCTCTAGTAGGTCGCTCCTGCATTCTTTAGGCCAAAAGGCATCATTCTGTAGCAATAAAGTGCTCAGTCAGTGACAAACGTCGTGTGTCGTTGGTCGTGCTCGGCCATTGGGATTTGATGGTATCCTGAGTAAGCATCCATGAAGCTCATGACTTCGTGTCCCGCTGTTGTATCAACTAGCTGATCTATATTTGGCAGGGGAAAACAATCCTTGGGGCATGCTTTGTTAAGGTCGGTGAAATCTATGCATAGTCTCCAAGCCCCGTTTGGTTTTTTTACCAAAACTGGGTTTGCTACCCAAATGGCATAGTCACATTCCCTTATGAAGCCGTTACCGAGCAGCTTTTGTACCTCCAAATCTAGCCCCATGTATCTATCCGGGCTCAGCCTCCGCCTCTTCTGGATCACTGGTCTCGCTGCTGGGTCGATGTTCAGATGATGGCATGCGTCCTCTGGATGGATACCTTCCATATCCTCGTGGCACCAGGCGAAAATGTCTGTGCTCGTCTTGAGAAAGACAATCAGGTCTCCCCTGAAGGGCTCCTTTAATTCCTTGCCAATTTTGAGCGTCAGATCTGGCCTATTTTCGTCCAGCTGAATCGCCTCTAGCTCTTCAATCGGTGTTGCTCTGCTTGATGGTACCTCCTTTCTTGGGTACAAAGTCTCCCAGACTTCCTTGCTACGGTCCAAGTTCACCGCTTCCTCCTCTGGTCGGAGGACGACCAGTCCGGGATGTGTGTTTCCTGATTTTTTTTTGTCGGTGTCCGGGTCTCTGGTTGGTTGAATCTCAGCTCGGGTTCGGTTCCTTGATCCGCACCTGGGGTCAGTCCTGTGATTTCCACAACTGTGTCCGATAGTTCCATTTGCTCGTTCATCTCATCAGGACCGATCTGTTCGATGATGTTAAGCTCTCTCGGCTTCAGACCCGATTTGCATTCTCTAGATGCTAACTGGTTGCCCCGGATGACAAATACGTCTTCTCCGATTGGAAATTTGATGGTCAGATGGTGTATCGACACTACTGCCTTTAGCTTGGCCAGCAGAGGTCGGCCCCAAATTGAATTGTAGACTGAGTTTAGGTCGACCACTTTGAACTCGGTTGTCATATGGACCATTTTGTCCCCTGCGCCAAATACGACCTTGAGCTCACACGTACCGATCGTACGTGTCACCTGTCCTCCGAAACCTTGGATTGAATCCGAGCAAGATTGCAGATCAGATTCGCGCAGTCCCATTCTTTTAAATGTGTTCAGGTGAAGTATATTGGCGTAGCTCCCTGTGTCGACCAGAACTCTGTGAACCATTGTTAGGGCGATATTCAGAGATACCACCAGAGCGTCATGGTAGGGTTGTACTCTTCCTTCGGCATCTTGCTCGGTGAAGGTCAGCGGAGGGTGGATTGGTGCCGACCTTGGTGGGTTGCACAGTTGGTATCTGTTTCTTGCTTCTCTGAGCTGCCTTCTCCTCATCCTCTTTGATGATCTCTGCTCACCATAGTTATGATTCACGAGCATGTGAATTTCACGAATGGCACCGAGCTGAGGGGGAGGAGGAGGTTGTTGAGGTCTTTGCTCGGGATTCTTAACATATTCTTTAAGGTGACCTCGGTCGATCAGCCTCATAAGCTCGATCAGAAGAGCTTTGCATCTGTCTGTATCATGTCCCGAAGACTTGTGGTATTGACAATACCTGTTCTGATTTAGTCGGGCTGGATCGGCTCTCATCGGTCTCGGGTCTGGCAGCACATTTCGGCCCTGTAACTCTGTAAGTACTTGGGTCGGACTGACTGTCAGAATGTGTCGGACCCGATCTAGCTCGTAGTTTTGGTATATTTTGAACTCTCCTAGGGGTTTGAAGGGTGTTGTGTTCTTCCTTTTCTCCTTCCCCTCCCCCCTTTCCAAATGGGGCTTCTCCTCTGGGATAGCCTCTTCGGCTCCAATGTATCTCTCTGCACGGCTTAGGAAATCGTGGTATGTCTTGGGGCCATGCTCGTGAACATTCCACCAGAATCTTGTTTTTGGACGGAGACCGGCCATGATCGCCATGAGCACAGCATCGTCGGAAACGTGCTCCATTTCTAAGACCAGCTTGTTGAATCTGTCCATGTAGGACCTTAGAGATTCATCTTTGCCCTGCTTGATGTTTACTAGTCTCTCTTTCGAAGTAGTCCTCATCTTCGAACCCATGAACTGTGTGAGAAAAAGATCAGTTAGTTCCTCTCATCCTCTGATAGAAGAATCCGGTAGTGATCGGAACCATCTCTGAGCTCGATCTCCCAGCGTCAGGGGGAAAGCTTTGCACATGAGCTCTTCCCCGACCCCTTGAAGCTCCATCCATGAAGCGTATTTATCTATGTGTGAGTTAGGGTCAGTTTCGCCATTATAGAGGCCAATTGGCGGTACTTTGAATTTTGTCGGGGTGACCCGGTTAGAGATCTGATCTATGAAGGGTGAAGTCTTCTTTCGCCTCTTCTGATGGTCAGGTCTTGGCCTTGTGGCCTCAATTTCGGCCAACCTTCGTCTGAGCCTCTGTTCTTCCTCATCTTCTTCCTCAAAATCCCTGGTCTCTAACCTTTTCTCGTCCTGCCGACGTTCATTTTCGAAATCCAGCGTCCTTCGAGACTTTCTGGCCTCACGAGCAGAGGCGGGTCCTAATCGGTCGAATACGCTTCGTGTTTTGGTCGGAGCCACAGACCGGGTCGGGCAGAACTGAGTTTCTGGTCGGTTTTCCTCCAGTGACTGTGTTCTTTCGGGTAGCTGCTCGGTTTCTACACCTTTTCCTTTGTCTTTTCGTTTGTTCCTCGACTCGTCTGAGAATTGGGTGTCCTCAAGGTCGTTGGTTTGCCGGCTCTTCTCCCTAGCCTCAGCTTCCTTCAGTCTTTCACTGAGCCGGGACATGATAGTTTTGATCTCCTCCGAGGTCATTCCGACTCCTCTGTGCTCGGTTACTAGAGGGATACCCAAAGGAATCCTTTCCAATGGAGTGTTGGTTACCACTCCGGGAGTGTCGTGTAGCTGGCGTTGACCAGATCCACTAGGCAGTAGGTTCTGGTTTTGTTGATCAGATGGGAACTCCATGTCTCTAGGTTTGTTTGTTGTGTTGGTAGTCTTTGAGCTATGTGTTGTTTCTCAGCCCCCCTCCTTCTAGCGCCAAATGTTGACGTCAGATTTTGTATGACACAAAATCCTAGCCTAACACCAAAAAATCTCGATCCGGCTCAAGTAAATCGAATCGAACGAATGATGTGAAAATCGAATAAAATAAGAGAAAGACGGTTCCCGGTGCCTACTCGGGCAAATTGGTTAGGCTGGTTCTGGTTGGCTGATTGTGGCCGGACATAACGTTTTTATTATGAAAGATGAGAGTAAAAAGCTCCCTAATTGTAATGATTTCGGATTCATTTTATGAGGATCTAAGACCCTATTTATAGACTAATTACAGGATATGAAACTTAGAGATCAAGAACTAAATCCCTTGTTTTTAGGACTCAGATAAGGGAAGAACAGATTTAATCCTATCTAAATCGGATATGATATGGTACAAGATCTGTTCTATTCTTGGTAAACTCAGTCATTGAACTCTCTTCTGGCCAACCCACACAAACTGCACCCGGCTCGAGCCGTTCCGCTCGGCTCAACCCAACTCAGCTCGGCTCGCCCAGCCAAATCCGTCGCTCCTACTGAGCTCGCTAGTCAGCTCTGAGCCATAAGGTAGGGTCGGTCAGCAGCATGGCACTCACCCAGTTCCGTGCTCGGTCTGCCGTCCGACTCCGGCTAGGAATTTGGTCCGACGAGCAGGTGATTAACATTATCTATACTCATATTTATAAAATCCCAGTAAATGAGAATCAGAATCTTTGAAACAAGAACATATTCAGTCTAAGTTCCTCTTCCATTGATTGCAACTTTACTTCAAGTTTATTAGTATCTTTCAATATCAAGAATAGCAACAATCAAGAAAGATGGTTTTGATTTTATCCAAAAAAAAAAAAAGATGGTTTTGAATTCAAGAAAATTAGTATTACCTTGCACATATTAGGAGCATAATGTTGTATTCTCTTTGTATTGCAGTTTACTTGTGTTCCACATCAATATCTTCATATCTTGTTTTGTCTCTTTTACATGTATTAACGATTCTTTTACATGTGAATAATATATCAGTTCAATCATTCTTTATATGGTATCAAGAGCCAAATAAGACTAATGCTTTTTTCGATCCTCAAGATCAAATTAAATCCCTCTATTTTTTCATATCTTGACCAATCTTCCAGAAATCTGCGCTTCTCAATTCTTGTGAATTGATCCCTTCTGATTCTTTTCTTCCCATCTACACCATCATCTAAACCTACCCCGCCCCATTTTTAGAATGGGACAGATATGACCCGCTCTAAATATCTCCGATCAGGTCAGGTATCCAAGGGTCGAGATTGTCATCTCTAATTTGTACATCATAAGAAAAAGCAATGAGACAAGAAACACGTGTTACCTCGTTTAAACCTCAATATAATAATATTTGGTGGAGAAAAACTATATTGGGAAAAATGAGGTCGAATAAATCTTAATTAAGTTAAATATAAATGAAGCTCAAGTAGCTTATGTAGCATTGTTTTGTTTTTTGGTTATTTGGACAAAAATGTTTCAGGAGAATATATTTTGATAGTGGTATTCGCTTATGCTATGTAAGTAGTAACTATGTGTTTGAATATTTTGTAAAAAACTACAAAAATGAAGTAATTTTGATTTTTTAGGAGATGATTTTTTTTTTTCATGTATGTTTTATCAGTATTATTTTGTGATTATCAATAAAATTCGATATAATTTAAAAGGTACGATTTTTATTTTTTTTACAAAAACTATTGGAAATGAATGGGCTATAACTCTATTATGGACAATGGTCTGTCAATGCAGATGGTATTATTTGTGGGCTCAAACTTATAATGTTTTCGGTTTATGGTCCTCATTATTTGTTAATGGGCCTAGTAAAATTGACCCTCGTACTTAGTTTTCATACATAAAAATATTTGTCATAATTTTTTTAATTTTTTTTTTATTTAAAAGTATTGTCGGCATTTCCCTATAAAAAGGCATAAACATTTTTCAAAGTGTCAATTTATCAACAATGATGCTTCTTTTTCAAGTGATGATGATGGGTTAAAGATATTGTAGGGAGTTAAATTCTCGACGATGCCTTTTTCTTCCCCTTTTTATTTCATCCTTAGTCAATTTCTTTGTTCACTTTCACTTGGCCCTTATAAAAGTATTCATTTGATGATTGAATCAATTAACAATTGAAATTACGATATTTTTATTTCAATTTTAACTTTTATCGGAAATTAGAGAGAGAGAGAGAGAGAGAGAGAGAGAGAGAGTTTCTTGAATTCGATAATTAAGGGTGAATTTTCAATCAGTTTTATTCTTTTAGAAATATGTATTTGTGTATAGATTGTTTATTTGTCAATGAAAATGAATTATCAATTTTTTTTTGTACGCAAAATAAAAGTACGTTATTGTATTAAATCTTACCCAACCTACACGATCTTGCAATCTAAATGAAAACAATCATTATTTATAGTTTTGTTTATTAAATGTTATATTAAGTCCAATTTTGAATAATTTGATTTAACCTGATAGCAAGGGATTTTTATGTATTTGATAAGCTGATATAATTGTTTATTGGATTTAGAATAATTGACTTATTTGTGTCATTGGACCAAAATAGTTAATTTAAATGTATGTCTATTTATAGTTATGAATACTAATGAAATATAATATTTATGGGCGACACTTGTGTAACCCCGGGCACGGATCCTAGGATTCGTGCCCCCAACCCGCTCCGTCCGCTCATGATTTGCTCCACTTCTTTTTTTTTTTTCCATTTTTTTTCCTTTTTTTCCTCTCTCTTGCGCGCTGTATCCTTCATTCTTTTTTTTTTTTTTTTTCTTTTTCTTCTCTCTTTCTTCTTCATCTGTGCTGTTCTTTCTTCTATTTTTTTTCTCTTTCTTAATTTCTTCACATGATCGATACCTAGAGTTTTAATTTTTCTAATATTTCAACAATTTATTCTCTTCCTATAAAGATCCAGAGTTCTATTTAGGGTTCTATTTTTTCTAAGATTTGAAGATCATGTTGTCATAAACACTGAGCAAATGTAAGCGGTCATGATACTGGTGTCATCTGATAGGACGATGATTTGATTGAGTGAAAGAAAATCGAAGTATCTCATCGTTTTTCAAATGGTGTGGCTGCTATGGTACTTGCATATAATACCTTCAAGGTATTATGAAAATACTTTAAAGGTATTAGACATATAATCTATAGGTATCATGTTTAGTTTTGATGATATCATGTTTTTTTTTTTGTGTTATCCCAGCAAGGTTTTTGATATGTTGATTGAGTTTAAATTTGAATTGATTTTTCAATGCAGCTCAGTGTGTGGTTTAACATGGGATTTCATTTGTTATATAGAAAACTTCTGTGTCGCGCAATTGTTGAAGCTGTTGATGGTGGCAATGTTACTCTACTTTGGTGAGTAGTTAAGATGCTTGAATTTTCAAGAATTCGAATAAAATCCCCAACTGATGGTATTATACTTCACTGCTTTTGAAATTTTATTGCTGTGCTATTATTCTTCTATTTGGTGCACAAATTAGGGATATGTCAATGCATTTGTCACAATCTCTGTCGTGCCATATGGGCCTGTTTTGCTACTTATTTTTCATCTTTGGACTTTTGTTGTACGTATTTATGTTACAAGCTAGAAACGGTTGAAGAATGTGCTATGTCAAGTGCTAGTGCTAGTGACAACGAGTTTGAGTTGGGTGATAATTCTACATTCCAACGACTTAGGAATCTTGATCATGGGAGATCACGGTTTAGTAGAAGGAGAAATTACGAATACGAGCATCTGACGAGATCCTTAAGACCTACTACTCATCAAGCACACTTGAAATATTCAGGGAATTCCTTTCATCTCCATAGGAGAAAGGTTCTGAAGAATAGTGGTGATCATGCTACCCCACTTCATCAAGATTGAGTTTAAGTGTCAATCATCAGATTAGCCAGGAAAAGAAGACTAGAATTTTTTAACAACTCTAAAGTTCATATACATTCTCTCCCTTATATTTCAATTGAACTGATTCTTTCCTTTTTCCAACCATGCAGAGATTTTGTTGCTGCCTGTTTTGAAGAGCAAAGCATGGAGAGTTTTTTTGATTATCTATCGTATTTCTACCTGTTGGTGGTGATCGCTCCCCAGCAGAATGAATAAGCATCAGTTGTCGATATTCTCTAGCTCGAGTTTAGTTCCCACATGTTACATCGATTTTCAGCTCATAGAGTAATTTGATTCTCTCCCCCTTGGTATTAATATATGGTTGTGCAATCTTCATTAATATATGATATGCTCTAAAGTATTATACATATACTCTAAAGGCTTGAATGATATGTAGGTAATTCCTTCAAAGTATTATGAAAATATTTTACCTTGATATGCTCTACAGGTTTTAGACATATTCTCTAAAGATATTACAAAATTATATGCTTGAATGATATGTAAGTAATGCCTTCAAGGTATTAATGATATGATCTAAAGGTATTACACATATGCTCTACTGGTATCATGTTTAGTTTTGATGGTATCATATTTTTTGTTATGTGTTATCCCAACACGTTTTTTTTTTTGATGTGGTGATATCAGTTACAAAAGGACGACAACAGAGGATTAAATGTCATTTTCAAAAGAACAAGAAGACCAAAGAAGTTAGTTCAAATTCAACAGCACCAAAGGAGTTTGGTTCTGAAACACCAAGTGTTAGATTATTTTAGTTGAATTTTGAAATTGTATTTCCTAAATAATATTAAGTTATGAAATCAATGTTCTTATATTTCATACTTTTTGACTATGTATCTTTATATTCTTATCCAGATTAAATACATTTATATTTCTAAGTATCTAATACAACAAAGATAAATATCTTAAAGGTATTTATGTAATACCTGAAAGAGACTTATGTAGTACATTTAAGGTAAATATGTAATACCTGAAAAATAAGTATTCAATACCTTAAAATGTAAGTATGTAATATGATATATGTAAATATGTAATACCTTAAACGTATTAGTGTAGTACCTCAAAGACGCATAATGATTAATACTTATATTTTTAACCAGTTTTAATACATTTATATTTGAAAGTATCTGATTCACAAAGATAAATACCTAAAAGAGACTTATGTAATACTTTCATCGTAAATATATAATATCTTATAGTGTAATCATTAATACCTCAAAAAATTAATATGTTTAACTTTTATGTATATATGTAATACCTTAAATGTATGTATATAATACCTACATACCTTAAATGTATGTATATAATACCTTAAAAGTACTTATGTGATACCGTAAAGGTTCATGCACAATACCTTTTAATATTACCTCTGATTACATTCAACTAATACATTCATGTATCACCTGTACCAAAAACACCTTTGCATATTTAATTATCTAATTGATCATCTCAATTATAATACTTTTATAGTAAGTATATATTATATTGTAGTACAATCAACACAATGCTAATACCTTAAAGGTATCTATGTAACACCTTGAAAGTAAGTATGCAATACCTTATATTATATCCATAATTACATATACATGCTTGCATGCAAGTACTAACTTCAAGTAATAACCTGTGTAAAAAACAATAATATTTGATTTATATAATTATTTATTTATTTACTTTAATACTATTAAGAGACAAAACAAATACCTTAAACAATTTCATCTAATAGTTTTTATTACTGAATAACACCTGTAAAAGAAACAATTTTATACTGTTTTCAACTCAATTACCAAACATTGAAATTAAAATTATTGTTTGTAACCAAATTTCTAAACACTATAAAACAAAACAAAAAATTGTTTCAAATTCCATCACTTCCCCGCTCTTTTCGTTCGTGGCCTGTATGACTTTTGAAATTTGCAGTTTTATCTGTTGTGTCATTTTTCCTTGGTTTCTACTATCTTCTCTTTAACCTCAGGCTTGCTTTGATAAAAATTGAATACTTTTTGCAGCACAATTTTCCTCATCTCATTCTTTTGTGACAACATAATTATTGCACAAATTTCAACTCTGAACACTCGTTTTATTGCAGCCAGACAAAAGTAAAATCATTGTAAACCACAACATGATGTTGAAAAATTAATTAAACCATAACAGATATCTTTAAGATATACACGTGATACCTAAAAGGTACTCAACTGATACCTGAAAGACATTCAACAGATATTTTTAGGATACACATGTGATACCTGAAAAATACACAACTAATACCTGAAAGGTATTCAAAAGAAATTTTTAAGGTATACCTTTAACAAATAACTTTTAATACATTTAAGATAACACATGCGATACATTAAAGTAACACATTTGATATCTTAAGGGTATTCACCTTATGCCTTAGAGTAACACCCTATATATATAGTACTTTTCAAACAAGTATATGATATCTTAAATGAACACATGTAATACCTTAAGACTATTCATGTGACACCTAAACAGTACAAGACAAACATCTGTTAATTTCAACAACCACCTTTCTTTTTTCCAACTTCTTTACAACAAGTTCTTTTTGCAAATTTACCAGAATCTCATCATTAAATCTTTTATACATAGTCTTTGCATTATCCCCTTTCAGCAACATTCCTTATTACTTGACTTTTCACTGCCAAAAAAAAAAAAACACCATATAAAAATCAAAAATTAAATATACAAATGACAACAAAGACATGTGATATCTTTAAAATATACATGTAATACCTTCAGACTATTCATGCGATATCTTAAAGGATATTCATACAAAATCATACCTAAACAAGAGCATAACACCTTTAACATATAAAAATATATATTCAGAGTACAATAATATTAACAATATAAGAAAAACATCTATCAATAGCAACACCCATTTTTTCCTTTTGCATAAGAAAATCACAACAAATAACTTTTAAAGTATATAACTAAAATACTTATATAAATATATGTGATGTCTTAAAGTAAGACATGTGATACTTTAAGGGTCTTCATCTGATACCTATATACAGAAATTCAGAAACACAGAAATATGTATACAAAAATTAATTTGTTCATCAACATCATCACTCACTTCTCTTGACAAATGTGAAAGAAAAACTCTAACAATGCATCTACTGCAAAAAAACATAAACTATTCCAACTCTAAACACAACTACAAACATTTAATAAATTCCAGTTTAATATATCTATCACCAAAAAATAACAAGCAAAGCCCTAGAATTCAACTAAACCCTAATAAACTTAAATAAAACCTAGAAATTCAATTACACACATACAACCACAAAAAACAAGCACACAAGGAACAAAATAAAAACAAAAATAATTAGATTATAAGAACTAAATCACTATCTATGAAAAAAATGAAAAATACATTAAACACTTACCATTAACAAATTGATGTGAAAATCTTCAAAAAGCCTTCGAAAACACCAATTATCTTTCACACTCTAACATATAAATCACAACTCACCTAAGAAACAAACGAAAAATTGAAAAAAAAAAAGTGAAGAGATCACAGAAACTGTAAAGAAAGAGAAACAGAGTAGAGAAATACGCTGAAGTGAGGAATGAGAGGAAAAAAAATAAAAATCAATTTAAAAATATCTATACTAACCCATTTTCTAATCGGGGCGGGTTAGGGGAACGAGCATATAATTTTTAGCGAATATTTATTTATCCCAATACTTGAATTTATATCCACATAGCATGTTTTTAGGTAGTAAATTTATTTTTTAAAGTTTCAATTACCATGTAATGTTATGACACTAGTTTTTTTTTTTTTTTTTTTTTTCCGGTACTAAATTTAATTTATTGGGATTTTTAAGTACTTAATGGGTGCACAAATTTGGTCGAATTGATAATTTTTATTTTTCTCATGTTTTTGAATACAGACTTTTCAATTTTTTTGTTTAATGTATAAATTTGTGTATTATTTTTTGTATTTCAAATTTCTAATATTATCAAATGTAATTATTTAGAATGGCATAAATTTAAAGTTGAAATATATAGCTTTATATTAATATATTTGAGTTAAAATAATAAATCATTACATTATATATATTATTATAATTTTTTAATAATTAGATATATTACATATTGTGCAACATACGGGTACAATATTAGTGTGTGTGTGTGTACACTCAGATTCAATGAAATTTAAGAAGAAAAAAAAAATCATTCCTGCAGAAAATCATTTGTAAGCATTGCCAAACATAACCACAGGATCTCGACAGAAATTGTTTCACAAAATGCAGAATTAGTGTAATATCTTTAGACTTTTCCGTTTTCCATAAGAACATAGCTCGATATAACGACTGTCAATAACAAATTGTGGCATTGGCTTAACGTATTAAGCATCAGAATTCGGAGCACAACATATTGCGTTCATTTCTTCATCTTCGTGTGATTTTGGACAACAGATACGCAACAAAAAATAGTAATAGTGCAAAAAGAACAACATGCATGACATGGCTCGATCCTTCCCTGATTATACTCTTGTTCAGTCTCCTCATGTTGTTTTTCACCCCCGCCTGAGCTTTAGTCAATGTCATTTGCTGAACAAAACAAACGAAACGACAACGGTCATTTATTTGCTGTTTTTGCTTTTCTTAGGCTCAATTAGACATCTAACTACATTAGTTGAATCACATAAGCACTGATTTTTACTCTCACAAACCAAATTGGTGCTCCAACAATTCGAGAAATTGTCCCAAACAGGAACCAGAGCAATAGTTAACTATAAATTCAATCACCTCATCTTACTTTTCATCTATTCTTGTTTCAAGAAAAAAGGATTAGGGCATTGTCTATCAATCCAAAGGAAATCACTCAAGGTGCAATATCTTTTCTATACAACAATTGAGCAATTTAGTTGAAGGTATATTCACATTCTGAGCTTAGAGTTATGGCATACCAGCTGATTGAGGAAATCATTTTGGAACTTTGCTTCTGTGTCGATTTCTTGAGCTACCTGCAATGCTGTTTAAGCAAATAATAAGATTAAACAAGTAGAAACAACAAAGAAAGATAGAAATAGCATGAAAATGATATATCATGGAGATGATTTGCAACTACATGTTAGAAATAAACATTGCTCGATATAAAACTACTTTTTTACTTAATAGTCAATATGAAGCTTATTACACCCTTTAAACAATATTGGACTTAACTTGATAATTGTGTGTGAGAATTTTGCCCATTGGCAACCACACTGTGACACTGTTAAAGAATTTAACAATCCTTAAATCAACACTTCTACAGGAAAGAACCATATAACGTGAAAAGTTAATTCATTAGGTAGGCAGCATCAAATAATGGCAGCATGCTCAAAATAAAATTAAGAGGGAATAGGGGCAAAATTTTGACTCAGTATTAACTTGAGAGTAAAACTAGCAAATGATTTAAGGCCTATACTTCAAGTCAATTCCTTTCTCTCTGATGTATATATTATTACACACACAAACAAGTCTATACCTTAAATGAGAATTCCATAGGAGTGATATCACATACACACACCATATATAGAGTGAGGGGAAGGGAAAAATACAAACAACACAGGAAAATAGAAAAGCTTATTGAGGTGACAATATTCTGGGGCCCTCAAAATAAACTGAAAAAATGAGACATAGAATTCACCGTAGCATTTACACACAATACTACATTCAGCAAACAAATACAAACCGGAGCAGAAATAAAGATAAAATATAGAAACAATGCATTAATGTTTAGTATGTTGCAAATTCCAACTCTTGGCTTTGGTTTATACTTTATCCTTTAATGTGTAAACATTCTGCAAATTGCAACTCCTATATTTAAGCACATGATTATATAGTCTATAAAATAGATCAACAAATCAATCCAGCAACTAGGTCTAGTCCTTACTAAGAGAAACAAACCATCCTCATAAATGCATTAATTAATATCAATTTAGGCATGTTAAATGCAGAATATGAATTTGTGACAAAAAAAATTTAGTGTTTTCTTAATTATTAAAAACAATGCTGGTGTTAAATTAAATTCAAATAAAAAAAAATTATTTATTATAGTAGATTAGATGACTGAAAAGTGATAATTTTTAAATATAAAAAATTAAAGGGTGAAAGATAAAGATAAAAAATATAATCTGACAAACTTAGAAGACATAACAATTTGTTTCCAATTTTTTATTATAAAATTAGTTTTGACTTTAGAATATAATTCTTTATTTTCAGACAGTATATATATATATATATATATATTTATTTATTTATTTATTTTTTTGTGGAACGAGAAAAGTATTTTTTTGGAGTTATAATTGAAGGATTATTTAAATCTAAATCTTATTTTAAATCCAGATATGCAATGTCCCAAACCTGTCATTCTGACCCTGCTAAACTTAAGGGTTAATTATATAATAAATCATAAATTTAAATTAATTTTAGAGACTTTACCAGTAACAGTGCCACGTAATCTGCCACGTAGCCTAACAGCGTGGAATCTCAGATTCTAATGAAAACGTTAATCAACTAATATTAGCAAAAATAAATATCAACTTGGATAAACTATCATTGAAGCATATCATCGAACACTTGACATGCATTTATACACTCGAACAATAAGGCTTCCACAGATCAACATAGAACTTCAACGGCCTTTTAAGCGCCTTCTTCCACTCAACGGAATCCGGCAACCCACCGGTCAGAGCAACAGCGCTGTCGTCCTTCCGATTATCAAGACTCAGCACGAAAACCTCCGCCGGAAAAACCTTATGCATCGCCATCAAAGTCTCCTCCATTATCACACTCCCATCCTTCCTAATATCCTCCGGCTCCACGCAGCTCCCACCCACGTTCACCATCATCCTCCCCCCCTTCCTCAGACTCTTCTTCAGCCTCTCCCACGTCGCCGCCTCCTGCAGCTCCGGAATCACGCACCCTTTGCTGAACAGATCGATCAGAATTCCGGCGAAGCCGTCCTTGACGCTCGCATTCAGCGCGTTGCCCGTGTGGATGACCAGCCTGTCTTCGTACTTCTTCTCGAGCTTCTCGAGGCCGAAGTATTCTCTCGCGACTGAGATGACGGAGGGGTCGAGCTCCCAGCCGTGGACGACGGCGTCGGGGTACAGTTCGAGGAGGATTCTGGCGGCGGTTCCGGCTCCGAATCCGAGCATTCCGACGGGTCCGGGCGGGAGGATTGGGGGGAGTGTGGCGAAGACGTCGAAGTAGGTGTTGGTGAGGGATTTGAAGATGTAGGAGATGCTGTGGATGTTGCCGGGGGCGTCGAGGAGGAGGAGGCGGGACCCGGCCAGGGGGTGGTCCGCCGCTCTGGAGACTTGGAGGACACGAATGTAGTTGTGCCGCGACTTGAATTTCACCAGGGTTTTCACGTGTTCGATTGGGATTCCGCCGTCGTCGGCGGTGGCGGAATCGGTGGCTGGGGAGTGGGATTTGAGTGGAGGTGGGTTGCCGGCGCGGCGGAGCTGGATGCGGCGGGCGGCGGCGGCGGAGAATGGTGGAGGTGGGAGTTTTGGGTGGCGGAGGAGTGAGAATTGGGGGAGAATTCGTGCTGCTGCTAACTTCATGGTTGAATTTTGCAATGAATTGCACCAAGTGAATTGTATATCTAATTTGATTTTAGTTTTTTTTTTCCAAAAAAAAAAATATTTATATTTTTTTCAATAAATAATGGATAATATATCAAAAGAAAAAGAAAATACTTTGTACTAGGTATGGCAATGGGGCGGCAGAGAAGGGCAGGTAGTATAGTACTCAGGCCCGCCCACGTCTCGCCCCGTCCCGTGGCGGATCAAGAATAGTTGCATCACGCCCCCACTTTATTTATATAATTTTTTTTAAATGTCAAAATTATGAAAAAATTAATGTATTCTAAAAATTTCATACATTAATACACATATTTTGAAATGCAAAAATAAATTAATTATAACTACTTCAATTTATGAGATTTATTATAAAATAATTTTAATTTATTAATATAATCACATTTTTAATCATAACAAACACATCTCAAATATGATAAAATTAAAATGAATATAATTAACTTACATTTATATTTCTAACTATATGTATTTTAAATATATGCATAATATATATATATATATATATATTTATAGCATATTATATATAATACAGCGGGATACGGGGCTGGGCTAAACCCGCCCTGTCCCATTTTTAGAACGGGACAGGTATGACCTGCTCCAAATGTCTCGAACCAGGTCGGGTATCCATGAGTCAAGTAAAAAATATAAAGAGTAAAAAATTATATTAAATAATGTATACATCTGTAAATATGTTAATCAATTATAACAAAGTTTTAACTATATGATTAAATAATTTGATAATTATGGAATATTCATTTTTACTATAAAATTTATAATTAAATAAATTGATAATTAAAAATATTATGATATATTCATTTTTAGTATAAACTGTTGGAGATGAAATATTGTTCTGCACTACTTTAGTGCAGATTAATACTGAAATAGTGTGAATTGTTGTGGATGCTCTTATGTTGCTATATAAGTATGAGTTTTATAACTATAAGTATACATTTTACAGTTATAAGTATGCGTTTTATTCTTAATAGTTATTTTGCTATATAAGTAAGTTTTTTAAATAAGTATGTGTTTTACCACTATAAATATGTGTTTTACAGCTATAAGTATGTGTTTTATACTTAAAAATATGCGTTTTATAGATACAAATATGTGTTTTATGACTATAAATATGTGTTTTATAGTTATAAGTATGTATTTTATAGCTATAAGTATGTGTTTTATTTTTAATAGTTATGTTGCTATATAAGTAAGTTTTCAAATAAGCATGAGTTTTTACCACTATAAATATATGTTTTTATAGTTATAAGTATGTATTTTATTCTAAATAGTTATGTTGCAATATAAGTAAGTGTTTTATATAAGTATTTATTTTACAACTATAAATATGTATTCTATTCTTAGAGCAACACTCTCAAGTAAATTATTATTACTAACATCTTATAAGCTCTATCATCTTATCTATCCAAATAGTTCAACAACTAATTTTTAAACTACAATTAAATATTTTATAAAATGTAATGACTTATAAACTCTCTCAAGAAAATTTTGCCAAACGCACTTATGTTTGGTTGATTAACTTGCTTCTGTTTAGCTTTGTGGGGTTAGCTCAACAGTTGGTTGTTGAGTGAAATTGGTCGCAATGGTCAGACCTTTTATGAGGCAAATGAGTCGATGAACTCAAACCCAAAGAAAATGCAAAATTTAAGGAGTTTAAAATATATATATATATATATATATATATATATATATATATATATATATATATATATATGCACTTGGGAGCTGCGTCTGAGTTAAACTTAGAGATGAAAGTCTTCTTTCGTTTCTTGACGGTGAAGTAAGACCAAGCTCATGAGCAATTAAATGTGTCTATTAAGTGAAGGTACAGAAAAACTCGGTCTCTCCCCGGATAAACTATATAGTCATGATTTTATTTTGCTATTTGATTTTTAAATTTATTTTTGTTGGGAATGACATGACATTTGACATGGCATATTTGCTAGACACGTTGTCTCTGATCACCAAAAAATATAAATGTGATATAAATTGTAACAATAAAAAAAGGTCATGATCTTTTTTTTTAAAATTATTAAAAAATGGGGAAAAATTTGCAATTTATTAAAAATAGTGATTTTTTTTTCAATTACGCCTATATATATATATTTTTAATCTAAAAAGAGAGTCATATTTCAAAAAGTTAAAATTAGTTTTCAATAATGCCGTTGGATTAAACTTGTAATTAATTATAATATAATTTTGATGAATAACTTGATGAATATAAATTAGAGTTGATGATTTGAAAATGTAGAACATTTATCGGTTACCAAAACTAGCCTTTTTATTTATTTATTTACAAATGGGGTAATAGTAATCATTCAGATTGGCTCCCTTAATTTGTAAGAAACTCAAAATCCGATTCGACATCAAGATTATTCATATATATTCTCTTTATAAGAGCTTAAAGTCTTGGTGAGTTCTCAAAATTCAATTGAATTCAAGATAATTAAGCTAGAAATTGATATTTTCATTTACAGAAAAAAAAAAAAAAAGAGTGTTGTTATATGCTGGATTCAATTTATATGCTTTTTTTTTTTTTTTGTTATGCAGTTTGTGAATCCAGATTTAAGAATAGTTCTGATAGTTTTCGGATGATTAAGAACGGAAAGAAACAGACAATAAGGAAATATATAATAGTGCAAACACATGTGATCATGTCATGAGTTATATATGTACTCTCACTCTCTCTATTTTACTAATACAAACACTTTTTCATTGCAATTTTTCCGTGGTTGTTTTGCAGCCAACTATTTTTCCGTGGTTGTTTTGCAGCCAACTGTTTTCTATGATACTTCCATCGTCTAAATAAATTGTTGTTTAGACTATTTCACGATACAGATTTTGAAAATACCAATGTATTTAATTTAAGAAGACTAATTAGAGAGTGAAGAGTTTGTTTAAATATTTTTGGACAAACACTCTCCAAACATGCATGCAATTTTGAAAAATTGAGAGTAATTATTTTTCATCAATTTCTAAAATGACAATAAATTTTATATAAAAAATATTATTTGTCCAAAACTATACTTATTTTGGAAGATCAGAAAGAGTAATATATATATATATATAGTTAGCATCAGTGCTTAAATAAAGAAGTCAGAAAACTTCTTTCTCATTTAAAACTATTAATGCATACATCTCAATGAAAATTATATAAACAACAAACCAATGCTCTTTTATTACAAAGATGATAAAAAATTAGATTATTAATTTTCTCAAACTATTGAGCATCAACATTTGTTATATCCTCGAAACTGTTGGTCTCTATATATGGGAACTGTATAACCTGCAACACATAAAATTTTAAAAAAATTAATGTAAATTAACCGAATCAATATATATACATATGAACTAATGTATTAATTCTTACTGCCACATTTGGTTCCATGAGGTAGAGGTCTGCCACAGGATTGTGCAACAAAAACAGCTTTCTCCATACTAATAATTTGTTCGACTTGCGAGGTTACATGTTGGCATACATATGGTAGGTCGACGTTTTGGACAACATCGCAACAATCGTGAGACAAGTTTTCTTTTGGGCCTTTTTTTTTTGACATATTTGACATTGAATAAGACCTTGCAAATTTCCTTGGCATTGTCCTGATACAATGGTGGTTGTGAAGATGATGATGTTAGCAGAAATCAGGATTAGGTATAGAGCAAACCCTATTTTGGAGATCGCCATATATAGTGTTTCTTATTTAATTGATTTTTTTAAAACTTGAGTTGATGATGGATGAAGGGTTGATAAGCAATTGGAAGGTTGTATTTAAAGAGGAATGGGTTCACAATTTTGCATGAAGAAAGGGATTAGGTTGTGAATATCATGTGACATATCTCAATTTACATTGTAAGTGCTATTATGTATTCTTCCTTAAAAAATGCTGATTTTGTGATTATAGTTTTACAAGTCCATTCCTTGCGCTTATAATCGATGTTTCGCATGAGGAATCATGATTTTCATGTATTACTGATCTAGTTAATTTAAACTTCGTGGGAGAGAATATATTTTAAATTTGTGAAATTGTTACATTATTTATGGATACATTAAATTATATTACCTTTATTTTATAATAAGTGTTGTTCTATAGTTTAAATTCTGATTTAAATTAAATATCATTTTAGATTTATCTAAAATTTTATTCTTAAATTTGATATTTCAAAAAAATTTCATTCTATATTTAACAAACTAGGTTTTGGCATTTAACATATTACTTCATCAAATTTGAATTGGGCCAAAAGATGACATTTAATACAGGCTCAAAGCCCAAAGTGGAAACCAATTGCTTTATTGCGGGCTTGCAACCCTTAATTTAGGCCCATGGGTTCATTATAGTTGTGCGGCTTGTGCCATTTAAGAGGCAACTAAACATATGGTATTATATTATTATTTATATTTAGTATAATGCTCATGTAATACATGGATTTAAAAAAAAATTAATTAAATTAAATAAATTTAAATATTATTTATATTCAAAAATTATGATTGTGGTATACCTATCATCAATTTTAATATCAATCATAATACAATTTGATTAATATATTATTTGATTATATATTGTTGCATTCGTAAGAGAATATAAATATTTTATATTCATTATATATGTTGTTATTTCTATCATATTACTCAACTCTCCCACCAATATTCTAGGTTTTTTTCTAATGTTTTTTTTTTATATATTAAATATTAAAGATTACAATGATTCTTAAATATTCATTTCAATTATATTATAAATAACCCAAATCAAAATTTCTCAATAGTTTCTATGATTTAATGCAAAAACTATTTCAGTTTTATTAATTAATAAGTTTTCACTAATCTTTTAAATAAACACACTTTTATTTGACTCCTTTTTCCTCTAATTTTTTTATTAAAATAATTTAAAATTATATAAAAAAATCAAGCGATATGCATGATTAATTTTCCATAAAATTGGTAATTCTTTTTAATTAATAATAAATATGTTTTTAATACATTCCTTTTCTATCTATGCCAATACATCCCATTTAATAATTAGATTGACATGATTTTAAAATGGTAACAAATTTATTAAGATGAGATTAGAAAGATTGTGTTTGCAACAAAATTATTTGATATAATGTAATTAATTTTAATATAATTATTAATATTATATTTTGAGCTTTTGAGAGATGACATGTGGCATTAGTTGTTGTTCTTTTATATATACAAAGATTGCATCTTTTTCGAAACATAGAAATATTTTTCCACTAAAAGAAGAGTGGATCTAAAATATGGATTTTGGATTAAAAATTTGGTAAAAACTCACATGAAACTGTTTCATAAATCACCTTTCATGAGATATGTCTATTTGATCCATGTGTGATTGGCGCATAGGACTAGACCTTACATTAGTCCAATGTTTCAATCGAAAATTCTGAAAATTTTTGGAGGCCTATACATTTGTAAATTATATTATATATTAGGTAAACAATGTTTCAATAGTCACTACAAGAAATTTTGGATTTTACAACCCCCCTAAGACAACACTTTTCATGAAATTGGGTTGTCGTTTCCAAATTTACTACCCTTTTTCACTAAAGCGTTGTCTTTTTTCAAAAAATTCGCTCAAAGACAACGCAAATAATGGAACAGACAACGCTTTTTTCAGAGGGTTGTTAAATGGCTTTTTTTTTTAAAAAGACAACGCTTTTTTGCAACGCTTTTTTCAGAGAGTTGTCTTTGAGCGATTTTTTTTAAAAAAGACAACCCTTTTATGCAACGCTTTTTTTTGCGTTGTCTTTTCATAGTACTTTTCTCCAATAGACAACTCATTATGCAACGCTTTTTTGTACGTTGTCTTTTTGTAGTACTTTTTTGCCAATAGACAACCCATTTCGCAACACTTTTTTTATGTGTTGTGTTAATTATAAATTAATTATTTGTTAATTTAACTAAATTTAAAAAATTTAATACATTTATAATGTTATCTTATATTATTTGCATTAATATTATCTTATATATATGAACAAACTCATAATTTTAAAAAATAGTATTTTTTAAAAATACTATTTTGAATTAATTAAGAAACTACACCTAAAATATTACTCTCACCTTTAATTTTATATAATAATACAAAATTTAACTATTATTTTAAAACATAATTTGAAAATTATGTTTTATAATTCATAATTCATAAATTATATATGTTTATATAAAATAAAAATAAATATATAATAGTTGTTTGGTTTTAAAATTAATACAAATTAAAAACATAACTTATTTTAAACAATTAATTTATAAAGTAAAAAGAATAAGATCTATATAAATCATTTATATCAATTAAAATTAAGAATATATATAAAAAAATTTATTGCATAAAGCCAAGGTCGAACCATAAACTCAAGTAGGAGGGCATCACCAATTTTACCAAACATATAATTGTATTTCATTTTCCAACAATTAATATTAATACTCAAATGATTAATTCTTATACACAATTAATTTGGACTTAGGTTTTTTCAAATACGTACCCAAACTGCTTCGTCCCTTTCCACCCCCACCAAAATCCGCTCAATTCTCCATCCCAATTCTCCATCCCTATCCACCACCAAAACCCACCACCGCCGCTCAACCCACCACTGGTTCTGCAAAGGGGGTTATAAATTCCCCATCTCATTGGGGGCGGAAAACGAATCGACATCTCGAGATCTTTGACTTAGCTCCTAAAGGTAATCCACCCGGCCCCTTTCGTGTGAATTCCCCAGTGGCGAATAAGGTGCTTACCATTGATCTACCACACAGGTAGTCATCTCGCACGGCCCGCCCGTCTGCTGCTAGGTCCGGGACGTCGCCGCTGCCGCACAGTCACATCACCGTGACCCTCTCCATTCTGTCTTCATCTTGCCCCGCCGCAGGTTCGCCGCTAACCTCTCTCTCTCTCTCTCACACTTGATTTTGGGATAAATTAACTTGTTCTAAAGTTAGAGTTTAACATCACTTGATTTTACCTGGGGCTGTGATGATCGAACAATTTGCCTACATTGTCTGATTTTATTTCTTGAAGGAGACTCCCATTAGTTCTGAGGCCTCAGATGTAATCGCAATTTGCTGGTGCATACTTTAATGTGTTTGGATTTAGGGCTTTGAGATTCATAAATTAAAATGATATTTAGTTTGCTGCTAATATTTGTTTTTCACGAGACATTGCTTATTGCTTGATATTTGATATAGAGCAATTTACTTAGCAGCAGTAATATTTAGTTGTGCAGTTTTGTTTTCTTTAATTGTTTGGCATTTGTTAGATTAAATTTGTTATGCAAAGTGCTTGGGTTTCTACTATTTGTGGTAATAGAGAATTACTCTCGTAATATCATGCCATCATCATTCTTTGTTGTCTCATACGGATCAAGTTTGTGTGTTGTCATGTCACTGCTGTGGACAGAATACAGATGAGAATGGAATTGAATCTGAATGTGGGTTCTGTTCTGAAGGTAGTAACTGTTAAAATGGGATGGGATTTCACGACTATCAAACGAGTTGATATTAGCATAGAGTTATTGGTTTGATGAAGAGTAGAGTTTATATCTTAAATTCAGATAATGAACATTAGATATGTATATGTATTGAAGTTATTTTACAGATGAAGAACACTGAAGAAATAGAAACAAGGATATGTGTGGTTTGTTTGTTCAGCTGATAGAGGTTGGAATGTGATGATGATGATGGTGATGAGACATTTGGAGCAATGAACTTCTAATTCACTATGACAATACTCACACTCTCTGCAAGAGTTAACATAAGTTCCAACACCAATATGGTCACCAACTTTAAAACGATCAACATTGGATCCAACTTGCGTCACAATCCCAACAATCTCGTGTCTATCAAGCAGAGGAACCAGATACAAATCAGTCAATCAGCAGAGCCTAAAAACTACAACCAGTGATCATATAGCAATCTAAATTACATAAAAATCAAGGGTGCAGCTATTTACGCCCCGTAGTAAAATGCTAAACACACCCTATAGTATTCTGAAGGTGATCGATCAGTGCAAACTGATCACCTTTAAAATAAGATGTTTCAGTTCACTGATCGAACACCTTTAGAGCATTCAAGTTGTGGTGTTTCAATACTGATTGAATGAACACGTTTGATCAACAGTGATGGAACATCAAATTGGGGGTGTGTTTAGTATTGTATAGGATGCAAATAGCCCCACCCAAAAATCAATCTCCATACCCAGGCACCAAAGGATACTTAGAATGGCCCATTTTGTTCCTTGTCCAAGCAACATCAGCAAAACAAACTCCACAGTACACTATGCTTATAGAAACTATCTAATCTTAGAGAATACTTAAAATCATGAGAATGTATACTATATTCATTGAATTAAACTTGAGCAAAATTTTCTTCGCTCAAGAAACAAATAGAGCACTGAGCACCCTCGCTACATTTCTGTTCACTCTGTTTTAAAATTCATATATGTTGTTTAAAACAATGTTTAAAAAAAAAAAAAAAATAGTGTTTGATGTTCAACATTTAGGCAGGTCTTTAGGAGGTGGTAAAATAGACTGATTAGGGCCTTTTCCATTGTCCACCAAGAATGCCATTTTTAGCCCCCATGTTGTATGCACTTCCAAATGGCAATGCATAAACCAAACTCTTCAATCCATGACAACGTTGGAAATCATCCTTAATTATAGTTCTCTCCCTCTTTCTTTTATTCCAGCACATTTATAAATTAAAATGTAATTTAGCCATCTTTATGTCTAACTGAAGCAAACAAAATATTTATACTTACAGGTACAAGAGCATAATCACCCCCATATTCTTCTTTTGCAAATTGGAAATACTTTCTGTAAACTTCCAGGTGGCAGGTTGAAGCCAGGTGAGAATGGTAACAAAGTGTATCTCATTTTTTTTCATCATTATTATATACTTATTTTGATAAATTGTACTTGTTTATTGATTTTATTAAGGATAGAAAACTTTTGTTTCAATCATCTTGTTCGAGCTGGATTGTATTTAGCTTAGTTATTGTGTTGTCCTCTATTCATCTTCACAGAAATTGAGGGCTTGAAAAGGAAACTATCTAGCAAACTTGCTACTAATTCACCTTCTCTTCAGCCAGATTGTCAGGTAATGTGTTGTTAGTTTAGAGTATCAGAAGTTGATTGCTATAGAAGCTTGATATTAGAACAACGTTGTTTAAGTCAACTCACATGATCATTCCAAAGCAGATCTAGTAGCTGCATGGTTGCTGCATCTAAATAATATTAATTAGGGTTCCAAGTTAAACCACCTAATTGACCATCACAATATAAAACTACTTGTTAAGGTTCGGACATACACTATTGATATTTGTTGATACTATCATCTGGATATATATTCATATATATAATGCAAATATTTATTTATTATATATCTGTATTATATATTTTATAGATATTTTAATAGGCTTTGGATTCGGATTAGTGTGTTGGTATTTACACGGATTTAAGACAAATAAGAATTCATGCATCTCTTATTAAATGAGTACCTTATCTACTCTTATCCCTAATTATATTAGATGATATGTTTACAGTAATATTTATTATTTATAAATTGATCTAATTTATGAGGTGTATCCCTAATTATATTAGATGTCATGTTTACAGTAATATTTATTATTTATAAATTGATATAATTTATGAGGTGCAGCATGTGAATAACATAAACCATGCATGGTGAGGTTAATGTGGGAATAAAGCTGTTTATATTTAGCAAAGTGTTAAGGATGTTTAATTGCCACATTAGTTAATATATCCTCAAGATTAGTGAAAATTCCACAATTATTTACTTTCCTTTTAAGGGAAGCAGAGGCAGAATTAATTATTGGATGGTGAGAAAAATGGTGCAATGTCTTGTCCATAGTCTCTTCTCCCAGTTGGTTTCTCTTTCCTTTTTTTATTAAATTAGTTTTAATTCAAAATTTTTGTATAATTTGATTTATTTATATTATTTCTTATTTTTGTAATTAAATACAAGTGATATGGGATGAGTAATCTTGTTTTCTTGGAAGGGTACAAGCCATCATCAACAACCAGAAATGATGGGTCAAGATTTGTCATTAATTCCAGGGAGGGGTTGGGGGGGAGGGGATGGGCTGGTGGTTGTATTAGCTGGATTTTCCGAGATTCATATAATTGTTTTTGGCAGCCTTAAACAAGCACATCATTATTGCAAACGTCATTCTTTGGTTGTTGGGAAGTATCTTGTTTCTTAACCATTCTCTGGAAGTCTATTAGCCTTTTTTATTGAATATATTATTTTGAGATTCTTATTGTGTGACATGGTGAACCTTGCTGCTTCCTTTGTAAATTGTGTGTGATATTGAGTGAAGTCATCTTCTATTCTTAGCTGTCTCTGCTTTGTTGAACACCGTTTCTGTGCTTCCTTGATTCATTTACACATTTCAACATTGTTATAGTTGTTGTTATTAATCAATTTGTTATCAAACGTATTTTGGTTTGTATTATTCTGTGATCAGATTGTCACCATGTTGAAAAAAGGTTGATCAAAATTGCGTTGTTGATAATAAAGAATCGAGGGGTCGTTGGTAGGGGATTGAGAAGAGTGACCCGAAATTGCAGCTTGAATCAAGGGAGGAAGAGTTAACTGTTGTGCTTAAGGTTAGGTTGTTTAACCCAATTTGGATGGTTATTTTAGTCATTTTGATCAATATTATATTTATTACCATTTTTGTTTTGATATTGGTATTGGTGTTGTGTTAATTGAGCAGATATTAAATAAATTTGGTAGTTAGATTAATTACCTTATCTGAATTGTTGCGATATATCTGCTGATTATAACAAAATATTTTGGGTTGTGCTTTTATTAATTGAGGCATGTTGGACCCTCTTTATCATCACTTGCATGATCAAACTTGGAAAAAGATTGTTGATTTGTAAGTTTCAATTTAATAAGTTTAGCACATTTTTGGTTCGCTTAATTTATGTTGCATGTACGATGATTAATACATTGTTTTTTCATAAAGGACCTTGAGAATGTTCAATACAGAAATTGGAAAGAATGGGAAAAAACAACCTACATGGGAAGTAGTCAAGGTATGTATGGTGAAGATGTGAATGAAGTGCGTTTATACTCATGTTGATATTTATTTTATCATCACCAAGCATATATATATATATATATATATATATATATAAGTAAGCTGATACTCATATATTGTAATGTAGGCTCCTTTGCAACCTGATTCCAAACAATGTAGTTTTTTTGTGTTGTGGTACATGAGACAACTTATTGAAAAAGATGCAACTGTGGACATGGCTTCATTGCGTTCAATTGTGAGTAACTAATTCCTATTTAGTATGCATTTTGTATACTTCACCGAAATGAAATGAAGTTGATTATTGTATGTATTCTTTTTTCAAAGTTTACACATCTTAAGTGCTCTAGAGCTGATATTGATGAAGTTCGCGTTGAATGGGCTGATTGTGTTCAAGAACATATAAATGGGTAGAACAAGGTGAGTCCATTATTTTAACTTGCAATGCTTTGTTTTGAATATTTAATATGACCATGTTACGATTTTTAGGTGTTCATGTAAACTTTTTTCTTACATTTGACAGATTGTGGGGACGTAGGGAGTCCATGTGAAGTTCCTGATGCTATTTTTGCAAAGGTTGAGATGTTATTCAAATAAATACGCGCATCTTTGTTATTGTTTTGGAGTTTAAATTTACATATAGACGTAATGTTTTGTGATTTCAAGTGTTAGGATGCATGAGATATATTGGTGAGAGGATTCCTGAATGTGTTGTTTGATATTAACGATGTTTAGATGTTCTTGTAATGCATTTTTTAGTTTATATAATTAAATTATATTATTATATATATCCAGCAAAAATATATCAATTTATTGCAAAAAATGTGAATAAAAAGAAAAGACAACACAAAAAAGGGTTGTGATAAAGAAATGACTACACCCTAAAAAGCGTTGCATTAGCGTTGTTATTTTTAAAAACGACAACCCTAAAAAAACGTTGCATAAATGTAATTATATGCAATAGAGACAACGATTGTAAGCGTTGCATGTATTTGTGTTGTTGTACTCAGAAAGACAACGGTTTTTTAGCGTTGCATATATTTGTGTTGTTGTACTCAGAAAGACAACGATTTTTTAGCGTTGCATATATAGTTGCACAAAATATTGTACACAACACTTTCGTGCAACGGTTGAAAAGCGTTGTCGTATCTAGATAAGACAACGCTTTTCTACCGTTGTCAAATGACGAATTTTTTTTTACAACACTGGATACGACAACGCTCAAAAACAGGCTACGACAACGGGTATTACCCGTTGTAAAATCCAAAATTTCTTGTAGTGAGTTGTATTTGGCCTAGTGAGATGTGTCGTACCAAATCAAGTGAAGCACTCCAAATTTGAGGTCGTTGAATGGCATTTCCTTTAGGTGTGAGTATAGTCTAGAGCAATTCGAGGATAAAAGAATCTTTGAAATTGCTCCAAAGTTTGGAGATTTTCGGAAAATATATATAAAGAATCTCCGAAATTACTTTGTCAATTCGATTTGGTTCCTTCGGAGATTTGGGTATAACGGAGCAGATCAGTTCATCTTTTGGAGATTCAAATTTTTACAATTTAAAGCAAATATTCTTTGAAACGAAACGAAATATTAGTCCAATGATTCGATCAACTCAAGTTCGAAAAAAATATGAAATTTGAGAACTATACATTTGTATATTATATTATATATATGGTAAACAATGTTTTAATAATTATATTTGGCTTGGTGAGATGTGCCTTCTTGAATCAAGTGAAGGCCCCAAATTTGAGCTCGTTCAATGACATTTCCTATAAGGGTCATGAGTACAGTCTCAAGCAATTTGGGGATAAGAGAATTTTCAGAGAATATCTAAAAAAATATTTGAAATTGTTTCATCAATTCGATTCAACTCCTTCAAAAATTTGGGTATAACAGAGCAGAGCAGTTCAGATTTCGGAGATTCAAATTTTTTACAATTTAAAACAAATATTCATTGAAACGAAATGAAAAAAAATTATGTTGTACGACGTAATTTAATTTATATTTTTAAATAAGTCATAAACTAATAAAATAGATTTGACAAATTACAAAAGTAGACCTCTTCTTGAAAACAATAGATTACATTCAAATTTTTCTTTAAAATTTATTCTTCGAAATATTCTCTATTTACACCTGAAAAGTAGTCATCAGAAAATTCGTCTTTTGAAATATCTTACGTATACTTTGTATAAGCTATAAACTAATTTTGATTAATATCTGTCATGCCCCGTTTTCTTTCACTTAAAAATTATCAGAGTTTTTCCCACGGACGTGAAGAAGGAAAAAATAAGGGACAATAGAAGAAGGAGATTAGAGACGACAAAAGAAAGAGGTAAGTGATGATGTGAAATATTCACAAATCATCAAACGACCTCAGCCGATATCAATCGGTCTCAATACCGATAACACAATAAAATACAACAACGGAACAAAACATCAGGATCTCACACCCATCACACGTATCAAAATATTTTACCAAAACGTGTATTAAATAAGACTTTGTTTGAAAATGTTTGTGAAACGTCAACTTAAAATATACAGTCCAGACATAGCACCTCCTCTCTCCAGCTAGGGTTCATCATGCTCATCGGTTCCTGTAGTGTGAGTACAGAATAAGGGGGTGAGTGCGTTGAATACACTCGTGGGGATAATTTCCATGTTTTAAACATGTTATTAGGTAGGTGTAACAAATCAAACATATATAATAGTTCAACAATTAAACACATCGCAACACATAATTCAGTTTATTAACTGACACGCAACCCATAACCCACAAATGGACCCGCAGCCCAATGGACACTCAGCCCAATTGGACACTCGGCCCATGACTCACAAATGGACACGCAGCCCAATGGACACTCAGCCCAATCGGACACTCAGCCCATGACTCACAAATGGACACTCAGCCCAATGGACACTCAGCCCAATCGGACACACAGCCCATAACAGTACGGATCCCAGTTACCCCGTACACACATCCAAATGGACACACAGCCCATAACAGTACGGATCTCAGTTACCCCGTACACACAGCCCAAAGGACACTAAGCCCACTAGACACTCAGCCCAACCCTATCGCACCATCGTAAGGTAAACACAGTATATAAACACAGCTCGTAGTTCAACAATTCATATATCACATAGGGAAAACAATAAACACATAGAGTTTAGAAGTTACCCCCACCTTGTTCGGTGGTTACCACGTGAGTAGCAAGGACCAAAAATCGGACAACTCTGGGCTCGAGTAGCAAGCACTTAAAGTCGGATAATCCAACACTCAATCCCACCGGTAGCCTACATAAGTTATAACATTACTTAGATCCTTAATAACGTATAAATAAAGCTATAAAAGTTCCCGGCGGAAAAACAATAGATAAACACGCGATGAATTGAGAGATCTCAAAATTGAGGTTGAAGAAACAAGGGTGAAAGTTTAATTTCTTAGGCTGAGGTGAAAGAGGATGAAATAAGGATCGCAACGCAAAAATAATGAGCTCAATCGGAGTTGAAACGAGTTCAAACGAAGCGTTTTAAGATTTGGGGTTCCCGTCGTCGCGCCCGCGAACCTGCGCAAACATGCCACCTAAACGGGCGTCCAGCCGCCGCCGGCAGGTGAACCACCGGTCGTCGACCACACCTCCGGATTCCCCTCACTTCAGGCTACCAACTCCAGCCACCGGCGGTCACAAAGGCGCCGCCTAACTCCGCCAAAACACCTGCAAAAACAGCCCGTCGCCCATGAAAAACAAACACTAACACACACTCCACCACCACTCCAAAACCACTCCGGCCGGAGACTTTCCGGCTGCCACCACCACCCCAAAACCATCCCAAACTCTTCCCCAACACCCCAGCTTACCGCAGCAAAAGAAAAGAACCAAAACCACCAAGAAACGAGAGAGAAACGGGAGAGAGAAAAGGGTTGAAAAACAAGGGTTTAGGGTTTTGGAGGTGGTTTTTCGCCGTTTCCCGGCGAACGAGACATCGGATTGGAATTCCGGAAGCTGTCCTAGACTCATCTCGTCGAGGGCTACGATCTATGTGAAAATCGGCCGAAACTGACAACTTTCAATTTTTCCGGCGAACTCCGGCGGCGGTGGCGGAAAACAGTAAAGAGAGAGAAGAGAGAAGAGAGAGAAACTTACGTGTTTTCGTCGCTTTCGCCTCGTTTGGAAAAACTATGAATTTTGAATTGATTGAGCCCCTATTTATAGATTTTCAAAGTTACTATTTACCAAGTAAATTTTAATTACTATTCATTAAAATATTATTTTCCGTTTTACCGTTCATCCGGATTTTACCCTCTCATTTTACCTATTCCTCGTATTTGACTCTTTTCTTCGTCATTCAAGCTACGGGTCTCTGATTGACCCCTAGTTTGTTTCTATCTTCTCGTTTTTCCGTTACGCATCTCATGGTATAAAAATATTCTATGTTCCACATTTAAAAAATTTCATCTGTCTAAATCGTACCTTAGCGTATATCTGAAACGCACATAGACGATTAAGAATTAACGTACATAAAATATCTTAATTAAGGGTTTAATTATTTAATTAACCAATTATACTTTATTTTTGGTCCGGGGCACTACAATATCTATTGTAGTTAATAGATTTTAAGTGCTTCTAAAATTATTCATTATAAATATATTATTTTATTATTTTATTTTAATTTTTTCTATGAAGTACATCTTAAAATTATAATAATATTAAGTAATAATAATATTTAATCAAATTTGTAACTAATAAAATATAGCAATACAGAAAAATGAATTTAATGATACATACAAATTTGTATATAGTTACTTTCTTGAAATCGGTTATATTCGCTTCTAAATTCAGTTCTTCGATTTGATCAATTTCAGTTCGACAGAAAAAATAATCGGAGTGATTCGATTCGAGTAAAATCAAACAATCAAGAGTTCTTTATCGATTCAAATGTGTTTCGGTTCAAATTTCCCCAAAATTTGATTATCTCCAATATTATTCATGTTTACCTAATCCCATTTGTGCTTTTTTAATTCATTTTATCTATCCTTTTATTTTAAAATAATTCATAATTATTTATTTTGTTTTAAAATTTATATTTTATTTATTAACATATAATGCAATTTTATTGATCTATGTATGTTTTTATTTAAAAAAAAATTATGATTTGTTATTTTAAGTTTTTATCTTAATTTATATTTCTAAATCAAGTTGCATTTAAGTAATTATTTTAAATTTACTCTTTTTTAGGATAATATAAATATTTCAAAGATTATTAATACTTCAAATTTTTATATTTTACATTAAGTTTGTATTTTTGATAGGATAATATAAATATTTTAAATATTACAAATGCTTTAATTTTTTATATTTTACATTCAGTTGTACAGTACATATTAGAATATGGATCTATTTTGAAAATTCGACCCAAGCCTGTGAGGAAATTATAACTTTCACATATCGAGTACTCCTAACAAATATAATTAAGGTCTCCATAGATTGTATAGAATACCCTTAAGAGTGATGATCGAACCAAGTTAAACTTCGAATGTTTTTTATTCTCGTCATCAGCCTTGTTGTGGTTCTACAATTTGCATTGCAAGTTTGATACACATAAAAAATAGAAAACAACCAATTTTGGAGGAAAAATATGCATATCTAGACAAATTGAAAAGAAAATTAAAGTAAAAAAAATTGAGACAAATCAGATTAGAGGAAAAATGGCACCCAAAAACTTAACTTGGTTATTTTGGCCTATGCTTTTAGCAAAAATTTAAATCCTATTGATGAGCTTTGACAAAGTTAGAATTGATGCTATCTTGATTCTTGATCTTCTTTATAAGTATAGACAGAATTTGCTCCATCTCTTCCCCATTGATCCATTCGTGTATTCCAGCCTTCAAAAGAGCTTGATTTTCGCATATCAAATCCCAAATAGGGAAGTTCTTTCTCGGTATCATGAAATCGCTCTCACTAAGCTTCAAGCAAGCAAAAATCATCACCAAAATATATGATTCTTTACTTCCCTTCTTTGGCCATAGAGACTTGAATCCTTTCTGTGATCATACCCTATTTGCACAAAAGAAAACAAATAGTTAGTCCAAGTGAAGTTTTGTGATGTTTTGAGTCAACTAACTATTGATATTATGCTCACTTATATTACTATCTTTTCATAATTATGTCTAATAGAATTTCAAGGACTACTATAATTCAAGACAACATTTTGTGGGGTAACTTAATAATACATATTTATAAAATCCCAATAAACCAGAATCTGAATCTTTGAAACAAGAACATTTTCTACTCAAAATGTAATGAGTTGAGTTCCTCTTCCATTGATTGCAACTTTACTTCAACTTTATTAGTATCTTTCAATATCAAGAATTTACTCAACATATAAAAACAATCAAGAAAGATGGTTCTAAATTCAAGAAAATTAGTATTACCTTGCACATGGTTGCATCACTCACGATTCTTGGATCACATGCATCTGAAAATACTGTCCAAATCCCGTTAGGCCAAAAAAGAGGAAACAATATAGGGTATACTTTAAGATGTTTCAATTGAAAATCATTGAGAAAGAGATGAATTTTACTCTAAAGCATGGACTGCTTTGGTGTAATGGTTTTCCCTTGTGCAGATATCTACCTCTCTCATCGTCCTATCCTGTAATTTTTCATAAATGGTTTTTTATTTTTATAGAATTATTATATATGATTGTATTTAAACAACATTTTTAAATCCTGTTGATGCTATAAAAGAAAAGACAAAAAACACCCAACTTACAAAGTAGTTGTCCTCAGAACTGTGCTCACTCAAGTTGGAGTTGAAGACGTGGATTATATTGGGATATGGACTTCCAGTCTGAACCATCCTCGTCCCTGTAACGTTGTACTAGTAGTGTTGACTTAGAAATATCCAACGATTCCAACGATGACGCGACCTTATGCAACAGTCCATGTGGCAGCATTGTTAAACTTTGGCAATCAACGATATTCAGCTTCAAGAGACAAGGCATGAGCGTCATGTCTGCAGATTCTTCTTCGCTCGTAATGTCCTCCCACTCTTTCCAGTTCTCACAACTACGAATTGTCAGCTTCTTCAATTTTGGAAACGCATCCATGTCTATTCCCAGGAAGTCTCGTCCCATAAATTCCAATCCTTTCATATAAGCAATGTGAATCTCCTCGAGGCATGGCAGTTTCCAAAGGGGTGGCAATGATGACAAGTGATCGCACCAATATAGTTCAATCTTTCTTAATTGGTTGAGGGGCGACACAATCCAATGCATGCTCAGTGGAAGCTTTGGGCCTTTGTAGGATACAATTTTCAGAGATGTCAAATTTGGATGGGGCTCCAATGCATCTATTACATTCATCCTCACCAACGATGACTCATCACTTTCATCCATCGGATCCACAAAAATTATCCAAAGTCTGTTGATGTCTGTCTTATTTCGCAATTCTGCTTCCCGAGCATCCTCAACCACTTGTTCTAAATTGCAATTAGCTAACCTGATTTTCAATATTAGATCTCCACTAAGATGGTTTAACTTGTTCAATAATCCCAACTTGTTCCAAATCAGTCTCGAACAATGCGTAGTATCCAAGGTTTGCAATTCATGCAAACCACATATGCTCTCTGGCAACTCCTTCAGAGAATTCCCTTGCAAGTTAAGATGTCTCAATTGTATCAACTTCCCAATTTCCCTTGGCAACTCGTTTAAAGATTGATTCACACTCAAGTCAAGATGTCTCAATTGTATCAAATTCCCAATTTCCCTTGGAATCTCTTCTTGTTTGCAATCTCTTAAGCAAAGAGTTTGCAAGTTATAAAGTTGAAAAATGAATTTAAGAACTACAGAGGATAATTCTTTAATTCCACACAAGTCCAACCATCTCAAGTGAATCATGTTTTCTATTCCTCGTGGAATACTTTTACTGCCTCTCATGCTTAACACCCTCAAACGTTTGAGACAGCCACAAAGATTTTGAGGAGATTCTTCTTCACTCACAAATAAGCTACAAAATTCATTCACTGTCGAAACTAATTGAGGTTTACAATCTTGGCAACTTGTCTTACTCATTCCCGTGGCCTCCACTTTACCACTCTTTCTAAGAAATTGAGCAAAATCATGCACTATATCATGCATCTTACAACTTTTTATTTTCTCATCCAAATCATTTTTCTTAAGTTCTTGAAATAGAGAACGCATTGCTAAAATGTCAAAGTATTCTTGCCCTTTCAGTTCCATGTCTCCAATATCAGAGCCCAAATAACCAAGTGCCATCCAATTTCCTATTAACCTCTCAACATTAATCTCAAAATCCTTAGGAAAGACAGCGCAATATGAGAAACAACGCTTAAGTGTTGGAGACAATTCATTGTAGCTTAAAAGCAAATGAGGAAAAAGTTCTGTTTTTGCTTCTTCTAATTGCCATACTTCACTTTTTAGTACATTCTCCCACTCTAGCAAAGTTTTCTTAAAACACAAAACACTTCCTAAAGTTTTTACAGCTAGAGGCAAGCCATCGCACTTTTTAGCTATTTCTTTACCAATCTCCTCAAATTTCATTCCAGGCTGAGCTATTTGACACAATAGCAACCAACTATCTTCATCAGATAGCTTTCCTGGACGATGAATGTCATTGTCCACGGTGCCTGTGATTTTAGCAACCTTTTCATTTCTTGTTGTCACTAAAATTTTACTACCCTTTCCACCACATTTAAGGGAAGTTATCAACTCATCCCACTTCTTATAGTCATCTGTCCAAACATCGTCTAGGACAAGAAAAAATGTTTTTCCTGTAATAGAGTCGCTTACAGATTGTAATAGAGTTTGATGGTTATTAGTATTCGGAGAATCTCCCTTTTTTACACTCTCGATAATCCCTTTGGCAATGGCAGCCAGATCAAAGGGATCTGAAACACAGACCCATATTCTTAAGTCAAAAGACTTCTCCACTTGACTATCAGCATAAACTAGTTGAGCAAGAGTTGTCTTCCCAAGTCCCCCTACACCCACTATAGACACAACATGTATGGATCCTAATTCCTCTTGTTTACCCAAAAGTTTGGTCACAAGAATATCCCTATCAGAGTCTCGACCCTGGACTTCTGCCAAGTTGGTAAAAGAAGTAGTATCTCTCCAAGACATATGTGAAGTCTCAGCAGTGGGCTGAGAGCTGACAAAATTATATCTATCTTTCTCCTTCAAAACTTGGTCAAGTTTCCCCTTCACATTTAGTATTTTGTTGGCAATATCATGACGAACAACAACTTTCTTGAAACACAAACATGAAGATGATGGGATGAAGGAACATACCGACTTTTTCTCAAGTTTGAGAATCGCGTAATTCCATTCGTCCAAAACATCCTCCATTTCACGAGATGTGTGTTCCAGCCTGGACAACCAGTAGTTGACCATATCGTCTTTGAACCGTCGATTCTCAGCATCATCCAACACAAATCTGATTGTTTTCAGCTCATCGGAAAGCTGGAGAACCTCCTCCTCAGCACCTCTCACCAAATTAATATGGAATCGAGCCTGCTCTGCAATCAGACCTACGATTTGCTCAGCCACTGCGGAAACAATTGCATCAGCCATGTTGAATATTGATCAGATCACCTCTCTTTCTTGTATTGTATGTATTGTAATGTGTGTTTGTGGGATTAAATGCTGCTGCTAATTTCTGATTATATACAACCATCACATCTGTCTATGATCAATGCATCTCTATCATGTTGACATTATTATATCAAGTTCAACGCAAAATTTTAATTTTTTATGATAAAATTAATTTCTGAAAATGAAATATATGATAATATATACATGTTCAAACCTAAGGAGATTGACTTTAAACTTGATTAATACTATGACCATGTGTGTACACCGAGTCCTAAGGGCGAGACAGGTTATGAACGTGATGCCCATCATCATTTATTATCAAATATTGTATAATTTTTTTTTAGGTGGTGTTTGGATTGATAGATTTGAAAAGGAATTTGAAATTCATATATAGTAGTAAATTAGATGATAGCTTCCAGGATGTGGATATGAATTCCATCATTATCATTTGAACTAATTTTTGAGAAATATGAGTAAATTTTGAATTCATTTGAACTAAATTTTGAGAAATACGAGCAAATTTTGAATCCACCCTGATTTAAGTTGATTTGTAATCAATTTAGTTCAAATCTTGTATTTCAAATATCTCGATCAAAACACAATCTCTCCTTAGATTCGTAAAACATTTTAATACCTTGATGCTGTTGTATGCAATAAAGGTAAAGGACAAAGGTGGTAGCTGCATAAGTATAGCATTCACAAACATTCACAAAAGAGAAATAGCAACTCTCAATTTATACATAAACTTCAAAATTGAGTGGTTTTACGTAGTTCACAAGACACACCACTAAACAATACAAGATATCAAGAACAGTGTGTGCTTTTGATGAACTTTAGATAATCTAAGTGCCAAAAACTGTCCAAGTTGTTGGAATCACCACCTACTCTTTTTAATTTTTTATGATAAAATTAATTTCTGAAAATGAAATATGTGATAATATACATTTTCAAACCTAAGGAGATTGACTTTAAACTTTGATTAATACTTTGACCATGTGTGTACAGCGTGTCCTAAGGGCGAGACAGGTTATTTTCAAATATTGTATAATTATTTTTCTTTTAGGTGGTGTTTGGACTCACAGGTTTGAAAAGGAATTTGAAATTCATAATTGTAAATTAATTGATAGCATTTGGATTGATGTGGATATGAACTTTCTTCATTTTTATTTGAACTAAATTCTGATAAATATAAGTGAATTTTGAATTATCCTAATCTAAGTACTGTATTTCAAATCTCTTGATCAAAACACAACTTTAATTTAATGCTCAATTCAGGTTATTTAAGGAAAATATTGAGAAATATATGATTTTAGCCTAAAACATGAGTTTTCATTGAAGTGAAAGATTTTGCTCTTGTAGATATAGAGGTATATGAAAATTTTAGTTTGTTCATTTTATGTATTAGTTTTAGATCATGTGTGTTGTACTTGGAGATCAATTCAAATTAAGAAAAAAATAATAATATAAATATCTTATATATTAGAGTTCTAATTATAATATGATTCTATATATATGATTTTAAATTAGATTTCTAATATAAAATTATTTAAATATAAAATCCTAAATTACTATTATAACCTTAAATAATAATCTTTGATAAGGATATATTCGGCAATTTATATTTTGTAAGAAATATCCAAACTTTTATATAGGTAATAGTTATTAACAAATTTCACGTGCCTACACTGGTTATTTGTATTCTTTGCTCTTTAATTTTTCTTTTTAAATCATCTGTCTTTTTGGTTTTGCATGTTTTTTTAACATAATTTTAACTTCGTTATTCAAAGACCACGAACCTTTGTAACACAATTGGTGTCACACCTTTACATTCAAATTTTTCTTTATATTTTATACTTCAAAATCTTCTCTATTTACACCTCATAAGTAGTCATCAGAAAGTTCATCTTTTAAAATATCTTATGCAATATTACTTTATATAAGTTATAAATTAATTTTTTTAATTAATATCTATTGTAGTTAATAGATTTTATTTGCTTCCAAAATTATTCAATATAAATATTGTACTTTATGGGTTAAATGGTAAAAATACCCCGTATATTATCCCTAATTATGACATTGTCCTTTAATTTTTTGGGTTTTTAAAACTACCCCGTATATTACACATTCTTGCCAATAATACCCATTGACCTACTACAACCAGTTACATGCTGACGTGGCCTGTAAAATCTGACGTGGATATTATTTTTAAATTTTTTTGGCCAAATGTCACACTTTATATAGTTTTATTGCCAAGTCAGATTTAAAAAAAAGTACACTTAATAATTAAGAGAAGGGGAAAGAAAGAAAATTAGGGCTCGTACACTTAATAATTAAGAGAAGGGGCAAGGACAAAAATATCGGTATCGGTGGAAATATCAATACCTTGATTTTACAGAAATATCGACGGATATATCGTTTCGGTGGAAATATCGGTTTTTTACTCAAAAAATTTAAAAACTTTGTAAAAAAAATTGGAAAATATTTCTAGTACTTTACATAATATTATAAGTAACATTAATACATATATTGAACTTAAATTTGCACATTAATACATATATTAAAATTTGCATATTTTCATTAAACCCTAAAAAATAAGGGTTTGACGAAAATTAAGTATAATTTTCGTTAAACCCTTATTTTTTTAGGGTTTAACGAAAATTAGTTTCCTAGGTTTAATTTTCTCTTTTCATTTTACTATTCATTTATTCATTTACTTTTACTTTATGTACAACTTTTTTTAATGATATAATGTATGACAAAAATATATGATATCAAAATCAAAGACGAAAATAAATTTGTAGTGATTAACAAAAATTAGGGTAGGAATTAAAGAAAATTTAACAGTGTAAAAAGTAGGGGTTTAATTTTCGTTAAACCGTTATTTTTTAGGGTTTAACGAAAATTAAACCTAGGGACAATATTTTCGTTAAACCCTAAAAAATAAGGGTTTAACGAAAATTATGGTATAATTTATAATTTTCGTTAAACCCCTAAAAGTAGGGGTTTAACGAATAAGTATAATTTTAGAAGACTCATTAAACCCTTATTTTTTTAGGGTTTAACGAAAATATATATATTTTGGATATTTTCGTTAAACCCTAAGAGTAAGGGTTTTACGAACAATAAGTATAATTTTAAAGACTTTATTTAAAACACATTCTTTTTTATCATGATTATGATATTTTTAAAATTTTCACTAAAATTTTTTAGAAAATGAGAATGGCACCGACAGGAAAGTCTGCCGATATTTGGCGACATTATCGGCGATTTATCGCCGATAAATCTCAACTTTTTGACAGAATTACACTAAGCCCATCCGACTTCGATATTTTGGCGATTTTTTCTGAAATATCGGCGATATTTCGACGAAAAAATATGTCAGTGCATTTTTGTAACGACTGTGCAATTTTGGCGATATTTCGGCGATAAAATCACCGAAATATCGCGATTTTTTGGACACTGAGAAGGGGGAAGAAAGAAAATTAGGGCTCGTAATCAAATCATTCAAAAAAAACTAAGATTCGAGCTTTGAATTGAAAGAAAACTTCACTTCAACCATGAAACTCAGAGATGCAAAGTGTATAGATGATCCTCCACCTGATTACGGTTCGTATTTTAGTGAAATTCAGTATGTTGTTTAGTTGAATGATATGATTTACTTACTGTTATATGTTTAGGGTTTGGTATATTAGACATTTTCGATTTCTACGGATATATATCATTTTTATATTGTTTGGTTGTTGAGGGTTAAAGATTTGTAGGTTATTTAATGTTTTTTTTGCTGGGTTGGTGAGAGTTCGATAATTCGATGACAATGACTGTTTTTTTGGCAATTTATTTGAGGAAAAGGAATCTTGTTGATATAGTACGGTTAAAATGTCATGTGGGGACCTATACATCACTTTTTACATGATTTTTTGGTTTTTTTCAAAAACCCCAAAAAATGGAGGGTATAAAATACTTATTTTCTTCTGAAATTTGTTTTTTACAGGGTTAAATAGTAATGTTTATACCTTATGTCTCTATTATGGGGGACATTTGAGTGTTGAGCATGATGCATATACAGGGGGTGATTTTTTAAGTTTGATTATGTGGAGGAGAACACAATATCTATAAAAAGGCTTAAAGACTTGTCTAGCTATATTGGAAGTATTAAGTCAGTTTGTTTGTTTGCTAAGAAAGTAGGTTCTGATCAGTTCTTCCAAATTGATAATGACTGTGAATTGAAGAATTACTATGCTGATGTGTTTAAGGGAGTTAGGGAGGTGGTTTTATATATTGTAGATGGTGAGTTGCAGAGAAAGGAAGGGGAAAGGGATGAAAGAGAAAGGGAGAGGGAATTGCAGAGGAAGGGTAAAACACCATTGGTTTTAGATGATGAAGACAATGATGATCATGAAGATAGTGATTACAACTGTGAGTCTAATGAGGAGGGTGATGATGAGTTACTCTATAGAAAATATATTGATGTAGATGTTGATGGACATATTGATGAGTTACAAATGAAACTACTGATGTGAGTGAATGAGAGTTTATACTACTTACTTTGTTAACTATCTAAACATATATTTAACAGATGTGGTTTGATCATGAATAGATGGAGAATGTGGTGGACGAGAATGAAGGAATATTTTGTAGTCAATTGACTCAATTGGATGAGGATGAGGAGACTCATGACTTAAACTTGGTAAGACTTATTTAGGTTGGGTGATTCTATACACACCCCATGACTTACTAAACACACCCCAAATATTGTGTTTTTATATCTTTCGTTTGTATAGAAATAGGGTGTGTTTAGTAAGTTATGGGGTGCTTATAGAATCACCCATTTAGGTTACATGGTTATAAGTATTAAGTTAGTTTCATTGGGTTTAAATTTTAGTTCAGTTTGTTTGATTTTAACTATCTAGTATTTGTTAATTGTTAGAATGTGAATACAACAAATGATAGAATTGGTAAGCTACAACCAAGAAGAAAGGGAAAGGTAAATTGAACTTATGATATAATTTTATTATTCCTTTTGATTGTCAACAAACTTTAATTGTGTGTTCTTTGAAAATAGTTTGATAAAGGACCAATATTCACTGCTCCTAGAGTGAATATAAGGGCACCAGCTCCCTTCATTGGCGATGAACACATCCCAACAACTCCTCTATTTCCAGTGGCACATAGCAGTCCAATTCTCAATAAAGGAGGAAAAAAATATGTGATGCTCTTGAATTTGGGAGTTGTTATGGAGCAAACAAAGAAGAAAAAGTCTGAGAAAAGGAAGGGGATTACAGAGGAGGAAGAGTTTGAGAAGGGGAATGTGATTACAGACAAGAAGTTTGAAAAGGGGAAGATATAATATAGTGACTTTTATTTGTTTTGTTATGGATCTGATTTTTATTTTGTCTTGTGTTTGTTTAAACTTGAGACTTGATAGTGGCTTTTGTGGGATATTTTATGTAGTTGGCTATAAACAAATTGTGCTCTTGTTTTGTAATGATGGCTTAATATGCCAACTAAGGTTACATGTGCATGTTGGATAATATATATTTTGGTTGCTTAATGTCCCAATTAGTTGAATGAAATTGTAATTCAAGTTTCATTTTCATTTTGAATTGCAGTCATTTTTTATGGTACACTAGGTTTAAACCCGTGCAAATGCACGGACTTCATTTAACACTTATCTAATTTTTATTTTATAAGTATTATAATTTCATACGTGTTTGTTGATTTATATGTATGATACTTTTTTCTATATCCTGTTGATTTATATGTATGATATTTTTTTCTATATTCTTAAAATAATATTTCTCATTGTTTTTAGTTTTTTATTTTTTTCATTTGATGTTTAGCACAAAATTGTTAATAGTTAGTTCTTTATAGATGTTTTAACTGTTGGATTAGATATTTTCATATCTTTCTTTAAAAAGTATAGAATAAATCTCATTTTTATCACTCGAAGACATCTGTTCTGTTCCGATTTTGCCTTTGAGTGCTCTTTTTATTAGGTTTACATAATGATTTCATTTGTAAACATCATTTGTAAAATAATAGAATATCATCTATTTTTCTACAATTCTCGATATGATCCACTTTCAAACTTGCAAATCTATCTACGTCCCAATGTAAACATATCCTAAGGTTTTTTTAGCATCTATTTTTTGTTAATGTCATTACTTTTGCAAGAACATTGTTATTTACTTTTTTTTTTTTTTTTCAATTTGAAATGTTGGACAAAAAACAATTATTAAAGTTTGGAACCAAATATTTCATATAGAAAAAGACAATACAACATTAGTAATCTCTTCCAAGCATTTGGAATTTACATATTTAGTTTTTTCAAAGCACTTATTTTGTGTAGAGTAGCGGGATATGTATTTAATTGATATTAATTTTTTGATATTCATAAATAAAATGTTTTTGAGGGAGGACATTTGGTAACATTGTAGAGCTCCAAATGTCATCACTTGAGAGAACCATGTGGCACAATTTGAGAGATCCAAACCCTTCTTTTATATATATAGATTTAATTTTGTTAATGCTATAGTTAATTTTGGTGTAATATTTAACCTGTCAAGTCATACTACATTTAATCATAGAACACTAATATCATTCATTAAACTTAAATAAAATCAAATACAACATCAATTCAAAAATTAATACCAAGTCAAATAAAACATTAACATCTATGAACAACCCTATTAGAACCAAATTACAAATAACAACATCCATGAAAGCAACATAAGCATCTTCAACTTTTTTACTCTTCCTTGTAAGCTTCTCAAAGCCCCAACCCTTGCTGCCAACACTTGGTTGTCCTCTCGTAGTTGTAAAATCAATTTCCTTGCTCTTCCATTCAATGGAGGGTCAAACCACATAAAATAATTACAACCACCATTTTGCCATTAACAAAAAGTGAAAAAAATCAGCAAAACAAAAATAGTGAAAGAGGAAGAGGAATTAGATACAAAAATGTATGTAATTACATCCCAATTTTGGCATCCTTGAAACCTTCTTCCTGGATTGTGTGAAGTCCATGAGCATCGTAAGGAAGACCTCATCCCACAATTGTAATAATCTCCCTCATTTGGTTGTTCTTCCATTTTCGGTGATTTGAAGAGGTAAAAACGAGCTCCTAGCAGTGGAAGAAAGGAATGGGTGAAATGTTAGGGTTTGAGACCCAATTTATGGGGTTAAAGCCATTAAATAGGTTTTCAGCGATTTGGAGGGAAAACTATTGATATTGTTGGCTTTTCCCTCTTTTTTCCAGATGACAAGGTTATTAGAATTAAAAAAAAACCGCATAAATTGACTCCACATCTGTAATTAGCTGGCCACATCAGACAATGATCGGTTCTTTACCTGTTGTAGTAGGTCAATGGGTATTATTGGCAAAAATGCGTAATATAGGGGGTAGTTTTAAAAACCCAAAAAATTAAAGGATAATATCATAATTAGGGGTAATATACGGGGTATTTTTGCCATTTAACCCTTGTACTTTATTATTTAACTGTTAATTTCTTCTATGAAATACATCTTAAAATTATAATAATATTAAATAATAATAATAAAATTCAACCAAATTTGTTACTAATCGAATATAGCAATATAAAAAAATTAACTTAGTAATACATACAAATTTGTATATAGTTACTTCCTTAAAATCGGTTCTATTCGCTTCTTCGATTCGGTATATTTCGGTTGGACTCAAAAAATAATCGAAGTGATTCAGTCCGGATAAAATCAACAATCAATAATTCTTTATCGATTCAAATGTGTTTTGTTCGGATTGCTCCAAAGTTTGATTATCTCTGAAATTCATGCTCACCTCTAATCCACTTTGTGCCTTGTTAGTTCATTTTATCTATCTTTTTATTTTAAAATAGTTCATAATTTATTAATTTTGTTTTGACTATAATCTATATTTTATGTATTAGTATATAATGCAATTGTCTATATTGACCTATGTATGTTTTTATTTTTAAAAATAACTTATGGTTTGTTATTTTAAGTTTTTATTTTAATTTATATTTCTAAATCAAGTTGGACTTAAATAATTATTTTAAACTTACTCTTTTTTTTGGATAATATAAATATTTTAAATATTATAAATGCTTCAATTTTTTTTTATTTTATACATTCATTTTGTATTTTCTTTAGGATAATATAAATATTTCAAATATTTTAAATACTTCAAATTTTTATATTTTACATTAATTAATTTTGTATTTTTTAAAATGTTATAAATCTTTTGAATTTTAAAAATGCTTCAATTTTTTAATATATATTTTACATTCAATTTGTAAAAATACATATTAGGGGTTTATTTTGAAAATTCGACTCAAGTGAAAATATTGGTAAGTTTCGCCATGTTACAAAATTTAATTTTAACTTTCACATATCCAGCAAATCTAACAAATATAATTAAGGTCTCCATAGATTTTTTTGTTTGTTTAGAGTGTTTGGTTTTCAATTCTTGTGATCTTATTGGTTGAGATTCATCAGCGTTGTTGTAGTTCTGAAATTTGCATTACAATTTTGATACACAGAAACAATAGAAAACAACCAATTTTGGAGGTGGCAGTAGGGACAATCTATGAAAGAACCCTAGACTGAAAAATATGCATATCTAGACAAATTCAAAAGAAAATTTGAACTGAGCTAGAATTGATGCTATATTGATTCTTGATCTTCTCTATGAGTTTAGGCAGAATCTGTTCCATCTTTCCCCATCGATCCATTCGTGTATTCCAGCCTACAAAAAAGCTCGATTTTTGCTTATCAAATCCCAAACAGGAAAGTTCTTCCTCGGCGCGCAACATGAAATCGCTCTCACTAAACTTCAAACTTAGGTAAAAATCATCGCCTAAATATATGATTCTTTTCTTCCTTCTTAGGCCACAGAGACTTGAATCTTTTCTGTGATCATACTCTGTTTGCACTTTGCACGAAAGAAACAAATAGTTAGTCCAAGTGATGTTTTGAGTCAACTAACTATTGTTATTATGCTCACTTATATCACTATCTTTTATAATTATGGCCCGTAGAATTTCATGAACTACTGTAATTCAAGACAAGGTTTTGTGGGGTGACTTAATAATACATCTATTATTATTTATAAAAGTATGTATGTTTCTTACGAAATATGAATTGTCTAATATATTCTTATTAAAAATTATTATTTAAGGTTATAATAGTAATTTAGAATTTTAATATTTAATTAATTTTATACTAGAATCCAAATTCAAAATCATATAGAATCCTGATATGATTAGAACTCTATTAAATTGGAACTCTAATTTAATATAGATCATATATCCTTACTAAAGATTATTATTTAAAGTCATAATAGTAATTTAGTATTTACATAACTAAATGAACCAAGAAAAATGCAACAACAGAAAAGTAAAAAATTAACCCCCGCGTGCAACGCACGTTATCTATACTCGTATTTATAAAATCCCAGTAAATGATAATCAGAATCTTTGAAACAAGAACATATTCTACTCAAAATGTAGTGTGTTGGTCCCAAGTGGTCAGAGGTTCAGAGGGGGTGAATGAACCTCTATCGATTTTTCTTTTTAAAACTTTTTCTGTAAGCGGGTTACTGATTCTACAGAGAATGCAGTAACCTCTCGATTCAGTAAACTGACAATATGTTGTTTCAGGTTACTGACTCGGTTATCACAGTATGCAACAGAATATTAAAGATAGACTTTCTCTTTGAAAAACAGTTTTATTTTCACAAATATGATTTTGTAAGAATCCTTTTAGCAGTATGCTTATGACAAATACAACAAGATAAATATATAACAATGCAATGCAGCAAGTAATCAAAAGCAGTAAACACACAAGGGTTTATAGTGGTTCGAAGGTGGTGTAATCCTTCTACGTCCACTCTACTCATTTTCAAGGAGTAACTTTGTTAGGTCAGTTTGCTTTACAAGACTCAACTTTATAAACTTTTTCCTATCAAGTTTAACCTACTAGAATCACAAGATTCCTAGACAATATTCCACACAGGGTACAAAACTCACTCAGAGTTTTAATCCTACACAAGACTCAATACTTAGTGGGGATCTAATCCTTCCAACTAAGGATACCAAACTAAAACAACCTAGCACACAACAAATGGTTAAAAGTATATATGTTTCTTCAACAGGTGCAACTCGAAGACAACCTTGAACTTGAAAGCTCGAATGCTTGAATGACTGCTTCAAAAGGTTGAGTGTCTGAACTTAGAAAGCTTGAGAATAACTTGAGAGTTTGATAGCTTATGAGATTAACAAATCGTTTAGTAGTCTTCACAGTCACTCCATCCTCTTATTTATACTGTAAGGAAAATGTCCATTGAAGAGAGATATTGTCTTTGTAGAAATTCAAATTGATCTTGCATATCTTCACAATAAATGCATCTGGAAAAACTGGGTTATAGGGCATGTCTCACTCTGATCCGCATTAATGGCGTCACTCCTCGGCTACAGTGCTTTTATAGAGTCGCGGTCCAGGTGACATTACCTCATTGGTTGGGCGCTAACTTCTATCTACTGGTAACTTTGACAAGGTGGAATCCTCGTACTTGATATGTCTCTATTTGTATATATTTTATCATCATAATTATCCTTGGTTATAGTTCATTTGTACTTTAATTGATTTAATTATTATTGTTATTTGTAGGAATGGACTTTGATAGGCTTTGAGGAAAAAATGGGCTTAAAATGATCAAATTATGCTTAAATTGTGAAGATTGACTCAGTGGGCTTGAAGGAGAATCATTTCAAATGGGCTTAGTGACTTGGTGGAAAAGAATGGGCAAATAAGAGATTTATCTCTTATCTTTTGTAATGGACTTTTATGTCCTTAGGTTTTTAGTTCATGAATTTCATTAGGGTTAGAATTTATTCTCTAATTCTCTTAATTCTCTACGTATACACATTCTAAATTTTTCTCTCTCTAGTTTTTCTCTTGAAGATTTACATGGAGATGATTAATCAAAGCATGAGTGGCTAAATTTCTCTCCGATTCAAGGATCATTTAATTTGATTGTTATCATTGTGAGGTTTTGTGCTTGATTTTATTTCTTGCTTTATTTTAAGTATCTATTGATTCATGATTTAATTTCATATAGTGATATATAGTTTGGGTTGATCTGACAATTTGATTTAAATTATATATTGCTAATGCTATCCATGAGTTCTCTTTTATATGTTGCTGGAATGTATGATTGTTGAATGAGTGGTACTTAGTAGCAATAGGTTGATTATGCTTTTGTTGGGATTGTGTAATTGTCTAATGAATCAACAGGACTAACGGAACCATAGACTTAGTAATTGCAGCTATCTCGATTATTAAATTCTAGGTTTTAGTTTAGGTTTAATTGTTTTCACCAGAACTTAATGTGGTTGTTAATTAATTTGGAAAGCGCGCCAATTAGTTAATAGCTAATTTTGATTGGATGCTGGGTTCGATCAATTAAATTGGGAAAACATGGACTTCTTTACGGCTTCGTGTTTAGTCTAAGGTTAAATGCTTGAATGTGCAAGAAGATATTTGTACCTATAATCGGTGATGCAATCGACAGTCGTCATCTTTGAATCGGAGCTTCGTGAGGTTAATTTCTCTCCTATTTCTTTCATCATTCATTGTTTGTTTCATTCGTATTTTATTTGATGTTTTCTTAGTTTAGTTGGTTTAGCTTCATTAGTTTCGTAGATATCAAAACATCCCCTCTTGGTTCGTTTTATGCTCAAAAGAACTAAGCATTGTTCCCTGAGGATCGACCTTACTTGTCGTTATACTCATTCATTTGCTCATTTCGGAGTAGGATTTTATTTTTGTTGGTCTGACAAACCAATCAGTACTGCTTCAGCTTATACCTCGTACTGTATTGAATAAGATAGAAAGACTTACAGTTTGCTGCTCAGGTTACAGTAGTTGTTTTCTGTTCTGCGCCAGCTTTCTATTTCAGAACAGCTTCCTATTCCTGAAACCTGTAGTCAGCTTCCTGATCTGCGTCTTCTTTCTAATCTGCGTCTGTTTCCTGATTCTAAACAACTTCATATTCCAAAATCTTGCAGTCAGTTTTCAGTTTCCCTTACTGCTATCTGTTTGCTGCTTACTGATCCAGCTTCCTGATTCTGGTTTCTTCTACAGTTTACTGACTTTCCTTGCTGAAAATCAGTCTTTAAGACGTTTTCATCTCCAGAATCCTGCTAACATCAGTTTTCTCTATCTTTCTGATAATTACATCTTTACAAAACAAGACTTAGAAAGATAAACTTATCAAGCTAAAATCCACTTATAAAACATGGAAAAAAGATACTCTAACTTCCTATCTAAAGTTACATTGTCTCATCAAAACCTAGTCAGAAATATCCCAACATAGTGAGTCTGAGTCCCTCTTCCATTGATTACAACTTTACTTCAAGTTTATTAGTATCTTTCAATATCAAGAATAACAACAATCGTGAAAGATGGTTTTGAATTCAAGAAAATTAGTATTACTTTGCACATATTAGGAGCATAATGTTGTATTCTCTTCGTATTGTAGTTTACTTGTGTCCCACATCGATATATTCATATCTTGTTTTGTCTCTTGTACATGTATTAATGATTCTTTTACATGTGAATAAATTATTAGTTCAATCATTCTTTATAGAGTAGTTCTCTTGTGACCCCAACCCACTTTGATCCAAGTTGACCCACGTATATGAGGTATTACAGATTTTTTATAGGTATTACAAACATGAACTATAGGTATTACATAATTACATGCTTAAATGATATGTAAGTTATGAAAAAATAGCTTTGAGGTATTATAGATTTGTTTTATAGGTATTACAAACATGAACTACAAGTATTACATAATTACATGTTTGAATGATATGTAAGTTATGAAAAATAGTTTTGAGGTATTACAGATTTGTTATATAGGTATTACATACATGAACTACAGGTATTACATAATTACTTGCTTAATGATATGTAAGTTATGAAAAATAGATTTGAAGAAGAATGATAACAGGAAGATAGAGAAGAAGAATGTACAAAATAAATAAGAAGAATAACAAATCGATAAGAAAAGAGATTAAGAAAAAGGAGAAAGAAGAAGAAAAATAAGAGGAAAAATAAGAAAATACCTTAAGGGTAAATATGTGATACTTGAAGAGTAAATGTGTGATTCCTGAAAAGAGGCCTGAAGAGTAAATGTGTGATACTTGGAGATAAAATGTGTGATACCTGAACATAATACATTATGTGAAACCTGAAGAGTAAATGTGTGATACCTGAAGAAACAATGTGTGATACCTAAACATAATACATTACATATAAGCAGGTGCACTGATAAATTCAACACAGAGAAGAAGAACAAATGCAACAGAGAAGAATAATTATTGTTGTGTAATTTTCTATGTATCGTATGAAGGGAATCAACCCATATATATACAATGTTGGCCTATATAAGGGAGGCTAGAATTAAGCAAAGAAATATGCTAATCAACGATATTGACCAAGTATACAAGATAACTAAATATAGAAGAATATATTGAGAGATGTGTGTATATTTTACACTTCCCCTCAAGTTGGAAGGTGAAGGTCTCGAACGCCCAACTTGCCAATGAGATAGCGAAATCTGTCTGCTCTAAGAGCCTTTGTAAAAACGTCTGCAATTTGGTTGGCGGTGGAAATCTTCTTAAGCTCAATGTCTCCTGATTCGACCCGTTCACGGACAAAATAACAATCCATTTCCACGTGTTTTGTTCGTTCATGAAAGACCGGATTGTTGGCAATGTGTCTAGCTGCTTGATTGTCACAAAAAAGTGACGTTGGACTCGTTTGATGTGCCCCAAGATCAATCATCAACCAAATGAGCCATAAAACTTCACAAACTATAGTTGTCATTGCACGATACTCAGCTTCGGCCGACAAACGAGAAACCACTATTTGTTTCTTGGTGCGCCAAGATACAGGTGCACCACCAAAAGAGATAAAGTAACCCGTGCTGGAACGACGAGTCATAGGACATCCATCCCAATCCGAATCACAATATGCTTCGAGCAATAAATCTCCATCTACCGAAAGCAAGATTCCTTGGCCAGGTGTGGTTTTTAGATAACGTAAAATCCGTGTTACGGCATCCATGTGAGATTGATGAGGTGAAGAGATGAATTGACTTAGGATGCTAGTCGCATATTGAATGTCGGGTCTAGTCACTGTTAGATAAAGGAGACGTCCAATCAAACGACGATATTGCAATGCATCCACCATGGGACTATCATCATCAATGCTATAACGAACACTTTGTTCCATGGGAAAGTTACAGGGACGGCAGCCCTGCAAACCACAATCTTTCAGGATGCCAAGAGTGTATTTGCGCTGGCTTAATACAATTCCTTCGGTAGATCGGGCCACTTCAATTCCCAAAAAATACTTCAAAGAACCCAAGTCTTTTATGTTGAACTTCTGATCAAGATACATTTTTATCTCTTGTATCTTCTCGACATCATTACCTGCAAGTATGACATCGTCCACATATATCAAAGCTGCAATGTAAATTCTGCCACGCTTGAAAATAAAAAGGGAATGATCTGCTCGGGACTGTCTGAAACCGACATCAATGATGGCCTGTGTGAATTTATGATACCAATTTCTTGAAGCTTGTCGCAAGCTATAGAGAGATTTTCGTAATTTGCATACACGTGTGTCTCCATCTTTGGCAAATCCTTGAGGAATCTTCATATATACATTCTCAACAAGGTCTCCATGGAGAAACACATTGTTAACATCCAATTGATGTATTGCCCAACCGCGTTTGGCTGTCACGGCCAAAATGCTTCGTACAGTAACAAGCTTGGCAACCGGGGCAAAGGTCTCGTGAAAATCTATGCCCTCAATTTGTGTAAAGCCTTTGGCGACGAGTCGTGCCTTGTAACGTTCGACTTCTCCATTTAGCTTGTATTTGATTTTGTATACCCATTTTGAATCAACCGCACGTGTACCAGGAGGTAAGTGCTCCAAGTCCCATGTCTCATTCGCCTCTAATGCTTCAATTTCTCTTTTTATTGCATCCCGCCACTGAGGATTCTTAACTGCTTGAGAGAAATACTTTGGCTCATCATGCGAAGTGATGGCCGCCAAGTAACATTTGTGAGCATAAGAGAAATTATTATAGGAAACATAATTGGTTAAAGAATGTACCGTCGAGGTTCCCGAATTGGACGTGGGTTGCATATGGTCTATAGACTATGGCAACTCGACTTCATACTCTTGAAGGTGTCTCGGGTGTCGTCTGACCCTTTCACTTCATCGAGTATTCTGTGTATAAACTTGTCCAATATTTTCTGAACTATGATGCCCCATTGCATCGGCTGGAATCTCCTCTGTTTGATTGTTCAAACCAACATCAGTATCATCCACATTATTCTTACCCATATTTTCATGTGTGTCAACGAGAGGCTTAGGACAATCAACTGATGTGTCCCACTCCTTATTTCTTTGATCTTGAATTTTATCCAAATGAGAACCATAAGGAAACATATGTTCAAAGAACTTCACAGCACGTGAAGTATAGATCTTCCCACTGGTCATATCAAAAACTTTGTAACCCTTTTGTCCATGTGGATAACCCACAAAAATACATTTCCTCCCCCTTTCATCAAACTTATCTCCTCATTTCCTAGTGTCTTTGGCATAAACAAGACAACCAAAGACCCGTAGATGTTCATAAATGGGTTTTCTTCCTAACAAAATTTCATACGAGGTACGATTTTGAAGGAGTTTTGAAGGCAGCCTATTTATTATGTAAACGACAGTCAATACACATTCACCTCAAAAGTCAATAGGTAATTTAGCTTGAAAACGTAAAGCTCGAGCAACTTCTAGAATGTGTCTATGTTTACGCTCTACAACCCCATTTTGTTGAGGTGTATGAACGCATGAAGTTTCGAGTACAATCTCATGCTCAGTATAATAATTCAACATATTACGCGATTGAAATTCACCTCCATTATCAGCCCTAACACGTTTCACTATCTTCCCAAATTGTGTTCTCACCATATTACAAAACAATTGAAGATATTGACTCATCTCAGATTTATATCTCATTAAATAAACTCAAACCCCTCGGCTGTAATCATCAACAATAGAGAGAAAATAATGTGCCCTTGTAAAAGATGCAGTTTTATAGCCACCCCAGATATCACAATGAATCAAATCAAAACAATTGTTCGACTGAATAGAACTTAAGGAAAACAGAGTTCTAGTTTGTTTTGCTCTCATACAGGAATCACAAAAATCACCCAAGACTTTATTAGAAGAACAAATATTCTGAAGTTTTACTCTAGAAGCGTGACCCAATCTTCGATGCCATATTTCGGGATCCATTGATACCGACAAAGCTCTGCGATCATTTGCAACCGGCTCCAGAATATATAGACCATGGCATTGCCTACCCATCCCAATCAGGTTCCTCGAAGCTAAGTCCTGCATTGTACAAAAGTTGGGAAAGAAAGTCAGAACACAGTTGAAATCCTTAGTAAGCCGACTAACTGAGAGTAAATTGCACTGGAAATCGGGCACATGTAAAACACGCTCAATACTCAAACCATTCGGTAAGTCAACATCCCCGATGCATCGAACTGGTATTTTGTCCCCATTAGGAATTTTAACAGGGGTCCCTATGTCTACATTAGTCCAAGATTTAATGATATCTTTGTCATGAGTGATGTGTTTCGTGGCTCCGGAATCTATCACCCATGGCTTATTAAAGTTGATCTTACCAGCCATGTTCACAGATGGAGTAGGTTCGGTGTTTGCAGCATCTGTTTTACTGTTGAGAAGCTCATTTAGTTGCATTATCTGCTCCATAGTAAAGCCTGGTAGCGGGTTCGCGTCTTGTTTAGATCCCGCATCCACATGTGCAGCCTTGTACGCAGGACGTTTCTCATCAATCTTGATATCCTCCTTTGAATTCCCACTCTTACTTCCCTTCTTTGAATCAGGATATCCAATTATCTCATAACAGTTTTCAACTGTATGCCAAAGACGCCCACAGTGCGAACAACGTGGAGGACCAGGACCATTGTTGTTGTCTCGATTACCATCCCGACGGTATCTATTGCCCTGTCGCTGCACCTGAAAAACAGCTCCATCCACAACGGGTTTGCGAGAAGCCGAGATCAATCACTGTTGTTCGTCCTCTGCCACCAAATGCTACACCATTCCCAGACTTAACATCGGCTTTGTACTCAGAATTTGGGTTTTGATGGTGTTGAAAACATCATCCAAACCCATGAGAAATTCATAGATTCGCTCTTTCTCACGCATCTCCACGAATTGTTTGGATACACCACATGTGCACTTTCCACATGTATATTGTGGGATCGTAGAGACAGACTCAATCTCATCCCAGATTCCTTTTAACTTAGTGTAATATGTCGAGACAGACATCTTGTCTTGACGTGTAAGAGTGAGATTTCTCTTCAGTTCATATGCCTTTGGTGCACTCTCCTTCCCGAACCTTTCCTCTAGATCGTTCTAGATTTCACATGCAGTTTTTGCGTGCTTCACACAATTACGAATTTCTCTGTCCATGGCCACCTGCAACCATCCTTTGACCATGGCATTACAACGTTTCCACAAGGGAGATTCTGATGAACCCTCATCTGGAATAGGTATTGATCCATCGATGAAGCCAAACTTATTTTTTGCGAAGAGACAATTGCTCATCTCCTCCGACCAATCTCCGTAGTTTCCATCACGTAGAACTTCGGTAACAAAAATCTGACCTGGTTTGTCAGATGAACAAATATAATAAGGGGACATGACGTCAATGGTTCTGGTTCCAGATTTACTACAGTCGCCAGTTTTCGCCATTGATGAAAACCCCAAAAGAAGAATAAAAAAAAACTTGTGCGGAAGCTTTTGAATTTTAGGATCTTGTCTGCTCTGGTACCATGATAAATTCAACACAAAGAAGAAGAACAAATGCAACAGAGAAGAATAATTATTGTTGTGTAATTTTCTATGTATCGTATGAAGGGAATCGACCCCATATATATACAATGTTGGCCTATATAAGGGAGGCTAGAATTAAGCAAAGAAATATGCTAATCAACGATATTGACCAAGTATACAAGATAACTAAATATAGAAGAATATATTGAGAGATGTGTGTATATTTTACATGCGCGCATGGTGTGGGCGCATACATTACATATAAATAGGTGCGCGCATGGTGTGGGCGCGTGGGGGCACATGGGTGTACGTGGGAGCGGCCCACGTGCTGGGTAGGATTGGGGGTTTTGGCGTTCTTTATATGGTATCAAGAGCCAAATAAGGCTAACGCTTTTTTCGATCCTCAAGATCAAATTAAATCCCTCTATTTTTTTCTCCAAGATTGGGTAATATCTTAATCAATCTTCCAGAAATCTGCGCTTCTCAATTCTTGTGAATTGATCCCCTTTTGATTCATTTCTTCCCATCTATACCATCATCTAAACCAGCTCCGCCCCATTTTTAGAACGGGACGGGTAAGACCAACTCTAAATATCTCGGATCAGGTCGGATATCCACGGATGGAGCCAAAATTGTCATCTCTAATTTGTACATCATAAGAAAAGGCAATGAGACAAGAAACACGTGTTGGCCTCGTTTAAACCTCAATATAATAAAATTTAGTGGAGAAAAACTATATTGGGAAAAATGAGGTGGAATAAATCTTAATTAAGTTAAAAATAAATGAAGCTCAAGTAGCTTGTGTAGCATTGTTTTGTTTTTTGGTTATTTGAACCAAATTGTTTCAAGAGAATATATTTTGATAGTGGTATTCGCTTATGCTATGTAAGTAGTAACCATGTGTTTGAATATTTTGTGAAAAGTAAAAAAATGAAGTAATTTTTATTTTTTCGGAAATGATTTTTTTTCTTCATATATGTTTTATCAGTATTATTTTGTGATTATCAATAAAATTCGATATAATTTAAAATGTACGATTTTTATTTTTCTTACAAAAACTATTGGAAATGAATGGGCTATAACTCTATTATGGACAATGGTGTGTTAATGGAGATGATATTATTTGTGGGCTCAAACATATAATGTTTCGGTTTATGGTCCTCATTATTTATTAATGGGCCTAGTAAAATTGACCCTCGTACTCAGTTTTCATGCATAAAAATATTTGTCATAATTTTTTTAATTTTTTTTAATTAAAAAGTATTGTCGGCATTTCCCTATAAAAAGGCATAAACATTTTTCAAAGTGTCAATTTATTAACAATGATGCCTCTTTTTGAAGTGATGATGATGGGTTAAAGATATTGTTGGGAGTTAAATTCTCGACGATGCCTTTTTCTTCCCCTTTTTATTTCATCCTTAGTCAATTCCTTTGTTCACTTTCACTTTCATTTGATGATTGAATCAATTAACAATTCAAATTACGATATTTTTATTTCAATTTTAACTATTATCGGAAATTAGAAAGAGAGAGAGAGAGATTTTATTTCAATTTTAACTATTATCGGAAATTAGAGAGAGAGAGAGAGAGAAAGAATTTAAGTGTCTTGAATTCGATAATTAAGGGTGAATTTTCAATCAGTTTTATTCTTTTAGAAATATGTATTTGTGTATAGATTGTTTATTCGTCAATGAACATGAATTATTTTATTTTTATTTTTTTGTACGCAAAATAAAGGTACGTTATTTAAATGAAAACTTCACATTCTTCCAAATAAATGGGGGAGAAGATGAACAATCATAATATATAGTAGTAGATTTAATATTCTCGTTGTCTCAAAATAAATATCATTTTAATAAAAAAAATTCTCAAAGTAAATATTATTATTGGATTTCAAAAAATATTTGTCAATGTTCAATTAAAATTATCTTCATTTACCTATGTTTATATAAAGTAATTATTCAAAACTTACATATGATTGCGCTGAAGAAAGTATATATTTTCATTTTGACAATCACAACTTTTTTCGACTCCAACATTTCTGATATTAGTTTGTTCAAGACAACTTTACACTTCAGCGTCAGTGCAATCATATTTGAAAATTGTCTATAATTAAAATTGCAAATAACATAAAGTTCATGTTATATTTGCTAATAAAAAATTTGTTAAAATTGCAAATTATGTAAAGTTTATGATTTTTCCGACAATTAACCTATGAATAAATAAATCCTTTAAAAACTTTAACTAAAATCTTATTCTAAAAAGTTAATAATATTTTGATCCAAAACTTGAATTGATTGTTTTCATGGAACATAAGTATAAATAAAATTATCTTTTAAAAATATTATGATGGGTTTTTTGAATATAAAAGTTCATTTAAAGAAATTTATAGCAACATTTCCTAATTAATTATCACAAATATTACCCTCCACACTACTTAAAGTGAGCACATTCATGCACTAGCTAGGGAAAGTCTTGATATGATGATGTTTCAAGTTGGTTAGTTAGATTAATCTTGTCAAATAATTGCACTTATTAACTTCAATAGAGAGTTAGTTATCTTTGTTAAACCCCCACATAATTAGGTCACACAGTCAAGATTCCATTGGCTCTTCTATTCACCATTAATGCAATTTCAAGGTTAAATTTATGTTAAGTACTATATGTAATGTGCATCCTTATAATATGAACGACTTTGTATTATGAAACAAAATCAATCATTAAAATGGCATAAAAAATTAGTATTAATGAAATAAATTTATATGTGTGTGGAAAAGATCAATATTATACATAACAAATATTACATCATATATAGAACAGGTCGACATTAATGGTACGAAAACAAGTTTACTTATATGTCTAATCATGGAACTATTGTGATAACAATAATTAAAGTTTGATTTATATAAATGTTTCCTGCTTGGTTGGATGGATTTGACATAAATGTTGATATTCCACATTAATTAATAGGCAAAATCTTAAAACTAGGTCATAGTAGCTTTAATTTATGTTCTAATTTGATATAATATTAATTAGCAATTTTATGTGGGAGATAATATATACCTTGTTTTCTAATTTCTTGTCTTTATTTCGTTGAGGCCCATTTCAAGTAATGTTATTAATAAATTAAGAAAAACTAATGTAGTTTTATATTTCATTTTTATGTGTAGTATGAACATAAATAATTAAGTACCCAACAAAATTAATTATTTGTATCGTTGAACCCAATTCAATTAAAGTATTCCAATCAAATCAGTAAATTGGTCATAAAATTGAAATTTGATAGGATGTGGGACACTAACCTCATCAATCAACTAGAAAGTCATGAAAATGTGTCTTTTTAGCTCAATGTTTTCTAGAATTCGAATAATTTTGCACATGAAATTAAATCAAGGAAAGATTTAGGGATACCCTACTTAATTATATACAGCCTTGAATGAAATTAAGTGGATTTTATGCAGCTTAATTATCCTTGTCAATTTCTGTCTTTCAAAGAATTTACTTGGCCTATATAGTTGTTAAGATTATGACTTGTGCCCCAAAAGAGAAAGATATGTACTCAAGTAATTGAAGGTGCTAGTCCTTTGTTTTTGAAATTATGCTTCATATTTTCAATGTGTAATAAGTATGTAATTAAAGTTGAAGAGTTAGAGAAAAAAGTAGCATGGTGTTATTAATTAGAAATTTTGAAATTTTGGTTAATGTGACATATTCATTGTCCATCTACATCATTGTGAGAAGCTAGATTTTTGTGAAATTGTTTCATATATCGATCTAATTTTATGAGATAATTCTTGAGTAACAAAATAAAATTTGAATAATGATATTAGAATTGGATTGTGAGTAGTAACAAAATTATATTTGTAAGAAAGACCCATATAATATTTTGAAATATTATTGTCATTAACTTTTAAATGTTTCCTACAAAATGGAGCGAAGAGTATTCTTTAGAGAAAAAAGAAAACTTTTGTTATTAATTAAATCTTTATCTTGAAATTTCTTTGTTATTAATTAATGGAAGTATGTATCATGTATATATGCTTTGCAGATGAAGTGATATCTAACATTCTATATTAGGGGGTAAAAACTTGATTTAGTGTGTATTTAATCTCTTTTATTAGAAAGAAGTTCGAGTTAATTTGATTCCCTCCTCTCTTCTACTTCTCATTTGTTAAAAAGATTTTATTTTCATAATTTGTGTAAAACATTGTTGGTTCACAATAATTTATGTAAAATGAAATATATTAAATTAGTATAGATCATGTGTGATACACAAAATCATCAAAATAAATATTTTTATGAAACTAATATGAAAATGTCATACATTTTGAGTAAGAATTTTTTTAATAATTTGGAGAACAATTTTGATTTATATAAAGTAAATGTTTTTATGGTAATCAAAATGTTTTTTAGTGAATGATACTTTATTTTTTACTAAAGATTTTTAAGATTAATTTTAACGGAGTTTGTAATATATATATATATATATATATATATATATATATATATATTTAACTATATATTATTATATTAAAAAAATTGAAATCAAAATCCATATATTAATAACACATAAAATACAATATATTTGGAGTTTTTTTTTTAATTTGTATTAACATAAATTAACATCACATTTTTTTTAATTTTCAATAATTTCTTATATATATTTATATTAACAAGCAACAATATATTTTTTCTTAAATTTACCAATGTTAGTTTTACTTTAAAAAAATTTATAATCACATGGCGTAGAAAGTATTTGTAATGTCAATTTATATAGATAATTTTCTTATTTATGATATGTATGAATATAGTTTTTATGTCTTTAATGATTATATATATAGAATTTTACTATATGCATTTAAACTAGTACATGTATTTTTACATTTAAGATAAATTTGTGAGTGCACTTAAAATTTGATCTTCCCTATATATAGAATACCTTTTGAAGAAATTATTGTAATGCCATTTTCCCACATAAATGCAATATAATAAAATATTATTATTATTATTTATTATTATTATTATTATTATTATTATTATTATTATTATTATTATATATATATATATAAACTAGCCTTTCTAAATTACAACCAATGGCTGTAAAAGGCTGATGAGGCGTGGGGTTAGGGAGTGTTGGGATTCGTGGGTGTTTGCTTTTTCTTTTTTAATAATAAATTTAATTTAGTATATTTTCATTTAAAATTCATTTTTGCATTATATATCAAATTTATTATTTTTATTATACTATTTTTAATTTGTTGTTTTTAATACATGTAGAGAAGTAAAAAAACATTTTTAGTAGATAACAAGTGATATTTTGTATTTTTATCTGTAGCTATGAAAATAAATAAAATATTTGTTCTTTTTCTTAATAATAAATCACATATTAAGTATAAAATAATAATCTAATCATTTTTATGATTTATAATATGTTATTTATGCATTGCAAATATAAAAGCATTATATAAAAACTAAAATGTTTAAATTTTGGTGTAATTTGAGTATAGTAATGTAGGTTACAGTAGTAAACTAAAATATTTGAGTTAAAAAAGAAGTATTCTAAATAAAAACTATATTTTAAAAATTTACAGATATGAAATGAAATGACACTAAATAAAATGAAAAATTAGAAAATTAATAAAATAATAATTTTTAAATAAAACTTTTAGATTATTTGAGAAAAAACTAGAAACAAACTTTTAATGTAATAGTTAATAATTAATTAAATATATGAAAATTCGTGCAACATACGGGTGAAATACTAATTTATAAATAGTAAATGAGATTATATTAATGAATAAAATAATAAATAAAATTGTGTCCATTTCAACGTAAATAAAGTAAGTTAATACTTATTATAAATTTACTGAAAATTACTAATTTAATAGCTACTAGTTTATTTAATTTAATATTAATTGATATAAAATAAATTTAAACATGATTCAATTGAAGTTCTAGTTTGGGAATGAAATCAAATTAATGAAAGAATAACACATGCTCTTAGATGATTTAGTTTATATTAAAGATATCATATTTTAAATATTGTACGTCATATACAAATGTATAACCAAGATCTTGTTCTATAAAATGATGTATTATTTGGTAATTTATTTCATGATTGCAATTATGTGTACATTGGTATTAGTAAAAGGAATGAGATAAAATATCTTCTGAGTCACAATTCAATAATTGGAAGGTACATATGCGAAGTGTTTAACATGAATCGTTTTAATTTTGCATTTCAATTCTAAATTTTTTAATCATCCTTAAAAAGTAATATAATTTATTGAAATTAAGTCATAAATTTAAAAAAAAAAAACTCTATCTTCACTCTATTTTAGAATATCAAATTTATTCGAAATACTAAAATACTAAAACTATTTTAAAATATATTTTATTACAATATTAAAACTATAAGAATACTCTTAGAATTTTGATTAAAATACCACTAGAAATTGGTTAAAAAAAAATTCCTTATATTTGTAAGTCAAATGGTAAGGCTGTTTTTCTCCGATAAATAGAAAATGACTAAAAAAGGTGTTTTCTTGTATTTGCAGATAAAAAAATAAAAATAAAAACTCTTTCTATTATCTGTAATTGTGTATTTTAAGTGTTTTGAATTTCCCAATACCTGATCTGATTGTTTCGTGAAAATATAAATGATCTACTTTAGTAAAATTTTGTGAAAAATAAAATAAAATTATGCTCTCACTTTTCAAGTATTTAGGACATCTTCAATAGTGTAGGTCTTTTCTTTAAATTTTAAATTTTTTTCACTTCGATAGTAAGTTAGATGATGACGCCAAATCATCTCAATTGTCCTCCTTGCATTATTTCCTTTTCTTTTCTTTTTATTTTTATTTTATTCATTTTCTTTTCTTTTTTCCTTCATTTTTATTATTTTTTTCTATAAATTTTATTGTTTGATTAAATGTTATAAATATATTTATATCACAATGATTAATATATTAGAAACTAATATTTAAGCTTCTTTAATTATATGTAATTAAAATGTTAAATAATATCATATATTATTTAAATAATAAGAAAAGTCAGGATTATTTAAATGTATCATAAGATTAAAAATACCACACAAATCATAAATATTATTAAAATTACGTGCAATATCTAAACAGTTATTTATGATAACGATAAAAATTACATAAAATTTGATGAATTAACACTAATTAAGAATATCAGTAAATATGTGATAAATAAAATTCAAAATAATAATAAATATAAGGAATATTATATACTATTTTTTTAGTGTAAAAAATAATACAAACTATTTGAAATAAATAATTCAAACCGTACAATATTTTACTGTGGGCTGCTGATAGAGAGGCCTGCTATGGTAACTGGAAAAAACAACAGGGAAAGGAACAAGAGAGGGGACATGATAAGACCAAGTGCATAACTGCATAACTGTAGAGAGAATGGACCTATGTGGAAGTGATTGGGTGTGGTCGGGTGCAAATACCACCTTTTCTACACAATTCTCCTATAATATATATATTTTTTTTACCATAAATATGGTAAAACTACTATTTTACCCTTATTGATAAGATATTAATAGTATTTTTCATCACATCCGTCAATAACTTGAACTATACACATGTGACTACAAAAGTTATTTGAACTTTTCACCTAAATTGTGGTGGTAAAATAACAAAAGTATATATTATGGCAGAAAAATTATTTAATATCATTTCACATATACATTAATTTAGAGAGACGAAACTTCACTGCACACAACTCAAATTCGTTTTCAAAAATCAATTTTTATTTTATGGATTATTATAAGTTAACTCGTCATAAAAAATTAGATATGTGCAACAATATCACAAAAATCATATTCAATGATATATGATTAATTATATAGAAAGTTAGGACCGTTGTTCTCATTAATGAGTTTGAGAAGACAAAATTCGAAAGATACTTTTGTCTAAAAATTTGTCCAACCATTGCAATGCATATCAAATGGAAATATACTATTGGTTAGTGAAAATCAAGAAAATATCCTTGAAATTTCCCATCATATATTATTTCACAGTGTCACAATTTTGATGTCGCCCTTTAAAAATGAAACTGAATTTTCTCAATAAACAACAAAATATTTGCATATTTGTGCTTTTTTCTCACCAAATTTGATTATGATATTTCTAGCTACACATCAAGAAAATGACTTAACTAAATTTGCCATTTTGTATGCCCCTATGTAATTGGAACATTTCTTTGATTTGGAGAAAATTTTACACATGCAGGCAACATATTACATTTTTGTTTCTTTTCCAATTTTGATTTTTTTTGCTTAAAAGACAATTTTGTTCATGGGCCCTAACTTTTTGACTTTCTTATTATTAATTTTTTTTATAGCTTACGTTTTTGTGAAATCATCTCGCAAATCCAATTTCATGAGGTAAATCAGTTTGATCACAATATACGACCAATAATTTATATATAAATTTATGAAAATATGTTTATTTTCATGTCATGTTTCCACAAAAAATATTTATGATATAAGTTCTTTTGATTTTTACCCTATCAAAATGCTTCTGTATTTTATTTTCGATTATTAATTGGTATTAATTTGAAGATTAAGTTGTACAATTATGGCAAAATGCATTTATATTTTTGGTTGGTGAGCTTTCAAATTTTATTTCACTAAGTTCTTATATGTCTATCGTGTTTTATTATAGTACCCTTTGCTATAAACTTTCAAAATTGGTTTTAGTAAACTCTTCTACATTGGTTTAAAAAATCATTGTACATTTATTTTGTTTTGCTAAGCTTGAACTATTCAAATTTCGTTTACTTCTATGGTTAAATATTTAAGAGAAGGATTTAATAAAACAAAACTTTAAAACTAAATAAAGTATGTTGTGATTTATTAGAGCAAAATTAGGGAAGTTAGAAGTTTAGTAAAATGAGACTTTAAAAGTTGAAGACTTTATTATTGATTTTTTTTTCTTTTCTCTTTTCCAAATTTTCATTTTTTATTAAAGATTATTTTATTCATGGGCCCTATACCTTTTGACTTCCCTACATTTCTTTTGTTACCCCGTCAAAATGCTTTCATTTCTATTGACATTTAAATATTTTAAATTATAAAATTAGCCACATGGTTTTATATTTTGTTACAGTACTTTGACTATAAAATACAAACAAGGTAATCTTGTAATAAAACTCTCACGGAATTATATCAATAAAACAGTGGTATATTCATTGTGAATTTGTAATTCAGTTTCATAGAAAATGAGACTTCTTTTAATTTTTCATTATCCAATAATCGGGTGCATCATATATCTTTCACCCTTCAAGAGACTCATTTACCCCTTAATTTTTCAATATTAAAAGGAATAAAAATTTGTGAAAACCCTTTTTTTCTTTGCTACATAATTAATCATTGTTATTTATTAATCCAAAAATGGCCCCGGATATATAATTATGTGAACAAACCTTCAATTTTACATTACAACTTCTGTTTTAGGATGAAAATGACAGACAATGAAATACAGACATTTAAAGTTTCAAAATTAGTTAGGAAATATATATATTTGTCTAACTTTGGTGACAAAAATGAAGAACATTTTTATTATGAGAAATGAAATGGAATACAAAATTGTATTCATTTGAAGTATGGAAAACTTTTCTTAGCTAAAATTCAAAATTGAAATTTCAATACACTTTATGCAGACGAAAATGATGGATGTACGTATAAGCATCCAAATCACCATCTGTACAAAAAAATTGACATTATAGTACAACATAATTAATTATAAGCTTTATATCATTGTGCATATAGTCAAATGTTTAATTACACATAAATATATATAGTTGTTCTTATTTATATATACTCTCTTCACTATTATTTTCTTTAGATATATAAAGGTATCTTCAGATCTAATCCATTCCAATTTGCTTAGAAACCACTTGACTACTTCACCTCTCTCTCTCATATGACTTGAATTGTAAGTATGATTAATTTCTGTTAAAACCCTTTAAATCATTACTAATTGTCTATGTTATTGTTCACTAAGAGAGGTGATCACATGTGTTTTTCAACCACATGTTGAACCCTTTTGAGCTATAAGTAAAGTGCAAAACCCTATCATCAGATCGTTTGTTAAAAGCTCGTTTTGAAGAAATGGGGCGCGCTTCTTGTTGTGTGAAGCAAAAGATGAGGAAAGGATTATGGTCGCCCGAAGAAGATGAGAAGCTTTATAATTACATTACGCGATATGGAGTTGGGTGTTGGAGCTCCGTCCCTAAATTAGCAGGTTTCGTTTTAATTTCGTTATGAAATTTTTAAAAAAAAATGTATATATATATATTTATGGTTTTGTGCAATTAATTCATGCAGGCTTACAAAGATGTGGAAAAAGTTGTAGATTAAGATGGATAAATTATTTGAGACCTGATCTTAAAAGAGGAATGTTTTCTCAAGAAGAAGAGGATCTCATCATTACTTTACATGAAGCTCTTGGCAATAGGTTTATTTAACTTCTTCTTAATTAATTTTGCCAATCAAGAAAATTGTTATAAGTCTATAACAATGTATTCTCTCTCTCTCCTCTTTCTCTCTCTTAGATGGGCTCAAATTGCAGCACAATTGCCAGGAAGAACAGACAATGAAATCAAGAATTTCTGGAACTCATCTCTAAAGAAGAAGCTAATGAAGCAAGGCATTGATCCAAACACTCACAAGCCCAAAAACTCCACCATTGATATTAATCCTAATAATTCAACCAAACAAGTCTATGATCCACTCTTCTTATCCCAATTCCAAGCTAATGTTGATCCAAATGGAATATTCCAATCCGGTTTTCTATCTCATTCTCATAATGATCAAAATCTTGTCCATGTTGAGAGTGATCATCACATCAATCCCATTACTAGATTCAACTCAATGCCAAACTTGACCAACTTTGATCAACCAAACATGGTAGAGACACAATTTCATGATGATCATCATTCAAGAATGAGCAAATATGAGGTGAATGAAGCAAAAGGAAGCTCAATCCAGCAGGCCATGATTCAGATGAACAACAATGGCTCGTTTTCGTGGGGCGGTGAAAACAAGCTCGATTCGGTTTTTCAGTTCCAGTTCAGTGGGATTCATATTCAAGAAAGGAAGGTGATAAACAATCTTAGTTCTCAGGATTTTTGCGAGTATCCATTGACTGGGTCAAACATGGATATGTTCAATAATACTATATTGTAAATTTTGTATATGTTATGTATTTTTTAAATATATATATATATATATATTATATAAAGTACACAAATTAATACATAAAAAGAAAAACACAAATGGTGACATGAGTTGTAGGGAATTTGTAGGGGAATTATATATGATTAGATTCCTATGTATTTTGCATTGTTTTGGTTTGAGGATTGGTGAAAATATTGTTTCAACGGTTATGAGAAAAGTTTGAATTTTTTTTGGTGTCCAAATCATTACATTTGAGGACAACAATGATGTTAGTAGCTTTTTGGTTGTTGATTTGCTTAAATGTCCTCTCTTTCTAGGTAAATGTTCCACAAAAATGTTTCTTGATTTTTTGGCTATATGGAGTTAATTTTCCTAATTTATGTAATAGTTTTCAAAATTAATCTTCCGTTACTTATGGTGTTACATTTTTTATAATATTACCTCCAATATTCATATGTTTATTAATGATGACATTAATACACACTATGTAAGATTTTTAATTTATTTTGTAATATTAATAACAAGTGACAAAAGCCTAAATGTTTTCAAATGCTGGTTGAGCTCTTCAATTTATAGCGCATCGATGTGTAATATGTTTTTAACATGTTAAGTCTTCGAGATACAAACAAAGTTGGCAGAAAATAATTAATTCATTTTTATAATAATAATAAATAAATAAAATAGTTAAATTAAAAAAAAAATTGTCAAACGATTGCTATTTTGAAATGGAGATAGTAACTTATAACTCTAAAAATATTAATGTGGATTTTCTAGGTAGAATAAAATGAAGGAAAAATTAAAGTTTAATTGCCGAAAAAATCACTATCTTTACTTGGATTATCATTTAAATTAATTTTTTTACTATTGATCAAAATAACATAACTTTATATATATAATATTATTTTACCTCCATCAATTTTGAAAATATATATATATATTGTTGATGTGTCCTGCAGACTGGATGTGGTAAAAAACCGACTGAGGTCAAAAAACATACTACATATATAAAGTTTATGCTATTTTGATCAATAATGAAAAATATGCTTGAAATGAAAATTAAAGGTTGTGATTTTTATAGCAATTAATCCAAAAATTAATTTGGAGTGTGAATTGGCGGTAGATAATTGGTAAAAGTAGCATCAATCAATTTATAATATTTCAAATTTAATAATCATGATTTAATGACATTAAGATGCTAACCGAGTAATGAATAGTTTTCGTCAAATTATGTCATTTAAATTCCCCCTAATTGATGTGAAAACAATATCTATAACTATGTCCCCATTTTTGCAAGATAAAACCCCCTTCTTACATGTCCTTTTCAACTCAGTTTCTTCAATTTCTTAAACAAAAAACTCACATATATGAGTTATATCTTTGAGACGTAATTTCACTATTTATAAATCAAATCTATTTTTATAAATAAATATATATCTAGAATTTGTGTGATTATAGATTAACCAAGCTCATTGAATTAAATCATGAGATGATTTCATAAAAGTCTATTAATTTTTAAATAATTGATGTAGTCAAAATATTTAATTAAAAAACATTTTAGTATCATATTTTATATCACGTATAGTATATGTAGGTATGTGTACATATTGTATTTTATGGCACTATTCATAAATCAAATATATTTTCATAAATAAATATATATGTAGAATTTGTGGAACCATATTCATTTAATTAAATCGTAAGATGATTTTATAAAAGTTCTACTAATTTCTAAATAATTGATGTAGTCAAAATATTTAAAAAAAAAGACATTGTAATCATATTTTATATCACGTATAGTTTATGTAGGCATGTGTGTATATTGTATTTTATGGTTTTAATCATACAATTAGTATAGGATGATAAAAAGTATAAGATCAAAACGAATTGGAATCGAAAATATGAAATATGGGTTGGGCAAAATTAATATGTATTATATAATAAAAAGAAGTTATAAGATGAAATATGAAATTGAAACAAAAAATTACATTATAAAATACATATATAAATATAAAAATACGAGATGAAACTCGAACTTATGAATTTCAAACTTTAGTGTTAACGTATTGGCTATCAACTACGGTTATGATTATGAACCACTATGAAGGGAGTGAGATATTCTATTACACTTGGTGTTACATCTTCTATTCCAAATCAATCACCACATGCCACGTGTATTCAATGACATCACTAATTAATACGTGGCATGTATTAAATGTTATGTAACACAAGATATAACATCAAATGTAATAGAAGGTCCAGACTCACTATGAAGTGACAGAGGGACAAGAAAATGTTGTAATTCTTGCAGTTTTTTTTAAGTTAACATAGTTTATGTTGCTCATCTTTGAATAGAATAAAACCCTCTTGTCTCTATAAATGGAAATAAAACTTTTCTTTTTACCTAATTTAGTTTCTATAAATGGACCTCACAAGAAAAAAAAATCCAACTGAAAATGCAATAAACAGAAACAGAAATTGAAGTCTGAAAAACAAAGAAGAATAAGCCCTTCCAACCAATTTCTTTGACATTGAAAGAACACTACCTTGGACCAGTGGTCACACAGAGAGAGAAATTCCATCTAATAATTTTTGCTATATTTATACATCTTATAAAAAAAAATAGCGTTATTTATTGGATAGTTATTTTATATTAAGATAATCTTGAAATATTTAGACAAATTACAATCATACAGCTTGTATTAGATTGTCTCCTATATACATATGTATATATATAAAATACTAAATTTTTATTTGGAGATTTTATGTGCTTTAAGTAAAAAGTTCTTATCATACATTGTAAAAGTATATCTCATAAACTAACCATCTTAAAAAGTATTTTGGAGAGTTTGTAAGCTCTAAAATCAAACTACAATATCACTAACCTCTAATAAAATATGTGATGAAACACAAAACATAATATGATTTTAAAATGTGTCATTAACTAACTAAAAGAAGTATTAATATATCTAGTAGTCAAGACCATAGTAATCAATTAAAGGTTATTAATTGATTGAACATTAAATTTGAGAGGTTATATATATTGTACACAAAAGAAGTTCATCCAAGCTTTATTTTATAATATAACAGACAACTTCAAACATATTTTTATATTTTTTGGACTGATAAAACCTAAAGCTCAGTTAAAAGCACATTTTCAAGTTTGATTGAAAAGGAAAAAGATGCATCAAGTATAAAATATAAAACTGCTCGACTAATTGTGTCAGCTTAATAAAACTATTTAGTTCAAACTCGATTCTTTGTTGGATCAAAGCTCGATAAAATTTCAAACAAGCTCGAACTGCACTCTTTTTAAACGGCGAGGTCTTCTCTATACACCGAAGCCTTTACTTCATTTAATAGTTCATCAATGTTATTGGTAACTTGTATAGTTCACATCACACTATTTGGCCTACCCCCGTCGTCAAGACTCGAATAGTATAACATAGGAGGTTCTTTTATCCATACCGAATCCAAATTAGGATTCCTAGACCAAGAAGACAAGAACACATGTGTCCTCACAAACTCTCAGTTATGTTTGCATATGTGTCCATTCATATCTGAGTGTAATATATTGCCTCTTCTCATGGACCACCATTTTGATTTTTTCCAATTTCTCTCCAATTTTGGAGGCCCTAAATATAGCCTTATGAATGATGAATGCCATTGAAGCTTTCTTTAATCCTAAGAGATTGAAATAGACATAACACAACTAGAAATGAAAGCAAGTAAATGACTTGACTCGAGCTTTAATTCGAAGACAAAAATACAACCCCACTTCAATCGAATGGATCTCCTGCTTCCCTTCTTGGTTCAACGATGTAACCAAAAAGGGCAATCAGTCGGTTGGCTGTTCATAAACCGTTTGATCGGGTTTATAATACAAGATCATTGTACAGTTGGGTCTATCAATCATGACCGAAAACATGAATATCCTAACAGATATTTTCCTCCAAAGTATGCATGGTTTTTTTTACTTTGCCTACCACTCTATCATTTTCCTTTCTCTTTTTAGTTTGTCATACTTTGTAGTCTAAAGTAGATGAATGTTGCATATTTTAAACAAATTGTAATGAGAAAAACATGAATTAGCAGCACGTGAAGGCCATAAAAGAAAAAGTAGACCATGTAAGAAGAAAGAAAAAGTATGTCCCAAAGACAAGATCATTTTAAAACCTCAAGTGCATGTTCTTCCTCAAACCATGAGTTTTAAGCCATTAATCAAACTCAACAAAGTGAGAACAGTAGAACAAAGACAGTAAAGCAATACTTGGTCTCAAAACAAGCTAGCAACATGCGGTAAAACATAGGACTTAACGAGACTATGTACAGGCACAACGATGTGTAGATTCATCATACTCGACAAACTAGGCGTGCATTAGGAATTCAGATGATGGTGTGGGCAACTTATCTGATCCCTTCAGAGCTTTGAAATAAGAATAGATGAACCCGGCTTAGCTACACCGTTGTCTTTTACGTCCTCTTTTGCATCAATCTCCCAAGCATTGGGTGGAACATCCACAGCAGGAGAGCAATTGAAGAATCCGTGTGGCTGCAACCAAAAGCAACACAAGTAATTATCATGACATGACGACTTGAGAAAGTAAGAAATAAAAAGATTGAAGAATTTCTCATCAGCCCAACAGGTACTGGATATGTCTAAACCTCCAAAAGTAATAATCATACTCACAAGCAGGTCGACTTAAAGAGGTTAAAAAAGCCACAAATGACGGATATTGAAACGACACTTCCCAACTTAGCATTATTATGAGTACTATTACCTTCCAAGTCTAGTATAAACAGCAGCAATACTTCACTAAGCATACCCACCTATTCGCTCTTTGATTGTTCTTTTGATTAGTCTTTTATGGTAAGGCCATAAAAAATATCATTCACTTCTGAATGGATTTTAGAACTCTCAAATTACCCACTAATTTGGGATGATGTTTTTTTTCTAGCAACATACTAATATGCAAGGACAGGGTTAAAGTATGACTGGTCAATACACATTAATACAGAATCAATACAATCTACAGCATAATCTACTAATCCAATAGCTCATTGCAAATATGAGAATCCACAATGATGATACAGAAAAATCAGCATGCTGTACCAACTCTTTCAGTAAAATTGTACCTCAAATGCTTCCAGAGTTTCTATTCATTAATAGAAACTAAATACATAGTAATATAGGCAATAGGAGGATTAAAAAATATAAACCGACAAGCAGCAGCCAGAGAAAAGATAAGTATTAGCAGCTTTACCCAATAATATAAGGGTAAAAGAGTAAGTTGACTGGGCAGGTTAAAAATTTTTGAAGGTGACTTACAATCATCTACCACTATAAAAGCCAACTTATATTAGACACTGACCTTGAGGAGAAAAATATATAGAAAAGACAATTCCTTTTTCATACATGGGAGAAACCTAAGAATTTATAATGAGTGGTAAAAAAAATTACATAAAACTAAAAAAATGTATATTAAAAGTACATTTTTTGGTATATACAGATTAGGAAACATGCTGATTTAGGATGGAGCAATTACTGAAAACTAAATGGGGATTAAAACAAGTATCAGATGAGCTATAAGATTTAATTAATTTCAATATACAAATAGAAGTTGGAATTGCAACTGGCAAGAAAACATGATTCTGAAACTTACCTGGAGCACAAAACCTATGTGTTCTACAGGCATCACAGGCCAGTCTTCCAATCGAGGAACATGTGTAATGCCAAAAACATACCTACAAGAATAAACATAAGTTAAAACAATGGGAGAGATCAGATATTTCAGTGCAAATGCTTTAACCATTAAATTGAAAATGAGGTCCAAACAAAAGATCATGCTCATCAATATGAAAGATAAAGTCAAGAGTACAACTCAAAAACTGACTGGAGAGTCAAGCAACACGAAGAGCAACCTTTTACACTTACTTAACCAATAAAAAGAAAAGAAACAAGGGGCAGATAAATATTTGAAAACCTTTCATGGAAAAAAGGTACAGATTTTCTGAAACTACAAGAAAACTGACCAGAGAACAATATCATTTTCTTCCAAAGACCGGTTGTGCTTCACCCATGAAGCCAAGCCTTCCCCAACACGGGGATTCTGGTTCGGAAACTCTCCTCCAGGAAAATCCTCCCCACGTGCATATTGTGTAACCCATAGATTATGCTTCAAAAATGCAGCTCTTCTCATAAATTTAGCCTCAGGACCAGCCAACGGCAAACAATTGGAACCAGGTACTAATTTGTAACCTGTCAGTTGTCCACTTCGATTCACAGTTCTGGTGTTCCGTACCTGAATTAATATACAAGGCCGATACATTAGTAGGTATAGAATTTAGTGTACACTTGTGTCACAGGTTATTCAGGATAGGCTAAAGACTCCCCACAGCACTTGGAATGAAGCAAAAAAAAAAAAAGTCCCTTCAAGGCCTTGAGAAGAACAGTTTTTTTTTTTTTGGTGTGGGGGGGGGGGGGGTGTGGATGTATTTACCTACAAGGTGCTAACTTACAAAACTGCAGGGTATAAGGTTAAGTTGCATGATTGATTACCAAACAAGCATTCAATAATTGAAAATATGTGATGGGTAAGAATGCTTACAATCCAATGACGGGCAGATAATGGATCACAATCACGCATGGCTTCTAATTCAGACCTAAGTACAGTTTCCTCAGCATAGAATGCATTATTATGAACATTCTCCTTTCCAGGTTCTTCAACTCTGACATTCACTTCAACAACCTAAATAGAATGGGAAAAGTAGCAGAAGAATCAAGTATAATGTAATTATTTTAACTTGGAAATGAAGCATCTTAATCCACATTATTCTCATTGTGGATTCTAGGTGTGATAAATTACTGGAAATTGAATTACTAACTTACAATCAGATACCTGATTGTACATTTCTCCAGGTCTGCAGTCGACTGACATATCCATACGAGCAACAAAAAAGTGTTGATGAACTGGTGCATATAATCCTGGTGCAATTGTCCTGCCATATTTTCTAATTTCACCAGGTTGCAGAGCCCCCAAACTAAGAATTCCAGTAAGTTTAACTTCTGCTTCAATTTTCCCATCCTGCAACCGAGAATGGATATCTTAAAAAAAAGGATCATAAAATAAAAATATTATGGTTGGGTCACTGGTGTACAGACTATGTTCTATGAAAAAGAATGTTGTAGGATAGGTGAATGCAACATCATGCCGTTTAAGTCTGCTGCAATATCCATCTTCAGTCATCATATTTGAAACTTTAATACAGGTAAACTGCCAGTGGTAAGTGCATTCTACTTACCTGATAAAAGTGCCAATAAAATCCATACTCATAATTAGCCACAGTGCAAATAGAAGAAACTGTAAGGCGCCTTGATCTTCGGACTTCAGCCAGGCCAGTTCTCCAATCTTGATGCTTCCATAGGATTCCATGATCTTCTTCATGCAAGCATACACAATTTTCAGTTGTTTCAACTCCTCCAGTAAAGTTTGTAAAATGAGCATCAAAGTATTTTATAACTCCCAAGCAATCACATCCCTGAAATGCAAAAAGTGCCTTAGAGTAGTATCTCATACTGACCAGATCAAAAATGGCAATCAACAGTAAAAGAGTTGGAAACCTTCTTAAGAGAATGAGCATTCTTCCCCAGACCATCTTCCCCTGCATCAAATGCATTTTTCCTATAATGAGGATCATTAGGATCACCATAAGGCACAACCATCTCCACAAAACTCAACCTATGCGCTATAGGTCTCCTCCCTCGGCTGCCATCAACATAAGCAACAGAATGAATGACCAAACCCTCCCTCGGGGTGAAACCAATGCGGAAGTTCCACTGCCAACCAGAATTTCACCAAACCTTATCAAAATTCAAATGGATGGCTATATATGCTAATGAGTAATTACAAGAAAGAAATACCTTTTGCCATTCAACATAATGTCCATTGATTCGAAAGCTTGGACCTTCAGGCTGAACAATTTGGAGAGGTTTTACATCACTTCTGTCTACTCCTCCTCTAGTTTCACCAGGTGTATAGTTTCTCAGTGGATCAGCTGGGGGCAAGGGAACAAGCTTGCGATCTTCAAACTCAATTATCACCATATTTTGCATATCAACAAGCACATGAATTCCTTCAACAGGCCGTGCATAACCATTTTCCAGTGGGCAGTCACTCTCCGTCCGGCAAAATATAAGTGGTTTGGCAAGCCTACGACTAGGAGCATCAGCCTCACTATGGTAACCAACACACCTGCAGTAGGTACTCAACACCAACAAGACCATTAAATGATTGGTAGATTAACAAGGTTAAGTCCTGAAAATCACTATCTACATTTTACTGACCAAGGATCAACCATGACTAGATCCATATCATCAATCCCTCTCTTTTTCATTGCCTCTATAAAAGGAGGATAATCTTTGACAATAGCTTCACATTCAGCGTATTCTGCAGCATCCTACAATTGGGGAAAGAAAAGAATGTTATCCTTTGTAATAGTGTTGTATCCAGTATCATGTGTTGCAGAAGACAAAAACCGAATATTATCCATAACAAACAAGGGTTATTTACCCTTATACCAACTTTCCTATTTTTAATGCAAACTTTAAACAAACACATGGCAAGTTTACCCATTATGTAAAGCAAACTCTGAATCCAAAACAAGCATGTCAAGTGAGTAACTTCTCGTGCACATACAAAATCCTCAAGGATGATAATGCAATGCCCAATAAGGTCTGGGGCCAGAAAAGAAATTAAATGAACTAATAAAGTTGCAATTTAGCTAAAATACCATTGGTGGCTGAACATCAGGGACAACTGTAGAGGATATGACTTTTCCTCGATGATGTCCACCTCGAGTAGTAGCATGTACTTCTGTCAACTCAACAATCCACAAACTTGTCTCGTTGGATTTCTTATTGTAGACAACTAGTCTAGCTCGCCTTGGTGGGAGCTTACTAGGAATTGAAGGCCCCCCTTTGGTTCTAGGCAACAATGATGGTTGAAAAGGGGGAAAGAAGTAAGCATCAGCCAGAGCAACTACATGCTTTTCTGGTTCCAACAGAACCACTTCAATAAATCTCATGCTGTCTCTGACCTGGAAAGATAAAGAGAGAAAATTCAGTGCAGGGCCAAAAATACAATGACCATTATCGAGTAACCTGAGATAATAACAGCATGGACAACATTTCAATGATAAGTCATTGCGAACCTCAGGGGTAGCTCCAGCTGCTCTGACAGTTGCCACAGCCACGGTGATTTCAGCAGCAGATAAAGGATCCAGAGGATGTTTGCTTTGAGCCCTTGTCAGGATCGGGATTCCTGGATAAACAAACAAGCATTGATTAAAGTATTCTGTACAGCACTAAACAAAGCAACAATTTAGGGAAAAAAAATAACATTCATCAATTTTATCTCCAATTCACCAATTGGAAAGATAGGTGTAGAGAATTGTTGTGGATACAGACAATTTGGTGTTCTTCAAGAAAGCAAGAGACCAATAGATTGCAGATGTAAAGAGTGTGGTCAGGAGATGTGGCATAACAAGTAACATTGGAATCAAAGAACTACCAGACATGAAAGTGCATGTAAAACCATCCAGAAAAATTAAATTTAGAACTCGAACTCTTTCCAACAACTAAGCAATATAGGTGCATAACTACAACAAGGCAACCCTACATCATTGCTGCCTACATCATATGTAACCAATGTCACACAGGGAAAACAATGAAAAGAGAAGGAAAAGAAAGAAAACAATGTAGTGTAAAGGTATGAAATAAAAAATGAACTCAGAAATATTTATGCCCGTCAACTAATTTAGTGTGACTTAATAGATTTTAGACAGATTTTTCTTCAATTACAAAATCAAACTATGTTCTATGCCCTTCATGCTAACAGATACTGATAATGAAATGAAAGGGAAACATTATGATGAGTGTCAGAACAAAGGTAGAAAACATGGTTCAATGGAAACACTTTTTAGCTCATCATCATATCAAAAGTGAGTCTTCCAGTGATGATTATTAATATATAGGGCCTTCATTATTTTATTAATGATACGGACTATTTCAAAGATTAGAAACAAGCATCTTCGCTGGACCTCAAAACAATCCTACCAAGATAACACTAATTGTTCCAGGGGACTCCTAAAACTGCCTAAAAGAATGGTCAACTTCATATGTCAAAGTCAAATTCAAATATAAAAGGCATAAATCCTCTGTTAAGAAAAGTTGAGATTAAAGAAATTATAGCCGTCCCCTCAAGGCAATTCACTCTTAATCACCTAAAAATACTCAACTGTTGGATATAAAACTCAAATTCTATGTTTTCGGAAATATCACTTTTTATTTGGTTTTATTGTCTATTATATTCCCATAACAGAATATATACAGATGAAAAAAGATCAGATTCGAGCCAAGAACCTGTCAATTATTTTCATGGATGTCTGAGACAGACATTATCAACTCACATAAATGATCAACAAAACCGAAAAACAAGATATCAGGCAACAAAAACCAAAAAACAAAAAAGACAAGACAGAGACACAGCCAGAGTGATCAATGCTTCAATTGAACCACCACATAGTTTCAAGATCAATGATAAAAACTCAAAATTTCGATCAATGCACATGGCATGCATATAAACGAAGCTACACCCACAATAATGTCTTTACTAGACGCTGAAATGACCTAGAATTCCTACATCGGGAGAGAGAAACACAAAAACGCCAAACAGATATCAGTATGTGTTCATGATCGCATTTCTAAAACAAAAATGAGAGAGAAAAGACCTTTAGAGGTGACATTGGAAGAAGACTCTGGTCTAATCATCGCCGCCACGGAAGCAGTCGCCTTGCTCTTCTGATCTTCAGCAGCGGACGGTGCGGTCCAATCAGCAGGAGCCGTAGCAGACGTGGATTCACGGCGGACTACGGCGGCTGAATCGGCGGCGGCAGTTGGACCGCAGCAAGCAGCCGTCGTCGGAGCAGTAAGCGTCGCCTTTTTCGAAGCTGTGGCCATTGTAACTGGTTCGCAATCTCACCGAATCCACCGTAGTGAGTGTCGCAATCTACTGACATACAGCAAGCACTCGATCTCCTTCACTCCGCCGCCGCCACCACCACCAACAACGCCACCACAAATTGCCAATACAAATTCTCGTGAGATAGTGCTAATCTAATGTAAAAGCCGATGATTCTAGGGCTTCTCTGTGATCAGCAATGCCTGTATCTATCTGTATGTACAGAATACAAATAGTTCCCCTATAAATGCAGAGAGAGAGAGAGAGAGGAGAGAGAGAGAGTGATGAAGCAATCTATAGAGACACACGTGATGGGGCTTTATAAAAGTGAAATTTCCGTAAAATCTTTATTAGGAAAACATTTGGATTTTTTTTATTTTTTTATTTTTTAACATTTTCTTGATAATTATTAGATAAGTGCGGAGGGGAAGAGTGATAGGAGCATTTGCTTTTTGATACCCTCAAAAACTTTAATTTGCATGATAAGGCCAATACTTTACAAATATTAATTTTCAGTAATACTTTCTTTTCTTTTCTTTTCTTTTCTTTTCTTTCATTTTCTCCCCTTTGAGGAACACAAAAACTTGCGTGAGACGGTTTCACGAATAGTTTCCGTGAGACGGATCATTGTTACCCATAAACTAAACTCATTTTCACTAATTTACATGTGAATAGTGAATGGTGGGTTGTGGATTAACCCGTCTCACGTAATATGATCTGTGAGGAAATTATATTGTGTGTTTTCTATCTCCAACAAATTGAACTTAATTTTCTTGAGAACATATAGTAAACTTAAGGAAAGTCAATATATATACATATATAGATTTTAAAATCCTAAATTAAAATTCAATTAATCATCTTTTCATAGGTCAAATTCAATGTCTCCTATATTTTAGAATCGAAGTTTTATAAAATTTATGTATATAGATGGACAAGTTATCGAAATTTTGAATCAATTGTAAAAACGATGCCCACTAACTCATTTAATCTAGTTCATTATTTGAAGATTAATGGATTGATTCTTGTAATTTTTTTATCATGAAATTTAAATGAGATTATCTTACAAATATAATTTTGTAGGACGAAGTTTTATACCCAAAACTCAAACTAATTTTCTGAAGTGAATTTTTCTTTTTTAATTATGAATTGTAAGTTGATTGTCTCACGAAATATTTAGATTCGCGAGATATAAAATCGGTCATATGTTTTTCATTTTTTTATTAAATGAATTAATAAACATTTATGTATGTTTACATAAACGTTTTAGTTTGTAGATAAATGAATGGTTAACAAGTAAGGAAGAGTTTGTACACAACAAAATAGGTGTTACTGCATTATTATTTGATAATGACGGGTGAATGTATTAATTACTTTTATATAAATATATATTATAAAATATAAATTTGGCCTTTGTAGGTGGCTTAACTAAAATCAATGAGAACGATGGATTATTAAAAAAAAACTCATTGTCGTATACCTACCAGTAAGTAGGCAAAAATTAGGATATTTGTAATTTTGGTTGTCTATATATATAATTATTTTTTTGTTTTTATTGGAATATTGATTTGCATGATGAAAAACTCCTTGCTTTCCAGCTGGATTATCGAATTTTATATATAGAAAGATTTTTAAAAAATTATTATCTTTCCTTGTAGATTTGCATTAAAGACCTAAAGGTTTCTGAAATTCACTATTTATCCAAATTAAATCATTTCCATTTAGAAATTATTTCATTGTGGAGATATTTAGCTATATTAATTTTGTACATGTTATATTGAATGGAGTTACAATGCAAGTATAATACTTATAATTCTTATAAATACAAATGAAGTGTACCTATATTATGTTATAAATAATTCTTACACCATTAGTTTGTTTAATATCCCACTTTCATTATTTTAGTAAGTATAATGAATAAAGTGGAGGAGGAGATTAAAAAAAATAAAAAAGTAGTACTCCCTTAAAAAAATAAAAAAGTAGTACTCCCTTAAGAAATTTATATACATGTATATTAATAGTGGGGCACGTTAATATGTTCACAGTTGATACATTAGTAAGATTATATATATGTGTTTGTTACAAAATTTTAAAAGAGTAAATGTTTTAAAAATTAAAGCTAGTTACTCATTCGAATTTTTTGTAATTGTCAAATTATGACATAAATGCTTAAAACATTAGTTACAACATTTTTTAGTGAAAGGAGGTGTATAACTAAAAAGTTAATAGCTCCTAAAATATAGTACATTCATTTTTTTTACTAACTCAATTTTACATCTAAATTTAACTTAAAGAATAACTTAACTCCACAGATTTAAAGTTTGATCTACTAAGCATAGCATAATAATTTTTATTATTAATATGCTTACTCGTAATAAATATTAACTTATTAATTAGAAAGTGCCTAGACCATGTATTAATTTAGGTTTAATCACAAAATAAATAAATAAAAATTCACAATCGTTTGAAAAATTCCAATTTTGAAATTACTTTGTATATATAACAAAAATAAAATCACGAATTTCACATAGTTTTACAATCAGGATTTTCATTTTGCTAAAATTGAAATTTGTGTTAGAATTATAATTTCGTTAAAGTATATGATTTTTTTCCCAATTAAGCAAATTATAATTTCGTGAAAGTATATGATTTTTTCCCAATTAAGCAATTGGTGTACTATAAGTATATTTTACATATTCTTCTTTCTCAAATTATAAATTACTCATTTTAGATATGTGTTGACATGTATACAAATGGACTGTGTACATATCTTGTTTCTTTAAATATTTATTTAAAATTAATTATTGTGTTGGATTTATAACACATCAGACACATTAATAGCAGACCTGCTCAAATTATATGTTACTAGTATATTACATACATTTTTAAATCATTAATTATATGTTACTACTATATTACATACATTTTTAAATCATTATAATTGGTAAAGACAAATTAATCATGCAAATCAAACCATACTTTGCTTAGCATAATCCATGCAGAAAAGGTAATTCATTTTTTGCAACAATTAAATATATAATTAATCCTACATTATTAGTCTTAAAAATTGTATTATGTTGCTAAGCTAAGCTGTCTCCTAGTCACGAAGAAGCTTTTCGGAATAAAAATGGCAGATAAGATTGTAGGGTTAGCTAATTTAGTTAAATACTCTAACCAATACTTAATTATTTAAAGACATCATAGATTTTATCATTAAATACATTAAATTTAAACCAACTTGCAAGTACTAATGTAAGGATGTTGTGTACTTGTTTATATTTATCCAAAACATGCCAAAAAGATTCTCATATGATGCATGTCCACATATTCTTGATTCCACTACAATAATTGAGGATGCTTTTCTTCCAACTAAAATGTTTCCAAGTTCCAACATTAATAAGAGCATAAGAAAAACGGTCTTTTTTATTATTATGAAATTGTAATACAAATCTTGAATTATTATTATTTTTTTAAATTGTATGTAGATAAGTTGTTTTAATTTAATAATAAGGGTTAGAAAAACATTTTCCTTAGGTCATTTTTTATCGGATTTTGGTATTCGACTTACACATGATATATTTTTAAGGGTTTTTTTTCCCCCAAACAATTGAGTCGCTGTATTCTCACTACATACTCAAGGATTTTTTCGAATACAATGACTCAAATATTTGAATAATAAAAATCTTAGAAATATGGCACGCGCAAGTCACGTACCATGAAAAATAATCGAAAATTTAGTTTGATGGTATAAGTGTCGAATCGTATAACATATATTTTATGTCACTTTCAATGACTTCTATACAAAATTGTTAGATAGTTGGATGGGTTTGTGCATTTAATCTTTTGCCAAATCATGTATAATATATTCAAATGAAAAAATATTTTAACCTTTATAATAATATGAAATGAGTTGGATATATATGACTTTATTGAAAATTGTAATCATTACACGATATCATCCAAAATTTTCGCAAATAAAATACCCTCCATCACCTAGTTGCACTTGTATCTATAACTATTGTTTGTCAAGTCATTATCAAAATCAAATTTTGATTGAAATTTTGACTTTAATAAATTTTACGGTACTTATGATAAGTAGATGGATCATTGGAAAAATAGTTGATAAATTTCCCATCAATTTATCAAATTGGGGGTGGTGATTAGCAATTTTTTTTAAAATAATTCATATATTGTCGTATGCATGTGGGGGTTTTTGCATGTTTTGACCACAAACACAATAGGAGAGGGTTAAATCAATCTCAAGTAGAACATTCTAGAGATAGATCATGTTTGTCCTACAAAATGATCACAATGTTTGACTATGATATGGTTTGTCTTAAATAAACAAAAGGAAAAGAAGAAAAAAAGAGCAAGACATAAAATTATTTGATTATTTTTATTGAAATTCAAAAAATGAATGAGACATAAAGTCATCTCCTAAATTTATGCATTGAGATGGACTTGGCTGTATAAAAGTCAATATGTGAAAATGTACATGTTAGAATATCTAACTTCTCTACAAATCAATTTAATGAAGTGTAGATTTTAGACTTTTAGAACTCATTTAAGATCATTTTTATCAAGCATTTTAAAAGAATTTTAGAGATCATTTTCTTATCATTTTTGTCATATTCAAATTTAATCCCATTAACATAATTACACTTTTGCCTAGCTTATTGACTTTTGAATCCAACATTACTTTTGAATCATAACTTAGTAGAATGAAATTAACATGATCATTACAACATGACTAGTTTTTCTTTTTTTGACCTTTTTTCTCTTGAGAAAGACTAATTCTTGACTTTTCTTGCATACAATAAACCAAAATACAATAAAGAAATCAATAAAACTTAGTTCTTTTTAACATGATATCAATAGGTCAATAATAATAGTGTGCAATCCACTTATAATAGCCATAGTAAGTCAACATGTAGAAATGGGCTCGCCTTTTTTTTTTCTCTCTCTCTTTAATTTTGTAAAGGTGAAAAGTCATCATTAGTTGAGGCAACACTATATGATCCGAAATGTACATTAATATAATCCCATTATCACTATAATATATATTGCATGTAATTATAGTGTGCTCTTCTTGTCATTATAGAGTGATGGGTTTTCCAATTTCCATCCTATGAGGGTCAAATAGGCAAGAGATGTCACTATATAAATGTGGACTAAATAGACATCCACCTTGATATTGATGGTTGCTTGTGCTCTTTAACTCATCTTTCCAACCATCCTCAACAAAGAGATTTTATTCAAATAAATATGTAATATATATGTTGGATGTTATGATATTATTAAATTATAGGGTTAATTTCAATTTTGGTTCTGTATGTATAACCCTTTCCATTTTTTGACAATCAAGTATACGTTTTTCAATTTTGGTCCTGTATGTTTTAATTTTTTTCAATTTCAATCCAATTTTCCAATTTTGGTCTTGTATGTTTCAATTTCTTCCAATTTCAGACCAATTTTGGTCAGAATTTCCGAAATCGTCTATGTCACGTGAGATTTTCCGACGGCCATCCGACCAAAATTGGATTGAAATTGAAAAAAATTGAAACATAGAAGACCAAAATTGGAAAACTTGACTGAAATTGAAAAAAAAAAATGAAACATATAAGACCAAAATTGGAAAACATATACTTGGTTGTTCAAAAATGGAAATGGTACCACCACAATTGAAATTAATCCTAAATTATAAATGTAATTATATATGCGGTGAGATTAGTGTGTGTGTATATATATATATATATATATATATATATATATATATATAAAATCGGACATATCATCGAATCATCGATCACACATGTAAGTAGAATGAAATAGAGAGATTCATCATGTAAAATAAAACAATCAAATGTTGAAAATATAAAAGAGTTATGTTGCTCTTAGCCCTACTTTTGGAGCAACTTTTTATGCTCCAATTAGAATAAGTCAACCAACAAATTTAATTCATCACTATTTGTGTGGTGTACATTGGATCTTTTGTGTAGGCATTATTAATTCATCTTTAAATATTATGAGTTGTTATATCAAAAAAAGAAAAAAAGAAAAAAACTATGAGTGGTTTTTGTCATTAATTGAATTAACTAATCATAAACACTTAATCCCCCCCCCCCCATCTCCACTATTTTATTTTTTGCATGTAATTATTTCTAAAAGTTATATTCCTCTAATATACTTCACCATCTAACTATAATAATTAATACTTGAATATATATGCAATTTGATGGGAACATATTACACCACATGCCCACTTATTACAAGGTGTATTATTTTAAAAAGACGTATTATTTTCTATTTTAAAATCAGCACAACTTGTATAACAAAGACAATATCCTTATGGTGTTAAAACTAAAAAATAGTATCATATATGGTGACAAAATCCAACTCTCTTTGTAATTAAAATAAATAAATAAATAATTGTTGGCATCACAACAACTTTATTTTTAATATTTTCAAGATTGTAGTTTGAGGACTTCTATATAACACAACGTTAATAAATTATTTCCTAAAAGAGTCCCATCTACAACCCATAAAAGAAAAAATGCACTCGAATTATATATATTCATCTTTCCAACAACTCAAGTGCACCAATTGATACAACATTAATCAGTGTACTATGCATCACGTTTGGCCATTGATGTGACTTTGAGTTGTGGAGATACTCATTTATTTATTTGCCTTGAAATTATACTACTTGATATAAATTATTAGAAATGGGTTTCAAAGTTTAAGTACATCTATAATATAATATTTAATAATATTACTTTAAAAATTGGAGAAAAGATGTGTCAATTTGACCCGAGTCAACTACTTTCAATCAAAATCTTTTTAAAAATAATTATTTGAGATTCATGACTCCTCATTTTATATTTTCAATAGTATTATTTTTTAGATTATGTTATTACTTTTATTGATATACATTTAGATGTCATTTATTAATAATGCCTTAAAAAATATGCATAGAGGATTCTACTTATTTTAAATTACGCGTATGGATATGCATTTTACTTAATTTAATTGGTATCCATCACATTTGTCATTTGTCAATCTTATTATCTAACTATTTCAAATATTTATTTTGATAATTAGTGAAATAGATCATCTTAAATTTCAAACTAAGTTCATTCATCACCAAGGACATAATAATCTCAATATTAGATGTACAATAATACATCCCTTGTGATGAATAAAACACAACAATATACATCATTTAAATGACAGTGGAAAACAAAATTCTTCTAGATTGGAATAGCAATTCAAGATAGAAAAACCTGTTTAATAATTAGAACAAGTTTTCTGATCTCTCGTAATACGCATTTCTTATAATTAGTACATATTATTTTCCTTAAAAGAAAACTAGTACACATTGAACAAGTTTTGAATTCCTCACAAAGGCGTTGTGTCTCAAAGTAAGTTTTTTTATATATTTTTTTAGACAAAAACCATACAGGATTTGAGGATTAAAGAAACTCTCAACCTTCATATTTCTTACACCCAAAATATTCTTACAACTTTCACATTAGAGCAGAAACCTGATCAACATAACAAGCTATTATATGTAATCAAAAGAGCAACACCTAATCAACACAAGTTATTTATGAAATCTAGCTAAAGTTAGATAGTTGTCAACTATCAACAATAACAAAACCTTATAAACTATTGCAAACTGAAAAGTCCGAATACTGTGTAGAATCACAATTTTGTACAACAACATTAGCTAAGTGATCAGCCGCTCGATTATCTTCTCTATTAATGTGAGAATTTTGAGGTTGAAATTCTTCTTAAAATCAAGAACGTTAATGTTGATGTACGGTACTAAAGGGATGACTCGAGGGCTTTCCTTGCCGAATCGACTACTAAATTTTCTGGGTTTGTTAGTGTGGAGGAGGGGGAAGCTATTGAACTTCTCAACACTCTCTATTGGGTCAAAAGACTTGGAAAATGCCATATTTGAAATTTAATGAAAGTTCTCATTTGCTTAAAAATAAAAAATAGCGTTATTAGACCTCTAACGAGGTTATATTTTTAGATCTCTCGTATTTCAAGTCTTCAAGATGATAATTGACCTATCTTTGAAGTCTTGGACAGTAAAATTCCCACCTAAAAAGTTCACAACATCTAACAAATGGAGTAGCAAAATTCCTATCCAAAACCAGAGGTCCAAATAGTAACTGAAGCCTCAAGAAATCCTGAATTGTACAACACAGACACACATGAAGGGACTAATAGTCCAGTATTGACATGTGAGGGACTGACTAGTAACAGGTCAGAGTGGGGGCACATTGAGGTGCTCAAAGTATATAAAATAATGTTATTGCTAAGATAAGAAACCATTCATTAGGACAACGAAACTGTAGGGTAAAAGTGCAGGTGTGTCCTGCAACTTATACACAACAATAAGAGTCATTCCACCACCTTCTCATGTCACAATGCAAGAAAAGCAAGCTCTATGAAGCCCAGAGAGACCAAACCTAATCTTGATTTGATAGGGCTTGAACCATTTAAATCATTCTCACAAAATGTTGACCAAATAGCATATAGCACATAGAGAACAGGAGAACACATTATAAAGGTACACAAAAACTTGCGTAAGACGGTTTCACGGACAATTTCCATGAGACGGATTCTTTTTACCCACTACCCAAACCCATTTTCATTAATTTACATGTGAATTGTATAGTATGAGTTGTGGGTTGACCCATCTCACATAACATGATCCGTAAAACAGTCTCACGTATGACTCACTCACGAAGATATTGATCATTTACACATAAAGACTCACTCATGAAGATATTGATCATTTACATCTATATATCAAATGGGACTACAAGAATAAACACAAGCCATCCTGAACGAGATTAGATACATAATTGAACCATCAAATCCAAGAAATGTGTAAACACAACTAATGGAACTTTGCACATCATCCAGCATAGGAGTTGAAAAGGTCATAGAATCAGTAGAGGCTTTAATGGAGGTTTTTTAAAATAGTTCTCTTTGCTAATCCACCACTATCTCCAAAGGAATAGAACACAAAATCAAGCATTTATGGGGACATGTGTATTTTATTAGGTTAGAAGAGTAAAGCCCAGCCCACAGCTCAAATCAGCCCAGCCCAGGCACAACCAAGGAACAAGAAAATTATATGCAATTTCATAGCAACACCGAAGGGGGGAAAGAAATCCTAAACCAATCTTACACACAATATTAGATGTACAATAATACATCCCTTGTGATGAATAAAACACAATATTATACATCATTTAAATGACAATGGAAAACAAAGTTCTTCTAGATTGGAATAGCAATTCAAGATAGAAAAACCTTGTTAATTAGAACAAGTTTTCTGATCTCTCAAAGTAGGCGTTTCTTATAATTAGTACATATTATTTTCCTTAAAAGAAAACTAGTTTTGCGTTGGCACAAAGGCGTTGTATCTCAAAGTTTTTTTTTTTTTTTTTAAACAAAAATCATCCGGAATTGGAGGATTAAGAAGACCCCCAACCTTCATATTACTCACAAGCTATTATATGCATTGTATCTCAAAGTTTTTTTTTTTTAAACAAAAATCATCCGGAATTGGAGGATTAAGGAGACCCCCAACCTTCATATTACTCACAAGCTATTATATGTAATCGAAAGAGCAACACCTAATCAACACAAGCTATTTATGAAATCTAAAGTTAGGTAGTTGTCAACTATCAACAATAACAAAACTTTTTAAACTATTTACAAAATGAAAAGTCGAATACTGTGGAGAATCACAATTTTGTACAACAACATTAACTAAGTGATTAGCCGCTTGATTGTCTTCTCTATGAATGTGAAAAATTTTGAGACTGAAATTCTTCTTAAAATCAAGAATGTTAATGTTGACGTATGGTATTAAGGGGATGACTTGAGGGCTTTCCTTGCCGAACCGACTACTAAATTTTCTGGGTTTGTTTGTGGAGGGGAAAGCTATTGAACTTCTCAACACTCTCTATTGGGTCAAAAGACTTGGAAAATGCCATATTTGAAATTTAATAAGAGTTCTCATTTGCTTAAAAATATAAACTTGCGTTATTAGACCTCTAAAGAGGTTATATTTTTATTTCTCTCGTATTTCAAGTCTCCAAGATGATAATTGACCTATCTTTGAAGTCTTGGACCGTAAAATTCCCACCTAAAAAGTACACAACATCTAACAAATGAAGTAGCAAAATTCCTATCCAAAACCATAGGTCCAAATAGTAATTGAAGCCTTAAGAAATCCTGAATGTACAACACACAGACACATGAAGGGGCATTGACATGTGAGGGACTGACTGGTAACAGGTCAGAGTGGGGGCACATTGAGGTGTTCAAAGTGTATAAAATAATGTTATTGCTAAGATAAGAAACCATTCATGAGGACAACGAAACTGTAGGATAAAAGTGCAGGTGTGTCCTCATGTCACAATGCAAGAAAAGCAAGCTCTATGAAAGTCCACAGAGACCAAACCTAATCCTGAACTAGATTAGATACATAATAAGACCGTCAAATCCGAGAAATGTGTAAACACAACTAATGGAACTTTGCACATCATCCAGAGAGGAGTTGAAAAGCTCATAGAATCAGTGGAGGTTAATGGAGGTTTTTTAAAAAGTTTTCTTTGCTAATCCACCACTATCTCCAGAGGAATAGAACACAAAATCAAGCATTTATGGGGACATCAGGTTAGAAGAGTAAAGCCCAGCCCAGGCACAACCAAGGAACAAGAAAATCATATGCAATTTTCATAGCAGCACCAAAGGGGGGAAAGAAACCTTAAACCAATCTTACACACATATTATGAACTCAAAATATTTACAATAATCCACAAATTATCAAAACCATTCACTATAGGAAATTCATTAATGCAACAAAATGAGCATTCAATGACAATACCTCCTGCAATGATGGTAGTGAATATACCAACACAGAAATATCTCACCAAACATAGCATCTTAAGTCTGTAAGATAAGAGTTTGATTCGACATCCTTTCTAAAGGACAGTATACTACAACCAAAGTAATTTTCTATTATGATGATCAAATATCAGGTCATAGTGGGGTATTCAAAGGAGCGTCGGAAATGAGATGACAAAACTTTAATTTAAACATCACATGTGCAGCAAAGATGCAGGAGTGTCACATTGATCACATTTGCAATACTGAAGCATCTGTAGTTGTCAAGTAAACTATACAAGGCACACAGCTATATGAAACAACACTAACATATCAATTGCCAGACTTAACATAATCAAACAATGCAAAGAAAAGCAAACTCAATTAAGGTATCTAAATCAAATTCACAACCGTACACCAATAATAGCACATATAAAACAACAGACCACACTATCAAGAAAAAGTAAACAATATCCCCAGGAAGAAGGGCCTGTATGACCAAAACTCAGCTTCAAATAACCGAATCGGAAAACATTGAGCAAACAGATGCATTTGCACATTATATAGAAATGCACAGAACAGTTCAAAAACCATACCTTTATCATTTACTATCTAAACGATATCACAAATAAAACATATACTATCAATCACCAAAGCCAACTCAATATACTACGAACACGAACAAAATGCAGTACTCAACAAATTTCTCAAATGCATATAAATATAACCAAGGCAGAATCGGAAATCCATAGTTGTATGAAGCATAAAAAACGTTTATATAAAAGCATATAACGGAGAAAATCCTTCCAGAAAATAATAGCAGTCAGAATAGCATAAACATAAAACAAAAACGCAGTAGCTAGAAAAAAACCCTAATTAAGCAGTGAGCACCACAGCGCCACCAGCTTCCTTAATCTTCTTCTCAGCGTTCTTCGACACGAGCTTGGCCTTCACCACGACGGGCTTATCAGCGGGGAGCAAACCCTTACCCAAGACCTTGAAATACCCGAACTGCGTGACGTCAATCAATGGCGCGTTGTCCTTGGAAGCCTTGTCCTTCACATCCTGGGGCACCAGCGACCAGAGGCGGTCGATGTTGACGGTGGGGCAGAAGAACTTGTTGCGGAGCTTGTGAAAATAGCGCATACCGACCTTTCCGAAGTACCCTGGATGATACTTGTCGAAGAGGATGCGGTGGTGGTGCATACCTCCGGCATTACCACGACCACCGGGATGCTTTCGGTGCTTTCCGATACGACCGTGACCGGCGGAGACGTGGCCGCGCTTCTTGCGATTCTTCTTGAATCTGGTCGTCATTGATCGGCGATTTGGGAGGGGCAATGGGGGTGAGATGGAGTTGCGCCGCTGCGTGGAGGCAAATGAGGGTTAGGGTTTTGAGAAATTTATAAACACAAGTGTGTGTTTGTGTGTGTGAGGGTTTCGAGAGGGTATTACGATATTACCCTTCTCAACCTCTGTAATTTGGGAAACTTACATTTCTAGTTTCCATTTTTTTTTTATAATAATTATCATATATTATTATAAATATTGTCATTTAAAATTTTCGAGAACCAAAATATTATGGTGAAACAGATGTGTTAACATGGATTTTTTGTTTTCTGGTACAAATATATAGTCTAAAAATCTAACAAATCATGAGAATTTTATCAAGTGCAAATATTAGATTATATATTACAATAAAGTAGAAAGAAAACCATTACACAAATATGAAACATGAAAACTGTATGCATACTTGGGCTAATGCAGTTAGCACCCATGTATAAGGAGGTGGGCCATAGTTAAGCCCATTATTTCTTTCGAGACCAGTCTAATACTAACGGCCCATTGCTGCTTAAAGTCCATTCCACCTCATTGTCACTGTAATTAGGGATGAAAGTTGTGTGGCTAAGTGTGGGATGACAGTTCCTGGGTAAATACGTGTATTTTATCCGTTCAAATCTTAATAATATAGATATGTATAGTATTAAATGAGATTGAGACGGGTTTAGAAAGGGGAAAATTTTCCATTAGGGTTCGAGAATATGCTCTTGGTACTACTCACTACCCTCTACTCGTTTATATAATAGAGTATTTGTAGAAAATTGTGATTTGTGAAGTGATTTTGTCAGTTTTATTTGGAAATGTTCCAATACTAATTTTCATGATTAATATTTGTATTAATGAATTATTTGGTATTTGTTATGTATTTCTAAGAAATTCTAGATTGTTGTTTGGTTTCATATAATTTTAAAATGGGCAGGATATCCGCTTAAAATATCGGTTTAAATTCACATATAAAATTTTTTACGTTAGTAATCGGATATTGGGTGGTATAGGTAGTATGCAGGTAGTGGTAATCAGGTTTTGGAAGAGTATCGGATATTGGGTGGTACGGGTAGTATGCAAGTAGTGGTAATCAGGTTTTGGAAGAGTAGGGGGTATTGGGGAGTTAATTACAAAATACGTCCTGTAACTTATACCTAGTTCCATTCGTAGTCTTTTATCTTTTTACTTTATCAATTTTAGTCCTTTAACTTTTTAATTGCTCAATTTTGGTCCTATCTGGGTCGAAATTTGAATTTTTCGCCGGAAATTGCATGTGCATAGCACGTGAGCCCCACCGGAAGTATGAAAAATCTCCAATTTGAAGGACTCACGTGTTGTGCACGTGCAATTTCCGGCGAAAAATTCAAATTTCGAGCCAGATAGGACCAAAATTGAGCAATTAAAAAGTTATAGGACTAAAATTGATAAAGTAAAAAGATAAAGGACTACGGATGGAATTGGGTATAAGTTACAGGACATATTTTGCAATTAACTCGGGTATTGGGTGGTAATCAAGTTTTGAAAAAGTATGGGGTATTGGGTGGTACGGATAGTATGCTGGTAGTGGTAATCAGGTTTTAAAAAAGTACGAATATGATAAATAAATTTTAAATAGGAATATGACATGTACAAATAGTATAATATTAATAGGGTTAGAGTACAGGTATTCCAAGTTTCCAACCAAAACGAGAGGGTACCATTAGCCTAGTCGTTGTCGTACCTAATTGTAGTCAAATAAAAATGCTCTGCCTAATTGTTTTTTTCCTTTCTTTCCCTATTTCCTGTTAAACATTTGTTGGAATTCGCATTGCAATAGTCTGAAACTTTGTGCTTCTTGAATTTTCAATGAAGTAAGAATTGATTTTAAAAAAAAAAAAAGCAAAACAAGCTCTCTAAGATTAATAAAAAGAGGCAAATCATTAATTAAAAAACTTATACAAAGCCATTTTACAAATATAGCCATTCAAAAAAATATAACCGAATCTCCCTCAAAAAAAGAAAAACCATATATGACCGAATCTAATTTCAATCTCACAAGTACCCCCTCATCATTTATTTATATTTAATCCATTTGTGATCCTATATCGATATTTTACATTTGGAATGCCTTTCAATTCTATGCGTATATTATGTATAATAAATTGCAACAAAATTAAATGTAATTTAAATATTGATATTCTAATTTCTAAAGCTCCCATATCTCTTACCTATTATTGTTTATTTATTTAAACTGATTTTAGTTTAAGCTACTCGATCTTTCCTTTACCAAAACTCGACAAAGTAGCACCATTTTATCTGTGAAGAACAATAAAATCAACAACTATATAAATTCAAGTCATTTGCCTAGATGTCACATAAAGTAGAATCACAACAAAAGTTTACACACTGGCAAAAACTAGTAATAAGGCCTTCTGCCACCAACAGGTATGGTGTTTGATCCAGAAATCAACGACCGGTTGCCAAACCCTCCTCGTCCCCTCGACCGAAAATTGCGCCCAGATGCTGCACAAAGATCGAGTTAGAACAATGAATATACTTCACCAGCCATTTCCGACAATAATTAAAACCCTAATCAACGTCCAAAAGCTCGTTCACACACTGATCATTTACGATAACTAAGCGTTAAGAACAACTAAACGATGGCTTACCATGATCTGATCCGGAAGATCGAGCCAAAGCAGCAAGTTGAGGAGGAACAAGTTGGCCTGCTTGTTGCATGATCTTTATAAGATCTCTAGCATACTTTACGTTTGCATGGGTGAAAAACGTGAAAGAGGTTCCCCTAGCTCCTGCACGACCTGTTCGTCCAATCCTGTGAACGTAATCTTCCAGATTTGAAGGGAAATCATAATTGACAACGAATTTTATGTCCTTCACATCTACAAGCATACGGAGAAAAATTTGATCAAAAAAGAATCGAACAAACTGAAAGTAATACATACATACATATATATATATATAGCCACCTTATCCCTGCAGTCCTAAAAGGCAAACTGGTCATGCTTAAGATATACACATCTTTTAAATGTGCCTACCTTTGCAGGGATAAGTAGCAGCTCCTCCACAACTTTCAAAAATCATTGTCCAATCACAATAAATAATCATTGCACGAGTCAACCGGCTGTCACAACTACTAGCTCCCTAAGTGTGGATGGGCACTTTAGCTTCAATTATGCCGCTCAGACACAAGTGACGAGCACCCTGTATTATAAGGGTAAATCCAATGCTCGAATCTAATGATCATCCTTGTCAAAATGAACATCACGGACATCAACTAACCAAACACCTATCATAGTTCATTAACCTATAGCGCCATTGAGAAACTTGCTACTTGTGTCTGTATAACTCAATAGAGGAATCATATGGTAAGTAGGATATTGTCACTTTGGTTCAGGCCTTGTCAGAAATTAAGGAAAGCATCATTCTAGGTCATCGCTAAGCCAAGACACTATTTCAACTCAATATCCTCCAAATCCAGTTTGATTCCTCCGGTAATATTAAAGAGCAGTATGCTTGTAGCACAGAAAAATGTAGCAAAAACTTCGGCACCCAAACCACAATATTATCAGGAACGTGGAGAACAGCCGGGAGACCTTATGTAGTTCAAAGACCAAAATGAGAGTCTTAAGCCTAAACTATGAGACTAATCCTACCGAGGCCACGGGCAGCAACATCAGTGGCAATCATTATAGGACTTCTGCCAGTTTTAAAGTCTGCCAGGACCCAATCCCTTTCATCCTGACTTTTATCACCATGTATGGACAAAGCTGGCCACCCGTCCATTCTTAGTTGTCTTGTCACTTGATCACATCCTTTTTTTGTCTCCACAAAAATTAAAATTTTACTTCCATCCATCACTTCCTTCAGCAATCTAATCAACCTGCAGAAGATTATATGGTAAGAAGCAATCAACTTACAAACTGGTGAGAACTTCTATAACAACCTATTTCACCTATTATATTTCTCCATATCAGTCATAACTTCAACAACTTGATGTATAGAATGATTCGCTTTCAGATCTGGAGACCCAATAGTAACCTGTTATACATCCAATGTATGAGTTCATAGATCAATATTATAACTGGGAGATAATTCCTCCACTGTTTAAAGTCAAAGCAGTAAGGCCACCTTACCCTTGAACTTAAAAGGCAAGGGTTGAAAAATGTTTAAACAAACCTTGTAAGCATTGTGAAGGAACTGTCGCGCTAAAGTTTCTACCTCTCTAGGCCATGTGGCACTCCAGTACAAGGTTTGCCTATCTGGACGAATCTGCATTTGCAGAACTCCATTAAACACAATAGAAGTTTCTGAACACAAAGAATTCAACTAGAATAGAAACAAAAGCGACTTTTGAGATTTTCTATGGACCAGTCATGAATGACTACCATTTAATTACATTGATCATGAATACACAGAAGTATCACCTTGCAGCAGATACTGGAAACTTGTCTGCTGAGTTCATAAACTTTTGGATCAAGTTGTTCAAGAGAAAATGAGGAATAACCAATGTATAGCAAGTGTTCGTTACTTAAAGTGGCTAGAACCCCAAACAGGATTTCATTATTTTGTCATTTTAGGCCAACTATGACGCACAGCAGAAATGATATTAAATCTGCTAAAATTAACTAAAGCAGCAGCCATAAAATATTATGCATTAGCCATAACTGCATTTGGAAAAGTTCACATGAAATATTTAAGTCGGAAAGGTGGAAAGCTAAGGACTGAAATGAGAAAAGGCATATAACAGAGTTGGTTACAGTTGGTCCTAAAATATTTGAGACAAATTCTATTTGGATAACCTAAGCAAATTACAGGACGGGGAAACAACTTTAATTTAATTCATGAATTATAAAATCCAAGCTGAAATGTTAATCTCTACAGGTAGTAATTGACAGAGAGCAGAGGAAGAAGATGACCAATATATCTAAGGGAAAAGGGTGAGATAACCCACTCATGTACCACTAGGTACATATATTTCATTTAAGTAATTTTTGGTTATAAAGACCACTAATGTTTACCGCTAGGTACATATGACCCATAAGGTTTATTTGGGTATATAACACAATTAATATTGTAAAATTAAAACATTTATACCTCATATTGTATATATACCTCATATATACACTTTAGATTCTTTTTTCATTTTTCTTTGTTTGACCTCATATTTATACATGAAATACTTTTTTGTTCTAAAAAATCATAAAAATATGGAGGAAAAAAATTTGAAGTGTTTATATGAAACATTTGACAATATTAGTGGTGTTATTCTACCCAAATAATCTTAAGTGGGTTATATGTACCTAAAGATAAACATCAATGATGTTATTGTACCTAAAAAACATGAATGAGTTATATGCACCTACGAGTAAACATTAATGAATTATTTGACCCTGTTCCCATATATCTAATATCTGATACCAGATATGCATTTAAGGCTTCTAGAATTAAAGCAATTATGTTAAGTTTTGCTATAAATAAACTCACCATTATCTCTGTTTTCTGTCACATACTTAACCATACCCCACCATGTTAGCTCACTATTAAATGTCTACTATTAATTGTCAGTTTTATCATTTTACTAAGAGAAAATATCATTTTTAGAGTTAGAGCAAAGAAATATTGAAAAACAATAATGTGTGCCCTTTAGAAAACAGTAAACAAAGTGAATTAAGTGTGTCCCTAGATAATTAACATCAATATCTATGGCTTCCAAATGTCACATTTTCATGCTCTTGACATTTTCTTACAAATTCAAAACACTATATTATCACAAAAAAAAAAAAGAGGTGGATAAGCAAATAAATACCTGCGACAAAATTTTCCTAATTTGGGGTTCAAATCCCATATCTAGCATGCGATCAGCCTCATCTAACACAAGGTATGTTACTCTTTTCAAGTTAGTATGTTGAGCTTCCAACATATCTATCAATCTTCCGGGTGTAGCGATGACGATTTCAACCCCTAACAGAAGAACAAGGTTGCAAAATTTTCCAATAAAAAATCAGCATAAATGAATTTCAGAAAGAGGAAATTAACATAGTTCAATCACCTCTTTTAAGATCGCGAATTTGTGGTCCTTTCGGGGCACCACCATATATGCAAGTACTTCTTATGTTTGCATGTGATCCAAATTTTACAGCTTCTTCTTGAATCTGAAGAGCCAATTCTCTAGTAGGAGCTAAGACTAGTACGATTGGACCATCACCATGTGCTGGATTTATTATATTTTTGTCAAAAAGATTATCTACATATGTAGAGAAGATAGAAGGTGTAATCAATGCAAGATTTTAAATTACAACTTACCCAGCCTGGGCTGAGCACTAACATGAACAAAAGCAGGCAGCAAATATGCCAAAGTTTTCCCAGAACCAGTCTCGGCAATGCCTATAAGATCTCGACCTCTTAAAGCCATTGGCCATCCTTGTGATTGTATAGCAGTTGGCTCAACAAAGCCCAACCTAGCAATCACCTCAAGGCAGTAATCTGCAAGCAAACTAATCCATGAGCGAACTACAGCTATAAGTTAACAACTAAAACATACAGAAAAGGAAACCAAGATATGTGACATTATCTCATACAAGATTTGTCGACTTTCCAACTCGGACAGGTAATCCTGATAAGACAACTAAAATAGAATAAATCAAATAGATACCAGGGAAATTTGCTTCTTGAAACATCCGAATTGGCTTGGGGACACCTTGTCCTTCAACTGTAATCTCTCTCCGTGCACGATACATCATAACTTCATGCTCAGTCATTGCCCTCACTGATGGGCTCTCCACATAAAAATCCTTCTTAAAAGCAATCAGCCCACTAAAATCTTGCTTGGGAAGATGGATATTATCCAAGTCATCTCCCCTTGACCTACTTCCACTCCCACCACGACCTCTACCAAAACCACCACCCCTACCTCCACCACGACCATGATCAAAACTCCTACCAGAGTCATAACCCCCTCTACCACCACCTCTCCTATCTCCAAATCCTCCTCGACCCCCGGCACCTCGATCAGTAAAACCACCGCCACCTCGACCAGCTCCAAACCCTCTTCCACCACCATGCTCCATATCATGATATACATTCCTAGCACCACCCACCATATGAGGGGGTCCCAATGGAGGACCACCACGACCATAGCTAGGTGGAGCACCACCTGCCATAGGGGGTGGAATCATCATTGGTGGAGGCCCCACTAAATCACTACAGCATTAAATCAAAAGGAAAAAAAATCAAAAAAATACAACCATAATTGAACCACTATTACAAACTCGTGTAAATACAAAATTCCATTACCAATTCAGCAAACATTCACAAACGACAGTCAATAAAAGATTATTCCTTAAAAGAAAATCTTCGCTACCTCATTATACTACTGTTACGTTAACTAAAGCACAAAATTTGCAGACACGAGAACATACCTTCGGCGCTGACGATAAGAACCGGCATCGTGAAGCCTGGGGTCGTGCTTACTGAACATGATAACGGATTTGGGATAAAATTTAGGTTTAGGGTTTGCAGATTTGAGCTGAAAAAAAACGAAAGAAAAAATAAATTGCTAGAGAGAGGAAATGCAAACAGAACAAATTTATTCTCAATGTTAGGGTTTTATATGATCTTTGCAATTTGCAAAGTCGGTTAAGATTTTTTTGGTTGACTTTGCCATTTTCTTTAACTATATATTTATTCATGTTTTAAAATTTGCTAGGCGCTGATCGGATTTGAATTGTCGTTTAGACTGTCTAGTCTTTAGACGGCATCTAAGAGCCCTATTTAAATTAAATAGATTTTTTTTTATTTTAGTTATTTTTCTTAATTTTTATCTTTAAAAAATAATTTTGGAACTTTTATATTATTTTGTTTTTGACTTTATATTGGAGGACAAGTAAAAGTTTAATATGTCATTTGATTGATATTTATATATGATTTATTCACTTATTATAAAATTATTTTTATTTGTATTTTTCAATTCGTTAATTTTCTATTTTTAATAGAAGTATGTAATATATTAAGAACGTTATCGTTTTTCTAAAAAATATAAAAAATAAAAAAAAATTATTTGGCCTCAAAGCCCACTTAGGACCGAATAGTTCCGTCTAACTCTGCCTACGGCTACCTATCACCTAACGTGACCAAATTGACAAAAATTGATGATGTTAGGAACTGCTTAACGCCTAGGCGGCCACCTAAACCAACTTTTAGAGCATTGATATTTATTATTCAACTTTTGATAATTAAATAAATAAATTAAAAGCTTATATAGTAATTAATATTTTCTTGAAAGCTTTTCTTTGATTAATATTAAAACATTTGGAATTTAATTACAGATAAACGGTTATTAAGGAAATTAAAGGGTTAGCTTTCTAGGTTTTTAGTAAATTTAAATATGATCTATCAATTAATAAGTATATGATCTTTTGGTTTTAAGACCACCTCCAATCCGGTGGCAAATTGATAAGCAAACGCAAATTATATAGCAAATCCATCTCCAACACAACCGCAAATTGGTTGGCAAGTTGCCACATTTGAACAATATATGGCAAACTGTTTCAAATTTAATTTTTTTTTCCTTTTTTTTTTTTTTTTGAAAATTTCCAATTGCCTCTCTCTCTCTCTTACTTTTTTTTTTTTGATTTATTTTCATTTTATTGTATCAATTATTATTTTTATTCAGTTATCAATTTATTTTATATACTGTGTGTAATATTATTTGATTTTAAATTTATGAAAATTTAAAAGATTGAAAACATATAAATTTATATGTATTGCTATGTAATTTTCTTTAGCATTAATATGTATTTATCATGAATTGTGTGATAGAATTTTAGTATTTTATATCAATTTCTTTAAGGAATTTTTTATATTATTGAAATCAATATATTTATTTATTTTTATTAAATTAATAAACAAACATTTGATAAAATAAAAAGATAAAAATTAAGTATATTTCCATTGAGTTAAAAATTTGAGTTTAATAGTTGTAGATAATTTTATTGTTTGCGGCAAATTAATGTTTTGGTGACAAATATACCAAGGGTTGGAGATGGTCTAAATTAAGAGTGACTCTCCTGTGTCCAGGGACACGGATCCTGGATCCGTGTCCCCAACCCATTTTTGACCCGCTTATATATACTTTTTTTTTCCTTCTTTCCCAACACTGAAAATGGCGTTCCCTCAGCCCTTGTCCAAGAAATCACTGGTATTCCTCCTCAACCCTTCAATAATTCCTCTTTCTCAAGAAGTAGGTTCGATCTCTTCGCCACCAGATCCACCGCGGCAGCGCCACCGTATCTCCGTCGTCCCTTCCCCCAGAAAGTTCCATCCTCGCCGCTGTCGTTTCTCCTCTCTTCGGCTTCTCTCTTAAGCTCCACCGCCATTGACGCCATGGCAACAACTTCTTTTACAATTACAACTAACAATAACGTGATCTCTTCGGTTTCTCCATTGACAATCACTCAAAGCTCAAATCATTTCAACGTAATCAAAACCAGTTTCTCACTTCTCTCCTTCAGCCAAACCCGAAATTCCTCTTCTCAAACTCATCTATCATGGCGTCAAGACCTCATAGCCAGAGCTTCGATCATGAATTCGGCTTAAGCGATGGAAATCACACTCAGATGAAGCGTATTAATGGCGGTTACAGCCACTCCAACGGTGAGAAGGCACCGAAAAACATTGGGGGAGAGGAGAAGGAATGGTGGAATCATGGATTTGCTCTCCAGATTAGAAATGATTGCAGTATAGAAAGGGAGATGGAGTGATGATTAGGGTTAAATTAGTGCTGAATTAATTCTTCGTCTTTAATTAACCATCATTAATTCACAATGTTAAGGTTATTACAGTGTACTTGGCTTCAAAATTGTTTCTCGAGCTTTTTTGCTTATTACCTGTTTGATAGAATGCCTCAACCAGGTTGTTATATTAAACTTTCGAAAATTTGTGGTTCTATGGTCTTGAATAACATAATTCAGCATAAAAATGCATTGTTTCTTTGTCATATTCTCTTGTGAACTTATTACAGTGTACTTAGCTTCAAATTATGTGTAAATAATAGTCAATCAACTAGAGAAAGAAACAAATTATCAGAAAAAGAATGAAACTTTGATAACCTTTCATATTGAAGGTATCCATGAAATACATTTTCAGGTATCACATATATACCTTCATGGTATTCCATATATCCACATGTATACCTTCAAGATATCCATGAAATACATTTTTTCAAATATAACATGTATATATTGAAGGTATCTATGGAATAGTTTTTCAGGTATCACATATATACCTTGAAGATATTCATGGAATACCTTTTTGATATCCACATGTATACCTTCAAGGTATCCATGAAATACTTTTTTCAGACATCACATGAATACCTTTCTGATATCCACATGTATACCTTCAAAGTATCCATGAAATACTTTTTTCAGACATCACATGAATACCTTTCTGATATCCACATGTATACCTTCAAGGTATCTATGAAATACTTTTTTCAGACATCACATGTATACCTTTAAGGTATCCATGGAATACCTTTCAGATGAAGGAAGGTATCCACATGTATACCTTCAAGGTATTCCATGAATACCTTGAAGGTATCCATGGAATACCTTTCAGATGAAGGTGTGCGCGCGGCGTGGGCGCATGAGCGCACTGCGGTTTGTGAGGTTTTACAGATTTGTTTTATAGGTATTACAAACATGAACTAAAGGTATGTGATGCCTGAAGAGTATATGTAGGATACCTTTAGAGCAAATATGAGATACCTATCAGGTGCGCGCATGGGCGTGCGGCAGGGTGCATGGGCGCGCGACAGGAATGCGTGGGCGTCGGGGCGGGTTGGGGATGTCCCGGGGACATATAAGTTTTTGCGTTAAATTAAATAGATCTTAACCCCAATATTTCATATCTATTTTAATTAGAAACTCCAATATACAACCCCCCATCTTATATGTTAATTGGTAATGCTAATATTTTTAATTTTCTTTTAAAAATACTATAATATGTTAAACATAATTTTAATTAATGAAAACAAAATTTTGATAGCCTATCGTTAGTTCGATTTGATTAAACCAAAAGTCAATCTACTGATTGAAAAATTGGAAGTATGGAGAGAAAAATATGCATGTTTTCATGCAATTTCTTGATCAACAAAATTTGGCATACCATCTTATCCAAATATATATTTTTTAAATTTAACTATAACTAAAAAACATAACACAAATAAAGAAAATAAATGGCCTAAAATATAATTAACTTAATTTTTTGGTGTATAAAATAATCATTTGTTTGTCCTTTTCTCAGTATCATATTTATATATTGCTTTTATAATTTTAAAGAAACAAGCAATTAATTTAAAATCATATTTATGCTCTCTCAAATAAAATGTTAAAGCCAACTTCCAACAAATTAACAACATCAAGTATTTTTATTTTTCAGATAATGAAATAAATCCAAACATAGTTGGCTCATAAATAATCAAATATACTAAACTGAACTTACATCCCGATTTAAAATATCGTATGTCACATACTCAAATAGAGAATGTCGTTTGGCTACATCCATTTTACATTCTTGAAAAATCGACAAAATTTGAAAACTTGAAAATAAAAATCTAAACATTATTCAATTAAATTTGCCTGAAAAGCACACACACTCAAAGAAGTGCCTTTCAGAATGTCTTGAAACTTGTGGTGTTTGATGCTTTGATTGGGAAATAGCAATTTGCTCTTTATTCTGTGTTTGTTGATCCTTCATCTTTTTGCCATCATACACCACTGTAACATCACAGTAATCTGGTGCATATTTCTTCACATATTCGCCTTTTCCCAGTCCCTTTCTCGATAGCCTAGAAATACGAGCTAAAAAAGCTCAGAACGATGACATCATCAATGTACACGTGTTTTGATCGAGTCTTTACCTTGACAAGGATGATTGCTTAGTTCCCATTACAAGATTGGTGATGTTTGCAACAGGAATGAGTTCTAAAATGGCCTTGGTTGATGCATTGCTTTCGACTAACATCGTGTCGACCACTACCTGCATAGAAAACCCCCGAAAATGCTAAATAACCGCTAGTGGAACAAAAAATCTTTTTTAGCCCTAACTTACAATTCATTCTTTTTTAGTCAAAATTAGACGTTTTTACTATTATAGCTCATGCCACCTGTACTAGCCTGTACCATCAAATTTTGGATCGTACCACCTTATATCATATCAATAAAATGAAGTCATTTTATTTACATCAATTCATACGATTCAAGACTCAGGTCGTACTAATAGAGTTAGGTCGTTCTGTTCTTATGAGTATGTATCATCCAAACATTGGTCATACTACTTTATCTAGGTATAATTGACTTAAATGATTAAAAAAGAGAACAAAAGTAAAGAAGGAAAAAAAAAAAGCAACTTTTCCTACGAGAGTTGGTTAAGAATAGGGTTACCACTCCACTGTTTATACTCTGTTTGCGAAAACACACATACATACACGTGTATATACACATACCTTCGCCTCATTGCATAGTTGAATGTACTTTTGCAAGAGATGTTTTCTCTTGTTATTTTCTTCCCTTATATAAACCTCCACTTGATCTTTGCTCAACTGGCTTCTTGATAGCCTCCCCACTGCCATATAAATCACATTTTACGAACAACTGTTTAGGTATCGAAGAAGTCATACCCAACGAACTAATCACGAATTCATACATTAACATTTTCACACAAACAACATATGAATTACAAGCAACAACAAAAAGTGATGATCAAACAAGAACAAAAGAGAGGTGTAGGAAGTGCACCCGGTGTAGCGATGTAGGTGATCGGGGGAAAAACGTGCACGAGGAAAAGACGAGCACCAGGCGAGATGGCATGATCAAGCGCCCATTGGACGACATGTAAGTCGTTTCTACCAACAGCAACATAAACATCACTACCTCCACCATCTCTGCTCTTGCTCTCTTCTCCAATCTCCACAATCTCCGGTGACGTGGCTGTCAAATTACGATACTGCCCCTCTTCCATAGCCATTGAGTTCTCCCCCTCCATGTTGCCTTTTCCTTTAGACAAGAGATTCATACACAAGAAGAAAATAACAAATATGATTGTGGATGTAAAAGGGTCGTTGCTTTCAAAGCCATGAAAGGGTAAAAACAGGAAAGAAAAGGTTCGATTCTATTTTGTCAATATTTTTAGGCTTTTTGGACATTTCACCACTTTAATATTTTTTGTCACACATCACAAACAATGTGCTTTCCTTTTATCCATGGCCACTTGTTACCACCCATTACCATTTACAGTTGACTTGGAATATATATATATATATATGTATGTATATTAAATGATATATAGTGATTCTTTTTCTTTGTGTTCTTCCACAAATGGACATTTGTGTTGGGTTTGATCTCTCTTCATGTTGGGGTGAATGTGAAATTAGGCTACTTGCTTATATGAGTATATTTTATTTTACATTTGTTTCACCGTGTAACTTTAAAATAAATAAACCAACTTAAATATGATTACTTTTTGTAGTTAGTTAACCGCCCTTGTATTCAATTCCTTGCACGCATACAATAATGCAAAAGAAAAAGTTCATCAAAGGATAATAATATAAGAATAAATTGGCTGTTTCCTTTTATAGTCGCCACTAATGTCAGTTTCTTCATGGCTTATCCCTACTACACTTTTTTTTTTTTTTTGGCAAAAATATGTAGACATGGGAAGACAGTTCTTTCAAGTGGGCCCTACTTTTCTTGCTGTTATTTGTGGAAGAGAGCCAACAAGATACAAACGAACCTGGGTTGCTCGAGAATTTTTCTCACATCAACACAAATCTTACCAACTCGGTTGTGACTTTGGGGGGCTTTATTTCCTCAATCTTGATGATACAAAACTTCAACTCCACATGTTGCCACAAATCTTAATATGGCTTAAACTATATTGGGCATAAGATTTTATTGTCAGGGCGATAGATATCAGGCCTAATAGATCCATCATTGATTTACACTCAGTGTGTATAAATCGAATGCACGCGCATTGAAAGTGGCATCGTGAGGACCGATTTTACCTTCATGATTTTCGCAGGAAGCAATTTGCAAAAAAGGAAGTGCTATCCATAAGCAAAAGATGTTATAGGAGCAGCCTTTGACAAAGGGGCCAAAAGTTGGACAACCTTTTTCAACTTCTTTATCTTCATTGAATGAGTTCAAAGAGTTCTGAATTTCATCTTCTATTCCAACACTTTTATCTACTTGCAACAAACAAGAGTCGCCACGATCCAGATAATAGTATACAAGATGAAACACACTTAATGAAGTTTTCGCCTTTTGCAACTTACATAGAGGAAAAATATGTGTTGATAAACAAAAGATGATAGTTTGTTTGTTATGGGGTGTAATCTTCCATCTTTCTTTCTTACAATGAAAATAATGGTTAGTGGAGTGGTGGACCATAAACCCACTACAATAATGTTGGACTTGGACCAATTGTCTGAAAGTAAGCTGATCAAAATTGACATCCAAAACTGCAACCAACAAGAAGCATATTATATCATCATGCTCTTGTCACACATGGTACAATTCAACGTGTTTTCAATCGCCACAATCCATTAATCTAGCCTCCAAGTTCCAAATTACCATAATAGTACAAACGAAACTAAAGATCGATAAAAGATATTGCGTATATCCCATCACAATATGGTGGGGATACTCATCAACTGTTCTTCTTGCAACTACAGCATTTTATTACATCTGTACTATATAAAGGCAACCTAAATAGGGTGTATGTAGACTTAGAGTTTGTTTCTTAAACATGACTAGGATGTCTCTTTTAATACTCAAGCTTTTTCTGATCTTGATATTCTCTACCTGGGTGTGTCTTTGGGTTCTTAAGCCGACCGAGTTCTGGACAAAGAAATGGAAGCAAGCAGAGCTAAAGGCATCAACTACCGTATTTGGCTCTAACGGTACGTGTAATAATTTTCAAGATTTCATGTCCTATCACAAGAACATCATTTAGTTATTACACAGGTCTTGATTTTGCTGTCTACACCTCTCCTCTAATTGCTCTTGCTATAATCGGCTTTATCTACGTGGAAATCAAACAAAGAGAAGCAAGAAACAGGTATATATATATATATATATATATATATATATAGATGAACTCAACAACATTAAAAATAGCCCCTTTTCAATCTTTAAACATGACATGTTTTGATGCAGACAAAGGAGTAGATTCACTTCATTCTCAAGTCCACTTATTGTGAATCGCTACGTAGGTGTTTTATCTGGAGCACAGATTCTTGTTGCATTTCTATTTATCATTCTACTCGTTTGGACATTCTGCGTTCGTGTCTCACAAGACTTCAAGAAGGCGATACCAATCAAACCATTTAAACTCAGTCCGTAAGAACCCTTTTCCCAAAACAAAAGAAGCATTCACATCAAAAAACATAACTGTTAATACCTGTTATTTCAGATGGCAATACAAGCTTTTCAGAATGGCTACACGTAGCGGTTTGTTAGCCGAAGCTTGTCTAGCCCTCCTCCTTTTCCCGGTCTTACGAGGGCTGTCTGTATTCCGTCTAATAGGCGTCCAGTTTGAAGCTTCGGTTAGGTACCATATATGGCTCGGAAATGCAATGATATTTTTCGCCACTTTACACGGTGCAGGCACATTCTTGATCTGGGGAGTCAAGCAGAGAATCCAGGACGAGGTATAATTTTTTTTGTCAAATAATCTAAAATTTTTATTCTACGAAAATATATTTTTAGTAATTTTCTAATTTGTAATGTTATTTTTTGCCATTTTGTTTTATAATTTTTATTTAGAATGCGTATTTTTTAACTCAAATATCTAGTTCACTACTCTAGCTGAAACTACTATAAATAGATGGAAAAACACAAATTGCACCCCAATTTAAACATTTTAGTAACAAATTAAAAATCATAAAAATAATAAATTTAATATGTCATGCATTGAAACCCGCGTTTAAATGAGGAAATTTTAATTTGAAAGTATGCTGTTTTTAGAAAAAGATATCAACCCCACCCCTAAAATTTACCAGTAAGAAATAAAAATAAAAATAAATAAAATTTCGAATAGGAATGATAAATTTGATATATTAATAATCTTGTATTAAAAATGAATCTTAAATGAAGATGTTATTTAATTTAAAATCCTCCACCTTATAAATAAAATTAAAAATAATAACTATAAATTCGATACATCAAACACGCAATAAAAACAAAATTTTATATTAAAAAATGAAAAAAAAAAATCCTACATAGCATCCTCCCCCAATTTTTATTATGAATATTAAGTTTTCCATTTTAATATCAAAAATGGAAAGTGATTTTGGACGACAAAATTAGACTCTCTATTTTGGGCTGTAGTCTTATACTCTTATTATTACGTCTGTGAAACAGATGTGGAAATGGCAGACGAAAGGGCGAATATACCTAGCCGGAGAAATGGCTCTTTTAACGGGGCTCATTATATGGATCACAGCACTTCCACAGATTAGAAGGAAATGGTTTCAATTCTTTTACTACATACACAGCCACCTCTACATCGGATTCCTAGTTTTCTTCTTATTACATGGGGGTGATCGCCATTTTTACATGGTTTTACCTGGTGTTTTTCTCTTTGCCCTCGATGAACTGCTTCGTGTCATACAATCAAAGCCAGAAACGTGCATTCTTTCAGCCCGAATCCTCCCTTACAAAGCTGTGGAACTCACATTGCCAAAGGATCCTAGTAAGAAAATATTACCTTGATCTTTATCATGTAATGAAATTGTGGTTGTGATTTCAAAAACTCATACCTGATTTGCAGGGTTGAAATACACTCCAACGAGTGTGATCTTTCTGAAAATACCGAGCATTTCCAAGCTTGAATGGCATCCTTTCACTATAACTTCAAGCTCTAGCATTGATGAGCACACAATCTCAGTGATGATCAAGAGTGAGGGCCACTGGACAAGTTCCCTGTATAGCAAAATCCACGATGAACACGATTCAGAGGCCGATCAAAGGAAGTGTATTCCAATTGCAATAGAGGGTCCATATGGACCTGCATCACTGGATTTTTTAAGGTATCAATCAATATGATCTATCTACATAGCAAAAGACACTGTTTATTTCCCCTGTTTCTTGTTATTTCATAGCAAGCTTTGCAGGTATGATAGCTTACTCATGATTGCTGGAGGGATCGGAGTAACCCCGTTTCTGAGTATCTTACAAGAAATAAGCAATGCAAGAAACGGATATCCAAACAGAATACAACTAATATACACCATAAAGAAGGCACAAGATGTCTGCTTACTTGACCCGATTCTTGCTCAGCTTCTAGACATCAAACAATTTCATATAAAACTCAAAGTGTTTGTCACTCGCGAGAACCAAATAGGCGTGACGCTAAGAGAAGTACTCAACGAAGTTCCTAAGGCACAAGTAACAAATTTCAGCACTAAAGGCATTAATTATGCAGCTTATGGACCTGAAAGATTAGTATGGATTGCTGCTATTACTATGGCTTCTGCAATCAAGTTTCTTCTCTCGCTCGTCTTTTTCAACCATTTTGTTGTCCCACCGCCCAAGAAGCCTTACTCGACACAAGTTGATCTCCTTCTCATGTGTTCTTTCGCCATAGCTATCGTGTCGGGAGCTTTAATGGCCGTCACAATAAGGTGTCGAAGGTTGAAGAAAGAGCTTCAGTTGTTCTCTGATAAACAAAGCAAAGATGTGAAGCAAAGTTCAATTGAAGTCAACAGAGACCTTGACCAACACCAGATCCATTTCGGAGGAAGACCAAACTTTCAAGGTTACGTTTCTTTTAACATCCTTAATTTTCTCACTAGTGAGGCTGGTTTTGTGTACTAACTCGGCTTGTGTTTTAGCAGATGTATTCTCGGATTTTGCAAGAGAATCCGGGGGATCCGAGATTGGAGTACTGGTCTGTGGGCCCGAATCAATGAAAGAATCCGTCGCCTTAGCATACAAACGTACACTGATTTCACAAAAGAATGCCAAGGGAAAGAGACCACTCTTTAGTTTCCACTCATTGAATTTTACACTCTAGTTTGAAGTCAAGCAACAATGTAAAATGCCAGTGTAATAAAAAAATCTGTAAGAAATGTAGCATTTCTTCATAAATATCCACAAGAAAGGTCAACTCAACTTACACTCCAAAACTCAGTAAAGCTATATACAAATGGACAATACTACAATGTAAGATGCCAGTGTAATAAGAGAACATGTAAGAAATGTAGCATTTGCGTATAAATTACACTCCAAAACTCAGCAAAGCTATATACAAAGCAATAAAGCTTCACACCTGTTCTTCAGGAAGGAACGCCTTTTCTTGTCCGTTTTCACCTTCAACGATGCTTTGTGTAGGCGTCAATTCAGACAGCAATGCCATGTCACCATGCTCGCCTAAGAGAATTGTTGTAACATCCCTCATGGTGGGTCTACGGATCGGATCAGGGTGGCAACAAGACAAGCCAAGTTTCAATATCCCCTCCATTTCCTCCGATTCATACTCTTCCTTAATCCTCTTATCAGCCACCTCCAATAGCTTCCCCTCCACGTATCTATTCCTAACCCAATCGATCAAAATCTCCTCATCCTCATTTTCCACACTCGTCTCAATAGGCCTCCGTCCACACGCCACTTCCAATATCACGACCCCAAAGCTGTACACATCGGTGGCCGCATTGGGTGAAGCCAATGTGACCACCTCAGGGGCCAAGTACCCCAATGTGCCCACAACACGAGTCGTGTTGGGGACTTGTCCGTGCGTGTAAAGCTTTGCTAAGCCAAAGTCGCCTAGCCTCCCACGCATATCACTATCGAGCAACACATTGCTCGACTTTATGTCCCTATGAACAACGACTTGGTCCCAACCGTAATGGAGGTAGCTCAACCCCTCTGCAATGTCAGCCAAAACTCTCTTTCTCCCTTCCCAACTCATGAGGCTTTTCGGCTTGTCGAAGATCCACTTGTTGAGGCTGCTATTAGGCATGTAGTCGTAAACGAGCATCAACTCATTGCCTTTCCTACACCACCCTCTCATTTGGACAAGATTCTTGTGCTGTAGTCTCCCAATAGTCGAAACCTCGGCCATGAACTCCCTCATCCCCTGCTTCGAATCATGGTTCACACACTTCACCGCCACATCCATGTTGTTGTTGTTGCCTAATCTCCCTTTGTAGACTTTCCCAAATCCACCTGATCCAAGCAGCTCCTCGTTCGAAAACCCCTTCGTTGCTAAACTAAGCTCCTCGTACGAGTACCTATGAGGCCAAAACTCCATCTCCCAATCCTCGATTTCGTCCTCCTCTTCCACTTCTCTTCTCCTCTTCCACCAAAACCAGTACACCAAACACAATGCAGCCACCACTGCCACCACACAGCCTACAACAATCCCAGCAACCGCCCCTCCAGACAGCGTCTCCGAGCCCGGATTCCCGGCCTGGAAAACGGGCAAACCCGTGGTGTTAACATCCCTAGCAACTCCAACATCGCTGAAACTCCAAGCTAACACTCTCTGAACCTCGATCCATTGAGTCTTGGAAGCTGAGAATCCGACGAACATCTCCGACGAACAATAATTTGCAATCAACGCATTCCTGTACGACAACATAGGCCTTTCGGGCCGGGCCATTCCAGCAAGCGCAATCGTGACATTGATTTCGTGTTCGGGCCCGTTGAACTCGATCCAGGCATGGATATTCTGCCCATTTCTCATGTCAACAGGGACAAAGGTCGAATTGGATTCGTAATAGCCAGCCGTTTCTGTTTTCTCCGATACGATATTGTTGAGATCGATGCCCACGTGGTTCCCATCCGGGTCGTTGAATTCGCCGTTCCGGCCCGTATCGAATTCGACAGCCCAGAGCGGGCCCACGGTGGGGGGCTGGCTGTTGAAGAGCCCGAAGTACTGGCTGGCGAAGGCGTTGGGTATGGTGGTGGAATTGGAGATGACGAAGGCGAGCCCGAAGCCCGGGCTGGTGGAGATTTGGGGGAGAATTGAGAAGACGAACTGGGTGGAGAACGACGTCGTAACGGTGGTGGAATTGGGGGGTTTGAAAGGGATTCTGAGAGGGTAGAAGGCGCGGCCGAGGGCGATGGAGTTGGTGTTGTTGGTGAGGCGGATCACCGGCGGCTCAATTCGAGCGTCGTCTATGAGTGTTAGGTTTGAGCCGGCGGCGGCGCCGGTGAAGGAGTTGAAGAGGAAGTCGGCGGCTGAAGCTCGAGCTGCTAACTGCAGAAACAGGAGGAACAACACTGGAGACAACATACTCAAGAATCGTTGCTGATATCTAGAGAGAAGGAGTCACAGCTCTACCATTTGGACTGATTGCTGCTTCCATTTTTGGACCAGATTAACTCAGCTCTGAATTTTTCATGATTATGTTTTTTATTTGGAATTTTTCTATCATAGATTAGTGGAGATGGGATGGGAATTAATTAATATATGAATTGATAGACATTAGAATGTTGAATAATATAAATTTATATTAAACTAGGACTGTATAATACACATGATTAGAAAAATTAAATTAAACTTAGTAAAATTATAAAAATATAAATTTATGTAAGAAAACTATAGTTATTGTTTTGTACATTACATATCATCTAATTTAAAATAATTCTCAAATTTTATTTTAATTAAATGATGAAAAATGAATATCAAAATTTCTCCAATAAATTTTATAGTTTATTTATATTTTCATTAATTTGCAACACATGGTCTGCTAATTGTTAGCCACTTGCTGGTTGTCTAATTAACTATTTTTTACCTGGAATTGTTTGGAATACTTTTCCACAAAAAGGAAATTTAAAAAAAAAAATTATTACACTTATTTGACTATTTTTAAACGGAGTCTCAATAATGTTTCATGTAAGTTAAGTTCAATTGAGGTTCAAAATATAGTTTTCCTCTATCTTTGATCATATAATCTCTTCCTTGAAGTTGATGTCTTTATTGAGAAATCAATGATCAATTCAAAATCATACTTATTAATATATTATTTATCTAATACAGTTTCAATTCATTGTTTCTACACACTGATGTTTTTTTTTTTTTTTAGATTCTCGAAGCAACTATCTATGCTTTCTCATTTGATTTTCTTCTTCTACTTCTAAATATAATAGTATCTAGTTGATTTGTCATACATATTTAGATGTATCTATTTGTATTTTTATGTACATAAACAATAAATATTATATTCAATATATTTTATCTAATGCAACATCTATAAAGTTTATTATATTAGTTCTTCCAAAAAGAATAAAAAATTAGGCATTGCATGTCGTGGGGCATGCAATTTTGTTTGATTGAAAGATATTCAATTACTATTATTTGTGCTTTGACTTGAACAAGAAAATCTCATGCTCATGTTATTTGACATTTCTTCCAAACCCTTAAATGGGACTTCGAATTGTGTTAATTATGTGTAATTTTCAACAATTAATTTATGTAGAAATGGACAAAGTAGCACGTAAATTGAACATAGACTTCGCAGGAATTAATGAGGTTTGAATTTTGAGGTACAAGTTGACAAACAAGCTTGGTCAGAGAGTGCTTACATGGTCAAACGTACAACTACCCCATGCAGGCTCCATCCGATTTCCCATTGAATCCTCTAAACAATTATATTCAATAATAATAATAACTAGTAATACATATGCACGATACGCGGTTTGTTATATAAAATCTAATAATTTTTAATTTTGATGATATAATATAATGATATATCATTTAAATTAAAATATATATTGCTTTTAATATCTATATTAATAAAAATGTTAATATTTCCACTTTAAAATTATGTTAAATAATTGTATTTGATATAATTAGAAAATTTGAATGCAAACAATTTCGAAACTCAACATTTTAAATTTGATATGATTCTATATGCAATGTAAAGAATAAATTATGAATTTTAAAATAGATATGAATTTGATATAACATGCATTAAAAATGAAATTTAAATAAAATTACGAATATAATTAATGCATAAATATAACAAAAAATACTAATAATTAAATGAATAAAATATTCAATAAGTATTTGGACCATGATATTTTTTTTTTTTTTTTAGTATTTTCTGATTTATTTTTTCATAGATTTAACTTTTGGGATATATGTGGTCTTACTATTTATTGCATGGTCAAATTTTTTTATAGATTTAAGCTATTTAACATTATTGTTAGATTTTTAAAATAGATTTTAGCTTTAAAATTTACATTTAGATTTTTAAAACAATTATCAAAATTTCAATAACAAATTTAAGATTTTTCGAACAATTTGTAGATTAATTATATCTTTATTTTTATTTCAACTATATATATTTTTTAAATTACCCATCATTGTTAGTATTTAAATTTTAGTTGTAGATTTTCATAATTTTTTACAACTAATAATATTTTATTATTATTAAAAAAACTATCTATTATTATTATTGTTCTTTCGTTGTTAAACATCCATTATAGATTTTATAAGTTGATTTGTATACTTGTTTCGCAATTAATATTTTATATACATATATGTTTATGAATTTTAAAATTACAATTTTTTGATTTTACATTGTTAGATTTAACCTTATGATTTATGACCTTAATATTATAAAAAAAAAAATTCAGATTCATATTTGAGATTTTATTAGATTTTTTAACTTTTTTTTTTTCATTTTTGTCTATATTTTTTACTTATGTACTTTTAAAATTAATTTCACAATTTAAAGTTATTTTCTAGATTTGTTTTCTTGGATTTTTCAAATAATATCAAAGTTTTAAATTTTCTATTTAAAATTTCTAAGCATTTTAAATTTATTATTATTAATTTCATTTTAATTTTATATATTGATGTTCAGATAATTTAAAATAAAATTTTTAATTTTTAAAAAATAGTTTTCTTATGTTATTAAAATTTATATTTTTTTATGTAACTTCAGCTATAATTGTGAATAATTAATTCTTAAAGTAAAACATAAGCTAAATTAATTACACGTATATCAAAATTATGAAAATTTTAATGTCATTTATAATTAAAAAAACCTTTTATTATTATATAATTTTAATATTTGAACTTTTTAAATAAATTATATAAAATGATTGTTGCTGAAAATAATTATTTAAAAATTATTATTGTCTTTTTCTACTTAAAAAGACTTAATAAAAAGGACGACTTTTTTTTAAATATTCATTGTATAAGGCCCATTTAAAGTCGACCTAATTAACCCCATAATATATACAAAAATGAGATTCTAAATCTTAGATATATTTGAAGTTTATTATGTAAGATATGTGTAAAACTTATCGTGTCACTACAAGAAAAATGAGTATTTGCGATAAGATTTTTAACGACAACAAAAGTAGTCTGCGAAAAGTCTAGTTACTGCAATAACAAATTGTCACAAAAAATGTTAATATAAATTGACAATATAGTGTTGCAAAAAAAAAACTATTTACGAGAAGACTTTTGTGATAATAATTTAGCAACAACATTTGTCGCAAAATATTTTTGCGACAATTATCAATGTTTTTGCAACAACATTTTGTTGTCGCAAATACTCCTTTTTTTTTTTTTTTTTGTAGTGTGTAAGATACATAATAAAAATATTATTTTTTATTTTTTTTATTGCAAGATAGTTTGGGCTGGCAAATAAGTAATATTTGCCAACTTTCTTCATTTTATATACAGTATAAATTATTATTATCATTATTATTATTATTATTATTATTATTTAATATGAATATAGATATAATGTACTCATGATGACTTAGAAGTGTTTGGAATTTGAATGAGCTTATAAGCTTCTTAAGACATTTTATAAGATGTTTAAGAGTTTATAAATTCCTTAAAAGTGTGTGATAAAATTTTAAAAATAAGATTTTATTGCATCGTATGAGCTTAAAGCTTTTTTTTTTTTTTTTAAAGTAAGAGGATGTCAAATTATTTCTAAAATAAAATCTTACTTCTTGAAACACCTTCAATATTTTTAATCTTTTAAATTACACAATTATCATTACTAACTTCTTATAAGTTTCACAATCTTATTTATCCAAATAGTTCAACAACTTATTTTTAAACTAAAATTAAACATTTTATAAGATGTAAAAACTTATAACCTCTTTCAAATTTAGCCAAACACTTATGTTTGGTTGTTTAACGTCTTTCTTCTTTTTGGCTGCTGGCTTTAGGCTTTTATCATGAGGCGGATGAGTCGTTGAACTAAAAAATACAAGTTTGGAGTCTTAAAATATTTGTCTATTTATAAATATATATAAATAAAAAAAAAAAAAATATATATATATATAAAATATTTCGATAAGTAATAATTGTATTAAATGTAATTGAACTAATGAAGCGCATTTTGTTGTTATCAGGGATTGAACCTCATTGACAACAATATTTTACAAAATATTCTTTTACCTAAAAAGAGTCATATTTCAGAAATAGTTCAAATTAGTTTTCAATTCATAATGCCGTTAGAAAAAACTTGTAATTAATTATAACAGAATTTTGATGAATAACTTGATGAGTATAAATGAGACTTGATGATTTGAAAATGTAGTACATAATTTATTCAGTTAACAAAACCAGACTTTTTATTTCGAATGGGGTAATACAAGTCATTAAGATTGGCTCCGTTGATTTATAAGAAACTCAACATCGGATTCCATATTAAGAGTTTAAAGTCGAGGTGAGTTTATAAAGTTCAATTGAATTTAAGATAAGTTAGAAATTGATATTTTCACTTGAGATAAAAAGTGTTGTTATATACTGGATTCAACTAATTATATGCTTTGTTTTTTTTATTTTTGGTAATGCAGTTTGTGAATGCAGATTCAAGAAAAGTTGGTGATAGTTTTCGGATCATTAAAAACTAAAAGAAATCACACGAGATCTTCTATTACACTTGGTGTTACATCTCATATTCCAAAACAATCACCACACGCCAAGTGTATTCGATGACATCATTATTTAACACATATCATATAATAAATGCTATGAAACATGAGATGTAATACCAAATGTAATAGAGAATCCAATCCGAAAAGAAATAGGCAATAAAAAATGTATAATAGTACAAACACATGAAGAAGACCAGTCGTCAAGTATTGTTTAGATTATTCCAGGATACTCATTTTGAAAATACCAATATATGGGCGACACTTATGTATCCCTGAGATCCGTGCCCCAAACCCGACCCAATAACCCATCTAATAAATATATATATATATATACATTTTTTATTTTTAATTAATCTAATTAGGGCAAAGCAGATTGCAGCGGCTCATCTTCTTCATCTCCTCATCTTCTTCTTCTCCTTTCTTCTTTTTCTTCTTCGTGATTTCAGCGCATCATTATCTTCTTCATCGTGGATGCAACCTCACTTTCTTCTCCTCAATTTTCTTGTCTTCTTTTTTTGGGAGCCTTGGATGGAGATTTTGATTTCTTCGAGTTGTTATGGTTTTTATTGACGGCGATGAGGCGGAGAAGCTGCGGCCGGAAGAGGTAAGAGTGGTGGTTGACAGTGGGAGTGAGGGAGAGAGGGCGGTGGAGCTCTTAGAATCCACATTGAACTCCTCATCGGCTCCCTCCTCGAAGTCGTCGGCTACGGCGTCCAGTTCCTCTTCCTCACCAACCAAATCCCCCGTCTCTCCTACTCTCATATTTTCCTCCTCACTGTTCTATATAGGGATGGGAGAAATATAGGTTTAAAATGATTAATTGAATATAAATGATTAATTAATGAAAAGTGTATTTAATTTAGGTTGTTGGTTGGAGAATTGTTGATGAAGAATAAGGGGGGTTTGAAGCTTGAAGGAATGTGGAAAGTTAGGGATGAGAGATGTGGTGAAGAGTTGATGAAGAGGATAAGAAATGCAGTGGAAAGAATGAGTTTTTTTTTTTTTTTTGGGTGGAGATGGAGTTGTTTATGAAAGAAGAAATTTTTGGGTTGAATTGTAGAGTGAAAAGGTGAAATGAAGATTCCTTTAAATGAATAATACCTGAGAGTTACCTATAAAGTGTTTATGTAATACCTGGAAGAAATATGTATGGTACTATAAGTTGTTTGTATAATACCTGAGAGTAACATATACAAAAACCTATAAGGTTTTTATATAATACCTGAAAGTAATATGTGTGATACTTAAAAAACTACTTTGTGTAATAACTAAAAGGTATTTATGTAATACATGAGAGTAACATATACAAAAATACCTATAAGGTATTTATGTAATACCTGAAAGTAATATATGTGATACTTAAAAAATACTTTGTGTAATACCTAAAAGGTATTTATGTAATACATGAGAGTAACATATACAAAAACCTATAAGGTATTTATATAATATGTGTGATACTTAAAAAATACTTTGTGGAATACATGTGTGATACTTAAAAGATATTTTGTGTAATATCTAAAAGGTATTTATGTAATACATGAGAGTAATATATACAAATACCTATAAGGTATTTATGTAATATTTGAAAGTAATATGTGTGATACTTAAAAGATACTTGTGTAATACCTGAAAGTAACATATACAAATACCTATAAGGTGTTTATGTAATACTCGAAGGAAATATGTGTGATATATTTGTGTAATACCTGAAATGTATTTATGTAATACCCCTGAGAGTAACATATACAAATACCTATTAGGTAATTATGTAATACTTTAAATGATTTCATAGCAATTTGAAGAAGAATAAGAACAAGAATATATACAAGAAAAATAAGAAGAAGAATGTACTAAACAAATAAGAAGAATAACAAATCAATAAGAAAAAAGACTAAGAAGAAGGATGAAGAAGAAGGAGAAAGAAGAAAAAAAAAAAGGAAAAAAAAGAAAACAACACTATTTCACTATTTCTGCATAATACCTTAAGAGTAGATATGTGATACTTGAAAAGTAAATGTATGATACCTCAAGAGTAAATCAGGTGCGCGTACACAGCGCACACCAACTAAGGTGTGGGCGCGCGCGGGACACATGGGCGCTTCTGGAAACGGCCCACGCCTCGGATTGGGTTGGGGGCACGGATCTGCCCCTGGGGCATACAATTTTTTGCCCCAATATATTTAATTTAAGAAGACCAAGGTGAGTGTAAGAGTTTCTTTAAATAAATTTAGACAAACATTCTCTGAACATTTAATTCTGGAAAATTAAGAGTAATTATTTTTTCATCAATATTCTAAAACGACAATTCATTTTATATAAATATTATTTGTCCAAAACTATACTTATTTTGGAAGATTAGAAAGAATACTAATATACAGTTAGATGCATCAGTACTTCAATAAAATAGTCGAAAACCCCTTTCTCATTTAAAATCATTCATTCATACATCTCGTTGTAAATTATATAAATAGCAAACCAATGCTCTTTTTTATTATAGAAATGATCAAAAAATAGATTATTAATTTTCTCAAACTATTGAGCATCTCCTCGAAACTGTTGATCTCTATATATAGGAAACTGTATAACCTGCAACACATAAAATTTAAAAAATAAAAAATCAATGTCGCAGACACCACATTATTAACATATATGTAAATTAACCAAATCACTATATATACATATAATAGTTAAATTAATGTATTAATTCTTACTGCCATATTTGGTTCCATGAGGTAGAGGTCTGTCACAAGATTGTGCAACAAAAACAGTTTTCTCCATACTAATAATTTGTTCAACTTGTGAGGTAACATGTTGGCATACACATGGTAGGTCGACGTTTAGTGATCTAGTTGTTCAAACTACGGGGGGGGAAATATATTGTAAATTTGTGAAATTGTTACATTATCTATAGACACTTTAAATTATACTACCTTTGTTTCATAATAAATGTTGTTTTGAAGTTAAAATTTTGATTCAAATTAAGTGTCATTTTAGATTTTTATACAATTTAATTCTCAAATTTAATATTTCAATTTTTTTCATTCTATATTTAACAAACTGGGGTTTGGCATTGAAATTATTACTTCATCAAATTTGAATTGGGCTAAATGCAGACTCAAAGCCCAATGTGGAAGCCAATTGCCTCTATTGATGTTTAGCAGTAATTTTCCAAATTGATGAAAGCAAACATTCATAACTTGAACTTATGAAGATACACAGTTTTCAACTGAGAGTCATCAAAGGTAAAAGACTATCCTCTAAGAAAAAGGGAAAATGATGAAACTAAAACTTCCTGAAGTCACCAATGAGGCGGGCCATTCCAAGTCCAAGCCGAGCCATTCCAAGTCCAAGGTTATGCCAGTGTTGGCGGGCCATTCCAAGTCCAAAGCCGTGCCAGTGTCAGCGGGCCATTCCAAAGCCAAGGATGAGTCAGGCCATACCAAGGCGAAGGCAGCCCATTCCATGCCGGATGTTTTTACAAAATTTCTCGTTTTTTTACCGATTATGTGGAAAAATGAAAAAAAATTTGGAGATATATCGTTGTAGCCCATTTTTGTATCGGTCACGTGAAAAGATGAAAATATTAAGAAAATATCAGAGATATTTCGAGATATTTTCATCTTTGGTTACCTTCTTTCCTTTGGGCTTTTGTTTGGTGAATCAGATCTGTGAAATTTCATTATTAAAACAATACGTAATTGGGCCACATAATAAGAGAGAAAAAAAACCGCAAGAGGCCCACTCCTAATAAGACCATATGCATCTTTGTTTTGAACAACCCTAATCCATTTTTGGTTCAACACAAATTTTAAATTTTACGATCGAATTGTTAAATTATTTTAGATTATGTTATTGTTGTAGTGGACTCGAACTGTGAGATTATCGATTTTGGTTTGTTGCATTATTTTTATATGATATTTTAATAGTTGTAGGTAGATGTATGCAAATGGTTCGAACACTTGATTTCGATACTGAAATCCACGTAAGATAAACCGTGGAGTTCTTTGGTTTTTATTTCTTTAGTTTCTTTAATTTTGAAATTTTTAACACTGTTAATAGCTTATTTTAACATTTAATAAGTTATACCTTATGAAATGATGCTTAATAAATTAAATTAATAACAAAAAAGTTTGAATCTCTCAAGGTTTAAATCAACAATTTAATATTGATTTTTATATAAAATGTTGTGTAATGTGATCCGATCAAGGATAAGTTAGGAAATTTAAAAGCCAAATTGGTATAAATAGAATGGAGTGTCGTCCCTGACCTAAGAGAGCAGGCCGGGCCAACCCGATTATTCAATTAGTCATATGATTTTTATTTATTTATTAAATTTAAAATATAAAGAGTAAAAATTATATTAAATAATGTATACGTCTGTAAATATGTTAATCAATTATAACAAAGTTTTACTATATGATTAAATAATTTGATAATTAGAAATATTATGGAATATTTATTTTTAGTATAAAATTTATGATTAAATAAATTGATAATTAGAAATATTATAATATATTCATTTTTAGTATAAAATTTAGTGTAGACTGTTGGAGATGAAATATTGTTTCTGCACTAATTTAGTGCATATTAACACTGAAATAGTGCAAACTGTTGTGGATGCTCTTATATTGCTATATAAGCAAGTCTTTTATACAAGTGTGAGTTTTATAACTATAAGTATGCGTTTTATTCTTAATAGTTATTTTGCTATATAAGTAAGTTTTTTTAAATAAGTATGTGTTTTACCACTATAAATATGTGTTTTGCAGCTATAAGTATATGTTTTATACTTAAAAGTATGTGTTTTATAGCTATAACTATGCGTTTTATGACTATAAATATGTGTTTTATAGTTATAAGTATGTATTTTATAGCTATAAGTATGCGTTTTATTCTTAATAGTTATGTTGCTATATAAGTAAATTTTCAAATAAGCACATGTTTTTACCACTGTAAGTATACGTTTTTATAGTTATAAGTATGTGTATTATTCTAAATAGTTATGTTGCAATATAAAGTAATTATTCTAAAATAGTAGATATAAATTCAAATCACATAAGCTTTAATAAATAATTTACTATACTAAAAAATTGTTTGAAAAGTACTCTAAACCAGTTTGCCTTATAAAATTCACCATAAATTATATAGTTATTAGAACCTTCTGAAATTATTAATTTAAACTTATAACATCATGTACTTAAACATAGTAAAACAGTTTTACTGTAGCAAAAAAAGATTTCAACTATGACGAAGGGAAGAACTAATGTTGAGATGGACCAGTTCTGACGAAGGGAAGGACTAATGGAATGAGATCATCCAAACATAGAATATTCAACTCCAACAAAGGGAAGGACTAATGCTCTATAAATAAGAAAGATCACCAAACAACAAAATGGAATGAGATCATCCAAACATAGAATATTCCCTCAAATTTAGTGCTTGTATATTAAAAAATAGTATTCTTAAAAAAGGAAAGTTCTCCTTTTCTTTTACTTGTTTACAGTGGGGCTGCCTCCTCAAAATGGAAACTTGAGCTCTAAGACATGTCTTTTCCTATTTATATCTATCTTCTAAGTTAAAAGGACAAAAAAAGACTTTTACTATGATTTATAAAACCCTATTCCAAGAGCTGGGCTTATTGGGCCTGGGTCGAGCTCCTTTTGTTGGCTGGGTCACAACCCTTCTCCTCGTGTAAACAACCTGTTCTTTTTCTATTGGTCCATTGATCTCTGACGTCTGTGTTTTGATTTCAGGTTTCCTTGTTAGTTCTGTTATTTTACCACGTCAGCTCTTTTTGTCCGCCACGTCAGGTTTGCCACTCTATCAAGTCTGCCTTTTCTTCCCTTCGGCCTTCCGCGCTTCTAGAGCCTTTATGCTTTTGATTCAGATACCTCGAAAAACAATTGATAATTTATGTGCAAAATCATTGATAGTTTGGTAAGATTGCTGCAATTAACCTAAGAAAAAAACCAGATTATTGTACTCAAAATGATTTCATTTGTATGTATAATGTTAAAATTAATTATCAATTGAAAAAAAAAACACAGTAAAATTAAAAAGAAATAAAGACTGATATTCAACAAGAAGCATCACCGCATTCTTCCACTGCAACTATTTAGTATTTTCATCAGCCCAAATTCCTCGTGTCGCTTTTTGCACACCCCACGTCTTCCATGGCTTCTCCATAATAATAATAAAAATTATTATTATATGAATATAGTATATAGATATAATGTACTCATGATGACTTGAAGGTGTTTGGATGAGATAATAAGCTTCTTAAGACATTTTATAAGATATTTAAGAGTTTATAAGCTCCTCCAAAATGTTTGATAAAATTTTAAAAATAAGATCTTATTCCATTATATCAGCTTAAAGGTTTTTATTTTTATTTTTTTTAAGTAAGAGGATGTCAAATACTTATTTCTAAAATAAGATCTTATTTTTTAAACACATTTAAATTTAATCATTTAAATTACACAATTATCATTACTAACATCTTATAAGCTCCATCATCTTATTTATCCAAATAGTTCAACAACTAATTTTTAAACTAAAATTAAACATTCTATAAAATGTAATGGCTTATGAACTCTCTCAAGTAAATTTAGCCAAACGAACTTATGTTCGGCTGTTTAACTTGCTTCTGTTTAGCTTTGTGGGGGTTAGCTCAACAGTTGGTTGTTGAGTGAAATTGGTCGCAATGGTCAGACCTTTTATGAGGCATATGAGTCGATGAACTCAAACCCAAAGAAAATGCAAAATTTAAGGAGTTTTTAAAATATTTTGTATATTATATATATATAAATAATATAAGGGATCACAACCCAATTTACCACAAAAAATATAAAGTATGACAAAAAATACCACCAAAAATAAAATTGGCATTTTTATACCATAAAATATAAAAGTGGGATACGTTATACCATGAAATATAAAATTAGGGCAAAAAATACCACATTTTTTGATTGACTTTGTTTAGAACATTTATTACCCCATAACCACTTCCAATCACATCTTGGTCAAAGGAATCTTGGTCAAAAAAACATACTCTCCCACCCCCACCCCCACCCCCAAACCCTTCAATTCGAATTGAGCACAAATTTTTTCCCAAATTTCCCAAACAAAAAAACTGAAAAATTCACTTCATAATCCACGTTTAATTCTTCGATTTTTTGCTGCAAATCCACATTTAACACGAAGATGTCAAACCAAGGAAGGTTAGTGATTTAATCCCTCGAATTTTCAGAAATTTCTTGCAATGAAGGCTTTGAATTTGTTGAAATTTTTGGCGAATTTGTTGAAATTTGGTTGAATTTGTTGAAAACTATCTTAATACTTCGAATTTGTTGAGTATTAGTTGAACAAACGGAGGATTAAACGTCAATTTCAAATCCCATTTAACCTCAAATTATTTGCAAAATTAGGGTTAATTTGTTCGAATATATGCTTTAATTCATGCTTGGAATGGTTAAACGGGTTTAATTTTGCATTTGATAGGGTTAATTTGTTTGAATATGTGCTTGAATTCATGTTTGAAAGTGTTGAACAAGCATCATCGACGTTTAACACTATAAATTTCGTCATTTATAGTGTTAAACGTGATTTTACATAATCCACATTTAGGCAGGCGCACGCACACTAGGCGCACGCGGTAGTGCGCACGCGCACGCCCTGCGCCACCGTCCTCCATGCTGCGCGCGCGCCGAGCTCCACGCCCCCGTCGCACGCGCGTAGTGCGCCTCCGTCACCCGTCGGGAGCGCGCGCTGACGGGTAATAATCCCGTTTATGTCGTTTGAATAATCCCGTTTAATAATTTTAATAATCCTAGTTTAATAATTAAAACATCATATTTGAATAATCCCCCTTTAATAATTTTTACAATCTCCGTTTAATAATCCCCGTTTAATGCCCAATAATTTCCTAATCCATCTTAAATAATAGGTAGATAATGTTAATAATCCACTTACAATAATCCCTATTTAATAAACGGTACAAAATATCCTAATCCCCGTTAAATATTTTTTGTGATTTTAATAATCTCCGTTTAATAATCCCCGTTTAATATACAAAGCCAAATAATTATAGGGTCCATCTTAAATAACTGTAATAATTTTAATAATCCACTTATAATAATCCCCATTTAATAATTAAAGCAACATAATATCCTAATCCCCTTAAATATTTTTTGTAATTTTTTTAATCTCCATTTATGAATCCCCGTTTAATAGATAAAGCCAAATAATTTCCTAATCCATCTTTGATAATAGGTAGATAATTTTAATAATCCACGTTCAATAATCCCCATTTCATAATTAAAGCAACATAATATTATAATCCCCGTTAAATAATTTTTGTAATTTTAATAATCTCCGTTTAATAATCCCCGTTTAATATACAAAGCCAAATAATTACCTAATCCATCTTAAATAATTGTAATAATCTGCTGTAAATAATCCCCGTTTAATATTTAAAACAACATAATTTCCATAGTTGGGTAACTTAAAACTTTTAATAATTTTAATAATGCCCGTTTACTATTTTTTTTTAATTTAATAATCCACGTTTTATCCGGAGCTGCTAATTTGAATAACTAAAATACCTTGCTTTATAAATTCGATATATTTATTTTCCAGAGAAATAATAAGTCAATAAATCGCATATGTACTTTCAAACTACATATTAATGTGTAAATTAATATGAACATTTTTTTCTTTATTTCAGCTCGATTGGGTACATGAGGAGTTTCAGACACGGCAGACATACATTAACTCGTATACTCATGTTAGAGTACTAAACGATATAAAAAAAATCTTAGGGAAAACTCATATTGATTGTGTGGCTGATTTTAAGAGGACATGTTTCGGCCATTTCTTGAGTTGGGATACCGAGCGTGACAGTTGCAAGAGATTTATGCATGTCCTTATGTCACGTGAGATGCGTGGGCCCGATACCCCCGTGGATGAAGTGTGGTTTCTTATTGGTGGAGACTGTCGTCTATGTCGGTTCTCAAGAAGGAAGTTCGCCCTTGTGATGGGTTTAAGGTTTGACGACTCTGATTTCATACCGACTGTTCTTCACCATCCGCAGCAGTTGGATGGTGTTTTTTATCGAGTGTGTTTAGGCCAACCTCGGATTACTGTGGCGGCTCTTCGTAAGAGATTTATGGTGGATGAGTTTGTAGCTTGTCGGGATGACACGATGAAGATTGCTAAGATCCTCCTCCTGTATAGTATTTTACTTGGAGTCGACCCACTCACCACTTCGGTTGACCCTTGGGTTTGAGACTTGGTGGAGGACAAAAGGCGATGGGAGAGCTTTCCGTGGGGTAAGATTTCTTACCTTTACCTTTTGAACAAAATCAACCGGTTGCCATCTCACGTGACGGACCCAACTGGGAACAGATCCCCGACTTACCACTTCTACGGATTCTCGTTAGCAATAATGGTTAGTGTTAATTGTCATTTCTATTGTTTCATATTTTGAAAGGACATATTCAATTTACTTATATCATGAATTGTTAATGTTGTTGTATAGATATGGGCTTTCGAGGCGATTCCGTACACCGGTATTTATGTTGGTAAGCGTCTTTCGAAGTCTCACAAGGTTTTACCAAGGCTTTTGAGGTGGTCAACAAAGATTCCTCTAGATGACGTCTCGAGGGAGCTAGATTAGGAGGTATGTTGATTTGAAAAAATTACACCCATGGTCTATTATTCTTTACATGTACTTACAATGCCCATATTTCTAATTCGTTTCATTATAACTATGTCTATTGCAGGGTCTTGAGTGTTATGAGACTCTTAGGGTTGAGCGACGAGAGAGGCAACAACCGTATTGGCAGTACATCGACCAGGATCTCTCAAAAGAGGTTCAGCTGGTCGTTCGAGGAGGTCGACTGCCAGCATGTCAGAATCAATGAATGCTGGCCTAGATGTTGGTTTTCCATCGGCTGGCGTCACCGACCGTCCGGCCCAAGCATCGAGGACTACAAGGTTGAGAAGGTCGACCCGGATGATAGGAGAGAGTTCTCGGCCAACTGGCCAGCGAGACTTGCCGGCCATAGATCGGATAGCCAATCGAGCCACCTTGCAGCAGATCGAAGAGGAAGATGAATGTAGAACATACCAGTATATGGAGGTGCCTATATCAGAGATGCCTGAGATTCCGAGACAAGTGGATTATTAGCTGCTGACCTATCATTCTCAGGATTATCAGGCTGAGGGTCATCTAGCATATCAGACCCAACCACCCGATTATCATCCTCCTTAGTCACCAGTGTATCCGCCACAAACATCCCCAGTCGCCAACCAGCCGGGTCCATCATACACGAGACATGGAGATGATGAGGGTGTTGGACAGATGTTCGACGGGCTTAAGAACATGTTCAACACTAGCTTCAATACGATGAACGCAAGCCTGATGGACATGAAAAACTACATTGTGGAGCAGTTCTTTGAGATGCGGAAATACGTCGATGATAGGCTCAGTCACGTGGAGGATATGGGATGCGAGGATATAGAATGTTTGGAGTTGGAGATTCCAAACATGATCCAGATAGGGATTGCAGACCACTTCAACTACGTATCCTCGTATCATGAGTAGTTCTACCCACCGAGTGAGCAAGATTATCCGACCCATAGTCCCGAATTATATAAGTCCTTCTATCCTCCACCGGGCCCGATTTTTTGGCAGGATTTGGCAACACAACAGTGTGTAGATCCGGAGTTTACTCCCGTTGGTATAAAAAACAACATGCGTGTATAAAAGGAGAATTTCCCAACTGCATCTCTGGAGGTGTTGATGCCCTACGTCAGAGGTACACAACCTAAATGGGGACACATTAAACCATGGTGGCAGGATGTCGATAGTGCAAGTACAATTTCCCCTAAGCACTTTAAAGTAGAAGGTATTTGATCATACATACGTGATAATTAATTGAGATAGATGACTTTGTGTTCACCTTTGAAGCAGATATGCACGGTGATAAACATCAACGAACATTGGGTGGCCTATGAGATTCAGTTGAGCCTCCGACGTGTTGTTCTTTTTGATAGCATGTTGCATACTTACAACAAGCAAAAAGAAATGTATCGCTTGATACAGACACTGTTGTCACGCCCCGTTTTTCTTTCGTAAAATATCAGAGTTTTCACACGGGCGTGAAGAAAGAAATAAATACGGGACACATTTTTTTCTCTTTATTTTACACAGAAAGAAATAGCAGGAGATGACAGAAGAAGGAGGTAATGAGCAAAACATATATTATTCACACAGCCATCGGCCTCTGCCGATAGCAATCAGTCTCAACACCGATAAATATCGTAACCAAAACAGCGGAATAAACCATCAGGATCCTCATCTGAAACATATCCAACCTTATTAAAAAAAACGTGAATTTATTAAAACGTTGTTTAGAAAATATTGTGTGACATCAACTTAATAAAAACAGGTCCAGATATAGCACCTCCCATCTCCTTCTAGGGTTCATCATGCTCACCAGCTCCTGTAGTGTGAGTACAGATTAAGGGGTGAGTGCGTTGAATACACTTGTGGGGATAACATCCGCCTCTTATAACATGCGATAAATATAAACGCTGGAAAATATTCCACAGTCATATTGTCACAGCATGTAAAATGCATAGCAGATTTAGAAAGGGGAGAATGATGGGTACGGGATCTGCCCGCCACCCAATTAAACGGTCTCAATACCGCTGGTGTATTTCATGAGGACCACCAAACCTCCATAGAGTAGTAGAAGGGAGGAAGATGATTTTTTACAGTCCCGTAGGACTCTCCGAACATGCAATGTGAACCGGAGTTCTTTCACAGTATATAGTATGGCACAACACGTATATTCACAACATTTAATATTCCTCATTCATGTTTCATAGTAGGGAAAACTGTAAACACAATAAGATTTAGAAGTTACCCCCACCTTGTTCGGTGGTTATCACATGAGTAGCAAGTACTACAGATTTGACAGTTCAGAGCTCGAGTAGCGAGTCCCAAAGTCTGATACACAACGCCCAATCCCACAAGTAGCCTACATAAATTATAACGTTTCTCTTAGATCTTTAATAATTATAATTAAAGCTGTAAAAGACTCCGCCGGAGAGATAATCGTTAAATACGCGATGGATCTAGAGCTCTAAAGATCGGGGTTGAAGAAACGGGAATGAAAAATCAATCCATATAGCTGAGACGATAGAGAATGAAATTTGGGTCACGACGGAAAAAGAATGAGCTCGATCGGAGTTAAAACGAACTTAATCGGAGCATTTTAGGTTCAGGGGTATTTTGGTAATTTTTGATCAAAATGTGAGGAAGAGGGAACGAGTAGGGTCGCTACGGAAGAAGAATGAGCTCAATCGGAGTTGAAACGAGCTCAAACGGAGCATTTTAAGATTGAGGGGCATTTTTGTAATTTTGGTCAAATGGTTGACTTTGACCGGGCCCATGGCCCTCGGTCAACGACATCTCGTCGGCGACGATTCGATGTCGACATATGGTGGAGAAAACGGGGTTCGGATCGAAAACACGGCATGGCGGGCGACGTGGCACGCGCGTACTCGGCACCGGGTGAAAAACCCGGCGGCTGGGCGCATTTCTCGGCAGCCCGACGGGTGGTCTCGGCAGCTCTCGGCAGCTGCCGAGTTTTCTCGGTAGCTCGGCGGACACAGCTCGGCAGCTCTCGGCAGCTCGCTCGGCGGCTTGGCAGGTGGCCGAGTTTTGTCGGCAGGTGGCTTCCCGGCGCGTGCAGTTCTGCCCAGCTCTCCCGTCGTCGGCCTGTTCGACCGCCTCTCTTCCCGGCGCCACCAGCCGCGGCGGCGCCGCCCTCCACCGCCGCCACCAAGTCCTCCGGAATCCTCTCGCCGCCGGCTACCACCTACGGCCACCACTCGCCGGATTCCGGTGGTGAATAGTACCCAAAACTTCGCCGCAAAATCCTTCGTTACCATATTCGCAACACCAAAACTAGGGTTAGGGTTTTTGGGTCGGTTTTTCACCGTTTCCCGGCGAATGAGAAATCGGAATTGAAATCCGAAACCTATCCTAGACTCGTCTCGACGAGACGAACGTCGTGTGTGAAAATCGGCCGAAACCGACAATATCCAATTTTTCCGGCCACCGCCGGCAGCGCTCCGGCGACTTTTCCGGCCACGGTGGCGGCGCCGGTGGTGGCATGCCGGAGACTGAAAAACGGGAAGAAAAGAAAGGAGAGAGAAACTTACTTGTTTTCGTTGCTTTCGTTTTCGTCGGCCCAATGAATATTTTGAACTGACTGAGCCCCTATTTATAGATTTTCAAAGTTACTATTTACCAAGTAAATTTTAATTACCATTCATTAAAATATTATTTTCCGTTTTACCCTTCATCTGGATTTTAACTTCTCGTTTTACCTCGTCTTTGTATTTGGCTATTTTCTTCGCCATTTGAGCTACGAGTCTCCGATTGACCCCTAGTTTGTTTCTATTTTCTCGTTTTTCCGTTACGCATCTCACGGTATCAAAATATTCTATGTTCCAGGTCTAGGAAAATTGTCGATCTAACTCGGGCCTTAAATATATATCTGAAACGCATGTCAACATATTCAAAATAAATTTTAAATTATAGTTTTAAATATTTAATTAATCCATTATGCTTCGTTTTTTGGTCTGGGGTACTACAACTGTCGAACAGACGTGTTCTCCCGGCCCTATTACAGTATACATCTCTCAACGATAAAAGACGAGAGGAGGGTCTTCATGCTTTTCCTATCCCCGATGAGTTTCAATTGGTCGTAGGAGAATATGCCAAGTGTCATGTACAGAAAGACAATAGTTCTTGCGCTATATTTGCCTTGATGACCATCGAGTATTGTCTGACTTGTACTTGGCCTAGACCCTATTTAATCGATGGTATAGATAGGATTCGGCGACGGATGGGTTTCGACATTTATAGATGGAGTACTAATGGAGACACAGTTTCTCTTGATTTCTTTGATAGTTAGTGTTGCATCGAGGACAGATGACATTTGTCAGTTTTGTCAGAAATTGGTTTTACTTATTTGGGATACTTTTAAGCATACAAGATCTTCTTGTCTGTTGATCGTATTGACAAAATAATTATCTTATTATTGATCCTTCATCTTATTTTTGATATTCATGGATCGTCTAATTGAGTGTAGTATATAGGGTTAATACCTCATTGAAGTTTTTAGCCAATCGAGTGCAATATTTAGGGTTAATATATCGTCAAATAGAACTTACAAATATTTTCTGGCAAAACGATTAACGGAAAATACATCGTTTAATGGCGCTAAATTTATGGAGACAATAATGTATATCTAACAACACGAATTGATACATTCTTGAATTTATTCACTTGAAGCTCACGAAAACTAGATAGTGAGAAATATACATGATAATACTATAAACGAAAGGTCTACAAATAAAATACTACTCCTTGAGGTCAGGATTGCTTCGATAGAGAGGGCATTTTCTTCTTGTATGTTCTTCCGAATGACACAAACTGCATTTTTTATGTCTTCTCGTCCTTACTTGTGGTTCGTCTGGTGTAGGAATTTCCTCACCGAGTCCATCTTCACCGTGATGTTCTCTTATGGGTTCGATGTTTTCGGTACATCTGGATATGTTGTGACCGGAGGCGCCGCAATGACTACATGCTTGAGTCCCCTTTCTTAGCCTTGAAAACTCACCTGTTGATGGAATTCATTTACCTTTGGGTCGACCAGCTTGTTTTGGTTTATCAGGTGCCCGACATAGTACTCCACGAACAACATCCGACACGATTCAATCTTGTGCTTCGGGCACAGGGTTAACATCACCAGCCCACATTCCCCTCAATGACATCGTCGTGTAGTACTCAGACACGTATGTAGTCACTGACCGGTTCATAAAACTGTATGCAAAGGTCATTGGGAGTGTTTATTGGTGTAAGATAATGTCAAATTCAAACAATTTAAGAGAAGACAAACAATATTTTATGGTGAAGTACAAACCTGATTGTAGCACATGCATACGAGCATGGTATCAAGTCCATCTGGAAAACAGAACAGGTGCACTCATTTGAATTGAGGTCAACTGTGAAAATCTTTGAACGGTCCGTCATCTTGAATTTTTGGCGTCCAATGGCATCCACACGCATTAGTCTGCCAAGCTTTAAGAATTCGGCCACTCAATCATGTATAACTTCTGTCAAAATTTCTTCTTTATCATCAGCAGCCGTTCTTCTTTCGTAAAACTATTTTTCTATTATCCGTCGAGCCCCCTCCAGAAACGAACAAACGGGAAGCCTCCACACCCAAATGAGACGAGAATTCCACATCTCGACAACATTCGACGTCATAAAGTTAAATCTTCGAACCGGGCAATACACGCACGATCATCTGCTCTTCTTTGCTTTCGTTAATGATTTGAGTGCACCTTGAACCTGTAAAACATTTAGATTGTTCATGTACCTGAAAAAAAACAAGAAGAAAGATTTTGTACAAATTAACAACCACAACTAGGGCATGTGTATAAATTTATCGAGTGAATTATTGAAACTGAATTGATTTATAACTTACCTGTCGAACTCATCACGATCATAACAATAGGCCGCCCTCTTGAAAAGTCCAACCAAATGTGCTCCATACCTCGCTAAGTTTTGTTGAAGATGAAAGCAACACAACCCTTGGGATGCTTCTAGGTATGCATCCTTAATGACATTTTCAATGCTAGGGTGTTGATCAGACACAATAAGGAGCTGCTCTGGGCATCCAAATGCTACACGAACATTTTTCAAAAACCATGTCCAAGATTCATCATTCTCGACGTTCCTATCCAATTGCGAGGGAAAATATTTGATCGTTTCCATCTTATGTAACAACAACAAATCCAATACCTTTATACAAACCATTCAAGTGCACCCATCCACCACAATTACCGGCCGTGAATATCTTACAAAGCCCACAATTGAGGCGGCCAATGCAAAAAACACGAATTTGAATTTTCCATTCAAATCGGTATCCAAGGCTGTATAAGTACCAGGATTAGTGTCCTTCAACACCTACAAGTAAGAAGGAAGATTCCAAAATGATTTCTTCGGGTCATCGTAAGCGAGGAACATTGCATGACATTTTGCCTTCAGTGCTGACCTATAACTTAGGGTCAAGCCATGTCGTCGGTTCATTTCGTCAATGATCCCTCTGGGCCCGATAGTCGATTTCTCCTTCCGAAGTGAGTCCGTGTAGTACTCACCGATCAAAGTAGAATGAAGTTGACGTGGATCACTACGGTTCAGATACATAGAACAACTATGTTGCAAGACACTCTTTGAGATTTTCCAAATCCCATATTTCTCGGTTGCATGAAGTGTGAAATGACAGTCTTGTTGCCTACATCTTACAAACCATCTGTGTTTGTCGGAATGGTCCACGCGATACTCTACTTGGTTTTCCAGATGGTGAAACCCGACGACATTCTTCAATTTCTCCTTACTGCAAAGGTGGATCCTTTTTGTAGAATGTGTGTAATTTGCTCAGCCTCCCCACTTCGTGGGGAATTGGGCAACTCGATTTCCCACATATCAGGGATTTCTCATTCCAATCTTAATATGTATCTACAGAAGTCCTCATGCTCCTTTCGTTGTTCAACATCCAAAGCATTCTCCTGATCAGTATTTAATTCAAAGTCATCTCCTGTATTGTCCGAATCTACATACAGATAGATATAATCACAAATAATGCAACCTTGAATTTTCTAATTCAGAATGAAATGAAATAATCAAGAGTACATGATTACCACTACGACCATCATCTTCATGATCTGATCTTCTTCCACATGTCGTTTCTGCAAGTTCTTCATGTGGTTGCACATATTCTCATCCGAGCCCTGTAGGAGAACTGTTTAAGTCGAGTCTGCCACCGAAGTCATTTCGATCATGCTCTGGTGGTGAAGGATCCCACTGCATTCCAGAAGAAGTCCCAAAACGAGTATTGTCAATTTCATTGGGTATTCCCCATCTTGTTTGAAATCTTCGTCACGTTGGAGTCCATGGGGACAGATGAAAAATATTGATTTTGGTCGGTATACACAAATAAGTACGGATTGTTATAGCTAGACGGAAACGGTACACCACTTTCACCACATCGTTGACTTTGCTCATCCATAGTGATATGTTGTTTCGGATGTTCGGAATAAGACGATCCACCCCTAGTGGATGTATTTTGAGGCTCTGGAGACACGATAACATTGGATACTCCAACACCCAGGTTCTTCAGAGAAACAAATACAACAAGAACGTCATCGATCATTGACAATATTCGTTGCAAAACTACTGTATTCTTTATTTTTATCTTCTTCACCCCACCTTCAGACTTAATTAGTGAGTGAATCACATATCCCCACTGCATCATGTTGGCACCCACAACTTCATGAATGGAAGACATTAAATCATATAGGGTTCTTTCACGAAGGTGAATGACCTATTGAAAACCATTGGTGTATTCTAAACCTTCCCAGTAGCCTCCATACCATACAATAACTTGAGAAGTCATTTTTTATTGGATACTCCTAAAAAAAACATTACAAATTTGTGAGTACTATGAAACACGTAATAAATAACAAATAAAATAAAAAAACAAATAAACTAGATTTTGCACTCGTAAAAGAATAAATTATTTAAATAATAAATCTAATATCAATAAGTTTTGTTCGGTTAACTTATAAACTAATGTTACTAGCTATAATTAATCTTCGTATGACTTATAATTCTCAATAACTAATATACTTACATCCTAATATAGTTATGTTTTTATAACTAAATAATAATTCATCACGAAATCGTTGTTTAATATTGTAAAAAAGTAATTTAATGTACACACGAAAATTATAACTATTATAACTAAACAATAGGTAGATAATAATTTTCCTTATGAACAAAATAAATAATTAATAGTGGATCGTCCTTCTAAACAAAATAAAGCATTTTTAAATAAAATTAAATCTATAACAAAATTAATTAACCCAATAAATAAATAAAATTTCCTTATTAACATAATTAATAAATTACTAAAGGGGGATTACTAAATTTAATAAACGGGAATTATTAAATTATGTTGTTTTAATTATTAAAGGCCAATTATTCAAATGTGCTCGCGACGGGCATCGGGCGCTGTGCGCGCGACGGGCACTGGGCGTTGTGCGCGCGCGCCCCATGGGTAACGCACTACAAGAATTTCGCTTAACAACACTGGAAAGACAATGCTTTTTGTTGTCTTTCAACATTTTACAATGCTTTTTGTGAAAAACGTTGTCTTTTTGTGAAAAAAGCGTGGAAAGACAACGCTTTTCTGAAGGTGTTGTCTTTCAGCGCTTTTTTTCGCTAATAGACGACACTTTTATGTAATGCTTTTTTATGTGTTGTCTTTCAGCTTTTTTTTCGCTAATAGACAACACTTTTTTGCAACGCTTTTTTAAAAAGCGTTGTCTTTCAGCGGATTTAAAAAAAAAAAAAAGACAACCCTTTTATGCAACGCTCTTTATGCGTTGTCTTTCAGCGGATTTTTTAACTAAAAGACAACCCTTTTATGTGTTGTCTTTCAAAAGCGTTGTCTTTCATTAAAAATATTTAATTAAATTAATTGTTTTTTAATTAAATTATATTTGAAAAGTTTAATTATTTTTTGATGTTATCTTATATTAGAATATTATTTAAATAATAATAATAGAAATTCTGAAAAACTATATTTTAAATTTTAAAATATTATTTAATTAAATATAAAAATATATTAAAATTAGAAATTTTATTTACAAATAACATAAATCATATTAAATATCAAACAATCAACAAATAAAGACAAAAATTTTTTTCTTGTTATTTAAGATTAAAAATTCTAATTATAAATTTTTTTACTAATATTTCTATTTTCTTTTTAAGAATTTTAACGATTTTATTAATTATTTTACTTTTCACCATTTAATCGATTTTTTTTTTTTATATTTAGAGATAATTTTCCAACAAATATCTATCATGCTAAATTTTTTTAATTGTTGGTTTATAAATATTTCAAAATACTATAAAAAATTAATAACTATAATAAATAATTTATTTGTTATTATGAAAGTTTATGTCATTAAATAATACTGTAAACATAAGTTCCTATTATTATTATTATTATGATTATTATGATTATTATTATTATTATTATTATTATTATTAAACAAAGGTTTTAGTACGTAATTGAAGATAAGTTATGATTTTTGAAATATTTATTTTGAACTTATTATATTTACTTAATAAGTATTGTAAATTTTATTTGTTAAATTTAAAATTTGAAAATTAATTTTAATAATTTCATAATAAGATTATTGTTGCATTATTTTAACATTTTATTTTCTAGATTTCTTATGTGTATTTAGATAATTTAAAATATTTTTCTAATTATTTAAATGAAATTTCAGATTTTATATATTATATTAAATAATATTTTTAATTTTTTTTACTTTTCAATTTCGAAAAATAATTTTTTTTGTCTTTATTTGTTGATTTTTAGATATTTAATATAATTTATGTGTTTTTATCAATTTTCCCTATTTTAGGTATTTAATATAATATATGGGGTATTTTTACCAATTTTCCCTATTGTAGGTATTGAATAAATCTATGTACGTAAAAATATATGTATTCAATTGAGTCACATTTTATATCAAAATTGGAAATCAATGAATTATATTAATAAGTATTAATGGTACTTTATAAAAATTAACAAAAAAATATGTGATAATAGAAAATTGAAAATTATCAAAAATTGATATAAAAGAAATGTATGCAAAATATTATTACATAAAGCACCACTAGTCTAGTGGTGAGAATACCTCTATGGCACTTGGGTTCGATTCCCACTCAACGCATAATATTGTTGTTGATGATGTGTCAGCTCTATGATGATGTGTCATGTTGACGTGTCGTCTCTATGATGACGTTAGCGTCCTATTTAATAGACGGTTTTTATGCGTTGTCGTATCTGGAAAAGACAACGCTTTTTAGTGCGTTGTCTATCAGCGAAATTCTAGTAGTGACGGGCCGCTGTGCGCGCGCCTGACGGGTTAAACGTGGCTTATGCAAAGAATCCACGTTTAACCCAATTTTTATCGACAAAATTATGGTTAAACGTGGATTAAGCCAATAATCCACGTTTAACCCTATAATTTTTGAATTACAGGGTTAAACGTGGATTATTAATCTACGTTTAACCTTATAATTCACGTTCAACCGTAACATTCGAAGAAAAATAGGGTTAATCGCAGATTATGTTAATAATCCTCGTTGCATGTTAAACATACCTTTCTTATTTCAACAATAATTCTTCAAATCTTTCAAGTGCCAAAATGTCGAAATTTTTTTAGAAAGAATTTTGTATGAAAAATTATTGTATGATAACTTTGTTACTGAGTTTATCAACCATATATAAACGTATAAAGTGAATAAACTTTAAACCATGCATGTGAATTCACAGTAAATATTAAGAACAAAAAAATAAAAAATTAGGTGTAGAAGTTGCATGTATATGCAATAAATAATAACAACAAAATTTCACAGTAAATATTAAAGAGAAAAAAACAAAAAAATGGGTGTAATAGTTGCATGCATGGGCAATAATCCACGTTTTTTTTTGCATGCAATTATGAATTTTTTTGCATGCATGGACAAGTGTCATCAATACTATTTACTTGTCAAATCGAAGCATTATTCTCCATTGACTTGGAGTAAAATTGTGGTAGAAAGTGTATATGAACTATATTTTGTGGTAGAAAGTGTCCTAAAACTAAATTTGATGGTATAAAGTGTATTATTTTATATTTTTCATGGTATAAGTGATATTTTCCTCTATAATATAATATAATATAATATATCTCGATAGATAATAATTGTAATAAATGTGAACTAGTGGAGTGTGTTTTGTTGTGATCAGGGTCCGAACCTTATCGACAACAATCTTTTACAATATATTTTCGGCGTAATTGAAAAAAAAATCATCATTTTTTTAGATTTATCCCCATTTTTCAATAATTGTAAAAAAAAAAAAAAAACCACGACCTTTATTCACTGTTGCATTTTAGACTACATTTATATTTTGTGACGACCGGAGTCCATTTATCCGATAAACATGTCACGTCACAAGTCATGTCAAATGCCACACCGTTCGTAACAAAAACAAACTTAAAGATCAAATTGCAAAATAAAATCACCACCTTTCCAAAATTGCAATTTAATAATCCTAACTTTTTTAAATAATTAGTAAAAAAAAACCACAACCTTCATTCATTGTTGCAATTCGAATTTATTTTTTGGTGCCTAAGTTCATGTGTCCAAATAAATATCCACATGAGATGTCATATAAGCCACACAATTTTAAAAATAATTTATTTACATCAAAACAACGACATTTCAAGTATATCTTAATTTAAACATCTTTCTTTAATTTGCCGAGAAATAAATCGTATATTTTAATTCTTTATTCAAGTATTCAAATATTTAACCTCAAAAGAAAATATATTTGGACAGATGAATTTAGATATCAAATAATAAATTCAAATGTCAATAATGAATGAACGTTGTGGCATTTTTTGCTAATTATATAAAAAATTAGAATTAAATTGTAATTTTGAAAAGGTGGTGATTTTATTTTGCAATTTGATTTTTAAATTTATTTTTTAATAGGAATAACATGACATTTGACATGACATGTGACATGACATATTTGCTGGACACATGGACTCCGATCACCGGAAAATATAAATGTGGTATAAATTGCCACAATAAAAAAAAAGTCATGATTTTTGTAATTATTGAAAAATGGGGATAAATTTACAATTTATTAAAAAATGGTGATTTTTTTTTTAATTACGCCTATATATATATATATAATTTTTATCTAAAAAGAGAGTCATATTTCAAAAGTTAAAATTAGTTTTCAATAATGTCGTTGGATTAAACTTGTAATTAATTATAATATAATTTTGATGAATAACTTGATGATTATAAATGAGATTTGATCGATGATTTGAAAATGCAGAACATTTATTCGGTTAACATAAGTGTTACATAACTAGCCTACTTTTTTTATTTTTATGTTATTGTTGTTGTTGTTATCATCATCATCTAGTAGGAATGGAGTAATAGTAATCATTCAGATTGGCTCCGTTAATTTATAAGAAACTCAAAATCGGATTCGATATCAAGATTATTCATATATATATATAAAAGAGCTTAAAGTCTTGGTGAGTTCTCAAAATTCAATTGAATTCAAGATAATTAAGCTAGAAATTGATATTCTCATTTAGAGATTAAAAAATAAAAAGTGTTGTTATATGCTGGATTCAACTTTTATGCTTTGTATTTTACTTTTTTTTGTTATGCAGTTTGTGAATACAAATTCAAGAAAAGTTGGTGATAGTTTTCGGATCATTAAGAACTAAAAGAAACAGGCAATAAGGAAATATATAATAGTGCAAACACATGTGATCATGTCATGAGTTACATATATACTCTCAGTCTCTCTATTTTACTAATACAAACACTTTTTCGTTGTAATTTTTCCGTGGTTGTTTTGCAGCCAATTATTTTCTATGATACTTCCATCGTCTAAATAAAATGTTGTTTAGACTATTTCACGATACTCATTTTGAAAATACCATTTAATTTAAGAAGACTAATTAGAGAGTGTAAGAGTTTCTTTAAATATTTTTAGACAAACACTCTCCAAACATGCATGCAATTTTGAAAAATTGAGAGTAATTATTTTTTCATCAATTTCTAAAATGACAATAAGTTTTATATAAATAATATTATTTATCCAAGACTATACTTATTTTGGAAGATCAGAAAGAGTAATATATATATATATATATATATATATATATATATATATAACAGTTAGCATCAATGCTTCAATAAAGATGTCAGAAAACTTCTTTCTCATTTAAAACTATTAATGCATACATCTCAATGAAAATTATTTAAATAACAAACCAATGCTCTTTTTATTACAGAGATGATAAAAAATTAGATTATTAATTTTCTCAAACTATTGATCATCAACATTCGTTGTATCCTTGAAACTGTTGATCTCTATACATGGGGAAATGTATAACCTGCAACACATAAAATTTTAAAAAAATCAATGTAAATTAACCGAATCAATATATATATATATATATATATACATATGAATTAATGTATTAAATCTTACTGCCACCACATTTGGTTCCATGAGGTAGAGGTCTGCCACAAGATTGTGCAACAAAAACAGCTTTCTCCATACTAATAATTTGTTCGACTCGTGAGGTTACATGTTGGAATACACATGGTAGGTCGATGTTTTGGACAACATCGCAACAATCGGGAGACGAGTTTTCTTTTGGGCCTTCTTTTTGGACATATTTGACGCAGTGTTGAATATATAAGACCTTGCAAATTTCCTTGACATTGTCCTGATACAACGGTGGTTGTGAAGATGATGATGTTAGTAGAAATTAGGATTAGGTATAGAGCAAACCTTATTTTGGAGATTGCCATATATAGCGTTTCTTATTTAATTGATTTTTTTTTTAAATTGAGTTGATGATGGATGAAGGATTGATAAGCAATTGGAAGGTTGTATTTAAAGAGGAATGGGTTCACAATTTTGCATGAAGAAAGGGATTAGGTTGTGAATATCATGTGACGTCTCAATTCACATTGTAAGTGTTATTATGTATTCTTCCTTAAAAAAATGCTGATTTTGTGATTATAGTTTTACAAGTCCATTCCTTGTGCTTATAATTGATGTTTTGCATGAGGAATCAAGATTTTCATGTATTAGTGATGTAGCACCCGAACCAAAACGAAGCATAATTTATTAATTTAAATATTTAAATCCATAATTTAATAATTATGTGCGTATGTTTAAACTGTTTAATTTACTACGTGCGTTTTAGATACATGTTATAGATGGATAATTTTTCCTAGATGTGGAACATAGGATATCATTATACCGTTAGATACGTATCGAGAAAACGAGAAGATAGAAATGAACTAGGGGTCAATCGGAGACCCGTAGCTCAAACGGAGGCGAAAAGAGCGAAACACGAAGTTTCGGAAATATCGGAGGTGAATAGTGAAATGAGATATTTTTGGGTGAATAGTAACTTTTGGAAATCTATAAATAGAGGCTCCTTCAATTCTTTTTTTTCACCCTTTCTCTGAACGAGCCAAACGCGACGAAAACGAGTAAGTCTCTCTCTCTTTTCGGTTTCGATCTCCGGCGAGTCACCGTCGGCGCCGCCGCCGCTGGTGGCCGGAATATTCCAAAGTTGTAGGTTTCGGCCGATTTTCGCACACGATGTGGGTCTCGACAAGACGAGTCTAGAACAGGTCTCAGATTTCTATTTCGATTTCTCGTTCGCCGGAAAATGGCGAAAAACCCTCTCCAAACCCTAAACCCTTATTTCTTATCACCATTTCTCTCTCCTCGACTGTTTCTTTCTCTCTCTCTCTCGCCGGAAACTAAAGCATGGGGAGGTGGCTGGGTATGTGTGTGTGATGGGTTGGAGGTGGTGGCCGGCGACGGGAGGTCGCCGGCCGGAGTTGGAAATGTGGTGAGTTTGCATGGGGTGTATGTGTGTGCGTTTGTGTGTGTGCGTATGTGATCTCTATTGGGGGCGGCACAGGTGGTGCCGCCATGGGAAAAGTGATGGCTGGCGCTGGTGATGCATCGGTGAGTCATGACGATGAGTTGCCGGCGACCTCCGGTCGCTGGCCAAGTGTAATGGGGATGTGTGTGTTTGTGTATATACGTTTGTGTGTGTGAGTTTTGGGTTTGGGAAAATGTTGGTTTCATACCGGAGGACCGGGAGGGGGAGATGCCGGGTGGCGTCACTGCAGTAAGAGGCAGCCGGAGAAGCTGCTGGGCGCGCAGGCTGCAGGACGCATTGGCGTACGGTCGTGCTGGAGGGCACGGTCGTGCGTGAGCCGGCAGGAGCCACTGGAGGTTGGCGCACGGTCGTGCCAGAGAGCGCGGTCGTGCACGAGCCAGGGAAAATCACTGGATGTTGGCGCACGGTCATGCGCGATGGAGCACGGTCGTGCGCGAGTCGGGAAAAGTTGCTGGACAGTGGCGCACGGCCTTGCCGGGAGGACACGGGCGTGCGCTGGGTGGGTGCGCTGGGAGTGAATGCCGGGTGATGGGCGCATTGTGAGGCGCCAGGTGACGGAAAACCTGCGACGCCGTGTTTTCGATCCATAACCCGTTGCTTCCATCGTGACCCATATTTCATCCTTTATCCTCTCAGTCATTTGGACTGTTTATCCATCCTTGTTTCTTCAACTCCAATCTTTAGATCTCTCGAACCGTCGCGTCTTTAACGATCGTTTTTCCGCTGTAATCTTTTATAGCTTTAATTATATATATTAAGGATTTAAGATATGCCTATGCTACTTGTTGAGTTGAACTTTGAGATACAAAACCTTTGGTACTTGCGACTCACGTGGTAACCACCGAACAAGGTGGGGGTAATTTCTATCTCTTTATCTGTTTACAGTTTTCCCTACGATTTGCATGAATGAGGAATACTAAATGCTGTGAATACGATTGATGTGCCATACTTTATACTATGAAAGGACTTCGGTTCACATTGCATGTTCGGAGGGTCCTATGGACCGTAAAAAATTGTCTCCCCCTCTTCTACTACTCTATGAGGTTTGGTGGTCCTTGAAATGCACCAGCGGTATATGAGAATGTTTTATAGGGTAAGACGGGTTGATCCCGCACCTATTCGTCCCTTGCCATTTCTAATATCTGCTATGCATTTTATGTGATGTGACAACGTGACTGAAGGTTACTTTTCTGGTACTTTATATCTGTCGTATGTTATAAGATATAGAGTTTATTCCCACGAGTGTATTCCACGCACTCACCCCCTTAATCTGTATTCACACTATAGGAGTTGATGAGCATGATGAACCCTAGTTGGAGAAAGATGGTGCTATCTTTGGACTCGTATGTTTAGATTGATGATTCACAAACATTTTCAAACATGTTTTAAGATTTACGTTTTGTAATAATTCTGTATATGTTTCTGGATGGGAGATCCTGATGATGAGTTTTCCGCTGCTATGTTATGTGTTGTATATTTATCGGTTGAGACCGAGTTTTGATATGTGAATGTTTCACATCGTCCCTTACCTCTTTCTTCTGTCGTCTCTTACTCCTTCTTTCTGTTGTGATATGTGTCCCTTGTTTTTTCTTTCTTCACGCCCGTGAGAAAACTCTGATATTTTATGAAAAGAAAACGGGGCGTGACAGTTGGTATCAGGACCTGTTCTAACGTTTTGAACTTGCTCGAACTGGTTTTAAAATGGGAAAAATGTGATTTTTGAAAGTATGATCTTGAAACGTGAAAAGATTTTCGAAAAGTAATAGATAAGCACTATCCTCTCTCCATAGGTGACCTCCCCTGATTATCAGACTTGCGGTATATGAGTGTTTTCCTATTATGTGTTATTTCGCTTTGAACCGTTAGGTTTTGAAGGGAGCGTTCTAGGTATGGACATATGATGATATAAACTCATGTAAATTAAACTTAACAGAGTTATGTCGAGAGGAAGACCCCGAAAGGAGCAACCCCAGCCGGCTAATCAACCGGAACGTGAGGAGAACACTAATGTAGGGGATTTGGTTACAGTGTTGAAGGGGTTAGCACAACATTTTGAAATAAACCGAGCCGCCCCACAGCGAGCTAGAACCGACCCGAATCTCATTTATGAACAGTTCCGGCGGTTCAACCAGCCGACCTTTGATGGGAAAGGGAAACCGACAGAGGCGGAAGAGTGGCTAAGGTCACTCGACCGATTATTTGGGCACCTAACGTGCTCTAAAGAACAGATGGTCAGCTGTGCTATCTTCCAGCTCACGGATGAAGTGAGTCACTGGTGGGACTCTTACGAGCGAACTCTGTTGCCCGCTCAGAGAGAGGGAATGTCGTGGGAAGAGTTCAAAGAAGTGGTTTCCCATCACTTCATCCTTCAATCCTACCGGGATAAGAAGGAGACAGAGTTCCTTCAACTCCGACAGAGAAGTTCAACTGTAGGGGATTACGAGCGACGGTTCAATCACTTGAGCCGGTATGCTCCACACTTGGTGGATACCGATCCCAAGAAGTCCCGAAGATTTGAGAGAGGCCTTCGTTCGGAGATCAGCTCGATCCTCACTGGGCAAAGGATGATGACGTATGCAAGTGTCATCGAGAGAGCCCAAGAGATTGCCTCCCGGATGGGTTTGGATATTGTACCCCTCAAGAAAGTCTTCCCGGCTCCTGTCAAGAGGAAGTGGACTGACCCGAGCTAAAGCTTTGGCCAGAATAAGTTTCCGAGGGCAAACAATGCTCCACTCTTTCCTACTCCCCGACCGGTGAACCCATGCTCCAGCTGTGTTCATGGATTTGATGAATCGCGTCTTTCATCCTTATTTGGATCTCTTTGTCATAGTGTTCATAGATGATATCCTCATCTATTCGTGCGATAGAGCGCACCATGAACAACATCTTAGAATCACACTGGAGGTACTAAGGAAGGAGAAGCTTTACGCCAAATTCAAGAAGTGCGAATTCTGGATGGACAAAGTAGGCTTCCTGGGCCACATCGTTTCTTCTCAGGGGATCGAAGTAGATCCTAAGAAGGTGGAAGCTGTCAGCAAATGGGAAACTCCAACGAATGTGAAAGAAGTCCGGAATTTCATCGGCCTGGCTAGATACTACCGAAGATTCATAGAAGGATTTTCAAAGATTGGCACTTCAATGACTCGCTTGACGAGGAAGGATGTGAAGTTCCAATGGAGTGAACAATGTGAGCGAAGTTTCCAGGAACTGAAGAGAAGACTAACAGAAGCACCAGTCTTAATAGTTCCAGACGTAACTAAAGAGTTCGTCATCTACAGTGACGCATCCAAACAGGGTTTGAGGTGTGTTTTGATACAGGAAGGAAAGGTGGTGGTGTACGCATCACGCCAATTGAAGATTCACGAACAGAACTACCTAACGCATGATCTGGAACTAGCAGCTGTGGTATACGCCCTCAAGATCTAGAGACACTACCTCTACGGCGTGAAGTGTGAAATCTACACTGACCACAAGAGCCTGAAGTACTTCTTTGAGCAGAAGGAACTCAATATGAGGCAAAGAAGATGGCTAGAGTTAGTAAAGGATTATGATATTACGATCCACTACCATCCTGGAAAAGTGAACGTGGTGGCAGACGCTCTTAGCAAGAAAGAGAAAAAAGTGGTGATATCGATGATCACCAATCAGCAACAACTGATCGAAGAAATATCAAAGCTAAATCTGGAGATAGTCTCGTCTCCGATCAGCATTGAATCCAGGATGACAGCGTTATCATAAAACTCACACCGCGTGATCGAATTTTGGAAGCACAGAAGAGAGATAACTTCCTAATGAAGATGAAAGCTCTTATGGATAGTTGAAGAGTGGAAGGTTTCACTTTGGCTACAGATGGAGCTCTGGTCTTCAGAGGGAGAATGTGCGTGCCTAAGAACGAAGAGTTAAGAGAAGAAATTCTCAAGGAAACGCATTGCACACCAATGTCTGCACACCCTGGAGGTACAAAGATGTACCAAGATTTAAGGGTGAATTTTTTGTGGAGGAATATGAAGAGAAGTATAGGGTTGTTCGTCAAGAAGTGTCTCATCTGTCAACAAGCGAAAACAGAGCATCAACGACTGGCTGGGATGTTAACTCCTTTGGAGATACCAGAATAGAAGTAAGAACACATAGCCATGGATTTTGTGGTTGGTCTGCCAACAACCAGACGAGAAAACCATACCGTATGGGTAATCGTTGATAGATTAACGAAATCTACACATTTCTTGCCAATCAAGATGACTTTCGGACTAGACAAGTTGGCACGAATATATCTCGAAGAGATCTTCCGATTACACGGTGTACCAGTTTCTATCGTATCAGATAGAGATCCATGGTTCACCTCCAGATTCTGGTAAAGCTTGCAAAAGGAGTTAGGGACCAAGTTGTCTTTCAGCACAACTTTTCACCCATAAACCGACGGACAATCAGAAAGGACCATACAGATTTTGGAGGATATGTTGCGGGCATGTGTTTTGGATTTTCCCGGAAGTTGGGAAGACCACCTGTGTTTGGTAGAGTTTGCTTACAACAATAGCTACCAATCAACAATTAGTATGACGCCTTACGAAGCTCTCTATGGAAGAAAGTGTCGCTCACCTATCTGCTGGGATGAAGTGGGCGAGAAGAAAATCTTGGGGCCCGAATTGGTGGATCAGACGGTCGAAGTAATAAAGAGGATTCGGGACAGAATGTGAGTAGCCCAGGATCGGCAAAAAGCATACGCAGACAAAAGACGAAGGGGGATGAAATTTAAAGTAGGAGACAAAGTTTTCCTCAAAGTGTCTCCCACTAAAGGAGTCCATCATTTTGGAAAGAAAGGAAAGTTGAAGCCGAGATACGTGGGACCGTTCGAAATTCTAGATCGAGTTGGAGAGGTCGCATATCGTCTAGCTCTACCACCAGACTTCGCTAGAGTACATAATGTTTTCCACATGTCTATGCTACGCAAGTATATATTCGATCCAGATCATATAATCGAACAAGAAGGCAAAGAACTGGAGAAGGATCTGACGTATGAGAAAGTCCCGATAGCCATCTTAGATAGAAAGAAAAAACAACTAAGAAATCGAGAGATGGCTATAGTAAAGATTTAGTGAAGCCGTCACGGAAAGGGAGAAGCAACTTGGGAACTGGAAGAAGAAATTTTGAAAAAGTACCCCGATCTGCCTTTCCTAGGTATACGATTTATGTTCTTCCTAGTTATGCGTTTAATTTCGAGGACAAAATTCTTTTAAGGGGTAAGGGATGTAGCACCCCGGACCAAAACGAAGCATAATTTATTAATTTAAATATTTAAACCCATAATTTAATAATAATGTGCGTATGTTTAAACTGTTTAATTTACTACGTGCGTTTCAGATACATGTTATAGATGGATAATTTTTCCTAGACGTGGAACATAGGATATCGTTATACCGTTAGATACGTATCGAGAAAACAAGAAGATAGAAATGAACTAGGGGTCAATCGGACACCCGTAGTTCAAACGGAGGCAAAAAGGATGAAACATGAAGTTTCGGAAATATCGGAAGATATTTACGGTGAATAATGAAACGAGATATTTTTGGGTGAATAGTAACTTTTGAAAATCTATAAATAGAGGCTCCTTCAATTCTTTTTTTTCATCCTTCTCTGAACGAGCCAAACACGACGAAAACGAGTAAGTCTCTCTCTCTTCTCTCGATTTCGGTCTTCGGCGAGTCGCCGTCAGTGTCGCCGCCGCCGGTGGCCGAAATATTCTAAAGTTGTTGGTTTCAGCCGATTTTCGCACACGATGTGGGTCTCGACGAGACGAGTCTAGAATAGGTCTCGGACTTCTATTACGATTTCTCGTTCACCGGAAAACGGCGAAAAACCCTCTCCAAACCCTAAACCTTATTTCTTGTCACCCTTTCTCTCTCTCCGACTGTTTCTTTCTCTCTTTCTCACCGGAAACTGAAGCATGGGGAGGTGGCTGGGTATGTGTGTGTGATGGGTTGGAGGTAGTGGCCGGCGACGGGAGGTCGCCGGCCGGAGTTGGAAAGGTGGTGAGTTTGCATGGGATGTATGTGTATGCGTTTGTGTGTGTGCGTGTGTGATCTCCATTGGGGGCGGCACAGGTGGTGCTGCCACGGGAAAAGTGATGGCTGGCGCTGGTGATGCGCCGACGAGTCGTGACGATGAGTTGTCGGCGACCGGAGGTCGCCGGCCAAGTGTAATGGGGATGTGTGTGTTTGTATATATACGTTTGTGTGTGTGAGTTTTGGGTTTGGGAAAGTGTTGGTTTCATACCGGAGATGTGGAAGGTTAGAATGAAGTAGCCGGAGGACCGGGAGGGGAGATGTCGGGTGGCGTCGCTGCAGCAAGAGGCAGCCGGAGAAGCTGCTGGGCGTGCAGGCTGCAAGGCACACTGGCACACGGTCGTGCTGGAGGGCACGGTCGTGCGCGAGCCGGCAGGAGCCACTGGAGGTTGGCGCACGGTCGTGCCAGAGAGCGCGGTCGTGCACGAGCCAGGGGAAATCACTGGATGTTGGCGCACGGTCGTGTGCGATGGAGCACGGTCGTGGACGATGGAGCACGGTCGTGCGCGAGTCGGGAAAAGTTGCTGGACAGTGGCGCACGGCTGTGCCGGGAGGGCACGGGCGTGCGCTGGGTGGGCGCACCGGGAGTGAACGCCGGGTGATGGGCGCGCTGTAAGGCACCGGGTGACGAGAAACCTGCGACGTCGTGTTTTCGATCCATAACCCGTTTCTTCCGTCGTGACCCATATTTCATCCTTTATCCTCTCAGTCATTTGGACTGTTTATCCATCCTCGTTTCTTCAACTCCAATCTTTAGATCTCTCGAACCGTCGCGTCTTTAACGATCATTTTTCTGCTGGGATCTTTTATAGCTTTAATTATACATATTAAGGATCTAAGATATACCATAAACTTGTGTAGGCTACTTGTTGAGTTGAACTTTGAGATACGAGACCTTTGGTACTTGCGACTCACGTGGTAACCACCGAACAAGGTGGGGGTAATTTCTATCTCTTTTCTATTTATAGTTTTCCCTACGATTTGCATGAATGAGGATTACTAAATGTTGTGAATACGATTGCTATGCCATACTTTATACTGTGAAAGGACTTCGGTTCACGTTGCATGTTCGGAGGGTCCTATGGACCGTAAAAAATTGTCTCCCTCCCCTTCTACTACTCTGTGAGGTTTAGTGGTCCTTGAAATGCACCAATGGTATATGAGACCGTTTTATAGGGTAAGACGGGTTGATCCCGCACCTATTCATCCCTTGCCATTTCTAATATCTGCTATGCATTTTATGTGATGTGACAACGTGACTGAAGGTTACTTTTCTGGTACTTTATATCTGTTGTATGTTATAAGATATGGAGTTTATTCCCACGAGTGTATTCCACGCACTCACCCTCTTAATCTGTATTCACAGTACAGGAGTTGATGAACATGATGAACCCTAGTTGGAGAGAGATGGTGCTATCTTTGGACTCGTATGTTTAGATTGATGATTCACAAACATTTTCAAACATGTTTTAAGATTCACGTTTTGTAATAATTCTGTATATGTTTCTGGATGGGAGATCCTGATGATGAGTTTTCCGCTGCTATGTTATGTGTTGTATATTTATCGGTTGAGACTGAGTTTTGATATGTGAATGTTTCACATCGTCTCTTACCTCTTTCTTCTGTCGTCTCTTACTCCTTCTCTCTGTTGTGATATGTGTCCTTTGTTTTTTCTTTCTTCACGCCCGTGAGAAAACTTTGATATTTTATGAAAAGAAAACGGTGCGTGACAAGTGATCTAGTTAATTTAAACTTTGTGGGATAGAATATATTTTAAATTTGTGAAATTGTTACATTATTTATGGATACATTAAATTATACTACCTTTATTTTATAATAAGTATTGTTTTATAGTTTAAATTCTGATTTAAATTAAATATCATTTTAGATTTATATGAAATTTTATTCCCAAATTTGATATTTCAATTTTTTTTAATTCTATATTTAACAAACTAGGGTTTGGCATTTAACATATTAATTCATCAAATTTGAATTGGGCCAAAAGATGACATTTAATACGGGCTCAACATATGGTATTATACTATTATTTATATTTAGTATAATGCTCATGTAATACATGGATTTTAAAAAAATATAATTAAATTAGATAGTTTTAAATATTAATTATATTAAAAAATTATGATTGTGGTATACATATCCTCAATTTTAGTATCAATCCTAATATAATTTGATTATATATTGTTGCATTCGTAAGAGAATATAAATATTTTCTATTTATTATATATGTTATTATTTCTATCATTGTAACGCCCCGTTTCTTTTACGTTATTGTAGAATATCAGAGTTTAATAAATTTTTCTTTTCGTTTGGGCGTCCAGATACTCGATAATACATGCATTTTCAAGGAAATTTAAACTTGCAAACAAAGATAAGTCAGTTCGAACATCCCTGTTTTTTTTTTTGAAACGTGAATTATACACAGTTGAAGAAAAATATTTTTCTTTATAATTATACAGCTAAACTGTACAACTTTGCAAACTAAACTTTCCCAAAAGATTTCAAGATCATCTCCTATACAAATAAATAACATAACATCTCTTTCACTTCCAATAAAACTCTTTCACAATCCTTAGAGCATCGACTACCAGCATCCACCACTTGCACACCACGCACCATGATTCCTTAAGCTGAAAATATTTTTGACATAAAGGGGTGAGTGCATGAAGACACTCAGTGGGGTGGGGCTTGTGAGCAGTTAAAATATAACAGGAAACATAGACATAACTCATCAAGCACATAATTGCGGGTCTGAGCCGCCTTGGAAAACATTTTTGTGGTTCTTAGCCACCGTAATGCGGTTCTTAGCCATTGTGAAAATATTTTGTGGTTCTTAGCCTATCGCGGTTCTTAGCTGCCGTGAACATTGTCGTGGTTCTTAGCCACCGTATCACAGTTCTTAGCCGCCGTGAACATTATTGTGGTTCTTAGCCACCGTATTGCGGTTCTTAGCCGCTGTAAACATTATTGTGGTTCTTAGCCACCGTATTGCGGTTCTTATTCGCCGTGAACATTATTGTGGTTCTTAGCCACCGTATCGTGGTTCTTAGCCGCCGTGAAAATACTTTGTGGTTCTTAGCCATTGTATTGCGGTTCTTAGCCGCCGTGAAAATATTTTTCATTAATACAAACACATTCATTCACCTTGCCAACAATACATATTGGGTGCACCTTAAACACATTCGTTCACTTTAATTAACGTAACCACGTTAATCGTAATTCCACTCATTCACTTTGCAAATAACACACATCATAAAGCATATAATGCCACCTTTATAGAAGAATCGCATGCATTTCATGTAGGCATATCACTTCCCTTCAATAACCACATACGGTTCACGTAGGCACATAATTTCACTTCAAACTCACTTAGAAACTTAAACGTGAGAGTACAGAAATTACCCCCACCTCGTTCAGTGGTAACCCTCGTGAAACTCGATTCTTTAAATCCTAAGTTCGTTCCTTTACCTCAACCAAACAGTATCTTGGGAAAATTGCTACGTTCCTTCTTATGCATTTCCGTTTGGAAAAGCGAGCGTTAATAATAGATGATTAGCTTATCAGGAAAAAGAACAATGAGGGTTCTAAATATGGCATTTGAAGGTTCGACTTTCATGGCAAAGAAAACCCCTTGCACACTTAATCTAAACTTGCAAAGAAAGCTTAAACTTGCAAGGAAAAATATAAAACTTGCAAGACGAATTAAACTTGCGAGAAAGAATTAAACTTTGCAAAGGAGAAACTAAGCTTGCAAAATTAAACTTGCAAAGTTGCAAAGAGAAGTTAAACTTGCAAATTAAATAATTTAGTTTGCAAAGAACACTAAATTGGCAAACTTGCAAAGAAAATAATTAAGCTTGCACGAATACTAAACTTGTAAACTTGCGTAGAAAGCAATTTAGCTTGCAAAGAATATTAATTTTGCAAGGGCACAAATCTTGCAAAGTTGAATTAATCTTGTAAAATAAACCACTCTTGCAAAGTAATTAATCTTGTAAAATAAACCCCTTGCACATTTAATTAAACTTGCAAAGAAATCCCTTACATACTTAGCCCAAACTTGCTGCCACTGCACTACCGCTCTTTGCCCCGACACATCATATGCCCCTCAAACGAACTCGCCTTAAGGTGAAACTTGGTAGGATTGCTCTTAACACATTGTAAAACACCCCATATGAACAGTTTTAGGAAACTCTTTCATTAAGACCTTCTGCTCCGCGACTAATTCCGGTTAGGGTGCAAAAACGCAGCTTCGACTTCGCAAAATTATTCCTCGGTTTTCCGACCTCGGATGGCCACGAAATTTGGTGGAGACCTTCCCCATACTCTCTAGTATTTGCCATAGAAACAGGTTTTTGGTCCCATCCTTGTAAGTGCCTCAAACAGCATGTCGAGTGCTGCCTGCGCGCAGTCTTCGGCGCAGAAACGCAGCCTCGACTTCGCAAAATTCCTCCTCGGTCATCCGACCTCGGATGGCCACGAAACTTGGTGAGACCTTCCCCATACTCTCTAGTATTTGCCATAAAAACAGTTTTTCGGTCCCATCTTCGTAAGTGTCTCAAACAGCGTGTCGAACGCTGCCTGCGCGCAACAACAAAAACAAGACAGCAGGTCCCCGGTGTGCCGAAACAGAGACACACACAGACCCGGTGCTACCCCTGTTCCCGGTGCCGGCTCCCAGCGCGCACACCAGCGCTCAGCAGCGCTCTCGTCACGCCCAGCAGGCCGGTCCCCGGCGCCCAGCGCTCCCATCGCGCCCAGCAGGCCCATCCCCAGCTCCCAGCACTCCCGGCGCACACCTGCAGCACGCCCCAGCGCTCCCAACGCTGGCCCCCCGCCCGCGCGCACTCCCGGCGCCTGCTGCCGCCCCCGGCGACAGTCAAAAATCTATACGCACACACAGAGAGGCATAAAATACAGCAACAGCAGGGCTGTAGCAGGCTAACTGCGTGTGTGTATTGTCTTTACTCTTGTTCCCTTTTTTCTTTTCTTGCTGCCCGTTACTTTTTCCTTTCCTGCTTATTTGTCTTTCTTTTTTCCAATTCACACCTATCTAGTTTAAAGCATGGGTGTCTTTTTTTGGTGAAGGAGAGAAATGAGGTGTCGTATAAGTTGTGACTAGCCACCCTTAGCTCATTACTTAATAGAATTAACTCCTTGCTTAATTAAATTATTGCTTAATTAATTACTTATGTAATATTACTCGAATAACCAAAAATTAAAACATTAAACTTTAATTAATCAATTACTTAGGCTTAATTAAGACTATCCCTTAATTAATTCTTATATATAATTAATTAATTAACAACATATAATCTTAATTAATTAATTCTTAGGTTTAATTAATTAATTCTTATACATAGTTAATTAGTTAGCAACATATATATATATATATATATATATATAACATTACACCTTAGCTAATTAATTTGGGGTGTTATAATCATATTACTCAACTCTCCCACAAATATTCTAGGTTTTTTTCTAATGTTTTTTTTTTTTGTAAATATTAAATATTAAAGATTACAATGATTTTTAAATTTTCATTTCAATTATATTATAAATAACCCAAATCAAAATTTCTCAACAGTTTCTATGATTTAATTCAAAAACTATTTCAGTTTTATTAATTAATAAGTTTTCACTAATCTTTTAAATAAACACACTTTTATTTGACTCCTTTTTCCTCTAATTTTTTTATTAAAATAAATTAATATTATATAAAAACTTAAGTGATATGCATGATTAATTTTCCATAAAATTGGGAATTCTTTTTAATTAATAATAAATATGTTTAGAATATGTTTTTAATACATTCCTTTTCTATCTATGCCAATACATCCCATTTAATAATTAGATTGACATGATTTTAAAATAGTAACTGTTGGTCCCAAGTGATTAGAGGTTCAGAGGGGGTGAATGAACATCTATCGATTTTTCAAACTTTCAAAACTTTTCTGTAAAAAAGATTCCTGATTCAACAGTGAATGCAGTAACCTGTCTCGATTCAGCAACCTGGCCGATGGCTGATTCAGGTTCCTGACTCGGTATCAGAATGCAGCGGAATAAACTTAGATAGAGATTCTGTTTGGAAAACGTTTTCTTTTACAAGTATGATTTTAGCCAAAACCTTTCACAGAATGCTTATGATATATGTAACAGATATAGATATGCAGAGAATATAGAGCAACAAATAAATCAAAGCAATAAACACTTATGGCTTATAGTGGTTCGAAAGTGTTGTAATCCTTCTACGTCCACTCTACTCCTTCTTAGAGGAGGAACTTCGTTAGGTCAGTTCGATTTACAAGTCTCAACTTTACAAACATTTTCCTAACAAGTTATACCTACAGAATCCCAGATTCTTAGGTCACAACCCACACAGGGTACACAATCTCATACAAGACAAATAGCTTATACAAAGACTATACATTTAGCAAGGATCTCAATCCTATCAACTAAGTTACACCAAACTAAAACAACCTAGCGCATACAACACAATGGTTAAAAGATACACGGTTTCTTCAACTGTTGCAGTGAAGTCAGTCTTGAACATGAGAGCTCGAATACTTGAAAGGTAGACTGCTTCTTGAAGGTTGAGTGACTGAACTTGGGAAGCTTGGATAAGCTCTGGAGTATAAGTTCAGCTGTTTGCTTAGTCACTCACACTTTCTATTTATAGAGGTAGGAAAAGTATCCGTTGAAGAGGTACTTCTCCATTTTGAATTTGAACGTTGATCTCCAAAGATCTTCTCTGTGGTCGCATTAAATGCATTTGAGCTGCTCCTGACATGAGCAGTTAATGCGTCTATCATTGGTTTTTGGACCTCTTTGACACGCTTGCTGATATGGCAAAGCAGTATGGGTCCACCACTGAAGTTCATGCAACGACTCCTTGATCTTGCTGTCTCTTAACTTTGCTTTTCCTCGTACTGCATGATCTTCCTCGTGCTGCATGAATGAGAGTAGCAGTTATCTTTCTACAAAAGATCTGTTTGATACTTCCTAATATCTCAGCAAACTGCTTCCTTCCTGCTGCTTCGAGCTTGTTGCTTCCTCCATGCTGCTTCGAGCTTGCTGCTTGCTGCTTCGTTGTTTGCTGTTTTCTCCAGCTTTCTACTTCAACATGCTGCTCTTAGAAGATATCTTCTTATATCTTCTAAGGTTGGTTTTCCTTATAACTTGAAAAACCATTACATGATCTTATCACGTAATCAGTATGGAAACTAGGTGCTGAAATCCTAAGCAAACTGTTTTTGTCTTATTACGCATACTGTTTTGTCTCATCAAAATTACTACAGAGATATCCCAACAGTAACAAATTTATTGAGATGAGATTAGAAAGATTGTGGTTGCCACAAAATTATTTAATTTAATGTAATTAATTTTAATTTAATTATTAATTTTATATTTTGAGCTTTTGAGAGGATGACACGTGGCATTAGTTGTTCTTTTATATATATAAAGATTACATCTTTTTCGAAACATAGAAATATTTTTCCACTAAAAGAAGAGTGGATCTAGAATATGGATTTTGGATTAAAAATTTGATAAAAACTCACATGAGACCGTTTCATAAATCACCTTTCATGAGATAGGTCTATTTGATCCATGTGTGATTGGTGCATAGGACTGGACCTTACATTAGTCCAATGATTCAATTGAAAAATATGAAAATTTTTGGAGGCCTATACATTTTATATATTATATTATATATTCAGTAAACAATGCTTTAATAGTTGTATTTGGCCTAGTGAGATGTGCCGTACCAAATCAAGTGAAGGACTCCAAATTTTTGGTTGTTGAATGGCATTTCCTTTAGGTGGGAGTACAGTCTGGAGAAATTCGAGGATAAAAGAATCTTTAAAATTGTTCCAAAGTTTGGAGGTTTTCGAAGAATATCTAAAAAATATATTTGAAATTGCTTCATCAATTCGATTCAGTTCCTTCGAAAATTTGGGTATAACGGAGAAGATTAGTTTAGATTTTGGAGATTCAAATTTTTACAATTTAAAACAAATATTCATTGAAACGAAATGAAAAAAAATTATGTTGTACGATGTTACTTAATATATATTTCAAATAAGTCATAAACTAATAAAATAGATTTTACAAATTACAAAAGTAGGCATTTTCTCGAAAATAATAGATTACATTCAAAATTTTCTTTAGAATTTATTCTTCGAAATATTCTCTCTTTACACCTCAAAAGTAGTCATCAGAAAGTTCATCTTTTAAAATATCTTACGTATATTTTGTATAAGTTATAAACTAATTTTTTTGATTAATATCTATTGTAGTTAATAGATTTTAATTGCTCCCAAACTTATTCATTATAAATATATTATTTTGTTATTTACTTTTAATTTCTTCTATGAAGTACATCTTAAAATTATAATAATATTAAGTAATAATAAAATTTAACCAAATTTGTAACTAATAAAATATAACAATACAGAAAAATGAATTTAATGATACATACAAATTTGTATATAGTTACTTCCTTGAAATCGGTTATATTCGGTTCTAAATTTGGTTCTTCGATTTGACCAATTTCAGTTTGACACAAAAAATAATTGGAGTGGTTCGATTTAAGTAAAGTCAAACAATCAAGAGTTCTTTATGGATTTAGATGTGTTTCGGTTCGAATTTCCCCAAAGTTTGATTATCTCCGATATTATTCATGCTCACCCCTAATCCCATTTGTGCCTTTTTAATTCATTTTTATCTATCTTTTTATTTTAAAATTCATAATTATTTATTTTGTTTTAAAATTTATATTTTATGTATCAATATATAATGCAATTTTATTGATCTATGTATGTTTTTATTTTAAAAACAAATTATGATTTGTTATTTTAAGTTTTTATCTTAATTTATATTTCTAAATCAAGTTGCATTTAAGTAATTATTTTAAACTTACTCTTTTTTAGGATAATATAAATATTTCAAAGATTATTAATACTTCAAATTTTTATATTTTACATTAAGTTTGTGTTTTTGTTAGGATAATATAAATATTTTAAATATTACAAATGCTTTAATTATTTATATTTTACATTTAGCTGTACAATACATATTAGAATATGGATCTATTTTGAAAATTCGACCCAAGCCTGTGAGGAAATTATAACTTTCACATATCGAGTACTCCTAACAAATATAATTAAGGTCTGCATAGATTGTATAGATACTCTTAAGAGTGATGATTGAACCATGTTAAACTTGGTGTGTTTTTGTGTGTTTTAGGGTGTTTGATTTTCGATTCTCGTCATCAACCTTGTTGTGGTTCTGCAATTTGCATTGCAAGTTTGATACACATAAATAATAGAAAAAAACCAATTTTGGAGGAAAAATATGCATATCTGAACAAATTCAAAAGAAAATTTAACTAAAAAAAATTGAGACAAACAGGAAAGTTCTTTCTCGGTATCATGAAATCACTCTCACTAAGCTTCAAGCAAGCAAAAATCATCGCTAAAATATATGATTTTTTTCTTCCCTTCTTTGGCCATATAGAATTGAATCCTTTCTGTGATCATACCCTATTTGCACAAAAGAAAACAAATAGTTAGTCCAAGTGATGTTTTGAGTCAACTAACTATTGATAATATGCTCACTTATATCACTATTTTTTTTATAATTATGTCTAGTAGAATTTCAAGAACTACTGTAATTTAAGATAAGATTTTGTGAGGTCACTTAAGAATACATATTTATAAAATCCCAGTAAATCAGAATCAGAATATTTGAAACAATAATATATTCTACTCAAAATGTACTGAGTTGAGTCCCTCTTCCATTGATTGGAACATTACTTCAACTTATTTAGTATCTTTCAATATCAAGAATTTACTCAACACATAAAAACAATCAAGAAAATTAGTATTACCTTGCACATGTTAGCATCACTCACGATTTTAGATCACACCTGAAAATAGTCCAAATCCCATTAGGCCAAAAAAAAGGGAAAAATAGAGGATATAATTTAAGATATTTCAATTGAAAATCATTGAGAAAGAGATGAATTTTAGTCTAAAGCATGGACTGCTTTGGTGTAATGGTTTTCCCTTGTGCAAATATTTACCTCTCTCATCATCCTATCCTGCAATTTTTCATAAATGGGTTTTGTTTTTATAAAATTATTACATATGATTGTATTTTCAACAACATTTTTAAATCCTGATTGATGCTATAAAAGAAAAGACAAAAAACCCAACTTACAAAGTAGTTGTCCTCAGAAACATCATTGTTGCAGGCGTGAATTATATTGAGATATGGACTTCCAGTCTGAACCATCCTCGTCCTTGTAACGTTGTACTAGCAGTGTTGAATCAGAAATATCCAACGATTCCAACGATGATGCGACCTTATGCAACAGTCCATGTGGCAGCATTGTCAAACTTTGGCAATGAAGGATATTCAGATTCAAGAGACAAGGCATGAGCGTCATGTCTGCAGATTCTTCTTCGCTCGTTATGTCCTCCCACTCTTTCCAGTTCCGACATCTCTCAAATGTCAGCTTCTTCAATTTTGGGAAGGCAATAATATCCAGCTCCATGTCTATTCCCAGGAATTCTCGTCCCACAAATTCCAATCCATTCATACCAGAAATGTGAATCCCCTCGAGGCATGGCAGTTTTCCAATCATATAGTTCAATCTTTCTTAATTGGTTGAGGGGCGACACAATCCAATGCATGCTTAGTGGAAGCTTTGGGCCTTTGTAGTATATAATTTTCAGAGATGTCAAATTTGGATGGGGCTCCAATGCATCTATTACATTCATCCTCACCAACGATGACTCATCACTTTCATCCATCTCATCCTCAAAACCTATCCCAAGACTGTTGATGTCTGTCTTATTTCGCAATTCTGCTTCCCGAGCATCCTCAACCACTTGTTCTAAATTACAATTAGCTAAGCTGATTTTCAACCTTAGAAATCCACTAAGATGGTGTAACTTGTTCAATAATCCCAACTTGTTCCAACCATTTCCTCCATGAAATTCACCCAATGAGTCCAGTTAACTGTCCTACTCCTTCTGGAAGTTTATTCAGTCTCCGACAATGCCTAACATTCAAGGTTTGCAATTCATGCAAACCACATATGCTCTCTGGCAACTCCTCTAGAGATTCATTGCTACTCAAGTCAAGATGTCTCAATTTTATCAAATTCCCAATTTCCCTTGGCAACTCCTTTAGAGATCCATTCTCTCTTAAGTCAAGATGTCTCAATTGTATCAAATTCCCAATTTCCCTTGGCAACTCCTTTAGAGATCCATTCTCTCTCAAGTCAAGATGTCTCAATTGTATCAAATTCCCAATTTCCCTTGGCAACTCCTCCAGAGACCAATCCCTACTCAAGTCAAGATGTCTCAATTGTATCAAATTCCCAATTTCCCTTGGCAACTCCTTTAGAGATCCATTCTCTCTCAAGTCAAGATGTCTCAATTGTATCAAATTCCCAATTTCCCTTGGCAACTCCTCCAGAGACCAATCCCTACTCAAGTCAAGATGTCTCAATTGTATCAAATTCCCAATTTCCCTTGGCAACTCCTTTAGAGACACATTGCTACTCAAGTCAAGATGTCTCAATTGTATCAAATTCCCAATTTCCCTTGGCAACTCCTTTAGAGACACAATGTTACTCAAGTCAAGATGTCTCAATTGTATCAAATTCCCAATTTCCCTTGGCAACTCCTTTAGAGATCCATTCCATCTCAATTTAAGATGTCTCAATTGTATCAAATTCCCAATTTTCCTTGGCAACTTCTCTAGAGATCCATTCCAACTTAAGTCAAGATGTCTCAATTGTATCAAATTCCCAATTTCCCTTAACAAGTTCGATTCTCTAATTCCACGCAAGTTCAACCATCTCAAGTGAATCATGTTTTCTATTCCTCGTGGAATATTACAATAGTCCATGCTCAACACCCTCAAACGTTTAAGACAGCCACAAAGATTTTGAGGACATTCTTCTTTACGCACAAATAAGCTACAAAATTCATTCACTGTCGAAACTAATAGAGGGTCACAAGATTGGCAACTTGTCTTATTCATTCCCGTGGCCTCCACTTTACCACTCTTTCTAAGAAATTGAGCAAAATCATGCACTATATCATGCATCTTACAACTTACTATTTTCTCATCCAAATCATTTTTCTCAAATTCTTGAAATAGAGAACACTTTGCTAAAATATCAAAGCATTCTTGCCCTTTCAGTTCCATGTTTCCAATATCTGAGCCCAAATAACCAAGTGCCATCCAATTTCCTATTAAACTCTCAACATTAATCTTATAATCCTTAGGAAAGACAGCGCAATATGAGAAACATTTCTTAAGTGTTGGAGACAATTCATTGTAGCTTAAAAGCAAATGAGGAAAAAGTTCTGTTTTTGCTTCTTCTAATTGCCATACTTCACTTTCTAGTACATTCTCCCACCCTTCCAAAGTATTCTTAAAACGCAAAACACTTCCTAAAGTTTTTACAGCTAGAGGCAAGCCATCGCACTTTTTAGCTATTTTTTTACCAATCTCCTCAAATTCCATTTCAGGCTGAGCTATTTGACACAATAGCAACCAACTATCTTCATCAGATAGCTTTCCTGGACGATGAATGTCATTGTCCATGGTGCCTGTGATTTTAGCAACCTTTTCATTTCTTGTTGTCACCAAAATTTTACTACCCATTCCACCACATTTAAGGGAAGTTATCAACGCATCCCACTTCTTATAGTCATCTGTCCAAACATCGTCTAGGACAAGAAAAAATGTTTTTCCTGTAATAGAGTCGCTTACAGATTGTAATAGAGTTTCATGGTTATTAGTATTTGGAGAATCTCCCTTTGTTACACTCTCGATAATCCCTTTGGCAATGGCAGCCAGATCAAAGGGATCTGAAACACAGACCCATATTCTTAAGTCAAAAAACTTCTCCACTCGACTATCAGCATAAACTAGTTGAGCAAGAGTTGTCTTCCCAAGTCCCCCTACACCCACTATAGACACAACATGTATGGATCCTAATTCCTCTTGTTTACCCAAAAGTTTGGTCACAAGAATATCTCTATCAGAGTCTCGACCCTGGACTTCTACCAAGTTGGTAAAAGAAGTAGACGGATCTCGCCAAGACATATGTGAAGTCTCAGCATTGGGTTGAGACCTGACAAAATTATATCTATCTTTCTCCTTCAAAACTTGGTCAAGTTTCGCCTTCACATTTAGTATTTTGTTGGCAATATCATGACGAACAACAACTTTCTTGAAAAACAAACATGAAGATGATGGGATGAAGGAGCATACCGACTTTTTCTTTGAAGGAGGTGGATCAGCAACAACAGCATCATCAGATTGATGTTGTTCCATCTCAAGTTTGAGAATCGCGGAATTCCATTCGTCCAAAACATCCTCCATTTCACGAGACGTGAGTTCCAGCCTGGACAACCAGCGGTTGACCCTATCGTCTTTGAACCGTCGATTCTCAGCATCATCCAACTCACATCTGATTTCATTCAGATCATCAGCAAGCTGGCGGACCTCCTTCTCAGCACCTCTCACCAAATTAATATGGAATCGAACCTGCTCTGCAATCAGACCTACGAGTTCCTCAGCCACTTTGGAAACAATTGCATCAGCCATGTTGAATATTGATCAGATTACTTCTCTTTCTTGTATTGTATTGTATGTATTGTATGTGTGTGTTTGTGGGATTAAATGCTTCTTCTAATTTCTGATTAACATTATCACATGCAATATAATAAATGATAAAATAAATTTGTGAAATGATATGTTCACATCTAAGGAGACTGACTTTAAACTTTATTAATACTTGGCAATGACAGACCCCCTCAATTTTTTACAAAAAAGTAGGGATATTTATTTGTATATTTTTAATTAAAAAATAAAAAATATGTACATTAATTACTTTGTCTTCACGTCCAGCTAAGCAATCATCTTTTTTTTTTCCCAACATGACATACCATATTTATGCTTCCTTTATCAATTCCTTTTTTTATTAATTTAGAAATATGAGTAAATTTTGAATCCATTCTAATTTAATGGCATCTTGATTTAAGTGGATTTGAAATTAATTCATTTCAAATTTTGTATTTCAAATCCCTCAACCAAAACATAACCTTAATGCTCAATTCAAGCTACTTAAGGAAAATATGGAAAAATACCTCATTTGTTTCATATTAATTGTCCTTATATATGGAATTTTTGTCATAGATTAATGAACATAGAATTTTGACAAATATACTTTTAGACAATATTTCTCTCTCATCCATTCCAAAACTAAATTGATTCTTTCTTTATCTATTCCTTAATTATTTCATTATAACTTTTCCAACTTAAATAGGCAAGTTTAAAATTAAGAATTCTTTTAAAAATTTAGATTGAGGGTAAAATTGGAAAAATAGTGGCAAAATAACCAAAATGTTAATTAATATGAAACAAAATTTTGATTTCAAAATGACAATAAATATGAAATGGATTGAGTATATAATTTTAGCCTTTAAAGGTTTTACTCTTCTTGATGTAGAGGTATATGAAAAAAATTAGTTTGTTAATTTATGTATATTAGCAAATTTCAAGTGCATGCACTGGTTATTTTTATTCTTTTCTCTTTAATTTTTCTTTTTAAATCATCTGTCTTTTCAGTTTTGTATGTTTTTTTTTTACATAATTTTAATTTCGTTATTCAAAGTTGGTTATTTCCAATATTCATAAGTTAATTATAAGGTTATTATAGATTTTCAATTAAAATCTTACGTAATATGACCCTTTTTTTTTTACTAAAGTTTTCTTTGAAATAATATTTTTCCTTAAGATGGAATAATTAGTAAGTAGATGAGGTTATGGTTGAACATGTATATATTATATTTATGCATTCAGTTGTTTGCTCTGTGTTTTTCACTTTTTCTTTGTCACAAGGTAATATGCAGATATTGTGGTTCAATTCAGTTTGTATTCTTTTCATGCTAAATAAATATTCTGATGATTTTATGTGCAACTGCATTAATAAATGGGTAAATTACATAATAGAAGCCAAACTTTGACCACTTTTCCACTTTTTTACCCAAACTTTCAAAGTTTACTATAAAATAGCTCAACTTTGTTTTTTTACCAAACAATAGCCAGAAGTCGCCGTCGGTGGAATATTCTAAGAATATTCCATCCCGAACTTTCAAAAATTACTATAAAATAGCTCAACTTTGTTTTTTTACCAAACAATAGCCAAAAGTCACCGCTGGTGGAATATTCTAAGAAAATCATAAAAAACGGAGGGTATTTATGTCATTTTTAGTGCTCCCTCATTTAGATGACTTACTTAGGATCAAAAGTGGAATTTCAAGTATACAATTAAATTAAATAAAAAATACAAATCAAATTAACATTAAATTAACTAACTAGAATCGGCGTCCCCAAAATTCACCCCTAAATCATTTTTTAGAACCCTAGGTGTTGTTCACCTAACTCCACACCAAGAATTTCGCCGCTTGAAGCAAAAAACGTTTGACTTGCTCAGCGTGTCCTCATTCATCGGCATCACCGGGCTTAGCACTAGCGACGGGAAATCGAGAATGCTCGGCGATAAGATCTCGGGCTTTCGGGGTGAGAAGCCCGAATTCTGCGAAAGGCCCGGGATGAAGGTGTTGATCATGAGCCCGTTCTTGAGACTGTGTCTTCACTCGTAGTTAGTTAATTTAATGTTAATTTGATTTGTATTTTTTATTTAATTTAATTGTATACTTGAAATTCCACTTTTGACCCTAAGTAAGTCATCTATCTGAGGGAGCACTAAAAATGACATAAATACCCTCCATTTTTTATCATTTTCTTAGAATATTCCACCGATGGTGACTTCTGGCCATTGTTTGGTAAAAAAAACAAAGTTGAGCTATTTTACAGTAATTTTTGAAAGTTCTGGACAGAATATTCTTAGAATATTCCACCGGCGGCGACTTCTGGCTATTGTTTGGTAAAAAAACAAAATTGAGCTATTTTACAGTAAACTTTGAAAGTTCAGGTAAAAAACTGGAAACGTGGTCAAAGTTTGGCTTCTATTATGTAATTTACCCTTAATAAACATCAGTAGATTATTGTAGTTGTTTGTTCTATGTGTTGATATTATGAAACGTGGGCTTGTTGATATCACTTACATATTATTTACATGACATCCACATCATATAAACTAATTTTGACCAAAATCATGAATTAGTTCAAATTGAAAACAATTTGTCAATTATTGTTAAAATTAATAATTTTAAAATAATTGGTTAAAATAGAAAAAAGTTGGTGATAGTTTTTGGATCACTTACTGAAAGAAATAAGCAATAAAGAAATATATAATAGTGCAAACACATGTGATCAAATTCTGAGTTATATATGTATTCTCTATTTTACTAATACAAAACACTGTTTCCTTGCAATTTTTTCGTGGTTGTTTTGCAGCCCACTGTTTTCTAGGATATTTTAGTCGTCTAAAATAAAGTGGTGTTTAGAATATTGATGATACTCATTTTCAAAATATCAGTATCTTTAATTTAAGAATACTAATAGAGTGTAAGAGTTTCTTTAAATAAATTTAGAGGTTGTTTGGGTGAGGTTATTTTCCACCAAATAGATTTATTTTCCTATAAATCGAACCACTAGTGAAGACAGACTGATGATGGCGACTTGGTGTAGTTGTGTAAGTTTTTTTCCCTCACCTTTTTTTCTTTCACCCTAATTCTTGTCTTTATTAATTTTCTACAATAGTGGCTGTAATTTTCTGTCCCCACCACCACACTTTGTTTTTTTTCTTATATCCTCAACTTTTCAATTCCTTTTTCTTTTGATAGTGGCAGTGTCACTTCAAATTCGAAAACTATTGTCTCGTTTAACTTCATTTCAAAAACTAACAGTGCACTTCAATTTCAATTCTTTTATTTTTCTTCCATTTAAAAGATGTATTATCAAATAAGGTTAGGGTTTTTGATGGTATAAATGTTTACGATAATTTAATAATTTATGTTGGTACGGTATGTTACATGATAATACGACTTATTATATAATGCTATGAGATGCTTATAAATAAATGATTTAAGGTTGATATGGTACAATTAGAAGTAGTTGTTTGTACAAACTGTTAATTATTGGTACAGGCTTAATTGTATGGTGGTACGAGGTTAAATGTATGATGGTACGAACTTAATTCTATGATGGTATAGGGTGAATTATAAGTTGGTACGGGCCAAACTATATGTTGGTGCGGACTTAATTATATGGTGGTACGAGTTTAATTATATGGTGGTATGGATTAAACTATAGATTGGTACGAAATTAATTATATGGTGATACAAGCTAAACTTAAGGTTGATACAAGCTTAATTAAATGGTGGCACGGGCTAAACTATAGGTTGGTACGAACTTAATTAAATGGTGGTACGAGCTTAATTATATCGTGGAACGGGGTGAAATATAGGTTGGTAAGGACTTAATTATATGGTGGTATGAGGTGGACTATATGTTGATACGAGCTTATTTATATAGTGATACAAGCTTAATAATATGGGGGTACAAACTTAATTATATGGTTGTACAGTTGAAGTATAGGTTGATATGAGCTTAATTATAGATTGGTATGAGCTTAATAATGTAGCGGTACGGGTGAACTATAGGTTGGTACAGACTTAATTATATGGTGGTATAGTCCAAACTATAAATTGATACGGGGTTTATCACTGTCTCAGTTGATTTTTTATTTGGTGGTACTATTTTCTCTTTCATTATTTGATGTTTCACAGGTATGGATAATAGGGGTATAATTATCCGAACATGTGGTTATTGAAAGGAGATGAATATATAAATGACATCTCCGACTACATCATATTGTCATGTACTTTTTCACTTACAGTTATTTTTCGAGGATATGTATATTTAAAGGATGGCTTATTGTTGTTGACATCAAACTTGCCTCTTTTGCCTGAAATCAAGCATGTGCGCAAAGTCAATTATCAACTGAAAATCACTTTGAAAATAAAAAGACCTTATAATGAGAGATTTTGCTTACTCATATATGTAGACATGCCATCAATATGACAGATTATTTCTACCTTACACATGTAGCTAATATCTTAAAGTTCACCAGATGTGGGCCATGCCGCCATAATATTATCAACATTGGTAGGATAGAATTCTCACAATGTATAACCACCAAAGGTGTATATGACACATGGTTTGATCAACTAGTTTCACAACTTCTTCTGCCTCTATGAAGAGATAATACAGATAAATTGATAAAAATAATCAAGTGTTTCTTTATTGAAACATAATAGATAGCATAAATCCAAACAAATCCCAATATCATGTTACAAGAGCTGTTGCAATTCTTTGTAGAAACAATGATGGACTTTTCTAAACTATTTCACAACGGTAAAAAGCGTTGTCTTATTTAGATAAGACAACGCTTTTATACCGTTGCATGAAAGCGTTGTCTTTTTTAAATATTTTTTAATTAAATATTAAATAGGATGTTGACGTCATCACAACGCTGACACATCATCATGTCACGTCATCAAAGTGTTGATGTCATCATGACACGTCACCAAAGTGGTGAACATATCATCATGGCAAATATTGCATTGCCTGGGATTCAAACCCGATTGCCATGGTCGAACTCCAACCACTAGACCACTAGTGTTTTATGTAATAATATTCTACATGCATTTCTTTTATTTCTATTTTTGATATTTTTCTATTTTCTATTATCATATATTTTTTTGTTAATTTTTATTATTTGTATTTTTAATATATTTTAAAAGGTTAACAATATATATATATATATATATATATATAATTGGTATGATTTATATATATCTTTTTTTTTTTGCTTTATAAAATAATTGTTTAAAATAATTTATGATTTTTGTATTAATTTTAAAACCAAACTCATTTTATCTTTATTTTTATTTTAGAAAAACATTCATAATTTATGAATTATGAATTATAAAACATAATTTTTTAATTATGTTTTAAAATAATATATAAATTTTGTATTATTATATAAAAGGGTGAGAGTAATATTTTAGGTGTAGTTTCTTAATTAATTCAAAATAGTATTTTATAAAAATACTATTTTTTAAAATTATGAGTTTGTTCATATCAGATAATATTAATGCAAATAATGTAGGATAAAATCATAAAATAATTAAACTTTTCAAATTTAATTTAATTAAAAAAAATTAATATTATCACATATTTTTTTGTTAATTTTTATTATTTGTATTTTTAATATATTTTAAAAGGTTAACTATATATATATATATAATTGGTATGATTTATATATATCTTTTTTTTTTTTGCTTTATAAAATAATTGTTTAAAATAATTTATGTTTTTTGTATTAATTTTAAAACCAAACTCATTTTATCTTTATTTTTATTTTAGAAAAACATTCATAATTTATGAATTATGAATTATAAAACATAATTTTCGAATTATGTTTTAAGATAATATATAAATTTTGATTATTATATAAAAGGGTGAGAGTAATATTTTAGGTGTAGTTTCTTAATTAATTCAAAATAGTATTTTATAAAAATACTATTTTTTAAAATTATGAGTTTGTTCATATCAGATAATATTAATGCAAATAATGTAGGATAAAATCATAAAATAATTAAACTTTTCAAATTTAATTTAATTAAAAAAAATTAATATTATCACATATTTTTTTGTTAATTTTTATTATTTGTATTTTTAATATATTTTAAAAGGTTAACTATATATATATATATAATTGGTATGATTTATATATATCTTTTTTTTTTTTGCTTTATAAAATAATTGTTTAAAATAATTTATGTTTTTTGTATTAATTTTAAAACCAAACTCATTTTATCTTTATTTTTATTTTAGAAAAACATTCATAATTTATGAATTATGAATTATAAAACATAATTTTCGAATTATGTTTTAAGATAATATATAAATTTTGATTATTATATAAAAGGGTGAGAGTAATATTTTAGGTGTAGTTTCTTAATTAATTCAAAATAGTATTTTATAAAAATACTATTTTTTAAAATTATGAGTTTGTTCATCTAAGATAATATTAATGCAAATAATATAAGATAACATTATAAATTAATTAAATTTTTTAAATGTAATTAAATTAAAAAAACAATTTCTTTATAATTAACACAACACATAAAAAAAAGCGTTGCACAATGGGTTGTCTATTGGCGAAAAAGTACTATGAAAAGACAACGCATAAAAGCGTTGCATACAAGGGTTGTCTATTTTTAAAAAAATAAGTTATTTGACAACACATTGAAAAAAGCGTTACACAAAAGCGTTGTCTATTTTTAAAAGAATACGCTATTTAACAACCCTATGAAAAAAGCGTTGTCTTATCCAAAAAAAGCGTTGTCTTTGGTCGAATTTTTTTAACAAAGACAACGCTTTTCGAAAAAAGGGTTGTAAATTTCGAAATCATTACACAAATTCATAAAAAACATTGTCTTTTTGGGGTTGTTGTATCCTATTTTTCTTGTAGTGAAAGAATTATTTTTTCTAAACATAATAAGAGCTCCAGCAGGTTACAGAGGCAATATAAATTTAAGTGAAGCATGTTGTATATATCATCTAGAATCACTGATAACTAATTACCTCAAACTCAAAACATCTAAAATATTAGTTCAAAACCTCAAAAGAAGAACAAAGAAGTTATACTGAATGGCAAAACCCTCCAGTCAACCCATGCATCCCTCCCATGTACTCCAAAACTAAACAAAAATACAACTTACACACACGAAAGCAAGATATAACAAGTGTACAGCTTCCATAAGTTCATTATATAATATTGACAAAATATCAATTTTTTCCACCAAGTCATATAAACCCAACATATTTATTAAGACAGCACGAGAAATTCAGAGAGAGACCTAATTGCATAATATGATTGAGACCCCCTGAAATTCAATTTAACCAAGAATTGAAAGCATGCAAAGCCATACACTGTTCAATTAAAAAAATGGAATAAAATGCAAAACCATAATATATATTTATAATGAGTCGCCATGCGTTTCTCTTTAGATAATCTAAGTGCCAAAAGTTTAACAGAAAAAGATGAAAGAGTCTTCCCAAAACTAACAGCATGAATACAGGCTAAAATTTAACAGCCAGCTGTTGGGCAGAGATAGCAAAGCTCATTCAATCAGAATAGTGTAAGTAGATTCATTAGGCTTTGCACCCTTTCGACACCTCAGCTGATTGAGAAGCTCAACCGCGATGTCAACCTTCCCTTCTTTGCACAGAGCTGTGAGCAACGTGTTATACGTTACGATGTCCGGATAACACCCTGCGAAACCATCACCTCTAGATACTTTCCCAAAACGGCAGAATCCTGCCAAAAGTCTAAAAGTCCACTTTCTTTTTTGATTTTTTTTTCTTTTCAGTTTTTTATTCTATTATATTCATATTGCTATTATTTTGTTTTTTGTTTGAAAGCGTGATTTTGTGTTAGAACTTTCAAAAAAAATTCAGTTTTGTTTTTTTTTTTTTTTTTTTTTCCAATTTTCTTGGTTTTTTCTTATATCAATAAATTTTTTTTGTAAGCTTTCCATGACAATATTCATATTGCAATTTTTTTTTTGTTTTTTTCTATTTGAACACGCTTTTTTTATTTTCAATTTTTTTTTGTTTTTTATTCTTATATCAATAAATCTTTCCATGAGCATATTCACATTGTTATTTTTTTTTTTTGTTTTTTCTATTTGAACACGCTTTTCTGTTGAATTTTTCAGATTTTTTTTTTTTTTTGAAATTTGAATTTATTGATATTCAAGATTTTTCGAATATCCGGATATATATTATTAATCAAAAAAATTTATAACACCTACTCTCATAAATTTGAACAAATAGACAGTTTTAACAAACTCATGAAGATATCGTGGGATTAATATAGATTGATATTTCTTTATTTAAAATACATATATATATCGCAGTATTTTATAGGCAATCACGTTTTCACCTCATATAAATATCCGGATATTTTATATATATATATTGATCACAATATTTTATAAGCAATTACGTTTTCACTTCAACTAGATATGAGGATATTCAAGATATTCGAATATATATTATTATCAGAAATTTTTTCTAACACGTACTCTAATAATTTTCAAGTTTAACAAACTCATGAAGATATTAGGTTGGATATCTATATTTATTAGATTAGATATCTTCAAGAGTTTATTAAACCTATTTTATTAGATATCACATAAATATATTTATTAGATTAGATATCACATATCTAAACAGATCTATATTTCTTCATCATTCTTCATCATATCGTTCTTTTTAAATTCTGAGCATGTGTTTTCTCTAATAATGGATTTGTTTCTTAATTTATCGTCATATTTATTTGTGAGTGAGACTCTTGTAAGACTGTCTCACGAACTTTTATCGCATTACGTGAGACGGGTCAACCACCACCTAATCAACCACCACCCAAACCCTATAATACACATGTTATTTGTGGGTGATGGAGATCCGTCTCACAGTAACTATTCGTGAGACCGTCTCACATGAGTTTTTGTGTTTTGTTTTCTTAATTCATCGTCTTCATTTTTTAATTCGTTTTCTTGAATATATTCATGTACTCCGAATAAAAATATATATCATATTTATTTCATTACTATATAGTAAATCGGGCATCACTGAATTTCTTTTTTTCATATTTTGATAAATCATAGTTTTTTTTATGTATATTCAAATGTATAAATTATTTATTTTCAAAAAATATCATGACAATCTTAAGAAACTTTAACATTACAATTTTGTAAAAATTAAACCCTTGCATCACACAGATTTATACAAATAAAGAAAAAATGAAAATGGAAAATAAATAGATGTAAAATCCTATCTCTACTTGATCCGACAAAACAATTTAACTCCCAAAAGTTCCTAGGATTGATTTCTTATCACATAAGTTCATTAATCTCTCGATTTAATTCCACTTATATGTCAAGTATTTACTCTTCCATAATTAAATCTTCTCTCTCAAATTTTGATTTAATTACCAAAACATGCTCGATTACCTGCCGGAGCTCAAAGTGGATTTTGATCTGCACCCTCTCCCGCGTGCGCGAGAGAGAGCCAATCTTTCTTATCATTCACTAAAGGGAAAAACAATATAAAGTGAAGAAATAAATTTATTTTTCCCGATGTGGGATAATCCTCTGTAACGCCCCGTTTCTTTTACGTTATTGTAGAATATCAGAGTTTAATAAATTTTCCGTTTTGGGCGTCCAGATACTCGATAAAACATGTCTTTCCAAGATAATTTAAACTTGCAATTAAAGATAAGTGAATTCGAACATTTTTTTTTTAAAACGTGTATCATATACAACGGAAGAGGAATATATTTATATATATATTTTATAATAATTGTACAGCTAAACTGTACAGCTTTGCAAACTAGGTTTTCCCAAAAGATTTCAAGATTATTTTCTATACAAATAGATAATATAACACCTCTTTCCCTTCCAATAAAATTCTTTCGCAATCTTTAGAACATCGGCTACTAGCATCCACCACTTGCACACCACGCTCAATGATTCCTTAAGCTAAAAATATTTTAACATAAAAAGGGGTGAGTGTATGAAGACACTCAGTGGGGTGGGACTTATGAGCATTTAAAACGTAACAGGTAATATAGACATATAGTTCATCAAACACATAGTTGCGGGTCTGAACCGCCTTGGAAAACTTTGCGGTTCTGAGCCACCGTGGAAACATTTTTGTCTTGCGGAACTTGCCACCAAATACGTCTTGCGGAGCTTAGCCGCCAGTTTTGCATCTTGCGGAACTTGCCGCTATTTTTACATATTTAACAGACATAAACATATCACTCAATAGCACATAAATGCGGTTTTGAGGCCGCCTTTAAAAATACAGTTCTGAGCCGCCGTGGAAAACATTTTTACGTGGCTTTTAGCCACCTTGATGTTAGTGTGGTTCTGAGCCACCGTAGTGTTAGTGTGGATCTGTGCCACCATAGAGTTAGTGTGGATCAATGTCACCATGGAGTTAGTGTGGATCTATGTCACCATGGAGTTAGTGTGGTTTTAAGTCACTCTTGAAAATAATCACTCCCATAATACTCCCTCTCACCTTGCCCACATTGCACAATCACTCATGTCACGTAACAGACACATATTGCCACGTTTAAAAATCAATCATGTTCAAATCACATCAGCCAGTTATTGCACTTCATAGCACTTGATCACATAAATGGGAAAAACAGGAATTCCCCCATAACTTTCACTACATTTCATCACTCATGAAGTACAAAACATTTCACTCTGTCATCACATCAAAACATTCAGATTATATTCACCGACATATAGTAATGACACGTAAGAGCGCACATTGTTCACATTATGTAATTTGTAAGAATTTACCCCCACCTTGTTCAGTGGTAACCCTCGTGAAACTTGATTCTCTACATCCTAAGTTCGTCTCTTCACCTCAATCCAATGATATCTTGGGAAAACTGCCACATTTTAGGGAACTGGTGTGGTCCTTCGTCTACGTTTCCTACAAGGAAAGAATTTAACTTGCAGGGGTAAAAATTAAACTTGCAAGGCAAACTAATCTTGCAAAGTAAACTGCAAATCGTAAAATCCCTTGCCAACTGGAAAGAAAATCGTCGTTGTGTATCTTCCTCGTCCGAGCTCCGATTTATGATCCGTAAAGCCTGTAATGAAGCTCTCGGTGTGAATATTAACTCCGTGAAATCTCAAGCCCATCCGATATTTGATCGTCTAGAAACTGCCCTTGCAATAGGCTGAACTTCACCATTGCACACTGCACTGCCACTCTGTACCCCGATGCACCTTAGACCCCTCAAACGGACTCGCCTTAAGGTGAAACTTGGTAGGATTGCTCCTAACACGCTAAAGAACACCCCATATGAACAGTTTTAAGAAACCCTTTTTTTAAGACCTTCTGCTCCGCGACTATTTCCGATTCGGGTGCAGAATCGCAGCCCCGACTTCGTAAAATTATTCCTCGGCCGTCCGACCTCGGATGGCTACCAAACTTGGTGGAGACCTTCCCTATACATCCTAGTGTATGCCATAAAAACAGTTTTTCGATCCCTTCATCGAAAGTGCCTGAAATGGCATGTCGAGCGCTGCCCGCGCGCAGCAGCAAAACAGGACAGTAGCCCCCCGACGCCGGCCCCCCGGCGCTAACCCGAGCGCACTCGCACTATCTAGAAAATAAGCTTTGGTGCTAACAAAGACTCATAAAGAGAAAAGAAATTGAATTTGCAAGAACCGACTTAATTTGTAGAATGAAACTTTAACTTGCGAGAAGGAAGTTTAATCTTGCGTAAATGAATCAACTTTACCAAATAAATAAATCTTGCAATAAAATTAATCAATTTTGCCCAATAAATCAACCTTGCAAAACAATCTATCTTGCTAGAATACATGAATCTTGCGAAATTAACTTGGCGAAATAAACTAATTTTGCAAAATGACTCCTTCTTGCGAAATTAAATCAATTTGGTAAAATAATTCAATCTTGCAAAGTTGCATTCAATTTGCAAAGTAGAAACTCAAATTGCAAGGTTAATTTGCAAAGCTAAAATCAACTTGCAGAGTATAAAATGATCTTTGCCAAACTAAAAGGATTGAATTGAAATGCACTTTGCAAAGAAATGCTAAACTTATAAAATAACCTCTGCAAACATAAAAGAAATCCTCTTTCCATCACCCCAAAACTGCTCCGACTAGCCCTTTTCCGTGGTTGCTACCACCGATTCCGGCGACCCGCGTCGCCGGCGACTCACCCCCGACAGACCACCATACTACCATCTACCAAGACAACCCATAAACACACACATAGCTACACTACAACTCAACCAAACACAACACGAAAGGCGCCCAGCAGGCTGCCCAGCGCACCCGGTGCGGCTCCCGGCGTGCGCGCCCAGCAGCACCCCGCGCACACCCAAACGCCCGACGCACCCCGGTGCGCCCAGCACACCCCAGCACAGACCCAAAACAGCAGCACAGACACACACACGAACAGCAAAATCTGCACACACGCACAATAAAATCTGCAAACACACATCAAAATCTGCATACCGGGCACTCTCACACATCAGCAGGGCAGCAACGCAGCAGCGGCAGAGGGAGAGAGAGAGAAAATCGGAAGAAAGAGAGGAGAGAGAATCGAGTGAGAGGAAGGTAAGTAGCCTGTTGTTCTTTCTTTTCTTTCTTATGTTTTTGCTGTTTCTTTCTTTTCTTTTTATTACCTTCCCCTCCTCCTTTTCACACCCAAACCTGTTTAGCAGCTAGGTGTCATGTGCATAGAAAAAAGAAGAAGCAGGTGGTGGCATAGTGGTGTAAGGCTGAAAATGAGCAAGCATTATATAAAAAAATATCTTCTTTTCTTAATTAATTAATCACATGAGCTATTTAAATGTTTACTGCATCTAATAACTTAGTCTTCTATCTAATTAATTAATTAGATACATGTACACATACATATATATATATATCATTATACTTTAATTAATTAATTTACTTTAACAAATAATCATACAATTATGCATATATATATATATATATTTACTTAGTTTCTCAACTACTTATGCATAATTAATTTGATCACCAAATTAATACTTTACATCTTAATTAATTTAGATTATAATATAAAAATATCCTAATTAATCCTTATTTAGGATTAATTAATTAATTCTTGGTTTAATTAAGATTATCACTTAGTTAAATCTTAACTTAATTAAGATTATCCCCTAATTAATTACTTCTTAGCTTAATTAAAATTATCACTTAATTAATTAATTCTTAGCTTAATTAATTAATTAGTCACATATAATCTTAATTAATTAATTCTTAAACTTAACTAATTAATTCTTATACATTGTTAATTAATTAGCAACATATGTATTTATATATATATAAAACATTACACCTTAGTTAATTAATTTGGGGTGTTATATCCTCCTTCCAAATGATCCAAACATGCAACTTTGAGACTCAATTTCTCATTCACCCATCAACCATTTTGGGTGTATGATGAGTCGTCTCAAACCTCTCTCGGAGGAGAACACGATCCAATTTTCCAATTCCAAAATTGGGTATGGGACCCACGTTAAAAATTGCCCCAAAATTGGACAAAATTTCAGTATTTTTCCAACATATATAACATCTTGGAGGTCACCTATGTCAAGTGGAAGTCGAAATATAACATCTTGAAAGTCTCATAGATGGATTAGAAGTGGGAAATACGCCAAAATTGGGTTTTCACGTGAATTTGAGTCATTCGGGCACGGTTGTGTAGTGTAGCACAACCACCTGTGCCCCACTGCACAAGTGTTTTGGACGATTTAGCACAACCGTTCGCTAAAACACAATCATGCTCTACAAATATGTTCGAATTTGGCTTTCTGGTCATAATAAAAGTTGTCGGTCTTGAAGTTAACTTTCCAATACCATAAGTTTCAGCTCAATATCAATTTTTTAGAGGAAGTTATGGCAAAAAATACTAAAGTCCTGTCGGGACGAGAACCGAACATCATAGCTTCCATCTTCTCTTAATATTCTGCTTTCTTGGAGAGTAAATTGGTAAAAGTGATCAACATAAAAGTTGTATAACTCTTCCTTAGCTTTCCAAACAAATTAGAATCTTTCAATTTGAACTTCTAGATCAAGAGATATGCCATTTCCACCACAGCTGCGCGTGTAAGCTGAACTCGTGTTTTTTCCACTAAAAACATGAAACTGACTACAAAAGCCATCACATGCACTTATACATGATAATAATATAAATCACTAAGAAAAAACATACATAAATGTACTCAAAAAAATACATAAGTATACGCCAAAACATGTAAAAACCGACACTTATCAATTATTATTAATAAAAATATTTATTATAAATCTCTAAAAAATTCATAAATTCATTTTTTAAAATCCGAGAAATTTTCTTATAACTTAAAATATTTTTCTTAAAAATCTAAAATTATTTCTGAAATCATTAAAAATATTTTTAAAATATTATTATTTAATAATATTATTTATTATTAAATAATTACAGTAAATTTTAAAAAAAATCATAAATTTATTTAAAAATCTAAGAAATTTCTTGTGAATGTTATTAGCTTTTTCAAACTCAAAAAAATTATTTCTAAAATTTTAAAATATTACTATTAAATAATAATGATATTATTATTATTATTGAAATATTTTTGATAAAATTTTAAAAATCTGAAAATCGTATTTATAAAAAAAATAAAAAAATTAATTATTAATCACATTTCAATAATTACAATAAATCTAAAAAGAATCATAATTTATTTTTTGGATTTTTTTATATTTATAATAATAAATATTATTATTATTGAATGGTAATATCTTAAAACTACTTTTTAAGATATTAGAAATAATATGCGATTTATAAAAAAAATTGTTACAATCATAAGACAATTTATCAAAATTTTAGAATATATTTATGAATTGTTTTAAATTTATTATAAATATTTCAATTATATATTATTATTATTTAATAATAATATTTTAAAATTATTATTTTAATATTTTAGAAATAATTTTAAGATTTTATTATAGTAATTACAATACTGAAATTTAATATTATTAAATAATAATAATTTTTAAATTATTTAATAATAATTAATATATTTGAATTTTTTTTAATGATGTCAGAAATAATTTTAGATTTTTACAAAACATATTTTAAGTTATAACACAATTTCTCAGATTTTTAAAAATATATTTATGATTTTTTTAAAGATTTATTAGAAATATTTTAATTAATAATAATATTATTACTAAATAATAATATATTAAAATTTCAAAATTTTTAATGATGTGGCATTTATTTAGTGATGTGGCATTTCAAAATCAAATTAATTTATTTATAGTGCGCTACATCAACACCACGTCAACGAGAAGCCAAAACTGAGTCAGACACATGACTTAAGCATGCCAATTAACCCGAAATTCATTTATTCGGGTTGATTTGTCCTAAATTAACCCATTTTTAAAAGATAGTGTCTCAATTACAAAACCTGAAAATATAATGTTCCTGAATGGTGAACAACCATAAGTTGTAGTAAATTTGCAATTTTTCCATTAGTTTAATATAAATATTATTTGTCCAACAATACTTATTATGGAAGATCAAAAAGAGTAATATTAACGGTTGGCATAAGATGCATCAGTAAAGAAGTCCAAAACCCCTTTCTCCATACATCTCATTGAAAATTATATAAACAGCAAACCAATGCTCTTTTTATCACAGAGATATTCAAAAATTTGATTATTGATTTTCTCAAACTATTGAGAATTTGAGTTTTCTTATATTTCTATCTCATCTTGTTTATAACCTCATTAATTTATATAGTACCGTGTGCCAAAAAAAAAAAATTACATTCGTTATATCCTTGAAATTGTTGATGATCTCTATATATGGGGAATTGTATAATTTGCAACACATAAAATTTTAAAAATAAAAAATCAATGTCGCAAACACTACATATTAGTTAACATATATGTAAATTAACCGAATCAATATATACAAATATAGTAGTTAAACTAATGTATTAATTCTTACTGCCATATTTGGTTTCCATGTGGTAGAGGTCTGCCACAGGATTGTGTAACAAAAACAGCTTTCTCCATACTAATAATTTGTTTTACTTGTGAGGTAACATGTTGGCATACACATGGTAGGTCGACATTTTGGACAACATCGCAACAATCTTGAGACGAGTTTTCTTATGGGCCTTCTTTTTGGACATATTTGGCGCAATGTTGAATAAGGCCTTGCAAATTCCCTTGGCATTGTCCTGATACAATGGTGGTTGTGAAGACGATGATGTTAGCAGAAATCAGGATTAGGTATAGAACAAATCCTATTTTGGAGATCGTCATATATAACTTTCGTTATTTAATTGATTTTTTTTTTTTTAATTGAGATGATGATGGATGAAGGATTGGTAAGCAATTGGAAGGTTGTATTTAAAGACGAATGGGTTCACAATTTTGCATGAAGAAAGGGATTAGGTTGTGAATATCATGTGACATTTGTGTTCTTCATATCTCAATTCACATTGTAAGTGCCATTATGTATTCTTCCTTAAAAAAATGTTGATTTTTGTGATTGAAGTTTTACAAGTCCATTCCTTGTGTTTATTAATGTTTCGTGTGAGGAATCATGATTTTCATGTATTAGTGATCTAGTTAATTTAAACTGGGGGGGAGGGGGAATATATTATAAATTTGTGAAATTGTTACATTATCTATGGACACTAAATTATAATACCTCTATTTCATAATAAGTATTATTCTGGAATTTAAATTTTGATTCAATTTAAGTGTTATTTTAGACTTTTATGCAATTTTATTCTCAAATTTGATATTTCATTATTTTTCATTCTATATTTCAATTTTTTTTTTTTTTACATTCAGTTTGTATTTTCTTTAGGATAATATAAATATTTCAAATATTATAAATACTTCAAATTTTTATATTTTACGTTAAGTTTGTATTTTTTTTTGGATGATCTAAAAATTTTAAATATTACAAATGTTTCAATTTTTTAAATTTTATATTCAATTTGTACAACACATATTATGAACCTATTTTGAAAATTCGAGTCAAGCCAAATATTGATAGGTTTAATTTTAACTTTCACATATCCAGCACACCTAACAAATATAATTAAGGTCTCAATATATTGTTTTTGTCAGTTTAGAGTGTTTGGTTTTCGATTCTTGTGATCTTATTGGTTGACATTCATTAACGTTGTAGTTCTGCAATTTTGCATTGCAATTTTGATACACTGAAGCAATAGAAAACAACCAATTTTGGTGGTGACAATAGGGATACAATCTATGAAAGCATCCTAGACTGGAAAACATGCATATCTAGACAAATTCAAAAGAAAAATTAACTAAAAAAATTGAGATAAATCAGATTGGAGGAAAAAGTACCCAAAAAACTTGAAAAAACTTTACATGGTTATTTTGGCCTATGTTTTTAGCAAGCTTAGATCCTATCAAGCGATAGTAACTGAATTGAGTTAGAATTGATGCTATATTGATTCTTGATCTTGGATCTATGAGTTTAGGCAGAATCTGCTCCATCTCTTCCCCATCGGTCCATTCGTGTATTCCAACCTACAAAAGAGCTCAATTTTTGCATATCAAATCCCAAACAAAGAAGTTATTCGTGGATTTTTACCCAAATGGTTAAACTAGATATAGTGTTATATATCTCTCAAATTGTTGTATGAAATTTTATTGGTCTTCAACTCTTTTGAGTAGATTTTGAATTATCCTAGTCAAGAGTTTGGAGTTCATTCTGAGCTGAAAGACTAATGGTTGTCAGTTTTTCGAGTTTAGGGGCATCATGAAATCGCTCCCACTATGCTTCAAACTTGGGCAAAAATCATCGCCTGAAAATGTGATTCTTTTCTTCCCTTCTTTGGCCATAAAGACTTGAATCCTTTTTTTGATCATACCCAGTTTGCACAAAACAAATACTTAACGCAATCATCAATGATTGCAACTTTACTTCAACTTTTTTAGTATGTTTCAATATCAATAATTTACTTAATACATAAAAACAATCAAGAAAGATGGTTCTAAATTCAAGAAAATTAGTATTATCTTGCATATATTTGCATCACTCACAATTCTTAGATTACACTTGAAAATACTGCCCAAACCCCATTAGGTCAAAAAAAGAAGAAAAAATAGAGGGTATAATTTAAGATTTTTCAATTGTAAACTTTCTAAACAAGGGATGTTTGTTTCTAGTTTCATGAGTCAAGATTTGAGATTCTAAAACCTCTAACAAAAAATGAATTATGATATCTATTCAAATACTATCCTATTTAAAAAAAAAAAAAACACGATTATTAACTCTACACTTTAACCTATTTATACACAAATTCCAATAAATAACTAAATTTCTACTATTAATTACAATAATTCAATCATTACTATTACACAACTAATAATATAATATTATACAAATACACTTTTTCCAGCATTAATTCGATATCTACAGTACTAATTTTATCCTATAAAATCCTTAAACAAACATAAATTTTAAATATTCACCTTTATTTCAAAAATTCAACTTAACCCGTGGTGTTAACATCCCTAGCAACTACTCCAACTGCGCTGAAACTCCAAGCTAACACTCTCTGAACCTTGATCCATTGAGTCTTGGAAGTTGAGAATCCGACGAACATATCCAACGTACAATAGTTTGCGATCAACGCATTCCTGTATGACTTTCTATTTATCATGCTACTCGTTTGGACATTCTGCGATCGTGTCTCACAAGACTTCAAGAAGGCGATACCAATCAAACCAATTAAACTCAGTCCGTAAGAACCCTTTTCCCAAAACAAAAGAAGCATTCACATCAAAAAACATAACTTTTAATACCTGTTATTTCAGATGGCAATACAAGCTTTTCAGAATGGCTACACGTAGCGGTTTGTTAGCCGAAGCTTGTCTAGCCCTCCTCCTTTTCCCGGTCTTACGAGGGCTGTCTGTATTCCGTCTAATAGGCGTCCAGTTTGAAGCTTCGGTTAGGTACCATATATGGCTCGGAAATGCTATGATATTTTTCACCACTTTACACGGTGCAGGCACATTCTTGATCTGGGGAGTCAAGCAGAGAATCCAGGACGAGGTATAATTTTTTTCTCAAATAATCTAAAATTTTTATTCTACAAAAAAGTATTTTTAGTAATTTTCTAATTTGTAATTTTATTTCTTGCCATTTTTTTTTTATAATTTTTATTTAGAATGCGTATTTTTTAAGTCAAATATCTAGTTCACTACTGTAGCTGAAACTACTATAAATAGATGGAAAAACACAAATTGCACCCCAATTTAAACATTTTAGTAACAAATTAAAAATCATAAAAATAATAAATTTAATATGTCATGCATTAAAAGCCGCGTTTAAATGAGGAAATTTTAATTTGAAAGTATGCTGTTTTTAGAAAAAGATATCAACCCCACCCCTAAAATTTACTAGTAAGAAATAAAAATAAATAAAATTTCGAATAGGAATGATAAATTTGATATATTAATTATCTTGTATTAAAAATGAATCTTAAATGAAGATGTTACTTAATTTAAAATCCCCCACCTTATAAATAAAATTAAAAATAATAACTATAAATTCGATACATCATACACGCAATAAAAACAAATTTTTATATTAAAAAATGAAAAAAAAAAATCCTACATAGCACCCTCCCCCAATTTTTACTATGAATATTAAGTTTTTCATTTTAATATAAAAATGGAAAGTGATTTTGGACGACAAAATTAGACTTTCTATTTTGGGCTGTAGTCTTATTATTACGTCTGTGAAACAGATGTGGAAATGGCAGACAAAAGGGCGAATATACCTAGCCGGAGAAATGGCTCTTTTAACGGGGCTCGTTATATGGATAACGGCACTTCCACAGATTAGAAGGAAATGGTTTCAATTCTTTTACTACATACACAGCCACCTCTACATCGGATTCCTAGTTTTCTTCTTATTACATGGGGGTGATCGCCATTTTTACATGGTTTTACCTGGTGTCATACAATCAAGGCCAGAAACGTGCATTCTTTCAGCCCGAATCCTCCCTTACAAAGCTGTGGAACTCACATTGCCAAAGGATCCTAGTAAGAAAATATTACCTTAATCTTTATCATGTAATGAAATTGTGGTTGTGATTTCAAAAACTCATACCTGATTTGCAGGGTTGAAATACACTCCGATGAGCGTGATCTTTCTGAAAATACCGAGCATTTCCAAGCTTGAATGGCATCCTTTCACTATCACTTCAAGCTCTAGCATTGATGAGCACACAATCTCAGTGATGATCAAGAGTGAGGGCCACTGGACAAGTTCCCTGTATAGCAAAATCCACGATGAACACGATTCAGAGGCCGATCAAAGGAAGTGTATACCAATTGCAATAGAGGGTCCATATGGACCTGCATCACTGGATTTTTTAAGGTATCAATCAATATGATCTATCTACATAGCAAAAGACACTGTTTATTTCCCCTGTTTCTTGTTATTTCACAGCAAGCTTTGCAGGTATGATAGCTTACTCATGATTGCTGGAGGGATCGGAGTAACCCCGTTTCTGAGTATCTTACGAGAAATAAGCAATGCAGGAAACGGATATCCAAACAGAATACAACTAATATGCACCATAAAGAAGGCACAAGATGTCTGCTTACTTGACCCGATGCTTGCTCAGCTTCTAGACATCAAACAATTTCATATAAAACTCAAAGTGTTTGTCACTCGTGAGAACCAAATAGGCATGACGCTAAGAGAAGTACTCAACGAAGTTCCTAAGGCACAAGTAACAAATTTCAGCACTAAAGGCATTAATTATGCAGCTTATGGACCTGAAAGATTAGTATGGATTGCTGCTATTACTATGGCTTCTGCAATCAAGTTTCTTCTCTCGCTCGTCTTTTTCAACCATTTTGTCGTCCCACCGCCCAAGAAGCCTTACTCGACACAAGTTGATCTCCTTCTCATGTGTTCTTTCGCCATAGCTATCGTGTTGGGTGCTTTAATGGCCGTCACAATAAGGTGTCGAAGGTTGAAGAAAGAGCTTCAGTTGTTCTCTGATAAACAAAGCAAAGATGTGAAGCAAAGTTCAATTGAAGTCAACAGAGACCTTGACCAACACCAGATCCATTTCGGAGGAAGACCAAACTTTCAAGGTTACGTTTCTTTTAACATCCTTAATTTTCTCACTAGTGAGGCTGGTTTTGTGTACTAACTCTGCTTGTGTTTTAGCAGATGTATTCTCGGATTTTGCAAGAGAATTCGGGGGATCCGAGATTGGAGTACTGGTCTGTGGGCCCGAATCAATGAAAGAATCCATTGCCTTAGCATACAAACGTACACTGGTTTCACAAAAGAATGCCAAGGGAAAGAGACCACTCTTTAGTTTCCACTCATTGAATTTTACACTCTAGTTTGAAGTCAAGCAACAATGTAAAATGCCAGTGTAATAAAAAAATCTGTAAGAAATGTAGCATTTCTTCATAAATATCCACAAGAAAGGTCAACTCAACTTACACTCCAAAAGTCAGCAAAGCTATATACAAATGGACAATAATACAATGTAAGATGCCAGTGTAATAAGAGAACATGTAAGAAATGTAGCATTTGCGTATAAATTACACTCCAAAACTCAGCAAAGCTATATACAAAGCAATAAAGCTTCACACCTGTTCTTCAGGAAGGAATGCCTTTTCTTGTCCGTTTTCACCTTCAACGATGCTTTGTGTAGGCGTCAATTCAGACAGCAATGCCATGTCACCATGCTCGCCTAAGAGAATTGTTGTAACATCCCTCATGGTGGGTCTACGGATCGGATCAGGGTGGCAACAAGACAAGCCAAGTTTCAATATCCCCTCCATTTCCTCCGATTCATACTCTTCCTTAATCCTCTTATCAGCCACCTCCAATAGCTTCCCCTCCACGTATCTATTCCTAACCCAATCGATCAAAATCTCCTCATCCTCATTTTCCACGCTCGTCTCAATAGGCCTCCGTCCACACGCCACTTCCAATATCACGACCCCAAAGCTGTACACATCGGTGGCCGCATTGGGTGAAGCCAATGTGACCACCTCAGGGGCCAAGTACCCCAATGTGCCCACAACACGAGTAGTGTTGGGGACTTGTCCGTGCGTGTAAAGCTTTGCTAAGCCAAAGTCGCCTAGCCTCCCACGCATATCACTATCGAGCAACACATTGCTCGACTTTATGTCCCTATGAACAACGACTTGGTCCCAACCGTAATGGAGGTAGCTCAACCCCTCTGCAATGTCATCCAAAACTCTCTTTCTCCCTTCCCAACTCATGAGGCTTTTCGGCTTGTCGAAGATCCACTTGTTGAGGCTGCTATTAGGCATGTAGTCGTAAACGAGCATCAACTCATTGCCTTTCCTACACCACCCTCTCATTTGGACAAGATTCTTGTGCTGTAGTCTCCCAATAGTCGAAACCTCGGCCATGAACTCCCTCATCCCCTGCTTCGAATCATGGTTCACACACTTCACCGCCACATCCATGTTGTTGTTGCCTAATCTCCCTTTGTAGACTTTCCCAAATCCACCTGATCCAAGCAGCTCCTCGTTCGAAAACCCCTTCGTTGCTAAACTAAGCTCCTCGTACGAGTACCTATGAGGCCAAAACTCCATCTCCCAATCCTCGATTTCGTCCTCTTCTTCCGCTTCTCTTCTCCTCTTCCACCAAAACCAGTACACCAAACACAATGCAGCCACCACTGCCACCACACAGCCTACAACAATCCCAGCAACCGCCCCTCCAGACAGCGTCTTCGAGCCCGGATTCCCGGCCTGGAAAACGGGCAAACCCGTGGTGTTAACATCCCTAGCAACTCCAACATCGCTGAAACTCCAAGCTAACACTCTCTGAACCTCGATCCATTGAGTCTTGGAAGCTGAGAATCTCCGACGAACAATAGTTTGCAATCAACGCATTCCTGTACGACAACATAGGCCTTTCGGGCCGGGCCATTCCAGCAAGCGCAATCGTGACATTGATTTCGTGTTCGGGCCCGTTGAACTCGATCCAGGCATGGATATTCTGCCCATTTCTCATGTCAACAGGGACAAAGGTCGAATTGGATTCGTAATAGCCAGCCGTTTCTGTTTTCTCCGATACGATATTGTTGAGATCGATGCCCACGTGGTTCCCATCCGGGTCGTTGAATTCGCCGTTCCGGCCCGTATCGAATTCGACAGCCCAGAGTGGGCCCACGGTGGGGGGCTGGCTGTTGAAGAGCCCGAAGTACTGGCTGGCGAAGGCGTTGGGTATGGTGGTGGAATTGGAGATGACGAAGGCGAGCCCGAAGCCCGGGCTGGTGGAGATTTGGGGGAGAATTGAGAAGACGAACTGGGTGGAGAACGACGTCGTAACGGTGGTGGAATTGGGGGGTTTGAAAGGGATTCTGAGAGGGTAGAAGGCGCGGCCGAGGGCGATGGAGTTGGTGTTGTTGGTGAGGCGGATCACCGGCGGCTCAATTCGAGCGTCGTCTATGAGTGTTAGGTTTGAGCCGGCGGCGGCGCCGGTGAAGGAGTTGAAGAGGAAGTCGGCGGCTGAAGCTCGAGCTGCTAACTGCAGAAACAGGAGGAACAACACTGGAGACAACATACTCAAGAATCGTTGCTGATATCTAGAGAGAAGGAGTCACAGCTCTGCCATTTGGACTGATTGCTGCTTCCATTTTTGGACCAGATTAACTCAGCTCTGAATTTTTCATGATTATGTTTTTTTTTTGGAATTTTTCTATCATAGATTAGTGGAGATGGGATGGGAACTAATTAATATATGAATTGATAGACATTAGAATGTTGAATAATATAAATTTATATTAAACTAATATAGGAACGGTATAATATACATGATTAGAAAAATTAACAGGAACTGTATAATACACATGATTAGAAAAATTAAATTAAACTTGGTAAAATTATAAAAATATAAATTTATGTAAGAAAACTATAGTTATTGTTTTGTGCATTACATATCATCTAATTTAAAATACTTCACAAATTTTATTTTAATTAAATGATGAAAAATGAATATCAAAGTTTCTCAAATATATTTTATAATACATAGTTTAATGTATTTTCAATAATTTGCAACACATGGTCTGCTAATTGTTAGCCACTTGCTGGTTGTCTAATCAACTATTTTTTATGTGGAATTGTTTGGAATATTTTTCCACAAAAAGGAAATTTTAAAAAAATTATTACACTTATTTGACTCTTATTAAACGGAGTCTCAATAATGTTTCATGTAAGTTTAAGTTCAATTGAGATTCAAAATATGGTTTTCCTCTTTCATTGATCATATAATTTCTTCCTTGATGTCTTTTATTGACAAATAGTTGGTCTTGTGTGCACTTGGTGTACATGCAATCCGGGCGATCCAATTTTAATCTGGATTCGTGTGTTTTTTAATTTAGTTTTTTTTTTTTTTCGCTTCAAGTTGTTACCTTTATGTTGCATTAGTGTGACCTTTATGTTATAAATATGTTTACGATAATTTAATAATTTATGTTGGTACAAGATGTTACATGATAATACGACTTATTATATAATGCTATGAGATGCTCATAAATTAATGATTTAAGGTTGATACAAGTTGAAATATTGGTTGGTACGGGCTTTGAAATTATGGTATAATTAGAAGTATTTGTTTGTACAAACTGTTAATTATTGGTACAAGCTTAATTGTATGGTGGTACGAGGTTAAATGTATGATGGTACGAACTTAATTCTATGATGGTATAGGGTGAATTATAGGTTGGTATGGGCCAAACTATATGTTGGTACAGACTTAATTATATGGTGGTACATGATAAACTTAAGGTTGGTACGAGCTTAATTAAATGGTGGTGTGGACTTAATTTTATGGTGGTGCGAGTTTAATTATATGGTGGTACGGACTAAACTATAGATTGGTACAAAATTAATTATATGGTGGTATGAGCTAAACTTAAGGTTGATACAAGCTTAATTAAATGGTGATACGGGCTAAACTATAGGTTGGTACGAACTTAATTAAATGGTGGTACGAGCTTAATTATATAGAGGTATGGGGTGAAATATAGGTTGGTACGGGCTTAATTATATGGTGGTATGGGGTGGACTATATGTTGATATGAGCTTATTTATATAGTGATACGAGCTTAATAATACGGGGGTACAAACTTAATTATATGATTGTACGGTTGAAGTATAGATTCATATGAGCTGAATTATAGATTGATATGAGCTTAATAATGAGCGGTACGGGGTGAACTATAGGCTGGTACAGACTTAATTATATGGTGGTACAGTCCAAATTATAGATTGATATAGGGTTTATCACTATTTGAGTTCACTATTTGAGTTGGTTTTTAAATATCTGTCGCAGTTTATTTTTTATTTGGTGGTACTATTTTCTCATTCATTATTTGATGTTTCACAGATATAGATAATAGGGGTATAATTATCCGAACATGTGGTTATTGAAAGGATATGAATATAAAATCCGACTATATCATATTGTCATGTACTTTTTCACTTACGGTTATTTTTCGAGGATATGTATATTTAAAGGATGGCTTATTGCTGTTGACATCAAACTTGCCTCTTTTGCCTGAGATCAAGCATGTGCGCAAATTCAATTATCAACTGAAAATCACTTTGAAAATAAAAAGACCTTATAATGAGAGATTTTGCTTACTCATATATGTACACATGCCATCAATACGACATATTATTTCTACCTTACACATGTAGCTAATATCTTAAAGTTCACCAGATGTGGGCCATAATATTATCAACATTGGTAGGATAGAATTCTCACAATCTATAACCACCAAAGGTGTATATGACCCATGGTTTGATCAACTAGTTTCACAACTTCTTCTGCCTCTATGAAGAGATAATACAGATATATTGATAAATATAATCAAGTGTTTCTTTATTGAAACATAATAGTAGATAGCATAAATCCAAACAAATCCCAATATCATGTTACAAGAGCTGTTGCATCCTTTGTAGAAACAATGATGGACTTTTCTAAACAACAATCAAAACTTCATGATCGAAAACAACCAACTGTGTATTGCTTCAGTTGAACATCATCCGAACCTTCCAACGAGGATTCAATGTCTGAATCTTGCAAACCTTCTCTATACACCTCAAAATTGGTTAGCACGGATTCAATGTCTTTCTTCACACACGACAAAGTCGGACACAAGCTCCACTACACCTGCAATACATAAAATTTAATTGAGCAAGCGAGCAACAAAACCAACCAAGATCTCATTAAGGAAACTGATTAATCCAAACCAGAGATCAACTCCACCCAGTGGAGTATAACTTTCCTAGTCTTACATATACTTATTATGCTTGCAAAATAGCTAATGATCAACAATAGAGCAATGATAGGCAAAATGATGACTTCACCAACAGTCTCAATGTTTTAAACATAAATTGTTGTAAAAAATATTTTTTTTTTTTTTTTTTTCTAAGCATAATAAGAGTTCCAGTAGGTTACTGAGGCAATATAAATTTAAGTGAAGCATGTTCTATATATCATCTAGAATTACTGATAACTAATTACCTCAAACTCAAAACATCTAAAATATTAGTTCAAAGCCTCAAAAGAAGGAACAAAGAAGTTATACTCTTGTATCCCTATTTAAAATTATATCCCTAGTTTTAGCCTTCAAAGGTTTTGCTCTTGTTGATGTAGAGGTATATGAAAAAAATTAGTTTGTTAATTATGTACATTAGCAAAGTTCAAGTGCATGCACTGGTTTTTTTTTTTTCTTTTCTCTTTAATTTTTCTTTTTAAATCATCTGTCTTTTCGATTTTGTATTTTTTTTTTATTCACATAATTTTAATTTCGTTATTCAAAGTTGGTTATTACTAATATTCATAAGTTAATTATAAGGTTACTATAGATTTTTGCAATTAAAATCTTATGTAATATGACTTTTTTTTTTACTTAATTTTTTCTTTGAACAATATTTTTCCTGAAGATGGAATAATTAGTAAGTAGATTAGCTTTTGGAATTTTGAAGCATTTAGTCTACTTCTGCAACCTTAAAAACACTCTCATGCACATCCCCATTACTGTAAAAAATATCTAAAGCAGGGTCAAAAGAAAAATACATATCAAAAGAAACATTTCTTCAATATATTCAGAAACATTCAACAAGAGAAATAGCAACTCCCAATTTATACATAACTTCAAAATTGAGTGGTTTTACAATAGTTCACAAGACACACCACTAAACAACACAAGAAATCAAGAACAGTGTGTGCTTTTGATGAGTACTAGATAATCTAAATGCCAAAATTTTAACAGAAAAAGATCAAAGAGGAATACATGCTAAAAAGCCCCAACATGATGGAGTACCTTGTAACTCATTAAAGAAGTTGATTGCTTCCCCACAAGCGACGGATACGTGATGATATCGGGTTTTAGCCCTCTCCCCTGCATCTCAACCATCAATCACCGTATTGTACGTGATGAGAACGGGGGAACACCCTTTACTACTCAACCGCGATATCAACCTTCCCGTCCTTGCACAGAGCTGTGAGCAACGTGTTATAAGTCACGATATCCGGATAACACCCCCGCAAGACTGAATAGCTCTGTCCATCTTCTTCTCTTTGCAGAAGCCATGAAGCAGGGGATTGTAGCTCAAGGACTTCAGAGTGCACCCGTATTTAGGCATCTTCTCCAAGATATCAATCGCTCGTCCCAGTAGCTTCTTCCTACACAAATGATTAATCAAGATATTAAACGTAACGATTATAAGCTAAATTAAAAAGCTACTATGCATGTTCTTGCAAGTCCTAAAGTTTATTAGGAAGAACAAACAAAAAATTTGCAGAAAAAACCAAGTAAAAATCCTTGAATCAATTTGGTGGTGGGAAGAAGATTTCCTCAGCCTTTCTCTTAGAGCTGAACTTCTCCTCAACATCAGCAGTAACACTGAAAGATGTCTGCAACACTTGGGGCGACAATGCCTTCCAAACAGAAGTTCTTCCAGCCAGGGTTGTAAACGAACCAAACCACAAATTCAAAATCAGCACAATGAAATACCAAAATCAACTAAAAACATAAAGGGGTGTTAATATTAGTGTCACTCACTTAGGAGTTGTGATGATGGAGAACCAATCCATGCTATCAGGATCAGAAATCTTGGACACAACAAAAAACCTAGGAGAACCTAGGAACAATGAACAAATTCCCGGCCTTAACAGTCGTTTCCAACACATGTTTCTCGTCTACGCCAAGTCTGATGAATCTCTATTTGTCTATCATCGGGATGGCATTCTGGCTTATTTCTTGGTCTATGTGGATGATCTCATCCTCACTAGCAGTGACCACTCATTTCTTCAGCATGTGATTACTTCTCTTGCCTCCAAGTTTTCAGTCAAAGATCTTGGTGATCTCTCTTACTTTCTTGGCGTTGAGGTCCTTCGCTCCTCTGACACATGCTCCCTTGTTCAGAGAAAGTATATCACTGATCTCCTGGCTAAGCACAACATGCTTAATTCCAAGCCAGTTCAAAAACACCCCTTGCTCCAGGTGTCAAACTCTCTTTGCATGATGGCTCGACTCCTGCTGATGCTACTTCTTACCGACAACCCATCGGTAGTCTCCAGTACTTGCTATTTACTCGTCCAGACATAGCCTTTGTTGTGAACAAACTTTCTCAATTCATGCATTCACCTACTGAAACATATGAGGTGTGGTTAAGCGTCTCTTCCGTTACCTCAATGGAACACCTCATCTTGGCATTACTTTGCGTCGCGACTCTCCTCTCTCTTCTCACTGCTTCACTGATGCTGACTGGGCCAGGGATTGTGATGATCGTATTTCTACCGGTGCTTGCATTGTCTTTCTTGGCGCCAATCCTATCTCTTGGAGCTCTCGCAAATAGCGTGTTGTTGCTCGCTCCTTAACAGCACTCGCTCCTCTACTAAGGCTGAGTATCGTTCTATTGCTGCTGCTGCTGAAGTTCAGTGGACTTGATCTCTCCTCTCTGAACTTCATATTTGTCTTCCTTCCATGCCTATTATCTACGGTGACAATATTGGGGCCACATATCTTTGTTCTAATCCAGTCTTTCACTCTCGAATGAAAAACATTGCAATCGATTTCCATTTTGTTAGAGATCTTGTCAAGACCTCTCAAGTTCGAGTTGCTTGTTGTATCATTGTATGAAATCGCAAGTGTACGATATCATGACAAGCTGTAAAATGATAAATCAAGTATCGTTCCCACAGGGACTAATTAAACTAGACAAGTACCAAAATAGGGTAAGAATTAATCTATTTAGACAATCAATTAATGAGAATTTTCACTAATAAACTAATTAATGCACTTTAAACAAAACACGCAAGAATTAAGAAAGTAGATTTGATCAAATATGAAGAAAACCTAGGGCTTCTGACTTCACCATAACCATTCTTACTCAAATCGATTCAATCAATTGATTCTAATTAATTTACGTTATTGACAATCAAGTTCCCTAATGCAATTGCTAGTCTTTCTCAAGCACCAACAAATATACCCTAGTAAGATAATTCTTATCTCTCAATCTCAAATCTATCAGACTAGGAGTCATTAAACTCTCAAGAACTCTATGGAATTGCACAAAACCTGTAAATATCTCTATCTTACAGCGTTTTATGGTATTTTAATTTAATGGCAGAAATAGCTATCATCTCTCGATCTCAAGCCAGATCCCTAAATCATGCAAGAATTGGCCAGATAATTGCAAGCATTAATAACAAATTAGAACACTCAACAATCGCAAAATAATCGAGAATCAATTATCAAGAAATCAAATATGCATATTCATGGCTAGGCTACATCATAAACCCTAGATATGGAAATTAGTTCATGACTAAAACAAAAGAGAACAAAAAGCCAATAAATTCCATATCCAAAAGTAATCAAGTACAAAGGAGAAGAAAAACTCAAGATGATGTGCGTTCTCCTCTTTTTGCCTTCCTCCGTTCTATGTTGTGCGCTCTCTAGGTCTAAGATAATGAAAATATATATATATCAGAGTCTTTCCTAAAATAAGAAGTCTGAATTAAAAGAATCCCTAAATTAGAATAATTTCCACGTCATGCAGGATGCGTCTCCAGAATTTCAGGACACGTCTTGCGCTTCTCTTGATAGCTGCTAGTTGCTTCTTCAGTATTTTGATTGTAATTTGAGCAAACAGACTCCAAATCACTTGATTCTTTCACCATTAGATCCATAACTCAGAGCTCTACAACTTTTAAGTTCATCATGACACTAAAATCTGATTGAATCTCATCCGAATTATGCCTCCAAGATCAGCAACCTGCCCAAAGATATCATACTTGAACTCATTCTTTGTCTTCTCTAGCTCAAATCACCTCCAAGCCTTCTAAACTCTAAAAAGCTACTAAAACACACAAAAGTAAATGTACAACTTTTAAGTTCATCATGACACTAAAATCTGATTGAATCTCATCCGAATTATACCTCCAAGATCAGCAACCTGCACAAAGATATCATACTTGAACTCATTCTTTGTCTTCTCTAGCTCAAATCATCTCCAAGCCTTCTAAACTCTAAAAAGCTACTAAAACACACAAAAGTAAATGTAAATGACCATCCAACAACAGAAAACAAGTAAAAATCCAAGTAAAAAATGATAGATAAAATGGTACAAAACCAACTTATCATTGCTCACGTTTCTTCTGCAGACCAACTTGCTGATGCTCTCACAAAACATCTGTCACGACATCGACTCGCCCTTCTAATGAACAAGATTGGTGTCACTCACCGTGCTCCATCTTGAGAGAGCGTATTAGGAGCATAATGTTGTATTCCCTTTGTATTGTAGTTTACTTGTGTGACTGTGTCCCACATCGATATCTTCATATCTTGTTTTGTCTCTTGTACATGTATTAATGATTCTTTTACATGTGAATAATATATCTTGTTTTGTCTCTTGTACATGTATTAATGATTCTTTTACATGTGAATAATATATCGGTTCACTCATTCTTTATAGCACATGTTTGCATCACTCACAATTCTTAGATCACACCTGAAAATACTACCCAAACCCCATTAGGCCAAAAAAGAGGAAAAAATATAGGGTATAATTTAAGATTTTTCAATTATAATAAATCATTGAGAAAGAGGTGAATTTTACTCTAAAGCATGGAATGCTTTGGTATATTGGAGCCCTTTCTCAGGATATTTAATGTTTTCAATGGTTTGAAGAAAAAATATAGGGTATAATTTAAGATTTTTCAATTATAATAAATCATTGAGAAAGAGATGAATTTTACTCTAAAGCATGGACTGCTTTGGTGTATTGGAGCCCTTTCTCAGGATATTTAATGTTTTCAATGGTTTTCCCTTGTCCAGATATCTACCTCTCATCATCCAATCCTGTAATTTTTCATAAATATATAAAATTAGTACAATTTCATTTAGGAATTAAAGAGTACGAATTTTGGTTAATCACATATACTTGTTTGTATAGAATAATTCCACATGATTGTATACCAACAACAATTTTAAATCGTGATGATGCTATAAAAGAAAAAAAAAAAACTGTACTTACAAAGTTGACCGGAGACATCGATCATGGCAGCAGCATTTGCATGCATCAGCTGTCCTCATAAACTGTCAATGAGTTGAAGACGTGGATTATATTGAGATATGGATTTCCAGATTCAGGAGACAAGGCATTAATGTTATGCCTGCATATTCTTCTTCGTCTTTCGTCGTTATGTCCTCCCACTCTTTCCAGTTGGAACATCTCCAAAATCTCAGCTTCTTCAATTTTGGAAAGACAATAACATCCTCCATATCTCCTCCAGTTCCTAGGAATTTTGGAAAGACAACCCTTTCAATTGCATGACAGTTTTCCAACGGGTGGCAATGATGAGGTACATAATTTCCAGAGATGTCAAATTTGGATGGGGCTCCAATACATCTATCACATTCATCCTCACCAATGATGATTCCTCAGTTTCATCCATCTCATCCTGTAATCTTATCACAAGTTCATTGATGTGTCTTATTTTGCAATTCTGCTTTCCGGGCAGCCTCAACCACTTGTTCTTAATTATGATTAACTAAATCGATAGTTAACACTAGAGAACCTCTAAGTATGTTTAAGTATGTTCAATTGTTTGCTCTGTTTATTTCACTTTTTCTTTGTCACAAGGTAATATGCAGATATTGTGGTTCAATTCAGTTTGTACTCTTTTCATGCTAAATAAATATTCTGATGATTTTATGTGCAACTGCATTAATAAAAATCAGTAGATTATGTAGTTGTTTGTTCTATGTGTTGATATTATGAAATGTGGGCTTGGTGATAAAAGAGCATTGATGTTACAGTAGTATCTCTTTTTTTTTTTTTTTTTTTGATATCACAGGAATTTAGTATCAGAAAAATAACATTTGATACTAAAGAAGCCTGTTTGGTATTAGAAATCTGATACCATATATAAACTATTTGGTATCAAAAAATCTTTTCGATACTAAATAAATATGATTTGGTATCCGAACTTCTCATACAAACTACCGATATCATACGAACTTCTGATACTAAAGTCTTCACCCTTTGGTATCAGAACAAAATATTTGATACAAAGTCTTTAGAATTGCTAGTATATTTTTCGGATGGCTATCAGAGACAATATTCAATACAAAAACCTTTTAGTATCAAAAATTAATTCTTTGATATCAGAAAATTTCCGATACCAAAAACCATTTTTCTTGTAGTGGCATTACACAGAGCGTGTACAATGTGATAAGTGTGCCAAATCCGGGGGGACTTGTGGCTTCGACTCAGCTAGCAGAACCACATGAACATGATGATGCAGATTCAAGAAAGGTAGTCAAATTTAGTTAATTTTAAGTGATGTATCACTTACATATTATCTACGTGAAATCCACATCACATAAACTAATTTTGACCAAAATCATGAATTAGTTCAAATTGAAAACAATTTGTCAATTATTGTTAAAATTAATAATTTTAAATTAATTGGTTAAAATAGAAAAAAAGTTGGTGATAGTTTTTGGATCACTTACTGAAAGAAATAAACAATAAAGAAATATATAATAGTGCAAACACATGTGATCAAATTATGAGTTATATATGTATTCTCTATTTTACTAATACAAAACACTGTTTCCTTGCAATTTTTTCGTGGTTGTTTTGCAGCCAACTGTTTTCTAGGAAATTTTTGTCGTCTAAAATAAAGTGGTGTTTAGAATATTGATGATACTCATTTTCAAAATATCAGTATCTTTAATTTAAGATTACTAATAGAGTGTCAGAGTTTCTTTAAATAAATTTAGAGGGTTTTTGGGTGAGTTTATACTCTTAAAAAATAAGATATTATTTTAGGAGTTTATGAGATATAAGGAGCTTATTTCTAAAATAAGATCTTATTTTTTAAAACACCTTCAAATTTGATCATTGAAATTAAACAAATGTCATTTGTCGCTGTGGTATGTTAAGACCAAACGTTGGGTTTCTTACCAGATCTGTCGATGTGGTATGTTAAATTTTTTCCTAACGATATTGTTAAATCTTTTTTTAGCGCGATATTTTTTTCTTACTTAATCTCTTTTATTTTTTTCTTTTCTTACGTAATTTAAATAAATCTTTCTTTTATTTTTATTCTCAATTTTTTTCTTAGTTTTTTCATACTTACCGCCATATCCTTTTCTTTTCTTGCTTAATTTCTTTTATATTTTTTTCTTTTCTTACATAATTTAATTTATTGCCCCACCACTTTATTCCATTTTTAAATAAAAAATTTTATTCATCTCAATTTCTTTCTTATTATATATCATTCTTTCTTATTTTTGTCCCTTTTTAATAAACGTTTTTTTTTTCTTGTCAATTTCTTTTTATTCTGTATCATTGTATCTTCATTTTTTAGTAAATTGTCAATTTCTTCTGTCTTAGTTGACATTATTATCAATAATACTTGGAAAAATATTTGTTAAAACATATTTTTCTTTCATTGTACATAAGTTTAGAAATTGTGTAAAAGTTTCATGTACTTATATATATTTATGGGGTAATCTCAACCATCTTTTTTTTAGGGCTAATTACATAAAAATACATGAACTTTGGATCTAATTTCAATTGCAATATGAACTTTTGACTGTAATACAAAAAAGTTCAATTTAACGTTTGTTTCAATTTGGAACACGTTTGGACTTTTCGAGCTCCAATTGCCGATGTGGAACCCGAATTGTATAAGTTAATTGCTGACGTGTCAATTAAAATCCAGTCATCACTCCCATATGTAAATTTAAATAAAAAATAAAAACCTAATTTATAATCTAAAACAGCGCAAAGAAGAGAAAGAGAGAGATATTGATAAAAAATGTCTTCTTCGAACACAACCCAAAATTATACCTCTCTCATAGCCTAAATTAACCCATTCTTCAAGAACCCTAAAATTTGGGTTCAAGTATCTTGATAAAAATGTCTTCTTCTAACTTTGAAAGATCACACCGCTCAGTCAGCAATGGATCTCCTTCAAATTCGACGTCTATATGGTGTGTATGGTCCTAATGGTTTCTGCAGAATTGACAACACTATGAGATGCCAATGTTTAAAGGGATTTGCCCCTAAATTCCCAAAAGACTGGTACCTTCAAGACTGGTCCGCTGGATGCACTAGAATTACACCATTGAATAGTGAGGGTGGAGATGGTTTTCAAGAGGTTAGAGTGGTAATGTATCCTAATATGTTAGCGTAGTGGTTAAATACTAGCATGAACCTCGCCGATTGCAAATCTTAGTGCTTGAAAAACTGTAACTGCTCAGCATATGCTAATCCGTATGTGACCAATGGAGGCAGTGGCTGTGTGATGTGGTTTGGGGATCTCATTGATACAAGAGGACATTCTGGGCCAGATAGTAAGCAAAACATCTATATTCGGTTTCCAGTTTCAGAACTAGTTGATGGTAAGTACTATGAAATGCTAGACACTATTTGTAACAGCTTTTTCTCTTAGATGGTTAAGCTGCTTGAACTAACTACCATACATGAAAGGCACATAAACTTTTTAAATAAAAAATTTACAAGTTGTAGATATACTGTCACTGGAATAAGACTGAGAGAAAGAGATGATTGGAAGGTAGACATATGATGATGTTTTAGGTGTCATTTTTTTACCATGGCTGGAAGCCCTGTTAGCTGCACTAATTGAATAATCTGTTGTTTCCCCTTGTAGATTTCAGTGAAGATTTAGAGAGAGAGAAGGAGAAGAAAAGGCCTATGAAGCTCATACTTATGTCAACTGCTATTGGAGTTATTGTCTCTGGATTTATAAATGGAGGTGTATATTTCATGACAAGACAAAGGAGGCTAGGTAACACCACACTGCTGAAAATAGGGCTGTGCATCGGTTGGTTCGGTACCCGAACCGAACCGAACTGAAAAACATTTTTTTTAAACCGAACTAAACCCGAAGAACCCGGATTTTTCTGTTGAAAGAGTTCGATCATGGAAAGAGATTGCACATCACCAAGTCCTATGTCTCAGAGAAACACAATTACAATAACTGATTTGGAGGCTAGATGAAGATGTCGGCTTACTTTAAGTCTGTTATTTGTGAGCAGCTAATAATTGGAAAGTTGTTGAGAAAAAATCACTCCCAAGCAATGTTGTGTTCCGAATATTTTGTAATGTCCCACAATTTCAAAGTGATTATATCAATGCTTTTTTGGAGTATAACTCTGTCCCTGCCTATACAATCCATTTTGTTTTGGAGGCTATATGAGAGTGTCTTAATCTATATTTTTAAGTATATTTTTTGTGATCAGATCGAATACTAACTAATGCGTTCAACTATCAGTATATTTCCTTTCCGGGTTCAGGAAGCATTTCTCCATCAGAAAAGTTTCCATTTCATGTTAATATATTCGTGAGCTATCAGAAAAATTGTGACACATTTATTTGTTCATTGACTAATTAATCTCAAAATATATATTTTTTTTTTTGGAAGAACATATGTGTAAAAATTCTACAGGAAGTGTTGAATTTTAAACGTCTATATGGTCCATTGTAGCTATATCATTCATTTCTTTGCTTGTCATGTCTGCGGTTATGGGTCCATGTTTCTTTGTGAGAAGACGCCAGATGAGAAGAGAAAAGCCTCGTTTGCGAGATTTCCATGGAATAAGCAGTCGACTGGTAAAAGCCATGCCCAATTTAATTTTTACTGCTGTTCTGGAGGATAATTGTACTTTAGAAACATGTGCTATATGTCTCGAAGACTATAAAGTTGAAAACTCAGAGTTACTATCAGTCAAAACAAACAATGCATCAGCACACCATATTTCATGTATACCAAAATTAACGAATTAAGAACAAAACTTTGACAACAGACCTATTCTAAAAACTTTCATTACTGTCAAGTTTAAATAAACATCATTGTTTGCCAACACTTTCCTCATATGTTGTTGATGAAGCTTGAGATGGACCTATTCCACCCATTACCCTTCTTGAACCACGACCACTTGTGTTTGCTCTTGTTTTTTGTGTTGCCCTTCCAACCGCTCTAACTCCATAAACATATTGTGCTTTGTTATCTTCTGGCATCTATACATATTTAAAGAAGATAATGTAACCATATGATGATAATTTTGAATTTAAACTAAATTGTAAGAACGTAGAATTTATTCTCATATAGGTTTTTCCGAGTCAAATATCCTAACTCCAAATCCTTGCCTCACCTGTAATTTAATATTGTAAGTAAGAACTTATTTATTTTTCTTAGAGAGTCAAGTATATGATGTGTTTTGAAACTATAAACTAACATGTCTAATATCCTTCAACTGGTCAGTGCTTCGACTAGATCCAACACCTCTTCCAGCACATCTCACGTATTTCTTCCACCACTCATTCTTCTTGTAGGTGGTGTCTTTACTTCTCCAGTATGTCTTATTCTAGGTCTTCCCCTCTTAGCTTTGAAATTAAAATACAACAAAATTTATATAATTTTAATGCATATAAAATTATAACATAATGCATATAAAATTATATCTTACAGGGGGTTTTGGTGGTCTTGGATCATGCTTGCAAGTCCTCATGTTGTGACCAGTTCCTCCACACTTGCTGCAAGTCATTTCAACACCATGTCTTGTCAGTTTGTGTGGATTCTTTACATCTTCCTCAGACTGTCTCTTCCTTTTTTTTTTTTTTAGCCTACCTGGCATGTTCCTATATATAGGTGGCTTGATAGGAGTTCCTTTAGCTTTCGGCCACATCTTCTTCCCATTAATAGGTTCTAATGGGATGGAATATCCTTCTATATACTTTTCAACACTATAATAGGGATCCACATACTACACAATGTCTTTTTTCATAAAGGGAATGCAAGAGTAGGCATGTATACATGGTATACCAGACAAATCCCAATCTCTACAGGTGCATGTGTTGTTGTTCAAGTCAACAATGTATTGATCATCATCTATGGTGACTTGAAACTTATTAGCAAGTGATGGTCTTACTTGACACTTTCTACTATTATATTTATTTTTCTCAAGTTTCTGCCTAATTAGAGGACATATGATATCAGTAACCCCGCTTATTCCAATAATCAACTTTGTGTGTTGTCTTTCCATCAACTAACACCTAATTTCCTCAAGCATATCTATGATGTGTTTAGATCTTGCTTTCACTATTGACCCATTAAATGTCTCACAAATATTGTTATCAGCCATGTCACATTTAGGCAAAGTGCTCACATGAAACTTACACCATTTTGTAGGATCCCTATGTAGAAAATTTTGGTATGCAGCATCATCTACCAATTTCATATCTTCAAGTTTCGTCATGTATGAAGCTTCATAAGTGCTTAAAATAGCCCCCAGAACAAGTTCTTTAAAGCCTGACCCTTAAACTCCATCCAATTGCAGTAAACATATCTTGCACAATTTCTTGCTTCAGCGAAGGGTGCTAATTTTTGAATGGCATTCAACAACCCTGCAAATGTAGAGAAGTTAAAATCAGAAATAAATGGTGTTTAATTTATGTAAGTAAAAATAATTTATAAGTTAGAATAATGATATATCTTTTGCTGATCTGAAATAAATGTCCAACCAAGTCCATCACCAACATTAAGTTCTTGGAATGCAAACTCCATAAACCATGTCCAGAAAAACTCATTTTCAGCCTCCACTACAGCCCAACATATAGGATACATCTGGTTATTACCATCCTTCCCAATTGCAGCCAATAATGCACCTCCTAAGAATGTTTTCAAGAAACACCCATCAAATCCGATAATAGGTCCACAACCTTTTTTAAAACTATAAATCAAAGCACTAAACCCAACAAAGAAACCTCTCAAGCACCCATTAGTATCTAAGAGACTTTCAAATCTTCCTCTATTGTCCACCCTCATCAACTCAGCATGATAACTCCTCAACAATGCATAGTGCTCCTCTACGGTTCCTCTGAGAATCTCTAGAGCCTTCCACTTTGCCCTATATAACTTCATCCTATGCACTTTCAAGCAATCCAGTCAGAAGTAGTTCGAATCGGAACCGGGGTTCCCCGGTTCTGTATTTTCCAAACCGCCGATTTACACACACGCGCGCACACATACACACACACACACACATATATATATATATATTTATAAATAGGATGTTTTGACATGTGTACGGTTGAGATTAAATAGTCTTTGATGATCAACGGCTCATATTAACTAGCAGTTGATCACAAAATAGCCGTTGGAACCGGACCGACGGTTAGAACTGCTGGTTTATGATCAAATTCGAAATCAATGATCGTGATCACATGACCGTTGATGATCTACGGCCAAGATCATCCAAACTCTCGGTTCAACCGAATTGGAACTGGCAGTTCAAACCGGCCGATGTAATTTTTTTTTTTTTAATTTTCAATGGAATCTATAAATACCCCTATTTTATTTGTATTTTTCATACCAATCTTGATTCAATTTCTCTCTCAATTCAACTCTCTCAAACTCACACTTTCCATCTTTGATCAATTTTTAGTGATACTTTATTTATTTTTTTTGTTCTTCAATTTTATTTCACTTGTATTCATAAAAAAACAAATGTCTTGAAGAGTTTCTTCATCCGCCGATTCACAATCTTTCCACAACGATGATGATTTTGATTATATTGATTCGTATCAATGCAATTAAGATGATTTGTAGGCGACATTAGGCCCTAACACTGCCACCGTCTTTGCCGAAGAAGAAGAGGAGATGCCGAGAGAAACGCAAGAATGTGGCAACGCAACACTCACCACTGCTCCTCGAGCACCTTCGATGCTTCGGAGTGACATTTTCTTCTTTCATTTTAAGAAGGAGAAAGTGTCGAATAGCAACACCAACAACATTGTAACGTGCAACCATTATGCGAAGATGTACAAATTCAAGCATGGAGGAGGCTACGGGACATTCAACAATCATGTGTTGAAAAAGCATCCCGACAAGGTGGGCATCGATCGAGGGCAAACGCAACTTCGGAGATTTACCGGTTCTTCTCAAGGTGGAGGTATGGATGATCTAACTTTTAAATTTATTCAATTAAACCATAGCAGAGGCGTAGTTGAATTAATTGCCGAAAAACATCTTCCATTTAATTTTTCTTGTGCTTTCGAAAAATACACTAGCACTTATTTACAAACCGACAAGTAGAAAAATATGTAGAAACACCATTACTAGGGATATAGAAAAAATGGTAGGAGAATATAAATATAAATTAATTAAAGACTTTAAAACTTTAAAACAAAAATTTTCTATATGTAGTGATATTTGGAAGGATCCTTATAAAATGCATGATTATATGAGTATTACTTGTCATTGGATAGATGATGAATGAAATATTAAAAAATGTGTAATTGCATATATTGATTTTGATGAAACACATTCGGCTTTACACATTGCACAAAAAATTAGACATGTTTTAAATGGTTATGGTATATTAAGAAAAATATTTTCAATAGGATTTGATAATGCTAGTGGTAATACGGCTAGTTTACCTTACTTGATTGAGTTTTGTCGATCTCCGATTGGAGGAAATTTTTTTCATATTCGGTGTATGTGTCATTGTTTAAGTTTATGTGTTCAAGATGGATTAGAATCATTAGATGAATATATTAAACCTATTAAAGGTGCAATTTATGAAATTGCTAACTCTACGGTTTATCATAAAAAATGGGCTAGGTTTTGTAAGAAAAATGGTTTGGAAGTTAAAAAAATTTATAGTCGATGTTAAACATTGTTGGAATTCTACTTATTACATGCTTCAAGATTATGAGTATAAACAAATGTTTTGTGAAATATTATTTAGAAAATTCACATGATAAAGTTGTTTTATTTGAAAATTCGTGGGATACATGTGTTAATTTAATTCAACTTTTAAAATTTTTTGAAGAGACAACTAGAGAATTACGTGGTTGTTATTATCCTACTTCTCCTATAACTTTAGATCATTGTATGAAAATTGCTCTTATTTTAAATGAATATTCAACATGTGATATTTTAGGTAGCACATGCTTAGTTATGAAAACTAAATGGTAAAATATTTTCATGAAATACCCGATATATTTTTATGTGCTAAGTTATTAGATCCTAGAATTAGAGAAGATGACTTAGAAGAATTGCTAAATATATATTATAATGCATTGTTCCCAAATATGATATTAGGAGATTATGATTTATGTGATTATGTTCCTAACCCTAGTGAAGTTTAGGTAGAACTAAGAAAAATTTATATGATTTGTTTAAAGAATATAAACAAATGTTAGGTGATTCTATTATTGATATAGGTTATCAAAATGTAGGAGGTAGTAGTTAATCGACACAATCATCTAGTTTTCATGCGGTTCCGGCACTTAGTAAATTTCACAATTTTTATGATGTTAGAATACAAAAACGAGCTAGATGTAGTAACCGTTGTCAAGAATTAGATAATTATTTAGGTGCCACATTTGAACAAATTTCATTTGAAAATCCTATGGATTTATTGAAGTGGTGGTCAAGAAGGACCACCATTTATCCTATTCTAACGACTATTGTTAAGGAAATTTTTGCAAGTCCCGCCTCAACCTTTGCGGTTGAACATGCTTTTAGCAAAAGAGGACACATGTTGAATCCAAGAAGATCCAAGTTGACGAAAGAAAATGTACAAAACATTACTCTCCTTGAAGATTGGGTGAGAGCAAACAACCGTCAACAATATCTCGATCTCTCGTATTTAGACGATGATGGAGATAACACGTATGAATACTATTCAAACACGTCCTCCTCTGCCGGAACTAATGATTGAAGGTAAGTTTAGGTGAGTTAGAGAACTACATGAGCTTTGATTCCTTCATTTTGACAAAGATACGTAGGCAATATAGACTTTCAATCTTAGAATGAAACTCAAGTTCTTTCAAATTTTTTTCTCCTCTTCTTCAATTTATTTTGTACAAAGATGAAAAAATTGTAATATTTTAAATTCAAGTCTTCAATATTGTAGTTTGATTCATCATTCATGATTGTAATATATTGATTTGTAATATATGATTTTGAACATATATTGTACTTGTATTTCTAAATTTCTAATGTTTTATTGTAATTTTTTAATTGATTGTATTTTATTAATTTTCACTCATTTTACTTTATTAAAACTTTATATAAAAATCTAAAGACTAAAATTATGAAATATTAAACAATTCATGCCAAAAAAAAAAAAAACCGAAACTGAACCGTCGATTTCGGTTTAACAGTCAGTCTCGAACCGGAACCAAAACCGAAACCGAGCCCTCCACGGTTCGGTTCCGGTTCACCCTTTCCCGATTGGCCAAACCGTAGGTTCGGAACCGAAATCGGCGGTTCCGAACCGGCTGAGCACGTCTATTTGTAACTAATAAAATATAGCAATATATAAAAATACATACAAATTTGTATATAGTTACTTCCTTGAAATCAGTTTATATTCGGTTCTTTGATTCGGTCAATAAAGTCAAAAAAACAAAAAATAATCGGAGCAGTTCGAAACGAATAAAGTCAAACAATCAAGGGTTCTTTATATATTCAGATGTGTTTCGGTTCGAATTTCTCTAAAGTTTGATTATCTTCGAAATTCATGCTCACCCTTAATCCCCTTTGTGCCTTTTTAATTCATTTTATCTATTTTTTTATTTTAAAACAATTCATAATTTATTAATTTTGTTTTAAAATTTATATTTTATGTATTAATATATAATGCAATTTTATTGATCTATGTATGTTTTTATTATTAAAAATAATTTAGGATTTGTTATGTTAAGTTTTTATTTTAATTTATATTTCTAAATCAAGTTGGATTTAAGTAATTATACTTATTCTTTTTTTAGGATAATATAAATATTTCAAATATTATTAACTTCAAATTTATATTTTATATTACGTTTTTTTTTTTTTTTGCTAAGATAATATAAATATTTTAAATATTACAAATGCTTTAATTTGTTATAGTTTACATTCAGCTGTACAATACATATTAGGGATCTATTTTGAAATTTCGATCCAAGCCTGTGAGGAAATTTTAACTTTCACATATCCAGAACACATTATATAGAATACCCTTAAGAGTGATGATCGAACCAAATTAAACTTGGAATGTTTTTTATTCTCATCATCAGCCTTGTTGTGGTTCTGCAATTTGCATTACAAGTTTGATACACATAAAAAATAGAAAACAACCAATTTTGGAGGAAAAATATGCATATCTAGACAAATTCAAAAGAAAATTTAACTAAAAAAATTGAGACAAATCAGATTAGAGGAAAAATGGCACCCCAAAAACTTGACTTGGTTATTTTGGCCTTGCTTTTAGCAAATTTACATCCTATTGATGAGATTTGACAAGTTAGAATTGATGCTATCTTGATTCTTGATCTTCTCTATAAGTATAGGCAAAATCTGCCTTCAAAAGAGCTCGATTTGCACATATCAAATCCCAAACAGGGAAGTTCTTCCTCGGCATCATGAAATCGCTCTCACTAAGCTTCAAACTTGGGCAAAAATCATAGCCTAAATATATGATTCTTTTCTTCCCTTATTTGGCCATAGAGACTTGAATTCTTTATGTGATGTTTGCACTAAAGAAAACATGCAAATAGTTAGTCCAAGTGATGTTTTGAGTCAATTAACTATTGTAATTTAAGACAAGATTTCGTGGGGTCTCTTAAGAATACATAATTATAAAATCCTAGTAAATCAGAATCAGAATCTTTGAAACAAGAACATATTCTACTCAAAATGTACTGAGTTGAGTCCCTCTTCCATTGATTGGAAATTTGGAACTTTACTTCAACTTTTTTACTATCTTTTAATATCAAGAATTTACTCAACACATAAAAACAATCAAGAAAATTAGTATTACCTTGCACATGTTAGCATCACTCACGATTCTTAGATCACACCTGAAAATACTGCCCAAATCCCATTAGGCCAAAAAAGAGGGAAAAATAGAGGGTATAATTTAAGAATTTTCTACTGTAAATCATTGACAAAAAGATAAATTTTACTCTAAAGCATGGACTGCTTTGGTGTATTGTATTGGAACCCCTTCTTCAATGGTTTTCCCTTGTGCAGATATACCTCTCTCATCATCCTATCCTGCAATTTTTCATGAATGGTTTTTGTTTTTATAAAATAACTACATATGATTGTATTTCAATAACATTTTTAAATCCTGAAGATGCTATAAAAGAAAAGACAAAAACCCAACTTACAAAGTAGTTGTCCTCAAAACTGTCATCGCTTGAGTTGAAGGCATGGATTATATTGGGATATGGACTTCCAGTCTGAACCATCCTCATCCCTGTAACGTTGTACTAGTAGTGTTGAATTAGAAATATCCAACGATTCCAATGATGACGCGACCTTATGCAACAGTCCATGTGGCAGCATTGTCAAACTTTGGCAATCAAAGATTTTCAGCTTCAAGAGACAAGGCATGAGCATCATATCTGCAGATTCTTCTTCGCTCATTATGTCCTCCCACTCTTTCCAGTTCTGACATCTGTAAAATTCCAGCTTCTTCAATTTTGGAAAGGCAATAATATCTATTCCCAGGAATTCTCGTCCCACAAATTCCAATCCTTCCATATTAGAAATGATAATCTCCTCGAGGCATGGCAGTTTTCCAAGGGGTGGCAATGATAACAAGTGATTGCACTGAAAGAGACCAATCTGTCTTAATTGGTTGAGGGGCGACACAATCCATCTCAGTGGAAGCTTTGGGCCTTTGTAGTATCTAATTTTCAGAGATATCAAATTTGGATGTGGCTCCAATGCATCTATTACATTCATCCTCACCAACGATGACTTATCACTTTCATCCATCTCATCCTCAAAACTTATCTCAAGTCTGTTGATGTCTGTCTTATTTCGCCATTCTGCTTCCCGAGCATCCTCAACCACTTGTTCTAAATTGCAATTAGCTAACCTGATTTTCAACCATAGAGAACCACTAAGATGGCCTAATATGTGCAGTCCAGTTAACTGGCCTACTCCTTTTGGAAGTTTACTCAGTCTCCTACAATTCGTAACATCCATGGTTTGCAATTCATGCATACCACATATGCTCTCTGGCAACTCCTCCAGAGACTTATTGCCACACAAGTCGAGGTATCTCAACCGAATCAATTTCCCTATTTCACTTGGCAACTCCTTTAGAGATCCATTCCTACTCAAGTTAAGATGTCTCAATTCTATCAAATTCCCTATTTCTCTTGGCAACTCCTTTAGAGATCCATTCCAGCTCAAGTTAAGATGTCTCAATTCTATCAAATTCCCAATTTCCCTTGGCAACTCCTTTAGAGATCCATTCCTACTCAAGTTAAGATGTCTCAATTCTATCAAATTCCCAATTTCTCTTGGCAACTCCTTTAGAGATCCATTCCAGCTCAAGTTAAGATGTCTCAATTCTATCAAATTCCCAATTTCTCTTGGCAACTCCTTTAGAGATCCATTCCAGCTCAAATTAAGATGTCTCAATTCTATCAAATTCCCAATTTCTCTTGGCAACTCCTTTAGAGATCCATTCCAGCTCAAGTTAAGATGTCTCAATTGTATTAAATTCCCAATTTCTCTTGACAACTCCTTTAGAGATCCATTCCAGCTCAAATTAAGATGTCTCAATTCTATCAAATTCCCAATTTCTCTTGGCAACTCCTTTAGAGATCCATTCCAGCTCAAGTTAAGATGTCTCAATTGTATTAAATTCCCAATTTCTCTTGACAACTCCGTTAGAGATCCATTCCAGCTCAAGTTAAGATGTCTCAATTGTATCAAATTCCCAATTTCCCTTGGCAACTCCTTTAGAGATTCATTCCTACTCACGTCAACATGTCTCAATTGTATTAAATTACCAATTTCTCTTGGCAACTCCTTAAGAGATCTATTCCGACTCAAGGTAAAGTGTCTCAAGTGAATCAAATTCCTAACTTCCCTTGGAATCTCTTCTAGTTTGCAATGTTCTAAGCAAAGAGTTTGCAAGTTGTAAAGTTGAAAAATGAATCTAAGAGCTATAGAGGATAATTCTTTAATTCCACACAAGTACAACCATCTCAAGTGAATCATGTTTTCTATTCCTCGTGGAATACTTTTGCAGTATCTCATGCTTAACACCCTTAGACATTTGAGACAGTCACAAAGATTTTGAGGACATTCTTCTTTACTCACAAGTAAGCTACAAAATTCATTTACTTTCGAAACTAATAGAGGATCACAAGCTTGGCAACTTGTCGTATTCATTCCCGTGGCCTCCACTTTACCACTCTTTCTAAGAAATTGAGCAAAATCATGCACTATATCATGCATCTTACAACTTTCTATTTTCTCATCCAAATCATTTTTCTCAAAATCTTGAAATAGAGAACACATTGCTAAAATGTCAAAGCATTTTTGCCCTTTCAGTTCCATGTTTCCACTATCAGAGCCCAAATAGCCAAGTGCCATCCAATTTCCTATTAAACTCTTAACATTAATCTTAAAATCCTTAGGAAAGACAGCGCAATATGAGAAGCAACGCTTAAGTGTTGGAGACAATTCATTGTAGCTTAAAAGCAAATGAGGAAAAAGGTCTGTTTTTGCTTCTTCCAATTGCCATACTTCACTTTCTAGTACATTCTCCCACTCGTCCAAAGTATTCTTAAAAAAACGCAAAACACTTCCTAGAGTTTTTACAGCTAGAGGCAAGCCATTGCACTTTTTAGCTATTTTTTTACCAATCTCCTCAAATTCCCTTCTAGGCTGAGCTATTTGACGCAATAACAACCAACTATCTTCATCAGATAGCTTTCCTGGACGATGAATGTCGTTGTCCACAGTGCCTATGATTTTAGCAACCTTTTCATTTCTTGTTGTCACCAAAATTTTACTACCCATTCCACCACATTTAAGGGAAGTTTTCAACGAATCCCACTTCTTATAGTCATCTGTCCAAACATCGTCTAGGACAAGAAAAAATGTTTTTCCTGTAATAGAGTCGCTTACAGATTGTAATAGAGTTTCATGGTTATTAGTATTTGGAGAATCTCCCTTTGTTACACTCTCGATAATCCCTTTGGCAATGGCAGCCAGATCAAAGGGATCTGAAACACAGACCCATATTCTTAAGTCAAAAAACTTCTCCACTCTATTACAGTGATAAACTAGTTGAGCAAGAGTTGTCTTCCCAAGTCCCCCTACACCCACTATAGACACAACATGTATGGATCCTAATTCCTCTTGTTTACCCAAAAGTTTGGTCACAAGAATATCTCTATCAGAGTCTCGACCCTGGACTTCTACCAAGTTGGTAAAAGAAGTAGACGGATCTCGCCAAGACATATGTGAAGTCTCAGCATTGGGCTGAGACCTGACAAAATTATATCTATCTTTCTCCTTCAAAACTTGATCAAGTTTCGCCTTCACATTTAGTATTTTGTTGGCAATATCATGACGAACAACAACTTTCTTGAAACACAAACATGAAAATGATGGGAAGAAGGAGCATACCGACTTTAGCTTTGGAGGTGGTGGATCAGCGACAATAGCATCATCAGATTGAAGTTTGAGAATCGCGTAATTCCATTCGCCCAAAACATCCTCCATTTCACGAGACGTGTGTTCCAGCCTGGACAACCAGTAGTTGACCATATCGTCTTTGAAGCGTCGATTCTCAGCATCATCCAACACAAATCTGATTGCTTTCAGCTCATCGGAAAGCTGGAGAACCTCCTCCTCAGCACCTCTCACCAAATTAATATGGAATCGAGTCTGCTCTGCAATCAGACCTACGATTTCCTCAGCCACTTTGGAAACAATTGCATCAGCCATGTTGAATTTTGATCAGATCACTTTTCTTTCTTGTATTGTATTGTATGTATTGTATGTGTGTGTTTGTGGGATTAAATGCTTCTTCTAATTTCAGATTATATACAACCATCACATATATGCATGATGCATCTCTATCATGATAACATCATCATATGCAATATACTTTGCCTTCATGTCCAGCTAAGGAATCATCTTTTCTTGTCAACATCATATACCAGTTTATGCTTCCTTTATCAATTCCTATCTTTTTCTTTTTCTTTTCTTTTCTTCGTTTTTTTTTTTTTTTTTGAGAAATATGAGTGAATTTTGAATCCACTCTAATTTAAGGGCATCTCGATTTAAGTGGATTTGAAATTAATTTATTTTAAATTTTATATTCAAATCCCTCAATCTAAACATAACCAGCTTAATGCTCAATTCAAGCTATTTAAGAAAAATATAGAGAAATACCTCATCCATTTCATATTAATTGTCGTTTTGGAGTTTCCGTCATAGATTAATAAACATAGAATTTAGATAAATATACTTTTAGAAAATATTTCTCTCTCATCCATTTCAAAATTAAATTGATTCTTTCTTTATCTATTCCTTAATTATTTCATTATAATTTTTCCAACTTAAATAGGTAAGTTTAAAATTAAGAAATCTTTTAAAGATTGAGATTTAAAGATTGAGATTGAGGGTAACATTGAAAAAGTAGTGGCAAAATAGCCACAACGTCAGTTAATATGAAACAAAATTTTGACTCTAAAATGACAATAAATATGAAATGGTGGGAGTATATAATTTTAGGTGGAAATCTACATTCTTAACCTCTTTTATTTACAAACTTTTTTTTTTTATCAATGTTTTATAAATTGTTTTTTTTTTTAGCCAAGAGAAATTATTTTCCCCAAATTACTCTTCTAATATTGAGATTCCTCTTGTTTTTTTATTTGTTTCTTTCCTTCCTCACATTCATAATTTATATCTCTCATATCAACACACATTATTTTCCACCAAATAGATTTATTTTCTGATGAATCGAACGACTAGTGAAGACAGACTGATGATGACAACTGGGTATGGTTGTGCAAGTTTTTTTCCCTCACCTTTTTTTCTTCATATCCTCCAACTTCTCAATTCCTGTTTCTTTAAATAGTGGCAGTGGCACTTCAAATTCGAAAACTATTGTCTCGTTTAACTTCATTTCAAAAACTAACAGTGCACTTAAATTGAAATTCTTTTATTTTTCTTCCATTTAAAAGATGTATTATCAAATAAGGTTAGGGTTTTTGATGGTATAAATGTTTACGATAATTTAATAATTTATGTTGATACGGGATGCTGCATGATAATACGACTTATTATATAATGCTATGAGGTGCTCATAAATTAATGATTTAAGGTTGATACAAGCTAAAATATTGGTTGGTACGGGCTTAATTATATGGAGGTACATGCTAAACTTAAGGTTGGTGTGAGTTTAATTATATGGTGGTACATGCTAAACTTAAGGTTGGTACAAGCTTATTTATATGGTTGGTACATGCAATATACTTTGCCTTCATGTCCAGCTAAGGAATCATCTTTTTTTGTCAACATGATATACCAGTTTATGCTTCCTTTATCAATTCCTATCTTTTTCCTTTTCTTTTTTTTTTTTTTTTTTTTTTGAGAAATATGAGTGAATTTTGAATCCATTCTAATTTAAGGGCATCTCGATTTAAATGGATTTGAATTAATACATTTCAAATTTTGTATTTCAAATCCCTCAATCAAAACATAACCAGCTTAATGCTCAATTCAAGCTATTAAGGAAAATCTAGAGAAATACCTCATCCGTTTCATATTAATTTTTGTTCTGGAGTTTCCGTCATAGATTAATGAACATAGAATTTAGACAAATATACTTTTAGACAATATTTCTCACTCATCCATTCCAAAATTAGATTGATTTTTTATTTATCTATTCCTTAATTATTTCATTATAACTTTTTCAACTTAAATAGGTAAGTTTAAAATTAAGAAATCTTTTAAAGATTGAGATTGAGGGTAACATTGGAAAAGTAGTGGCAAAATAGCCAAAACATCAATTAATATGAAATAAAATTTTGACTCCAAAATGACAATAAATATGAAACCGAGGGAGTATAATTTTAGCCTTCAAAGGGTATGCTCTTGTAGATGTAGAGGTATATGAAAAAAATTAGATTGTTAATTTATGTACATTAGCAAAGTTCAAGTGCATGCACTGGCTATTTTTTGTCTTTTCTCTTTAATTTTTCTTTTTAAATCATCTCTTTTCGGTTTTGTATGTTTTTTCTATTCACATAATTTTAATTTCGTTATTCAAAGTTGGATGTTACCAATATTCATAAGTTAATTATAAGGTTATTATAGATTTTTGCAATTAAAATCTTATGTACTAAGACTTTTTTTTTTTATTAATTTTTTCTTTGAAACAATATTTTTCCTGAAGGTGGAATAATTAGTAAGTAGATTAGCTTATGGAATTTTGAAGCATTTAATCTACTTCTGCAACCTTAAAAACAGTCTCATGCACATCCCCATTAGTGTAAAAAATATCTAAAGCAGGGTCAAAAGAGAACATACATAGCAAAAGAAACATTTCTTCAATATATTCAGAAACATTCAACAAGAGAAATAGCAACTCCCAATTTATACATAACTTCAAAATTGAGTGGTTTTACAATAGTTCACAAGACGCACCACTAAACAACACAAGAAATCAAGAACAGAATGTGCTTTTAATGAGTACTAGATAATCTAAGCGGCTGGGCGTGTCTAGGTGATTCTGGGGAAGACGGGGTTTCGAGAATTAGGGATTGAAGATGTCCCAATTGTATTAAATTCTCAATTTCCCTTGGCAACTCCTTCAAAGACATATTGCCTCTCAAGTCAAGATGTCTTAATTTTATCAAATTCCCAATTTCCCTTGGCAACTCCTTTAGAGATTTATTCCAACTCAAGTTAAGATGTCTCAATTGTATCAAATTCCCAATTTCCCTTGGCAACTTCTTTAGAGATCCATTCTTACTCACATCAAGATGTCTCAATTGTATTAAATTACCAATTTCTCTTGGCAACTCCTTAAGAGATCTATTAAAACTCAAGGTAAAGTGTCTCAAGTGAATCAAATTCCTAACTTCCCTTGGAATCTCTTCTAGTGTGCAATTTTGTAAGCAAAGAGTTTGCAAATTGTAAAGTTGTAAAATGAATTTAAGAGCTACAGAGGATAATTCTTCAATTCTATACAAGTTCAACCATCTCAAGTGAATCATGCTTTCTATTCCTTGTGGAATACTTTTACAGCCTTTCATGCTTAACACCCTCAAACGTTTGAGACAGCCACAAAGATTTTGAGGATATTCTTCTTCACTCAAAAATAAGCTACAAAATTCGTTCACAGTCGAAACTAACAGAGGGTCACAAGCTTGGCAACTTGTCTTATTCATTCCCGTGGCCTCCACTTTACCACTCTTTCTAAGAAATTGAGCAAAATCATGCACTATATCATGCATCTTACAACTTACTATCTTCTCATCCAAATCATTTTTCTCAAATTCTTGAAATAGAGAACACATTGCTAAAATGTCAAAGCATTTTTGCCCTTTCAGTTCCATGTTTCCACTATCAGAGCCCAAATAGCCAAGTGCCATCCAATTTCCTATTAAACTCTCAACATTAATCTTAAAATCCTTAGGAAAGACAGCGCAATATGAGAAACAACGCTTAAGTGTTGGAGACAATTCATTGTAGCTTAAAAACAAATGAGGAAAAAGTTTTGTTTTTGCTTCTTCTAATTGCCATACTTCACTTTCTAGTACTTCCTCCCACCCATTCAAAGTATTCTTAAAACGCAAAACACTTCCTAAAGTTTTTACAGCTAGAGGCAAGCCATTGCACTTTTTAGCTATTTTTTTACCAATCTCCTCAAATTCCATTCCAGGCTGAGCTATTTGATGCAATAGCAACCAACTATCTTCATCAGATAGCTTTCCTGGACGATGAATGTCATTGTCCATGGTGCCTGTGATTTTAGCAACCTTTTCATTTCTTGTTGTCACCAAAATTTTACTACCCATTCCACCACATTTAAGGGAAGTTATCAACGCGTCCCACTTCTTATCGTCATCTGTCCAAATATCGTCTAGGACAAGAAAAAATGTTTTTCCTGTAATAGAGTCGCTTACAGATTGTAATAGAGTTTGATGGTTATTAGTATTCGGAGGATCTCCCTTTGTTACACTCTCGATAATCCCTTTGGCAATGGCAGCCAGATCAAAGGGATCTGAAACACAGACCCATATTCTTAAGTCAAAAAACTTCTCCACTCGACTCTCAGCATAAACTAGTTGAGCAAGAGTTGTCTTCCCAAGTCCCCCTACACCCACTATAGACACAACATGAATGGATCCTAATTCCTTTTGTTTACCCAAAAGTTTGGTCACAAGACTATCCCTATCAGAGTCTCGACCCTGAACTTCTGCCAAGTTGGTAAAAGAAGTAGTATCTCGCCAAGTCATATGTGAAGTCTCAGCACTGGGCTGAGAGCTGACAAAATTATATCTATCTTTCTCCTCCAAAACTTGGTCAAGTTTCGCCTTCACATTTAGTATTTTGTTGGCAATATCATGACGAACAACAACTTTCTTGAAACATAAACATGAAGATGATGGGATGAAGGAGCATACCGACTTTTTCTTTGGAGGAGGTGGATCAGCAACAACAACATCATCAGATTGATGTTGTTCCATCTCAAGTTTGAGAATCGCGTAATTCCATTCGTCCAAAACATCCTCCATTTCACGAGACGTGTGTTCCAGCCTGGACAACCAGTAGTTGACCATATTGTCTTTGAACCGTCGATTCTCAGCATCATCCAACACAAATCTGATTGCTTTCAGCTCATCAGCAAGCTGGTGGACCTCCTTCTCAGCACCTCTCACCAAATTAATATGGAATCGAGCCTGCTCTGCAATCAGACCTACGATTTGCTCAGCCACTGCGGAAACAATTGCATCAGCCATGTTGAATATAGGTCAGATCACTTCTCTTTATTGTATTGTATTGTATGTATTGTATTGTGTGTTTGTGGGATTAAATGCTTCTTCTAATTTCTGATTATATACAACCATCACATATATGCATCTCTATCATGTTAAACATTATTATATCAAGTTCAACGCAAAAACTGTCCAAGTTGTTGGAATCACCACCTACTCTTTTTAATTTTTTATGATAAAATTAATTTTTGCAAATGAAATATATGATAATATATACATGTTCAAACCTAAGGAGATTGACTTTAAACTTGATTAATACTATGACCATGTGTGTACACCGAGTCCTAAGGGCGAGACAGGTTATGAACGTGATGCCCATCATTATTTATTATCAAATATTGTATAATTATTTTTCTTTTAGGTGGTGTTTGGATTGATAGAGTTGAAAAGGAATTTGAAATTCATATATAGTAGTAAATTAGTTGATAGCTTCCGGGATGTGGATATGAATTCCATCATTTTCATTTGAACTAATTTTTTAGAAATATGAGTAAATTTTGAATCCATCGTGATTTAAATGGATTTGAAATCAATTCATTTCAAATCTTGTATTTCAAATATCTCAATCAAAACACAATCTCTCCTTAGATTCGTAAAACATTTTAATACCTTGATGTTGTTGTATGCAATAAAGGTAAAGGACAAAGGTGGTAGTTGCATATGTATAGCATTCACAAACATTCACAAAAGAGAAATAGCAACTCTCAATTTATACATAAACTTCAAAATTGAGTGGTTTTACATAGTTCACAAGACACACCACTAAACAATACAAGATATCAAGAACAGTGTGTGCTTTTGATGAGCTTTAGATAATCTAAGTGCCAAAAATTTAACAGTCAAAGATCAAAGAGTCTTCCCAAAACTAACAGTATGAATACAGGCTAAAATTTAACAGCCACCTGTTCGGCAGAGCTTTTCTTGACAACCCCGAGATAGCAAAGCTCATTCAACAGCTCCAAAGCCTCTTTAGTTAAACCTTCATAAGCCAGACCTTCAATCAGAATAGTGTAAGTAGATTCATTAGGCTTGCACCCTTTTGACACCATGTAGACCAAGAAATCGATTGCACGATCCGTTTGTCGAGCTTTACAAAGCCCCAACATGATGGAGTTATAAGTGATGGAATTGGGCCTGATGCCCAAACCTTCTAACTCATTAAAGAAGTTGATTGCTTCTTCAATGTTTCCTTCTCTACTAAGCCCCCCCACAAGCGACGAATATGTGATGATATCGGGTTTTAGCCCTCTCCCCTGCATCTCAACCAACAACTGCATAGCACGTTCCGTTTTCCCCATTTTGGAAAGCCCATCAATCACCGTATTGTACGTGATGAGAACAGGGGAACAACCTTTACTGCTCAGCTGATTGAGAAGCTCAACTGCGATGTCAACCTTCCCGTCTTTGCACAGAGCTGTGAGCAACGTGTTATACGTCACGATATCCGGATAACACCCCCGCGAAACCATCACCTCCAGATACTGAATAGCTCTGTCCATCTTCTTCTCTTTGCAGAAGCCATGAAGCAGGGGATTGTAGCTCAAGGAGTTCGGAGTGCACCCGTATTTAGGCATCTTCTCCAAGATATCAATCGCTCGTCCCAGTAGCTTCTTCCTACACAAATGATTAATCAAGATATTAAACGTAACGACACTAGGTGAACACCCCTTCCTAAGCATCTCAGCCAATAGCTTCTCAGCATCCATCCACCTCCCTGCACTACACATACTACGCAAAATGATGTTATGTGTGATCACGTTCGGTTGGCAGCCATACGAAGGCAAGTTATTCAAGAACTTGATCGCCTCGTCCAACCTCCCCTCCTTGCAAATCCCGTTTATAAGTACATTATAAGTAACCACATCCGGCTTACACCCTTTGTTCCTCATCTCATCCAAGAGCTTCATCGCCTGCGCAACCCCACATTCCTTGCACGTGGCTTCAATCAGAATCGTGTACGTTACCACATCCGGATAGCACTCCTTCTCCAGCTGGAGACGAAGCACCTCCATGGCTTGCTTCAGTTTCCCACTATCACACAAGCTACGCAGAATCGTGTTATATGTGACAACATCCGGAGCAACGCTCATCCTGTCCAAGACCTTCAAAGCATTGTGTATCTCACCGGACTTACAGTAGCCGCTAATCAACACGTTATAAGTGATTACATCAGGCACCGCCCCCGACTCCTCGAGAATCTCCATAACCCTAGTCGCCTTCTTCGTTTTCCCAATTCGACAAAAGCCACGAATCATACTAGTGCACGGGATGATATCCGGAATATCTCCCTGGCATACCATCTTCTCGAGATGCTTAAACCCTTCCTCCAATTCTCCGTTCCTAACGAGGCGGCGGAGATAGTTGTTATTCTCGAATTCCTCGAAACTATGAGATGAATTCCTATCTGGACTTTTCTCTACATTACCGCTTAGGGTTTCAACAGCACAAACAGCTAAAACCTTAACCATAGACCCCCTTTGTTCCCCACACCCTTGCTTTTTCACCAGAAATGGCAACTTACAGCAAACAAATGCTTTTTCCTTATGGTGTCTAGATGTTTGCTTATGAAAATCGTGATGAAACGTTTGCTTTGAAGGAACCGTTAACTCCATGGATGAACAAATTGCGAAATTTCAAATGCTCAGCTAACCAAATTTGATCCCAACAAAAACCTAAAAATATTTTGAGTAAAGAAAGCTTACTGAATTGATTACGATTCCATTTGGAGAAACGAGGAATCAAGGCGAGTAACTGATTGCTTACTGAGAATCATTGAGGCTAATATTGAAAGTGGGGAAAGGAAGAAGAATATGGAAGGAAAGAAGAAGAGAGAGTAGACTGCATTTCGTCATTTGAAGCGGCCATTACTATGGTGTATAAAGGAGATAAGGTTTCTGGGGAAAACTGAAAACGCTTTTGGCTAGAACGCTTTTAATAGTGCCTTTATATATAAATTTTAACTTGAAAATTAGGGTTCTGTAGAGGAGAATAACATGAATTAAACAGTTGGGCCAACAAGATTTAATATAGTTGGGCCACAATGAAAATTAATTATTATTGGGTTTGGGCCTACAATCATCTACATCTATATATATATATATATATATATATATATATATATATATATATATTATACAAAAGCAACAAAAAAGAGAAAGTCTCATTTTCCCCATAAAAAAAGAGAAAATCTCTTTTCATTTTTAATAAATTAGGCATTAAATGTATTTGAATGATTTTTTATTCTCATATCATATTTTATTTTATTGAAATTTTATATATAAATTTCAAATTTTCAATTCCCAAATCATTCAATTCAATTGGGAATTTGGGATAACGTTACTCTAAATAAAGCACGGTTACATTTTTACGATTTTCAGTTATTTAAATTAAATTAAATCATTGAAAAATATAATGAACTTCATATATAATTAATTAAAGTGATGATTGGAAAATTATGAAAAATATAAAAATATATGAAAATTTTCAACTTTGTAATAATGTGATATAATCTTATGTTCGTTTTTTACATTTAAAAAAAAATTAAATTAATGAATCAAAAAAGATTTTATCATCTTTGTTGACATAAGTTAATGAAATGCAAAAAATAAGTCAATGAAATATTAAACAAGAAAATAGTAAATCAAATTGATAACTTGCGTTATTTTATGTATTTTAGGGTTCAACTTCATATCATTTTATATTAAAAAGTATGCATTCGTAATATTTTATATGGATTTTATTATATTTTCAAGATTTCACGTATTTATTTGATTTGAAAGAAATTTGATAGATTTTACCACAAAGTGAAAGTTCAATAGAATGAAAAGTCAAGTTGGAGTCGAGGTACAAAATCGAAAACGCGCTATTTTGAGAGAAAAAATGATATCTCATGTTCTAAATGTCCAAATTTAATGATTCTTATCTTGTTGGAAAGCTAAGAAGGCTTTCTACAACTTTTATGTTCTATATTTTTCCTAATTCTTCCTCTAAGAGAGTAAATAATTACACGAAGGAAGTTATGCAAAATTGTTTTGTTTTTCATCTTGACAGGGTTCGAGTATTTTCGGCATAATTTGATGTAGGAAATTGATATTGAGCTGAAATTAGTGGCATTGGATAGCTACTTCAAGGGCTACAACTTTTATGAAGAAATCAAAGTCAAATTTGATCCATAAAATGCCCAAAATACGGCTAGAAGTCAAGATTCGTGTCCACCCATAGTGGTTGGGTCACGGGTTTCCTACTCAAATTGGAGATCAACTAGGATTCTTATTCAAGTTCGATTTTTTACTTTCTCAATGATAAATAGGGACTTAAAAAGTCATTCGAAAGGAGAAGAGCATCCATATTCATGAAATACATCTTAAGAACAAGTAAGAAATTAAAGATTCAAGATCAAAGAGGAAGCATCCAAACACGAATTCATTATATTTTTCTTTGATTTCATTTCTAATTTTTATCATGGCCTCAAGTTAGGGCGAGAAGGTCGAAAGTCTAGGACCCCATTTTTTAAGGGGCCCCAAATTTTCATCCTATACTAGCTAGGAATATATAGTTGTAATATATTTATTGTATTTGTCCCAATATACCATATAATTGATAATATATTTTCTAAAAAACGTAAAACTCATAGGAAAACACAATTTGAAAAAAGATTGTTATGAAGAAAATTTACAGTGTAGCGTCCCAACCCAACTTAGGAGGGTTGAGTCATTATCTTGACTTGATAAGCTCAAAATATACATTAAAAAAATAACAATAATTTAAAAATGTTTTTTATAGATTAACTCAACGGAAGACTTTAATAAAAACATGAGTATTTTTTTTTAAATCGAAAAGCTTAGCATGCAAATAACTAACTCGTGTCTTACCCACATTTGTAAATCAAAACCTTGACATATTTAAAACGTTTAATAAGTTTACTTAAGCCAACATCAAACGTTTCAGAAGGCATCCAACATATTAAACTCATACATATTAACATATTTTAAATATATATATGCTTCTAGGAAGGAGTCCGTACAGCCGACCACACATCTGTTTCGTCGTAAGTGGGACCTAAAAACGTTTAAATATGGCGACATAAAATTTGAGAATTCTTAGTGGACAACGCTTATAAACTATTACGCTAAAAAGTTAACCAATACGCTTAATACGTCATCTCCAAGGTCGGAAGACCTTGCATAACTCCATGGTCCGAAGACCTGCACTACAAGAAATTCGCTATTTAACAACGGTTTTTACCCGTTGTCTTTCCCAGTTTTTAGCGTTGTCGTAGCCAGCGTTGCAAAAAAAATTTGCTATTTAACAACGCACTAAAAGCGTTGTCTTCTTTAGATACGACAACGCTTAAAACCTGTTGTACGAAAGGGTTGTCTTTTTTTTAATTAACTATTAAATAAGATGCCAATGTCATCATAGAGACGACACATCATCATGACACGTCATCGTAGTGCTGACGTGTCATTCATAGTGCCAACAAAAAATTTCGCTATTTAACAACGCACTAAAAGCGTTGTCTTCTTTAGATACGACAACGCTTAAAACCCGTACGCTTAAAACCCGTTGCACGAAAGAGTTGTCTTTTTTTTAATTAACTATTAAATAGGACACTGCTTTTGGGGGGAGAGATATTATTTCACCAATCGAGTCACAGGTATCTAACATATTCATACCTAACGATTTTCCACAAAGTGGTGACGAAACGTATAACTTGTAAAATCTTTCCATTTTCCAAGTCGATACGATCCAATCTAAGACTCAAATTTTTCTATTGTTGTCTTTTTTTTAATTAACTATTAAATAGGACACTGACGTGTCATTCATCAACACGCTTAAAACCCGTTGCACACGAAAGGGGCTTAAAACCCGTTGCATGAAAGGGTTGTAGTGTTGCACACGAAAGGGGCTTAAAACCCGTTGCACGAAAGGGTTGTAGTGCTGATGTCTTTTTTGTTAATTGACATGTCATTAAAACCCGTTGCATGAATCATAGAGATGATAGTGACATCTGACATCATCATAGAGATGACACATCATGATCATAAATCTTTCCGTTTTCCAAGTCGATACGATCCAATCTAAGACTCAAATTTTTCTATTGTTGTCTTTTTTTTTAATTAACTATTAAATAGGACACTGACGTGTCATTCATCAATACGCTTAAAACTCGTTGCACACGAAAGGGGCTTAAAACCCGTTGCATGAAAGGGTTGTAGTGTTGCACACGAAAGGGGCTTAAAACCCGTTGCACGAAAGGGTTGTAGTGCTGATGTCTTTTTTGTTAATTGACATGTCATTAAAACCCGTTGCACGAAGATGATAGTGACATCTGACATCATCATAGATCATCATAGATTCCCACTTCTCCGTTGCATTAAAACCCGTTGCACGAAGATGACATCCTCATCATAGATTCCCACTTCTCCGTTGCATTAAAACCCGTTGCACGAAGATGACATCTGACATCATCATCATAGATAACTCGCAGAATTCTTCCTCTGCTTCTACCGGGGAAGACTTTTAGGACAAGTCTCCAGCCGTCCCGCTTTGGTAAAGGAATGTTACTCTGATTGGTAATGTTGGCGATGCCAAGCATGCTCGGGACGGATCTAGCGCTAAGAAAGTAGGAAGGAGGTTTTCCAGCGATCTTGGGGCAGTCTTCCTGAAAGGATTTCCTAAATGCGAGAGGTTTGACAGAGATGATAGTGACATCTGACATCATCATAGAGATGATGTGGAAGGCTTTCCTAAATGCGAGAGGTTTGACAGAGATGATAGTGACATCTGACATCATCATAGAGATGACACATCATGCATGAATCATAGAGATGATAGTGACATCTGACATCATCATAGAGATGACACATCATGATCATAGCCAATATTACGCATTGTTTGGGAATTGAACCCGAGACTCAAGGTAGTACTCTAACCACTAGACCATTGGTGCTTTATGTAATAATATTCTACATGCATTTGTTTTATAAGTATTTTTGATATTTTTCAATTTTCTATTATCACATATTTTTAAAAGGTTAACAATATATATATATATATTTATATATATAATTGGAAGATTAATGACTAATTAATATGTTTAGTAATGTTTAATCTAATTTCATTTTAAGACAATTATAAAATATAGTAGTGCATATTTTTAATATATTTTATAAAAATACTATTTTTTATAAAATTATGAGTTTGTTCATATAAGATAATATTAATGCAAATAATATAAAATAACATCATAAAATAATTAAACTTTTCAAATTTAATTTAATTAAAAATCAATTAATATTATCACATATTTTTTGTGAATTTTAATAAAGTACCATTACTTATTAATATAAGTCATTGATTTCCAATTTTGATGTATTATTGTATTTAACTCGATTTCAATGGCCAACATATGAATGTTCAAAACCTAAAATGTTAATGTACTCACGATACAAAATATAAATATGACTCAATTAAAATATTATTCTTTACTTTAATTTGTTGGACTATTTATCATATTGCATACATAGATTTATTTACATATATTTTTACGTACATATATAGATTTATTCAATACCTAAAATATTATTGAAGAATCACAATATTATTTGTATTTTTCATATATTTTAAAAGGTTAACAATATATATATATATAATTGGAAGATTAATGACTAATTAATATGTTTAGTAATTTTTAATCTAATTTCATTTTAAGACAATTATAAAATATATTAGTGCATATTTTTAATATATTTTATAAAAATACTATTATTATAAAATTATGAGTTTGTTCATATAAGATAATATTAATCCAAATAATTATATAAGATAACATCATAAAATAATTAAACTTTTCAAATTTAATTTAATTAAAAATAATTAATATTATGAAAAGGTGCACAATTAATACAATACATAAAAAAAGCGTTGCACAATGGGTTGTCTTTTTTGAAAAAAATCCACTAAAAGACAACGCCTTTCGAAAAAAAAGGTTATAAATTTCGAAAAGACTATACAAATTCATAAAAAGGGTTGTCTTTGGGGGTTGTTGTTTCCTATTTTTCTTGTAGTGATGGCATCCAAGTTCGTCAACCTGATACTTCACCCGAATGTGTCATTTAATGTCATCATACTCAATATACTAGTTATTCTAATCAATTTAACTGTAAATAAATGTTACTCACTTTTGACGTTGATTCGAAAGTGGGGATAGCTCCTGAAGTATCCGGTCGTCTCGTACTGCACTCGGCATATTCATAAATTCTTAATCTTTAAACTGCATTTTAATTGCATCATAGTTATCTAACCTAACATACTTTATCATACATGTAATATATGTATATCATAAGAATATAACTACAGATTTAAGAGAATTTTAAAACATATTTTAAAAACATGCATCAAATATATTTAAAGGAAAAAAAATGATATTTAGATATTTTAACTCATAAAACTCTCATTTGAAAATGACAAGTCAATGGAAGTTAATAATAATTCCCGAGTCAGGAAAGTCAATTAGAATTGTGAGCCCCAAATGTTTTAACAGCTTTTCTCACTTCCTAACACTAATTTCTTCCGATCGGCGACTGGCGAAGCCATGAAAGGAATTTACAAATCCTCGGCTTCAATTGCTGAGTTCAGGAATACCGAGTTCACTCGCTCATCAACCCGAAGACATAGTTCCCATGAGTCGCATGGGGCAGTATCACTCTACGAGAACCGTTTGGCATGATATGGAATTCAGGCATCATAGTATGACTTCAACGAAAGGTAACAACTCTCGTTCATATTCTAAAGACTTAAATGATTCATTACTTTACACATAAACTCACATTGAATCACTTAATAACAGTTTCAAAATATAGTCAATTTCCACTTTTAAGTCATAGATAGAAATTTGGCTAAAAATTAGTAACATGTAGGAAGAAAAGACACTCTTCACCACAACAATTTTCATAATTTAAGCAATCATCTAAAATTCATGAAAATAATCAATAATATACATAAAAACCTTTAGTTATCCATGCTAAAACATTAAAGATAAATTTGAATCACAAAGCTTTAATAAATAATTTACTATAACCAAAAATTGTTCGAAAATGCTCTAAAACTAGTCTGTCTTATGATTTTCACTATAAATCATATAGTAAATGAAAATTTCTAAAATTAATATCATTAACTCTTAATATCATGTATGTTATCATGTTAAAATATTTTTGAAAAATCATAATCAATCAATTTTAAAAATTATTTTTCTAGATTCTTAAACTGCATAAACTTAAATTCGAAACAGGACCATCTTTGAAATATTATAATAATTCATTCACTTCTCCAAAAATTACCAAATTTTAATTATAAACTCAAAACTTCATTTAGAATAACATATTGGAACAATTTTGAAAATTTCTAATTGACCAAATTTATAAAATTATTTTTCTAAGATCTAAAACTATAGAATTTTAATTTGAAATTGGACTATCTTTGAAAAATCATTATAATCATAGACTACTCTAAAATCACTAAATTTTAACCATAAACACACGACTTTATGTAGCATAACATACTAAAACAGTTTTGAAAAACTTCATGAATACAATTTTATAAAAATCAACAAAGTGGATTGAAATTTCCAAATTTTTTCACAATTTGATTAACACAACCTATTTCCTTAAATAAAATGTAGATCCGACTTTTATAACTCTATTAACCTCAAAACAAACATCATAATTCAGTTTATCACACATGTAAAGAATTTAGACAAGATAATCAAACATGCAAAGCCTATTCCAACATGCAATTGCACAATCAACACTCAAATGACATATTCTTGAAGGTCAACCATATAGAACAAGGTATTTAACAAATTTCATCATAAATCACCCTTGGATCATACATGCAATGAAATTTAAACATGCAACACTTCTTTCAACATGCATTTGCACTATCAACTCCCAAAAGTGATAAATTTTGATAATAAACCACATAAACAAGATTTCCAACAACATTCATCGCACTTGTTCCAACAACATTCACATCCATGGATTTTCCTTGGATCATACATGCAATTCAACCTTGAGAACCTAATCACGCTCCTAAAGAGAAGATTGTTACTATGAGTTTTTGAGTGTTTCTCGAATGAAGACTATGATCAAGATTACTTCACTTCTTGTCTTGAAGGGGTTCTTCTTCTTTGCTAAATCTTGAATTTTTAGCTTGTTTAAGGTAGAGATGAAGGCTTTTAAGAAGGAGAAATGGGTAGAGAGAAGAATGAGTGACTATGTTAGAGGGAGGGAGCTCAAATGGAAGAGAGAAATATATCATTGTCTTTGCTAATGTGAGGGGTAAAATAGCTCAAAGTGGGGGTTCATCTTATATATATTATACACTCTTAATATAATACATAATTGATACATGTAGATCACACTTGTAGTAAATATCCATTAGATGTATGATGATTAGTAGCATTGAGACTTGTGGTGGATTTGATGGGAGCGCGGGGGATTGAATGTAGCTCTGTCCAATGTGACATGCACAAATAATTGTAATCATGGTAATTATGCATGAATTTATGTTGAAATTAACATATCATATAAGTCACATAATCATGTATGAAGATATGTTTAAAATCTACCTAACTATAATTAAACTCATTATAAGTCACATTTCTTATTTTAAATTATTAAAATTATTTTATATGTATCTTATCTATTTTTTGTTATTAAAAAATTGTATATGATTAGTATCTTTATACTTAATATATGATTTTATTAAAAAAAATATTGAGTAAATATTTTATTAGTTTCATGACTAAGGATAGACATATATATTATTATTGAAATTTTTAATTAACCAACACAAGTCTCGCAATTGTTCTGAATTCAAATATACATATATATATACACACACTTAATCTACTTGGACTAATTATAACAAAAGTTATTTTATAATGTTTTTCACAAATAATTTATTTTTTAAATTTGTGTAGATATGGTTGATTAATTTTCTTATTTGTATTTTTCCTTATTGTATTTTAAATTTCATAATTATAATTTTGTTAAATAATATTCTAATTTTTTATAATAGACATGTGACCATTAATTACAAAATTTTATAATATATTTTTTGTTTATATTTTTTAATTTGTACATTTTAATCTAAATTTACAATAAATAATTCAAAGTAAAGATCCTTACAAAAATTGATTTGATATATTTTATGTTAAAAAAAGATTGGTAATGAAATAGTTATTGCGGTTTAATTTTGGGTGGAAAATATTTCCATCAACCACCCTTTCTACCAACATAAACGAATATTTGATCAAACGTTATTGTTATTTTTACAAACATTATTTTATTTATTTCATATATGTAATCAATTAAATACAAACTTTTACAATATTTCTATTTTTTTATTTTTTATTTCTACATTTTGTTGTGTGTAGTTTATAATTCTTAATAATTAAGTAGTGAATTATTATTACAATAATTGTTGTTATTATTAACATTTTTTTTTATTTGTATATATTATTCGAATTTTAATATTTTTATTTAATTAAAAAATAGTCATTAATATTATTTTTTTAGATGTTTTAAATTATATTTGTTGATTTTACATTCTTAGATTTAACCTCATGAAATTATTATTATTATAGTATTTTTTTAATAGTATATAGTTGGATTTTTAAATATTATTATTTCATGGTTTATGTATTTTTATTTTTGAATATTTTCAAAAATAATTTAAGATTTTTAAAATTATTTTCAAATTTATTGTTCTTAGTTCTATAATTACTTTTCAAAACTGTTATATTATCTTATTATTATATACTCAAAAAGGCCCAAATGAAGGGTCATGTTTTCTACAAATTCTAAAAGCCTAAATGAAAAGGTTTCATTCCTATTTGAAGGCCAATTTTATTAGGTTAACTCTCCAATAATATACATATTTATAGCACACAAGGGGAGAAGAACTCTAGCCATCCAATTGGCACACGGAAATCACGTAGATCTTTTTTTACCTTAAAATATTGGCCGAAGGTTGCAAAAGCAAACAAAATATGTAGTATAACTTATGATTGGAAAAAAAAAATTAGAATGCAAAATTAAAAAAAACGTACGTAATACATATTAAAAAATACAATTTACTCCACTAATAAATAGATATAATGTGAACGTGAGCAAGTGTCTTATATTGACTTGCAAGACAGATCAATTGGCAACCATAGCTTTCCTACCACGATTTAATAAAGTCAAGTGTTGTATCTGTTTAGTTGTTTAACTTGTGCCCGTTTGGGTCGATGAACTCGAGCCCAAAGAAAATATAAAATTTAAGGAGTCCATATATTGATATTTCATTTTTTCTCATTCTACATTTAAAAAATTTGTGTTTGCCATTTAACATATTACTTCATCAAATTTGAATTGGGCTACGAGAAGACTTTAAATACAGACTCAAAGTCCAATATGGAAACCAATTGCTTCATTGTAGTCTCTAATTTAAGCCCATGAGTTCATAAACAATAAGGGTGTATTTGTTTCTTGTTAGTTAAAATTGATTTTTCTTAATGGGGTAGAAAGATTGAAAGGGATGAAATAAAGATTAGAAAACTTGCATGATTCAAATTCGAATTATGGTCATCACACAATCTACATTTTTATAAAGGTGGGATATCATTTGAGCTACAAGACTCATGATGTTGGTTAAAATTGATATGATATGACGGGTTAGCACTAGGGGTGGGAATAGGCTAGGTCGAGTTGGGCTTCTTATTGGTTGGCCTAGGCATGAAGTATAAATATCAAGCCTAAGTCTAGTCTATTGTATATGAAAGATATTTTTTTAAGCCTGAGTCTGATCTGTTTTATGAATAAGTTTGGCCTAAAGCCTATCAAAAATCTATTAAAAGCCTACAAAATTATCTAATATGAATTTTTTTTTTTCAAAAACTAAACTTCCATTAAAACTTAGAGACTTACACCAAAAAACAAGAAAACAATATAAACTATGAAGAATATAAATATAAACTAGACTATATCTATCTATATATATATATATATTTATATAGAAATATAATAGAACTATAAAAGTTATCAAATATACCGCATTTTATATAAATATTATAAATAGGCCAGCCTATTAGTCTTTTTTTATGGTCTGATTCTAGTTTATATTCATAAATAGACTTGATAAAAAGTTTTAACCTGACTCATTTACTAAAGAGGCTTGGCCGAACTAGGCCAATAATAGGTTGGGCCATAGGCCCTATCGAGTAGCCTGTATTATTCTCACCCCTAGTTAGCATTGTTCATAAAGTTGTAATTTGATGTTGTTTGTATGTTTGATTTGAGTGTTAGATATTAGGTTAAATGTAATACATGTGTTTGGATTGAGTGATTGTGATTTTTCCATATGGATTCATATTATAAAATGAGCATTTTTCCCTCAATTCTTAATTCTTTTTCATGCAAATTCATAAATTCAAGGACATTTATGTCTTTTCAAATGTAGGTTAAGTAAATCCGTCAAATATGATAGATTAATTTAACCAATGTGGAAAACCGGTCCACAATTACATGCGGGTCAATAACCTCATAAACAAACATGGATTTGGGGTGGTTTTAAACATCCAAATCTACCAAACCCACGTACCAAACGGACCCTAAGTGGATAACTAAAATATGTCATTTTTCTATTTAAGTGGCCACTGGATTTATATTATCTATATTGTGTCTTTTATGTGGAAAAAATATATATTTTTCCACTAAAAAATAGAGTAGATCTTGAATTTGGATTTTTGGACTAAAATTTTGTAAAATGAAATTATAAAATTAATTATAAGCTACTATCATTTTATGGGAGCACTTTTGATCTTGAAATTAAGTAAAAAAAATTAATTTAAATCATCATTACGGATATAATTACATGAGTCAGGACCCATTATACTATAAATCATACTAATTCTCACAAAGTTTTATGTAGATTATAGGTAGATGTGGCAATCAGGTCAGGTTGGACCGAATAATAATAGTATTGACATGAATCTGAACCCGTTTTTATTTTGTGTCAAAATTTCTGATCTGGATACGATTCGAAACTTTCGCAGGTCAACCCAACCTGACCTATTTGACACGCAATTATAAATATAAATTTATTTTTAAAATTTTCAAAATATAATAACACCTTAAGTTAAGAGATCTTTTGAACTAATAAATAAATAGAGAATATAACTCCACAAAATTATAATTTACAAATAAATAGTCCTCAAACAACTATTATTATTTTATCCATTAAATGTTTAATTTACAAAACTAACATTACTCATATTATAAAAAATTAAAAAAAAAAAAGAAGAAGGAGGAGGAGGTTAACAGACCAACCTTTATGTTGAATTATTATAACCAATCTTACATGAGTCCTACAAAAAAGGCCATCTAACATGAAAAAAAAAAATTAGAGCGTAATTAGCGTACACAATCAAATAACAATTGTATGCAAATTGCAAAATAAATAATATTTTATTTTCCAGTATTTTATTTTTAAAAAATAAATAATATTCGCTTCATATACTACTACAAAGGGGACATGGATCCAACTTACATTAAAATTAATTTGGCTTATTTTATCACTATTAATTATTATTATTAGATCTATAAAATTTAACGGGAGTAGTAGATAAGAATCTTTTATTTTTTCTATTAACGACTGGATTTGTTTGTTAATTATTAATTATTTATAATTTGCAATAATAATAATGCAGTACATTAATGAGGAAAAGAATATTAATGATTTTGTGAAATAATGACGTGGCATGATTAATTGAATGTTAGCATAAGAATAATGGAACATTGTCCCAAACCTGGGTTACATCCCATGAACGTGTTATGTTGCTCGGGGCCGCCCATAATTCCTTGATTGATGTCTTTTCCCATTATTTTAAGTAAAAGCCAATAATTCTCCCTAATTGATTGAATCTATGGCACCAACATTTTCTTTTATTAGTGTGCTATAATATTTGATTAAATTTATTTATTTTTCTTTTTGAAAAAATATTGAATATTGATACTTAAAACATGTGTTGATGTATATACTACTTATTGTGCCAAAATATACCGATCAAAACCCATCCATCGAGAAGTGTTCTTGGGCGATATTTTGGCCCGAAAATGAAGAATAAAATATACTGACCACACCATGTAGGTCGGCAACTATTGTCACTTCATCATTGTCAGATTAGAGGAAGAAGGGTATACCAGAAACTGACCGACCAAACCTCTCAGGTCGGCTATGTCTACAAGCGTCATCATTCAAGATATTCTGCAAGTCTGCTAAGGTCAGTATTTATCAAAGCACCCGAGTTAACACAAAAACTCATGTGAGACGGTCTCACGGATAGTTTCCGCGAGACGGAGCCCCATCAACACAAATAATATGTTAATGGTATGGTTTGGATGGTGGGTAATTGGGTTGTGGGTTGATCCGTTTCACACAATGTATTAAAATTTAGTGAGACGGTCTCACAAGAGACTTACTCCCGAGTTAAATGGTGGAACGCAAGGGTGAGGCAGCAGAAAATTCTCTCAGCAACTTCCAACAATTCTCACCAAACAAGCATGGTGTCTATCATATTAAGATCTAATCAAGATTTTGAGTATCGTTACATCCTCAAATCATGAGATTATGTACTTGGATCTCCCCAAAAATCTACTACTATAAATAGATGTAAAAATGTATAGGACATGGTTAGCAATTTCATGTAAAAAAAAAAAAAAACTCTCAACAATTATCTATTGCAAAATACTTTCCGCACTGAGCTATTTTTAGCCGACCTGAACGAGTAGCTCTTGACAAAATGTAAGCAAAAGACACCCGAGTCACACTATTTGCATCTTTCTGTCTCCACTTTATTTATCTCATCTCATTTATTGCTTAATATATATTAGTTATTTGACAAAGTACACTTAACAGATTTTAAATATCAACACCACTAATATATCAAAACCACAAGGTAGCATATTATTAAAAGAACTAAATTCCCTATTAATTAATAAATAGGTAGTAAATATTATTAAGGGTGCTCCGTGCTCGATTAAATATAGACACAAAATAATTCTTCGATCAAATTCATCGAATCTTTTTAATATAATTGTTATTAAACAAAACATCTTTCAATATATTTTGATCAAGGAAAGTATTCGAATTTGAAACTTTATTTCAAATATGTAGTAAAAGAATATGTTAGATAAGTATTATGTGGTAGTGCATAAAAAGATCATCATTTCATTCATTCGTAGATTTATATGACAATTTTTCAAATTATAGTAGTATTATAATAAAGAGATTTTATCGATTCAAGCCCTAAAAGATAAGTTAATTATAAATGCGTATGAAAGATAAATCTTATCAATTTAGGGTTTGAAAGATTGAAAACTATTAAATTAAAATTTCAAAATAAATATTAATATCATAATATATTAATATTATATTAAATATAATATCACAAAATATCGATATTGAACGAACTAAACTTATCCTTGGACCTGAATCAATAAAATCCTAATAATAAATCTTCAAAAGTATTTTTTTTGGATAAAACATAAAATCAGATAAGACGAAGGACCAGAATTTGGTCACATATTCCAACGACCCGTGTGACGGATGTATACTCCCGAGTCTTCCAAGTTCCAAGTCATGGTCATGTAGAGACAATGTTATTAATAAATTAAATAATTGATTAAATTTTCTTTTAACAATATTATACAATTCACGATAGTGGAAATTTTATTTTGAAAGGATTAACTACTGAAAATTAAACTTAATTTTAGATACTTTAATTATAAAATAAATAAATAAAACCATTAGAAAGTAGGCGTAAAGAATAGACCTAACTCTCCCCACACTTTAGTTAAATATGCTTTAAAGAAAAACATTAGTTAAGATTGTAATTATATAATATTCAATAGTTAATTATTTGTTCTAAAACTATAATTGATGTGATAGTCCATTGATGACTTGAAATTAATTGTAATAACTACCAACATAGCTCAATTCATCATTTCTAATTAGTTATGATCTTGCCTCGTGTGTATAGACTTGTTTTCTTCTTTTGGAACTCTGTATATATGGTTTATTTTTTATATATTTTTTTAGTTTTTGAAATAATATGATTTTCTTTTCTTATAGAGTAATATTTATTTATCTCAATTGCTAATATACTCATATTTAATGTGTATTATTAAAATTCTGAAAAAAATACTATTATATATATAGCATTCTAAAGAGAATAATACTCATTAAATATGAGCATCATACCTAGTATATTTAACTTTTTTGCGTGTGAAAAACACAAAGTATATTTATTTAATTACCATTTCCCATAACTTTCTCAATTATTACTACAAAATCAGTTAACACACACACATATATATATATATATATATATTACCTACAAGATATGGAGAATAATATTATATTTTATATGTATTATATGATAACATCACTTTACATATATTTTTCGAATCCAATTAGTCATTAAATTTTTGATATTACAAAATAAGATTCAATAATATGATCATCATAGTTGGAATTGATTTTTATAAAAACATCGAAAAATCACAAAATACAAACTCATTTATATCACGACATAATATTTATATAAGATCGTTATATAAATATAATTAAGTGAGATTGAGCCACCAACCACATTAATTCTCCTCGAATCGGGAAGAAAAAAGAAGAAAAGATTAGTTGAAGTTTCTTTATTCATGTGAAATGGCAAAGTAGGAAAGGAATTTTAAAAGTGAAAAAGAGAGAATTTTGAAATATATATAGTTTTTGTTTAAGGAATTTGCTTTTCTTTTTAATACTTTATTTAATTGACAATATGAAAGAGTAACGACCATTTCGATGTGGGCCCGGAGATGCTAGAAAACGTTACCTTAAACAAAACGACATGGAAGTGATGACGTGTCAAAATATGAATGGGCTCGTCAACAGGCAATCAAAACCCCTCAAAATTAATCACCACGTGGCGCTCAAATAGGGGAGCAAATCTCGGACGCTTTAAAACGACTCCACCTCATTGCTGCCACTAATCTATGGCCCAGTGGACCATAAGGATTTTTTTTCTTTTTTTCCTTTTTTTTTAGGGTCTTTTTTTCAATTCTACAATTATATTTCATCAACTGCAACATATATATGCTGTTTTTTTTTTTTTTACCTTTATATATATATATATATATATTATTTGATGTAATTTATTTATCAAATGTAACAATTAAATGGAGGGTAGTGAGACATTGAAACAATCGAGTTCTCTTACTTCTAGACATGTAATTCTTTTCTTTTCTTTTTTTGAAATTCACATGGTTAAATAACTTAAATTGCATTGAAATTATTTATAAGAGTGAAGCTATACATAATTCAAAAAATACTAATCACAACTCATTTTTTTGATTTAAGGTGTGTAGTGTTTTTGTGAAATTACAATATTGTCATCCAATTATGTGGCGTGGTTGAATGTGTAAATAAAAATCTATACAAAATGTGATGACATTGTAATTTATTTGAAAGGTTAATTAAGAGAAGATCGTCCCATAATTAGTTTGCTGATGTTTGAAGTTAGCAACTGAACTATAGAATAAAATTTATGAAATGTGTAGGTTAACTAAGAAATTTCTTATTACTTTTAGTTCAAAGACATTAACATTTAATTGTTGATAATATAATGGGTTCGTTATATAATACATAAACACAAACGAAATTAGGTATCATGTAAAATTAATGACGTTCATAATTCAAATTACGAGATATAATCTAGCCTAACATAATGTTGGACATGATAATTTATTTTCTAATATTTTTTATCATGCATGTGATCGGACTGTACAAACGAGAACATTTACTCTAATATATGTTTTATAAGATATTTTAAAACAATCATTACACGTATTTTAAAAATATTATGTGTTAATCTTTTAACATAGTCATGCTTTTATATAATATAAAAAGAGACAACTAATATAATTAAAAGATATAAGTACATAATTAAATATATGACTAATATAACTAAAAGTATAAAAAGGAATTATATAAAAATATGATTATATTGATATAAAAGTATATGTAATATCATCCAAAAATGCACTGAAATTCTTCATTTTTTTTCTAAATTCCAGTACATAAAAATTATGATATTTGTATATAAATGTTATACTAATATAACATAAAGATTATACTAATACAACATAAATATAACACATTAACTTTAAAAAAAAAAAATCAAAAATGCGCAGATTCGGATCAGGTCGACCCAGTTGTATGGATCTAGATCCATGTAACTGGTGCACAGAAGATTTTGTGATATTATATTGTATGTAATGTTGATTTATATTTTCTCATTTAAATTCTTAGATTATAAAAGTTCCATCTCATTACATTATAAAATTTTCTCTTTTGCTTCAACGTAGATTCATATTTTTTCATTTAAATTGATAGATTATAAGAATTAGCCCTTTATGTTGTCAGATTTTCTCCCTTGCTTCATAAAATTTAGTCTCTTTTACCTTCCAGAACCCTACTTTCAATTTATAAAATAACTCGATTTTAGAATAATTATTTTGTAAAATGACAAAGTTCAACCATCGCAAACAATACTTAAATAACCTGAACATCACAAAATTAAGAAGATTGAGAATACTTTTATTTATAATAAGTACTAAGATATAAATAAAACAATATTTTTCACTAATTCATATTAGATGAGTTGACTTGAGGTAATGTTTGAAAGGGAATTCACATTATAGAATTTTGAACTTTAAAATTTTAATGTTTTTTTAATTTATTTAAATTCAGATCACAAAATTAAAATACAATCATTACTACCTATATTATAATTATTCAATCATTACCAAATATATTTTTCATAATAAATATCATATCAACTCAAATTTTCACAAAGAAATACTAAATCAATCCACATTTTTTAATATTGCTTTGACATCACAATATAATCATACCATGTATAATTCTCGTACAAACATACATTTTCATTATTCATATTTACTACATAATCCATAATTTTATTAATAGAATTTGTCCAATCCCACATAATTTCTTTCCAAACAAACCCTAATTTTCTCGAATAAATAATATATTAGAAGTTGGAATCCTTTCATAGCCGAACTTTTGGAGTTTTAGAGTTCGAATATAAAGGTTCACTTTATTTCTTTTTCTTATTCTTTTAAATTAATAATACTACTATTTTGTGAAATAGACAAAGTTCAACTAAAAAGCAAGTATCCCTTTCATACTTATTCTCTTTTCCTAAATTTCCCTCACACGTAATCCTCGTTACCAAACACACCCTACAATTTTGAGCTCAAAATCGAATATGCGAATAAATCAAAACTGGGATTATAGGAATTAGGAATAGTCGCAATTCCTTCTCCGTGTTGAATTCAATTTTCGGAAGCTTCAAATTGTTAGGGCCCTCAAACTCTATAAATACAACTCCCTCCCTCTATCTTTGTTTCTTGAAAGCTGCGAACACATCTCTCCTCTCCATCTTTCTCTCTCCTCCAAGTCCCCTTTCTCTCTCTACAACAAATTCTCTCAAGCATGATTCAACAAGTGAACTCGAGTAAAACAATCAAGTTCCTCTACAGCTACGGCGGTAAAATCGTCCCCCGCCCTACCGACGGCAAGCTCCGGTACATCGGTGGCTTCACCCGTGTTCTCTCCGTCGATCGTTGCATTACCTGCTCAGGTCCGTTAATGCTGTTCCGTTTTCGATTTGTTCGTGATTTTTTTAATTTTGTGTTTATTTCGTGCGAAATTGATTTGTTTTTAAATTATGTACAGAGCTGTTGATGAAATTTGGGGAATCTTGTGGATCTTCCATGGATTTGAAGTGCAAATTACCGACGGAGGATTTGGATGTGTTAGTTTCAATCAAATCGGATGAAGAGCTGAGAATTGTGATCGAAGAGTACGAAAGAGTTTCTCCGGAGGCGAAAATCAGAGCCGTACTTTTCCCGATCAAATCTGTGAAGAAAGCCTCTCCTCAGCCGTCGATCGTCTCTAAGAAAGTCTCTCAACCGTCGTCTCCGGTCTCGTGTTTCGATTTCCCTTCTATTTCAAAATCCAACGTGGCGGCGCCGTTCGCCCCACTCTATAAGCAAGCCCCGCCGCGCGCACCGGTCTTCCGGCGTGTATCTCCGGTTTTCCGGTACCCTAGCGCCGCCGCCGCCGCAAATCATTGCTGTTATGAAGCAAAGCCGAGGCATATCTACCCCGTGCCACACCGGAATTGTTCTCATTAGTCGTAGGAATCAAAACAGAGGAAAAAAAGAAGTTATTTCCATTTTTTTCTGTGCTTCTTTTTTTCTCCATATATAACAAATCGGAAAAAAAAAAAAAAAAAAAAAACAAAGTACAGTGATTTACGCCTGAAAATACGAAGAATTGAATTCGGATTTTTCTATTAAACATCTTGAAACTTGAGGTCTTCTGTTTTCTCCATTGACGGACATTTTAACGATCGTTATTTTAGCTTCTAGCTTGACACTTCCTTGGCGTTTTCTGTTACAATTGGACACCATAAATTTTGTTTCTATACGGCGCCGTTTGTGTCGTGGTGAGCACGCGAAGTGTGGTTTCTGTTGGTATTTTCTGTTAGGAGGTTAGTGCGTGTGCCACGCGCCAATATTGCTAATTCTTTGCGAATATATATTTGTGCTTTTATTATTTATTTATTGAATTTCTTAATTATATTGACTGTATTTAATTGCCTCTTGCAGGTCAATAATGGAGGATCAGATTTGACTAATTTGGTGATTAGTGTATTAAACTGGGATTAATTGACGCCTGGCTTAATTGAGGGTTTCTTTGACCTAATTGATTCCTCGCTACCTTAAATGCATATGATCAATTATTTATGAGATTTTCTATGATCATCTCATGAATACACATTTAGATAGATGTAGATTAGGGTAAACAAAATCGGTCGATTTGGTCTAAAACCAAATTGAAAAAATCAAAAGCACCTAATTTTCTTAAGTCGAACTGAATCGATGATTTGGACTAAAATTGAATTGAACGAGAAAAAACAAAATCAAATCTATCCGAAAATTTTACTCAATTTGAGTTAGTTTTTCATTTTCGATCTAAGATGTCATTTGATTTAATATTTAAGTTAACACAAAAACTCATGTGAGACCTTCGCACATACGACGATCATACTTATAGAAGAAAATGACATACTTATGACTATAAAAGATATACTAGAATAATTCATGTTTTTACTGTAAAAAACGTACTTGAAAAACACATACTTATATTTGAAAAACACATACTTGAATCTCGTCGCATGTGAGACTCAAACTCTTAAGTTTAATGAATTGGGTAGTCCACCGTTTGGAAGAATAGAAGTTTGAAAAATTATTGAGGTTAGTAATAACTAATAAGATTCAATATTGGTCAAATTTTGAAAGTTACTAAAATATGAGATGTCAAATGTTAATATTGTGAAGTCAAAGTTAATGATATTTTCTATATGTGTGTGTATTTAATATATTCCACCTATCATCCTAAATTAATGTTATATTTCAAATATATTTATATGTGGTCATGATTATTAAAAAAATGAAGAATGATATAATTAAAGGCAAAGTAGGTATGGTTTAAAATGTGGGTACTAGGAAGGAGCTAATTAGGTAAGTTGGGCAACTATGAATTCCGTGTTTATTACGTATATTTGTGGCCTATTGGGCTTAACCAAACAATACCAAGAATATACCTTATATTCTACCTTCAATTTGCATCAAGGGACAATTTATTTAATATTCAAAGGATTTTCAAATGTGCAAGCTGTCAAGAAAAGAAAAACCCATAATCTTTTTCAATTTGTGATATTTAATTATGGTATCTAATTTCTAATTTCAATACACAATTAGATATCAGAATTAACTTCTATAGAAGTGAAAATCTTGAAAGATTTTGTCACATTAGTAATTATAATGTTAATACGATTCTACCGTATGATGATATGATTTGGAAATACTGTTGAGAATTTTGAGTAATTGTGGTAGTCATATAAAATATGAATTATGACTAAATTGGACTATGAGATAATGTGTTTTGTATCGTAACATGACTAACTTTATTTTCACAGTGGTGAAATTATGCTGAATGGCTAAACAATAATAGATGATATGTAGCATATCTAAAGTAACTATTAATCTAACATCATAATATTTAAAGAAAATAAGATGTGCCTAGGATGGACATATGATCTTTATGTATGGGTTCGATTATACATAAAAATCTCATAATATTGTAATAAACGAATTAGTAGTATTCATGTAAAGACAATTTTACATATCTAATTGTGTGAGATGGCATAATCCACAATCTATAACTCATACTAGAGATTGATTTGTGAGGAGATTGATTTGTAAAAATAAATTATATACGTAAAACAATTTCATATAAGTTATCGTGATTTATTAAAAAAAAAAAAAGCAACACAATTACATCAAACAATTTATTTTATGAAACTTCTGAAGTCAATGATAATTTAGTCAGAATGTCTTCAAACTTGGAGTAATATTTGAGTTAAAGTTTTATCCCTTCTAATATTTCACATTCTTTACACAAGTTGACCAAAATTACACTCATTGACAAAATCATAGCTAAGCTGATAATCTTAAAAGAATAGATAAAATTAACATCTCCCAAATGCTATATATGCTATTAGGCCTTCAATTAATCACAGTATAGGTGTAATCATGTAGAAGGAATTTCAACAAAAGCAAATCAAGAATAGGGATAACAGATGGAATATACAATGCATAACATTTCAATAATGCAAATTTACAAACAATATTAAGGTTTTCATGGTCTTCTTTTATGGTAATTCCCATTCTTATGTTAAGAATCTTAACCAACTCTCTTAAGATATTTTTCTCTTGTTTTCTTTATTTTTATTTTTTTTAGTCATTTTGATCAATTAATTATACCCTTGATGCATGATAGGATGGTACGACCAACGTTTGTGTTTGTGTGGTATGGACTAATGTAAATTAAATGACTTAATTGTATTGGTACGGAATATGATGGTACGACCTAAATTTCGATGGTATGGATTAATATGTATTGTATGATGAGAAGGGTAAAAATATCAAATATTGACTCAAAAAGAACTAATTATAAATTGTTGCTAAAAAGAACATTTTGTTCTTCAAGTCATCATAAATGAAACCACCCAATTCGTTTTCTATTATAGTATAACAAACGTTTGCATTTGTCATTACACAATCTAGAACAGATGTTTACAAAATTATAGAGAGGCTGCAATAGGAATCACACAAAATCATGGCGCGTGCACGATTTAGACGATCACAAACTTCATTGTGCGGTATATCAAGATGCAAAGAACTCAAGATTTTGTACAAGGAGAAATAAGGAATGCGATGCTCGTCAACCAGTTTCCTGGTCGAATTCATCACCTTCGGACTCCTCTGCGTTGTCAGCATCATCATCATCAGCATCATTGTCGAAATCTTCTTTATCATTATCAACTGTAGTCTTCCCAATAATGATTAAGTTGCTATTAGCCTTCCTGATTTCGTTGCACTGTGAAAGTAACAAAATTTAAGAAAGATAAAATGGTTAAACTGTTCGAGTGATCAAACAGAATTAGGTTCAGACGATTTCATTTTGTGAATAAGAAAATGCGAGTTCTATTGAGAAGTGAATCATACCAACTTATATTCATACTAAAAAGAATGTTGTTTTAATCATCTTGAGACACGAATCTCTAATAACACAAACCATTCAGATTTAACGACAAACTCTAAAGAGATATCAAGTTATGACCAAAAGTTTACACATAAATCAGGCGATTCAAATCATAATTACTCACAAATCGGCCATCTCTAAAACACTTTTACATGTAAAGCTAAATCAAAAATCTACAACTCCTCTAATTGCTTCTTGTTTTATGTATTTGTTGATTCAAATCATAATTAGAATACTCTCAAATCATCTTAATCCATAACACATTAACATGTAAGGAAAAATTAGAATCTACTACTACTCTAATTGCTTCTTGTTTTCTGTATTTGTCGATTCAAATCATTATCAGAATACTCACAGACCGTCTTATCCCATCTCTAAAACACTTTAACAAGTAAAGCTAAATCTCAAATCTGCAACTCCTCTTACTGCTTCTTGTTTTCTGTTTTTGTCCATTAATTCTGTATCTCATCGACATTTCACTACCATCAAAGTGTGTAAACACTCCAATTCCCAACCAATATAAAGCTCTTACGAAACGATTCACTATTATTTGTAAAGACAAGAACTCTTATATTCCATCAATAGTCGAATCTTAGATTGTTTGAATGCTCTAAGGGATGATAATGGTGTGTGTTACCTAGAGTTTGTTCAGTGGGATGTTGAATAGATAATGTAAGATGTTTTGCAAATTAAGCATTTAGTTAGATTGCAAAGATTGTGGATGGTCATAGTTCACTCCATTTTGTCTCATTCATTTAATGAAGATGTCAACTATAGATGTGAGTTTGATGAACCCTGAAGTATAGATTCTCTGTGAGTCTTGTGAGCTCTTGAGAACTTCTTGAGGGCAAGCAACTAGGGCTCTACAAATCGCCCGCAATAGTATCTGAGTGCATTATGTTATAAGAATCCAACTTTTTAGTAGAATTCTATTCTTGTACATTACCACGTTTTTCACATTGAATTCATGTGCATACCACTACTTGACTCCAGAAAAGGAGACTGACTTTACTATAGTTTAGATGGCAGCTAAGGCCATTGGAATGTCAATTCAAGACACCCATATTCAACGGCCACTGCATCACTGAGAATCATAAATTTTCGAAAGAACTCGACCCAAGAACCCACACACCTCTTCTGCCCCTTTTCTCCCCCAAGAAAAACCTAAGCTTTCAGATCGAAGTTAATTGAATCGGTGGAACAACAATTAATGCTGTAATTATCCTATCTACTCCAACATAATCCTCCCAAGTTTCTGGCTTCCTAAAGCTAGCTAATCAAAAACTAGTGCAAATCATGAATAGCTAGTCTCCTTGCCCAAAATCACAAACAAACATACATACAATTTTTCACCTCTCATTTAACCTAATTTCACCGCTAACACACGAACTAGATTCAGAATCACACACAACATACATTCATCAATGGAAACAATTCAGGATTTTCTGATCAAGGGCAAAACTACTCATACTTAGGGATCACAAATTATCAAAACATTCAAGCATTAATTAAGCTCGATGCGCATGAGTGTAAGAGATAGAAACCTTCTCTTCGTACTCGGCCTCTTCCATGGCGAGAAGGAGCTCGTCGTTGTGGGGCTGCGGCCACTGCGCCGGAAGCAAATACGACGTCGGAATGACCCGGGTCGACCATGGGTACTGGGTCATAAACGCCGGGTACTGCATTTTCCGATGAGTGTTATTTTTCAAATTTGAAAATGGCGAAAAATTAATTATCTTGCTTTATAATTGAATGGGCCCAAAGCCCATCAAAATAGAAGCCGAACTATTTTGGGCCCATGATATATGGCCCATTGATTCATGTGTGCATTTGCCCTTCATATACAAAAGTTTAGCCCATTTGACTAACCCAAAATAGAGAGCCCCGATAGTTGCACATGGACATGGTACATTTTACATCAATTTACATATAAAATAAATACACACATATCAATAAGAAATAGCATTAATATTTAATATTTATAACGTAATAAGTGAAGTAGAAGCGTGCAAACAAGCACATGAGCTTACACACTTTTAGTAGTTCTTCTTTTTTGCTTTTTCAGAAGAAAAACAAAGTTGTTGGATATATTTTTCTTTAATGAATTGGTAAGCAATTTAATTGGCATATGGTTGGCTTAAGCAAAAGTGGAATCCACCTTGCACACAAACTCAAATACTCAATGTCAATTTAGAAAGAAAAAAAATATATCCCAAAATAAGTGTTATTTTAGAATTTCAAGATATATTTTTCAATAATCTACTAAAAATACCCTCATTTACTCTTGCCAAATAAAGATGATTGTTAAGAGAAAAAATATAAAACTCCCACAATAATTATACTTGATTAGGGGTAGATCAATCTTTATATCATCATTTTCAATTTGTGTGAAAACACCTAAAATGACATTTATTTTGGGATGAATGAGCTTTAAGAAAGTATATGAAAATCGTATTAATGAGACAAAACTCCATTATTTACAATGAATTGATCTGTCCTTGTAAAATTAAATTCACGAGATAATCTCTTAAGAGTTCTCGTCTTCACTTTATTACAGAATATGAGATACTCTTATTTTCTTTCTTCCTTTTTTCTTTTCTTTTTTTAAATAAAACTTCTAATATCCACAATATATAAGGATACTCCAAAAATGCTGATATATCATTTACCTATAAGTCTACGTGCATATCCAATTTCCCATTTCAAAATAACTTTTTTAATTGTTTTCATAATGCATTCACCGTTTTTGACTAATATTGGAAAATCATAGAAAAAGTTACATTGCATTAAAAAAAAAAAGAAAGAAAGAAACTACTTATAGGTGATACTATAGAGTATAGACTCAATAATTTTCAAGTAAACTAACATATCTTAGGGTTCATAGCTCAATTTATAGAAATATCTGGACATCTCTATATATTTCGGGAAATATATATATATATATATATATATATATATATATATAATTGTTTTACAAATATTATTTGATGAGATCAATACAATAATTAAAATTAGTTTTCACACATTAATCTTTATTTTATGGATTATAAATCATGGATGAATCAGTCTTATGAAATTAGATTTGTGAAACCGTTTTACAAGAATTATACTCTTAATATTCATTATACTTACGTATTGATGATAGAAACTCAATTTAAATATGATTTGCTAATAAATTATGAATATTGCATATCCTAGTCCTCATAATATAGTTTGGTTTCACTCTTGCAGATGGGGTTTCATACTATTAATTTCTCAATACTTTCACTATTCAATACTTTTAATTCGTCAATTTTAACAATAATCTTTCCTAATCCATTAATATTAAAAGAAACCATGATTTTTTATAAATATTAAGAAACTATATCAAATGTAGTTTAAATTATATATATATTTATATTTTTCGAGGTGGAAGACTTCCTAACCTTATTTCACCATAATGACACATAAGATCTTCTATGACACTTGATATTACATTTCACACAAAAACTTACGTAAGACGGTCATTAATTAACACATTACGTATTTTAAATACCATAAAAATAAGACATAATATCAAATATAATAAAAAAATCCGGATCAACGGTGAAATGCAAGACAACTTTGCATTTTATTAATGGGATGGAAATAATATCATTCAATAAAGATAGGTAAAAATTCATGTGCAACCGTCGCACGGTGCGACGGTTGCACTTATAGTACAAAAAGACATACTTGAATAACTCATACTTTTACTGTAAAAAACATACTTATAAAACACATACTTATAATTAAAAAACACGTAAGTATACTTGAATTCTGTCGCATGTGAGACAGTCTCACAAGAGACCAACTCATAAAAATATTATATTATTATTTGAGAATCGAGAATAAAGATGGATAATGATTTTTAAAATATCTATTGTTATCTTTTTAATGCATATCCAAAGATATGGTCCTCACCGTTTCAAAGTCAAAAACAAAATCAAGAAAGCCTTTCTCCATTTGAACTAAAATGGTTTCCAAAAATTCACATATCCAAAAAATTAAATAATAATAATAATAGACTCAAATGATCTCATTTATATGTAATATTGTCAAAATTAATTTATCAATTAAATTAAAAATAAAAACAGTAAAAATAAAAGAAAATAGATACTCATATTCAACAACAACAACCATCACTTCACCGCCTTGTTCCACTGCAACTATTTTTATCAGCCCATATTCCTCGTGTCGCTTTCTGCACACCCCCACGTCTTCCATGGCTTCTCTATAAAGCTTCTGCTTCATCACCAATTCAAAGATAGATACGCGCCATTGAAGAATCTCAATAATGAGGCTGTGTGTGAATTTGGTGGAGGGGCGAGGATGGGGAGTGAAGAATTCGTATGTAAAGCTACAGCTCGGAAAACAGAAGTCGAAGACGCGGCTGTTGAAGAACACTGAAAATCCGCTTTGGAATGAGGAGTTCGTGTTCAGAGTGCACGATTTGGAGGACGAGCTGGTGGTGTCTGTGTACAAATGCGATGATGATGAACAGCACGGCTTCTTCCATGTTTCTCCGGGGGAATTGTCGGGTCGGGTTGTGATTCCGGTTTGGAGTGTTGCTAATGAGGAGAATCGGAATCTGCCCCCTACTTGGTTTTCTGTTGAGAGGCCTAAGAATGCCAAATTCGTGGATAAGGATTGTGGTTAGTTTTCTTATTTGAGATCAATTCGAAAATGTTGCTGTGATTTGATTTGATGCTGTTTTAGGGTTGGAATTGGGATTCATTCATTAGTTCTAGCTTGTTGATTACTGTATATTATGTTAGTTTATTTACAATCAAAGTGATACAATGAGCTTCATTTTGCTTTGATTTGTTTAGCTTAGATGGTTTTGAGTGGATGATTGTTATCTAAGTTTATGGAAGTGATGGAAAAGATTGCTTTGATTTGCAGTATCTAATTTTGTTGAAGGAGTTGAAATTGGTTCAAGGCCTCTTTGCTATAAGTATATTAGTGGATGAAAGAGTGTTGTGGAATAGCTTGTATGTTTTCAATGACGATGCATTTTGGTTTTGCGTGATGGTGGAAGAGAGTGAGTTGCAATTGCCTTTAACATGGCTGCATTATGTGGTAGAGGGTACCAACTAGCATGATGTTTAGGCGTATTTGGGATAGCATTTTCGTCCTTGAAGGAGAATGCTTCGTGTGATGGTGGTTGCCTGCAGTTGTAGCTCAATCATTATTTTCTGTCGTTACAATGGCTAATGTATTTTAGCTGCTTAAAAATAACAGTTACATATAGGATAGTGGGCTAACATGGCATCAACATTATGCTTTGGGCCTTCAGCTTTCAGCTCTCCTTGTAAGCTTTAAATGGCTTCTATTAAAATTGCTTTTCATTACTGTTTCAATTTGGGTTTCTAAAGGCCTGTTGGTTTAGATACATTGACCTAACCGAAAACAATGATTTATTTTTCATCGAAAAGTTTCTGGAAAAGGAAATTATAACTTATAAGTACATTTGTTATTCTATGCTGTATACTATGCTGCCTGCTTCTCAGTACCTGTAATAGGTTTCTTGAATTCATTCATGCTTGTTCATAGCTAGATTGTAGAACAAATGATGTATTGAGAAGTTGCTTAAGTGCTTGTTATACTAAAGATTTGATCCAGTTTTGACTTTAGGCAATATCTTCGAATTCGAAATGATTGAACCGCCTATTGTTTAAATGTAGGCAAACTTCTTCTTGTTCTATCCCTGCATGGAAGATATCAGGACAATTCAACTGAGAGCAGTAACTTTTTACATTGGGAAGGTAAGTTTTCATCGACTCATGATGCTCATCCATCCAAAAAAACCCATGACGGGAAACATTTGATGAAGGCACTTGCTGGTCGTTTGGAGAAACTTTTTAGTAATAAGGAGGAAACACCACGGAACGAGAGTTCCTCTGAGATGTCTACGCCTTCAGATTATGAAGATGGCGTGGTTGAACTTCCTAACGACTCTAGCTTCCAAGAATTGATTGAACTCGCACAATCCAGGAATGAAAACAGAGAAATGCCAGAGAATCTGCAGAGTGGCATCCTTCTCGATCAAACTTATGTAGTGTCCCCAAAGGATCTTAATATGGTCCTCTTTGCTCCAAACTCTGAGTTCCAAAGAAATTTGGCAGAACTGCAGGGAACAACAGATGTTCAAGAGGAACCTTGGAGATGGAAATCAGAAAACGTATCATGTTTGAGAAGAGTTGTTACATATACTAAAGCAGCAACTAAACTGGTTAAGGCTGTTAAAGCCACTGAAGAGCAGACCTATGTCAAGGTTGATGGAAATGAATTTGCTGTTCATGTTAATGTGAGCACACCAGATGTTCCATATGGGAATTCTTTCAAGATTGAAATTCTTTATAAGATAATGCCAGGTGTTTTGTCATCTTCAGAAGAGGAATCGGCTCATCTTGTCGTATCTTGGGTTATTAACTTCACTCAGAGTACCATGATGAAGACGATGATTGAAAGTGGAGCAAGACAGGGCTTGAAGGAGAGTTTTGAGCAATTCTCCAGCTTACTATCTCAGAAGTTTAAAGTAGCAAAAGCTGCAGATACTTCAGACAAAGATCATAGTTTGGCAACCATGGAGACTAAGCACCAGTCTGATTCAAAATCGGCAATTCAGTACTTTTGGAATTTCACCGTGGTTTCAACCGTTTTTATGTTGTTATATGTCCTTGTTCATATATTCCTTTGTGAACCGAAACTACAAGGTTTAGAATTTGATGGGCTTGATTTACCTGATAGTTTCGGAGAACTTATCACCTGTGGCATCTTGTTCCTTCAATTGGAACGAGTCTATAACATGGTTTCACATTTTGTGGAAGCCAGGCTACGAAGAGGTAACTACTTGGATGCATTCTGAAGTTGTTCAAATTTGGTTCCACCATTTAATGTTTTCCATTCCCCTCTTCATTTGGATACATTATAATGTCAACAGGAAATGACCATGGAGTCAAAGCAAATGGTGATGGATGGGTTCTTACTGTAGCTTTGATTGAGGGTGCAAACTTAGCTTCAATGAATCCAACAGAAATTCCAGATCCTTATGTCGTGTTTACTTGCAATGGCAAGACAAGAACCAGCTCGGTGAAGCTTCAAACACTTGATCCTCAATGGAATGGTATATCTTTGTGTTCTTGGGTTATTTATTCTTATTCTTTATTTTGGGTGATATATCTGGTATAGGAGTCATCTCTGCAATTTTATACAGATATATTAGAGTTTGATGCAATAGAAGAACCCCCTTCTGTGTTGGATGTAGAAGTTTTCGATTTTGAAGGTCCATTCGACCAAGCTACCTCCCTCGGGCATGCCGAGATCAATTTCTTGAAGCACACAGCTGCAGAACTTGCTGATATGTGGGTCCCCCTGGACGGAAAACTTGCTCAGTCTTCTCAGTCAAAGCTGCACTTAAGAATTTTCTTGGACAATAATAATGGAGTTGAAACGATAAGAGATTATCTAGCAAGTTTGGAGAAGGAGGTTGGGAAAAAGGTATATTCAGTCGTTTAGTGTTGAATTAACATGTTGTCATTAGCAATCTTAAAGCATTCACTTGCATTTTTCTGTAGCTGAGCCTCCGGTCACCTCACAGGAGTTCGACTTTTCAAAAGATTTTCGGATTGCCTCCAGAAGAATTTCTAATAAGCGATTTCTCGTGCTCCCTAAAGAGAAAGATGCCATTACAGGTAGAAGGAACACTGCTCCTTTTTTGTGGTTTATTAAGTGAGGATCTGTCTCTCGTATCAAGTCCAGCCTATCCAGTACAACCCTCTCAACTTCCCCAATTAAAGAACCAAAATGGAAATGGTTCTTGAATTTTCTGTGTGTTATTGATCTCTTCGAAATACCACTGATAGCAATCCCCTCTCATTTCGGAGGATAATAGAAATGGGTTCATGCATTATATTTTTACATTTGCTTTTAATTTATGTGATAGAGGTTCTAACATTGTGATTCGATCACAATCTAAATTTCTGCAGGGCCGGCTTTTTCTTTCTGCCAGAATCGTTGGATTCCATGCAAACTTGTTTGGACACAAAACAAGATTTTTCTTCCTCTGGGAGGACATTGAAGATATTCACGTACTGCCACCATCACTTGCAGCAGTTGGAAGCCCAACTCTTGTAATAATCTTGCACAAGGGTCGAGGCCTTGATTCCAAGCACGGAGCCAAGATTTTAGATGAGCAAGGAAGATTGCATTTCCACTTCCATTCTTTTGTTTCTTTTAACGTTGCAAGCAGGTATTTCTGCTTCAAAGTTTTGTTTTTCTGCAGGGACATTCTGTTATTTACAACAACAATATGTCATATGTGTAACTTGAATGTTTCATTTACTGTAATAACAGGACGATTATGGCCTTGTGGAGAACAAGAACTCTAGATCCAGATCAGAGAGCTGAAATTGCAGAGGAGCAGCTGCATGATGATGGGAAGCCGTTTCTGCTCGAAGACACTGGATCCTACATGGTTGTTGAAGATGTAAAGATGACCAAGGTTTACACCATGGAACTGCCTATTAATGTAAGTTGCATATCATTAGAATTCCTTGTGTGAACCTTTTATATGTATACCTATAAACGGGGCGTCACCATGTTTCTTGAACTCAAATACTAGAGAACTCTAACATCTTCATGCTCCTCCATACTTCTGAACTATTAGTTTGACAAATTCTTGAATTTTTCTGGATTAAATCCACAGCCCAAATCACTAATGATGATGTTCGATGGAGGAGATCTGGAACACAAAGTAATGAGCAAGTCTGGTTGCCTAAACTATGGCACAACTACATGGGACCAAGTGACCCCCGATGTCCAAGAAAGACGCGTAAGTTACAAGTTTAGTCGCCGTATTTCAATCTTTGGAGGAGAAGTCATCTGCACACAGCAAAAATCTCCTTTACCAAATGACGATGGATGGGTGGTCAACGAGATCATGACCCTTCACAACGTCCCACTCAGCGATCAGTTCCGAGTAAGTTCAGATTCCCAGTGCAACAAAATCTTTGAACCACATGCAACAAATAACTCATCTCTTTTGCTAATGCAGGTTCAGTTCAGATACCAGATCGAGAAATCTTCATTTACTCATAACTCTTGCAAGTGTGACATCTACATTGGTATAATGTGGCTAAGGAACACCAAGTTTGAGCCCAGAATAACGAGGAACATTATAGGCAAGTTCACTCATCGTGTAGAAGAGATATTGCAGCTGGTAGAGCGCGAGGTTTTGCTAACGAGCAAATAACAAATAGATCGTAAATATTCAGGTATAGCCATCGGTTTACATATAGAGACGTTCCACTGATACTGATAGAGTAGCACTAGAAATATTTGATTCATTTACGTTCTACTTTAACCTCGACTTGCCTTCATCTGTGCTGGGAAATCGAATTCGTTCTTTGATGTTGATTGGATTTTAGAACATCATTTGATGATTTCAAGGAACAATAGTTCGTTTTTCAGTTTATATGAAACATCCCATGATTCAACGATACCTTTAAACTCTTATAGATTGCATATTCGCTTGCATATGAAGCATTCGTGGATTTATGTTTGTTTAAATTCAACGATACCTTTAAATTGCAAGAATAAAGCCATTTATAGATTGGATTTTGAGAAGAGCCAACTTGTGGATTGTATTTTCCTGAAGAATAATTAAACTTAGGTATAATAATCGTTTATACCACAAAATTAAATAACATTTATTTTTCTACCACAAAATATAATTTTATTATTTTTATTATAATTTGAGTGAAAAAATCTATAATAATCCTTGCACTAACGTGTGTAATATAACTTCGATGATTGATGTGATTAGAGATATTATTTATATTTTATCAATAAAGATAAAATTGTTATTTTATTACATTTGGTAATAGAAAAGTAATTAACTATCCCATTAAACTAATCTCCTAACCTACAAATAAACTATCCCCTTCTGTCTATTTAATTGTTGTTTCAAAGTTTTGTTGAAATTTAAAATATATAAAATTTTGAGTAACATATTCTCAACTAATCAAGATGTTTATAATTTAATTGTTCTTTCAAAGTTTTGTTGAAATTTAAAATATATAAAATTTTGAGTAACATATTCTCAACTAATCAAAATTCAGAATCGAAAGAAAAGCAAATTGATTTAGAAGAAAAAAAAGGGGATTTTATCAACTTAATTTTGAAAGAATAAGGATTTCATGGAATACCTAAATTTTAGCTAAAAATTAATAAGAAAAAAACTATAACGATAATTTTATAATAGAGCTATATAAAAGTTAAAAAAAAAATCTTATATTACTTCGCTATTTGTGAAAGTAGATTTAGTTTAGAATCTATTATAGATAATCATATATCAGTTCGTTATTAACAATACCTTCTCAATCCATATCCAGAGAAAGTCTTCAAGAAATCAGCAGCAATGGATCCAAACCCTAAGAATTTCCCGATCCTCTCCTATGTCATGGCCAAGCTTCCCACCTTCAAGCGCGCCTTCTCTACCGCCGCGGACGATTTCGACGTGGAGAACCCGCCGCCGCCCGAGCCCACCCCGGTGGAGCCTCACTTCGACATCGCCGAGCGAATGCCGCACCTCAAAAATCCGAATCTGATCTCTGCCATGCGCCGCGCTGTCACCGACGTCGCGCAGACCCGGTCCGCGCTCCAGACCCTAGGAACCCGGCCCGATCACGAGACCGTTGATACGGCTCGATTGAAGCTGTCTGAGTTCGATGCGCATTCGTCCAAGACTTCGGAGGAGATAATCGAGGATTATAAGATTTATAAGGCGGTGGTTGCGCTGGACGAGATGCACGATGCGTATGAGAGGATGCTGAGTGAGGCGGAGAGGCGGTTGGAGAAGATCTACGAGGCGGCGGTGGCGGGGGAGGAGGTGGTTGAAGAGGAAGGGGGGGATGTGGAGAGGGATTTGGGGGAGGATGAAATGAATGAAGAAGTGGTGGGGATTTTGAAGGATGCTGAATCGGGGAAAGTGATTCAGAAGGTTGATTTGTCTGGGAGGCAGTTGAGGATTTTTCCTGAGGCGTTTGGGAGGTTGAGTACACTCGTTTTGCTGAATTTGTCGAACAATCAGCTTGAGGTTAGGCTTATTTAACATTGGAGCTCATATATTTTGAAATTGTTTGATGTAGTTTGTTGCTTTGAATGTGTTTGAATTGACACTCTTTGTGTTTATATTTTTCGTTCTGATGTTGTATAGATTGACTGAATGTTCAAAGGGACGGTATTTTGAGCTGTAAGCTAGATGATAATGGTGTGTGTTACCTAGAGTTTGTTCAGTGGGTCATTGGATAGATAATCTAAGATGTTCTGCAAATTAAGCTTTTAGTTATATTGCAAAGATTGTGGATACTCGTAGTTCACTCGATTTTGTCTCATTAATTTAATGAAGATGTCAACTATAGATGTGAGTTTGATGAACCCTGAAGTATTAGATTCTCTGTGAGTCTTGTGAGCTGTTGAAAGTCGGCAAAGTTTGTCTTTGGTAACTTCTTGAGGGCAAGCAACTAGGGCTTTACAAATCGAGCTCATTAGAATCTGAGTGCATTAAAAATCTAACTTTTTAGTAGAATTCTATTCTTGTACATTAGTACATTACCATGTTTTATACATTGAATTTATGTTTCTGGAAAAAGCTCGGTGTTGTCCGTACCACGACTTGTCTCCAGAAAAGGAGATGACTTTACTAGTTTAGATGACAGCTAAGGCCATTGGAATTCAGACATTAACATTTGGCATTCTTTTTTGAGCAAAACAGGTAATTCCTGATTCAATTGCTGTACTTGAAAATCTTGAGGAGCTCAATCTTTCAGGAAATCTTTTGGAGTCATTGCCTGATTCCATCGGCCTGTTGTTCAAGCTGAAAATCTTGGATGTTTCTTCGAACAAGCTTACCTCCCTGCCTGACAGTATTTCTCAGTGCAGGTAATAACACAAATACTTGTGAGAATTTATTTTCCTTGATATGTTATTGATTTTCTTTACTGTTTGTTGCTAGGTCGTTAGAGGAGTTGGATGCAAGTTTCAACAAACTCACTTACTTACCAACAAATATTGGGTTCGAACTAGTTAATCTTAAACGGCTCTCAATCCACCTGAACAAGATACGTTCTCTTCCAACATCTATTGGTGAGATGAAGTCTCTGCGACTTTTGGATGTGCATTTCAACGAGCTTCATGGTCTTCCACATACAATTGGAAGATTAACAAATCTCGAGATCATGAATCTTAGTAGCAACTTCAGTGACCTGACCGAACTTCCCGAGACAATATCTGACCTTATCTGCCTTAAAGAACTCGATCTGAGCAACAACCAGATTCATAAATTGCCGGACACCTTTGGCCGGCTCATGAACTTGACTAAGCTTAACGTAGATGAAAACCCTCTTGTAATACCCCCAAAGGAGGTTGTGGCTGAAGGAGTTGTAGCTGTCAAGGTTTACATGTCCAAAAGATGGGATGATATATTGGAGGAGGAGAATAGGAAGACCACGAATGAAGTGGAAGAGCCAACAATAGTCGGTTTGTTGACTCGTAGCACTTCCTGGTTGAATAACGTTGTTTCGAATCTTAGTGGTACGGTTTCTGGATACATGGGAGGCACAGGAAAATCGACCGACGACTCCTACTTGAATCAGCAACTCTAATTTGAGCTTCTTTGCTATGAACTTGTCATCGAGGTATAAAGACTTCGACCATCTGGTTTGACTAGTTATTGATCTCTCCACTTATTTGTTTTTGATAGCGTGGCAATAACTACATAAACCAAAGTAGCAAGAGATTTTGTGAGCCACCTCTTTCTCTTTTTCAAGACATTGAGAGTATACAGAGATTTGTTTTGCTAACCTTGTTACTATCTCATTGTACAAAGTTACTCTCTTGAGCGATTGATATGGATTAATATTCCTATGATTTGGGTTTTGCTATCAAAATTAATTTTGAAATCTCATCAATCCAACTACTATTGCTTACAGATTTCTCTAAGCCATGTTTCCAATTTTCCTAATGCAATTTGAAGTATTGAGATAATATTTCACCACTACATGCTAATCTTATAAAATGCTACAATTTATATATATTGAATATTCAATGTGTATTTTGTAAAATGCAATACTAACCCAAACAAGCACAAACATGCCAAATACCTGCCATTTGTAACACCGATTCAATTTGAATGATTCATCAATAACACTCAATGGATTCAATGCAAGAGAACCTACAAAAAAATTATGTTTTGGTGGGATAAAACACAAAATGTTGGGATTTTGTTTTGCTAGCTTTACATATTTTGCCTTAAAGATTAACACAATACATGCTAGAAAGTTAGCACTCAAGCAGCAGGGGAGTCAGCCGCGGCAGCTGCGGCTGCAGCTCTTTTCTTTGCGAAGTATTCATCGGCACGAGCCATGTTCTTGGCCACAGATGGCTTCACCCATTTCTTTCGGCCCGGAAGAACGGTTAATGAAGAACCTGCTGCTTCCAGCTTCTCTTTTGCTGATGCTGAGAAGGCCCGGGCCTTGATGTTTAGCTTCACATTTAAATCTCCGTCTCCTAAGATCTGAAACAAGGCCCGTATGAGAAGCTATTACATTTTGTAGTAATTTGCTAATAGGGTTTGGTTCTATGTATAACCAACTCAATGCTGTGTTAGAACAGTTATAGAATCCATAAATTTCAGCAGAAGAGATCATAAAGTGACTTTCATTGGAAAATAATTGAGTTGAGGAAATGAATAATTCAAACGGGATAGCTGTTATATTGTCAACTCACACGATGGCGAATGTGTTTGGTCTTGTAATCATTACATATAGGTCTTGTCAACAATTGGCGTTGTTGTTGTTAGATGAGCGCTTCAAAGTACCATGTACTCGTACATGTTCTTCAAATAAAAATCATAACAATTTTTTTTTTTTTTTAATTAGAGCAAATTAAGCACAATAAATGTGCAACATTTTAGCATTGGATTGTTACCTTGAGAGGAAGTCTTCTTTCCCTTCCCGATGGATTGATCAGACCTTTCTTCTTCAAGGACTCCAATGAAACCTCTTCCCCCTCTTGGAAACCAGCTTCTGCAATATCTTTCAAGTTCACTGGGACATACTTTGGCAATCCAGCGCGCATGCCTGGATTTCCAAATAACTCATATCAGCTTATATTTACTTAGTACATATTGAAAAGCATAATCAACATTAAAGGCCCAAAAAGCTTCAAAGGCGTGCAATCAAATAGTATAAACTTCAAAGGGGAGACAATAAATGAATAATTTGTCACTTGCTATTTGCTGGGCTTGTGGCAGACAAGAAAAAGTTAACATCTTTGAAACGATGGTATACATTTATCTTAGCCATTGGACATGGAGCTGTAAATATCGCTAGAAGATAATGCAAAAAATTGTTTAGCAGTACATGCCCAAAAGAATCCATAGACCAAGTGACTAGGAGTGTGAAGATTGGAAATTTCAGACAAGTCTTGATTTATAGAAGCCATAAATTTCATGATAGAACACATGGAAGTAGCAGGGCGAGGTTCAAATCAAGCACAACTTCTCTTACAAAAGGTTGAAGAAAGGTTGTTAATCAGAAATTTTATTGGAAACAAAGTATAGTGAGAAGATGGTCATTAACAAGCATATCCTAGTTTGATAATCCCGTTGAATGACTAATTACAGGTCATTTTTATACTCAAAGGAAGTCAACTGTAAACAAACTAAAGACATCTTAAACCAAAAAGGTCAGAGAAGGTGGAGACTGATGCTAACTAAGCAATGCCAAACAGCAATATCTTCTGTTTTTACTTGATATCTCTATGTAATAATCTATAGAATGCGAGAAACTTAAAAAATAATCTGAAGAAGTCCAGCAAGCACTAATTTCAGTGTCAAGTACTCAAAGGCGATCCCCAATCACAATTAAGCTTGATATAAACTGCATTTTCAGTTCTGTAAAGTGTAGATATAAAATCTATCTGAACTTTATCCCAAAACCTTACACCTAAATGACACTTGACTTTTAAAAAGTGCCTAAGATTCCTGAAATAAACATCCAGTCGAATCTCCTTAGAATGACAACGGGTAGTATCATTGCTTATTTCATAAAGACAAGAACTCTTACATTCCATCGATATTCATCATGAGACCAAAACCTGCATTATTCCTATCCGAAATACGCTGCTCTCGCCAAAACAATAATTGACTCGTATACAACAATTAAATAACGACAAACTAAACTTTTATCCCACGAAGTGGGTACATCTGGAACATCTCTCCACATCTATTTTACTTGTTTATAATGTATATCATCTTGTTAAGTCCATTAAACCAAAAATAAAACTGCTCCACCCTTCTAAATCTCATAATAGCAATCACGGGTTCCTTTTACACACAATGATGAACCCTGTAAACAAGCAATCAGAAGGCAGTGTATCATATTACGACACATCATGATAAAGCTCCCACCTTTCACAACCTACCTAAAAGCCCACAAGAAATCACCATTACCAACATATCAATAACACCAATAACATCTAGATAACAATATCACATACACGGATCAAAAAGAGGCGAACTGAGTATAGATAACATCCCAAATCATTGCAGAATATCGAAAACACACACACAAATGAAATTAAAGTGAACATTGTTAACAAGCAATCAGAAAGCAGTGTAGCATATTACTTCACCAAAATTATCCTGTCTCCACCCAAAACTAAAGCAATCAAACTCATCATGATAAAGCTCCCACCTTTCACAACCCACCTAAAAGCCCACAAGAAATCACCAACATTATCAACATATAAACAACACCAATAACATCATAGATAACAATGCCAAACGAGCATAGATAACATCCCAAATCATTGCAGAATATTGAAAACACACACACACAAACTGAAAATCCAAAATATGAAGAACAAGAATTGTACCCCCGGCAATTCCCCTCAATTTGGGAAGTCTTCGATAAAGCGGCATCTGCCCGCCTTCAAACCCCTTTCGAACATTGGGACCGGACCTCGAATTCTGGCCCCTCATTCCAAACCCACAGCTGCCCCCCTGCCCGGCTGCGTGCCCTCTTCCCTTCCTCTTCGGCTTCTTCCGCGACCCGGGTTGTGGGCCCAGGTTATTTAGCCGGAATCTGACACTCTGGTCACTGCTAGGAGACTCTTGGACCCCAGAAGCTGCTGAATTCACCACCACAAGTGGTTGCCTTCCCTTTGATTTTATGAATGGGAATGGGCATGGGTTTGCCTTCAGAGTGGTTACATTGCCCTGTTCATTCAACAGACAATTGAACTGTGACTAAGAATTCAAAGATGGTGACAACAATTTCTTGTCTTGCAATTGTGAAAAAACATAAGAAAATAGTGGGTGTGTGATATCAAAAAAGTTACCTTGAAATTGGAAGATGATTGGCGGAGATGTGGAGAAGCTATGGAAGGGGTGGGAGAGGATAGGTATAGGTAGAGCAGAGAAGTAGCCATGGGAGAAGATGACGATATGAGTGTGAGCCTTATTTGCTCACTGTAAAATGGTGCATCTAACGGATAGGGCCTCTGCCTTTTCTTTTTCTTTTAATAATAATAATAATAATAATAATAATAATAATAATAATATAGCATTAAAATTGCAGTTATAAAACTATTCTAAGAAATGGATATTTATAAAGCAGAATCTAGACTTTTTTACGATAACTATGTGGAAATTTTCATGAAATGTCTTTAACTAATAATATATGTTACTCTAGAAACACCGGGCAAAATATATATTTAAGGCTTAATTACAACCTAAAAAAAAAATCAAAATTAAAATTTAATCCTAACTTTAGAATTTATTCAAGAAAAAAAATAATTATTACTCCTTTCTAATCTTACAATTTAATCATAACCTGTTTTAATTTAGTATAAGAAAAAAAAATTGCTATTGTAACCCACTATTGCTATTTGAAGCATAACTATATCGCTCAACGATCTAAGTTCATGTGTCAAACAAAATAGCATGTCAAAGTCGAATTGCAATAATGTATTGAAGTTGTGATTTTTATGTATATATTAAAGTCTGTGATTTTTGTAAATATAATTGTGGTTCGAATAACAATAATTTACTAAAATCATGAATTTATTATATTTTTTACTAAATTTGAAAAGTTATTATATAATTATAAGTTTAGAAAATGTAGTGATATACATACATATATATATGTGTGTGTGTTACACGGGTTTAAATAAATTGAATTTAACAAAACTTAAAAAACATTGATATTATTTATATTGAAAAAAATAATTATGATTTTGTGTTATATCTATCATCTAGCTATGTTAATATTAAATATAATTTATTTTTGATTAATATATTATTCAACTATTGAAATAAACCACTTCTAATATGTGTGAATAAATAATATTTTATACATATTAAAATATCTTTTCGAAATTTTATTTGTTGATTAAAATTCTAGATTTAATATTGTAATCATAATAATAATATAATCTTTCATACATACTAAAAAAATAACCATTTAAGGACACATGTTGCGCTACGGTGTATCCATTTTCCCACTCAAACTTATTATTTAATTTTTTTATTTCAATTAATTTAATTAATAAATCAAAATCTCTCATATCAATGTTATTTTTAAGTACTCATTTTCCTTCAAAGATGATGACATTTTATTTTAGCAACATGAATATATCACAATCATATTAAAAAAAAATTATTTCTCAAATTAATCTAAAAAGTCGAGCTTAACTTAAAAATACATGACAATTTTAATAATAATGTTAATATTATTAAATAAGAAATATATTTAGAGTTTTTAATTTTACTAATTCAATTTTTTTTTTTTCAAATCCAGTGTATTTCATGGTCGTATGCTAGTAATAATACTAATGTTAATAGTCGTATATTTTATTGTGGATTTTTTTAGAAAAATAACTTTACATTTTAAAACTTTTTCATCATATATTTAGTTTATATTTTTATTTGTATTTTTTTTTAAATTTATCAAAAATTTTAAAATATTTTATATTGAAAGTCTATTATTTTATATTAAAAGCCTACACTTTGATATAGAAAGTCTACTATTTTGTTATCTTTACATATATGGCAATACATTATTGACATGAGATTAGAAAGATTGTTTTTACAATAAAATTAATTAATATAATTATTAATGATATTTTTTGAGTTGTTGAAAGGATGACACGTAACATTAGTGATTGTTCTTTTATATATATTGCTAAATTCGAAAGGTCAGAAATTAGAATTAAATTGCAATTATAAAAAAAAAAAAGTGATTTCTTTCCCTTTTGCAATTAAGCCTCAAAATTAATATTTTTCCGGTTTCTTTTAAAGTAACATATATTATTATTTGAAGATATTTTTCAACACGTTTCAAGAAATTTTCATATAACTACTCGGGAAAAAAAAAGATTCTTCTAATTTATAAATATACATTTCTTAGAATATTTCTAATTTCTTATATAATGAATTTCAAGAGGTTTCATCCCAACTCGATCGTGTTTGTACAGTAAGGTTTATTGATCAGCTGCTAAAACAGCTCACTCATGCTCATACGACCCTCTCACAATCTTGTTTTGGTGTTCTTTATTCGACACCCTTTTATATTAGTTCTTTATTAGTTTTATAATATTTTTGATTTGGTTTAAAAAAAACATTTAGAAAATATCAACAACCCTATTGTGAAATTAGTCATTTAATTAATAAAAATTATAAAAAGTAATTAATTTCTCAAATTAATATATTTGTTTCATAAATACGCGATTTGTTCTATAACCTTGCTTCTTTTAATTTGTTGCAATTTTGTCTCAAAATCCCTAATTTTGAGTAGATGTTTTGATTCTTGGTTTTACTGTTAAATTTCTAATCAGACAAACAAAAAGGTTATCTGATCTGATTTCTCAAAAAACACAACTTTTTAGATTTGATCAATTGAACAAAACAGATTTGCTATCCTATCCATTGTTTATGTGTCGTATATTCAACTCAATCATTCAATTCAAATTACAATCTTTAAAAGATAAAATCTTTACACATTAACTATGTACATATTAAGACATGGAACAATAGTAAACCATAAATCCTCATTTATGCTTCTCAATTTCTTCACTAGTTGAACTTAGTCAATCGCATTTAGTTCCATCTTTTTCAAGAAAAAGCTAAAGAAGTTCTAGAATTGTTCCTTCACTATCCTCACATTGAATCGTAGACAAAAGCAAATAATTTGAAACAGACATAAAGGCAAAGTATCTGATTCATGAAAGACCAATACAATACCTTCAACAGAATATCTTTAGCAACAAACACCACTATAAATCCCAACCCTTTTCCATCACATTCTTTGCAAGCAAAACAATGAGCCAAATGTACCAACAAAGCAACTACTATGGAGGCGACTCGTACTCCATCGATGAGTACCTTGATCACGTTAACAAGATGCAAAGAGCACCTAGCATGATCGAAGAGAAACATGGCAATCATCATCCCAAATTTATCCATGTGAATAGCAACCAACATGTTCATCATGCCCCGGAAGTGCACAAGAAAGTGCACTTCACGGAGCATGAAACGAGCGTTGAGATAGACGGAAATGGGAAGCATAGAGTGTATGAAGAGAAGACAATTGATGTGGAAGCAGACGGATTCATTCAGAAGAGGCACAGGAATTTCGAGTCGTACAAAACGTTCAATGGGTAGTTGTAAGATGGAGACTTACTAGACAGGCATCAATATGGGGTGATTTATGTAATATTTAGTATGAATAACATATGCCTGTCTTTTATACTATTTTGTTTCCTTGTAAGGATTCTTGCAATAGCATATTGATAAAAGAAAAGCACTAATATTGCTTACTTTACGCGGATTTTCTTCACTTTCTGTATTCACAGACTCCTTAGTTGCAGTGCAAACTCAGATGTTTATTGCTTGATATTATCATATATAGCGATTTCCCTTTTTGGGTGTATAAACTTGTAGCTTTTGATTGTCTTGTTAATCAATGAAGCTTCAAGTTTTTATTCAAAAAAAGAAAAAAAAGGAAGTTGCAACGCGAAAGTTCAAGTACAACGCTGTTTTTCTTCACTTTCTGTATTCATAGACTCCTTAGTTGCAGTGCAAACTCTGATGTTTATTACTTGGTATTATCATAGTGCTTTCCCTTCATGGGTTAATAAACATGTAACTTCTGATTGTCTCGTTAATTAATGAAGCTTCAAGTTGTTATTCAAAAAAAGAAAAGAAGAAGAAGAAGTTGCAACGCGAGAGTACAAGTACTGTGCACAATAGATGATCCAAATCCTGCACAAACGTGCTATGAGATTCTTGACCTTAACAAATTTAGAAAATTAGAGATGAAAGAATCTTGTGATGAAGCACGAGATTCGTCACAAATAATGTGGTTCTTATCTTCATATGATGTTGATAGTAAAGGCAAGAGAAGAATTGGCACAAATTTATAGCATATATGAATCCCATCTGCAGTATAGTAATATGCCTTAGCATAATGTGCCTAAAAAGTCACTTATAGACATGGCTAGTGTGAGAGAATCAATCTTATAAAATCTAAGCTTGATAGCATAGAATCTTAGCAACTCATTTCAAAATAATATATCTTTGAAACCCAAGAAACTTAGCTAACAATGTATGATATCATCAAAAAGACACATCTAATAAAAAATTGCATCAAATTCAACTAACTAATCTCCTTCTGAAAACTCTGCTTCAGTGAATCTTCTTGATGACATCCTATTGAACAAACTCCTCAAGCTATTTCCACTCTCTCTTCGCCTTTTTTGCTCGTTCAACGTTGCAAACGGATCGTCCAAGACAAGGCCCGTCTCGAGCTTCTTGGACACAGACAAGATCTCATAAGAATCCCAAAGAGACTGTCCAAAATCCCATCTTTTACCACATTGATCTCTTTTACTCACCATGCTCGTTGCTTCGAGCTTGAATCGAGTAGGTTTACCCTTGAAGTACTGCCTATGAGCATCGAATTCAGATGTGGTTGTGCTTGTCTTGGAAGTGATGGAATGGCCATGCCATGCTTGTGCAACTGCCTTGAGGATCTCAGCTTCTTGTTCTTCTCTGTGCTTCTGATTTTTCTTCATTCTTTTCTTGGTTTTTTATTGGGATTTAATTGTTTTTCATGGGCCATGTTCATTGTTTTGGTGTGATTTTGAGCCTCATGATGGATTTGTGAAGATGGGGTTGGGATTGATCAAGATTTTGGGAGTGGTTTTATCTTGTGTTTGTTTGTTCACAATTTTGTGATTCAAGATGAGTGGATATGGGAGGGAATATGGAGATATGGATGGCTTTATTTGTCTTTTCTTGTTTTTACATGAATAGAAAAATAAAATAAATATTATTGGTTTACATATACACCACTAGTGGCAAATAAGTTTTGATTTTTTTATTGTAAATTGATGTTCCATCTTGTTTTTTCATTGTATTAGTGTGATTTGATTTAAATAAAAGTAGAAGGAAAGAATGAATTATGAATTCTTTAAATTTCAAAGTAGTAAAATTTTCTTAATTTTGAAGTAAAAATAGTAACAATTTTGTGTGGATAAAACATGGCCACCTATCTACTCTTTATTTAGGGGTTGGCTTTGAATAGGTACATGTGGAAATTTATGACTATTTATTTAGAGAAAAAGATATTTTTAATATTTCTTACATGTACTTTATTTTTGTGAAGTTTTGTACGTACAATTTCTTTTATCTAGAAGAGGGTAAAATATTACAAAAATTAGCTTTGAAATTACTATTATTCTTATAAAATATAAATAAACATCACCACATATACTTCATATTTACAAGTTTATCGATATATTTTTATAAATATGACAAATAAAAAAAAGTTATGTCATTATCCTTATAAAAAACACGAGATTAATTATTTTTCTCATATATCCTATTGTTTAGTGCCAATATAACAATGATTTTATAATTTCATCATTGCTACTTTAAATTATATATTTTGAGCCAATAAATATTGGAAGTCACTAGAAAGAATTAAGTGGACACATCATCAAACCATTAATTTCATTAAAACGTAAATTTTTTTATTTCGTAACATTTAATACCAAAATCATTTTATTCTTGGCCCATTTTGGGCCCACGAGTTGGGCCAGTTAGTGCCTATATTTGGGCTTTACTTTCAAATATTTCTTATTTCTTATTTTATACAAATAATTAATTCAAAATTTAAAATAAGTCTATTTTATCACTTATTAAATCATTATAATTCAATTCCATTCATCATATAATAGGGTTTTTTTAGAAGAATCATATAATAGATGCGTGAATTGTGATGGGTAAATCCCAATGAATCTAACTTACGATTCTCTATTAATTTAATCTCAAACAATTTATTACGATATCTTCATCTATAAAAGATATTATACTTATAAATTTTAACGACTTGATTTTAGAAATAACATTTTTTCCAGACATTTAAACTGAAATGTGTATAAATATAAAAAAAAAATAAAAGTAATGAAACATAATTTTTTTAAAATATAAAACAAAATATCCTTAAAAAGTTAAATCTAAATTCAAAAACTCAATATTTATAAACAAATAATGTAATTAATTAAAGACTTGGTAGTTTTTCTGTTTTTCTGCAAACACTCGTAGCTGAGTTTCACTTCGTTGTTTTCTTCTTCCCGCGCGCTCAATTTCAAATCAAAACCCCAATTTTTAGGGTTTCGGAATTCGATTTCTCTCCGTTCAAAATCTCTGAATTTTGTGTGATGTCTGCCACCGAAATGAGTGCTCCGATGGATATTTCAGTACCGAATCCCACCGAATGCAATGTACCCAAACATGAAGCTATCGTTTTTGAGCCACCGGAACCGCCAGGTGCTCCGCCGCCGCCGCCGCCTCCATTGATCAACGAAGAGAAAGTTCTTGTCTCAGGTACATATGTAATTGCGTGGGTCAGGTTCTTTTATTTGTGTGCAGAACTGCAGTTATGTTTAATTTGAATAATGGAAGCTTCAACTTTTTCTGTGTGTGTGTTATTCATGAATTTGATCCTGAATTGCTTCAAACAGTTGAGGTTTTATTGAAACCATCTAGCACAGCACGGGCTGATGATGTCTGCTCAGCGGTGGAAAGGTAAGTTATGATGCCGCTAGTACACGATTGTGTTTGTTGATTTATTAATATAATAAAAGTGGTTCTTTTTCGGTTTTTTTTTTTTTTATCAATTTTACTGGGTGTGTTAATATTTGGATTTCATGATTGATGAAGAGTAATTAATTTGTGGTTACTACATAGAATGCTGGAAAAGAGAAGCATGAGCTATGAAGATGGTCCAATCCCAGTTCCACTTGATGATAATTTCCTTGTGGATAATGTACAGAGGATATGCATATGCGATTCAGGTACTATATGTTTTCAAGTTGAAGCTCTCTTCAGAAAGAGGCCTTGAGTTGGAGCTAACAATTCTGTGTTTACTTAACTTGTTTGTTTACACTTTAGTTCCTATATAATGTATATAACTCTTTTACTGATGAATAGATGTGTGGGTGGAAAAGCACGATATTCTTTTATTCTGGCAAGTCAAGCCCATCGTGCATGTTTTCCAGGTCAGTTTTGCCACTCATTGCATGTATCTTTTTTTCCTTGTTGGGTGTGAGAGATGCTAAATATTGGTTGGAGTTTAATAAAGGATCCTATTGAAGTACTTATAAACCAAGAGATGAATGGCCTTTAATGGTTTTGAAACCTTTGATTTCAGAGAAGGGAATTGTTAAAAGTTGACATCTTGATAACTATCTTTGCTTTTCTGTGATATATTTTTCAGCTCAGTGAGGAAGGACCGTGCGAAGAGTTAAGTAATGATGGTCAACTTGCTAGTTTCAATGAATGGATTCTTCCTGCAAAAGAATTTGACGGCATGTGGGAAAGGTTTGTTTAACAATATCCAGTTTTAGCATTGATGAAAATAGAAACTTAAAGGCATGGTTTTATTCTTTTCTGCAGCTTAATTTATGATTCTGGTCTCAAACAGAGGTTGCTACGATATGCAGAAAGTGCTTTGCTTTTCACTGAGAAGGGTGTCAATCCGGTCCTTGTTTCATGGAATCGGTAAGTTTTGCTGAATCCAGAAAACATGGCTTATTCATCCATGTTTTACCAGATTGAATGCAAGGTGCAGAAAAGCCATCATCTTTTGTCTTGCTGATTAATGACAGCAAAGAATCAATACCTGAAGCATTCACAATTATTTAGCCTATTGATATGTGAAACACCAAATATTATTCTTTCTCATGTTCTTGTAGACCCATTTGGTGATATCACCCATATTTATTCAGTGCATTTGACATTATTCTCAATGACTTGCTGATTAATCCATGAATGTTGTACAGAATTGTTCTTCTGCATGGACCTCCAGGCACAGGCAAGACATCTTTATGCAAAGCTTTGGCTCAAAAACTCTCAATACGCTTTAGCTCGAGGTTTCATGACTGTAACTGTTCCTGTAGCTTCTTGTATATATGTGATCTTCATTTGCTTGACATTTTCTGCTTCTTTATTGTTGTTCCCCAATTAGATACCCACAGTGCCAGTTGATAGAGGTTAATGCACATTCCCTGTTCAGTAAATGGTTTTCTGAAAGTGGCAAGCTGGTAGGTCCTTGTAATCCATGTTATAGGAGAGGATGCCTTATCTGCTCTTCCTTTTTATTTCAATGTTTATAGTTACTTTCATATGCCATTTTTTATGGATATAACCTTTATGGCAATAAGGAAGAACCTGGAGTTCTAAACAATCAATGGCCGTATTTCTCAAACATGTACTTGCAACAATTAGTATTTCATCCACATTCCCCACAATTAGTTGTATGCTAGTAGGCTACTGCTGATATAATCTTATAAGTTCACATTCTTGATCAAGCATTCAATTTTTGAACTTGCAATTTCAGGTTGCAAAGCTTTTCTCCAAAATACAAGAAATGGTAGAGGAAGAAAACAATCTAGTATTTGTCTTGATTGGTAAGGATTTTGGTGAGAGATGTTTTCTATTCGCATTGTTATAATGAATATATTCAGGCATAATTCTTAGTCGAATAATTTCTGTAGATGAAGTTGAAAGCCTCGCTGCTGCCAGGAAGGCTGCGCTATCTGGGTCCGAGCCTTCAGATTCTATTAGGGTATTTTCTTGCTCTGAATATCACAGAATCAAGTTATTGATTATGCCTGCTTCTCTCTTGAAAAAGAACTCAAATGTGGTCTTCCAGGTTGTCAATGCTCTGCTGACTCAGATGGACAAGTTGAAAAACTCACCTAACGTGATAATTTTAACTACATCAAATATAACTGCTGCTATAGGTAAGATATGAATTTCTGGTGTTTTACAGTTTGACAACTAAAGAAGTGATTACACCATATAATGTTGGGATGAATGCTAGAATCTAGTCTCTCTTTGATGGAGAACAATATGATGAAGGAATGAGATAAAACTGGTGTAAACTGTCAAGACTAAATTCAAGTACTGGAATAAACTATTGGGAGACTTATTCTTCTGTTTCATATTTGAGGATGGGACTACACTTCTGGTGTTTCTGTCCATCATTTCTTTTCCCAACCATTATTATCACTTGGATTTCTATAAGTCATAAATGTCCTTATTGTGCTCCTTCGTCATGTAACTCTTTTAAAAACAGGCATAATGTGAGTTATTGCTTAAACTCTCAACATTATTTGGTTGCAGATATAGCATTTGTTGATCGAGCTGATATAAAAGCATATGTGGGACCTCCAACTCTCCAAGCACGTTATGAAATTCTAAGATCTTGCTTAGTAGAGCTTTTAAGGACCGGAGTACTATCAAATTCTGAGTTTCAGGTACTTGTTTCAGTGCCCATGTTGCTTTAGGCTATCGAAAGAGAAATAGCTGAAAATATTACGAAGTCAGAACTGCTAACTGTAATTTACATTTATATACTGAACATGGAATTCATGTAGGACGGTGCTCACCTCTTTGTTCCAAGTTTTACTTGTCTGAGAGAGCAACTTAATTCAACTGTAAACCCAGAGTCTGCACCGCTGTTTAATATTTGCAAAGATTTGCTTGAAGCAGCGGAAGCATGTGAGGTAACTTTGTTACTTTTTTCATTTATTGCATATATATGACATTCATTATTCAGCTGAATAAAGTGATTTATTGAAATTATATGTATTGTGATTGCTTCTTCCAGGGATTGAGTGGGCGGTCACTCAGAAAGCTTCCGTTTTTGACATATGCAGCCCTCGCAAATCCTTGTGGTTGTGAACCTGGCAAATTCTTGCATAAGATGATTGAAACAGCGAAAAGAGAACGTTCTGAGATGCCGAACGAATTGTGAGTCTTTCAGAAGCCGAAAACAAAACTTTCTGTTCTGCAGTGGTTTCTTCGATCGGCTGTTCAAGATAGAATGAATACTAGAAATGTAGAATTATGTAATGGTTAGTATAGTAAAGAGAGGGATTTGCTCAAATCCTTCAATTTGATCTCATCATTGTTGCCACTGAGATGTAATTTTAGCCACAGATTTTGGTGAAAATGCTCATCTGTTGCTCTGTAGGTTTAGCTTTACAGTTTTACATATTTGATTGGAAAATCTGAGATCTTCACTCTGTTTGTTAATCTTGTATTTCATTGAGGAAAAATGAAATATTAAATAGAATAAATAAAGGCACTTTTATTGATGTTAACAATTCTTCTACTAATATGAAAGCAAGATTGAAGAATACAGAGAATCAATCCAAGAACACAACAAAGACTGATAGAAACCATAAAGTGGTAGAAATATGAAACAAGACATTAATCGAATTAAAAATCGACAAAGCTCATCAGCCAAAAAAAATTAGAGGGAATCCAGAAATCTGTTAGCACTAGCAGAAGCCAGAAGGGTAATCACACAATACAAGCAAATATTATGGAACTTTTCGAGCCCGTTGCTTGAACTGTTTGCTAAGTGAATTATAGAACATTCAGCCACTAAATAGCAGAACCAAATAGACTGCAAACTGATGGATGTTTACGAATATGATGTGGGCACTTAAAGAGCAAATCTTTGGCCTCCGAATGTCTTCCCTCATTGAAGAAAGATTTAAAAACATGCTGGTAAGCTGCAACTGTCGGATATTCCTTTACACTCAACACCTTCAAGAACTCCCACGCATCCTCTACTGACCCGAATTTAGAAATATATTGAACAAACGGCTCTGGAAAAGGCGGATAGTTGTGCTTCTTCATCAGACGAAGAAGCTCCATTGCTTCTTCAAGTTTTCTCTCCGTTAGAAGCTTTTGAATCAGAAACTTGTAGGTCGATTGCCATGGCCTCAACCGAACCTTTTGCACCAACTCAATTAACAGCTTGTAAGCACCTACGGTTCTTGATTGGCTTATGAATCCACCTATTAGAACATCCAATAGATCAGCATCGGCATCAAAGCCCTTCTCCATCATCTTCGCAAAACAAACCAACGCCTCACCAGTCTCGTTGGCTGAACAATGCCCTTTTATCAGAATCGTCCATGTCTTGATATCGGGAATGCAGCCTCGTTCTTCCATCGTTTCTAGAACCTTAGAAGCTTCATCGAATCTCCTTGCTTTACAAAGACCGAATACCAATTGGCTGTAGGTGATGTTGTCAGGTTCATATCCGGCATTCCTCATGGTTTCCACAACTTTCTCAGCTTCGTCAAACTTCCCTAGACTAGTCAACGACCTATGAATTCCATCATATATGTTCTTAGTCAACGAATGCCCAGATCCCTCGAATTTATTGACAACCCTATACACCAAATCAAGATCCGGAGCATTGCACGTTGCAATTGCCCGTAAAAGCAAGTTGCATTCACTATCTGAAGGCTTAAACGAGCTGTCCATCATATGCTCGTACAGTTTCACATTATCCCCCAACATTTTATTCTTCTGAAACTGTCTCGAAACCTTTATATACGTATCAATATCCAACTCAAAACCTGCACTATTCATCTCCTCCAATATACCCCAAAACTCACCAATGGTTTCTTCCCAACAAAGAACTCTAAGAATGCCATTATAAGTAATACCATTGTGCTTGAAACTCAAACTCTTCTCAATCCACTTGAAAAATGTGTAAGCTTTCAGAGGGCACCCTTTTCCTCTCAGCTCCTTCAACACCCTCAGCACGAAATTATCAGAAACCGTAAACTCCATCTCCTCCAATTTGCTCTCAACCTCTTCCCCCCATTCAGCACTTTTAATCACATCAACAACTTCCTTAACTCTATCATCCATAGCATTCTCTTTAATCATCCTCTCATAGAAATGCCTCAAAGCAGTTACCTCGTTCTCCATCTTCAAACTGCGAAAAGTCGCTAAAATAGTTTTAAAAGTTTCCTCATCAAGATAATACCCCTTCTCCTTCATTTCCTTAATAGTCACCCAAAACTCCTTCATCAAATCCTTATTGGCATAAACCCTTAAAACCAAACTATAAACAGAAGAATTGGGCTCAAACCCTTTTTCATCTACAGCCCATTTCAAGAATCTTGAAGCCTTTTTCGGTTCTTTGCTCAGTTTTTTCAACACATAAACAGCAGTTTCATGGGTTAGCTCAAATTTTGAATCTTGAAGCTCCTTTTCCAATTTCATAGCCCAATCATCGGATGAAAAAATCTCTAATAATGATTCTGGTTTTGATGAAAACAAGAGCACTTGACTACAGAAACTGGGATTGATTAGAGTTCGGTTCTTTGCCGGAAAAAAAGTAGAGAAATGCGCAAAACGAGTCACCTGGTAGTAGATTGAGTGAGTTGTGGAGGGCCGAGTTAAGTAGAGCGAGTTAGCGAGTCGGTAATGACTCAGAATCCTCTTCGCTTTGTTCATGGCTGCTCTGTGTATTGGATTCTATGGAGGGTTTTGCAGGGGTTTTGTATGGAATCCGACCCGGACCCGTTTAGCCAGGAAATATTTTTGGGAGATTTCACTTTACCCCTCCAACATTTAAATATCTTAGTTTACCCTACTGTACTCTCGTTTATTCTTACTTTAACTCCACTACTTACCAACTTATGTTTGCATTTAAAATTTTATGAAAATATGAACCTAATATATTGGAATAAATACTTCATCCTAACTGATATGAAGTCTTATATATATATATATATATCAATCTATATTTCATCTTTTATTTAAAAATACTTATCACATACTATATGATTTTTCCACGTATTAAAGTAAATATTCAAATGTTTATTAATTAGCTGATATGTGTAAGGGAATGCAGACATTTTAAATGATTATAAATTTTTTTAATTACCAAAAATAATGAAAAAAAACGGGTAAGTGAGACGTAATTAGCAAGGGGACATAGGGTAATGTAAACCTAGAGTAGGATGGGATTAAGATTAGCATTTTAGCACATACTCAAATATATTATTTCTTGCGAATTATATTACGATATTTATATAAAAGAGCTGTTGTTTGGAGATCAAGTGAAAAACGTGAACATCAAGTGTAGGACAATTTCTCCTTTGAAAGAAGAGTTCAATTCTCTCATTTATCGACTTAGTTCTGATCCTATAATCAATCAATTTTGTATTACTAGACATTGTATTAGTCATAGGCAAGGATGAAAATATCCCGATACACGTGCGATATATCCGTATTTTGAAGGTTGCGATATGGATATGAGGGGATATGGATATGGGGGATATGCGATATATCCGCGATATATCCATCGATATATCCGTAAAATCAAGATTGCGATACGACACGCGATATGGATATTTTCATCCTTGGTTATAGGAGGAGCTATACACAACCCATAATTTACTAAACACATCCCAATTTTTTAAAAATTATAATTACAAAAATATTTTTTGTGGTGTATTTTGTATAATTGGGATGTGTATAGTTTCATCCATTGGTGATTACACCAAACACCAGAATTTTCAAATAAGATTCATGTCCTAGAGTTTTTAAGATTTCAAATTCGAATATGTTTGAAATTAAGCTCAATAAATTAGACTTATTACATAGTATAATATACTTCTAAAAGTATTTAAGAAAAAGAAGCACTACCATACACATACAAGTAGTTTTTCCCCTTTGAATCCCAAACAGAGACCACAATGCTTCTTCTTCTCTTCTCTTTCTTCTCCTACAACTTCTTGTCTCCTTCTATTTGTAATATATAAATGATTGATAATTACAGGAAAAATATATTCATTCTATTGAAGGGGTGAACCCCATATAGACAAGTACATCAACAAATATATGGAAAGATTTATACAATAATCTTGCTCGTGCTAATGGTTTGGTCAAGAACAAGTTGGTCGAGGGTGTTCACATAAGCTACCGAAAACACTCATTTGAAGGAAAAATCTCAAACTAGCAGCCCTCCATTGTGGATGTACACTAGCAGCATCATAGCTTGTAGGTTCTGAGATACTTGATACATAGTTTAAGTGTAAAATATGTGCTTGGTTTGGAGATATTGAAGGAGAAGTGCATAAGGTAGAACAATTACCTTATGTTTCTGAAGAAGATAAACAAGACTGCCAAGTAGACTGATCAGTGGCATGATATGTTCCAAAATCCTTATGCCAATGGGGAAGAGTTTTAGTTCTTGTAGGTGTGTGATGAGTAGTGATTTGAGTTGGTGGAGGTGATGTAGTTGGGGAATTGTCAGCAGGAATAGATGGCAAAAACTCCACATCTAAAAGAGTTGGTATAGGAATATGATTTTCTGTTAAAGTATGAGTTTGGAAAGGAAAGATAGCTTCGAAAAACTCTTCATCCTAGAAATCAGTGTATGATGATGATCAAGGTCATAGAGTAAGTATCCCTTTTTCCCAGTGACATAACCCAAGAAAATACATTTCAAGGCTATAGTTTACAACATACCAACCCTTCAATTAATTGATTCTTTTCATCATGAAGGATGATCTTCAACAACATATGGAACGAGAATATAAAACCATTCGAGACGTGTTTACCGTGTTCCTATATCTTGTACAGAATTCCACAATCCCATTCTCAGTAACAATGGTATGAATTCCACTTTCTTTGCACTTTTTCTTCCTTGTATTTAGCAATGGATCATGAGATTTTACTCTCTGAAAGCATAGCTACAGAATCAGCACAGAATTGAATAAGGCTAGCCCCTTTCATCACCAATCCAGTTGTTCTTCTCCTTTGGTCCAGTTGGACCTTCTTCTCCATACAACTCCAATGGCAACTTGCTAAGAATATTGTTCATTGGATATCTAACCATCACGGGCAAACGTTTGATGATCTTGTCCAACTCTGCTTTTGCATCGTAGACAATAGTTGGGCCCCACTCCCTCATATACTGTAACCAACAAGGCTCTTTGACAACTCCATCTCCAAGATACTCAGCTGCAACAATTTCATACTGTCTGCTTGAATCAACATAATAATTACTTTGAGCAGCATCATTCCTCACTCCTATCCCAAGCTTTGAAGAGCCCTGAATGTAGTTTCCAGGATGAGGATAGCTAGCACGACCGTTTTTCGATGAATAAATTATGGCTTTGTTTCCCTCGATAAACTCCAAATCATATGCATCCACCCACATACCTCCACTGTGCTGAGAAAAATATATGCTCCAAAGCTCTCCAGTGAAATTATTAATCCGAAGAGTGAAGTGCTCCCAATCACCTACATGCTGACCAACCTTTCCGAGAGCAATGTTCACCATCCCCACCTTTAGTGTGCCTGGCCCATTAAAAGGGCAAAAAACCCACATCACAATATCCGTGAAAGTCCCACCTAGAGCTGGTTTAATATGTAGGTAAAGCTTTGCACTTTCTAAGTTTCCATGCTTAACATTTTCCCGCCCACCATGACAGGGCAAATCTATCCAATACTTTCTATCATTCGTCCCTCCGCTGGGAAGAATGGAACCTTCAGAATCAATGACTTGTCCATCAGAGTTATTGTTGTTATACAACAATGCTCCATTTCTGAAGAACAAGGAAACAGAAGACGGCAGATAAACCTCATCAGGATGGAAGAAGACAGTAGGTCCATAATGCCTCACAAGTGCGTGGATTTGATTCAAATTGGGCATTGCATGCAGATTAGGGTCCAAATTCTTCAAGCAGGCTATGCTAAGCTCTTCCCCCGAATTCCATGAGTTACTGCAATAAAAAGTACCAACGGAAACGCCTCTTCCATACATTCCTCGATGTAGAGGCCTTGTACTCCGAACAGTAAGTGGCACTTTAGAAAATTGAGAATCCATGTTTTCTATCCGGCGATAAAATTCACATGGATCGGTTAGGTCTGCACGAACACATTTGATCTCCCCCAAATCAGGTTTCTTTGACTCATGGGTCACCACGAAGCCCAAAGTTTTATAACCCTCGGGTGGTTGTGGTAACCACATCCATTAAAGTTCTCATCATCTCCATCATACGAACTCCATACTAATGAATAATCCACAGGATCCAAGAGAGCTGGAATATGGACATGATTGTGGTCATGTTCCCTAGTTACTGCACGAGCAACAAGAGCAAACCCTCGTAAAGGCCTTTTATTTGATTGACAATAATGGCCAAGGCAACAGAATCCATTTGGGATTGCTATTGGTTTATAAAAGCTAACACCGGTTTTTCCATGTGTAGACAGATTGCAACCCCAAATGAAACCAAGCTTAGTTATTTGGCAAACCTCTAATTCTCCTAAGCTAATCCTCATAGTAGCAAATTCTGAACCTGTATATTCAAATTTAATTACCACTAAGCATAAGAAGAAGTTGAGAATTTTAAACACACAACTCCTCAGCATGAACTCAACATTATATTCAATCAAAAATAATATTAAGTACAAATCCCATAGAGAAGTTAAAGTAAATCATATAAAAATATCTCGGAGCAATTATGAGAAGAAGAGGTAAAGAAGATGGTGTACCTTGGGGCCAGGTGGGAAGGGGTTGGGGCAGAGAGAAATAATCGGGCTCGGCCCGCAAGAGATCAGGCCCTCTGCTCCAAGACAAACATTTACATTTCATCATTTTCTGAACCCCGCGAAAGATGTAATTGAAAATAAAATGCAACAACAATTGAAAACTTGTCAAGATTTTGATGAAAAGGTTATCATCATCATCATCCTCCATAACGTTTAGATTTCTCCCCTCTTTCGTGATGTATTTTTAAATGTAGCACCAATTCATGCTGAAAGATTGGAAAAATACACTGGAAATGATTTCAAGAGGTAGCATCATAAAATGAATCAATCTTGATCATTTGATGCTCTACTGATGATATAAAGAAAACTGCTTCAGATGCATGAAATTATAGTGATTTATTGTGTTATAATTACATACTTAATGGAACGAAGAAGACAAAAGAGAGTTATGAAAAGAAATACGAGACAAAAGAAGTAGGAATAAAGAAAATATATATAATCAAAAAGTTGTTCAACTTAAAGATGGTGGATTTTAAAAGAATCATGTACCAAGTACTGCAATTGATCCTACATGATATACATGATAAAAGAATGCGAATCATTGCCATAATAGACAAGTTTAGCTGCCTATGCAGAAAATTTAAATATACTCTCAAACATAAAAGAAAAAGGATTGGGGTTGAAGATTTGATCTTGAGACATAAACAATTGGAGAAGGCCAGGACAAATTTTATTCATAACATATAGAATTTCATTTAATTTCATTTCTTAGTTGGGACCAAGCCCATTTATTTAAAGCCCATTCATGCTATAAATTCTTTGGGCCTTATCCGGATCATCTTAAAACAATTTCAAAGTATATATATATATATATACATATATATATATACATACAGTCATGTTACTCTATCCATCGTAATACATTAATATGTATCGATCCACTATTGATATGTTAGATAATTAAAATATCTATTAATTTCACTTTCTATCATTTTAGGGGATGTGATCATTACACATCATCGATTGACATATTAAGTATTGTCAACGATGGACATTTTAACATTTTCGTTTATATATATATATATATATATATATATATATATATATATATATAAAAGATCAGAGTCCAAAAAGCGAAAGCTCAATTTTCACTTCACATCCAAAATCTCTTTCTATTTTTGGTAAGTTGACTTTTTTTATATTTAAATGCATTTAATTTTTTCATAGTCAAATTTACTTAATATTTAATTTAACTATTCTATACAAATAAATCACATTAAAATTTTTTATTCGTTATTTAATTTTAAATTGAAAAAACATAATAGTTGTGAAATTTTTAGGGGAGAGAGCTATGTATGATTCCCCCTTCCCCTTTTTACTAAATATAATTCACATTTATAAATTAATTTTATTTAAAGTTTATTTTTAATACATGCATGATGTATTAAATTTATTATTATCACTTGAAAAATTATTTATATGATTAATATCAAATCTCAGACAGTTTTACTTTGATTAAACACCACGAACCAAATACAAATATTTTTATTTTATAATTAAATGAGCACACCGTTTCAATTGAATGAGTTACCTCTTATCAGTAAAACAAATGTGGGTTTGTCCTTTTTCAATTAAAGAATGGAAGAATATATATATATATATATATGTGTGTGTGTATAAATGCAACTGCCTCTCAGTATCTTTCTTTATAAGCTTTTTTTTTTAACCTTATCATTGTTATATTATTAATGTTATGGCAAGTGTAATGCAACTCCCCATTCACTTACACGTATAACCATATATACATACATATATATATATATATAAACGACACTTTCATATACAAATATATATTATATTATTACTCAAACTTCTTTTATAATATATACACACATTAGACTATCACTTGCGCCAAAACATATATATATATATATATATATATATATATATATATATATTTTAACTTTTTTGCATACATGTACCTATATATAATCATTTTTACATTTTTTTCTTTCTATAATTTATACTACTATTAATCAAATAATTTACAATGTACACTCAAATATTACTAGAGTTTTCTCAACACCAATTATGTAAGAGCATATAAGTAATTCAAGTATTTAAAAGCAAAATAAAATCAAGCAAGATCACAAGTAGCACATAAATAATAAGAGATATATATGATGCATGAAGTGCATTGATCAGTAAATGATGAGAAGTTCGGGTATCACATCTATAGAAGATATTTATTCGATCAAAAAATAGTTTCTTATTTCTTAACTCATATACTATGAGAATTGATTGTTTCTATTTAATCATGAAAACTAAAAATTCATTTACATATTCAACATCGACAATTACACATTATGACTATCCAAGTCAACAAACTCTAATATAATATACTACTGTATAGTATTGTTTATATTATTATTATTGAATTTATATATATATATTACATGTATTGATATATATAAAATTAGATAATCAATCAAAAAGTAATATCATGTATATAATATAATATAATAATAAATTAATTACTATAGTAAGGGAATGATAGTTGGGGACACGTTTCAAAATGTGAGCAATTTATAATAAGTTTTAGCATTTTCAATTAATGAATAAAAAATAAATTAAGTAGATATTAGTTAATTAAAGTTTTAAAAAAAATTTGCCAATATTGATTGAGAAAAAAAAAAGTATGATTGACTGATTTTGAGAATCAAAATATTCTTTTGATATTATTTATATTTATTCTACTAACTTCATATACAAATTTCAATTTAATAACATTTTCATGATAAAAATCCGTCCGATCAGCGGGAATTACACTAGTTAAGATATATTTTTTCAAAACATTGCACTATTTAAATTTTACTTTTTAAGAACAATTACAATCTAAGTTATATAATAAAATCCAAAATATATAAAATAAATGGGACCATTTTTAGGTGGGGTTTGTAAAAGAGAATGAATTTAAGAACTTGTTCGGCTTAAAAATGCACATGCCACCAAACAATAGGCCCAATTTCAAAGTACACATAAGTTCATCTTCTACATATATCTTAATTTAGTTTTAATATTTAAATGTAATAAAAGATACATAATTTAAAGAGTTAAATGCAAAAAAATCTAAATTATTGGTTTTTTTTTTCATTTTCCAACTACAATTTTTAGTTTATTTAATCATATTGCAACTTAAACTACTAAAATCTATCAAATTGCAACTTTTGAATCATTTTTGGGCAAAAACATGAATACTTAACCTGCATGCTGACTTCATATGAGAGTCATATTAAATTACAAGATTACAAGAATACCCTCAGCGTGTGGGTCACATGTTCACATTCACCCGAAAATGGATCAGAAGTTGCAATTTGATAAAATTTAGTAGTTCAAATTGCAATCTGATTAAAAAAAAAGTTTAGATTGGAAAATGAAAAAACCAATAATTTAAGTTTTTTTTTTTTACATTTAACCCTAATTTAAATGATAATAATTTAAATATTTCTATGACAAAAAAGTTTTGGATTCTCAAGGCACCAAAAACCTCAAATTTAAACAGATACGTAAATCATAACCCTAAAAGTAATAAAATTGTATTCATTTAGATCATCGATTTTATTTTAAAACAAACACATACTGAAATAGAGGATCTCGTTTGAGGTTGAACAATATATATATATTTAGCATCCCAATTTACTATTTTTTTTAACATGAATACATCTTATATACTTCAATTTTTCAAATGACATATTTTCCATATATGATCAATCAATTGAAAACTGAATGGATAAATTAATCGAAAGTGAGAACAAAATTGAAATCGAAGAAGAACAAAAAAAGAAAGAAAGAATAGTTAGGTGGGGAATTGTCTTCCACGCGACGTATTGGTCCACGGAGCACTTTAATAAGAAAGGCGTGCGATGCAGCTCTGCTTTTCCCCACCAAAGGTGGCTTTCAGCGTAGTAGAAGAAAATGAAATGAAGATATTGAAAAGGCCTTTCCTTCACGTGGAGAAGTGGGGATCCCGTGTTTCTCGGTCCTAGGGTCTTATCGTGGTCCAACACAAGAAGATAGCTGACTGACCGTCCGATTGAAAGAGACTGCTCTGTTAAAGGATCGGATAAAGTACACTGTACACACTACTTTTAATTAATAGACTACGAGAGGAGTGGTAACGTAATTAATAATATAGATAGATAAGAGTCAACTAATAATTTAAAGAAAATTACCAAATATATATAATAAATTAGGGTTGTACTAAACCACGAGTAAATTATGGATAGGGAGGAGAGGTTATAATCATTTTTCGTTTCATAATTATAATTTTTTTTAATTTTAGTCTCATAAATATCACGATTGTCAATTTAGTTCCACAATTTAAGAATTTGTTCAATTTTAGCCGAAAAATTCAAATTCACTGGAAAATGTTGTGTGCGATGAATGTGACCCCAAAATTGGAACTTTCCGGTATTTAGAAATGATGTGGCGACACGTGTCAATCAATAAAATTTGACATGCGTTGCCGCGTCACTTTTAGGTCACCAGAAAACCTCAATTAGGCAAAATTAGGCTGAAATTAGATTGTTTTTTAAATTGTGTGATTAAATTGAAAATCGTGATAATTATGAAATTAAAATGGAAAGATATCATAGTTATGAGACGAAAAATGATATTAATCATAAGGACAGATGAACGATGAATGACATAATTTTTATATTTTTATTGGGTCCTCCTTAGGTATGTGCAATATAAGCTTTATACATGAAACAAAAAATGAGATGGAAATAATTAAAAACAAATGATTCAATCTGATGATTAGTTACATAAATGATATATAGTTTTTTTTTCCTTATTATTACATATTAGTCTCACATGCATCCTACATGCTAGCTGAAAATGCAATTTTAAGCAAGACTTGCATATAATAAGGTTACAAGATTATAATGCACTTATTTTCTTGGACAGGTATAATGTGACATCCTGAATATTGTATACATGATGTATATGCATGCCTTAAAATATATAAGAGGTAGAGTTAATATATAATTAAACTTTTTATAGATCTTTTTAACTGGTTTATTTACTTCTTATATTGATCCTAAAATATAATATATATAAAAATTATTATAAGATGATCTCACAAATTTAATTTTATGAGATGAGTCAACCTGACCATAACCATAATTTACAATCTAGAGATTGACTTGTAAATATCAGTTTGAATTGTGGATACATAATGAGGTTTCGTCTCATATAATTATATCCATGAGACGATCTCATATAAATTTTTATGTAATATAAACCACGTCTAATAATTTAGCTCATTCAATTTAGCTGCATTCAATAGTATATTGGACTTATAAAACTAATATCCATTAATTGATGAGTTAACATGTAAACCATGCATAAAAGTGATTTTCTTTCTTTCTAGAAAATATATAAGACTTCAATATTACACTATAATGTATGCTCTCTTTTTTAATCACTATAATGTATATTTGATAATTGACATATATAAATTTCTTGGGAGGCTGGCACGACGGACTATTAGCTCAATGGTAGAGCGCGCTCTAATAGTTGCATTGTTGTGTTCGGATTGTGAGGGCTCTCTGCTATATATATAGTTCAATATGCTCATCGACGACACTTGATCTTGTGATGTGGATCATCCAAGACACATTAGAATGAAATACTCTTTATATTTGAACAAACAAGGGTTTGAAACCAAACCTATTGACGAGGAGGATAGATGGGGCAATTTTGGTACTGCCAAGTATTATGAGGTAAGCATTCACTAGTTGATCTAATTTAACCCAATTACATTTGTATTACATCAATACTAATTAATTGTACAAGTGTATACTCAGTGTGTAGCGATTTTTTTTATTATTGTATGTATATGTTGCGTACGGACATTAATAGAACATAAGTTAAAATATTAATGGTACATTTCGTAACTGTTGATCAAATTATACAAATTAAATTCACATAATCAATTCATGTTATGTAAAGATCTTCGGAAATTTTAAAGAAAGAAAATAAAGGACGAATTGTTAAAAGCAATGAATATGCATGATTTGATAAAACAAATGAAGCAAGGATGCAAATGGTCAAAAATCGAACAAAAATTGTCTAGAGATAGAAGGTTGAATAGAGACATAAACGTATGTGGAGTGGATGACAAATCTCCTTTGCAAAAATGCTTTTCCAAAAAAGAAAACATAAAGATTCAAAAATTCAAACACACCTCAGAGAAAAAGACCCTTTTTGGAATTCATAATGGATCCATTTCCACTTTAAAAAAAGAACCCTAGCTTTAGGGCAACACACACACATATCTTATTCTTTTCTTATTTCTTAATTGCCCCTTTCACTGTAATTTGGAACGTGCCAGAGAAAGAGAGAGAGAGATTAGGGTTTTACACTATTTATATATATACCTTCAAATCCATGTACACAAACTCATACCATTATATATATGACCACAAAATAAAACCCACTTTCTTGATCAGCTCAGTGTGCGATTTGTGTACGTATAAAGTGAGAAGTCTTCTTATTTTCACAGAAACTAGCTATTCTTGACATTTCTGTCGATATTGGAACACCATGGATACAGAAAAAGTCGAGATCCAACGCCGTTTTTGGGCGTCGAATACAAGCAACCGAGCTTCCTCTTTCCATTTTCGCGACACGGGATGAGCTTTTTTTCGATGAAAATGATGCACTCCACATCGTGTTCAAATCAAAGGGGAATCAAGCACTCATGGTCCGATCACAAGTACTTAATTTGTTCTAATTTCATGTGTTCATTAGTTTGTTTGTTTGTATGTTTGTGTTGGATTTTTAATTTATTAGATTATAATTTATTGCCTATATATATTATATATCGTATCCGTAGTACTCTTAGTTTTATTAATGTTATTAGTAATGTGAAGAGCTTTAGTTCGATTATTAATTTGAGTATGATTTTTTGTATTATTTGAGTATTATATTGGAAAATATTCCGGCAGGTTATTATTATTATTATTATTATTATTATTATTATTATTATTATTATTATTATTATTATTATTATTATTATTATTATTATTATTATTTTACTTTTTTAGTACTGTTTGAGCAATTACATTTGATCTTGTAAGTTAATGTGATCTGCAGTATATTTATATAAGAGTTTCAATCGAATTCTATAAGCTGCAGTGATTTAATCTATAGTAATTTCTATTTTAAAAAAATAATCAAATATTATCTAAATTATCAGGTACGTAGTGTATATATATGAAGTATTAATTGTGACTTAAATTATTAGCTTTCAAATCATTAATTAAAATTTCTTATTAGGAATGATATATACACACACACACACACATGTTTATACTAACAAAATAATTTATATTTAGACATTTACCTTTTTTTTTCTCGTAGACATCCTCTTTTTAAACCGTCTCATGTTAAGATACGTCTTAAATGTTTGAATAAAATTGATCAATTTTAACTTAATGATCAGATGAAATGAATTGTATGAACTTGGTATCACCAAATAGTATATATAATCACAAAGTGGTTCTCACACGATGAAATTAAGAAACATTTGATGCATACTAAAATCTGAAGAATTTGAAGTTGTCTGATATTTTATGTTTAGCTTTCTTGGCTCTCAATCATCAATATTTCTTTATTATTACTGTCCCTTTAAGGTTAATCATAAGTATTTTAACTAATTCCCTGTTTGACACCTCTTTCTGAAGAATGTATAGTTTTCTGAGAGCAATGATGACCCACTTCTTTTTTACTGTCTCCAATGTATGACAACTATACCATTTTTGAATACTATTTGTTGCCTGTTTCATCCCATGTTTGAAGATTTTGAATTTTAACTTTTAGCTTTGTAATAATACTAAACTTATTGGTTGCATATAGGGTTAATTCACTTTACAAAATATATATATATATATATATATATATATATATATATATATATGAGTTACTATTGACCAAGAATAGAATACATACTTATATTCTCGAAAACTCAAGATATGAAAGTTAAAAAAATTACTTTATATATGTTGAATTTTGTTTGACATATAAATTCTGAATTTTTATATTGTTAATATAATATGTCATTTGTAACACATATTATCTCATATTTTAAAATTGTCAAAGTTCTTGTTAAATGGTATATATGTAATGTCTTTATATGTATGTACCGTATGGCCAGTAAAAAAAAATAGTAGGACAATATATATACATGGCATAGGCTCTAGCATAATGAAATATGGGGTAAGTAAAACTTAAATTATTTAATCAATCTGATCAATTATTGTATTTATTTAGTTATGATTGCGTAGAATCCTTACCATTCTTTTAATTTAATGATATTATTAACTACTTCAATAAATAAATAAATTTAACTAAATGGGACTCAAATGAGAACGTCATATACTAATAAATCTTATTTTGTAAAACGGTCAACCCAAATTCAATAAATAAAGTTTTACTTACAAAAATAAGTTTGAATTGGAGATAATTTTATTGGGTCTCAAAAAATTATATTCATAATTAATCCCATAAGTTTTTCGATTAATTTATTAAGAAAATTACTATATTACAATATTTGAAGCTCTATAAGACTTCATCTGGGATTAGAGTGATTTGAAATGAAATAAATGAATTTCAAATCCACTCAAGTTGGAGTGGATTTGAAATCCACCCATATTATCTTAAAAAAAGTTCAAAATGAGTGATGGATTTCACATCCAACTCTATTCAAACCTTATCCCACTCATGAATCAAATTATCGGCACCCTTATAATATCTCTAATTGAATAAGGCTCTATTCAGATTAAGAAATTTGAAATTTCTAACAATAAACCATTAATTGTATTTGGATAGATGCGAATTTGAAATTCATCATTCTCATTATGTATTAATATTTTTACCAATATTGATTGATTTCAAATTACTGTATGCAAATGGCCTTATAGATATTGTATGACCTAAATATACCAAGTGTAATATTATTGTCTATATAATAAAGAAAAAAAAAAAGCTACAATAGTACAGTTATGGGGTCACTATGCCTATTCAATTTTTAAACCCAATAATTGGCCCATGTGGCAATTAGTATGAGAGGCCTGGCCCATTGCTACTAGTCAAGAAGAGACCATAAGCCTACCAGAAAAAAAAATGCAAATTTTAAATAATATAAGGTTACCAACATGTTTTTTTATAAGGTTTCAATTTTTTATTTACTTTATAGTGGATAGGTCTACTCTCATGGTCATGGGATTCTTTTCCAAACAATAATAAGAACTATGGCTTAAAATATAATAATCAACAATTGTTACGCTAACAATAATATGCTCATCACAATTCGATTATTCAAAGCTCTACTTACTAATTTTAGGTGGGAAGATAAAGAATCTATATATTTATTCCTAATATTCTGATATTATTTCTCATTTGAGTAATCCAAAAATGTAGAAAAAATATTTAATGAAAGATGAAGAAGAGCATTTTTTTTTTTATATCAGTAAAGGGAGATTTATTAAGCAAAAAAGAAGTCGAGTATGAGGAGTATCCAACAAATACAGAGAGGTTACAACCAAAATAAGAAAAGAAGAGAAAGACAACCAAGACAACCTTTAGGATTGGCTAACCAATCTTGAAAAGAAAAATGACAACATTTAGCCCATTTAACAACGAACCAACTTCAAAGTCGCGCCTTAAGCTCGTCAATAAATTTTGGTACTATGAACTCCTCATTGCTAAAAATAATCGCATTTCTCCATTTCCAAATAAGCCACACGACTCCGAGCCAAATACAAGTTGCGTAGCGTTTGCCTCATTTACCTCCAAATAGCCGTCTAAAGCCGAGTAAGTTAATGATCGTATCAGGGTGAATTTTTGTTGGAGTCCGGAGCCATGCAAAGCAGTCCATCTAGATTCCATGGGTCGAAGGGCACTCGAAAAAGATATGTTTCTCAATCTTCTCATTGTGGCCACAAAAGATACATCGAAGATCATCCGTCGGTTTAAGATTACCTCTCCTACACAAATTAAACTTAATAGGAAGACGTCCCCATATCAATCTCCAAGCATGTGAAATCATCTTTGAAGGGGCAACACTCTTCCAAATAAACTTAAAACCCTTAATGATATCTTTACTAATTGTTGTAGGACGATCAACATTAAGAAGAAACGAGTAGGTCTCCTTTGTCAAGTATTTTCCATTAGCCGAGAGTCTCCATTTCCACGAGTCCTCCACCCCAAATTTTGGATCAAACCAAAGAGCATTTGTATTTTAACTTATGTGTATATACACTTTATGAGAGAGATTCCAATTATTTTGAACCCTTTATGTGCCCCTAAATGTTTTCTTCTTAAAAAGAAGTCCCACCATTGATCTTTTACATTTTGTCTTTTTGCCCTTTTTTTGTAAAATTGCAAAATAAGAAATAAAAAAATTTGGCCCACAAACTTTGCATCAATACTATATTATTTATTGTTTACATAGTCACCATCCTTGACAATAATCAATAGCTGGTCCGACGTGTTTGCTAGTGCTATATACTTAGATAGTCTTTGTTGGCTTCTCCAATTCCACTAGTACTGTCAATCATACCAAACTTATATTTAGGTATATAAGTGATGCTCCAACTTTTGTGAAACCGTGACATGAAGTTAATTTTATGAGATGAGCCAATTCATTAAATAAATTTTGATTTATAAAAAAAGAGTTTGAGTTTGTGAGTAATATGATTCTGTCACTTAATATTAAATATGATTAATTATTAGAAAAATCATGAATTTTACTTAATTTACAATTTTATCCAAGTTTTTGAAATATAATATGAACTTTCTTATTTATGCAATTTTAACTAACAAAAGCTTTTAATATGGTGGTACTCAAAAATATATTCATTCATTTTGACGATCTTGACTTTTTTCAACTCCAATATTTATGATAATAGTTCTTCACGATAACTTTACACTTCAGTATCAGTCAACCATATTTCAAAACTGCTTGTTCGTTAAAATTGCAAAAAATATGAAAGTTCATGTTATATTTACTAATTAATATTAAAAAACTTGATTAAAATTGTAAATTAGGTAAAGTTTGTGATTTTACCAACAATTAACCCTATTAAATATGTGAGACGGTCTCATATACGTTTCTATGTTAAATAATTACATGTTTTTAGCTTAATTTGAGTTGCTTACTTTTATTTATTACATACTTATTTAACATTTTAATATATGAATCCAGATCATATCTTTTGCTTAAATAATTGCAAGAAATTTTGCTTAATCTGCAGCTTTGGTTTGTACTTTTGTGATACGATGAATATATGCATTGAAATCTTGAATATTCTGTTGTCTATTTGTTGGATTAATAACTATTATCCATTATCTATTATATTGACAATTAATACATAAATAAAAGAATAGCCGAAAGTCGTGTAGTAATTTAATGATTAAATACGTTCGGATTACATCAAAGCATGTGATTTGGATTCTAATTCAATCTTGATGTACTAGTGTGTCTCTGTGTGTTTTTTTTTTTTGCATTTAAATTTTATAAAGTATTAAATGGATATTGAGCACAATAGTTTTTCTCACGTGCAACTTAAAGAGGCGAAGCATGAAAGGATAAATAACTAAAATTAGAACATGATGTACCAAATGGTGGAATTACAAATTTACCCCTGACAACTAAGTGTAATGTCACCATTGATTTTGCACATTTTATGATACACTCGATTTGACTCGAAATTTTTGTGTGGGGGACTTGATATTAATTTAGGATTGTTGATCTCTTAAAATAATAAATAGAGTGTGTAAGATCGTGAATTTTTAAGTCAAAATATGTTATAGATCATGATATTTAAGCAATCAAGATGAGTTATAACTTTTTCATACTCTAATTTATGACTTTTGAAATGAATTAACTTAATATACAGATAAGAATAACGAGGCATTTATGATGAGATGAGTTCGATCAATACAATATCCAATCCATTTAGAGAAATTTAAATCTGTGACTAATTTATTTAAAAACTTGATTTGTAATTATAATATTATTTTTAAAATGGAAATTTAGAAATGTGTCTTAAATATTTTTTTTAATAAGACTGACTACTATACAAAAGAAATTAAAATACTAGTATGGGTTCATATTAATATTAAATATAATATTATGTTTACAACTTTTTTAAATTGTAAAAATAAGGGACTGATCAGTAATATTAAGACAATTAACTAGTCAATCCCTTATTTTTAAATATAATATTATGTATACAGCTATTTTAATATTATGTACTTTAATTTTTAAATGTAATACTATGTAAACAACTTTTTTAAAATCCATAACCACCAAAATTGGATGTATTTGTTGTGGGACAGACTTGCTATGATTAAGAGTTATCTCACTTTAGCTAACCTAACGTTGGTAATATATTGTGTTAACAACAAATTAAATACAAATTTCAATTTTTTTTTTTTTTTGAGTTACAATACAAAATCCAATTAGAACCTAAAATTGATTGTTAAGAGTTATATGACAAAGTGAAAACTATATGAGTTTGATGACTCGAGATATTTCATATTCAAGTCAATAATTTAAGACATTAACTTACAAAAAAACGTGCGGAATGAAGACATTCGGACTTAAATGTCCTAATTGAGGCAAAATTGTTCACAAGCATCATATGTGAACTCCAGATTCGAAGAGAAATATTACAATAATATTTGATTTTTTTTTTTTATAATGGTGACGTCTGATTCAATTCAAGCTTGAATGTCCTTGAGATAATAAAAATTTCAATAACTATTATAAATTGAGATCTCAATGTATAGTATTCTTAATTACCATATCCTAATAATTACAGGGCAAATTATAAAAGTCATTTAAGAAAATAATAATGATGAGTTAAAGAAAGAAGGAAGCAAAACAAATAATGGAGCATGACAATTAAAATTAAATAAATAAATAATAACTCTTGTGAAACTGCCACGTGTCAGATATACATTTACTAGCTTTTGTGTGTCAGTAAAGCCTTCCAGTGTCTTACCAATATATATGAGCCTTTCATACTTTACTGTTAGTGCAACTCTCTCTCTTCTCTCTCTCGTTACAATCCTCAACTCAATCTGAAAAATTATATATATCAACTTAGATATTTTGAGAATTCAGACAATTACTACCACCATTTTTTTTTCTTATTCAATTTTTTTATCCTTCTAAGCTGAGAGTGAAGAATCAGACAAATAATATTCCATATTTTCAAGAAAGTGAGGTGGAAAATGGATGTGGATTTCTGGGCTGCAAGGGTTCATAAGCACATCCCTTCTACCCAATATGCTAGGCTTGGCAACTCTGGTAAATATTATCTTATTATCTAAGTTTGATTCTTGAATTCTGAATTTGTGTTTAATTTCTACTGTGTTGGATTTTTCAATTGATTCATGGATTAGATGTTATTCTTGATTAAGCCTACAAAAATCATGTCTTTTATCTCTGATCTGTTTTCTAGCTCAAAATCTTGAACTTAATTTCTGCAGAATGAGCTGTAAATTTTTAGCAGCCCAAACAAGCCCTACCATGGATTGAATAGTTGTGGGTGGGTGGGTGGGTAGGGTAGGGTAAGGTGGGGGGTGGGGATTCTGCTTGGGATTTGTTTATTTTACACAATAATGTAACTGGAGAAAATATCTTTTGAGGATCAAAGAAAAAATTAAAAAAAAAAAACCCAAAGAATTAGAAAATTTATCATTCACATTTTGTGTTGAGATAGTGCAATTATGCTTCATTGATTTATGGTATTATAATCAAAATGCACGAATAATAGGTACTAATCTTATAGCGTTGGAAGATGAAGGTGGTGATGAAGTGAGAGCTTGGTTTCCTTGCCCTTTCTGCTATGTCGAAATCGAAGTTCCAATGCTTTGCATCCATCTGCAAGAAGAGCACTGTTTCGACTTGAAAAACGCCGTAATGTGTTGCTTATTTCATTACAATTCTTGGATTTCTTGGTACCAAACATGAACATGGTACTTATATTATGATTGTCTTGGTGTCAATCTCTACTTCTTTTCTATTCTAGGTTTGTCCCATATGTGCCGTAAACTTGGGGAGAGACGCGCTTGGGCACTTCACAGTGCAGCATGCTCATTCTATTAAGGTTCGTTTTTCTCCATTTGATATGAGAGATGAGATTTGAACGATGATTGAGAAGCTTTATCTTGTGTTCTCTCAGCGGAGGAAAAAGTCTCAGAAATCGGGGTTTTGGAGTAATGTATCCACAAATATCGTCAAAGACTTGAGGGAATTAAGTTCGTTTCTTGGTTCTAATTCAGCGAACGAATCTGCTCCTGATCCTCTTCTTTCTCCATTTCTATGCAACGTGCCTAGACCCGTTAGTAAGGATAGTCAAGAATACGTATTGTCATCCGCAAAAATTGATGAAGAAAGGTATCTCTTTTAGATCTCCATTAGTGTAGTTTATACAGACAAGTTCAAGAGATATTAGTTCTGTTTCATAGAAGAATGATTGAATGTTATGTTTTCTTGTTGCAGCAAACCATCTTGTCTGGATGAAGGTGAAAGGGAAAACTACGAGGAAGTGAGGCAACGAGCTGCATTCGTTCAAGAGCTTCTTTTGTCGACTATTTTTTAGGTCTTCGACTCATTGTAAGCTTATTACAAAAGATGGCCGAAGAGATGTCCCAAGATATCATATACGGTAATAGAATGTCTTCAATGCGACATCTCATGAGCCTATATAAGTGTAATATTTATCTTGAATGTGATGTAATGCAACATTTGTATGCCAAATGCTGAGTTATTTAATATATTTTCATCACATATGTTCTCTTTACATTTTCATCACATGTATTACAGTAACGTTTATGATAAAGAAATCATAGTCGTTTTCTTGAAATTGACTTCATAAAGAACCAAACTTTACGATCATTATAAGGCTATAAGAACTAAATACACAATCCACCTTATAGAAAATGCATCATCTCTATATACTCAAAGGAACAACAATCTAATCCAATTGCTCCGAAAAATGGCATAAGTAATCGCGAAACAAGTGAATCATCATCGAACTATCGCAACAACGTTCTCAAGCTAAACTAACACTCATGGTAACAAAGCAACCAAAAAAGCCTCAATCATAGTTATATTAGTGCAAAAAGCTCGATCAAAATCACTCAATAATGGATTGAATGACACCGGCACCGACAGTCTTCCCACCTTCTCTGATAGCAAACCTCATCCCCTGCTCACAAGCAATCGGAGTAATAAGCTCAACCTCCATTTTCACACGATCACCGGGCATCACCATCTTCGACTCCTCATCCCTATCGTTCATAATCGTGTTCACCTTCCCCGTCACATCGGTCGTCCTCATGTAGAACTGTGGCCTATAGCCCGCGAAGAAAGGCGAGTGCCTTCCACCCTCCTCCTTCTTCAACACGTACACGATTGCGAGAAACTTATTGTGGGGCGTGATCGTCCCCGGCTTCGCCAACACCATCCCCCGTAAAATATCGAGCTTTTGAATCCCTCTTAACAACAAGCCCACATTGTCCCCCGCCAACGCCTCGTCTAGCGTCTTTTGGAACATCTCCACCCCGGTGACGGTAGTGGATCTAGTGTCGCGCAGACCCACGATATCTACGGTGTCCCCCACCCTAATGGTGCCTCTTTCTACTCTACCTGTGGCTACTGTTCCTCTACCTGTGATTGTGAACACATCCTCAATGGCCATTAAGAATGGTAAATGAGTTTGTCTCTGAGGGATAGGAATGTAATTATCCACCTCATCCATTAATTTGTAAATCCTATCTACCCATTCATTTTCCCCTCTTTTAATTTTAGGGTTTGCCATTAAAGCTTCCAAAGCAAGCAGAGCAGAACCAGAAACAATGGGGATTTCATCGCCGGGGAATTCATAAGAGGAGAGCAATTCTCGTACCTCCAATTCGACTAATTCGAGCAATTCCTCGTCATCGACCTGATCTTGCTTGTTGAGGAAGACAACCATGTTAGGAACCCCGACCTGCTTGGCTAAGAGGATGTGTTCCTTCGTTTGCGGCATCGGGCCATCGGCGCCGGAGACGACGAGGATAGCGCCGTCCATCTGCGCGGCGCCAGTGATCATGTTCTTCACGTAATCGGCGTGGCCGGGGCAGTCGACGTGGGCGTAGTGGCGGTTTTCGGTCTCGTATTCAACGGTGGCGGTGTTGATGGTGATGCCGCGGGCGCGTTCTTCGGGGGCGGCGTCGATCTCGTCGTATTTTTTGGGGGCGGAGTTGCCGAGGGAGGCTAGGGCCATGGTGAGGGCGGCGGTGAGGGTGGTTTTGCCGTGGTCGACGTGGCCGATGGTGCCGATGTTGACGTGGGGTTTTTTACGCTCGAACTTGCCGCGGGCGGCGCGGACGGAGACGGGTGGCGGCGGCGGCGGTGGTGGGCTGGAGGAATAGGGTTGTGGAGGAGGGGGTGAAGGAGGAGGAGAGGGTTATTTTAGGGGGTTTTGGAGAGGTGGGGTTTGGGAAGGCAGGGGTTGTTTGGAGGTATGTGAGTTTTGCGACAGCCGCTGCGGTGGCGGTGACGGAAGCCATGGCGGTGTAGAGAGAGAAAGCGGGAGAGAGAGAGAGAGAGAGAGAGAGAGAGAGAGAGAGAGAGAGTGTTATCTGTGGGAGGATTGGAAGAGAGAAGAAGAAGCTCCCATTCTATCCATTTTCACCTCTTTCAGCCTTCAAGGATTACCCGATTAGGTATGGCAACGGGTAGTTCAGGGATAATCATATTTAATTTTATAAATATTATATTATTTGTATTCATCTCATTCTTAATTAAAATTTATATATACAATCTGTATCCATCTCGACTCGATAACCACTACCCGTATATTATCAGTACCCATCAAACACTTGATTGCTATATATACTATAAATGAATTTTTTATGCGAATTTAAGCCATATTTCAAACGAGTAGTTTAAGTAGATACCTGCCCATTTTGAAATTATACGAAGGGGAAATAGCTGACTGTGTCATATTTGACATAACAAATAACAATACTACCGCTTAATATAGTCAACTTAGGTAATTACCACAAAATATAACAACTTACAAATATATTACGATTTTTGACCGATCTTCATGTGAATAGTGAGCTGATGGGATTGAAGGCTGATTGTTTCAGTGATTCCCCTCACTTTATGTCATTGATTCAATTAAACGAAATGGGGAAATTGTTTCAGTCTGACAGGGTCAGTGATTCCCCAAACTTTAATTAAAGTTTTGTTGATATATGGTAGCTTGGCCCTCTATTTAATCACACCTATTTATACGAATAAAATTGCATTCCCCTTTCATTTTTTCCATTGATAAGAAATACTAATATCATTCGGGGAGCTTGAGGTTAATTATTCCACCTTTCAGATAAGTATATCATTTTCGTGTAAATGTGTATATTATATGCTATGCAATGTTAATTTTATCATTTAATTCGTGTATGTATATAAAATTTTCATAGTTTATTGTTAATTATTTTCGTGTAACTATTCAAATTTGATTATTGGTTTAATAAGGGATTAAACGAAAAAAAGTGTGCACTTTTAAATGAATTTTGTTAACATTAGTTCACATATTTTCTAAACATTATTACACGAATTTAGGGTTTAGGCTTAAACGAAAAAAAAAATGTAATTCGTGTAATAAGGGCTTATTTGAAAAAATTGTGCCTTGTTTCACGAATTTTTTTAACATTATTTCAATTATTTTTTAAACATTATTAAACGAAATGTAATCTGTTTATAAGGGCTTATATTAGTTTAATAATTGATTAAACGAAAAAAAAAAAGTGTCTTGTTAAACGTAAAAAATTGTATAGTTATACGAAAATATTTGTATAATTAAACGAAAATATTTGTATTAGTTTAATAATTGATTAAACGGAATGTAATCTGTTAATAAGGGCCTATATTAGTTTAATAATTGATTAAACGAAAAAGTGTCTTGTTAAACGAAATTTTTTAACATTCTTTCACTTAATTTTTTAAACATTATTACACGAATTTAGGGTTTAGGCTTTAACGAAAAAAAAATGTAATTCGTGTAATAAAGTTTTAAACGAAAAAAATTGTGCCTTGTTTCACGAATTTTTTTAACATTCTTTCACTTAATTTTTTAAACATTATTACACGAATTAGGGGTCAAAATGATCCGCATCAGTGGGATAATGATCCAAATGCTCGAAGGGCGAAACATGTGGAGTTGAGCGATGATGGTCCTCCTCAGGCCAAGTAGCTCACGACGCATCTTGAGTACCATAATATGATCTGAGCTCATTTCGGATAAGCAAGGGAATCTGACGCTCCAAACGATCGCCCTCATCCATAATTGCCTGCGCCATCTGGTCAAATCTGCCGTCGAAGTAATTCTGCATTGTACTGAACCGATTATCTATAGAGCGCTCAAAACGTTCAAATAGGCGGTCATACACGCTAGAGTGATCACTCATTCCTGGATCAGTCGGAGGTACTTCAGGCGACGAAGATGACACAAATCGTGCACGCCTTCGCGGAATCCTAGGAGCCGCTACAGGCGTATCATCGCTATCAGGTGCATTCTGGGCCGATGAATGATGCTGGTATGCATACTCCTGATCGGGCATGTGAACAGGAGATGCACGCTCCTGAGCTGGGATAAAATCAGGCGTGCTACGGTGGCTCATCGCACGTGTCGACTGACGTGTAGTCGATCGGATGGACCGAGTAATGGGATCATGTGTCGATGGACCTGGATCCACGGGAGCCCTCACACCACGGCGAGGCCCACTAAGCTGAACTCCGAATGAGAGGTCCTGATCTATTCCCTGCCAATAAATCTGCCGTGCCTCTTCGGGACTCGGCTCAAGAGTCTCCAAACAATCAACCTACACAAAGCAGATAAACATTTAAGGTTAGGAACATTACTTCGACTCAAATCATCCGGTTTGCTATATTGAAACAAAAAATATAAAATTTCATACCTGTTCGTTAAGTATGTCAGAGATATCAATTAGGGCCCTCTTAGTAGACCACTTCAAACATCTAGGTAATCGGATTGGGACATTCAAGATTGGACGACCGACAATTGTGTCAGTGTGGGGAATGGCCTCGTAAGCCCATATCTAGACAATGAAGTTATAATGTTAGTACTCAGGCTTACAAATAAGTTAATCCACGCTGGAGACAAATTACTTAAAAGGTACTCACCAGTAGAGCAGTCGAGAAACCGTAGAAGTGGTAAGTAGGTGGTCGGTTACCCGGAGGTGGCATAGTGGTAGGGAGCTTGTCCATATGTTTCAACAGGTTGAGATAGGAGAACTTCCCCCATGGGAAGTTCTCCCAAAGCTCCTCTTGCTCCACTAAAACCCAAACCCACTTGTGTACTTTGGACTTTCCGACGTCTACCCCTAGTAGAATACAGTAGACGATGAGAATCTTAACAATCTTAATTGTATCATCGATACTATGACGGAACTCCCCAGCAACAAATCGGTTAAGTATATCTAAAACAGTCACAGATTCACATCCAGCAACCACTCTGTGGTATATTCCACCCTCAGGTGGTGTATGTCGGCCATGGGGATCGAAGTCTGAGTCACCAAAACGCAGACCCGTGATGAGAGCGAACTCCCTCCTCGAGAACCGACAAAGACGATCTCGCCCAATGCGAAACCATCTCTCGTACTCTTCATCGCCGCAAATCCGAGTCACCTCACGAGACATGAGAATATGGAGAAAAGCCTTGCATGACTCCACATCAGTAAACCAAGAAAGAAAATGCCCGAAACATGATCGTCTAAATTGGTACAGGCTGTCAATACCAACTTCGTTCAACTCCAACCTTATAGCATTGAATATACTAAGGCGCGTGTATCCGTTAATATAAGCCCTACGATCCTGAAAATCCCTTCGGACCCATACACGATCCAACTAAAATATGTACAAGAAATGTAAATTAATAAATATATAACTAGGTATGATTTATTTTGATATTGTCATTTATAATATACAAATTCATAAAATAATATTCATTACTTCCCAAGTACATAAAAAAAAATACAAACAAAAATAAATAAATAAACACCATTAACAGAGACTTTAACAATACAAGAAACATTAAATAGCTTCGGCAAAAAAAATAAAAGAAAAATTAAAAAATAAGAAAATGCAATTTTCGTGTAACAATACAAATTTTTTTGTTTAACTATACAAATATTTTCGTTAAACTATACAAATTGTTTCGTTTAACTATACAAATATTTTGATTAAATTTTCGTTTAACAATTCATATTTTCTACTATTTCTACGGCAAATTTTCGTTTAACAATTCATATTTTCTACTATTTCTACGGCAAATTTTCGTTTAACAATTCATATTTTCTACTATTTCTACGGCAAATTTTCGTTTAACAATTAATAAATGCTACGGCCAAATTTCGTTTAACTATACATAACATGAAATCGAGATTTTCGTTCTCAATTACACTGTTAAACGAAAAAAAATCATAAATCCAAATTCAACCCAAATTTTCATTTAACAATTCATAAATCAAAACAAATTTCGTTTAACTATACGAAACAAACCCAATTTATCATTATTACACGAAAAATTCATAATTCCAAATCAAACCCAAGATTTCGTTTAGTAATTCATAAATCAAACCCAACATTTCGTTTAATAATTCATAAATCAAACCCAATCAATTAACATAAGCAAATTCATACAGAAAATTTGGGTTTAAACATGCTTCAACCAATATTTCCAGAAAATTAAACATTTCTTAAACGAAACAAACCCAATCAAATATGCTTCAACGAAATCATTTAACGAAACTAACCTGGTTGTGCCCGCTCGAATCCATTGTTCTTCTTGTTCGAATCTGCCCGATCGTTCCACGAAAATTTAAACCACAAAGTTTCCTTTCTTCTATCCACGAATACAAACTGAAGATGAATGTAAAATGAAGATGGCGGGCAATTAAACTCAAAAATGAAGATGAATATTAGCGGCGGCCAATTAAACTAAAATGAAGAGAAAAGTAAGCGGGTTCTATGGAAATTTCTTAATTAAACGGAAAATGTAGTTGAACGAAATGGGGAAAGCGGCGGCCAAAATTTCTAGGGTAAAGTTTGATTAACCGAAATGTAGTCACATGGTTTGATTATTTAATTAAAATTTTATTTGATTGTAGTCACGTGGTTTGTTTTTATCTTATTTAATTAAAATTTGATTTGATTGTTTTGATTGTTAGTTGGGCAAATTAATTCCCTCACCTACTTTTCAATCCCATCAGCTTACTATTCACAGTTTACTATTCACGGGAGACCGATCAAAAAATGTGATATTTTGGTATATTTGTTATATATTATGGTATTTGGATACAATGATTATATTTTGTGGTAAAATTTTAATTTATTATGTCAAATGTGGTAGGGCGGGCTGGGCTCCCTTATATGAAACCATATATGGAAAATAAAAAAACATGATAAAAAACACTTCCATATATGAATCCTTTTGTGAGAAGTAAAACTGTTGAATCTGCTCTGTTTAGTGGTACATGATCATTTACACCCCATATATGTCTCACGTGTAGTACAGATCATCTCCAGTTAAATATCCAACTCCTACAAGAAATCCTTTTTTCTACAAGCACCAAAAATTGCAGATACGAATTCATTTTTATAAATAACCCAAATATTCGAGCTACAAATAAAGATCGATTGATCCCTCAGGGCTCATTTGCAGGTGTATAAAACACAGAGCACAAAGATTGATCACTCAACAGCTGCACAAGTTCAAAAAGTCCAACAATGTTGAGTATAAGAGATCAAGAGGCAAATAACCTAAGAACTTCATGCTTTCCAATTCAGCATGGGACATGTCTGAACGAAGCTTGTGTTCCTCGGCAAGTCCATTGTCCATTGTTAGCCACCAGGAGATGCATCCCCGAGTATCATCTGGGTCCACATGAGCCACGAGTCGGACTATTTCACCCTGCTCCAGCTCGAACGTCAGTGATAGGAAATCTGGGATTGCTTTGATGCCAACAGTCAGGGCTTTCTCATGCAGCCACTGGATAATTTGGCTAGCTATCTACATGATAGAATTTATACCATTATTAGTACACGCATAGCTATAAAACATCAAAAAAATTACAAGTTGTGCAATGGGTCAAATACTACTTACACATAATAAGAACAAGTGCACCATGCGCTACTTGTATAATGTGATTGAATTAAAGTCATATTTGAGAAATTTTCCACATGGAAAATTGAAAGTGGCAACAATTAACATCAGTTTCAAGCTCCTTCCATGAATTCTTCGAATCCAATCTGAATAAATTACCAATTTTCAAAATAAGTTTGTGATAAACTTGCAGTGGTTATTTATAAAGAGTTGAAATTATCAATCCATGGATCATGCAGCTCTATAACAGAATAGGATTCTAATTCCTAAAGCACCTAATATTTGTGCACTGGATCGCATATTAGGAGCTTCGTTCAATAATCGTGAAAAACATCATTGCTCCGGTTAGTTAATAGATCCCTTCACGTATTAGAAACAATGTAATCTATACCAATTGTGCAGACTATGCATACTCATCTTGAGTACCTTTAAGCAGGCTCGTAAAGACCTAAGACGTGGCCATCAGCACATCTCATTGCTGCTACCTGTTGAGACAAAAAAATTAGTATTTCCTAAGGAATATACTCTTGATATTAAGATTTTCACAAAGCCTCGTTGTGATATAGCCAAACTGAAAAGATAAATGCATTTTTTATTGAAAGATTTGAAGATATGTATGATGGAATAGCTTGATGATAAACAGAACTGATGATAACTCAGAAAAATTACCTTCCCATGGATTTCATGTTTAATTTGGCCGTCCAGTTCTGCACCTAAGCTCATAAGTTTCGTCACAGTACTATTGATGTCTATTACTGTAAATGATAGGATCGATGAATAGCCTTTGTGCGCAACATGGTCACTGAAGAAAAGAGAACAAATAATTTATATGTGACTGTTTTCTTTTTTACAAGTTAACTTATGTAATTTAGGTTTCGTCCATCCATATATACCAATAATTTCTAAACCATATACGTCTCATGAGCACCTATGTAACGTGAAAGAAGAACAATCAGTCTTTGAGGTTTAGGAGCAAACCGAGGTTATATGAACTGTAGAAAAATATTTAGCACACTTAAGTTATCAATGCATGAATTCACTTTGAGATATTGGGGTAAAATGAGGCTAATTTAATGTACTTCAAAGCCTATACCATTGAGGCATTGGTCATCATCTGAAAACCGAAAACTTCAAAAGAAAGATTAAAAAACTAAGGCATCTAAGCATCAATCAAATCATTCTAGCCAAGGTTTTGCTAATTATATCACAAATAGATTGGAATTCAGTAACTTAACAAATTTTAGAATAGCTATAAAATCATATATGAAAAGACATGTTCGTAGTCTTCTTCCCTAAATTCAAGCTCCAAACATGGCGATGAGATTTTGCACATCTTAAAATCAAAGATAAAATTACCTCGATATTTTTTTAACTAAATTTCATATCCAAATCAAAAATTAGGGTTTCCAGAACTTCAATTCCACGATTTTTCTCAAATGCCTTGGCATCAATCATCATTCTCACAGTAAATTTTTTTTTACTGAAATTCATGAACAGAATTCGAAGTTTAGGAAAAACGAAGCGCACCTAGGAGAATGTAGAAGGGCGAGCTTGAGCGGGCCAGAATGGAGCTCGGCCCATCGGAGAGAGCAGACATTGATTGTGAAGCCTAGTCCCTCTGAGTAGAATCTCGCTGCTTTCGGAACATCTTTGTGTAGTTGCACCAAGTATCTGACAGTTGCTGCCGCCATTAGCAGCTCTCTCGAGCTCAAATTATGGAGACTTTCGAGTTATGTCGATTTATTGAATAAATTTATTATTCACGAATTTTATAAACTAACTAATTAATATTATTTGTACATACGATTCGGTTTGACTGTTAAAATAGAAAACCGAATTTCAGTAAATTTTTCGATCAACCGAACCGAATCGAATTATCCTTATTTATTGTTATTTTTTGATATTTTTATTACATTATCAATAATAATCTTTTGATTTTCTCATTTTTCCCCAATTTTATTTTCTCCATTCTCTTTCAATCAAGGTATAAATCCACCTCTATTTTTTCTGAAAATTCTTTTAATTACTTTTTATGTATATATTTGTGATATTTTCTTAAATAAAGTTGAATAAATAAAATGTAATCATGTAACTAAACCGAATCGGTTCGGTTATTATAATAATAAAAATTCGATTTTAGGTTTTGGGTCGTGAGCTTATTCAGTTAGTAGTTCATTGAAGGCATTTGTTGTTTGTTTTTTAATTAATATATTTTTTGAAAAATTTGGATGTGTGTGTTATTTTCTCTACTATTAAAGCTCTTTGAGATCGTTTCCTTTTTTTTTTTTTTTTAAAGACTCGAACCCAAAATTTATCCTTAGATAGGAGATGCATTTTTACCACTAGGCTATCAATGCTTTGTTGAGCTCTTTGAGATCGTTTTGTAATATCCTTTCACCTTTTGGGTGGTTTTAAAGGAATATTTTGTCCATGCTAGTAATTTCCATTTATTAGAATATCCTTGGATTTGTAGACTATTTCTTCAAACTTGGTGTATTTCACAATCTAATGTTGTGATGATGATGATATATATATATTTGTTTAAAGTTAGTATTCTAATTAGTTGAATCTGAATACAGAAAATTTAATTGATGTTCGTCTTAACTTTCATGTTCATCTCTTCCTAAACAGCATCGGATCTACATGGGGACATGGGGTACAGTTGTACCCCAAATATCTTTAAAAATGGTATATATAATATATTATAAAAAAATTTAACATGATTTTAATGTTATCAAATTGGTTTGGTGGGTAGCAGATTGGGCCATTTGCGTGGGTTCGAATCTTTACTTACACTTTAATCATTTTTAATTTGTTTTTGCAATACCTATTTTACTTAGTTCCTACATTTTACTGCATTTTAATCATTTTTAAATAGTTTTTGTAATATTTCTTTATAGCAGTGTTTCTTTTACTTACACTTTAATCATTTTTAATTTGTTTTTGCAATACCTATTTTACTTAGTTCCTACATTTTACTGCATTTTAATCATTTTTAATTAGTTTTTGTAATATTTCTTTATAGCAGTGTTGATAAAATTTCAGTAGTTAATGCATTTAAATTAGTTCTTATGGCCACATTTTTAATTAGTTTTTGTAATATTTATTTTTAATTGTCTTGATAAAATTTTAGTAGTGAATTCCTTATCTTTTGGTTCATATCGTGAGTTCCAAACCATTTTCTTCTTATTTAGTTGGTTAATTAGTCTTATAATTTATTATGATGAATTTTTTGTTCTCATAACTTTAAAATGAAGATAAGTTTATTTAAAATGACTAAATAATAGTACATGTATAATAAAATTTTCAAAAAGAAACAAACAAAACTAAAAAAAAATCATATCTGAGTTGTATAGATTTAAATATTAAATAGTATTCTATTTAGATATACTTATAGTTATTTATTGCACCCTCAAAATTTGCACCCCCAAATTTTAAATTCTGGATCCACCACTGGCCCACTGCTCTTCCATACAACTGAACCTTTTATAATTTTTTTTAATTTAATTTAATTGTTGATTATCAATCTTTCATGCTTGCATCTTTGCAAAAACTAAAAGATAACTTTTAAAAAAAATAATAATTTAATTGTTGAAGACTATCAATCCTCTAATGACATGAAACATGAAAATGTAATGGAAGATTCAGATAGAAAACCAACTATTACTCTAAGGCACTTGTTTTGCTCATTCATTTGAGGAGACTTTTACATGCAAGAGTGATCCACTGATTCCAAACTATATTATACACAACAAAATAAATGTACTCTAAGCTACACTATGAATTAATGTGTAATACATATCCCCTTTACACATCCACATGTGTGCATACAATCACGAGTAAATATATTATAGATATTACGTCAAGTGTGATAAATGATTCAAATTGAATAGAAACAGTAAGAAAGAAGGAAAGAATGATGATTCAAACTCTGGCATCAAAATGAAATATGGGAATGAAAACATATAAATTAAATCAAAATTACACTCTGTATACAAATGTTTAAATGTCAAACATAAGTGATACCATATGCCAAATTAACCTCCAAGCATTATGAGGCACAAATTTAGCTTACAAAATCCAAAAAAAAAAACGACAAGAGTTTCTGAAATTCGACCTGAAAAAGCCTCTGTGTTGAACCAAACATGAATCTATACATGTATACTTTCAAGAAATCTAGAGGACCTATAAATTAAAGAACAATGTGCAAAATAGATTCGAAGAGCTTCCATGTTGCAAGTTCAACGAGCATATATATACATCTATCGTAGTGCCATCATCATCTCTCAGAATCACTATAATACTGAAGTCAGATCAGATATTGTTGAAGCAGGTTTATGTATATACCTTTCAACAAATGACCTTTGTCTCTTGTCGAGTTTTCCATCATTTCGGCATGGCTTGAAACCTTCAAGACAATGATGATGAAAACAAAATTAAAGGCTACTCATGATATTCAACACTGGAGTTAGAAAAGTAAGATTGCAAGACTTACATCGTCGAGGAAGATTGATCCAAGGATTTAGTAGTCAAATGGTGGTATCCCTTCTGCGCGGATCTATTCTGATTACAAATGCTAAGAACTCTCTGACGAATATCTTGAGGATGTTCCTTTAGAAGATCTACAACAGCTACTTCATGCTTCTTCTTAAGTTCTTCTAGCTCCTTCTGCTGTTCATCCAGCAAAAGCTCGAGCTTCTCGACAATATGTCTGATGTCATCTGAATCACCTCCACTTGGAATTGTTGTTTCTTCCAACTGAACTGAATCAGTTTCACTTTGCATTGTCTGTTCTTCCAATGATCCTGAATCAACTTCGTGTTTTGCACAGTCATCATGATCAGAATCAGTATCCACATGTCTGAGAGGGGAATCGTGATAAGAACTGTTTACATCTTTAAGACTAGCAAGAGATTGCAAGTTTTCGTCGGACCAGCTGTCTCTGGACGTAACTGACTCTCCCAGCAACAAGTGACATGGACCGGATCTCACTGGAGAGCTTCCACCGCTACCTTTTGGTGAATCAACGGAAAAATACTTTCGTCCTGATGGCAGTCTTTCCATAACAATAGGTTTGGAAGAATCCGTTTTCGTGGGAGAAGCACTTCCAGAACCACTACCTTCAATAATTGCTTTACCCCTAAAATTGTTTCTGCTAGAGAGTTCTGTTGGTGCCCAATCAGGAATGTGGGATTGGATTTCAGAATCGATCATCTCAGCGATAACCAAGACATCATGATCTGTCAGATCCAGCTCTTCAACCATTTCACTAGCGACCGCAATTGATGTATCGACCTCAATATCAAATGGGAAGTGAATGTTTCGGATATGACCTGAGCTAATAAAGAAAATAAGATTGATTATACCCGTGAGGACATTTTCTGCATTAGAACAACTGGATACAGAAAAAAGAAACAAGAACCTGATGGATCTGCTATACGAAGTTTTAAGAATATTGTATTATGGTCTTTTCTCTGACCCTGCACCATGAAATCTCGACTTCCCTCAGGCACAGAATCTTCAGGGTGATTTTGAGAATCAAACTGGTGGTCATTATCATCTGCACATATAGTGTCAGAAACACAGAAAGGGTAATCAATGCAACAAAAGATAAAGAAATGCAAAGGGCACCTGCATAAGAGGACTGAGGCTGTTGTGAGCGACCTACATTTCCAGAATCCTCTTCTGATAGTAGAAATGGGTCCATTAGTAGTTCTTTTGCTGACAATCGATCAGAGACTTTTGCAATGCATTTCTCAATAAATTGTCGGACTTCAGGATCCTTCACTTTTTCTAAAGATGCGGGCTTGATTCCCTTCAACAAGCAGAGAAATGACAACATAGTTGTGAGAGGAATATGAAGTTAAGATAAACATCATTTAGCTCTCCCCTACATACATCTAAAACTCAGCAATTTCACTATGAATATAGAGCTGTCCATACACCGATAAGGGATGTAGAAAATAGAAATACAACCCTTTCTAGTAGCTGAAGTATTATCTGTTAACTCTACTCTTTTCGTAGTTCAACTGTCAATTTTTTTGAGAGATTTATAGATTAATAAAATTCAATTACTTGTAGAGGGATATCACAAAAAGTAGATCCCCACTCAAACAAACTAAAATGGATTGCACAAGTGATCCATCATAACAACAGGATAGAAGTGAGCACTTAATATTTGTGAGCATTTGTAGGCTGTAAAGCATGGCACATAGTAAATTTCAATCTCCACCCGAGTTCGACTAACTCTTATTTTCTGTTACTATGATGGTTACAGAAAGTTCTCAAGCTATGTTTTGGGACATAATTATAATTATTACTCACTGAAAACAGACTACTAAGGAAAAAGATGTTTTTAAGAAGAAAAGGCAGTTCAAAAGTGAAGAACAACTTACTGCTGTCACTTTCTTATATATCTGAGCAGCATTTGCACATTCAATATATGGATACTCAAGGGTCACGAGCTCCAGCAAACACATGCCAAAGGCATATATATCCACAAGCTCATTATAATCCTCCTCATAAAGTTCCGGTGCCATGAATTCAGGCGTGCCTAGCATCATTTAGAATTAATCAATAACAAACTCCAGTAAAACGATGAGTGATCATGTAATCAAACATTACCTATAACACTGTGAGCAGCACGAGCCTGCTCAAGAATAGCAGCCAGCCCCAGATCACCAATTTTCACCTCCCCTTGATTTCCATTAACAAAAAGGTTATCGCACTTGAGGTCACGATGAATAACTGGTGGATCGTGGCTATGAAGATACAAAAGCCCCTCTAGAATTTGTCTGGACCATTTCTTCAAAGCCCTCACATCAACGTGCTTATGTTTCTTCCGATACCTACAAACAGTCATACACATCAACAAACTCCAGCCAACATCTCACCTGATTCACCTCCAAGTTCATAGCTACAAAAATAACCAAAACCAATTCGATAAATTGAAAATTTTTAACATACTGTCGCAGATTCCCGGAAGTGAAAATTTCAGTGATGAAGTTGATATGTTCATTCTTGTTATCAACCCATGAGTTGTAAAATTTGATAATGTTTTTGTGCTTAAGGGTCTTTAGTAAGTGCACTTCCGAATACAATCGCTCCAAATCAACCGAGTTCCTCAAAAGATCAGCCACTTTAACCTGATTCCAAGCCACCTCAATTCCTTCCCATTCATCAAATGCTTTATATCTATACATTATTCATCAAAATCAAGGCTTCACAACAGCACCATTGCACTTTAATTCTACTTCAAATGCACAAATAAAAAATAAAAATAAAAAAAAGAAAAAGGATACACTTTCTTACAAGCTCCTCTACCTAGAACCTCCTTGTACTGCAAAAAAACGCATCAAACAACACACATCACAGATGAGACTAATACTCAATAAATCCAATATAATTCCTAATAAAAACGAAAACAATTGCTAACATAAATTCAGGTGAAGTACGAACCCGACCATAGCGACCGGAGGGATCAACCTCGACGAAATCCGGCTCGGTGTCGGAGGTTTCCTGCTCCGACGCCGCCGCGTCTTGCGGCATTCTCCTACTCAATCGAATCGGACTAACAATTCAGAAACAAAAAGTCGCATAAATTTAGATCTAGGAAACCAAAATCCTGCATGATTATGGAGAAAACAACCAATCCTGTCTCCAGTTGGGGATTCCAATCGAATAAAACCAACACATGCAGCACAATGGCGGCAGTGAAAAATCAAACGAATTGTAGTAATATGATGATTGTGACGACCATGAAAAATCGAATTTGCGAACGATTAGAATCAGAAAAAAGATTCGCAAATTACAGAAGCTTCTGTGTTGATTTGTTTTGAAGATTATTCAAATTTTTTTGGATCAATGGAGAAGAAAGCAAAACGAGTCAGCTTAATAACTTGTTCAAGCTGGGACTGTTTCCTTTTTTTTTTTTTTTTCATCTTTTATTTTTTTCCATATCTGAATTTATTTATTTTCTAAAAATACACTCTTTCTTCTTTTTCAAAATTTAAAAAAATGGATATTTGAGTTTATTTTATTTTGTAAGGAAAAACTAAATCTCTCAAGTGATTTTTGAATATGAAAGGTCAATATTTTGGATGTATTTAGAAAGTCAATGGAGTTTTATATAATGTTTAAAAGGAAATGATTTTTTTTTTAATATTAATGACCCATAGGAATCTGACACAACTTATGGAGACACAGGCAGCACACTATTACTAGAAAATTCAATATAACACGTAAGAATTTTATATTAAATGAAGTTAATATGTATTAATAAAAATAATTAATTTATTTAATACAATAAATATCGATCTCATATAAAATTATATAAATTTTGTTTTATGTAATGTTTAATATGATACGCTTCTATATGAGTTTTCGCGATGCAGACAAATACATTATTTTTATTTGTAACGAAATGGTTAATATTTAATGGATGGAAACCAATAATGGTCCATGTTGTATATATAATAATGGATAAAGCACAAGGGTATTTCATTAATTTTTATAATAAAAATGGTCCAGCACTTGTGATTATTAATTTAAAAAGGATATGAATATGTCAGCCACCACCAATCATGACGTCACACTTTCAGATCTGATGCGAGTCTATAAATTAAAATAAGTTTGAAGCATGGCTTAATAAATTCAATTTAAAATCAGGTTCAAACAATCTATAACTTAAAATATTGATTTTCAAATAAGTACAACTCATGGTTTTAATTTCATGAATTAATTTTGAAAATCACATGAATTAATTTCCATCTCACAAAATTATATTCAGTATCATATACGTTTTTATATTTTCAAGTATATGACTGAATTCATTTGACATATTTGTTGATTCATTTTATAAGGTTGGCTACAAATATAGAAAAAAAAATGCATGCTAAAAATCTAGACACTCAATAAACTAAATAAGTTGCTATGATGGTTATTGAAATTAGGAAAATTATCAAATTGAAATTATTGTTGAGTACATAGATATAAGGTATAACTCCTATATTTTAAAAGAGTTTGAGAAAAGCATATAGATATAAATTTTAGATTGAAATCAACCCATATAACCCATTAATAGTTTGATTGCTTCGATTAACAAGATGGGTTTAAGACATACAATCATTTAAATATCATGTGATTTAGATGAATAATTGACCATTGATGAATCGAGGCCTAATATTCATGTAAGTGAATTTATTATGATTAAATTATAAATATCATTCTTGACATTAAAGAAGAACGTGATCCGTGTGCACCTACTACAGCTATATTTCCCAGGTACATAGAATCCAGCATTAAAGTATGCACCCACTATGAACCTAGCAACATCAAGAAATGTGTGTTCAATTCAACACAAGTCAATTCAAGTGTCAACTAGGCTCGTGAACAAAAAGTTTCGCAAATAGATCTGATCACAAATTCGAATATGGAATTCAAAACCATCACGGGAAAATCATTTGCTGAAATCACAAAGCTAAGAGAACACGCCTTTAGCTGCACACAAAAGCACCAAGCGACGAATCTTGATTTTGCCACAATAGATTTTAATTGCAATCACATAACATTTCAATAAACGAACGAAAAATAGGGGAAAAGGGCAAAATAGGAAAGGAGTGGTTGATTCTGGTCGATAACAGCTCATGTGCATGAAGCAATAACAACTGGACAAGTTTAACACTAATGTTTCGTATTGGGTTCTATAAGCTTTATCCTCGGATCAGGTGTCAAAATGACAGCATGGAACAGTTTGTGGCTAGCTAAGTATTCCACTCATCTCTGTCTCTCCAACATTGGATTGCCCAAATGATTACTACTAAGAAACAACGAATATATAACTTTTATTAGTTTAAAAGGATAATCCTGATCTTCGGCAAAATGGAGTGCCCACCATTAGCTAATAGACATACCTTTTCTATCCACTATCTGGAACAGGAAACTATCGCTTCTTAAGTGCGTTCATTTTATCTCTAAGATAGTAGAGCTTGGCCCTCCTCACTTTCTTCTTGTCCAACACTTTTATCTCCTTTATATTTGGAGAATACCTGTCATTTCAAATCTAATTAGCATCATCATACGGTGAAAAAGAATGTGATAAGTAGGCAACCACAAGTGTAAATCATGCCAATGACCCCCTTTCAACCCTGCTCTAGAGCACCCCAAATTATATAGAAGTTTAGTGAGAAATATTGTGCATTTTATGGCCTAGTATTGAAAATCAAAGGTATTAAAATAAGCAGCGACAGACCATTCCATTCAACAAATCATCAGATTGAATATTGAGTTAAAATGCAGAGTATAAGGCAAAAGAGGTATGGCTTTCAAGAACTAAGAAACGAGTTAAAAAAACAGTACATGTTTAATCAAGCTGGAACTAGTACTCACAGAAGGAAAAGATTTTCGATGCCAACTCCTCCTACAAGTCTTCTAATTCTGAAGGTAGTATTTAAACCAGCATTACGCCTAGCTATAACAATGCCCTTTATAATCGAAACACGCCTCCTGTTCTCTGGAACTTCCTGCCAAATCAAGATCATGACTGCTCAAAGAAGGCACTTTGAAATTGTAAGGTTGGCAATGATACAGAAACAGGAAAATAAACAAATCAAAGAATCATGACTTCTAAAGAAAAATTCATTACCACTTTCAGCTGGATAATATAACCGGGCTTAATTTCGGGTATCTCACGGCTAGCATTCACTTCCTCAACCATTTCTTTATCAATAATCTGTAATTTGCAAAGAGCGAACAGAACCCTCATATTTCAATACCCAACTATATCATTCATGAAAGAATTTTAGTGAAAAAGAATGAAAAGAAAGAAAAATGGTGTGCCTGCATAATGTGCCTTGATGTTTTATCGAGCCTCTTGAATTTGATACGTGGAGGCACATTAGAAGAATCAGAAACATTTTCAGAAGTAGATCCTTCCGTTGCCATATTCCTAGTTTGCAAATTGAATACCAAAGAAGACGACTGATTCAAACTCGAGCTTAGACATCTGTATGATGGCAACGCTGATGCTATACCATGACTTTCAGAGGAAGCTGGTGACACAATTTTAGTGCCAAAACTTTTACTCTGAAACATGAGAATTTTGTTTTAATAATAGAGAATGAACAAACTAATATCAGCATCAACAATAGAAAGACAACAAATAAAACAGGTATACAGTAACAAGAAACAATCATCAGACATCTTAGCATAGGTACACCAAAATCTTAGAAAAAAACTTAATTTACACAAACACACAACTTAGACATTTCATAATTTACAAGAAACTCAAACCAAGTAAAAGAAAACCCACAAGGATAACCCAAAGTTCTAATGGACTACATACCATGATTGCAACCCTCCTACAAACATTTCCAATGCACTCACCTGTCATCCGACATTTACAACCCTGTGTGTAGGGTTATCCTGGCAACGACGTTGCAAACCCTTAATTCCAACAACTCTAGAAATCCCTACATTTGATCCTGTCTCAGTCAAGAACACATCCAAAATCTCCCTTATAAGCAGAGCACTCAGGAGGTATTCTAAATATTCAAAGAGACCCCAAATTAAACTAAATCAATTACAAAACCATATCAAACCTAGACCTTTCATAAGCTAACAAACTGCACATTCATCAATCAAAAACAGAAATTTTTTCATTAGGCAATCAGCATTAATTGGGGAAAAATATATACCAAAAAAAATGCTGAGCTTGAGCTAGAATGCTGAGAGTTGAACCCAGAAAACCGATTCACAGGGCATTCCGAAAATCTCGATTCAAAAGACGCTATCGTTTTCAGCTCAACATTTTTCAAGCTGTTGAATGTTTGCTTCGTAACTAGCCGCAATTTACCGCACAGCGACTGCATCGCGTTTTCGCCGATCAAAACCTGGAATTCGTAGAAACAGGAATGGGATTAGGGATCAATTCAACCGTTTTAATATATTCAAAAGAAGATGAAGAAGAAGTACCTATTGAATGAGAAGGGAATCAAGAGTGGAAGGCAAAAACCCTAATCAGAGTGAGATTGGAGGTTTTTGGTTTCAGAATGTTGATGGACGTAATGGTCCCTTGGGATTTCTTTATTACAGAAATGCCACTACCACTCGGGATTTTTGAGAGATTATTTTTGTTAATATAGAAATTTATATGTGATAATTTTTTAGATGAAACTTTATTAATATAATTAAATTAAATTTGTGAGAAAATTTAATGTATTTGGACAATTTTCGATTTTATAATGTTATTTCGATTATCAAATAGCTGTTAAATTCAAGATGTTACAAGAAATTAATTATCTTGATATTTTGTCAAAGCATGTTTTTGTACTCTTAGAAAAATGGTACGCGAATTTTCTAAATAAATAAATAAAAGAAAAAAATATATGGTTTGTATGTAAATTCAAATAAATTGTATTAAACCGAAAGGAGTGTTTTGTGATATTATTTTTTATACATCATATAGTAGTTGGAAATTATATTTCAGTTTGCATGATTCATAAAATTGGATTTTCTTGGATTTTTTTAAATATAATTATGTATTTGGAAAATGTTGAAATCGAATAACAAAAGGAGTATTTGATGACATGGGCCAATGCTTAATCTTATTACTTCAAATTAGGCTGAGCCCAAAACCTTTTAGCCCATTTTAAAACCATTTTAGCAATTTGAACAATCCATTAACTCTTAAGTATGCCATCATTAAAGTTTATTCGATGTATTTCTTTATTATTTATTATTTATTTGAAAGCAACTTGATCTAGCATATTCACTCGGGGATATTGAGTTACGATCATCTCAAATATTTATGCCTCTGTTCTTTAATTGATTAGTCATATAGATGTTAGAAAAAACAAATTCAAGTTTTTATTCCACTGCGTAATTGATTTTTTGGATCATATATACACTGAAATATGAGATATTTATTTATAACTAGTAGTTGTCCCGATTTGTTATATAATATGTAGTAAATATCAACTATTTGATAATACAGTATAACTAATTAGAAGTATTTTGTAAATATAAAGTATTTAACAATTAAAAAATGAATTTACTTAATTATATGTTAAATATCTATCTAATTCATAATAATCTTGTTTATTATATATGTCCAATTGGGCAATCTGTAATTAATAACACTAAAAGTATGAATTATGAATTTCAAATTAAGTTCAGTTACTTAAATTAAAGTGACATATATATCTTATATATATATATATTTGAAACAATACACAAAAAAAAGATGAAAATTTTACTTAAAAACTTGATATAAACAATGTCAATCATGTATTTTCAACCTTCATTTTAAAATAAATTGATTAAAAAAATATTTTTAATATCGATTAACATTGAAAATGACAGATAACCAAACATGTATTTTATACTTGAATATTTAATAATATTTTCATCATTAAAATATATCGATAAAAGATATTAATATTTTTCATACAATGTTGATGGTACTACATATTTGAAATATAAATATTAATTTAAAAAATATATAGAATGAACTATAATTCCATACTACATATATATATAAATATATATATATATATATATATATATTAATTTCTTTAACAGTGTTACATTTATTTATTAATTTATATTAAATATCATATTAGATATCCCTCAACAAATTAATATTTGTTATTGAGTTTATTTTTTAACAATATCTGTTATTCGGATTTATGAAATTATATTGAATAAAAATTAATTTAATCAAGATCAAGAAAAATAGTAATGAACTAATAAAATAATTATAATATTAAATCAAATGTACCAAGCATAATATAAATTGAAAAATCTATACAATATTACAATTCCTAATACAATTAATTCATTTATGAAAAAGCCCATTACATTTGATGATCATGGTATATGAATCATCTTACAAAAAAAAACATGTAATTAATATTTGTAAAATTCAAACCCCAAAATGATTTGTAAGGTGAAACAAGAATCTTCATACCATAGGTTTATAATACACATGATTTATAAGAATCTAAATTTTCTTATAAAACCCAAAACCATCTTACAAAATAATTTTCCAAAAATTATCATTGTGGCTTATGAAGTAAGAATATTAATAAATATACTATATAGGAAAACAATTAAAAATGCAAAATACAAAAAAAAAAAAATGCTGATATGATATTTTTAGGAGGGAAAATGGTAAAATTGTAAATACCACCCACTTCCTTACTTTTACATTAGTATAGATGTTAATATAATCACTAAAATTAATAATAGCAGAAATTCTAAGATTTGAAATCTTAATTAGATAAGATTTGGAATTCTAGTCGAATGAAGAGTTCCAATTCAATTAAAAGTTGATCTTAATTTAATTAGCAACCAATAGAATCATTATATATATAAAAGTAAGACCACTTATGTCACATGTCAAGCTTACATTATTTTGACATTAAATATGATTAATTAATAACTTTAAATTTTATGTTACAAAAAAAAAAATACAAAATAATTTAGAAATGTTGACAATATGCTAGGCTTCAATATAAAAATTATTTTCATATTTGAAATTAGTTAAATTTAAAATTTTAAAGAAAAAGTATAAATAAATAAATAAAAAAGAAAAATGCTAAAGTAAAGATGAGTTTATTGAAAATGATTGTTCAAACTTTTCATTTAAATTTATTAATTATTGAAAATTTGATTTTTTTTTAATCTATGTTTTAAAATAAACTATAAAATTAATTTATGAAAATTTGATTTTCATTTTTTTTATTTAATTGAAAATAAAAAGGGAGGGTTGTTATATATGTTAACAATAAAAAGTAAACTAAAAATGATGATTGGTGGGTTGAAGATATAATAGGCATATCAATATATATTATTTTCAAAATAATAAATTATTTATGATCCTCTACAAATGCAACATATTTCGACAATTAGATAATTATTTAATCATATTACGTTATATTTAAAGTTGTGATATTTATTGCACAAATCATAAATTTAATTTTACTATATAAATAATATTTAAATTTTTTTTATTTTACCAAATTTACATTATTTTTAATTTTTTTTTCAATTTTACCAAATTTACTTTTTTTTTTTTTTTTTAGAATCCCGTGTATTATACGGGTCCTATACTAGTTGGATCTATAAAATAAAGTCACGACTTCTATATCCCTCCAACTCAATTAATTAGATCAATCTATGATCTCGTGCCTTGTTGTCTTCAGCAACTGTTGAGTACAAATCAAAGTAAAAGAATAAGAAATCATCACAAAAGGTATATTTCTTATTTGTTTCTTTACATTAAAATAAATTTAATATTCATGATAGCTAGGTTCTTTATATTATCGATTTTTGAATTCATCTATTCTACTACCATTCAATTTGATTGAAAAGATGAATTTTATTTGGCACGAAAACGATTGGAGACCCAATTAATTTTCAACAAGATATATGATTTCAAATTTTTTCCCACTTATATAAAAAAGGGTCTAAAAAGTATTAGACTAAAAATCATATAGGATTCGATGTTGGTGCAAGAAAGGAGATGAGTAGCCATGTGCTCATTGACATATTTTACCTTTAGATTTCATTTTCTGATTGGTAAAAGTTAAAGTCAAGATCAGTAGGAATTGGTCAAATCATAAAAAACTTTAAAATGAAATCAACAAATTTTGTTTCATATTATTAGTAGTATTAAATTGATTTGGAGTAGCTTTATAAACTATATGTTTTCGTATAAGGTTTGTGTGTGTGTGTGTGTATATATTACAAAATAAATGTTTAAATTAAGAAATTTAACCCAAAATAAATTGTTCATTGAACTCAAATCAACCCAAATCAAACCCATGATATGTAAAAAGTAAAAACTAGTCAATTGAACTCACTTCATTTTTTATTAATTTCCTTTCTTTTGTTATCTATGCTTCTAAAACAAGGTTGCATTCACCAAAAAAATAATCATAATATTAATAACAATAATAAAATTGAAAAGGGGACCAACTTTATAAGAACATGCTCTTTGCTGGTACTCCCCACATTGAGTGTTTAATGGAGATTACCTATTTTAGTAGATTGGTGAAATGAACCAAACTCTCTAAAAGAGTCTCAAAATTGGTCCACCTATTTGTGTAACCTATATTACCTATGGATGCATGCCTTGAAATGAGAGTTCTTGATAAGGCTTTGCCACTCATTTTTCACCTTTTTAATATTTTATGTTAATTACTATATCAAATAAAAGTGCAGATCTCTATACCAAATTTCTATCTCACTTATGTACCACATCAAGAATATGTAATTTTGAATAAATAATTTTTTTTCAATTGAACAGTTAATCGTAACCGATGTTATTTTTACATCAATATAACATGAGTTTGGAATATAGTGAGATAGAATTATGAGTATAAAGAATTTGAATTAACGAATACACTTTTTCATTATTAATGAATTGCTTGTTGTCTAGGGTTGTGTACCAATTTCAAAAATTATTGAAATCAGATTGAAATTTAAATCGACAAAAGTTTTGAATTGAAAATATTTTGTTGATTATTTGATTTTTTTCGAAGCAATTTTTTTTTTGATACAATTTTTGAAATCTTCAAATTATCTGCATCCAAACTCAAATCAAATAATCTATGTTTAAAAGTTATTTAAATCACAAAAACTCCTGTGCACCAGGTGCACGGATCTTAGATCCGTGCAATCCGGGTCAATCCGACCCGGCACGGTCATCCACTCGTCAAAACAGTCATTCACGCGCCGGCACGCGCCCCCACGCACCGGGAAGGAGGTGCAACACACTTAGTTTATTTTTTGCATTTTTCTGGAAAATATGTATACCTTTTAGTTATAACTTTCATACCTTTATGTTATGACTTTTATACCTTTATGTCTGTAACTTAGAAAAAAAAATAAAGATTTTCAACACAATTTGTATTGTATACGTTTATGTGATATCAATGTGACATTTATGTTATATCATGTCACTTTTATGTACAAATATTCTGACATTTATGTAATATATAAAAGTGCATAAAGGTCAGAATATTTGTACATAAAAGTGACATGATATAATATAAAGGTCATATTGATATAACATAAAGGTATACAGTTCAAATTATGTTGAAAATCTTTATTTTTTTTTCTAAGTTATAGTACATAAAGGTCATGATAGTTGTACATAAAGGTCACACATTTATAACATAAATGTCACACATTTACAACATAAAGGTTACAATCTGAAGCAAAAAAAAAAAAGGAAAATTCAAAAACATGTGAATCCGGATCAAAAATTGGGTCGACCCGGATTGCATGTACACTAAGTGCACACAAGACCAACTCTATTTAAATATGCAGATACATGTTATTCACTTTTTTTTATATCTAAACAATTACAAAATTATTTTAATAATTCACAATTGTCAACATTTTTGTTGACTTTAGAAGGTTTTAGAATAACACTCCTGTCATCACATAAATATAGACTTTAATACTATTTTTATTCATTCTATATATAGGTAGTTGGACAACTTTCTATTGGAATTATGTGTTTAACTTTTATTTTCCTTGAGTGTCCAGTATCTTAATATTACTTCACTCCGATTCTTAGTTAAAGTAATGACCAAGTCTATGAGACCGTTTCACAAATTTTTATTATATTACGTGAGACGGATCAACCCATAATCCAAATTCTACAATTCACTTGTTATTTGTAGGTGATGGAGCTCCATCTCTCAATTACAATCCGTGAGACCATCTTACATGAATTTTTGTATAAAGTAATTAATGAAATATAAGGGTACCGAAAATACTAGAGTTAAGCTTTAGTGTTTTAACTATATTAACTATAAATCACTAGCATGTGTGGTTGTATAGAAATAAGAACTAGATATATTTTGAGAAGGTCTCTACACTAAAATCAGATAAAAATAAAGAAGAAAACAAGAATAAAAAACAAAAGGGAAGAAGAAAGATATTTGCTCTTTGGACCAGATCTGCACCTCCCAACTCTTTAATTAACAATCTTGTTATGCTTAATACCACAAACCCTAGATTCTTCTCCTTTTAGTCTATATTTTCTACCTACTTCACTTTTTATAGAGAATTTATAGATTGCATCCTCTTATAATATTGCACATGTACTAATAAATGTTATTACATCATGCTCTTTCCTTAATCAAAGTTTATGAGAGAGAAAATCCCACATTGAAAAACCAAGTTTATAGCACAAAACTTATATGAGACTTGTTTTACGAATAGATATCTTGAAATGAATCTTTATTATCTACAAACAAAATTCATTTTTATAAATTTATGCATGAATTGTGAAAGGTGGGTTGACCCATTTCAAGTAACTAGATCTGTGAGACGGTCCCACATGAGACACACTCCAATTATAATATATTACACCGTTTCAATTTCTATTTCGTGAATGATGGGTTGTGAATTGATTGATCTGATCTATTACGGATTTAGACCCGTGAAATAGTTGTACTCGAATAATTTAAAAGTACTCTTTTGACTCTCTCTCTCATGTGGTGTAATGCATTTCAAGGAGTCAAATCAGTGCTTTGTAGAAATCAATGCCCCAAATCTGGTGAAGAAGAGTCTTCACTTCTTTTTAACCATGAAGGGAATTTTTTACTCTTGACAGAATCAAGCCAACCTTGGATTCACAAAAGTTGGTCAGTATTAAAATCTAGAAAAACATTAAAATTGCAAAAGTAATTAAATTCACTGCAAATAATGGCAGGTAAGAAAGCATCAGATAATTGAATACTATATCATACTAACAATATTATATCTATATATATAAAGATTGATTGAATCTTGATTGTTCACTCACTCTCATTATTTATCTGCCAGTTTGGAGCTTTTACTCATTTCTTATGTTTTCATCAATCCTTCCAAGAAAACTTCCTGTCATTCCACATAACTTCACTCAATCTCTCTCTCCTCTCTCTCTCTCTAGCTCACTCTCCTTTCTATAATTTTCAGATATGATGCAAGAACAGATAGGAATTCCAGCATGTTTTTCATCAGGTGAAAAGGTGGCTGATGATGCTGCAACTATTACAAGATCAGGCCAGAATGTATTCATGTCGATTTATCGTACTAAAATCGCGGATCAATGCCGTTTGATCACTGTTACTTGGTGCAAGAATCTGCTGCTTCACGGCCTATCGGTGTCCGTTGAGGGCCCAGAGAGCGAGAGCCAATACACCTGCAAAGTTGAGCTCAAGCCATGGTACTTCTGGAAGAAACAGGGCTCCAAACACTTCCTCGTCGACGGAAAACCCGTCCACGTTTTCTGGGATCTCAAGGTTGCCAAATTTAACGGTGAAACGGAGCCCGTTTCCGATTATTACGTGGCGGTTGTCTGCGACGATGAGGTGGTCCTTCTCCTCGGAAACCTGAGGAAGGAGGCCTACAGGAAGACAGGCTGTCGACCCGCTTTGATTGATCCAATACTGGTCTCGAGAAAAGAGCACATTTTTGGGAAGAGGAAGTTTTTCACTAGGTTGAAGCTCCATGATAAGGGGAGTTTCCATGAGATATGCATTGAGTGTAAGAACCGGGCCACTTCGAACGGGGTCGAGCCCGAGATGGAGATTCGGATGGACGGGCATCTGGTGATTCATGTTAAGCATTTGCAATGGAAATTCAGGGGGAACGAGTCGATTCATCTGAACAAGGCGAGAATCGAGGTTTTCTGGGACGTTCATGATTGGCTATTTAGTCCTGGTTTAAGGAATGCATTGTTTATATTCAAGCCGACTCTGTTGGCCTCGTCCTCGTCCACGTCCTCGTCCCCGTCGCCCTCGTTGGAGGGGCTGACGGCCGATTTTTGCCTGTTCCTCTATGCCTGGAAAGTGGAATGAGGAAAAAAGTTAAAGAGGCCTAATGCTTTTTGAGCATCAGCAGGGCCAAGAATTGTCCGAAAGTGATGGTATGGGCCAAACTGTTAGGATGAAGATTGGATTGGGAGAGAGAGGGGAGAAGAGAGAGAAAGGAACAGAGCACATGGGAAGTGAGTGGCCCCTTCTATTGAGGTTGGAACTTAGTTTACAGCTGGTTTCTTGAAAATTTGTGGCATGATTGAAGAAGACAGATTGGATAACATACATATCTAGAGGCATCCCATGTTTTAATTTTTTTTTTCTTTTGATTTCTTGATCTGGTCTTGATAAGTGAGCAAACTATATGTAATATTTAATTTTTCTGAATTGCATATATTGAGAAGTTCAGAGTTATTGTATATTTGTACTGATTGCCTGTGGTTGGGATAGCAATGAAGTATTTATTATATGTTAGAAGTCAGAGCCTGATGATGAGTGTCTTTAAAAAAAAAAATTTCCTGCCAATACCGTTGAATTATAGTCTACATGGAACAAGGGTCTTGCATTATTTAATATGGTTAGGAAAATTGCAATTTTGATTCTAAATGTGACACTTTAATGCCAATAACTCTCAATTTTGCTCAATTTTAGAATAAATTTTTGTATTTCTATTGGGAATTTCGAAATCCCTAAAGACATGTGATGGCCATGTGCAAAAATTTCGATAAAAAAATTAAGATTATGCAGAGATTTTAACTTATATTGCACAAAACTGACTATTGTCGTTACTAACTTTTGATGGGAAAATTGCAATTTTTATTTTGTTAACTATGATGTGCCCGTTTTGGGTCAACCATATATATGAGGAATTAAGGTAACACTTTTTTAATAGTAATTCTAAATTCTGTGCGATTTTAAGATAAATTTTGTCAAAACACTATTTTCTACCAAGAATTTCACCAAACTCCCAAAACTCATGTGATGGGCCACGTGCAGATTTTTGACAAAACTAAGTGCCCTTGCCAAAATCTCAACTCATATGATGGGTCATGTGAGAATTTCTGCAATAATTTAAGGTTCTGGTGAAATTTGTCCTAAAAATTTACCATGACTTAAAAGTCATTTGATGTCTTGCAAAGATTTGTATTGATTTTAAGTAGACAGAGTTTTGTAGATCAAGTGGTACACCATCTTTATAAATATGCAGAATTCGGACCTGAATCATATAAATATTTTAATCTTTATTCCCTATTCCACTCCTTCTAGTTCAATTATAAAATAAAATAAAAAAAAAAAAAAGTGGGGCAGAGCAGTACGTGATTCAAATCTAGCTAACATGAATGTATCTATGTTTCTGCACTTGGTGATTCATGAAATTGTCACAAGAGGCAATAGCTATTATAACATTACATGTAATTATATGAACCAACTCATTTCACAAATTATTGTTTGCTAAGAAAAACAATAAAAAATATTTAGAAAAACCAAGCACAGCTCTCCAAAACAGTAATTCTTGCCATCTCTGCACCATCTTTATCATTATTATTGGAATCCCATCAAACAACATCCATACTCTTTCCACTACTTTGAGCCAAATCCAAACAATTTCGCGAAAAAATTCCTGTTTTTTCCGCGAGAAGCATCGTTTGCTTTAGCTTCTTCCTTCGCAGGAGCTTGCACAGGAGATGGTGTAGGTTTACCTGCACCAAATGCATCTAAATTATCCAACTTTTCTTCATTCAAATCAATCATAAACTGCCTTAAATCTTGTCTTAAATATAAGCAATCAAAATTATCACTAGAATTACCTGAAACAGGTGAAACTTTCTTTACTCTTGCATCATTTGAGCCATGCTGTTTCTTATCATCACTTCGTGCAATAACTTCTCTAGGAGATATCTTCTCAGAGATCCTATTTTCCGTTGGTGCTTGTCTCTCCCAGTTTACTACATTCATTGGCAAAAATTAAGTGTTTAGAAATGTGTATTCATTACATTATCCTATTCACAAAATGTCTAGACACAATACTTTGCTTACATTCACTAGGAGGATTCCCATAAGTCCTACATAGAACCTCAAAAAAGTTGTCTTCTTTATGATCTTGCATCACTGCATCCAAAAAAAGATAGCATTAGAATTCTATCAATTTATAGCTCGTAAAGACTCTTTCCGACAAGAAGTGAAGAAACGTACACTGATCGAAAAGAGTGTTCCTATAGTTGGGAGCAGAGGAAACAGAGAGCAGCTGAACTGCCTCTGCATCTCGAGTCTTTGACAACTTGCGCGAAGGACTTAGGTTTTGTGTGTCCAATAGAATACCCGCCATCTGATAGCAATTTTTTTCCCAAATTATCCCTTCAGAAAATATATGTTGGTGAAAATGTGAAACAACAAGGGAAATATATTGTGTTCTTACCAAAAGTTTTTTCAAGATTGGTGTTTGGAGGAGGTCATAAGCGTCTTCACAGTAGTTATCGGTGAGAACAGTACAAGCCGATCCAACCTAGAGACGAAGAAAAACATGATTGTAAAAGGTTCATTTTGCTAATGCTTGCAAAGAAGCTTATGCTTGCAATATGGAATAACTAACCTCGCCATTCGTTTTTAGGATATCTTCTCCGACTACAAGCATGCTCAACTGCTTCTCCATCATTAGTGTCTCTAACTCAACCTGAATGAACATAGTACAACATAATCAACTGTAATTTGCTAATCTACTTAATAAGAGCGGATTTATAATCTATCAAAACTAGTTAAGGATTAGTTTATAATGAAAATGATGAATTTCAAATCTTTCAATCCAGACACTCAAAGTGAATAGAGAATGAACTAGTCACACGTGAATGTAGAAAGAACGACGCTTCTAAAGTGAGAAAGGAAAGACCAATTTTTTGCGATTTACTTGACTAATAGAAGAACAAATACCTCATTGGAAAAGAGAAGAGAAGTAGCATCAAGGCCAACATGGTGGAAAAGCCACGCGGCTTGACGTTGCTTCCACATTTTCCCTCTCCTTATGTTCATCACAGGCACAACAAACTCCAAATTATTCTCACCACGCGTTCGTTCCTTCTTATTAGCCCGATTTTTGTTTTCCAATAGCCATGCGTAACATGTGGCTGCCACCATTGAACTTGTACCTAAAGATCACTCAAAAGATTGTAAGTATGATCAGCTAACCACTCAAAAAGAAGAAATAACCAAAGAAAGAGAGAGATAAAAAAATTAACTGTTTGAGGGTCCAGAGAGCACAATCTTGGCCTTGCCATTGATTTCACCACTCAAAAGCTTCTCAACTTTGACTCTTTGCTCTTTCAAGAAACCATTCAAATCTTGATCTTTCAAGAATCCACTCAAATCTTGACCCTTCATACCTCCACTCTTCATCTCCCAATCATTCGGATTATCCCTCTGCAAGATCCGACTAGTTCTGCACGTGGACGAAGATATGGACCTCCGGTGGGCCGACTCCACTAAGTTCCGGGGCGGAGACAAGAGCCCCGTCTCCGGAACGGAGCTTGTAGTCGACGAAATCGACTTCCGGTGGGCCGATTCGGCTAAATGTTTAGGTGGGGATAGCTGCTGGGCTTCGAAGATTGTACCTGGTGCATTGTTGTTTGTACTACTATTGATATTTTTGAATGTCCGTTTTGTCAAGGAAACGGCGGGTAAGTTGGTTGGGGCTGGGATCGTCTGTGACAACGGTGAATTGGGATCGGTTTGGAAGCGGGATCTGCGGTGAACTGATTGGCGGGGAGGGAGGGGTGGGGCCCGCAGATGGTTGTTGGGGCTTGGTGGTGTGGGGTCAAGGGAAATAGTGGGGTCAGGGCTATTGGGGATTTTGAGGTTGGTGGAAATCCATTTTTGGATTTCGGATGCAGGGGATAATGGCTCCTCTTCTGGAGGATCCAAATTTGTTTCGGATCTATTTCGGGTATGCTTTGCTGTTTTTGAGAGGATTTCAGCACTGAATCCATCTATTGCTCTATGCCTGGTTTTTTTGTGTCAAAATTGAAAAATGAGTTTCTTTTCTATCCTATTACATATAAGATCAAGTTTTACGATAAAAAGTATGTTTGTTTTTCAATTTGCAATTTAATTTTTTTAAGTCGATTGCAATTTGAAGTTCAAGAGGTTTTTAAAGTGCAACTTAAACTTTTTTTTTAGATGATTTTTCGGTGAATGCGCAACACGTGACTTTAATAACGGTAAATGTGTTATTAAAAAAGAGATTTTGATTGCAGATTGAAAAACAATCATATTTTTTATTGTTTTTATTTTATTTTAATCCCTATTTGTCCTAATGAAAATCACGTGCAAGTGCAAGTCATGTATTGTGCATTTCGTTAGAAAGTTGGTGGAATTTTTTTTTTAAATTGCACTTTTAAATTGCACTTTGAAAAAGTCCTGAACTTTGGATTGCCATCATATTAAAAAAATTTGGTTGTAAATTGAAAATAATCATACTTCTGAAGTTTTGATTGATTTTTACATTTAACCTTTAATAGTTCTTACCTTCTAGCAGATCTAGAGAACGGGTCTCTCTTATCAAGAGACGAGGCCGAAGACCTTCCTTGCAACGTAGCAAACCTCGGTGAGATAACGAGTTTGGAAGGCGAATCCCCTTCCCTTGAAGGAGACAAAGCCACCATCCTCTTGGCCTCCTCCAACCACTCTTGAGTCATCCTACTACCAGCACTCCTAGTGCTCGAATCAAAATCATCCTCATTCCGATCGCGTAGGACCCGCTCTCCACCTCCGGTGAGGTCGTAGGCCTTCTTTTGATCACCACCATTTACCGTTCCAAAGAACATGTCATTCATAAGATCGGTTATGTCTGGCATTTGATTCACATTTGAGCCAACTCTTTTCGTTTCTACTAGCTTCCTCTGAAGGCTGATCGATGGCCTTCCATCGGTAGAAACGTGTCGGTCGAACCTCCGGTCCATGGCTTCCATTTTTATCATCCGGCCAATGGGGCTGAGAATTCAAGAAAACATTGACATTAATGTGGATAGATGGTGAAGCTTGGAAATGCATTGGTGAGGATCATATATTGAAACAAATGCCGGCCTTAAGATATGTCTTGTTGTGTGTGTACATTGCCTTGTAGAGATGGTACATTGGCATGTTAGGCTGCATTTGTAAGTTTCTTAAAGAATTTACCCAGTCCAAGATATTAATAATTTTGTAGAGTGGTCTTTTAATATTAATTGAGCATATTTGACTATTTTCTTTAGCAAGTGGTTTTTTTTTTTTTTATAATCTTGTACAATAATTTTATACATAGTAATGATTTTAAAGAAGTGTGAAATGAATCAAGGTTCTTGAAGGGATTTGATTAATACGTTGATTTGAAGCTTTGGGTTCAAGTTCAATCGTACATTTAATTTATTTGACCATATATTCGTACAATTGTTTTTGTAATAGATTAATTCTTCAAGTAAAGATAAAATTTGTAATTTTAGAAAATTGAAAATGTATATATAGCCATAGAAAATTGGAACAATAATAAGAAATTTAAAAAAAAAATGTTTCTATAAATTGCTAAAATATTAGGGGCAAAATCTAGAACACAAAGTGCAGACACATAATGAATGATATGGTGAAAACGAAATTTTGTTCTCACTCTCTCTAAATTTTGTTCTCTAAAAGTGGGTGTTATCACATTTCTAATATAATTGATGGTTCGATGGTATTTATGATGCTTCTTGTTTGTCACATATGAGGTTACAAATTATTTCTTCTAATTTATAATTTATAATTTAAAAAAGAAAAAAAGATATGATCTTTTCATCCTAATTGAAGCTTTCCACATGAAGATATTAGAGACACTTATAAGTTATAATTGAACTTTTGTACTTTTATTTGCGCTTAAATTTTCGTTGGTAAAACATAAGTCCCCTATTGTAAATAAGAAAATTATGTAATAAAATGATATTATATTTTAATATTAGTTTCTTAAAATATTTAGGTTGATAAATATTATATATTACATCATCTCTGTACTAGTGTAGTATATTTTGGTCACCAAATATATGAATCATATTTTAATGTATATAAAGGTACGAAAACTTGATTTAAAGGTACAAGGGTCTACTTTTTTGTTACATGGAAATTAAAGGATACATAACTAAATATTCACAAATATAAAGTACATGTATGCAAATAAAAAAAAGAATATGGAAATAAAGTTCAAACATATTCCTCCAAAACATGAAGTGGCTAATTTCATTAATTGTAGAATTAAAGAATATTCGTCTTTTTCGATTCGTATAAGTGATGTACTTCGAAATTAAAATTTTAAAATATAAGAGCACACCATGAATAATAAATTTATTTAAAACTAACAATATGAAAAGAAGAAGATTATGTCTTATGTGAGACCGTCGGATCCTATTACGTGAGACAGATCAACTCATAACCCACACTTAACAATTCATATATAAATTTGTGAAAATAGGTTTAATTTGTGGGTAATAAAGATCCGTCTCACGATACCTTGTAATGATTTCTTTTCCCTACACCCAAGATTTGAGATCTCAAAATTGAGAACTGAAAAATGGCGTTCTTTTTCTATACAAGTAGGGGGAGAAATTGTGACTTTCTTTTATAGATTCAATTCTATTTTACACATCCTGTTAAAATTTTATTTCTAATCAGATTTGAATTCTTTTACAATTATAAATGTAATCTAATTAAGATTTTCTAATCTAATTAGAATTCTTTTATAACTAGAAATTTAATCCATTAAAATTCATAATCTTAATCTAATTAGTCCTTATCAAGCTAGGATTCAAAATTCCTTCAATCAATTAAGAGCCTTAATCTTAGTATAATTGTAATCAATATATCTTATAATATTAAATTTATTGATTATATTAATATCATAAATAAATATCTAATATTTATTTAATTTCTATTACAGTTAACATTGTAGAATATCAAATACTCTTAAAATTAAATAATATTTACATAATTATCCAAAACTCATAGAAAACTATTTCCCATAAATCATTTGAAATTTACAAACTTATATTCAACCATTTATAAAATATATACAATACACATAAGAGTTTGAAAATAAATATCGTATTTATTAATAATTAAAAAAAAATCATAACTATTTTAATATCCCTTGCAACAATCCCCCTATAGAAAAGTGCTTCAAGTTTGTCCATTGCAAGCTCGACTTATAACAACTTATTTATAGGTGTTCACCTTCACCACCTATAGATACTAGCATCAATGTCATGAAAAAAAAAGGGAACATAGAAAACTAATCATACATAATATAAATATTAAACATATCTCTCTTTTTTTTTTTTTTTTTAAATATAGAAGGTATAAAATTAAAAGTTTTAGGATGTGTTTCGTATTTTTCGAGTGTGCATAACCTCACCCAAATATAGATTCATGTTCATTCCTTCTCGACAAGGAATGAGAACTTGGAAGAAATATCCCAAACCAAACAAATTCATTTTTTTATTTTATTCTCCCTGTAATTAAATTACCTCAGTAGATAATTGTCATTTCATGGGTTTATACATCAACAAAGTAATAAATGGAAAATAACGATGAGAATGAGTTTGATTTAAAAAAATATATATAATGGTAAATATTCTATTGGGTTGGGCTCTTCACACTGTTTCGTATTTGGAAATCCTAGAAGGCCAATCAAAAACTTGTTTAAATGAATGCAAATAATAAACGAGGGCGAAAATGCAAATAAATGAGCCAAAATGGAAAATTTGACTTTCTGGCACATTCGGTAGCCTTTTCCTAACTTATTCCGCAAGTACACAATGTAATAGATAGGATGAGTAAGTTCGATTCCACATAGATTAGTACTGAATTAGAACTATGTTATAATTACGTAATTAACTTACCCAATTTTATTTAGGCGACCGAATTGAGAGAATTGATTGTTCAATTGAGCTTTCACTTTGTGCTAAAATTTATCAAATTTCTTTCAAATTAAGCAAACTAGTAGTACTCCCGCGCGATGCGTGGTTTATTATGTATTATGACAATATATACGATTTGCAATAATATAATTAAGTTGTTATATTAAAAGGTTATTCATGACATCTTATTATTTCAAAATTTGTAAAAATCCGTGATTTTTTTATTGATAACATCAATATTCAACAATTAAACATGAAAATAAAATTGAATATAATATAATAATAGTTTTGTGTTTGTGAGATTTAATTTCTGAATAATTAAGAAGTGATTAATTATACTTACTAATATGTTTTGTTCATATTTTTGTTCATTTATATCTTATAATTATTTTTAGAATTTATAAATAATTTTCTGCATTGTTTTTAGAAGGATTTGTTCAAAAAGCATTATATTTATTCCAAAAAATTTAGTTTATATTTATAAATTTAGGTTTCAAATTAATTTTAAATTTTAAAACAATATTTCTTAGATTTTTTGAAACCATTTTTCAAATTTTTTTGGAACATATTATAGTTTTTTAAAACAATTTTTAGATTAATTATATCTATTTATTTGAAATAATTTTGAATAAATTTTATCAAATTTTTTATTATTTTTATTAAAAAAAATTTATTCAATTTATTGATTTTATATCTTACACAATTAATATTACATATATATTTGAATTAATTTTTAAATTTTATTTATTGATTTAAGATTGTTATACTTAATCTCACAACTTTATTATTATTATTATTATTATTATTTTAGGATTTTAATATTATTTTAATATTTTTATAATAGTTTCAAACTTTTAAACATTTTACAACCCTTCATAAAATGAAATTTAGATTTTAAAATTATTTTCCACATTTATATATTAAAATTATAAACTAATTTTTAAAATTTTTAATTTTTGACAATGTTTTAAATTTCATTATTTTCAAAATTTAATTATATCATTAAAATAAAATCATATCATTTAAGATAGTTTCTTTTGTTTCATCTCTACTCCTATATATAAATTATAAGATAGTTTATTGTGTAAGATATATGTGAAGCTTATTCTATAAGATACTTAAAAGTTATTTAGTTTTTTTTTCTTTTTTTCTTTTTTTCTTTTTTCTATTGGTTGATAGTTTGGGAGGGAAAATGACAAATCTGTAAAATTTGCCAACTTTTTTCATTTTATATATAGTATAGATATGTGAAATTTGAACAACATAATAAAATCTATACAAAATCTCATGAGTGCATGTTTTTTTTAACACAAAATAATATGAAATTAAGCCCCAAAATGCATAAAATAATGCAAGTTTTCAGTTTCTTACCTCAAACCCTATTTTGTTAGTTAATTCCGTTCATTTAGACGGATTTTAATGGTGAGGACCAATGTTGATGGCTTTTGAAAATGTACAAGATTTACTTATGATGGTGTGGTACTTTCAGGTACTAACCTTCAAATAAACCCTATATTTTGGGAACAAATTTGAAATAAATCCAAAATAATTTTATTATTTTATTGAAATATATTACATAAAGGTATCGCTTGTATTATATATACGTATCACTTGTATAATTTGTACTGAGGTTAGTATCATGTTGGTTTTCTCCTAAAGATGTTTGTCACTCAAGCACATCCCCTTAATTTGTATCTCATGCTATTGAGAGGCCTACGATCAGATGGAAGGAGTTTTTCTTCTCTTCCTTATCAAAAGAAATCTATGTACGTTTATTACCTCAAGTTATGTGTCAGTTAAATTTTCCTCTTACATACAATTAATATAATAGCCCACAAACTAAATTAAAAAGGTAAATCACATTTAGGCCAGCTCTAAACGACACATACGACCAGATAATATATTTGTTAAGACTCAAAATTGAGATCTCAATCTCAAACTTTCGACATTGTATATACTAGAGTTAATTGCAGCAACCCACTAAATTACTAGCGATTTTGTATATAAATTGTCAATTTTTTTTTTTTTTTTAGCATCGATTTATATGTAAGCTATATAAATTTGACATTTATATCACCAAATTAAATTTAAGTTATTTTTCACCGGATTTTGATGTATGACACTTGTGTGATATATTTATTTAAAAAAAAAAAATTGTCCAAAAAATTGAGTCATTCCCTCTTTACCTAATACCTACTTAAGGGAATTTTTTTAATTAAAAAAAATTCAATAATTTATTGAATATCGCTAATATTTATTTCATTGTAATTTACATATTTTGAATAATGTCAATATGCTTAAAATTAATGTTTTCTTATATTTGTTTACTTTTAATATTTTTTTTAATTCTATTCGACTACAATGGTGGTGGTCCCTTACTTAAACCTTATCAACCAATTAATCCGAACAACACAAATGAATATGGATCACTCAGAAGAAGAGGCGTGCTTATCAGCAATGCAACTTGCAGCTGGTTCAGTGCTTCCAATGGTGCTGAGATCAGCAATAGAGCTTCATCTCTTTGAACTCATTAACAACTCTGATCGCCCAAATGTTTCAGCTTCTGAAATTGCTGCTAAGCTTTCAACAACCAACCCCGATGCACCTGATCTGCTCGACAGAATTCTCCGCCTCCTTGCTGTTCACTCAGTGCTCGCTTGCAGCGGCGGTGCTGGCGGTGAGCGGCGATACTCTCTCACGCCGATGGGGAAGTTTTTCACAAAGGATGAAGATGGTATTTCCATTGCCCAATATGCCCTCTTCATACAAGATAAAGTGATGATGAAGAGCTGGTAAATACTCAACTAAAGCTCCATCCCTTTTCGTACCCATAATGTAAATATATGTATATGTTTCTTCAAGCTAATTAATTAACATAAACACTATATTAAGGACATAGGAGATCTACATTAAATGATGTTTAATTTTTTATTTTAATCAACACACCATTAATCCATACTACTTTAATCCCCCCTCCCCCCTAAACTTTTATACCTTTTCTTGTTTTTTTGTCTTTGTTTTTCAGTATAATTTCAAAATATTATTCCTCATTGGACCTAATTTATTAACTATTTTTTATATTGATATGTTCCATCTCTGCTCGATGATCCATTCTTAACCATCTTAATATTAAAAAAATTTCTTTTTATTAAATTGTTAAATTTTGTCCTTTTAAGCCAATCTGAGAAATGATTTTTATTTTACTATACCTTTCTAACATTTAGTAGTACGGGTTTAAGTATATGGTAATATGAAATGAAGTATAGGGTGATATATATATGTATATATATATGTGTGTTTAAATATATTGGTACAAATTAAGTATATCTTTGGTACGAACATAAGTATATGGTGATACGGGTTGACTTCATCAAGATACAATGGTCAAAGACAATATAATTATCTTGACCAAAAAAGATTAATTTCAAACTCATAAATAAAAGATAATGTTTTTTTCTATAGTCACTATTTATTATAACTCTGTCGCCTATTCTTTAAAATTGTAAAAAATAATGTTTTTTTCCATATATAGTAACTATTTTTTGTAACTCTATCCCCTTTTCTTTAAAATAGTTATTACTTTTATCCAAAAAATTGTGTATCAAGAGTTTTTAACTGTATCATATATCTGAGTATCTCTATAGTTTGAGTTTGCTTTTCCTCTCTCTCTCTATAAAAGTCGCATCTTATTTATTTCACTAATGTACTTTTGTTTGGTTTGCGACTTGAAAGAAATGCATGACAACTGAAAAATACTTTGGGTACATTAGTTCCTATTTTACTTTACAGAGCTTGTATATTTTACTTTACCTATTGCGCAGAAACACCAATATCTTTTAACTTTGAACTAAAAATAAGATAAGCTTATAAAAATTAATAATACACACTTGCACTATTGCCCCTTCACCCTACCTTTCGGTCCGGATCCTATATTAGATTTGGTATTACATCTTATATTTCATGATATTTAATACATATCATTTGTTAAATAATTTGATTCACGTGATGTGTGGTAAAATTTTTGAAATAGAAAATGTAACATTAAATATAATAGAAAATCTCATGTGCGTACTTTTAACCTTTGCTTCATCTCGTGTACGAGGCCATTACATATATATGGTAAATATTTATGGTGTTGAAATTAATTTAAAAAAAAAAAATTGAATATAGAATGAAATCACTTAATATTATAATTTAAGTGTTCTTAGGATCAACTTTTTGATGAGCATTAGGTATAGCCTGAAAGATGCAATTATGGAGGGAGGAACACCATTCAGCAGAGCACATGGAATGAGTTTCTTTGATTTCACAGCCATGGATGATAGAATGAGCAACATCTTTAACCAAGCTATGTCTCATTCTACGATCCTTTTGAAACAACTTATTCATACATACAAAGGATTCGAGGGTATCAACACATTGGTGGACGTTGGGGGAGGATCTGGAACAACACTTAATATGATCGTATCCAAATATCCATCCATTAAGGGCATTAATTTTGATTTGCCCCATGTTGTTAGAGATGCTCCATCTTGTCCAGGTCAGCACGTGTACCCACACACACATATATATAGATATATATATATAATAGATATTAATGAACACACTTGATAGAGTTTATCCATATAAAAATATATATGTTTCTTACCGTGTTAACTTTGTTAATATTAATGAAGTTGAAAAATCGTGTGTGACAGGCATAGAGCATGTTGGAGGAGACATGTTTGTTAGTGTGCCCATAGGGAATGCAATTTTCATGAAGGTATGATTGACTCGTACATAATACTGAAAATAGATAGTTTTGATGTATATAGTAGTGAATCAATGCGATATGGAATCTATTTGATAATAGTTATCATAATTAACAAACTTTCGTTTTAGTTGTTAAAATTCACTAAAACATCATTGTGGATGTTCTAACACATTATGTATCTATGTGTGATAAGAGGTTGATATCATGTGTCATTATGTGATAGTAATCAAGTAATACGAGGTTGAGGTCATGTGACATCATGTGACACGAGATTTATGTGTTCACATGTGTGACATGAGGTTTTCACATGATGTGAAATTTATACATACAATGATTAAGTGTTACGTTACGAGATTCATCTAGTGACAAATGTTATATATATATATATATATATAAAATAGTGGGTCCATTATTACTAAAGACATTTTAATAGTTTAGTGACTAGAAACAATGTATTTGTATAAATTGGGTAAAAACATAGTTACAAAATTGTCTAAAAAAAAGTAGCCCCTATACTTTAATAACAAGATTCAATTTGCAACAAATATGGGGTAAATCTCTCAATCAGTGGAACGATTAGAATTTTTATTATCCTGGTTTGTTTTTTTGATGATATTAATGATATGATAAGGATATGCAGTGGATTATTCATGATTGGAGCGATGAATCATGCCTGAAAATCCTGAAAAATTGCAAAGAAGCATTGCCGGAAAATGGAAAAGTCATTATTGTTGATTTTGTACTTTCAGAGTTGCCAAAGAATGGGCCCACTGCTTTTGGAGTCGAAATGGATGTTATGATGCTAGCGTTCACTCAAGGAGGAAAAGAGAGGACACAAATTGAATTTCAAACCTTGGCAAAAGCAGCGGGCTTTAAAGAATTTCGTTATGTTTGTAGCGTTTTTACCATGGGCGTCATGGAATTGTATAAGTGAAGAAAGAGTACCATTGATGGATTCGACGCAATTTTTAATCTATTGAACTTTGTATTGCTCAATTTACCATTTGAATAATGACTTTTATTACATGAGCCTCTTATCTTCATGGGTTGACAGGATTGGACCTTTAACGAGGCCGACAAGCTGGCAGACTCAGGCCCAAATATGATCAATTATCGGAGTTTAAAAATATTTTCTATATTTATTATAAATGTATATATAAATATTTTGGTAAATATAATTAGTTTTTATATAGTTAGTCTGTGACCGTGACTCCCGCTCCACCACTCAAAGATGGCCTAAGTTCGACTGTAATTTTTTTTTTCTTTATTATATATAGTACTAAAATAATGTTGTTGATTATTAGTTTAAATATTCATTTTATTGTATAATGTTCGTATTTTACTCTTGTTGTTGATGTTGGTTATTAGATTAAAGTGTGAAAAACGAATATTCTTCCTAAATATACATTATTAACATTTCACAATTTCAAATATATAAATATATATATTACACTATATAAGTTTGTGTGTTCGATCAACCAGAATCGAACGGGGTTCATATTTGATTCATTTTTTTTCTTCTTTTTACATGATTTTTACATATTTAGTTGATCCAATAAATGATTTTTATTATATTATGATGTTATTTCTCAAAATTTTAAATGAAAAAAAATTAGAAAAATGAAAGGAAAAAAGAGAGAGAGGAGGAGGACAGGAGGGATGGAAAGGGTTTTGAATTTTTTTATTTTAAGGGTATAATTGGAATTTAATTTAATTTTTTATTTTTTTTAATTAAAATATAAAAAGATGGGGTGTGTTTAGAAAATCCTAGGTATGGATAATGTTGGGATATTTCTATTAGGTTTTGATGAGACAAGTATTCTTGTATAGAAGTTAGAGTACCCCATTTTTCCACATTGTTTAAATGGAACTTAGTTTTGTAAAGTAATCTTTTTGGGTTATATTTTGTAAAAGTTGTAAAAATCAGAAAGATGGAGAATACTGATGTTAGCAGGATTCTGCAAGTATGGATGTATCGGTTGTTGATTCACTGTAAGCAAAAGAAGTAAGCAGGATCAGTAAGCAACATATAAAAAATAGTAAGGTGAACTGAAAACTGTCTGCAGGATTCAGAAACAGGAGGCTATTGAGGACTCAGCAAGCTGGATTCAAGAATAGGAAGCTGTTCGGAATCAGCAAGCAGACGCAGATTAGAAAGCTGGCGCAAAACAGTGAGCAGTTACTGCAACCTGAGCAGTAAGCTGTAAGTTATTCTAACTTATTTATTGCAGTACGAGGAAGTATTGAATGCAGTTCGAGGTATCTGCATTATCAAAGTAACCGGTAGATGGAAGTTAGCACCTGACCAATGAGGTGATGTCATCTGGACCGCAGACCTGCAAAAGCACTGTTGTCGAGGAGTGGCGCCATTAATGCGGATCAGAGTAGGACATGCCCTACTTACCAGTTCTTCCAGGCGCATTAAATGCGAAGATTTTGAAGATCAATTTGAATTTTTATGAGGACAATTCCTCTCTTCAACTAGCATATCCTTACATTATAAATAAAAGGATGGAGTGACCAAGAAGACTACTGAAATTATTGCTGATATTTTTCTAAGTTATCTATTCTCAAGCAAATCACAAGTTTGCTATATAGTTCAGTCACTCAATCTTCTGAAGCAGTCAAACCCAAGTTTTCGATCTATCAAGTTCTTAAGGCTGACTTCAAAGTGCACTCTACATAAGTATTAAAAACTTTTTATCGGTCGGATTTTCATACTATACTATAGTATTCTAGTAAAATGATTCCAATAAATAGCAGAATCGTGGACAGGAAACTACACTAGCGACCTACCCAATTTATTGTATAAATTTTCGGATCAATGATTAGACCACGCAGCGGATAAAACACAATAGAGTTTCTCTTTGGAAAAACAGCTTTCTTTTATAAGTATGCTTCTTTTATAAACTTCTTTTGTGCAGGATGCTTATGATATGATCAGTAAGATATAACAAGATAATCACAATGCAGTAAATAAATGAAAGCAATTAAACACTTATGGTTTATAGTGGTTCGAAGGTGGTGTAAGCCTTCTACGTCCACTCTACTCCTTCACAAGGAGGAACTTCGTTAAGTCAGTTTGAATTACAAGCCTCGTTTTACAAACCTCTTCCTAACAAGCTACGCCTACTAGAATCCCAAACTCTAGTCGAAGGCCACAACTCACAAAGAGTACAATCCCACAAAGGGCAAGTAGCCTATTTCTAGACTACTAAACTTAGCAATGATACTATCCTCTCAACTAAGTACACCTAAAACAACCTAGCGCACACAACACAAATGGTTAAAAGATAAAAATGTTTTCTTCAACTGTGGCGAATCATGGATTAGTCTTGAACATGAGAGCTCCATTTCTGAGGTACACTGATCCTAGAAGGTTGAGTGACTGAACATGGTATCTCTGAATATTCTCTCGACTCTGTGCAGCATGTCCAACTTATTTTGCATGTTCAACTTATTTTGCATGTTCAACATTTTCTTCAGTCAGCCACACCTTCTATTTATAGATCTTGAGAATGTATCCGTTGAATGAAGTATTCGTTGAAGGTAGATTCTTTACCATTTTGAATTCAAGCAAAAAAAATCTCAAGATCTTTTTCTGTGGCCGCATTAAATGCTTCTGAGTTGATCTTGACATATGCATTTAATACGCCCAACATTTGCTTCTGAACATCTCTAACATTCTTGCTGGGTTGTCAAGTCGGTATAGGTCCAGAGCTGAAGTCCATGCAATGGTTACTTATCAGTTTGTTTTGCCGCTTCATGGTCTTCACTATACTGCTTTCAACTTGCTGCTATTCATAGCTTGTCGCACCTTGTTTGCTGTTCACTGCTGGCAGCTTCCTGCCTCCGGCTTCCTTCTTTCTTCTGTGTAGCTTCCTTTATCCTTAATGTAGCCTTCTGCCTTCAGCTTCTTGTCTGCTCTTATGCAAATCCTTCCTTTAGCATGCTGTTTCCTACAGCTTGCTGACTCTTAGAATATGTCCTTTGTCTTCTAAGGTTAAGTTTTCCTTGCCACTTGGAAAATTTCTGACATAATCTTTTATCTTAAGATTATATTAGTTAGTATGAAAACTTAGTTGCTGACAACTTAAGCAACCTATTTTGTCATAAGCAAACTATTTTTGTCTTATCGATATAACTACTGAAATATCCCAACAATTTCCCCCTTTATATTGATGATGACAAAACATAATAAAGACAAGAGTCAAATAGACAATGAATATTCTTTATTGAAACTGAGTATATTATACAATTACAAGTTCATTCCTAGAACAAATGTAAATGTAAGTAAGCTGCTTCGTCTTCATCTTTAGACCTTAGCTTCCTCTTTCGTCTAGCTTCAGCTTCCATCTTTATCATCGAGCTTTAGCTTTCAGTTTCTGTCAGTTTGTTGTTTCCATACTTATCCACCTGGGAGCTCTTCTTCTTCTCCCTCTCTACCATATCTGATTTCTGCATGCCTTTTCAGCATGTTTTCATCAGCTTGCTGCATCCTTCAAATCTTGAATGCTCAGCTTGCTGCTCAGCTTGTTGTTTCAGATGGTAGGTGACTCCTGATCGTCATACTGTCATCCTATGCTTCCCCCTTGCTTTAAGGCTTCAGCAATGACTTTTAACTTGAAACTTTTCCCCCTTTTTATCATCATCTTCACGTAGCTCGATGTGTAGGGATGGAGTTACAACGCCAAATATGGCAAGTCAGGTTTCTCTTGTCCATCAATTACTGCTCAAAACCAAGGATCAGGTTGTTCATGTACCCCTTATCTTTGGAAATCATTTAAATAAGTTTCATTCTTCAGTGGATCATAAAAGCCCACTTTTCTAAGATCTTTTCCTTCTCTTCGGGATCGAACATCAATTGCAACGATTCGATAGATGGCTCATTGGGATAGATGTAGATGAACAATACCCCCTAGAACCGTATAGGAAGTTTTATCCTCATACGGCTCACGAAAAAATGATTTGATTCGAAGTTTTGTTTATATATATATACAATATATATAATTCTAATAAATAAAATGACAAATGGGCCTAAAAAATCAATTAGACTATGATTTCAGTCTTTTTTTTTCTTCCTGAAAATGAAAAAATAAACCATTCGTATTTTCATAATTAACATGCAGTGTTTCAATTTGGCTATATCAAAAAAAAAAAGTAATATTTTTCAATTTAAAAGGAAAAATGGAATTCTATTTAAAACTAAGCAATAATTGAATTTTTTATTAATATTTTTTATTCATTATGTGAATTGTGGCTATTATGTTATAATCATGTAAGACTGATAAATTTAAAAAATTATTATTAGTCGATGAGGTAGAGTACAATTAATTTGATACGGAAAAGACTGGGCTTTGTCGACCCAAATTGTCTATCCAAAGGCCCAAAAGGCCCTAAAGAGACTAGTTGGGTCAGTAAAATTAAGAGTGTTCTTTTTGAGATAAGAGTTCTTTCAAGATTAATGATCTTCTTGTTTATATTGTCTTATTTCAAGATCGCAAACGATGCTACACACTAATCATAAATCAATATCATAATTTATACGATCTACTTTTTTTTATAGGAAGTAAAAATGATATATATTGATAATAGTGAAATACAAAATAAGACATTGTTTAAGATAAAAGCTCACGACACATATATTGATAATTATTAATACACTCCAAACTTTCGTTTTCTTGTAAATTGTTCTTTCGAAGTGAGATCTTCTATTACACTTGGTGCTACATCTTCTATTCCAAATCAATCACCATACACCACGTGTATTCAATGACATCACTAATTAATACATGACGTGTATTAAATGTTATGTAACACAAAATGTAACACCAAATGTAATAAAAGATTCAGACTCTGTTCTTTCCCATGCATTATGCAGCCGAATGTACCCTCAATATCTTTCTAAGAAGAGTCAACTTCTAAATATGCAAAATTCCAAGCATATATATCTCAAATTACTAATAAATAATTGATTAACCTTTGCAAATCTACCTTTGAACACAACTTAGAGTCACTTTACCATCTCAAACATTCTTTATTCACCAATTAATTCTTATCTTTTAATTTTCATGTCGTTGTTCACTCATTTGTTACTTTTGGAAGAATGATTAGAAATCCTTAATTTATAATTTGATTAACCATTTACTAGTAAATTAAAGATAAATGGAGAAATAACGTAATTGAAGAGATGGGCTGATATTACCCAATTTCAATTACAAATTACTTATGAAGGATTATTTTGATGTTATATCAATGAACGATTCAATTTTATACAGTAAAACATTCTACGATCTAAAGTGTGAAATATGTCTAATAAATTAATTAAAGAGCTTAAATATTTAAACTCAAATAACCGCTAAAAGCATGAGTTGAGAGTGTTTGAATTGTTCTACATTGTACTATTGAATTGCCATCATTAAGAAAAAACAAAGGAATACAAACAAATATGTCCATCTCTTTTGTCTTGAGACCCTATAAATTGATCAATCCAAAGCTCCTCAACTCAACCACCTTAATCCTCATTTGGCTAAGAAACTAGACACAAATTAAACTGGAATTCAAGAACTCATCAATGGCAGTTCAAGATATTTTAGTAGTCTCCCTTCTTCTCTCTTGTCTTGCAGCCACTTCTTACGGCGTAACTTTTTCTTCTCTTCCTAATAATATCATCGTTTCTGCCTTGACAAAACAAGGACAAGGTATGAACCATTCGTTATTTCTTCTCAATCATGTGTTTCATTTCATCAGTGTTGGTTGATTTTCATTATTACTTGTCATTATTACCTAGTCACTGAAAAAAAAAATTAATATTTTTTCTTTCAAACTTGCAATTTAATCAGGAATTTTTGAATTTAGCAAAGAAAATAAATCATGACGGCTTTAACTCAAAACTTCAATTTGAAACACTATTGTATTTTCTAATGATTTGAGTTCACGTGTGACATGTCAAGGAAAATAGTGTGTAAAGGTTGAATTGTAATAATGTATTAAAGTTCTGAATATTATGTAAATATGAAAATTGTGATCTTAGAAGAAAAAAAAAGATTTGAAATGCAATAGATTGTTAACATCATGATCTTAATTATTTTTTTTCCAATTAAATTTGGGTGTGTTTAGTTCAAATGATGGTGTGTATTAATTAATATTGTTATGTTAGGTTGAGCTTATAACGTGATTGATGTTTGAATTTGAAATAGTTAGTTATGTTAAATATCATATTTTGTTTGGATTGATGGTTTAATTATGAGATGAAAATAATGTTTTTTTATTTGGATTGAATATTATGACAAGAAAATAAAGCAAATTACCTTAGCACCCTTGATAAACAAATAACACAAATTCAAATGTATGAATTTTAATATCAAAATCAGAAGTATTTTGGTGGTTTACTTAACACAAAACAAGTATCATTTATCCAACAATATGGACTAAACACATCCCAACCCATTGGCCAATAAATATGATCATAAAATTTTCTTACAGTTCTGAAAGCTGGTGAAGACAACATCACAGTTACATGGTCACTGAACACTACTAGCCTCACAACGGGGACGGATTCTACCTACAAAACTACGAAGATCAAGCTCTGCTATGCGCCTGTGAGCCAACGCGATCGTGCGTGGAGGAAAACAATGGAGGATTTGGACAAGGACAAAACATGTCAGCACAAGATTGGTGCTAAGCCATACAGCCCTTCTAACAACTTTTTCACCTGGAAAGTACAAAGGGATGTCCCAACAGCTACCTATTTTATCAGGGTCTATGTTCTTAACTCTGCTGATGTGGAGGTAGCTTATGGGCAGACAACAGATGGTCACAAAACGACGAACCTGTTTGACGTGGAGGCCATCAGTGGGCGCCACGTGTCACTCGACATAGCCTCAGTTTGCTTCTCTGCCTTTTCTGTTGTGTCATTGTTTGTGTTCTTCTTCTTGGAGAAGAGAAAATCCAAATCCTCTCAGCAAAAGTGAATGTATTTCAACTTATTATCAAATCTTTCAGTTCAAAACTACTGCAGCAACTTTCTGTTATGGAGTATTGATAGGCAGAATATTAGTTGCCACTTTAGTCCCATGAATGCAAACAAAGTACAATGAAAAAGATTTCTCTGTAAATTTGGACATGTTAATATTCTGACAAGATTTAAATCTATCCTTAACCTGCTCAAAATGCAAGAAATACTGAAATATTTTATCTCACAACATACAGAATATAGATTGACTTATGGAAAATGAGTTCGGATACGCAAATTCTACGTTATGACAATTCTCTCATAATAAATATGATGACAAATATCACATAACATTATCAAATGTCAAATCTCATAATACAGTATTTGATTGCCACCATAAACAGAAGTCAAATAGATTTGGCAAAACAGCCAAATGCTCATTCACTTGCAACATTAATGAAAGTACACAATCTTATTCGAGCAGTCCATATCCGGTTCAAGAGTCCAACAATATGAATAGAATAAAGAGCAGCACCGATCCAGCCAGTGAGACTACTCTTATCTCCATGAATCGCACATTGTCTCTTATCTATTGGAAACCAAGTGTTAGAAGTACGACATGCAAAGAAGGATAATTTGAATGTTCTGAGTACCTGACAGGCTATAATCAAGGATCGAGAGGAGGAAAAACAGTGAGCTTAAAGTTACAGTCTTTGGAAGCCTGCTTTGCATCGAGAATCTTCTTGGCAGAGGCAGCTGCACGTGTCGTACGGTACAAGTCCAACAGCTGGAGGCTCGGTATTTCTGCCAGACCAATTGGAACTTCGCAAAGTACCTCACAGTTATGCAGCTCAAGCCTCCTCAGTTTAGGGAAATGGTGGCCTTCAGCTTTCCAAACAGCCAAATCCGTGTGTTCGATGTGCAACACTTCAAGAAAGCGAAAACCTCCATCAGCTGCCAACCAGTAATCACCCTTGAACGCATTGTTTTTAAGCTTAAGCACCTCGAGTTTATACAATAATCCTATGATAGACATATGATTCCAACTGAGAAAAGTAGCGGATATTGTTAGGCTCCTCAGATTAGGTGGGAATTTATATGGTTGAGGAAGCCCGCGCAATTGGCCCTCCGAAGGTGGAAGAGGAAACACATCGTTTAGCAGCTTCAACTTTTCAAGAGAAGACAATTTTCCCAAGCTATCAAAAGAATATCCCTTATTTCCGTCCAAAAGGCACGCTAGTGGCCCACGAATGCTCAGTTTCTTCACATTACGAGCCTTGTCGAAAACTTGTTCAGTGCAATTTTCCACTGCAATAGTACCGAGTGTTTGAAGCTGTTCACCATGTTTGCTACTCTTAGTTGGCTTGGGCAAAGTAGCAGATACATTTGTCTTTAAATGCCTCAATTGATTCATCTTCCATATATCTGCTCTGACCTCAAGTGTACGAGACGTGGTATCCACTATAAGAGTTTGAATGTTCCAAAGCTTATCCAATACTTTAGGCAGAATGGCTAAATTGAAGGTCAAGGCAATGTATCTCAAATGAACCAATTCATACATGTCCTTTGGAATTTTACTGAACTTGATGGGCTTCACATCTAAAACTCTAAGCAATTTGAAAGCTGCAGGGATGGCTGAACTGTTTTCTGGAGGCAGATTGATTTCATCCTTGGAGAAACAAACAAACGAGCGGACATGAGGTCCATAAGGTTTTGAATTGATAAAGTTCAAGAATTGGGAATGAATAGAAAGACGACGATACTTCTTTACGTTACCAATTGGAGGATCAATAACTCCATTGTTGGACTTCATTTCCTGGAAAAAGTTTTCCTCTTCGTCTCTAGCTTCATTTTTGCAAAAGTCACGCAGCATATCATGAATACGACATGTTTTAACTCTACCATCTGGCTTCATCGTTTCAGTTCTAACTAAGTTCCTGCTAATTAGATCCTCCAAGTAGCTTTCTGCAGTTTCCTCCAAAGTATAACCATCCTTTTGTTGTATAAAACCTTCCCCAATCCACATGCGGATCAATTTCCATGCTGGGATCTCGTAGTCCTCAGGAAACATCCCAAAATAGAGAAAGCACGCACGCAAGTGAAAAGGTAATTTATCGTAACTCAATAATATAATTTTGTCCATGCGCTTCTCCTGGTCATCATTAAGATGTCCTTTCACATTTTGAGATACTTTTTCCCATGCTCTTGCGCGAGCGTTTGTATCTTGTGCAGCTAAGAACTTTGTGGTAAGAATGCCTCCTATGACCACTATTGCAAGAGGCAGCCCTTTACAATTGATAGCTATCAGTTTTCCAACAACATCCAAATCAGAAGGGCATTCAAGCTTACCAAAGACCTCGAGCTGAAGCAGTTCCCAACTCTCATCGTCGGTCAAGAAACGCAAATTGTGGGGAGGTCTATTATGATTAGCACACAAAGCCACCTCCTCATTACGACTTGTAACCAAGATTTTACCCATCTTGTTGTTATCAGGCAAAGCAATTTCGAGTTTTTTCCAATCAACAGCTGTCCACACATCGTCCATGACAATGAGGAATTTTCCACTCTCTAGTTCGGTAGCAACTAGTTTTGCTAGTTCCTGCTCATCCTTGCTATCCATATCCTCGGTGAGAGTGGTAAAATGTTTGAGAATCTGAAGAAAAAGAGTTCTCTTTGAGAACTCTTGAGAAATATAAAGCCAGATGCGGGTGGGGAATTCATATTCGATTGCTGGATCATGAAAAATCTTTCCTGCCAGCGTTGTCTTGCCAAGACCAGGCATACCAATGATAGTGATGACATCGAGTTTTTCTGTTTCTTTAGTAAGATATCCTATTATCGTTTCCGCCTCATCATCAAAACCAACCACATTCTTTTGTCTTAGAACAGGAACCTGCAGTTTAAAAGGCAAAACTTCCATTTATGAAGATGAGAAATTACATTCATCTACCAACAAATGATTTAAAGTTAGCAATTGGACTCTTGAAACATTTGACATTGTTGAATAATGGCTCCCATTCAGTGTCATGCAAGTAGAATGAATGACATCTACCACAGCTTTTTTTTCCATGTGCATAAATTATTGATAAATTTAAATGACATCCATATTCACTCGACTCAAAACCTTCGATAATTATGGAAAGATTCGCTTGTTCTAGCATTAATAAAGCACCTTTTTTTTGTTAACAAACTACAAAATTGAAATTAGTCAGTACTTAGTAAGGTTGTAAACAATGATTCTCCTCAAACTTACATAAAAAAAAATTTCAGTCCAGAGTCTCCAATTTACACCAGAAAAAAGGGGATATCATGAACATTTGACTCATATAGAAAAGAGGAAGAAAAAAATAAAAACTTTGTTGGATAAGAACTAAAAAGCTTCATTTTTATAATAAATTGTGATGATAATTACACTAATTCTTACTGAATATATAAATTTTCCATTTATGAGGTATAATAATTATAGCAATGTAATCAAATCTAATAAAACTTACCTAACAAAGGAAAATTTATCATATCCATATGAAGATAATTCCATCATAAATCAAATAAGAGAGACAGAGCGAGAGAAGAGAGAGAGTTGACCTCGGGTTTATCAGTCTCATCATCGGCGATATTGAGGGCGGCGAAGCCAATTTTGCCGTCGTCACCATAGATCTTTCTGACCTGGCTGCTGATTATCTGGACATCTCCGCCGATGGAGTGGAGATCCACCATAGTCGAGAAAGCTCGGCGGAAGTAGCTCTTCGACTTGCTCTCGGCGGCCTGAGTGACGAAGGCGTCGATGACGTCTTCGGCCAAGTAAACGACGTCGCGTATCTGGCGCACGAGCTCCTTCACGCGCTGGTCCTTTCTCCGCTTCTTTATGGAGTCGCTGAGAAAGGCTTTGAAGAGGCGGAGATCTTTCTCCAAATTCTCCACCTGGTTTTTGGCGTCGCCGATCAGATCAATGTGGTACACCAGTAACTGTTTCAGATTGTCCAATAGGAACTCTACAGCTGCGTCCGCCATTGCTGCGCTCTCTCGAGGTTTTCGATCTATGTGGTGGTCAACGTATTCTAGCGCATTGGTCTTCTTTTATTAGAGATGGAATAATTGGATGCTGCTTCACTCTCACACTACTTTTTCGAGGGAAAGAAGACAAAATAGTGACTTTAGTGCCACTGCTACTTAAGTGGCATTTTTTTATTTATTTAAAAAGTTATTTGTAAAAATTCATTTCATTTAATACCCTAACCTAAATTACCAATGGTACTGTACGGTTTGTAGGAGTTTTAAGGAGCCGAGCTCGAACTAACGCGGATTGCTTATTTTTGTTTATTTATGTTAAGAGAGTGTTCATGTTCAATTGAACATGTTTACAAATGGTTCACGAGCATATTTATTAATCTTTTATAATGATGAAATTTGAAATTTTCATGCAAAAATTGAAAATAAAAAAATCAATTGAAAATAAATGAATGATATAATAAAATTATATATAAATAAGTTATATTTGAAGACATTAAAACCAAAATGAACATAAATGAATATTGAATAAATAAGTATATAAATAATTAGCTAATAAATAAATGTTAAACAAACACTAAATGAACATGTTCACGAATATAATCGAATAAGTTTTTTTTTTTCATTTATGTTTGTTAAAACCAACATTAACCGAACTTAATCACCGAGTATTTTGTGGAAAGCTTTCTTGGTTTACACCCCTATTTGAAGACTTATCTCAATGTCACAAAATATAACTGTTTACCGTAGTTTACAAAAGAAAGACATATATGTGGCCTGAGTCATACAATTGGTTTATTTCTAGATTTCCACTGCGAGAGAGCGTTAAAATGGCGGATGCAGCATTGGAAAGTCTGCTTGAAAACCTGCAGCAGCTACAGTCTAACCACGCCAATTTGATGGGCGATGCTTGGAATCTGGTCGACAAATTGATCAACGATCTCCGCCTCTTCAAATCCTTTGTCAACGACACCACCGCGAGTCGGAGACAGGACGAAAGACGGCAAAAGCTCGTCAGGCAAATACGCAACCTTGTTTATGAAGTGGAAGACATCATCAACGCCGCCGTCACTCAGGCGACAGACAGCAACTCGGAGCATTACTTCCTCAGAGGAGGATTCGACACGCCGAAGATGCTCCTCAGCATCTCCGAACAAGTGGACTCCATCTCCGGTGAGATTAGAGATATCTACGGCGAGAAGACCTGGATTGACGGAGAAGATGAAGAGACTGATGGATATGAGGTAGATTATTATTATTATTTTTGAATATTTCTCGATTGAATTCTCCTGATTTGTGGTTTGCTGTTGAATTTAGGATCTTGACATTGAAATCTGCTTTATAGGTACATGATTAGTAATTTAATCAATTGGATTTAATTAATTAGATCGATTTTGAGGTTTAAAAGTAATGATTGATGTTGGAATTTGTTATAGGTTTATTAGTTTAATTTAGTTAATCAGACTGTGTTGTGGTGATAATTGATGATTGAGTTGGACCAAGATCTTAAGTGAAGAGGCAAAATCTTCTCAGAAACAATTCACCATTTGTTGAGTTCCATTCAATGCTTATTCCCTTCTGAGGAACTAGTTTGTCGAAATAGTATCACAATCATGTTTCGAAAGAATTCATATAATGTTCAACTCTAATAGATATCATATACATGAAAGTAACGCCGAAAGATCAGTCTTCTCCTGATCGTTATCATTAGTATTACTTCACCATTTGGAGCAAAAATCAGCAAAAGTTAAACAAACAAGAATTGGAATTACATTTCCTTACCATTTGGTTTTCAATTCGACAATTCAAACATTTATAGGATTTCCTTTATAGTTTTGCATCATCTACCTAAGCTTCAGAGATTCCAATGTTGTAGTCCTGTATTGTATAACATGATCATATAATGTGATGCCAGTATTGTAACTATTAGGACTAGTTCAAAACTTAAAGAGAATCAAAAACATTTACTCTTTAGTTGATGATGGGTTCCTTGACATATTCTTTGAAGAACATGATCTAGTGAATATATTAGATAATTGTTGGAGGATGAACCAGAAAACACATAAAAAAAGACTTCTATATTATTGATGTTTTTCTTGTGGAAACCAACCGCCAAATTGTCAGCAAGATATCCTCAACTATAAACCTACACCGTTGTAACTCCTCTGAATGCTAAAATCCCTTCCAATGATAAACTGATCTACTCCAGAACATTCTTCTTAAAGAAATGAGCCTATCTCTCACATCCTGGAGACTGTTGTATGTTAGTTCAATGCTCAAAGCTCAACTGATGTGAAATGTCAAACAAGTCAGGAGTGACATGTTGCTAATTTTACTTGAAAATCACAATATTTTAATTGACTTTTTTCTTCATTGATGGAAACTTCTCCACCAGGTCCCTTTAGCAAGACAAGACAATGTGGTGGGTATCGAAGATGAGGCCGAAAAAATAATAGGATATCTTAGTGAAGAAACTCTGCAGCTTGATGTCTTGACCATCATCGGTGTGGCTGGCCTGGGCAAGACAACACTGGCCCGAAAAGTCTTTTGTGATCCAACAATCAAATACAAATTCCCCAACCGCATATGGGTTTATGTTTCCCAACAGTTCACAAACAAGGATATCTTTCTTTCCATTCTGAAAGAGTTCATGAGGCTCACTGAGGATATTTATTGCAAAAATGATGAGGAGTTAGCCAGACTTGTCGCAGCTTATCTAGATACGAGAAAATTCTTGATAGTTATGGATGATGTGTGGAAACCTAAGGATTGGGATAAGCTCCAAATCGCTTTCCCAAAGAGTAATACGATGGGTAAAGTCTTGATCACCAGCCGATATAAGGAAGTTGCAGACTTTGCTAATCCTGATAGACGTCCCCATGAATTGCGTTTCTTAACTCAAGAAGAGAGTTTGTTGCTGTTCCAATTGGAGGTTTTTGGTAAACCTGAGTTTCCTCCTGAATTGAAAGTTTCCGGAGAACTAATTGCAGGCCTGTGTCACGGGCTTCCACTCACCATAATGGTTATTGGAGGCATGCTTGTTGAAAAAATTTCAGCATCAAATGAAATGAGCCCAAGAACAAAAGCATGGATTGACGTGTCTGAAATCTTGGGTGCATTCCGTGGTAAGAAGCTACTGGAACTTCTTGAGAAAACAATATCATTGAGTTACGATAAGTTGTCTTATCATTTGAGAGAATGCTTTCTCTATTTAGGGACCTTTCCTGAAGATTATGAGATCCCAGTGTGGAAACTCATCCGTATGTGGATTGCGGAAGGATTCATACGACAAAGAGGTGGCAAATGCCTGGAGGAAGTTGCACAAAATTGTTTGGAGGATCTTATTATTAGGAATTTAGTTAGAATTGATAAGACTAATGCCAATGGTATAGTGAAAACATGCCGCATTCATGACATGATACGTGATTTTTGCAAAACAGAAGCTGGAAATGAAAGGGAGAATTTCCTTCACGAATTGACCAAAAGCAAGGATGGATGTTTTCAACCACTGGTTTCTGACATAGAAAAAAAACGTCGTCTTTGTGTTCATTCTGATGCTCATACCCTAGACTTTCTCTCTTTAAAGCCCTATGGTCCTCGTATCCGCTCCTTTGTTTGTTTTTCTAAGGATGAAATCAACTTGCCCCCAGAACATATTTCAGTCATCCCCAAGGCATTCAAACTGCTTAGAGTTTTAGAAGCCAAACCCATCAAATTCACTAGAGTTCCTAGAAGCCTCTATGAGTTGATTCACTTGAAGTACATCACCCTGTCCATCAATCTACCTATTCTTCCTGCAGCATTCTCCAGACTTCGGAACTTACAAACTCTTGTAGTCGATACAACATCTTACACTCTTGAAGTCAAAGCAGATATTTGGGAGATGATTCATTTAAGGCATTTTAAGACAAATGTACGATCTACTTTGCCGGATACACGTGGTAAAGCCGGTGATAAACTTCAAACACTCTGTACACTTTCACCACAAAGTTGCACAGAAGAAGTTTTCACCAGGGCTTACAATTTGAAGAAATTGAGCATTTCTGGAAGACTAATCTTGCTTTTGGATGGCAAGAACGAATCGTTTGATAGTTTGGGAAAATTAGTTAATCTTGAGAAGCTGAAGCTACTAAACAGTGTATTTTACAGTGTTGCAGAAGGTCGATTGCCTGGTCTTCCTCCACCCTATAAATTCCCACCGAAGCTGAGGAGCCTAACGTTATCCAACACTTTTCTCGATTGGAGTCATATGTCAATCCTAGGATCACTGGACAACCTCGAGGTGCTGAAGTTGAAAGATAATGCATTTGTGGGGAAGCACTGGGTGGCAACTGATGGAGATTTTTGCAGTCTTGAAGTCTTGCAAATCAGAAGTACAAACTTGGTTGTTTGGACAGCTTCAGGCCATCAGTTCCCAAGACTTCGACATGTTGAGCTGCAGAACTGTGAGGAACTTGTTGAAATCCCAATCGGGCTGGCCGATATACCAAGCCTCCAACTGTTGGAGTTGTACCGTACAACATCTTCTGCAGCAGCCTTTGCCAAGAAAATTCTCGAGGCAAAAGTAAAAAATGAGGCAGAACCCTCTGATGTCCGTTTTGAGCTCTGCATTTTTCCTCCTCATGAGTAATCTAGGTACTATATCGGCTTTCTTTGCGATTCCTTAACTGCCACGAGTATGAAATTTTCCTCCTATGTTGGAATTTTCATTGTATGAAAATTTTGGCAGATGAATCTTGATCATTTGAAGTTGTACAGGATTTTTGTTTTTAGCATTATAATTGAATCTCAATCATTTTAGACTTGAGAGAGAGATAGAGAGAGAGAGAGAGTTGATACCCACACGATACAATAGTCCATACAAATGTGAACTACCCAGCCTATTCTATTCAATCCATGTTTGTATTATCTTAACCAACTTCTAATTTACCTAAAGATAAAACATTTTCGGTCATCATATTAAGAGTAACTGTTAATCGACAAAATGTTTTAGTTGGGTTTGGGTCATCATATTAAGAGTAACTGTCATGTGGCTGCAAATTTCTTTGGTTGTTCAACTTGAGTCGAGTTCTCACTTGCTGCAACATCTGGACGTCTTCGGTAGAGGCGTGGATGAAAAATTGTTGTAACACTTTGGGCATATATTATATGGTATATTTGGATGTCAAGAAATAATTGCATATTTAATAATATTGTTCCAAATCTGATTAAGACGGTGAATGAGATTAAAGCAAAGAGTTTGGTCTTGGTTTGGGGTGAAAGGAAAATTATTGAATACTCATTCTTTTCCGGAATAGTTTTCTAATCTTAGAGGTTGCTTGAATTGATGCTCTTTTTCGGATAGGTGTCATGTATCGGTGTTGTAAATCTGATATCGACTTTGTACGGATTGGAGTACCCCTTGTACTCTAGATTTTTTATGTTATTTAGTTGATTTTTCAGTTAAAAAAGAGTAATTGTCAACCCACAAAATGTTTTAGTTGGGTTTGAGTTGTGGGGTGGAGATTTCATTTCACATAATTATATCTTAGTTTTTGTCATTTCAATATTATTGGACAAAATCGCAATTTCCATTGAAAATTGGGCTACCAATTACCAATTTGTTATGTTTTATGAAACAAAAGAGGCACTCCATAATTGAAAATACATAAATTTGAACTGCCTAATAGTCTTAAATAATATTTATTCAGATCATTATTGTGACCATATAATTGTATAAAGATATTTGTAAATCAAAATTATAAACAACAATGAGTAGAATGCCAAAGAAATAAATTAAGATATGTAGCTGGATGGCGAGCCCAATCACCTCTGGGTCGGGCTGGCCCGAACGACGCACCTGACCAGTTGACTCATGAGTCATGATTGACATCAATTATCATTCAGACTGGAAATGGCCTATGTTTGAGGGAGACAGAGAGAGTACGAGAGAAAAATGGCTTATGCTGCTGTACTTTCGCTCAAGCAGACAATAAATCGCCTTCTAAATCCTTCCAATTCAACGATTCTTCTTCCCAACTCGGAAATGAAATCCATCAACGAGGACCTTTGTTCCTTGCAATCGATTCTCCAAACAATCAGTTCTGTGCAAATCAGCGAGAGAGTTGATAATTTGCAAGGACGAATCAGAGACTTATCGCATGAACTTGAAGATCTAATTGATCATCATATATTATCAGATCGATTTCGTTCTGAATCTGAAAGCTCTGTAGCTGAGAGTTTGGCTTTGGCATTCTCCCAAAAACTGTTGAAAGCCAAAGCAGAGCTTAGTTCCTTTACCCAAATGTTGAAGGCCGAGGAAGAGCGCCACGGAGAAGACGAGAACTTGATCAATTCTCTTATCGCCGATTTTGATGCTGTTTCATTGGAAATTGACCATGGCGAGACGAATCAGATGGTGGGGGTGGATAAAGAGCTGATGCAACTAAAGGATTGGTTATTGCAGGACACAAAAAAGCTGGATGTTATCTCCGTATTCGGAATGGCCGGCATCGGTAAGACTTCTTTTGCCAAAGTAATTCATTCTGATGGATTGGTCAAATGGAAGTTCAACCCTAGGTTGTTTATGACAATAGGTCCAAAATATCAGTTGAAAGAATTTCTGCTAGGTCTTGTAGGTCGTATGGGTGTTCGGATTGATGGTATTTCCAAATTGAAGGATAAAGAAATAGGATTGCATGTACATCAGTTTTTAATTGGTAGGAGATATTTGATTGCTTTAGATGATGTATGGAGTATTCACATTTGGAATGAGGTTAGACAGTTCTTTCCTGATCAAGGAAAGGGGAGTCGGATCATCTTGACAACTAGAAATCGAGAAGTGGCTCATCTTGCTAGCACGAGTAGACATTTTCTAGAAGTCCCCTTCTTGGATGAGCATCCGAGTTGGGATCTTCTTCATCGGATGATATTCACCGCAGGGGAGATGTGCTCTGCCCAACTTGAGAAAGTTGGAAGGAGGATTGTCAAGAAATGCGATGGACTTCCTATGGCAATTGTCTCTGCTGCCAAGTTCCTATGTGAAGGTGACAAAACTGTTGAAAATTGGAGCAGAATTGCGGAAAATGATATCTCAGGTATCATCAGTGTAGATGACTACACAACTATGTCAGAGGCACTATCTTTGAGTTACAAGCAATTGCCCCCACATTTAAAGGCTTGCTTTCTTTATATGGGAGTATTCCCAAGAAATTATGAGATCCCTACCTCTAAACTCCTTAAGCTCTGGGTTGTTGAGGGATTACTTGAACCAAAAACGAATAAAACCCCAGAAGAAATGGCTAGGGAGTGTTTGGATGACCTTGTTTCTAGGTGTCTTGTCTTAGTTCATGAGCGGAGCTCCAGAGGAAGACCGAAAACGTGTAGAGTCCACTTTCTCATTCGAGATCTATGTGTTATTGAAGCTGAGAAAGAAAAGTTTTTCTGTATCTTGAACAATCATGCGTATAGTTCAATGGAAGGCGCAAAGAGCCAGCGGAGGCTGTGCATCCACAATAACATTCTTTTTACCCTCAAAGAAGTGCATAGCTCAATGCAATCAGTTTCAACTGCACGTTCTCTTCTTTGTGTTGGTCCAGAGCATCGACATCCATTACGAGTATGCTTAAGTTTCAAGTTGCTCAAAGTGCTAGATGCACTTTCAGTCCACTTTTACAGGTTCCCACATCAAGTATTAGAACTAGTTCAGTTGAAGTACCTTGCCATCACATATGATGGGGAGCTCCCAGCATCCATATCTGGATTGTGCAACCTTGAAGTCTTGATTGTCCATCAACATCATAGCCTCAAGCCCTCTGATGCACCACCAGTTTATTTGCCTATAGAGATCTGGAAATTGCAGAGGTTGGAGCACCTTGAATGCTTGGGATTTGACTTGCCAGATCCTTCTATCAATGGGGATGGATCTGATTATTCTTTTATCCTGGAAAAGCTTTTAACACTTTCAGGTGTGAGTGTTCACAGCTGTGCCCATGGAGTTTTCGCAAGAATGCCTAATCTGTTGAAGTTACGAATTTGGATAGGCTCTACACATGATGCTGTTAAAACCTTCAACTTCTTTGGTGCTTTTACTGAGATTTGTCACAACCTTGACTCATTCAATTGCATTGTCATGAATCGTGGCCTTGCATATCAAGTTGCTTCTCCTATTCCGGCTTTCCCTTTATATCTCAAAAAGTTGACCTTAAGTAGATGCGGATTTTCCTGGGAGCATATGACAAACATTGGCAGATTGCCAAATCTTGAAGTTCTGAAATTGCGATGCTGTGCCTTCCGTGGCCATACGTGGGAAATGGATCAGGAGCAATTCCCCGAGCTAAAATTCATGTTGCTGGAAGATTTGGATATGGAGCAATGGATAACCAACGAAGATCACTTCCCAAAGCTTACACACATTATTATCAGGCACTGCTACAAATTGCAAAACATCCCCAGTGATGTCATAGAATTCCCAGCAATTAAGTTGATAGAGGTGGACAATTGCAGTCCATCCACTATGGAATCTGCTCGAGGTTTACAAGAGGAAAAAGAGGAGTTGGGTCATGATATTCGATTTTGGATCTATTCTTCATGGAGGGATGATATGTACCTCACATTATGACCTCCTCCCTTGGCTCAAGAAGGTAACAGTATTTGCATATTTCTGCTCTGTTGAACAAATTTTGAAGTTTCTTGTGCTCGATGCTGGTGATGATCATGCTTTCTTACAAATTTCTGATAATGATGTTGTTGATTGCTTCCAAAAGTTGAAGACTGATGGCCTAAGTCTTAGCTTGTAATTATAGTTTTGGAGAATGTCAATTCGATCATCTATGTAAGACATTTTTTTTTTTCCAATTAATTATTTGTTTTTCAATTTTAGTCCTTTATAATTTATTATTATTATTTTTTTCAATTTCAGTCCATTTTGATCGGAATTTTCAAAATTAATAACGTGACCATCGTAAATTCTGACGTGGCAGTTAAATTTCATTGACTTCAATGTTAGTCTTGGATGTACTTTTTAAAATTAAAATTTTATAATTTGATTTATAAATATTAAATTCAAACAAATTGAACATAAAAAAAGTATAAAAATCGAATTTTGAACAGCAGCAAGGCACAGACTGTATTATCACATGTTCATGACGAATATTTTCGCATAGAAATTAAATGACTAAAAGGAAAAAATTGAAAAAGATAAGTATCAACTAACACTATTTTCTGTCATAAATCAAAAGTAATACTTTGTAAGCAATAAAATGAACTGATAAATTAAAGAGAAGTACTGGTGTATCCTGGGTATACTGTACCTCAACCTAAATTCTATGACTTTTAAATAATACACTGTACCTCAACCTAAATTCTATGACTTGTAAATAATACTATTAATATATTTCCATATATAAGTAATATTTTAAGTAATATTTTTTACTAAAACATATATTTCAATATACAGTAATACCTAATGAGCAGATAATTAATACCTTATGAATATATAATTAATATTCACTAAAACATATATTTCAAATATACAAGTAATACTTTATGAGTATGCAACTAATATCATATGAATATAGAACTAATAGTACACTACTAATATCTTATAAATATATAACAAATACCAAATTAATTATACCTTTAGAGATACTTACATCAGAGTATTTAAGTTTTGAGTAAGTCTTCTATGCATTAGGTGCATGGATCTTACAGGACATGATTGAAATATTTATCTCTAACCAGATCCATTCATTAACTTTGTTATTCAATATCTTTTTAATGTAACCAATTCTTATTAAATGTTGGACTTATTCAATATATATAAAAGTAAAACCAAAGTGCCACATGACAAGTACTCGTGTTCAACCGGTTAGAAAAACCGGGAACCGGTTGGTTTGAAACCACCGGTCAAAGGAACCGGGAATCGGGGTTTCGCGATTTGGTTCCGGTTTGTGATTTTCTAAACCACTGAACCGACAGTTCCAACCGCCAGTTTCCATATATATATATATATATATATATTTTTTTTTTTTAAATTGATGCATGACACGTGGACGGTTAAGATTAAATAGCAGTTGATGATCAACGACTCAGATTAACTAGCCGTTGCAACCAACCCAGTGGTTTGAACCGCCGGTTCATGATCATTTTTGAAATCAACGGTCGTGATCACGACCGTTGATGATCTACGGTGGAGATTGACTGAACCGCCGGTTCACCGAACCAGAACCGGCTGATCCATCTTTTTTTAAATTTTCAATGAAATCTATAAATACCCCCATTCCATTTGTATTTTTCACACCAATCTTAATTCAATCTCTCTCTCAAGCTCACAAACACAATTTTTGATCAATTTCTAGCTCACTTTATTTTGTTGTTGTTCTTCAATTTGTTCTTCAATCTCTCTCTCAAAAAAAATGTCTCGAAGAGGTTCTTTATCCGCCGGTTCATCTCGTGGGAAGAGAAAGAGTCCGATGCCAATGCCGCCACCACAATCTTTCCATGACGATGATGATCTTGATTGTATTGACTCGTATCAATGTAATCAAGATGATTTGGAGACAACATTGGGCCCTAACACCGCCGCCGCCTTTGCCGAAGAAGAAGAGGTGCCGAGAGAAACGCAAGAGAGTGGCAACACAACACGCACCACTACTCCTCGACAACCTTCTACCCTTCAGAGTGACATTTTGTCCTTTCATTTTAGGAAGGAGAAAGTGCCGAATAGCACACCGACTACATTGTGACGTGCAACCATTGTTCAAAGATGTACAAATTCAAGCATGGAGGAGGTTACAGGACATTCAACAACCATGTGATGAAAAAGCATCCCGACAAGGTGAGGCTCGATCGAGGGCAAACACAACTCCGGGGATTTACCGATTCTTCTCAAGGTGGAGGTATGGATGATATAACTTTTAAATTTAGTCAATTAAATACTAGGAGAGACGTAGTTGAATTCATAGCCCAAAAACATCTTCCATTTAATTTTTCTTGTGATGATGCTTATGAAAAATTCACTAGTAATTATTTAAAACCGGCAAGTAGAAAAATTTCTAGAAACACCGTTACTAGGGATATAGAAAAAATGGTAGGAGAATATAAATTTAAATTAATTGAAGACTTTAAAATTTTAAAACAAAAAGTTTTTATATATAGTGATATTTGGAAGGATCCATATAAAATGTATGATTATAGGGTATGACTTGTCATTAGATAGATGATGCATCAACTATTCAAAAATATTTAATTGCATATATTGATTTTGATGAAACACATATGACTTTACACATTGCACAAAAAATGTGACATGTTTTAAATGATTATGGTATATTAAGAAAAATATTTTCCATAGGATTTGATAATGTTAGTAGTAATACGACGGCTTTACCTTGATTGATTTTTGTTGACCTCCGATTGGAGGAATTTTTTTTATATTCGTTGTATGTGTCATTATTTAAATTTATGTGTTCAAGATGGATTAGAATCATTAGAAAAACATATTAAACCTATTAAAGATGCAATTTATGAAATTGCTAACTCTACGGTCTATCATAAAAAATGGGCTAGGTTTTGTAAGAAAAATGGTGTTGAAGTTAAAAAATTTATAATCGATGTTAAACATCGTTGGAATTCTACTTTTTATATGCTTCAAGATTCTTATCAATATAAACAAATGCTTTGTGAATTTTATTTAGAAATTAAATCCACATGATAGAGTTGTTTTATTTAAAATTCATGGGATGCATGTCTTAATTTAATTCAACTTTTAAATTTTTTTGAAGAGGCCACTAGAGAATTAAGTGGTTGTTATTATTCTACTTCTCCTATAGCTATAGATAATTGTGTTAAAATTGCTCTTATTTTAAATGAATATTCAACATGTGATATTTTAGATTCAACATGCTTAGTAATGAAAACTAAATGGTTAAAATATTTTCATGAAATACCCGATATATTTTTATGTGCTAAGTTATTAGATCCTAGGATTAGAGAAGATGGCTTAGAAGAATTGCTAAATATATATTATAATGCATTTTTTCCAAATATGATATTAAATGATTATGATTTATGTGATTATATTCCTAACCCTTGTGAAGTTGTAAGTAGAACTAAGAAAAATTTATACGATTTGTTTAAAGAATATAAACAAATGTAAGGTGATTCTAGTAATGAATGAGTGATCAAAATGTAGGAGGTAGTAGTCAATATTCGACACAATCATCTAGTTTTCAAGCAGCTCTGACACTTAGTAAATTTTACAATTTTTATGATGTTAGAACACAAAAACGAGCTAGAGATAGTAACCCTTGTCAAGAATTAGATAATTATTTAGGTGCCACATTTGAACAAATTGTATTTAAAAATAATTTGGATTTATTGAAGTGGTGGTCAAGAAGGACCACCACTTATCCTATTCTAACCACTATTGCTAAAGAAATTTTTGCAAGTCCCACCTCAACCGTTGCAGTCGAACATGTTTTAGCAAAGGAGGACACATGTTGAATCCAAGAAGATCGAAGTTGACGAAAGAGAATGTACAAAACATTACTCTCTTGAAGATTGGGTGAGAGCAAGCAACCGTCAACAATATCTCGATCTCTCGAACTTAGACTCCGATGGATATGACACCTATGGATACAATTCAAACATGTCCTCCTCCGCCTGAACCAATGAATGAAGGTAAGTTTAGGTGAGTTAGAGAACTACGTGAGCTTTGATTCCTTCGTTTTGACAAGGATACATATGCAATTTCATTCTAAGTTTTGAAGTTACACTTTCAATCTTAGAATGAAACTCAAGCTCTTTCAATTTTTTTCTCCCTCTTCTTCAATTTATTTTATACAAAGATGAAAAGTTGTAATATTTTAAATTCAAGTCTTCAATATTGTAGTATGATTAATGAATCATGATTGTAATATATTGAGTTGTAATATATAATTTTGAACATATATTGTACTTGTATTTCTAAATTTCTAATGTTTTATTGTAATTTTTTAATTGATTTTATTTTATTAATTTTCACTCATTCTACTTTGTTAAAAGTTTTCAAAACTTTATATAGAAATCTAAAGACTAAAATTATGAAATATTAAACAATTCATGCCAAAAAAAAAAACAAGAAAAAAAATAGAAAAACCAGAAACCGAACCGCCGATTCCAGTTTAATAGGCGGTTCCGAATTGAAACCGAAACTGAACCCCCATGGTTTGGTTCCGGTTCGTACTTTGGCGGTTCGGCGAACAGCCAGTTCCGAATCATGAACCGGCCGGTTTGGAATCGTGAGCACCACTAATGACAAGCCTACAATGTTTTTATATTAAATATGGTAATTAATTGTTACAAATTTAATGTTGATAAAAAATATTATTATTACTAAATAATAAATAATATAGAAATATTAATTAGATTTATCTAAATAACATATGCTAGAGTTCAATGATAGATATTATTATATATTTGAAATTTGTTAAATTTAAAAATGTAAAGAAAAATATAAATAGATATAAAAGAAAAAAAAAACTAAAATAATGGTGTACAACTTGAAAATTATTATTCAAACTTATTAATTATTGAAATCAAATAATTTTTTCAACATGCCACAAATAAGGCATATCCTACTCTCGGAAAGTGTCTTGCCTGATCCTTCTGGTAAACACAACTCTCTTCTCCTTGAAAACCTTCAATCTCTTTCAAATATAAGTGCAGATTGTTGTACCAGAGAGGTTCTTCAAAACATGCCTAACTTGAAAAAGTTAGGAATTTGGGTTGAAACACCGGGTGCTCTACACTTTTACCTCGATCAACTTGGACACCTTGAATCTCTCAAATTCAATGTCTTGAAACCCATCCATGGGGAAAAGATTGACTTTTTACCAAAACTTGTTTTCCCAAAGACGTTGAAGAAGTTGAGTTTAAATGGTTGTGGTCTTCCTTGGGAAGACATGACAATTATTGGAAAATTGCCTTGTCTTCAAGTATTGAAACTGCATGAATTGGCCTTTCAAGGTCCAAAGTGGAGTCTGAACAAAGAAGAATTTCAGGAACTGAAATTCTTACTGCTTGAATCCCTGGATTTGGAGGAGTTGGATGCTGATGGTTCCCACTTCCGAAGACTCGGACATCTGATTATCAGGCACTGCTATGAATTGGAGAATATGGGTCGTGATATTGCTCTCATAGAAACTCTTGAATTGGTTGAATTGGTTGACTGCAGTCCTAATGTTGTGGTGTGGGCACAACAAATGAGAAAGGAACGACTGGAGTTGAAATATCTGGATTTTGAACTTCACACCCATTGTTCATGGAAATAGAGTGTTGTCCATATGGCATGAAACTAGCAAGCTACTCAACTTCCATTTGGTTGTATCATCTCTTTCTCATCAAACTATGGCAAGTGCTGATCGAAATTGTTGACAGCAGTCCTGCTCTGCTATGGGTGGGAAGAGCTTGGAAGGATTAAATGAGATTTGGATATGAAGTTTGTTGAATATTTGTCTGGCAGCATCAAACACTGTCCTGTTTATTTTGTCTTCTGTACTTGCATATGCAGTAGCATGTATGCCCATCATCTGGGCTGCCTGTTTATTATTGTCCAAATTTCAAGAATTAGATCAATAAAATGAAGTTAGTTTATGCCCTCATATTTCTTATCTCCTAATTTAATGATTTCCTATGAACTTCCTCCATTTCATTTTATCGATTGTTCGACAATTATGTATTCATAATTATGTATATAAAATTATTATGTTACTCTCTTTTAATGTTTACTTTTAATGAACATTAATTTTATTTTGCATTTTTCATGAAATTTTTGCACTCTCGTTTGTTTATTTTGTAAACCGACATATGGAATGAGTTGAATGGAGTATTATACTTGATCGGCTATGCCTAAATCAATTTTAGCTTCTTTTATTTAATTTACACATTCAAACGGTAAAGTTTGTGTGTAGTTTACAAAAGTAGCATTAACGACAATAATTTGCTTAGATATATATGTATTAATTTGTACACATCTCCTCTTCTTGATAGATGGTTGCAAACGAATAGAGCATCCAGTGAACAACTCATAAACAAGTCTAATTGGTCTTTGTTTGTTGTACGTTATTATTTATTAGTTATATATTTTTTATGAATAACTCATAAACAATTACAGAACTAAATACATGAACCGTTTGATCATGTTTGTGAAGATAAATAATTGTTAATATAGATGAAGAATATAAACAACCTTTGTTCATTTATATTCGTTTCGTATATAATCCTAATACAAAAAAGAAATCATAAGAATCTGTCTCACCTAGTCGTTTTTCTCCTTTCAGATTTCACTTGACATTTTAGAGGAAAAAAATTACCTAAAACACGTAGGGATGTTCTTCACGCTTAAAACTAAGTACGCTAAACTAGAAAACCTAAAACTGGGTCTTATAAACCTGATAAAACCAACATTAGGGAAAAAAAAGATTTTTGATCCTCTAAGTTTACTTCATTGGATTTTTCATCCTTTATCCTTTATCTTTCAACTTTTAATTTTTAGTCCTCTATGATTAAGAAATATCATTTTTTAGTCCTCTAACCTGCTATAATAAGTAACTATTATTTTTTTATTTAAAATTAATTTTTTAACACCATTTTTTTTAATTGAGAAAACACTATTTTTTTTAAATCACAAATTTGTATTCTTCATCCAATATGCCTAAATTAATACTAATAAATAAAAATATTATATTTCATCCCTATACGTGTGTTAGAGTTTTGTTATTAATTATTAATATTAATATTTTGGTCATCCCGAACATACATTTTATTAATTGAGAAAACACTATTTTTTTAAAATCACAAATTTATACTCTTCGCCTAACATGCCTAAATTATATTAATAACTAAAAAGAAAAATTATTTTTCATCTCAACACGTGAGTTAGAGTTTTGTGATTAATTATTAATATTAAAAATTTCCGCATCTCGAACTTACACATATTACTAAAGAATAATTTATTTTTTACTATTAATATCTATTTAGTGTTCTCTTAAAAAAATGATGTTAGAGATGAATTTTAATTAAAAAATAAAGGTTACCTGTTGTAACAAGTAAGAGGACTTAAAAGTGGTAATTATTAAATGTAGATGACTAAAAATCAAAATATGAAAGATAGAGGATGAAAAATCCAATGAGGTAAACTTAGAGGACCAAAAAACTTTTTTCCCTAAATATTATTGTATTTAAAAATGTCCCTTTGGGGGACATTCGATAAAATTGGAACGATACAAAGAAGATTATCATATTTAAAAATTAAAAGTAAGTAACTAAATGTAAAACTGAGCTTAAAACTAATAAATTTGAGTTTTAGAATATATATACACAATTTCAATTTGAAAAATTCCACTGCCTTTTATATTGTATTAAAATGTTGATTTTTAGTATTTAAATATTATTTTTATATTGATTTAGCGGACACCAAATTAGTTAATCTCCTATATAACTTGTTTAGCTTCGTTCTGGGTGTACGAATCAGAGACTGCGACTTCCAATTCACGACAAGTTGTGAATTCTTTACCAAGATATCTAAATGTAAAACTCCATGCATATACACATCATCCATGAGTAATGAGAATTCCTTCCTTGAAACATAAAATCATGCATGGAGATAGCATCAAAATGTCTTTGTTTCTTTATCATCTTCGGAACATAGAGATGTATCTTGCCAGATCAGTGCATCCTATGTGGAGGTTAAGAATAAGTTCAGAACCTATTCGATGTTGATTAATTTAACATCATTAATAACAATGACACTATTGAATGATCATATAACTATCAAGTAGAAGTGTAGCTAACTCCACCTGAAAAGTAAAAAGTTGGAATTCCAATCAACAAGTTTTTTGCTGAGCCACATTTGGTGATGCTTAATAATGCCTAAAATAGGAAGACTAAGGGAAATAGGAAAAAAAAACAATATGTGAGTTGCAACTTTGGTCCTAAAATTTGGAGGTGGCATTTTCTAACGGTTCCAAAATTGTGCATTTTGATTATCATAATATTCATGATCGAAAGTATGTAAGGTTGGAATTGAATGATATATGACCAGGAATGCTACTTTTGGAACCATATGATCAAAATTGCACAATATTTTAAACTTACGGTACCAAGAGTACCACACCCTAATTTGAGGATTTAAAATGTCACCCCAATGTTATACATAAAATGCACACATTTTGAACTGTTTGACATTGAATGTGTGGGCAAAACTAAAATGGAATGAGATCTTGGATTTGAACATTGGTTGAAGAAGAAAACATTAGTTAAAGGTATAAGAAACAGAAAACCTTACCTCAACGTATCACTCATGAGTTGGGTCAATCCGTCATCCAATACCTATAGAGAGCTTTAATACTGTTGCGGAACATGAGATCAAGGAATATTAAGGTTTAGAAATTTCTAATTGTTAGTTGTGAGTGTGAAAATGGTTGTTGGATCGAAAGACAATAGACAAAGAAACTGAGGCCTATGGAGAGGTTTGGTTTCAAACCCTTGTTCAAACAGGAGGAGGTCTTCCTCCACCAGCAGGTTTTTTCGGAAAGCACGGTTTCCTTAAAACAGATTCGTCCACTCATATGGTGTTTGAGGATACAATAGTGAAAACCCAGTACCGAGCTAAGCACAAGGCTCGTACTTTGGAAAATTGAGTTGATGCCTGAAAAGTGTCACCAAAATTGGAATGAGGGAATTATGTAAATCTCGAAGTTGGAAGGTTGAGAAACTAATGAAGATGGAAGTTCGAAAGTCACCGGAATTTGGAAGGTTTTTGGGCAATAACAAGTAGCAAAAAGAACAAACGTGCGGGCCGATATTTGTGTATGCATGCACACAAGTTCCTTGGTCCGAGGACCGAATCAATCATTGATTTGCACCTCGCCCCCTACGCACGCGAGAGAGACTTATTGCCACACATTCCTACAACCCACTAAGGGCAAACCCAATATATACAAGAGAAATCATCAGGATTTTCACAATGTGGGACAAGCTTTCCAACTCCTTTCAAATGGATTGCACCTCACTACTTTGGTCTTCAATTTCTCATACATCCATTATCCATTATCCATTTTGAGGCAAATGATATACCGTCATGAACCTCTATTGGAGGATATTACATTCCAACTTTTAGTCTTCCTATTTGAGTACGGGACCCACCATAATATTTGCCCCAAAACGGGTAAAATAAGCATTATTTTCCAACACTTATGAAGAAGGTGCACCTTTATTTTAAAGATGGTGATGATAACAAATGATGTGTTGTGTGAAAAAGGATCTGGATTCTTGGCATTCTTTTATCAATTGTTGTTTTGTTATAGAGTATTGGAAAGAAATCAAGCAGGATAGGAAAATTGAGAGTGTCATTCCATGTGTGAAGTTGTTATGGGAGTTGATCCTCTCCTTAGTTGAGACCTTGGAACGAGAACAGACTGCTTATATTAGCATGACTTTATGACAAATATGAAAAGAGCGGAATGCGAAATTATTTGAAGAGATTCATAAGCATCTGAATCATGTTGTTCATGATAAGGATGATGATGTGGACTTGGAGATTTGACTCAATTAATTTTAGAATAATTTGTGCATAGAATCATGTCTTCATATTTTCTTTATCATTCTTGATTTGCTTTTTTGTACATATATCTATATGTAATCTAATTATAAAAAATTTACTCATTATCAGTTCCATGGTGATTTCATTCTCAATTCTCGTATGGTATCTGCTGACGTCAAATTTTGTAGAGTACAAAATCCTAGTCAAACACCAAAAAATAAAATCCTAGCCAAACACCAAAAAACTCGATCCGGCTTAAGTAAATTGAACATAACAAATAGTAGCAAAATCGAATAAATTGAAGAAAAGACGGTGTCCGATGCCTAATTGGGAAAATTTGCTAGGCTTATTTTGGTCGGTCAATTTTGGCCAACCAGAACGTTTTTTATATAAGAATGAGAGTAAAAGCTCTCTATATACCTAAATATAATGATTCTCCAATCCTCATTTGACCAGAACATTTTTTATATAAGAATGAGAGTAAAAGCTCTCTATATACCTAAATATAATGATTCTCCAATTCCTTCAAATGAGGTTCAATGTCCTATTTAGAGACTATATCTAAGATACAAAACTTGGAAAGTAAGGATTAAATCTCTTAATTTTAGGGTCTAAATAAGAAAAATATAGATTCATCTTTATCTTGAATAGATTTGATTCGATCTTGGATTTGCATCCTTGCTAATCGCTGTAGAGCTCCCCACGAATTGCGTTTCTTGAATCAGGACGAGAGTTGGTTGCTACTCCGGTTGGGGGTCTTCGGTCAGCCCATGTGCCCTCCTGATTTGGAAGTTCTTGGAAGGCTAATTGCCCTTCGGTGTGATGGGCTTCCACTTGCATTAGTGGTCATTGGAAGCATTCTTGTTAAAAAATCATCAAAAGATGAAATGAGTGTGTTAGAGTTTAATTTTTTTTAAACTCTTATTTTATTTTGCATTTCTCACAAAATATAATATTTAATTTATTTGATATCTTATGGTTGAGATATTTAAGGGATTGACTAATTGGAAGATTTGAAGTGTATCTAACAAGAGATTTACTTGTTGAAGAAGCCCAAAGGAACTAACATTCATTTCCTAGAAAATATGATTTCTTGTTCTCTTTGTATCTCTTTATTATCTTACAGAAACGTGAGATAAAGAAAACATGGGAGCAAGAGAAGGAAACGTGAAGTACATGGAAAAAGAGAGAGAAGGGAACTTGTAGTGGAGAAGTGCAAAGTGGAGAAGTGACATATCTTGAAGATCATGGACATGGCATGAAGATTATGGAGATCATGGAGGATAATACATCTCTACATAGGTCTATAAATACCAGATCAGAGTCTGGAGAAAGTAGAGTGAACAAGCAAGATAAGCAATCAAAGTTAAAGAGAGAGTGAAGAACAGTTTCTGTTTTCGTTTACAAAGTTGTTTGATGCTGGCACATCCGTGACAACATTTTCATAGTGATTCCAGTTTCTGATTAGTTCAGTTTTTAGGATTGCTTTGTAAACTATTGAGAGTTTGTCACACTCATAGAACTTGAGAGAAAATACTTAGAGTGTGTGTTTTTTCAAAGAGAGTCTTTCAAGATCTCTTTGGGCTTTTTATAATTACTCATCGAAGTAATAAAGTTTTGTCCTGCTGGCATTTCACGAGTATCTTTATATACTCATTGATAATTTCTCTGTTCTTCAGATCTTTCTTAAAGTTCAATTATGCTGCTGTTTTGTTTAATGTTTTAACATTTGGGATAACATTAGTCTGTCTGTTTATTCTTGCAGAAGGTTCTGCTCACCAGAACTTTCAATTGGTATCAGAGCCTGATCACTCGACTTCGTAAGTGATAGATCCTGATATACTCATGAAAGACATGGATTGGTGTAACCCTCAAGGAAAGTTGTTTTGCTAGATGGATCGTACTCAAGGATTAAAATATCGGTATTGACGGATATATCGGTACCTTGATTTTATGGATATATCGACATATATATCGATATCGGTGGATATATCGGTTTTTACGCAAAAAAATTTAAAAATTTGTAAAAAAAATTGAAAAAAATATCTAATACTTTATATAATATTATAAGTAACACTAATATATATATTGAACTTAAATTTCAAATGAAAAAATATGTTTTATATCTGAACTTATTTATATTTTATATTTTTGGAAAAAAACCAAATATTTTTAGCATATTCAAATCAAGATAACCTCCAGTTTTGAATGGCTCTTGGACCCACCCTTATAAGCGTGTTTGACCAATTACTCCAAGTTCCAACATTTCATTTTCTCTCTCTTGTTTTTTTCCCTCACATTGACGAGAGAGAGAGAGTGGGTATGAGTAAATTTTTCTTGATTACAGAGAGAAAATTCCCCACATGCCAGCTTCAATCCAGGAGAGTCACGATCACGCGCCGCCGCAGTTGTTGAGCCGGAGCCAGCGGCGACTCCTCTTCTTCTTCCTGAAATGTGTGATCATGGTAATCGTGATGTCCCTTTTCCTCTTCTTCCTCGGATTCGCCGCCATTGTCTTCCTCCACTTCCTCTGTAAAAACTATTTTTACACATAGTATTCTCGGCGATTTTTTGGCGAAAAATCGGCGAAAAATCGGGGATTTATCGCCGATATTGAGCAAAAAAAGCCACTGTTTGGCGACTTCGATTTTTCTCCGATTTTTCGCCGATTTTTTTCGATTTTTCTCCGATTTTTTGTCGAAAAAAAAAACATGCATAATCTCTTTCGGCCCCCTCGATTCTCCGATATTTCGCCGAAAAATCGGCGACATTTTCCGATTTTTTCATCCTTGATCGTACTACGCCTATTGGAATATTTGTACCCGCTCCCAGATTAAGTCCATTGATTCTCGTGCTTGGGACATCGTATTGGAAGGTTTTGAATGTCCAAAGAAGGTCCATGAACGTGATGATGACATTGTTCTCAAACCAAAACGTGAGTGGACAGTTGATGAAGATGAGGACGAGTTTGAAAAAAGCTAGAATCAATCACTTATGCTTGTTGTAATCTATAATGAGACTCAGTGAAAATGTTGCCGATGATGTGGCCATATTAATCGACACATCTGACAGATACTATTTGTTCAATTTTTCTAATATAACATTTTTGAATGTTGTGGATACAGATTCTCTTCCTGATGATGAGTTAGATTGTGATGAAGCTTTTGAAGAGATTCGAGAGCTTTATGTCTCATTGTTTAAGGAATGAAAGAAGCAATGCAAGCAAGTAGAAATTCTCTCCAAAGAAAATGATGTTATGAGAGAGTCCTTAGCCAAAATGAAGTCTGCTCTCATAAAGAAAGAAGTGGAGCTTGACAAACTCCAATCTCAATTGAATGAAGCTGATGCTACCATTACCAAATGCAATAGTAGCACATTGAAAGTCAATAAAGTCTTGAAAGAAGGTAAATCTTATCGAGCAGGTATTGGTTTTAATTCGAAAGAATATGTTTTTCCAAATCTTTTTGGAGAAAATAAAGCTAAAACCATTTTTGTGAAAGAGAAGTCTAAAAGCTTTGTTGAATCCTCTAAATTAGGTTATAGAAAGAGAAAATTTGTGTGTCATTACTGCTACCGAGAATGACATATAAGACTATTTTGTTTTAAACTGAAAAAATAATCTGTCCAGTAATAAAATGTTGTCTGAAATGTTGCCCAACATATCGAACAACATTTCTGACATGAACAGAAAAATTGTTTTGAAACAAGTTTAGGTTCCAAAAACTCCCGTTGTTTGCAATGTTGTATACACTGCTTTGAGAACTAACCTTGCAGGTTCGTGGTATTTTGATATCGGTTGTTCACGTCACATGACGGGAACAAAGAGGTACTTAAAAGATTTTGTACAGCTTACCGATGGTTACGTTACTTATGATGGAGGTGCCAAAGGGAAAATCATAGGCAAAGGAACTCTTGATGTGACAGATTTTCCAAGTCTTAAAAATGTTTTGTTGGTAGATGGACTTATGGCTAATCTTATTAGCATAAGCCAATTGTGTGATGACAATTTGGAGGTAAAATTCAACAAAAATTCTTGTGAAGTTATGAAAAGAGTTTGAAAATAGTTTTTTTGCTAATTTTTATGAAAAGAAGGGAATTTTTCATGAATTTTCAGCTCCAAAGACTCCTCAACAAAATGGGATTACGGAAAGAAAGAATCGAACCTTGCAAGAGATGGCTAGAGTAATGTTAAGCTCTAAGAATTTGTCTAGAAGATTTTGGGTTGAGGCTTTAAACACTGCGTGTTATATAAGGAATCAAGTTTTCCTTAGGCTTAGTTGTAAGATAACACCCTATGAAATTTTGAAAGGAAAGAAACCAAATCTTAAACATTTTCATGTTTTTGGATGTTTATGTTATGTGTTTAATGATAGAGATCATCTTGCTAAATTTGATTCCAAAAGTGATAAAACTATCTTTCTTGGATATTCCTCGAATAGTCATACATATTGTTTGTATAACTTAAAAATAAAGAGTATTCAAGAATCTGTAAATGTAGTGTTTGATGATTTCTCCGATCTTGCAGGAAAATCTTATGAAGATATGGTGATGGATTTAATAGAAAAACCGTCTGTTGCTGATGCAGAAACGAACACACCAGATGTTGTGCCCAATGTGCCAACATACACGTCATATGTTGTGCCAAATGTGCCAACAGTTGACAATACATCTGGTAATAGTGTTGGGACAGACAAAAATAATGATGAAATTCATGATCCAGTAAGAAAAGATCCACCTGCCTGGATCAGAAAGAATTACCCTACCAGCCAGGTGATAGGGGGAGTTCATGAAGGTATGAAAACTCGAAGAAAGGAACCTGTAAACTATAAAGACATGGTAAGATATGTGTGTATGCCAACCACATACACTGAGGTAAAACACTCTTATTTTGTGTCTTTAATTGAGACCAAAAACCCTATTCAACACTCTAGAAATAAGCATATAGATATTAGACATCATTTCATTAGAGATTTCGTTGAGAAAATCTTATCCAACTTGAGTATGTATCCACTGATAATCAGCTTATTGATATTTTTACTAAAGCCTTAGATTTCGAGAAATTTTCATCTTTGAAAAAGTCTCTTGGTATGTGTGCGATCTAATTGTATATTTTGTTTACGGATGTTACACCTTATGTTACCACATTCAGAACAACATCCATTGTTTTTGGCTTTTTAGGGTTTTTAGGCACACTCTGCATTTCTTTGTCCTGGATAATATTTGACTCCTTGTAGATATTTGTCTTGACAATTCCAAACTTTAGTTGATGTCTCATTTTAAAGTGTACTATGCTTAAAAATTGATAAAATCACAAAGCACTTGGAGCACGGCGTTCGCGACGATGATGCTTTTCAAGCAGTCTAGTGATTGTTGAAAAAAAAGTGTTGTGTGACCTACACTAAGTACTCGGTGTACGACACTCGCTATGATGATGCTTTCTTGTCAAAAAGTGTAGGAGATACCTGTAACATCCTTGACCAAAACCTACACGTCATTGGGCATTCATTTCATGCATCATTTGCATTTCGTATTATTTATATGTTCTTACATAGTTGGTGTTGAGAAGACCCTATCATAAATGGTTAAGATTATAATGATGTTAGAATTTAAATTTATATATATGTGTGCACACATGTGTGTTATATATGAAATGGGAAATAAGATTTAATTAATATTATAATATATATATAATAAAAGAAAAAAAGAAAGAAAAGTAATAATGATAATAATATTAAATTAATAAGAAAGCTTAGAAATAAAGCTTTACAGAGGCGGTGGATTCGGTCGGTAAGTAAATAAATAAATAAATAAAAAGAAAAGTAAAAAGAGAAAGGGCAGCAGAGAACGAAAACCAGAGAGAAAAGGAAAGAAGAGCAAATGAAAAGGAAGAAAAGAAAGAAGAGAGAAGGATTTGTAAATTCGGGTTCGTTTCTTCACCATTTTTCTTCAGATTTTGAGGGGAGCTCGTGGTGACATGCTCTTCGATTTGATCGGAGTGAATTCTCAAAGATTATCCTAAAAAGGTACAAAGAAATTAGTGAATTATATATATCTCCAGTTATCGTAATTCATCGGATATTTTGGTAGCTTTATAGGCCGAATTAGGAAAATCTTAAAATATGAAAGTTATAGCCCTATCTCTTAGCTAAACTCAGAAGCAAACCGTGGATGACTCGGTTAAATGTTGAGTGAGATAATGTCAAAATTACAGGGCTTGGTCTATAATGACCTGGTTTGAAAACTGTTAATTATGCTGTGTTTGTAGCCTAATTCTATGCAGGTTGGAAACTGAATTATGAAAAATGATAAACATGAAAGTGGTAGAGCTATATGTTAAGTTTCTACAGAATTTTACCCTGCTCGACTCGGAATTTTATAACTTAAGTTATAGGGAAAATACTGAACATGGTTAATAAAGCATATATGCATTGCATTTCATTGCATAATAGAAATATATCTTAAGGGGACAATTAAGCTAAATTGCATTGAATCATATAGGAGCACGGGCTGTAGAACGGGAAGAGGAACCAGAGCGATAAACGGATTATTTATCTTAGCTAGGTGAGTATAAACCGTATATGTGATTTATATGCAATGAGATGTGATTTATATGCAACGTTTGGTATATAAGGAATATGTATTTATATGAATTTGTCATTGGATCAAATGATATATTGGTAAATGTATACGTGATCATATGTTCAGATGATTGTTGTGTTGCATTATAATTGCACAAAATTAAAAGGCCTATGACTGTCTTGCTATGGATCTATATACAAAGTGGAGACCTTCGAGTCAAATTTATATTGGAGACCTACGGGTCTATATACACAGTGGAGACCTTCGGGTCTAAATCATATTGGAGACCTACGAGTCTAAATCATATTGGAGACCTACGGGTCTATATACACAGTGACATATTGGAAATCCCAGGACAGATCCAAGCTTGAGCAGTTCACAGAATAATAAATCGGACATAGTGGCATTTTCATATGTTTGATTATATTTTTTAATGTTAATGATTGTTATCTGCTTATTACGGTTTATATTCACTGAGTTGCGACTCACAAAAATCTCATATTTACATTGTTTTAGGTTCAATAGCTCTTTTGAGGTGGTTTGTATATATAGACGCCACACTATACCAGGTTGGCCGGCTGATGCCTCAGGCAACCTTCTCCTCCTCATTTTGCATTTTGGAACGTTTGTATCATGATTTGTATTTAATATGACTTATGCTAAGATAATGGTTGTGTGTTTTAATTTTATACGATATTAGTCCTTAAATAATGTTTTTATACTTATATGGATAAACGAAACGTCAGTATGACCTGTCTACATGATAAATATTTATTGTTAAATATACGTCATAGGGGTATAGGGGGTTACAATACCACAACCATTATAAAAAGTTAGTCTCACAACTGAGTAACTAGAGGCACAATGCTCGCGACGACGATGCTATCTTTTCAAAAAGTTGGTTGAGATTAACATGTGCTAACTGGTTTTATAAAGTACACATAAATTTGTTTGAGTTTGTTCATATATTTCTTAGGAATTGTCTTTACAAATGTGCCAATATTGAGGAAAACAAAATCTAAAAATTTTTGTGTGCGATTTTTTTTTTAAATTTGAAAATAGACATCCCTAGATTTTTACATGTCTTTTCGTGGATACTATCTTATTTGTTGGATAATACATCTCTCCTAAATTTTCAGATTTAATGATATCTATATCTTTGGGTAAAATTGGTTTTTAAATTGAAATCCTTTGGATAATTAGATAGATTTTTTTAAGATTTGAATTTATTGTTGAGAAGTTTAAGGGGTTAAGGGTTTTGTAGCTCTTTATGAATATCACGTCTTTGACCCATGTCAAAATCACCATCTCTCTCTCATTCATCTCATACACTCTCTCTTCTCCTACCACTCAGTTCAATTACGTACATGAAGATAATATCTCATCTCTTTTTTGTCGTCCACATACTCTTCTTTCTCTCTCAAAATTTCTCTATTGTTCAATCCCTCATTGTCTGCTCCTAGCTCATTTTTTTTCCACTTTGTTATTGGTTTGCTACGAAGAAATTCGTTTAAGTGGAGATCATATTGGTGTTTGCTCTGGACTAACGAAAATATCCCTGTTAATGTTGCAACATCAGTTCCAACATTTGTTCCACTAACATGTTTTTATCTCGAGATATTTTTATTTATGCAGGTCTGGATTAACTCGACAAGTTGATGAGATGACTAGCATTAGAAACATCTTTTTGCTGATCTTTCTTCCCAAAAAAAAGGTAGAAATTTCTAGAGTTAGTGTGCGTTAGTGTGTTTTTTTTTATTAAGGGGGTGATTCTTTTGAGGGGGAGTTTAGTGTGACTTGTTTTAAGGAGAAATTGTTTTGCTAAGGGGGAGTTTGAAGGTTTTCAGAAAAAAAAATTCAAAATTTGATCTTAGTTTAAGGGGGGAGATTAATTTTGTTGTGTTTGTGAATAAAGACAAAAATGGGGAGATTGTTAAAGTTTAATTTTAAACTCTTATTTTATTTTGCATTTCTCACAAAACATAATATTTAATTTATTTGATATCTTATGGTTGAGATATTTAAGGGATTGACTAATTGGAAGATTTGAAGTGTATCTAACAAGTGATTTACTTGTTGAAGAAGTCCAAAGGAACTTTCCTAGAAAATATGATTTCTTGTTCTCTTTGTATCTCTTTATTATCTTGCAGAAACGTGGGATAAAGAAAACGTGGAAGCAAGAGAAGAAAACGTGAAGTATGTGAAAAAAGATAGAGAAGGGAACTTGAAGTGGAGAAGTGCAAAGTGGAGAAGTCGCATATCTTGAAGATCATGGACATGGCATGAAGATGATGAAGATCATAGAGGATAATACATCATCTACAGAGGTCTATAAATACCAGATCAAAGTCTGGAGAAAGTATAGCGAACACGCAAGATAAGCAATCAAAGTTAAAGAGAGAGTGAAGAACAGTTTCTGTTTTCGTTTACAAAGCTGTTTGATGTTGGCACATCCGAGACAACATTTTCATAGTGATTCCAGTTTCTGATTAGTTCAGTTTTTAGGATTGCTTTGTAAACTATTGAGAGTTTGTTACACTTATAGAACTTGAGAGAAAATACTTAGAGTATGTGTTTTTCCAAAGAGAGTCTTTCAAGATCTCTTTGAGCTTTTTGTAATTACTCATCGAAGTAATAAAGTTTTACCCTGCTGCATTCCACGAGTTTTTTTATATACTCGTGGATAATTTCTCTGAAGAACTGCTGGCATTGATAATTTCTCTGTTCTTCAGATCTTTCTTAAAGTTCAATTCCGCTGTTGTTTTGGTTAATGTTGTAACATTTGGGACAACATTAGTTTGTCTGTTTATTTTTGCAGGAGATTCTGCCCACCAGAACTTTCAGAGTGCAAAGAAAAAAGCTTGGAAAAAAGTATCAGAAAGTGTAAGTACATATCTTAACACAGACCCCCAAAGACAAGTGGACAAGATTATATCATTGAGTTACGATAAATTAACCTTTCACTTAAGAGCATGCTTTCTTTACCTTGGGATGTTTCCAGAAGACTTTGAGATCCCGGTTTGGAAACTGATAAGAATGTGGGTTGCAGAAGGGTGGGTTCATACAACAAAAGACAGGTGGCATCAATGGCGGATCCAGGAATTTTAATTTGAGGGTACGAACAAGTAAATAATAGATAATAGGAAAAAAAATTATGCATAAACATTGTTTCATATATTGTTGAAGATCGGGTTGCTTTTTCATTGTCTTTATTTTCTTTGATTTAGGAGTATTCTTCATCCTAATACAATTGATAGTAAATAATAAGAATAAAATCAATTTTATAGTAAATTAACAATTACAATTATAACTCATAAAAAAATAACAACACATTTATCACAAAATCAATAAATTTCATCCATAAATATGAAAAAATACAAACCTTAAATTATGAATAAAAACAACATCAAATTCACTAAATAATAATCTACATCATATAATAAATAAGAATACATATAAAATATGAAGATAAAATAAGTAAATAAATGTAAAAAAAGAATACCTCAAAAAAAGTCCAAGAATGGCTTTCTCTCCGACTCTCTATTTGCTCGAGCAGTAGCAAAATGGAAATGGAAAAGATTCTCAGCCAATTTCTTTTAATTTAGGTTTAATGACAGTTTTGTAATTATCATGTCAACTAAGATTATTATAGAAATTACTTAAATATATATATAAAAAAAAAAATCAATTTGGGGGTACAGCTGTACCCCTTGTCCCCTTATAGATATGCCACTGGGTGGCATGAGCCTGGAGAAAACTGTTGAAAACTATTTGGAGGATCTTATCAACAAGAACTTGGTTCTAGTTGACAGGATAAAGTCAGATGGTAAAGTCAAAACATGTAACACCTTATACTAAATTTTGTTTAACTTTTAAACTATCTTAGAGATTTTTTTTTAAGCAGCGGAAACAATTTTGTTAAGAAACATATCAAAGTTTTAAAACGGTCTAAAACATCCATAAAGAATTAAATTATTTGTGTAAAACTTTATGTCAAAAGAACTCAAAATTTAAGTTTACTTTGCATGCAACTTAGAAAACTCTTAAAAATCTTAAACCAATTCTGAGACCGTCACCACTGATCACGCTTCAGCGTTGTTACCTCCTTGCATCACATCTTATCTTTGCCTTTATCTGCAGTATGAAGTAATACTATAAGCAAAAATGCTTAGCAAGCACATCACCTATCTCACAAAACATTTTTCTTTGCAACTTAATAGAAAACAAGAACTTCACTAATAAAAAACAATAATATACTCTTATACTTGAAAATAATATACTATGGGCCCAGATATGGTACCAATGCGCGCAACTCCGAAGAATTCGGGGTAGCTAGCCACCGAATCCAAACGGAGCAACTCAATACTCATAGGGCGGTCTCAGAGCCCTTAACTTCTCTAGTGGGCGATCTCGGTGCCCGGTACCAATCTCTTAAAAATATATAATAAAACCATATATATATATATATATATACTCTATCTCAAAATATTTTTCTCACTTTTCATAGAACAAAATACTTGCATCTTGTACGAGATCAAACATATGGAATCACCACACTTAACAAAACATCTCTTTATATTCACATAAATCGTAAATAAAAACTCATGAAGCATTTAACTTAGCAACTCATTAAAGCATACTCACATAAAACATAAATAAGCACTCACGTAATTTTGCAAAATCATTAAACAATTAAAACAAAGCTACTCATATTATAGGTGAGAGATGTACTTACCTAAACTTCCCAAAACTTATAATATCTGAGTGCTCTTAAGCACGTTCTAAGCTTTATCAACCAAATCTAAAACATAATTAATAGACAACTTAAAATTTATCAATCTAATAGAAACCAAACCTAAAGTCTTCTAACTCCCGGTAATTATACATAAAATTCTTGAACATACCATTTACCGTCATAACTACATATTAGGCCTAAATGAGACTATTAATTTAATTTATGGGATTTTAGTAAACTCCATCAATAATGTTACGATGCAAATTTAATATATACAAGTTTAATTAATCACTATAATTTACATGCCCTCTTACTGCTTATACACACATATGTCAGACTGTTTATCTTGCATTAATTACCCCTTACCAACACTTTGCTTAGCTAACTAACATCAGACATGCTAAACTCATATCAGACACTGTGAAAACATTATTTGCAAATTGATCAATTAATAATTCAATTACAGTTAAGTAGTGTTGGTAGATTAACTAGAAATTTCCTTTGGCATCAAGACAAATCTTCAAGATAATATCTAATCTTAATTAATAACATACAACAATATACAATAAAATTGTTAAAGCTAAATAAGAGGTAAACTTATAAATTTGTTAAAGTAAATTCATGTATTTTTCTCAAGTTACTGTCACATATGATAATGAAATTATCAAACTCAACATTATTTATTTATAAATTTCCAATTTACACAACAATCTGTAAACTACTTACAAGAATATGAATTCAATAATTAAATCTCATTAGTTTAACTTTTTAACTCTCTCAAATTATTCCAAGAAACATTACTTCACTGTCGCCACTACGAGATAACTAATTATTATTTTTATTTATTTTTATTCAAATCTTAATTAATTTATTAATACCACAATCCAAAGAACAATTATACCTTATTATAATCTAACCTAACTTCACGACATGAAATAAAGAAAACGAAAACATATTTCTAATTTAATCAATTTGGTCGGTAAAATGCTCTACTGTATCATCTCTGATATTTAGACTGAAAGACGATCCAACTCTCAAATATACATGATAAACTAATTATTCTATTTGTTTATTTCAAAAGCAAATTATCATTCGAATGCACAGTTTCTTTAATGACAAAGCAAAATTAAATCTCACTATATAAACAATTGATGGATGTAAACAAAGGTTGTATTACCTTAGTAGGATTGTTGTACTCAAGCTATTCAGCTACCGAAACTTTTTGTATTTCTCTTCTTTCTGCTTTCTCCAAATTTTCTATTTCTCGTTCTTTAATTTTCATATTTATTTTAGAGTTTTAACCCCCCTACTTATACATCTAGGGTTTGGACTTCCCTATTTTCTTTACGAGTTAAAGGAAACGTGGAGTTCTAGTATTTCTCAACCACCTAAATTATTCCAATAAATTTAAATTCTAAAATTCTATATCTAATTTAATATGGTTATAAGTCTACTAGACTACTAGTTATTTAAAAGTTCTAATCACCTCACATAACTAATTCACTATAATTTATTATGAGACCATGATAAAAATAAAAATAAAATCTATTATTCATAAAGTGATTTAATTAGAAATTTGGGGTATTATTCACTATAATTTATTATGAGACCATGATAAAAATAAAAATAAAATCTATTATTCATAAAGTGATTTAATTAAAAATAAAATCTATTATTCAGGAAATGAAGAAGTCTAGTGATGGAGATTTTGAACCTCCGGTGTCTAAGGTACACAAGTATCGTCGCCTTTGTATCCATTCCAACGTGGCGGACTTTTTCCAATCAAAACCTTATGGCCCTCGTATTCGTTCATTTGTTTCTTTCTCCAAGGAAGATATTAACTTACCCCAAGAAAACAGTTTAGACATTCCTGCTGCTTTCAAATTGCTTAGAGTGTTGGATGTCAAGCCCATCAAACTCACTCAAAGCCTTTACCATTTGGTTCATTTCAGATACATTACTTTGTCCTTGAAATTATCAATTCTTCCTGCAGCCTTCTCCAATCTTTGGAACATACAAACTCTTATAATTGATACAACATCGCGTACACTTGACATCAAAGCTGATATCTGGAAGATGATTCAGTTAAGGAATTTGAAGACAAATGCTTCCGCTACTTTGCCGAAGATGAGTAAAACTAGTAAAGAAGGTGAGAAGCTTCAAACACTGGGTACAATTTCACCAAAAAACTGCACGGCAGCAGTTTTCAATAGAGCTTGTAATTTGAAGAAATTGAGCATTCGTGGGCCACTATCCTTGCTTTTGGATGGCAAGACTGGATCATTTGATAGTTTGGGGAGATTGAGTAATCTTGAAAAGCTGAAGTTACTAAATGATGTATTTCCCAGCCCGCCTTCAGAAGGCAAATTGTGTGGCCTTCCTCCACCCTATAAATTCCCTCCAAAACTGAGGAGCCTAACACTAGCTGATACTTTTCTCGACTGGAGTCAAATGTCTATTCTGGGATTGTTGCATAACCTGAAGGTGCTCAAGTTAAAAGATAAAGCATTCATGGGGACAAGTTGGAAAGCAAGTGATGGAGGTTTCCTCAATCTTGAAGTCTTGCACATTGGACACACAAATTTAGTCGTTTGGGAAGCTTCAGGACATCACTTTCCACGACTTAAACAGCTTGAGTTGCAGAACTGTGAGGATCTTCGAGAATTTCCAATTGGGTTGGCCGACATACCAAGCTTCCAACTACTGAAATTGCACCGTTCTAACTCTGCAGCTACCTCTGCTAGGAAAATCCAATTTGTTGCAGCTACCTCTGCAGCAACACTAAGCAAACACTTCGAGCTCTCCATTTTTCCTCCTTATGAGTAAAAAAACTGGTAAGTTGTTGCCTTACATATAACATTTCTTCTTCCAAAGCTTCTTATATTACAAAGGCTCCAAAAATTTATGGTTGCATGAAGATATTGGTAAATGCACTTTGATCGTTTCAAGCTATATGAGATGTCTGAATTCATCTTCGATGTTGTAGTACGAATTTGAAATGTATTCTTCTGAAGAAGATTTGTTAATATCGGTGGAATGTGACCTTAAAAAAGGCATATACACTGATCAATGAGCAGTTATGCTAAATACAAACTCTGGAAATGAGTGAAATTGAGAAATTCGGATGGTGTTGTTTATTTTTGATTGTGAGATCAGATCAAAATACTTAAAAGTGATTTTGTCTATTGCAGTTGTGTTATATCAAGTTCTTGAATCAACTTTAGCCCAAAAACTTCGTGTACATATATGTTGCGGTGATATTTTTGTATAATTTACCTCCTGGATCTCACACGACGTAGCCACACTCACTCTTTACGTGTTTCTAAAACTTAGTTTTGGTGAGAACTAATGACTTATTATCCATGCAGGCTTACCAGGCAAAGCTGCAAAAGAAACAAGACGATGCTGGATGCACGGGCGGTGATTCTGTTCATTGTGTCAAACTTCAGAAATGTTGTTTATTACTCCCCAGCACGGTTTGTTACCTGATTAGACTTCTGAGTTTTGCCTATATAATATCTTCTTGTTCTATCGCAATGATGTTATCGAGCTATTTTGATGGTGAAACAACATTCCACTGTATAAGTGCATGTTACGCGTATACTGATGATAATGTAAGTGTGACTTGTATTTATGCTGCGTTAGGATGAATATTGGCTATCTGATGTACGTGTGGCAATGATATTAATTTGTTTTTTCTCCAGAAATGTTTATGGGATATTTCTTAGTGAAAACTTTAACTAAATTAAATTTTAATCAAATAGAATTATAAGGATAGTATGATTACAAATAAGACACTTAAAAGGACATAATAGACAAATGCATAAAACAATTATATTATATAACAGTATTATTACATTTAATAATAATGCAAAGGCTGAATGAGTCAAAAATGTTGCCTGCAAATGAAAGAACAAAAGGTTATCAGAGAAAGAAAAGAAGGAACGGTGTCATTTTATAATTTTTCGTTTATCTGAGTAGTCATAACTTATCAAAGAAAACAGATGCGTTGACATTTTCTGTATATAGTTGGAAAAGGCTTCTAAAACATCAGTTCGGGTCCTCTAGCTCACAATCTATTGCACCCGTGTTTATATAGTGGGACACAAAATCGTGGGAGGACAGATGATCTCATTTGCTAAAAACATACCTAGTGTAAAAAAAATGTTCAAGGGCTTGTTGAAGCCGGTCATTACACACTGCTTAACAACTATACTGCTTGTGTTGGTGAATTCTTATGTCATGGAATATTGTTTAAACATGGAAGAATCAAGAGATCAACATGCTTTTCTCTCCTGCAAGTAGTCAATCAATAGATACATATGCTTTTGTAAAGGGCATTGAAATTACTTCAGTTCTTGCTAGTCTTTCTTACTTTCAAGGATGAGGAGATATTGGAGTCCAAGTAGTGGGGAAGTCTCTGATCTATGTTAGCTTGTAATTATAATTTTGGATAATGTCAATTTTGGTCTTGTATGTAAGACATTTTATATTTTTAAATAAATTAAGTATTTGTTTCTTAATTTTGGTTCTCTATAATTTAATTTTTTTTTTTTCAATTTTAGTCCATTTTGATTGGAATTTTCAAAATTGATTGGTGCTGCCAAATTCTATTGACCTCAACGTTAGTCTTGGCTGTATTTTCTAAAATTGAAATTTGTACTTTGATTTATAAATATTAAATTGAAATTAATTGAACATAAAAAAAAAAAGTATAAAAATCAAATTTTGACAGCAGCAAGGCCAGCCTGTATTATCACATGTTCGTGACGAATATTTTTTATAGAAATTAAATGACTAAAAGGAAAAAAGTTGAAAAGATAAGTATCTACTAACACTATTTTCTGTAATAAATCAAAAGCAATACATTTTGAGCAATAAAATGAACTGATAAATTACAAGTTAATCGAGAGCTTATTACGTAGTTTTTAGGATACGAAATTGTGGGATAACATTGATCCTGTGATAACTCAACAGACAAAACACTTGTTAATTTTATTCATATTTTACACAAATAAATACATAATTTAAATCTATAAAATTTTCGGCATGCAATATAATTATTTTGATTTTGAGATATTATCTATTCAAATTATGTTGTCTTATTTTTAGACTAAATAAATGAATTTATTTCATTATTAATGTAATCAATTCTTTTTAAATGTTCGACTTATTCAATATCTGCCACTATTTATTTATAAAAGTAATATTATAAATTTCTAGAGGGAGTAGAATGTAAATTCCTTGTCTGCCACTGGTATGTTTATAGCCTAGATCTGAAGTTGAGCATTTGCTAATCGAATAGAAGAGTGATGGCTTATGCAGCTGGAGTTTGTGTGGAGAGGATTCTGGATGAGCTGCTGCATACGGATCGATATCCTGTTCATTATCCAAAGCCGCAGATCGAATCTCTGTATCATAAGGTTTGCTCCTTGCAATCCTTGTTTGAATCTATATTTCCTGTGGTAAATAGCAGGAGAAGTGAGGGAAATGATCTGGAAGTTGAAACCAGAGATGTATTGTATGAAGCTCAGGACATGATTGAAATGTTCATCTCCAACCAGATCTCTTCAGAATCTTCTGAAGAAATACCTCAGAATACGACTTCAGTTCTGTTGGAGGAAATAATCGCAAAGCTTGACACCATCATAAAAACGGCAGAGAAGATGATGAGATGTTCAACTGGAGAAAGCCAAAGAGATGTGGAAGGAAGTGATTTCATGTCTCAGTTGAATCTTCGCAGCATGCTTGGTGATTTTGTGGGACGGGACGACGACTTGATGAATCTAAAGGACGTGCTAATGAGTGGAACTTTTCGTCTCCAAGTGGTCGCAATTAGTGGGTTGGCTGGTATTGGTAAGACTTATACTAGTAGCTATGTTTACAATAATCAGCTTATTGCAGAATACTTCGATGTCCATTGCTGGGTAACAGTATCTACTGAATACAATGTCACACAGATCTTGTCAGCTCTCTTAGATTCGCTTGGTGTGAGGATGGAAAGGAGAGATATTGGTGAAGGTTACTTAGATGAACGACTGTATAAAATATTAAAAGGTAGAAGGTACCTCGTTGTGATGGATGACATTTGGGATCAAGAAATATGGGATCAAGTGAGAAGGATCTTTCCGAATGATTTCAATGGAAGTCGTATTGTTATGACGACAAGAAATGCAGCACTTGCTCACGAAATTTCAAGCACTCATCATGTGATGCAACCTCTAGACCAAGAAACGAGTTGGATGTTACTCCGTGATAAGGTATTCGGAGAAGAGGTTTGCCCTCCGGAATTGGAGGATGTTGGGAGGAGCATTGCAGAGAAATGTGATGGTATTCCACTCTCAATTGTGGTGGTTGCTGGCCTACTCTCCAAGGCAAGCAGGATGGTTGAAGATTGGGAATATATCAATGCAGATTTACATGGTGCAGCTGCCAGTGGTGATGAGTCCTACATTAAGATTTTGGCTCTGAGTTACAACAACCTGCCCAGTAGATTGAAAGCATGTTTCCTTTATATGGGAGCTTTCCCTAAAGACAGCGAGATTCTTGCCTCCAAACTCATCAAATTATGGGTTGCCGAAGGTTTTCTAACACCAACGTTTGAGACCTTTGAACAAGTTGCAGAGCAGCATTTGAAAGATCTTATTGATAGAAATCTCATTTCTGTTCGCAAGATCAGTTCTGATGGCCGAGCTAAAACCTGTAGCATACAAGGTAATTTACACCAACTTTTTATTGAGGATAGTTTTTTCCATACTATAAATATGTATGCTCAAGACCTCTCAGAAGACATGTCAAGTCCGAGGCGTATATCAGTTCGTGATAATATCCTCATGTGCACTGAAGATGTTTACGAGAGCATAAGATCAAATAAACTAGCACGCACTCTTCTATTTGCTGGCCCCGACCATCTTCATCCATTACCTTTCTATCCAACTTTTGATCTTCTCAGGGTGTTGGATGCTCTTACACTCTATTTTATTGAGCTCCCTAATGCATTATTTGAACTGATTCATTTAAGGTATCTTTCTTTCACTTATGATGAGGATCTTCCCCCGTTAATATCCAAACTTCGAAATCTGTTGATCCTGATAATCCGCCAACATCCCAAAATCATGTCTAGGCGTTCATCAATTCTGCCTGAGGAAATCTGGAACATGCCACAAATAAGGCATCTCCTACTCTCGGAAAGTGTTTTGCCTGATCCTTCTGGTAAAAACAACACTGTTCTCCTTGAAAATCTTCAATCTCTTTCAAATATAAGTGCAGATTGTTGTACAAGAGAAATTCTTCAAAACATGCCTAACTTGAAAAAGTTAGGAATTTGGGTTGAAGCCCCGGGTGCGCTACACATTTACCTCAATCAACTTGGACACCTTGAAGCTCTCAAATTCACTGTCTTGAAACCCATCCATGGGGAAAAGATGGACTTCCTACCAAATCTTGTTTTCCCAGCTACACTGAAGAAGTTGAGTTTAAGTGGTTGTGGTCTTCCTTGGGAAGACATGACAATTATTGGAAATTTGCCTTGTCTTCAAGTATTGAAACTGCGTGAATTGGCCTTTCAAGGTCCAAATTGGAGTCCGAACGAACAGGAATTTCGGGAACTGAAATTCTTACAGCTTGAATCCCTGGATTTGGAGGAGTGGGATGCTGATGATTCCCACTTCCCAAGACTCGAACGTCTGATTATCAGGCACTGCTATGAATTGGAGGATATCGGTTGGGATATTGCACTAACAGAAACTCTTGAACTGATTGAATTGGTTGACTGCAGTCCTAAAGTTGTGGAATGGGCAAAACAAATGAGAGAGGAACGACTGGAGTTGGGATATCAGAATTTTCAACTTCATACCCATAGTTCGTGGGCATAGAATCTTCACCATATGGCATGAAACTACCAAGCTACTCACGTTCCATTTGGTTGTAACCTCTCTCTCTCTCCCTCCCTCCCTCCCTCCCTCTCTCTCTCTCTCTCTCTCTCATTATGGGTTGCTGAAGGTTTTCTAAAACCACACCATCTGTATTGGTACAGTCTTCATGGTAACAGAGTCTTCTACACATTGCTTTATATTCCTAGTTTTTGAATGTCTACTAGCATCAACCATTGTCCTGTTACTTGTGTCTTTTTTACTTGAATGGAGTAGCGTATAAGCCCATCTTGGCTGCCTGTTTATATTTCGTCCCAAATTCAAGAATTAGATCAATAAAATGAAGTTAGTTTGTGTCACTCATATTTCTTATTGCCTAATTTATAGACTTGCTATGAACTACCTCCATTTCATGTTATCGATTAGGTCTGGACTTGTGTGTTGCACGGGTTCCATAACTTGTCTAATTTTCATTTTATACAAGTCTTTTATGTGTTTGTTGATCTATCCATATGTATGATATTTTTTTCTAATATCCTTAAAATAATCTTTCTTATTGTTTTTATATGTTTTTTCATTGATCTTTAACCTAAAATGTTGATAGATAGTTGTATTAGATATTTCATATCTTGCTTTAATAGTATAGAGTGAGTCCCATTTTTATCGCTGGAAGGCATCCGTTTGTTCCCATGTTGCCTTTGAGCACTCTTTTTATTAGCTTTACATAATGGTTTCATTTTAATTGTTTTGTTTTTTGTGTTCTTTTTATTAGTCTTCCATTTTACATCGGTTGTTGTAATGTTTTTAATTACATCTTCCCAATGGTTTAAGGTTTTCTTTTGCACCCAATTTTTGTTTGTCATTAGTTTTGCAAAAGTGTTGTTTTTTAGTTCTTTTTTTTATTTTCATTTGTTTGAAATGTTCAAAAAATAAATATTAACTATGAATGGTGATTGAAATGATGTGTTTAACACAAATTAAAAAATTTATTCCAAATTTCGATTCTCAGCACTTTCTTGAGAAACCTCTGCAGAATGATACAATGCAACCTCATTTTCAATCTATTGTGGCTTGTGCGTTTTGAATTGCTATGTCTAGGTCAACACAGATTTTATCCCCATTGTTGTCTTCCTTTTTATTTGTTGGGGTTTGAGATTGAATCTCTAACCAGATTTTTCTGGTTCAGCAACATTAATTTATAAGGCAAAAGCTTTATCAATTGAAACTCCAAAATTGATTGTTTTACTTGGGGTGAGCATTATTCGGTTAAAATTGAAAAACCAAACCAAATTGAATCGAAATAACCGAAAAATATATTTCGGTTCGGTTTTGGTTATAAATTTTATGAATTTTGGTTATTTCATTATTTCAGTTCGGTTTTGAGGGTAAAAAATTGAAATAATCAAACCAATCGAAATTAAAAAAATGGATTTGATTGTATATTTTTGTATAAATGATGTGAAGTTGTGGGCCTTCAGCCATGTGCATGTACATGTGGGCTTAAATATAGTATTAAAAATACTTGGGCTTTTTTTTTATGCAGCCCAAACTCAAAAGATGCCTTTTATCCATCAATCACCTTTCACTAATTCAACTCTCTACTAAATTATGTTTAACTTTGCAACTAATAAAGATATGTCATAAGGATTCACAAAATTTTTTTTAAAAGCTTTCTAAGTTGCTTGCAAAATAAACTTTATTTTGAGTTCTTTTGACGTGAAGTTTTACACAAACAATTTAATTCATTTTGCATGCTTTAGACCATTTTAAAACTCTGATATGTTTCTTAACAAAATTATTTCCCCTGTTTTTTTATGCAGCCCAAACTCAAAAGATGTCTTTTATCCATCAATCACCTTTCACTAATTCAACTCTCTACTAAATTATGTTTAACTTTGCAACTAATAAAGATATGTCATAAGGATTCACAAAATTTTTTTTAAAAGCTTTCTAAGTTGCTTGCAAAATAAACTTTATTTTGAGTTCTTTTGACGTGAAGTTTTACACAAACAATTTAATTCTTTTTGCATGCTTTAGACCATTTTAAAACTCTGATATGTTTCTTAACAAGATTATTTCCCCTGTTTAAAAAAAAAAAATCACAACGATAGTTTGAAAGTTAAGTATAATTTAGTCGTCCAGACTTCAACTCTCTTAATTTCTTGATTTTTCTTCATGGGTGAAGGGTTACTAAAATAAAACAGGTGATGGAAATAAAAATTCGGGTTATCCTTTCGATCCGAGATATAATGCCAAAATTCGGATAATATCTTGGATAATAATCTAAACCAACCCCCACGATAGTTTATCCAAAACTTGGGATAACATTAGGAAATTACATTTCTATCTCTAGTAAATAGTTACATAAGAGAGATATTTAATTAATATCACTCTTATTTTAACCTTCATATATTATATAGTAAACGATAGATAAGAGTAATTAATATTCTTATTCAAATATTATATGTTAGAGTAAACATTGGAAATAGATAACGATTTATATTTTATCTTATGAAGTTATCTTACTGGCCTAGATAATTAACATATCTCTATTTGCCAAAATAAACGGAGACTAAAGGAAAATATGTATTATCTTAAAGATGCATATGTAATACCTTATACTATAAATATTAATACTTAAGACTTTGTTTACTTTAGAGGATGACTTAGGATAGTGACATTTTATCAAATTTTATCTAGTGTTTATTTTAATGGAAATAAAACTCGGTGTTTACTTTGGTGGATGAGTTATGATAGTGACATTTTATCTAACTCTATCTAGTGTTTATTTTGATGAAAATAAAAACTCGGGTTATTCTTCCGACCCAAGATAAAATGTCAAAACTCGGATAATACCTTGGATAATTATCCAGGCTTCTCCCTATGATAGTTTACCCAAAACTTGGGATAACATTAGAAAATTACATTTCTATCTCTAGTAAATATTAAATATTTACATAAAAAGAACATTTAGGTAATATCACTATTATCATAACTTTCATATATTAATAGTAAACGGTGGATAAGGATATTTAATAATGTTAAATTATTTATATTTATATACATCATATAAATTATTTTCAATTTTTTTTTTCATATTGGCACACTCATAGTCCTTAGTTTTTCTAAAAATTGTATTTATTGTTTTATCTTATTTTTTTTCTAAATAGTTTTCTTGTCACAACAAAAATTGGATTTACCAAATTGTTTTCGATATATTCTTTTGATTTTTGTTAATTTTACAAAGCATTTTTATCATATTCTTTATCTATAATAATGAAATGATTATATGATTATTTTATGTAAGTAAGTTTTCATAAATTATATTTGAAATAATAGCTTTATTTTTTAATGTAAACATTCCTATGAATATATATATATATATGTTATATATTAGATGTATGTATTTATTTCATCATAAAATAATACTTTTTCTATATAAGTGAATAATTAAAAGTATTCATCAATTTTAAATATTACAAACTATTAGTGTATAAGATAAAAATATATATGTAATGATGTAAATTCAGACTTTTATATACTTAAATACTTTATATAAATTTTATTTTCATCGAAAAATTATGTTATATTATCAAATTGAAATTTATATGAGAAAGTTCAAGGCACGGAAAAATGCCCCAGGACAGAAAAGGGACCGTTTGATGTCATTCATTTCAATCTATGGCCAATATATTTTTAGAGGGAAAAATATTTTTTAAGTCCCGTCATTTAGATTTTGTTCAGAAAAAATCTCGTAAGTTTGATATGTCCAATTTTGGTCCTGTATGTATAATAAAATATCCATTTAAGGACTCCGGCCATCACCGATCACTTAAGTCGCCGGATTTTGGCTCGTGAGAGCATGCGACCAATTTAATTGAATAATCGAGCAAACAGGAAGAGAAAAAATAAATTATCCTCACCCAATTGCAACCCTAAACTTTAACGAAGAACCCTAGTTTTGGCGAATTCGAAATTTCTGCAAATGTCTGAGGGTTCAATTGGAAGAAAATGAGCGAAAAAAAATATAATTTTTAACTAATTAAATTGGCCACGTGCTCTCTCACGTGCCAAAATCCGGCGATTTTAGTGGTCGGTGATGGCCGAAATCTTTAAATTAGATATTTTATTATACATATAGTATTAAAATTGAACGTATCAAACTTATGGAATATTTTCTGGATAAGGTTTAAGGGTTCCCAACACTATTTACCACAATTTTTATAATGTTGTATCTAAAATACCACCAAATATAATAGTGTGTATAATATACCATCAAATATAAAATCATACATCAAACTACCATCTATTATAATACCATACCCCAAAATACCACAAAAATATTATATGTCCTAGGTTGACTTCCAACAACTTCCAAGATTCATTAATTACACATTTTATTATTTAAATAAAATCTATTCCATTTATTTAATCATATCCGAATAATACGTAAACTGATCAGTTTCAGACCCAACATGCTTCCGTAAAATTAATCTATCCCTTAAAATTCATACCTTTCTTTGACCGCAACAGCACCGGGTAAGATGGTTTGCAAAGCCACCAGCTGGAAAATCACTGCCCCCAAACCGCTTTACGAACAGCTCCTCACTGTTCAACTTCAACCCTCGGGGAAGATGATCTGCAAGTTATCCAGCTTCTTCAGCAACTGCACAACACAACCTTGGTTCGTTTCCTACACCAGGTGTACAAAGTATTCCTTCCAGGGGACGAACTAATCGCACTATAAACACATGTTGAAAGCAAAAACCTTTATTTTATTAAGAACTTGGAAATATTTATTACAACATATGTAATCTCCTTTTAGGAGGAGAATTACTGGTTTAGTCTCTCATAGAGAAGGCTTGAACTCGTACACACATAAACTTGAAACACTCAGAATATTACAAAGATTTTTATTTAGAGAAAACCAAAGGGAATGGTCGATATCCTCAGCTTCCTTCTAACTCTCTATTTATAGGCATGAATCCGGACTTGAAATGCGGATTCCAAAACTCGTTGATCACCAACTGGCTTATTCCTTTAGTGCTCCCATGTGATATTTGTTGGGGAGTCACTTTCAGCTATTAGTGTTCGTCCTCTTTTTCTTCCCCTTGACCCATCCCAGTGACAGTGGTTGGAGTTGTCGGGGAATCATTTATTTCTTCACATAGCTCAGCTCATGTGATGTTTGTCCTTTCTCGTAACTCACCCCATGTTTGTTTGTCGGGGTATCTTTCTCTTAAAAATTAGGTCTGCGTGGTCCCCGCGGATAACGTTTCTTTTGGGCGGGACCCTTTTCTCTTTCAGACCTTTGTTCTTGTCGGTCGGGTTTGGGTCGGAATCCTTTCCCAAACTCGGGCTCTTTCTGATCCGGGCATGCTTAACAGATCCGATCAATCCATCTTCCCACATGCGCCATGTTGCAGAACTTCCGGTAAGTTTCTTTGTTTGTCGGAATCTTGTTTTCCCAGAGAGTTCTTCTTTTGGTTTCGAAGAGCTCTTCTGCGAATCCTGTTGTTGATCCGGTCATTGAATTCAGTAGGAAAGATCCATTTGCTGAATTCTGGAAAAACTTGAAAGGGTATTTGACTTTGTTTATTTCTGTTAGACAAACCCAAAGTCCCCATGCTCGTCTTGTAGAAGCTTTATCTTCGGAAAATGCTCCTACTAGTATTGGAGTTTCTTCCGGTGAGGCTACCTTAATATTTTTTAAGGCATTTCCATCCGGCCTCCTTAGCTTGATAAAATGAAAAGCTTCGTTGAAGCTTTTCTTGGCTGGTTCTGGAGCTGCACTAATAAAGTATAACTCCAAAATATCGTCTCTAGACAAATGTGGATTATTTGCCCATGTCTCATGAACAACTTCCCCTATCCATTTCGGTAACTTTGAAATTTTTGGGAAACCAGGTGACGTGGTATGAACTGAAGCTAAAGCTCCAAAATTATACCACTCTTGGACTTCGTTTGGATAACTTTCGTTTCTCATCCAAACTCTCGGATATTTTCTTGAGATATCAACCACTGTTCTTTCTGGGTTGATTACATTTCTAGTTACCAGTTTCTCCAATTGCCGTTGATAAACCTGCATAGGAGAACTTTTAATCTCGTTAGTTTGAACCTTATTTTGGTCGGTCTATGGCCGAAGGTTCAACTCTCCCTCTTTTACCCCAGAGGTGCTGGGTTGACTTGAAAACTCGGGTTGTGATACCGGAGCTTCAACATTCGTTGCAGGTTGTACATCCTCAAGGAATGCATCCCCTATAACACTCGTAGGCATGGTATTTGAATCCATAGCCTTCGGGTTAGAGGCTCGATCTCTAATCTCTCCTTTTTACACCGTGGGAGATGCAGCCTGGAGGATAGGCTTATGCAACGCTTGGAACAAATGTCCCTGAACGTATTGGCATGCTCGTATTAGATCAGAAATGGATTTCTGATCGTCTCGTTGAAGTCGTCCAGCAACTTCAGCATTGAGACATAACGTCCCAAATTCTCGTTCAAGACTCTCCAGGTTTTCCCTGAAATGTCTTACTCGTTTAAGGACTTCGTCAGCAACGTGTCCTTCCATCTCATGTTAAGAAATCTGCAAGAACATTTTCGTGAGATTTCACAATGACAATATCATAATCATAATATTGGCATTCAGCTTGCCATCTAAGTATCCTAGCCTTTTCTGGTTTAGATTTAATTTTATTTTTCAGAAAAGCTTTGACACTTGAATTATCAATTTTTAAGGTAAACTTTTTAGCCAGTAAAAAGAGAGACAATTTTTTGAAAACCTTTCTGACTGTAAAGAATTCATTCTCGTTGATATGCCATCGGATTGCTTCTCCATCTGTAAACAGACCGTTACAATATCTGCATGGCACTTCTCCGTCTGGTATGGCTTTCATAAGAACAACTGCCCACCAATGATCACTAGCATCTGTGTAAAGAACCAGTTCATCCTCGTCTTGAGGTATAGCAAGTTTCGGAAGCTTGCTACAGACTTCCTTAAGCTGCTTAATCTCTTTTCGATGTCCATCTTCCCATTTGAAAGCAACATCTTTCTTGAGTAATGGGCTGAACACCTTCCTGTGAAATGCTAGATTGTTGATGAACATTCCAGCAAAATTAACAACTCCGAGAAAGCTTTGAAGTTGTTTCTTGTCCGTGAGATCATCTGGAAATCCTTGTATCTTTTCTACAATATGACTTTGTAGAATGATCCCAGATTCATCGATTTCAATTTCGAGGAATTCAATCTGTCTCGTAGCAATTACTGTCTTTTTTTCTTAAAGCACTAATCCTTCTTTGTGACAAACATCTGAAAATATTATCAAATGTTTGAGATGCTCCTTCATGTTCTTTGATGCGATGAGAATATCATCGATGTATACGAACATAAAGTTGAAATAATCCTTGAAGAGATTATCCATGTTTCTCTGATATATCTGGGGTGCATTTGCCAAACCCATAGGCATGACATTCCAGACATAGTGTCCTTGTAATGTGGAGAAAACTGTGAACTTCTTACTTTCTTCCTCCATCTTGATCTGATAGAATCCAGACTTGCAATCGAACTTCGAGAATATCTTGGCACCTTTGATACAGTTAACCAAGTGTTCTCTACTCAGGATATAATATCCATCAAACTCCAAAATGTTATTAATCTCTTTGTAATTAATAACTAGTCTAGGTTTACCTCTTTTGATTTCTCCATGATTCTTTACAAGGAATCCCGGGCTACTATATGGAAAAACTCCTAGTGAAATCAACTTAAGGTCCAGATGTTCCTTAAGTATCTTCTGCATATCCACACGATCATTCTGATTCATAAGGATTGGTTTGAGCCTCACGAACTCGTATTCCTTTCCAAGTTTAACCTTTAAGGATGCTTTGAGCTCGTTCCTGTCCCACCATGCTAAAGGATCTTCATTGTAATTTATTTGGATCATTTTCTTGAAATCCTCGAGTGATATCTGTTCTTCAATGGTAACATCACTCTGTGGATTCTCCATTATGGCTTTTCGCAATTCTGTAATAGCCTCTGGAGGAACTTGTTATTCTCCTTGTATTCTAAACGAATACAAAGTATTATCCCATCTCTTGGTATCTTTTTGTTTCGAACCAAATTGTCGAAAGGATAATAAGACATCACCAAATCTTCTTTTATCCACCATTTTTAGATGTCGAAGTTTGGCTTCATCACCACGCTTGCTGCGAAAAGGAAAAGACATTTTTCTGTAAAATGCTTCCCGCAGTCTTTGGACAATAATCTTATGATCACATAACGTTGTGAACATAAGCCTTCTTGTCTCATTTTCCTGTGTAAATCGCTTGAATGTTTGTAGGAAATTGTTTCCTAGCAAAACATTTGCTCCTGTATCATGGAAATAGATTGGTGGCGTCTTTACCTTATACCATGGGATATCGTCGGTGCCTCCGATCATTATTTCTGCTTGTTTGATTCCTCTGTTAAGGATAAGAATCCTTTTAGAGAAATCTCGTCCTGCAATGGCTGGTAGATCTTCTCCCATTTTTTTAGGGAAAACCTACTGTTTTGTAGTACATATTCCTGCTCCTGAATCAACATAGGCTGCAAAATACTCAGTCTTGTATTCAGCATATATCATCCCGATAGAGATGTATATGGAGAATGGACTTTTATCAGCCACTGTGAACTCCATTCCATCTTGTAATCTTTCCCAAGGCTTATGATCCTCAAGAAAGTCGATACCCAGTATTAATCTTTCTGGGATCTTTCCTGCAACTCCTGTGATAGTCAATTCGATTTCACCCATCTTTAGGCTTCCTTGAAATCTTCCGACTATCGGTTGTTGTAGATAATATAGAACATCACAAGGAAAAATATTATCCTTTTGGGTGATGTCGAATATTATTTCAACTTCTCTCCATCTTTCTGGACATTTCAGCTCGTCTTGTGTTTTGAACACACCTGGGATCTGCTGAACTGTACTATGCCTTTTTCTTCCCAACGATTACTGCTAATCATTTTGTCTTGTTGGAAAGACATTCTCATTGTCTCCAATCTGAGGCTTTGGCTTCTATTGAAGACAGGTTGATCTTGAATTTTCATATCAATCTCCTTTATAGTTGGAGATTCAATGAGTTCTGGTAGAACCACCCTGGCGAAATCCTCAAAGATTCTTGGGACTTCAATGAATTCCTTTCTCAAGAATACATCTGAATGATATGTATTCGAGAGAGCATAGGAAATCTTGTAAGTGATCGAGTAGGGTATGTTCCCTTCTTTCATCAAATCCTCTCTTTTGAAATCTTGATGAAGGGTTAAGACTTTGTTAAAATCTCGATCTCCCAAATTGTATGCAATTCTAGGATAGACATTAAATGTCAATTTTCCTGCACACAAGTTTCCTGTGACTGTTCCAAGGCATGAATCCTTGAGATTTGAGATTCGCTTGTCAAAAATGACAAGATTGAGAGGCGAATCAATTCCTTCTTTGAAGGTTGCTTTAATGATTACTCTTATGGCTCCGATATGAATTCATGAGAGTGTATTGGCAACTTCCCTCTTAACTTGGCTTTTGATCTCCTGAACCTCGCGGTAAGGGATCAACTGCATCTCGATCAGGTTACTTGTGAATTCCATTGGGATTACAAATTCTCCAGTAGTAACCCTATGGATAATTTGATGTTTTCTTTTTCGAATTCCAAACTTATCCAAGGTTTTTTCCATAGCTCTAATGGTAAAACCATCATAGATCTGAAGCTTTGGATCTTCTTTCATAATCCTCATGAGAGTTTTATGAGAGACTGTTGTGTGAGAGAGAAATCCTGACATATCTTCTCTCATTGTTTGAAGAATTTCTTATTCACTCCGATTCTGATGTGGATTCACTTCCATCATCCGAATAGATCTCTTCTTCATAGATGCTTTTATCTGAGGGTAGATCCTCAAATTGATACACCTGTATAAGATCTTGGTAATAGACAGCTTCTTCAAATTCTGGTGTTGCTTCGAACTGTCTAAGACCTCTCATTTTATTGTCTGGGCAATCCGTTGAGATATGCCCTCTTGCTCCGCAAGTCCAGCAATTACAATCTTTGAAACTTTCATTAGCTCTAGTGTGAGCACGCCTGAAAGTTCTTCTTCCCATAGTTCGGCTAGAACCTCCTTTGTTTGAACCTGTTGATGAGGTTCTACTCCTGCTTGGTGCTGGTCTTTGCCCTGATTTATAGCTTCGGGCCTTTTGTTTTGACCACATCCTTCTAGGTCTCCATGAAGACCTATGATTCCTTCTGTTGTTGTTGTTTCCACGGCTATAAGGATGGCTTCTCTGTTTCCTCCTTTTATGCCTCCGTGGTTGACCTCCCACTACTGTTGGGATGTCATTTTCTTCGCAACATAAGGGAACCATTTTATTGATTCCTCTTAGTCTCTTGTAGTTTTTGTAGAGTGCTGCTTGGTGGCACCATTCAGATAACTTGGCTTTCAGAAAAGACATTCTTCTAGCCACTGTATCCAAATCATCTGCACTCTTATATTCTCTAATGAACATTTCCCTCCAGGGACTTAGGTATTTTCGCAAAGAAAAGTTGCGAAGCTTCTTTATCATCTACCTTGGACTTCCATCAGTACTCGGTGAATAACTTGATGTATTCATCAATATGACAAATATCATATAACTTGAGGCAGTAGAGGGCTTGCTTGTATCGTTTTCTTTTTTCTTCTTCCAATCCCTCAAAATAGCCTATGCCGATAAAATGGATTTTGAATAATTTGGCCATATTATCGACAATTCCTTTTAATGACTCACCAGTAGTTACATTGTTCCTCATATCTGGTGGTGTCATATCCCACGCTCTCTTTACAGATTCTTCAAGACTCATTTCGAGAAGTAAAATAAATCCTTCCTTTGTAAGATCAAGAGTTCCTGCTGCAATCCTTATCGACGCTGCCCAATCATCAATAAGGACTTCTCGATTCTTGAAATCTAGAATATCTAGATTTAGCATTAATCCATATGGATGTATCGGATTAAGTTGTGACTTTTCATAAGGCGTATTCATTAGATCCGGCCTTTTGGAACGTTGTCGAGTTTCTGAAACAATAGGATCTCCTCTCGTAGTAAAATCTCCAGCGTGTGACATTGGTTCATCCACATGATGTGAACCCAAACTTTCTGCAACATTGGGATCTACTGGTGGTTGTGGAGGTGGTCTTGGGTGTTGGTCACGAGTAACCAAGACTGAACCATCTCCTGTTTGCATCTTTAGATCTACTATACCTAATCCTGTAAAGGACTTGACAAGCTCTTGTAGATCTTCAAGATTCATCCTTTCCATATCCATCATCTTAATTTATGATGGATTTTCCTTTGATGATAGCAATGAGCTTTTCATCTCGGGTCATTGATCGTATGACTTCAGTTGGTATCCCTTTTTGGTGTAAATAGGGAACTGTTCCGAAATCTATACGTTTCCTTCCTCCGGAAAGACTTGGTCTGTCCTCCAGATTCTTGACTCTTTTCTGAATATCATGAAGGATTTCAATAGTCTCCTTCTGATATTTTACCATCGTTTCCATCTGGTTTTGGATCTGATTGACTTGTGTTGGTAGATGATTATGGCGGTTGCCATAATTCTACACCGTCTTCTGGATTTCTCTAAGATCAATAGAGAACTTAGATGTATCCGGAAGTATCTCGCTCCAATCTGGTTCTCCTTCTGTCATCAATGATTTTGATAAACTATTTTTTGGAGGTTTAGGAGTTCGGTATATAACATAAGGTTTACCGAATGGAAACCCCTGTAATATTCCGCTTGTTTACTGCAGTTCCTTAAGGTTTCCCTATCGGCTCCTGCGTTCTCTTGTTCTACATATTGATTCTGCCAATAATTGACATTATCTCTATGTTATTGTTCATACATCGCCAAAATTTGATGATATCTCCTATAAGGTATACATCTTGGACAATTGTCCAGATCCATATTTTCGCGAGAAATTCTCCTCACCAAATGTTAATTACATAACAGTAATAAATATAACATAAAAATTCTTAATAAACCTAGGCTCTGATACCATTTTCAGGATTCGTATATTGTTACGTTAAAACCGTTAAAACCTTTTAGATCTTTATTTCTGTAGGAACTTGTACGTGACATTGTTACACATTTCAGACCACTGTTTTTTAGACAGTATTGGCACGAGGAAAATATTCCAGCCTATATACTTATTTCGGAAGAAAATCGATCTTTAAAAGTCATTTTTGAGATCCGGATATAACAAATACTTGGAATAGATTTAATTAAATAAATATGAAAAATATTACTCAATATATTAATGAAGTCAAAGAAGCATTAATTATGAGCATTAATATTTTTATAATTATGAGCATTAATATTTTTATGGTACTTTGGTCCACTTATTCAAAAATTGTGGTAGATTTGGGTATGGTATTATATTTAGTGGTATTTTGTTCATACTATTATATCTCATGACATTTTTAACACAACCTTATACTTTTCATGGTATTTTACATACTTTCTCCTAAGGTTTAAATTACGAAATTTTAACTTAAAAAATGTTTTTCCCTATGTTTCTATTCACGCAATAATTCAACTTGAAGTACATTAGATTCCCTACAAAGTCCATAGAGAGAGAAAATTTAGAGAGAGCTGCTATGGCGGACGCAGTGGAGTTCCTGTTGGAAAACCTCAGGGAGCTACTGATGTACCACGCTCATTTGATCAGCGACGCCAAGAACCAGATAGAGATGATGGATAAAGATCTCCGCCTCTTCAAAGCTTTTCTCCAAGACTCCACCAAGAAGCGGCGGAAGGACGAGAGAGTCCGTGAGCTCGCCCGTGAAATTCATGACGTGGTTTACGAGGCTGAGGATATCATTGACACCTTCATCACCCAGGCCGCCGTGAGCAAGTTGAAGAATTACGCTTTTCTCACGTCGGCGAAGCTTATTACCATCGATAAAGAAGTTGAAAAAGTTGGTGTCAAAAGAAGTTGAAAAAGTTGGTGTCAAAATCAAAGATATCTATGGCGACAAGGGGAAGATTGACTTTTCCAGTCTCAGTGTCGGAGATGGATGGCCTGAAAAACCTGAGGTGTTTTTTCATCTTCTTTTTAATCTTTGTCTTTGATTTGATTTATGCTGATTAATTAAGCTATGAAAAATACTTTGGAGTTGACATTTGGTTGGTTGATCACTTGAATCTCAAATTTCGGAGGCATATGTACAAAGTATTATACCGCAGAAATTGGATTAATGTCAATGTAGTGTGATTGAAATAGGATGATTGGATTAATGTTAATGTAGTGTGATTGAAATAAGATTATTGGATTAATGTTAATGTAGTGTGATTGAAATAGGATGATTATGTTAGTGATTATGTTTGTCTTGTATTAATATGTCATTATATTCAGTTTTCATTTGGATTGAAGGATGTGAGGATGGATTTGAAATTCAGATTATTAAATCCATTGATAGTCGTTTGGATTGAGAATTTTGGAGGCATATGTACAAAGTATTATACCGCAGAAATTGGATTAATGTCAATGTAGTGTGATTGAAATAGGATGATTATCTTAGTGATTATATTTGTCTTGGTATTAATATGTCATTATATTCAGTTTCCATTTGGATTGAAAGATGTGAGGATGGATTTGAAATTCAGATTATCAAATCCATTGATAGCCGTTTGGATTGAGAAATATTTGAATCTACTCTGATTTTGAACTGATTCAGAGTCTAGTTTGGTGGATTTGAATTTAACTATTCTGTAATCCTTATTGCAAACCTCGCATAATGTTAATTTAGTATAGTTGAAGCAGGATGTTATGTTAGAAACAATATTGCTTTGTGATTAATACATTATTATCTCAAGCTTTTGCTCGACCTTTCTCTCTTTTCGTTTCAAGGAAATGATGTGGTTTCTATTTGCCAACTTTTGTTAATCTTGTCTCCATTTTTCCTCCTTATGAGTAAAAAAACTGGTAAGTTGTTGCCTTACATATAACATTTCTTCTTCCAAAGCTTCTTATATTACAAAGGCTCCAAAAATTTATGGTTGCATGAAGATACTGGTAAATGCACTTTGATCGTTTCAAGCTATATGAGATGTCTGAATTCATCTTCGATGTTGTAGTACGAATTAGAGATGTATTCTTCTGAAGAAGATTTGTTAATATCGGTGGAATGTGACCTTAAAAAAGGCATATACACTGATCAATGAGCAGTTATGCTAAATACAAACTCTGGAAATGAGTGAAATTGAGAAATTCGGATGGTGTTGTTTATTCTTGATTGTGAGATCAGATCAAAATACTTAAAAGTAATTTTGTCTATTGCGGTCGTGTTATATCAAGTTCTTGAATCAACTTTAGCCCAAAAACTTAGTGTACATGTATGTTGCGGTGATGTATTTGTATAATTTACCTCCTGGATCTCACACGACGTAGCCACACTTACTCTTTACGTGTTTCTAAAACTTAGTTTTGGTGAGAGCTAATGACTTATTATCCATGCAGGCTTACCAGGCAAAGCTGCAAAAGAACAAGACGATGCTGGATGCACGGGAGGTGATTCTATTCTTTGTGTCTGTAGATAGTCAAAATTTTGGCCAATTACAATTTGCCACGTGTCAAAGTCCCGCAGATATTATCAAAATAAATAAATAAATTTAATTTGATAATTATCTCAAAGAAGTTGATGTATATCAAATTGTGAAGAATTCTAGAGCTATTAAAACTCTACTTCTACAAGTTATTAGAATCCTAAAGGTATCAGAACTCTACTTCCGGATAGGCATCAAATTATGATGGACCAATCAAATCGCTCCATTAGAATCCTAAACCTATCAGGATTCAACTTCTAATCCTATCAGGACTCTCCATCAACACCTATAAATAGGGGTCTGATTTTCATTATTCCACACATCAGAAGGCAACAAGAAGTGAAGGATTCAAGAGCTCTCCACCAGCAACGGCGGCGATCTTCGAGGCGATCTTCAAGCGGCGGCGACGATCTTCAAGCGGCGGCAGCGATCTTCGAAGCGATCTTCAAGCAACAACGACGATCTTCAAAGCGGCGACGGCAACGGCAGCGATCTTCGAGGCGATCTTCAAGCGGCGGCGACGATCTTCAAGCGGCGGCAGCGATCTTCGAAGCGATCTTCAAGCAACGACGACGATCTTCAAAGCGGCGACGGCAACGGCAGCGATCTTCAAGCAGCGACAGCGATCTTCGAAGCGATCTTCAAGCAACGACGACGATCTTCAAAGCGGCGACGGCAACGGCAGCGATCTTCAAGCAGCGACGAGGATCCTCAAAGCATATTTTTTTTAGAAGCGTTTTTGAAACTGCATTTGATTCAAATAAGGTGCTAAACCTTTGAATTCAAACAGTTTCTTTAGAAACTGTACCTGATTCGCATAAGGTGCTAAACCTTTGAATCAAGCAGCTTTCTTTTCAAGTCAAGTTCAAGTCTCCAGCGGTCTTCGAGCATTCTTCGACAACAACGAGGATCTCCACAACATTTTCGGAAGCATTTTTGAAACTATATTTGATTCAAACAAGGTGCTAAACCTTTGAATTCAAACAGTTTCTTTAGAAACTGTACCTGATTCGTATAAGGTGCTAAACCTTTGAATCAAACAGCTTTCTTTACAAGTCAAGTCAACAAGTCAAGGTCAAGTCAAGTCAACAAGTCAAGGTGAAGGAAGTCAAGCGTGAAGAAGTCAAGGAAGTCAAGTCAACAAGTCAAGGTCAAGGAAGTCAAGCGTGAAGTCAAGTCAAGCTTTACGAAGTCAACTGTCAAGAAGTCTACTCAAAATATTGAAGAGAGGAATCAAGGGATCCAAGAGATTGAACCCAAACTTTATTTGATTCAAATCAATAAAAATAATTTGTGCAAATCTTTTGTGTTTATTTAAACGCAAAATTTGTTGTTACAGTGTCAACTTCAGAAATGTTGTTTATTACTCCCCGGCACGGTTTGTTACCTGATTAGACTTCTGAGTTTTGCCTATATAATATCTTCTTGTTCTATCTCAATGATGCTATCGAGCTATTTTGATGGCAAAACAACATTCCACCGTATAGGATGAATGGAAAATTGGCTATTTGATGTACAATGTAAGTGTGACTTGTATTTATGCTGCGTTTAGGATGAATATTGGCTATTTGATGTACGTGTGGCAATGATATTAATTTGTTTTTTCTCCAGAAATGTTTATGGGATATTTCTTAGTGAAAAATTTAACTAAATTAAATTTTAATCAAATAGAATTATAAGGATAGTATGATTACAAATAAGACACTTAAAAGGACATAATAGACAAATGCATAAAACAATTATATTATATAACAGTATTGTAACATTTAATAATAATGCAAAGGCTGAATGAGTCAAAAATGTTGCCTGCAAATGAAAGAACAAAAGGTTATCAGAGAAAGAAAAGAAGGAACGGTGTCATTTTATAATTTTTCGTTTATCTGAGTAGTCATAACTTATCAAAGAAAACAGTTGCGTTGACATTTTCTGTATATAGTTGGAAAAGGCTTCTAAAACATCAGTTCGGGTCCTCTAGCTCACAATCTATTGCACCCGTGTTTATATAGTGGGACACAAAATCGTGGGAGGACAGATGATCTCATTTGCTAAAAACATACCTAGTGTAAAAAAAATGTTCAAGGGCTTGTTGAAGCCGGTCATTACACACTGCTTAACAACTATACTGCTTGTGTTGGTGAATTCTTATGTCATGGAATATTGTTTAAACATGGAAGAATCAAGAGATCAACATGCTTTTCTCTCCTGCAAGTAGTCAATCAATAGATACATATGCTTTTGTAAAGGGCATTGAAATTACTTCAGTTCTTGCTAGTCTTTCTTACTTTCAAGGATGAGGAGATATTGGAGTCCAAGTAGTGGGGAAGTCTCTGATCTTTGTTGATAACAGCACTGCGCTTGAAGTATCCCGACGGGCGTTTGGCATGTTGGAAACGGTTTCCAAGCAGAAAGCAATTAAGATGAAAAATATAACCTGGAAAACATCCGTGAATGTGGGATTCAAGTACTTGGTCAGGCTCCATTTCTCTGAGGTAAAACTTAAAAAACCGGAGATTAGTGGCGTTACTTTTGAAGTCTTCATTGATGATATGGTCTGCAATCACACTTTTGACATAGCCAGGGAAAGTGATGACGAAAATGTCATCAACCCCTGGTATAGAGACCACATGGTGACCAGAAAGAGGAGGGAAATCACGATCTTCTAATTTGTTTGAAATCAGATGAAGAATTCATTGATATGGATGGACCCCTTGAAGAATTCATAATGTGGCAGTCCATCCGCAATGACATCTGCTCGAGGTTTACAAGAGGAAAAAGAGGAGGGATCTATTCTTCATGAGAGGGATGATATGCACCTCACATTATGATGACCTGAAGGTAACTGCTATTGCATATTTGTGCTTTGTTTCAAAGAACAATAATTGAAGTGTTTTGCGCTCGATGCTGGTGATGAACATGCTTTCTTACAAATTTCTGATGATGATGCTGTAGATTGTTTCCAAAAGTTGAAGACTGATGGACCAAATGTTAGCTTGTAATTATAACTTTGGGTAATGCCAATTTTTATCATGTATGTAAGACATTTTTCATTTTAAAATAAATTAAGTATCTGTTTCTCAATTTCGGTTTTCTATAATTAATTTTTTTTTTTTTCAATTTTAACCCATTTTGATTGGAATTTTCAAAATTGATTAGTCACCGTTAGAAATTCTGATGTTGCTGCCAAATTCTATTGACCTCAACGTTAGTCTTGGCTGTATTTTCTAAAATTGAAATTTTGTACTTTGATTTATAAATATTAAATTTAAATTAATTGAACATAAAAAAAAAAGTATAAAAATCGAATTTTGACAGCAACAAGGCCAGCTTGTATTATCACATGTTCGTGACGAATATTTTTTATAGAAATTAAATGACTAAAAGGAAAAAGTTGAAAAAGATGAGTATCTACTAACACTATTTTCTGTAATAAATCAAAAGCAATACATTTTAAGCAATAAAATGAACTGATAAATTAAAAGTGAATCGAGAGCTTATTACGTAGTTTTTAGGATACGAAATTGTGGGATAACATTGATCCTGTGATAACTCAACACACAAAACACTTGTTAATTTTATTCATATTTTACACAAATAAATACATAATTTCAATCTATAAAATTTTCGGGATGCAATATAATTATTTTGATTTTTGATTTTGAGAATATTATCTATTCAAATTATGTTGTATTATTTTTAGACTAAATAAATGAATTTATTTCGTTATTAATGTAATCAATTCTTTTTAAATGTTCGACTTATTCAATATCTGCCACTATTTACTTATAAAAAAAAAAGGGGAATTAGTTTGAATAGCTTCTCAAACATAAATATTTGTCCAAATAGCCTTTGACCACAATTCTTATTTAAATTTAATCCCAAATTTGATATCATGGACAAAACTACCAAAAAGGTCTAAAATGCCCTTGGATTTTCATACGTGCTTTTATGATGTTTTAAACTAATTTTCCCAAGAAAACCTAAATTAATTACTCCATATATTTAGTAAGATCCGGACTTTTATTTCCTCATGGAATAAGTATATAGGCTGAAATATTTTCCTTGTGTCAATACTGTCTAAAAAACAGTGGTCTGGAATGTATAACAATGTCACGTACAAATTCCCTTGGAAAACTGAATGTAAACAGAATCGCTCGAAAATGGTATCAAAACCTAGGTTTATTAAGAATTTTTATGTTATATTTATTTATGTTTTGTAATTAACCTTTGGTGGGGAGAATTTCTCGCGAAAATATGGATCTGGACAATTGTCCAAGATGTATACCATACAGGAGATATCGTCAAATTTTGGCGATGTATGAACAAGAACATAAAGACCAGGTAACATATTGGCAAAACCAATATATTGAACAAGAAGAAGCAGGTGCCGACAGGGAAACCTTAAGGCAATGCAAAAAAGGAGAGGAGTATTACATGTGTTTCCTTTGGGTTAACCAATGTTTATATCTCGAACTGATAAACCTTCAGAAGATCGTTCATCAAAATCATTGATGACAGAAGGAGAACCTGAATGGAGCGAGATACTTCCAGATACATCTAAGCTCTCTATAGATCTTAGAGAAATCCAGAAGACGGTGTAGAATTATGACAACCGTCATAATCATCTACCAACACAAGTACATCAGATCCAAAACCAGATGGAGACGATGGTGAAATATCAGAAGGAGACTCTTGAAATCCTTCATGATATCCAAAGAAGAGTCAAGAATCTGGAGGACATACCAAGTCTTTCCGGAGGAAGGAAACGTATAGATTTCGGAACAGTTCCCTATTTACACCAAAAAGGGATACCAACTGAAATCATACGACCAATGACCCGAGATGAGAAGCTCATTGCTATCATCAAAAGAAAATCCATCATAAATTAAGGTGATGGATATGGAGAGGATGAATCTTGAAGATCTACAAGAACTTGCCGAGTCCTTTGCGGGATTAGGTATTGTGGATCTAAAGATGCAAACAGGAGATGGTTCATCTTTGGTTACTCATGACCAACACCCAAGACTACCTCCACAACCACAAGTAGATCCCAATGTTGCAGAAAGTTCAGGTTCACATCATGTGGATGAACCAATGCCACACGCTGGAGATTTTACTACAAAAGGAGATCCTATTGTTGCAGAAACTCGACAACGTTCCAGAAGGCCAACTCTCATTTATACGCCTTATGGAAAGTCACAGCTAGAGCCCATATATCCGTATGGATTGATGCTGAATCTGGATATTCCAGATTTTAAGAATCGAGAAGTTCTTATTGATGATTGGGCATCATCGATGAGAATGACAGCAGGAACTCTTGATCTCACAAAGAAATGATTCATTTTACTTTTAGAAATGAGTCTTGAAGGATCTGCAAAGATCGTGTGGGATATGACACCACCAGATATGAGGAACAATGTAACCGCTGGTGAGTCATTGAAAGGAATTGTCGATAATATGGCCAAACTATTCAAAATCCATTTTATCGGCATAGGTTATTTTGAGGGATTGGAAGAAGAAAAAAGAAAGAAATACAAACAAGCCCTCTACTGCCTCGAGTTACATGATATTTGTCATATAGACGAATATATCAAGTTATTCACCGAATACCGATGGAAGTCCAAGGTGGATGACAAAGAAGTTTCGCAACTTTTCTTTGCGAAGATACCAAGTCCCTGGAGAGAGGTGTTCATCAGGGAATACAAGAGTGCAGATGATTTGGATACTATGGCCAGAAGGATGTCTTTTCTAAAGGCTAAGTTATCTGAATGATGCCACCAAGCAGCACTCTACAAAAACTACAAGAGACTCCGAGGAATCAATAAAATGGTTCCCCTGTGTTGCGAAGAAAATGACATCCCAACAGTTGTGGGAGGTCAACCACGAAGGCATAAAAGGAGGAAACAGATAAGTCATCCTTATAGCCGTGGAAGCAACAACAGAATGAGTCATAGGTTTTCATAGAGACCTAGAAGAGTGTGGTCAAAATAAAAGGCCCGAAGTTACAAATCGGGGCAAAGAACAACACCAAGTAAGAGTAGAGTCTCTTCATCAGGCTCAAACTAAGGAGGTACCAGCAGAACCACAGGAAGAAGAACTTTCAGGCATGCTCACACTCGTGCTAATGAAAGTTTCAAAGACTGTAATTGCTGGACGTGCGGAGCATGAGGGCATATTTCAACGGATTGCCCAGATAACCAAATGAGAGGTCTTAGACAGTTTGAAGCAACACCAGAATTCGAAGAAGCTGTTTATTACCAAGATCTTATACAGGTGTATCAATTTGATGATTTACCCTCAGATGAAAGCATCTATGAAGAAGAGATCTATTCGGATGATGAAAGTGAATCCACATTAGAATCAGGGTGAAGAAGAAATTCTTCAAACAATGAGAGAAGATATGTCAGGATTTCTCTCTCATACAACAGTCTCTCATAAAACTCTCATGAGGATTATGAAGGAGGACCCAAAGCTTCAGATCTACGATGGTTTTACCATTGGAGCTATGGAAAAAGCCTTGGATAAGTTTGGAATTCGAAAAAGAAAACACCAAATTATCCATAGGGTTACTACGGGAGAATTCGCTATCCCAATGGAATTCACAAGTAACCTGATCGAGATACAGTTGATCCCTTACCGAGAGGTTCAGGAGATCAGAAGCCAAGTTAAGAAAGAAGTTGCAAATACACTCTCATGGATTCATATCGGAGTCATAAGAGTTATTATTAAAACAACCTTTAAAGAAAGGATTGATTTGCCTCTTAATCTTGCTATATTTGACAAGCGAATCTCAAATCTCAAAGATTCATGTCTTGGAGCAGTCACAGGAAATTTGTGTGCAGGGAAATTGACATTCAATGTTTATCCTCGTATTGCATACAATTTGGGAGATCGAGACTTCAACAAAGTCTTAACCCTTCATCAAGATTTCAAAAGAGACGACTTGATATAAAAATGGAATAGACCTTACTCGATCACATACAAGATTTCCTATGCTCTCTCGAATACACATCATTCAGATGTATTCTTGAGAAAGAAATTTATCGAAGTCCCAAGAATCTTCGAGGATTTCGCCAGGGTGGTTTTGCCAGAACTCATTGAATCTCCAACTATAAAGGAGATAAATATGAAAATACAAGATCAACCTATCTTCAACAGGAGTCAAAGTCTTAGAATGGAGACAAGGAGAATATCTTTCCAACAAGACAGACTGTTAAGTAGTAGTCGTTGGGAAGAAAGAAGACCAAGTATAGTTCAGTGAATCCCAGGTGTATTCAAAACACGATGAGACATTTTACAGAAAAATGCATTTTCCTTTTCGCAGCAAGCGTGGTGATGAAGCCAAACTTCGACATCCAAAGATGGCGGATAAAAGAAGATTTGGTGATGCCTTATTATCCTTTCGATAATTTGGTTCGAAACAAAAAGATACCAAGAGATGGGATAATACTTTGTATTCATTCAGAATACAAGGAGAAGAACGAGTTCCTCCAAAGGCTATTGCAGAATTGCGAAAAGCCATATTGGAGAATCCACAGAGTGATGTTACTATTGAAGAATAAATATCACTCGATGATTTCAAGAAAAAGATCCAGAGGAATTACAATGAAGATCATTTGGCATGGTGGGATAGGAACGAGCTCAGAGCATCCCTAAAGGTAAAACCTGGAAAGGAACATGAGTTCGTGAGACTCAAACCAATCTTTATGAATCAGAATGATCATGAGGATATGCAGAAGATACTTAAGGAACATCTGGACCTTAAGTTGATATCACCAGGAGTTTCTCCATATAGCAGCACAGGATTCCTTGTGAGGAATCATGGAGAAATCAAAAGAGGTAAACCTAGACTTGTTATTAATTACAAAGGGATTAATAACATTCTGGAGTTTGATGGATACTATATCCCGAGTAGAGAACACTTGGTTAACTGTATCAAAGGTGCCAAGATATTCTCTAAATTCGATTGCAAATCTGATTTCTACCAGATTAAGATGGAGGAAGAAAGTAAGAAATTTACAGTTTTCTCTACACCACAGGGACACTATGTCTGGAACGTGATGTCTATGGGATTGACAAATGCACCCCAAATCTATCAGAGAAAGATGAATAATCTATTCAAAGATTATTTCAACTTCATGTTCGTATACATCGATGATATTCTCATCGCATCAAAGAATATGAAGGAGCATCTCAAACATTTTACGATTTTCTCAGATGCTTGCCATAAAGAAGGAATAGTGCTTTCTGAAAAGAAGACAGTGATTGCTACGAGACAGATTGAATTCCTCGGAATTGAAATCGATGAATCTGAAATCATTCTACAAAGTCATATTGTAGAAAAGATACAAGGATTTCCAGATGATCTCACTAACAAGAAACAACTTCAGAGTTTTCTAGGAGTTGTTAATTTTGCTGGAATGTTCATCAACAATCTAGCATCTTATAGGAAGGTGTTCAGCACATTACTAAAAAAAGATGCAACATTTAAATGGGAAGATGAACATCAACAAGGGATAAAACAACTTAAGGAAGTCTGCAAAAAGCTTCCGAAACTTGTTATACCTCAAGATGAAGATGAATTGGTTCTATACACAGATGTCAGTGACTATTGGTGGACAGCTGTTCTTATGAAAGCCACACCAGAGAGGAAGTGTCATGCAGATATTGCAGCGGTCTGTTTACAGACGGAGAAGTGATTCGTTGGCATATCAACGAGAATGAATTCTTTGCAGTCAGAAAGACTTTCAAGAAATGGCCTCTCTCTTTACTGGCTAAAAAGTTTACTTTAAAAATTGATAATTCAAGTGTCAAGACTTTTCTGAAAAATAAAATTGAATCTAAACCAGAAAAAGCTAGAATACGTAGATGGCAAGCTGAATACCAATATTATGATTATGATATTGTCATTGTGAAATCTCATGAAAACATTCTTGCAGATTTCTTGACACGAGATGGAAAGACACGTTGCTGACGAAGTCCTTAAACAAGTAAGACATCTCAGGGAAAACCTGGAGAGTCTTGAATGAGAATTTGGGACATTATGTCTCAATGCCGAAGTCGTTGGACGACTTCAACGAGAAGATCAGAAATCCATTTCTGGTTTAATACGAGCATGCCAATACGCTCAGGGACAATTGTTCTAAGTGTTGCATAAGCCTATTCTCCAGGCTGCATCTCCTACGGTGCAAAAAGGAGCAATTAGAGATCAGGACTCTAACCCGAAGGCTATGGATTCAAATATCATGTCTACGAGTGTTACAGGTGATGCATTCCTTGAGGATGTACAACCTGGAACGAATGTTGAAGCTCTGGTGTCACAACCCGAGTCTTTAAGTTAACCCAGTACTTTTGGGGTAAAAGAGGGAGAGTTGAACCTAAGGCAACAGACCGGCCAAAATAAGGTTCAAACTAACGAGATTAAAATTTCTCCTATGCAGGTTTATCAACGGCAATAGGAGAAGTTGGTAACTAGAAAGAGAATCAACCCAGAAAGAACGGTGGTTAATATCTCTGGAAAGTACCCGAGAGTTTGGATAAAAAACGGAAGTCATCCAAATGAAGTTCAAGAGTGGTATAATTTTGGAGCTTTAGCTTCGATTCATACTACGTCACCTGATTTCCCAGAAATTTCGAAATTACCGAAATGGATTGGGGAAACAGTCCACGAGACTTGGGCAAATAACCCACATTTGTCCAGAGGCGATATTTTGGAGTTATACGTTATTAGTGCAGCTCCAGAATCAGCTAAGAAAGGCTTCAATGAAGCTTTTCATTTCATCAAGCTAAGGAGGCCGGATGGAAATGCCTTAAAAAACATAAAGGCAACTTCACCGGAAGAAATTCCATTACTAGTAGGAGCATTTTCAGAAGATGAAGCTTCTACAAGACGAGCATGGGGACTTTGGGTTTGTCTAACAGAAATGGACAAAGTTAAATACCCTTTTTAGTTTTTCCAGAATTCAGCAAATGGATCTTTCCTACTGAATTCAATGACTGGATCAACAATAGGATTTGCAGAGGAGCTTTTCGAAACCAAAAGAAGAACCCTCTGGAAAAGCAAGATTCCGGCAAACAAAGAAACTTACCAGAGGTTCTGTAACATGGCGCATGTGGGAAGATGGATTGATTGGATCTGTCAAGCATGTCCGGATCAGAAGGAGCCCGAGTTTGGGAAAGGATTTCGACCCAAACCCGACCGACAAGTATATAGGTTTAACAAGGACAAGAGTTCAGCACAAAAGAAACGTTATCCCCGGGGACCACGACAACCAAACTTTTAGAGATTCCCCCGACAAAATAAAATGAGATAGGTCACGAGAAAATGACTCTCCAACCAACATCACATGGTAGGCTGAGTTAAAAGTAAATGATTTCCCGACAGACCTAATATGGGCTGATTCACGGGGCATTAAAAGGAAGAACACCAATCAAGCTAAAAGGGATTCCCCAACTACTGTCACATGGGAGCACTAATGGAGTAGGTCAGCTAGTGTTCAAACAAGATTTGGAATCCGTATTTCAAGTCCGGATTCATGCCTATATATAGCAGGAGTTGAAGAAAGTTGAGGACATCGACCATTCTCCTTAGTTTTCTTACAATAAAAACTTTGTAATATTTTGAGTGTTCTTAGTTTATATATGTATGAGTACAGGCCTCATCTCTTATGAGAGGTTAGACTAGTATTCTCCTCCCAACAGGAGATTACTTATGTAATAAATATAACTTAAATGCTCTTAATAAAAAGAAGATTTTTGCTTCAACGTGTGTTCTTAGTATTGTTAGTTTATCCCTTAGAAGAAATATCTTATACACCTGGTGTAGAAAACGAACCAAGGTTGTGTTGTGTAGTTGCTGAAGTAGCTGGATAACTTGCAGATTATCTTCCCTGAAGATTGAAGTTGAACAGTAAGGAGTTGTGCAGTTGCTGAAGTAGCTGGATAACTTGCAGATTATCTTCCCTGAGTGTTGAAGTTGAACAGTAAGGAGCTGTTTGTAAAACGGTTTGGAGAAAGTAATTTTCTAGAGGGAGTAGAATGTAAATTCCTTGTCTGCCACTGGTATGTATATAGATCAGAAGTTGAGCATTTGCTAATCGAATAGAAGAGTGATGGCTTATGCTGCTACAGTTTGTGTGGTGCGGATTCTGGATGAGCTGCTGCATACGGATCGATATCCTGTTCATTATCTAAAGCCGCAGATCGAATCCCTGTATCGTAAGGTTTGTTCCTTGCTATCCTCTTTTGAATCTATATTTTCTGTGGCAAAAAGCAGGAGAAGTGAGGTAAATGTTCTGGAAACCGAAATCAGAGATGTATTGTATGAAGCCCAGGACATAGTTGAAATGTTCATCTCCAACCGGATCTCTTCAGAATCTTCTGAAGAAATACCTCAGAATACGACTTCAGTTCTGTTGGAGGAAATAATCGCAAAGCTTGACACCATCAGAGAAACGGCAGAGGAGATGATGAGATGTTCAACTGCAGAAAGCCAAAGAGAAGTGGAAGGAGGCGATTTCATGTCTCAGTTGAATCTTCGCAGCAAGCGTGTTGATTTTGTGGGACGGGACGTAGACTTGATGAATCTAACGGAAGTGCTAACGAAGTACGTTCTTGGTCGCCCAGTGATCGCAATTAGTGGGTTGGCTGATATTGGTAAGACTACTATTGCTAGATATGTGTACAATGATCGGCTTATTGCACATTACTTCGATGTCCGTTGCTGGGTAACAGTATCTAGTGAATACAGTGTCACAGAGATCTTTTCAGCTCTCTTAGATGCGCTTGGTGTGAGGATGGAAAGGAGAGAAATAGTTTGGTTAGCTGAACGACTGTATGACAAATTAAGAGGTAGAAGGTATCTCGTTGTGATGGATGATATTTGGGGCGTAGAAATATGGGATCAAGTGAAAATATTCTTTCCGGATAATGCCAATGGAAGTCGAATTGTTATGACCACTAGAAATGCAGCACTTGCTCACCAAATTTCAAACACTCATCTGGTGATGCAGCCTCTAGACCAAGAAACGAGTTGGATGTTACTCCGTGATCAGGTATTCGGAGAAGATGTTTGCCCTCCGGAATTGGAGGATGTTGGGAGGAGCATTGCAGAGAAATGTGATGGTATTCCACTCTCAATTGTGGTGGTTGCTGGCCTACTCTCCAAGGCATTCAGGACAGTTGAAGATTGGGAATATATCAATGCAGATTTACATGGTGCAGCTGCCAGTGGTGATGAGTCCTACATTAAGATTTTGGCTCTGAGTTACAACAACCTGCCCAGTAGATTGAAAGCATGTTTCCTTTATATGGGAGCTTTCCCTAAAGACAGCGAGATTCTTGTCTTCAAACTCATCAAATTATGGGTTGCCGAAGGTTTTCTGACACCAACATCTGAGACCTTTGAACAAGTTGCAGAGCAGCATTTGAAAGATCTTATTGATAGAAATCTCATTTCTATTCGCAAGATCAGTTCTGATGGCCGAGCTAAAACCTGTAGCATACAAGGTAATTTACACCGACTTTCTATCAAGGATAATTTTTTCCATACTATAAATAGGTATGCTCAAGACCTCTCAGAAGTTATGTCAACTCCGAGGCATATATCAGTTCATAATAATATCCTCATGTGCACTGAAGATGTTTACAAAAGCATAAGATCAAATAAACTAGCACGCACTCTTCTATTTGCTGGCCCCGACCATCTTCATCCATTACCTTTCTATCCAACTTTTTGTCTTCTTAGGATATTGGATGCTCTTACACTCTATTTTATTGAGCTGCCTAATGCAATGTTTGAACTGATTCATTTAAGGTATCTTTCTTTTACCTATGATGAGGACCTTCCCCCTTCAATATCCAAACTCCGAAATCTGTTGATCCTGATAATCCACCAACATTCCAAAATCATGTCGAGGCGTGCATCAATTCTGCCAGAGGAAATCTGGAACATGCCACAAATAAGGCATATTCTACTCTCGGAAAGTGTCTTGCCTGATCCTTCTGGTAAACACAACTCTGTTCTCCTTGAAAACCTTCAATCTCTTTCAAATATAAGTGCAGATTGTTGTACCAGAGAGGTTCTTCAAAACATGCCAAACTTGAAAAAGTTAGGAATTTGGTTTGAAACACCGGGTGCTGTACACTTTTACCTCGATCAACTTGGACACCTTGAAGCTCTCAAATTCAATGTCTTGAAACCCATCCATGGGGAAAAGATTGACTTTTTACCAAAACTTGTTTTCCCAAAGACGTTGAAGAAGTTGAGTTTAAGTGGTTGTGGTCTTCCTTGGGAAGACATGACAATTATCGGAAAATTGCCTTGTCTTCAAGTATTGAAACTGCGTGAATTGGCCTTTCAAGGTCCAAAGTGGAGTCCAAATGAACAGGAATTTCGGAAACTGAGATTTTTACAGCTTGAATCCCTGGATTTGGAGGAGTGGGATGCTGATGATTCCCACTTCCCAAGACTTGAACGTCTGATTATCAGGCATTGCTATGAATTGGAGGATATCGGTCTGAATATTGCATACATAGAAAGTTTTAAACTGATTGAATTGGTTGACTGCAGTCCTAATGTTATGGTATGGGCACAACAAATGAAAGATTTACGACTGCATTTTGTTTTTCCGGATTTTCAACTTCACACCCATTGCTCATGGGAAAAGAGTCTTCCCTAGTCTTCCCCATATGCATGAAACTAGCAAGCTACTCGGCTTCCATGAAACTAGGAAGCTGCTCAACTTCCATTTGGTTAAATCCTATCTTTCTCATCAAACTATGGCAAGTGCTGATCGAAATCGTTGACAGCAATCCTGCTGTGCTATGGGTAGGGAGAGCTTGGAAGGATCAAAATAGAATTGGAAATGAAGTTTGTTGAATATTGTCTGGCAGCATCAAACATTGTCCTGTTTATTGTGTCTCTTTTACTTGCATATGTAGTAGCATGTATGCCCATCTGGGCTGCCTGTTTATTATTTCGTCCAAATTTGAAGAATTAGTTCAATAAAATGAAGTTAGTTTGTGTCGCTCATATTTCTTATTGCCTAATTTAATGATTTGCTATGAACTTCCTCCATTTCATTATATCTATCATTTAAGGTTGTTGGATACTAAAAATTAATAGTGTGTTTAATAGTCATATATATATGTGCAGAAGTAGTGAACTTGCAAGGAATGGGAAAAAGACTGTAAATGAATGAACTAAAGAACGTAACTTTACAATATGATTGAATGATCTAAACTATATCCTATACCTTTGTATATATAGAAGAAGAAAAACCAAGAAACAGAAATAACAAACATACCATAAATAGTCAGTGTAACCGAGCTACCTACCAACCACCATAACTAACTTTCCAGAAAATGAAAGTTTTATGAAAGTATAAATATGGATGTATGTTTCATTTTCATCTGGTTGAGATTATGTATATAAAATGATTACATTACTCTCTCTTAGTTAAACTATGTTATTCATTAATGTACACTAAGAAGAGAAAAACTGATGGAGATTAGATATGTTAATGAATGAATTATTTGATTGAGATTTAGACAGATTTTATTGTTATTAACATCTTTATGTTCATTTTATATTTATCTTTTAGAATTGTAATTTTGGATTAATATAAATAGGAGTTTTTTCTATTATCTAGATAGTTTATTGATTTATGTTCTTTTTTTTTTTTATATATATATATTTGACTATGCTCTTTGTACGTGCATGTGACACATAGTATATGTATTGATCTAGTGTATTATTGCACGAACATAGCACATTATTTGTAAATCTTGAAATGATTTTCATTTGTTATTTAATTAAATCACTTCAAACTACTTTGAAAATATATTATATATCCATGTGATTGGATAAATAAGAACTAAATTTAACAATAATGTTTAAACTAAACTAAATGTTATCTTACATGAATTTGCAATCATATTTATAACCATACTAGTATAGAGTCTAGACCTCATGCGTGAGATTTATCAAAATAAATATTTTGGAAAATAAAATTAATGTAATAATGAGTCTATTCTGAGTGAGAATTATGATAATTTGGAGAATAATTTTGACTTATATAAATGAAATGTATTTATGGTAATAAAAATGTTTATTAGCTAGTGAAAAATATTTTAACATTTTATTCAAAAATTTTAAGATTCTTATAATGGACTAAGTGGAGTTTGTAATACATATACTTTAAATATATGTTATATTAAAAAATTATGATAAAATCGAAACCCATGTAATAATAAGACATAAAAGACATCATATTTAGAGTTTTTTTTTTTAAATGTAAATATGTATATAAAGTAACACCACATTTTGAATTAGTATTTTCTTGTATGTATTAATATTAGCAAGTAACAATTTTTTTTTGTTTAATTTACTAATGTTAGTTTTACTCAAGAATGAAAATATTGCGAAATATTGTTCATATATTGTAAATTTGGATATTGCGATTTGGATATTGAAGGATAATGTATTTTTTTTTAGTATTGTGGATATATCACGAAATATCGTAAAATATTGATATCGATATTTCTATCGTTCAGTCATAGTAAAAAATTGGATGAAAATCAGGAAATATCGCGGATATATTGCATAATATGCATTTATACAAAAATCGCAATTTTTCTAACTTATTATTTTACATATCTAATTTTTTTGTCTTATTTTTTGTTTGTAGTGAATATTTTAGCTTGAAAAAGTTGCAACTTGCAATAATATATTCTCTCATATAGTTCTAATTTTAGTCATTTTGTATTGTATTATGTATTGTTGTTTTACGTCATACAATTTTTATATAGTCTATTATAGATATGTTTGCTTTAAACATATCATTTCTTGCTATTTTAATTGAAATATATGGACAATAATATGTTATAATAATTTCTAATATTTCATGTTAAAATTTCAAAAATTTAATAACATTTCCATCATTTTTTTCAATTTTCTTTTTTACAATATGTGATATCAATATATCCGATAAATTAAGGTTGTGATATTACTTGCGATAGCAATATTTTCATCCTTGATTTTTCTTAAAAAAATATTTTCATAATCACATTATTGTATTTATTATGTCAATTAATATACATAATTAATTTCTAGTTCATTTTCAAATTTCCAATAAAATATATTTTCAAATAAATTTTCAAGATTATTAAAAATAAATTTTAAAAGACTTTACACACTCATGAAATACTTTGCGCATTCCAAAATTTTATACTATGTCAAAGGTGAAATAATTCATTTTCTGGGTTGTGTTTAAAAATTTTGGAGTATGGATAACCAATCCATTTTTATATTGCAATCCATTTAGTGATCAGCCAATCAATCGGCTAGAATTAAATTACAATATAAAAAAACTAAATTAAATAGCAGCTGCGCGGGCCATTCCCTGTCTTCCGCTTGGAATTTGATTCCCCCAAATTTATAGGTCTTCAGTCGAGGCAAGGAAGGAGGAGGGTTTATTGACCATTGTTGATGCTCTAACAATTATCCTTCAGCTTTTGCTCATCGAAGTGAAGATTGATGGCTTATGCAGCTATAGTTTCTGTGATGGGGATTCTGGATGAGCTGCTGCATACGGATCGATATCCTATTGATTATCCAAAGCCGCAGATCGAATCTCTGTATCATAAGGTTTGTTCCTTGCAATCCTTGTTTGAATCTATATTTCCTGTGGCAGATAGCTGGAGAAGTGAGGGAGATGATCTGGAAGTTGAAACCAGAGACGTATTGTATGAAGCCCAGGACATGATTGAAATGTTCATCTCCAACCAGATCCGTTCATCAGAATCTGAAGAAATACCCCCAAATTGGACTTCAGTTCTCGCAAAGCTTGATAAAGTCAAAGGAATGGCAGAGGAGATGATGAGATGGCCAAGCCAAAGAGATGGGGAACAACGACCTCAGTTCAATCGTCGCAGCACGACTGGTGATTCCGTGAGATGGGACGACGGCTCGATTAATTTTCTAATGGATGTGTTAACGGATCAAAATGCCGCTCGCCAAGTGATCGCAATCACTGGGTTGGGTGGTATGGGTAAGACTACTAGTGCTAGAATTGTTTACACGAATCCGCTAATTGCACTACATTTCGATGTCTGTTGCTGGGTAGTAGTAACTGATGGACCCAATGTTACATCGATCTTGTCAAGTCTCTTAGACTCGTGTCATCCGAATATGGTAAGGAAGGATATTGATGATTATGAATTAGGTGAACGACTGTATAAAGCATTATATGGTAGAAGGTACCTCATTGTGATGGATGATATTTGGGATGTAGACATATGGGATCGAGTGAAACGCTTCTTTCCGGATAATGGGAATCGAAGTCGTATTGTTATAACTACTAGACTTACAACAGTTGCTGACCAAATTGCAAACATTCATCGTGTAATGCAGCCTCTAGACCGAGATACAACTTGGATGTTATTCTGTGATAAGGTATTCGGAGAAGAGGTTTGCCCTCCGGAATTGGAGGATGTTGGGAGGAGCATTGCAGAGAAATGTGCTGGTCTTCCACTCGCAATAGTGGTGGTTGCTGGCCTACTCTCCGAAAATAGAACAGTTGAATATTGGGAACATATCAAAGCAGAAGTACTTGCTCCGACTACCAGTGATGATAAGAGCTACTTGAAGATTTTGGCTCTGAGTTACAACAACCTGCCTAGTAGATTGAAAGCATGTTTCCTTTATATGGGAGCTTTCCCTGAAGACAGTGAAATTCTTGTCTCCAAACTCATCAAATTATGGGTTGCCGAAGGTTTTCTAACACCAACATCTGAGACCTTTGAACAAGTTGCAGAGCAGCATTTGAAAGATCTTATTGATAGAAGTCTCATTTCTATTCGCAAGATCAGTTCTGATGGCCGAGCTAAAACTTGTAGCATACACTCTCTTTTACACCAATTTGCTATTCAGAATAATTTTTTCCATACTATATATAGGTATGCTCAATTCTCAGAAGGCATGCCAAGTCAAAGGCATATATCAGTTTATGATAATATCCTCATGTGCACTTTAGATGTTTACCAGAGCGTAAAATCAAATAAACTATCACGTACTCTTCTATTTGCTGGCCCCGACCATCTTCATCCATTACCTTTCTTTCCAACTTTTGATCTTCTCAGGGTATTAGATGCTCTTGCAGTCTATTTTATTGAGTTGCCTAATGCATTATTTGAACTGATTCATTTAAGGTATCTTTCTTTTACCTATGATGAGGATCTTCCCCCCTTAATATCCAAACTCCGAAATCTGTTGATCCTGATAATCCGCCAACACCCCAGAATCATGTCAAGGCGTGCGTCAATTCTGCCTGAGGAAATCTGGAACATGCCACAAATAAGGCATATCCTACTCTCGGAAAGTGTCTTGCCCGATCCTTCTGGTAAATGCAACTCTCTTCTCCTTGAAAACCTTCAATCTCTTTCAAATATAAGTGCAGATTGTTGTACCAGAGAGGTTCTTCAAAACATGCCTAACTTGAAAAAGTTAGGAATTTGGGTTGAAACACCGGGTGCTGTACACTTTTACCTCGATCAACTTGGACACCTTGAAGCTCTCAAATTCAATGTCTTGAAACCCATCCATGGGGAAAAGATTGACTTTTTACCAAAACTTGTTTTCCCAAAGACATTGAAGAAGTTGAATTTAAGTGGTTGTGGTCTTCCTTGGGAAGACATGAAAATTATCGGAAAATTGCCTTGTCTTCAAGTATTGAAACTGCGTGAATTGGCCTTTCAAGGTCCAAAGTGGAGTCTGAACAAAGAAGAATTTCAGGAACTGAAATTCTTACTGCTTGAATCCCTGGATTTGGAGGAGTTGGATGCTGATGATTTTCACTTCAAAAGACTCGAACGTCTGGTTATCAGGCATTGCTATGAATTGGAGAATATCGGTCTGAGTATTGCATACATAGAAAGTCTTGAACTGATTGAATTGGTTGACTGCAGTCCTAATGTTGTGGTATGGGCACAACAAATGAGAGAGGAACGACTGGAGTTGGGATATCAGAATTTTCAACTTCACACCCATTGTTCATGGAAATAGAGTCTTGCCCTTATGGCATGAAACTAGCAAGCTACTCAACTTCCATCTGGTTGTATCATCTCTTTCTCATCAAACTATGGCAAGTGCTGATCGAAATTGTTGACAGCAGTCCTGCTCTGGTATGGGTATGGAGAGCTTGGAAGGATCAAAAGAGATTTGGAAATGAAGTTTGTTGAATATTGTCTGTCAACATCAAACATCGTCCATTGCATATGTAGTAAGTAGCATGTATGCCCCCAGCCCATGTGGGCTGCCTGTTTATTATTTCGTCCAAATTTGAAGAATTAGTTCAATAAAATGAAGTTAGTTTGTGTCACTTATATTTCTTATTGCCTAATTTAATGATTTGCTATGAACTTCCCCGATTTCATTATACCTACCGTTTAAGGATTTTCGATAAAGATTAATAGTGTTTTTAATAGTCATATGTGTAGAAGTAGTGAACTTGAATGATTTAAACTCTATCATGTGTATATAGAAGAAGAAAAGCTGATAAGAAATAGATGGAAGGAAAACAAGTAAGAAACAGAATAACAAACTTACCATAAATAGTAAGTGTAACCAAACTGCCTATCAACTACCCACAACTAACTTTCCAGAAAAGGAATGTTTTATTAAAAAATATATATGGAATTAAGTTTCATTTTCTTCTCATTGCGATTATGTATATAAAATGATTACATTAAACTCTCATATTCATTAATGTACACTAAGAAGAGAAACTTACCTTAAAAACAAAGACAGAGTAAAAAAGTTGGAAAGAGGGACTTATAGTCTTCTTTCTATTATAAATGCAGTTGGAATGAAATAAACATTATTTTGTAGACCAACATATGGGATGAGATGAATGGAGTGTTATATTTGATCGGCTATGCCAAAATCAATTTTAGCTTCTTCTATTTAATGTACATTCAAATGCTAGAGCAGGACCGGTCTTGAGCTAGAGCCAGAAGGTCAACGGTTTAGGATTCCATTTCGAAAGAGTTCCAAATTTTCATCAGACAATAGGTAAATATGGTTATAACAAGTTTATTTTATTTGACTTCATAAATCATGTAATCGATCATATATTTTCTAAAAAAAAAAAAAAGTAAAACACAAAAAAAACAATTTGATGAAGATTGTAGTGAAAAAAATTTACAATCTATTGATAAATATTTTAAAATCAATTATTTTCTTATTATATTTGACATAGCGATTTCATCTCTGGAAAGTAAATTTGAACAATTGAAATTTCAATGTTTTAGTTCTCAATGTTTGCTTATTACTAATAGATTTACTGTTCATACATATATATTTAACTAGGCATAATTGCAAAAAAAAAAAAAAAAAAATCACCACTTTTTGAAAAATTGTAAATTTATCCCAACGTTTCAATAATTGTAAAAAAAATCACGACATTTATTCACCGTTGCAATTTAGGCCACACTTGTATTTCTGACAACCGGATGTGTCTGGCAAACATGCCACGTCATTTTCACCAAAAATGGATTTTAAGATCAAATTGCAAAATAAAATCACCACATTTCCAAAATTGCAATTTAATACTAACTTTTTATATAATTTACAAAAAAGTCACAACCTTCATTCAATGTTGCAATTTGAATTTATTCTTTGGTGGCTAAGTTCATGTGTCCAAATAAATTTTCACGTGCGATATACGATTCTAATCATTCTTTTGAGTACTTGAAAAAAGAACAAGGATACAATTTTTTAAAGATATACGATTTATTTATCATCAAATTAAAGAAAGATGTTTAAATTAAAATATAATTAAAATGACGTTGTTTTGATGTAAATAAATTATTTTTTAAGATTGCGCGGCTTATGTGACATCTCAGTGAAAATTTATATAGACATATGAACTTAGTCACCAAAGAATAAATTCGAATTGAAACATTGAATGAAGATTGTGGCTTGTTTTGCTAATTATATAAAAAGTTAGGATTAAATTGCAATTTTGGAAAGGTGGTGATTTTATTATGCAATTTGATCTTAAAATCTTTTGTTATTGGAAATGACATGGCATGTGACGTGGCATGTTTGCCGAACACATGGACTCCGGTTGTTGGAAAATACAAATGTGGCCTAAATTGCAACGATGAATAAAGATCGTGATTTATTTTGCAATTATTAAAAAGTGGAGATAAATTTACAATTTTTAAAAAAGTGGTGATTTATTTTTACAATTACGCCATTTAACTACTTATTATCATCTATTGATTATTGCAAGAAGTGAATGTTATCTTTTTGCTTTGATATCCTTTAATACCATCCACTTATATTTGAACTTACTATAATATTCATTTATTTTAAGCTTCTCTAGGAAAACCACCTATTTTGAGTTTGATCAAAACATGTGTTCATAAACAATTAATGAACCGTTTGTTTGTGTTTGTGAATATATCTATATATATATATATATATATATATATATATAATTGTTGAACAGATGAATATGAACAAACCTTTAATAAATGAAGGAATAAAAAAAATTTGTTCATTTATATTCGATTCAAATTTCACATGGCAATGCATTTTAGAGGAAAAATCACCTAAAATAATTAATCAGGGATGCTCTTTACACTTAAAATAATATGCTAAACTAGAAAACCTGAAATTGGGTCTAATAAACCTACTAAAACCAAAATAAATATTATCCTATTTAGAAAATAAAAGTAACTAAATAAATCTAAAACTGAGCTTAAAAGTTAAAAGTTTTGAGTTTTAGGGATATATACACACAATTTCAATTTTGACCTAGAACAACTCAATTCACATTTCCTTAAAGTAGGCTACTAAAAATCAGCTAGTGGGTCATAACATATTGGCCCAAGAATTAAAGACTTGTTCAATAAGGGTCAACAATGGTGAGCTATAGTCGTCGAATGGAAAATTATTTATTTTAAATAAAATCAAAACTCAAAAGTCTATAGGTGTATGAAGGGCGTATCATCCCTTTGCCTCATGGGAGCTTCAATTCCCTCAATTTTTTTGAAAAATTCCACTACCGTGTATTTTATATATATTGCAAAAATATTGTTTTTTAATATTTAGATATTGTTTTATATTAATTTAAAACCTCAAATTATATAGGGCTCTATATAGCTTGTCTAGCTCCACTGCTGGATGTAGGAATCCGAGACTGCAACATATTCACGACAAGTTGTAAATTCTTTATCAAGATATCTAACGGCATTATTGGTATATTGGAATGGAATTAGGTGGAAATAGAATGGTGATGGAAAATGAATGATATAAAAATGTTTATTCCTATTATTGATATCACAAAGGAATGTGAAATGAATGAAATAATCATTATGATTATATTTCAAAATTAATGACTACAAATAAAATATTAAATCAATTTTTATTTGACCAAATTATCGTCCACTATAATTTTAATTTAATATTCTTATTCCATTATCACTCAAATTTAAATTATTTAGTATATCTAATTAATTAAAAACAATTAAGAAAAATTAATCATTACAGAAATATTAAGGTATATTATATTTAAATATTTTATTTTTAATTTTATTATTAGTTTACTTATTTTGTGTTATTTACATGTTCTTCCAGTAGTTAATTATATTATATTTATGATAATTTTTATTAATTATTTTATATGATTTTATGTTATCAAAATAATATTTTATATTATCTAAAAAATATTTTAATTAGTTATAATTTATTTATATATTTTTATATAAACTATTATTTATCCTAATATTAATTTATCTTATTTGTATATATTTAAAAAAATTAGATAAATCTTATACAAGACTAAATTATTAATTTCAATGTTGATTAATACATTCATTAATGATAACAATGGCACTATTAATGATCATATAACTATCAAGTAGATCGAGTGTAGATAACTCCACGTGAAAAGTAAAAAGATAGAATTCCAACCAATGCCACATTGGTAATGGTTAATAATGCCTAAAATAGGAAAAAACAGTGTGAGTTGCAACTTTGGTCCTAAAATTTGAGTCGGTTGTTCTATTATATTTGGTGTTACATCTTGCATTACATAATATTTAATACACGTCACGTATTAATTAATGATGTCATTGAATACATGTGGCGTGTGGTGATTGATTTGGAATAGAAGATGTAACACCAAATTTAATAGAAGATTTCACTCCCTAAAATTTGGAGGTGACATTTTATAACCGTTCCAAAATTGTGCATTTATTTTGACCCCGTGACTTCGAAATTAGTATTTTTGTTTTGTATACATATCTATTATTTATATTAAATAATAGTGTAGATATTTTTTTGTATAATATAAAAGTATTAATGTTTCTTACAAAATATACATAGATTGCTGAATATATCCCTATTAAAAATTATTATTTAAGGTTATAATAGTAATTTAGGATTTTCATACTTAAATAATTTTATATTAGAATCCTAACTAATTCAAAATCTTATAGAATCCATTATAATTAGAACTCTAATATAAAAATGTTATAAATAAGGTGATTATATTATTTCTTTCCTTAAATTGAATTGATCTCCATGTACAATGCACGTGATATAAAACTCATTTATATAAAAGTGTGGATATTTCTTACAAAATATGAATTATCGAATATATCTTTATCATTAATGATTATAATTTAAAGTTATAATAGTAATTTAAAATTTTCATGTTTAAATAATTTGATATTAGAATCATAATTCAAAATCCTATATAATCATATTATAATTAAAACTCTAATATAAAAATATTATATGTAAGATATTTGTATTATTTCTTTATTTAATTTAAAATGATCTTTACGTGTGCAACGCAAAAAGTGTGCAATTTGATTACCATATTATTAACGATCGAAAGTATGTAACTTCGGAATGATATATGACCAGAAATGCTACTTTTGGAACCAACATTGCATAATTTTTTAAACTTAACGGTATCAAAAGTGCCACTCCCTAATTTTGGAGAGTTAAAAATGTCACCCCAAATGTTATACATAAAATGCACACATTTTGAACAATTTGACAATGAATGTGTAGTGGCCAAAACTGAATTTGGAATGAGAATAAGAAGTCAATGGTTGAACAAACAACATGATATGATAAATGAGACCATTGACTATAATTAAGTTTATAATACCAAATAATTCCCAAAAAAAAAAAAAAAAAACTCCCAAGATATTCATATATCTTCCTAAAAAATTTATAAATTGATCATGTGCAAGCCAAGCACTAGTAAAAGCCATGGCCAAACTCACAATGAAGCTCTTATCCACCATTTTCACCATTCTTGTCTTCTCATCACATCTCATTCCCACAACAAACTCCCAACAATTTTCAAGAAATCTTTCCAAAAAAGAAATGGGCCTGAAAAAGGAGAAGCTGAGCCACCTCCACTTCTACTTCCACGACATAGTCAGCGGGCCCAACCCCACCGCAGTGCGCGTGGCGGAAGCCGCCACCACCAACTCCTCCTCCACCGGGTTCGGCTTCATCGCCGTCATGGACAACCCACTAACCGTGGGCCCCAATATCAGCTCCAAGATCGTGGGAAGAGCTCAGGGGCTCTATGCCTCTGCAGATATGACCAACCTCGGCCTTCTCATGACCCTCAACTTCGTCTTCACCAACGCCAAGTTTAACGGCAGCACTCTAAGCGTCCTGGGGCGGAACACCGTCACGTCCGCCGTCAGGGAGCTGCCGGTAGTCGGTGGCAGCGGCGTTTTCCGGTACTGCCGTGGGTATGCTCAGGCGAGGTCTCACGAGGTTAATTTCCAGACCGGTGATGCTGTCGTGGAGTATAATGTCTATGTCTTCCATTATTGAGGGTACTTTTGTAATTTCACTTTTAGTGTTTGGTGGATTGTATTGAAGATATATTTTTGGTTAATTTATATATAGTCATAATTATATGAATATTATATCCAGTAAGTATTTCTCCAATGTGTTGCTGTTTATAGTTATACTAGTATGGGTCTCGTGTGATACACGAGATTTTATAAGGAAATAAAATAAATTTAGTAATATTGGAAACATTTAAATATTATTTATATAGTAAAATTATATATATGATTTGTGTAATACATATCATTTAATTTAACATTAAATATAACATAATATAATTAAATAATTATTTAAATATTGTAGAAATACATGTTGCATTTATGAGGATTATAAATAATTTTTTATTTATCATTTTGAAAAGAATATATATTGTTATGCTTATTGACCATTATATTATTCAATTCACCCATTGTATTTATTTATATTTTTACTCTACATTTTTAAATTTAACAAATCTTAAATATATAAATAATTTCTATTATTGAAGCCTAGAATATGTGATTTAGATAAATATTAGTTAAGATTTCTATATTATTTAGAAATGTTTTTTAACAACATAAATTTTAAATCATCAATGAGTCATTTTTAATGTAAAAATAATGTTAGCTTGTCAAGTGTCTTCATGGTCTTACTTTTATATATATAATTCTAATGATTATATCAAAAGTTTTGTTTCTAATTTTTTCTCATGTAATTTAAATTTTTTTCTCTGATGTAATTTTTTCTAATTTGTGATTTTATTTATTAACGTCTTATATCATATTTGTAAATTCTTAAATATAAATTTTACTTTGAACACATATTTTTTTTAACTCCAATATTTTAGTTTACTACCATAGTTACAATAATTATATATCAACTAAAAAGAGTCAAATATTCCCAAATTTAATTTTTTTTTATTTTTTTATTTACATTGCATATATTTCATGCATTAAAAGAAAATTTTACATCAGTAACTTTAAATTTGAAATTATGATTTGATTTACAAATACAAAATAAAGTGGATTTTTATACAAAATTACATATAAGAATGATATATTTGATACACCGTCATAAATATTTTAGTTTTGAATTTTTGTTTTTATATATACAATGTAAATAACAAATTCAAAACCATAATAATGATGAATTCAATATGTCATGCATTAAAAAAAAAAATTATATGAATAACTTTTAGTTTGAAATTATGATTTGTTAAAAATTTAATTTATCATCAACTCTCTTAAAAACTTACAAATAACCAAAAAAAAAAAAACTAACAATAAACAAAATTACAAATAAGAATGATAAATTCAATACATCATTTATTAAAAATAAAGAAGTTATTTAATTTTAAACCTTTAACTTATAAATGAAATAACAGAATCCTAACTCAAGGTATCACCCATGAGTTGAGTCAATAATGATCACTCACATCCAATACCTATAGAAAGCTTGAATCTGACCAGCCTTTCTGTTGCTCTTTTTACTTCCTCAATTTTCTTGGCAGATGCGACTGCTTGTTTGTTGAGACGTTCTATGTCCAATTGCTCGAGGCTCTTTGTCAGGCCGACTGGAATTTCTTGGAGTTGCTCACAGTTCTTAAGAACAAGATGTCTAAGTCTTGGAAAACTCTCAGTTGACGCCTCCCACAAGACTAAATTTGTCTCTACAAAGAGCAAGAATTCGAGATGCTGAAAGCCTTGATCATTAAAACGCCAATCTTGTCCTGTGAATGCATTGTTTTTCAACTTGAGGGATCTGAGGTTATCCATCTCTCCCAATACAGACATATGCTTCCATTCCAAGTACGTGGCTGATAAACTCAGCCTTGTCAGATTTGGTGGGAGAGAAGGGAGTCCATGCAACCTGTTTCCACAAGTTGATTCGTAAAATAAATCATTTACCAGCTTCAATTTTTCTAGGCGATCCAATTTTCCTAAACACTTGTTCTGAATAAGAGTAGTTAATTGGCCACGAATCCCCAGTGTCTTTAAATTAGGGGCTCTATTGAGCACTTGTTCTGTGCAATATTCAGGTGATAATCTACTCAGTGTTTGAAGATTTTCACAGGCATGATCATTACGTTCGTCTTTCACGGCCAGGGTAATTGCTGCTTTAGTCTTGAAATGCCTAAGCTGAATCATAATCCATATATCCGCTCTGACTTCAAGAGAAGGCGACTCTGTTTCTATTACAAGAGTTTGTAGATTCAACAGTTGAGAGAGGGTCTCGGGAAGAACATCGAGATCATCACAAGACAGAGTGAAGTACCTCAAATGAATAAGTCTTGTAAATTTCATGGGAAACTTAGTAAAATTGATAGACTTGGATTCCATAACTCTTAGCAACTTGAAGGCATTAGGGATGGCCGAAACGTATTCAGGATGCAGGACCAATAATTCCTCATTGAAACATAAGATAGAACGTAGTTGAGGGCCATTTAAATTTGTAGAGAGGAATTCTGGTATATGGGAATGGATACAAATACGACGATACTTTATCAAGTTAGAACCTGGAGTGTCAAAAATTCTATCCTTTGATATTTCTATCTCCTGAAACAAATTCTGCTCTGAGATCTCAACTTTCGAAACGCAGAATGCATGAATGAAATCATGAACTTTACATGTTTTGACAGTGCCAATGAAATTTGTTTTGCATATCATCACCAAATTTCTTTTAATAAGTTGCATAAAATTATGTTTCTCTAACTTCATGCATGATAGACTTTTTATTCTCTCTTTTTGTCTTTTTACTCTTCTCTTATGTATAACTCAAAATCTAGTTTTAAATTTCATACTGATAATAATTTCAGATTCTGCTATATTGATTGCAAATTTTTGTAATATTTAATATTTATATTTATTATGCATTTATTGTAAGTCTATTTAGATTATTAATTTATTCATATTCAATCAAAATATATCGTAAAAATTACACAAATAGATCATTAAAATTGAAAACTTAAAGATAATTAAATTAGGATCAACTAAAAAAACATGAATTTTAGGACTTGTTCAAATTTTAATCATATATTTTAAGAAAAACTCAATTACAATTACAGATTTTTTAATTATTTGAAAAAATTTCCCCTGCAAACTGTAAATATTATTTTTAATTATTATTGCTATAAATTATATATTAGAAAAATATAAGGTAAATCTCATGCAATTATTAGTTAATATATTAAGAAAGAAATATATATCTAATATATACATATGTATAAGTACGGCGGCGAGGACATAATCACAAATCCTCAAAATTCTTTCTATATTTAAATTTATTTTAATTTAAAAAATTAAGAGAAAAAAAAAACTAAAATATACAAGGGTGGAGTGATTAGTAAGATTATTGAATTTCTTAAACCTATTATTTAATGAAATTGAATGACTTTAGCAAACATGTGTATTAAAATATGCTGAAAATAATTTGGAAAATTTAGATTTTGGGTTCTTTTATAATATAATTAAAAAGAAAATTTGAGGATTTTTCTAAACTTTAACATGTAAGTTAATTTATGAAAAAAAAAAAAAACTATAATAGAAATTTAGAAAAATAATGGGTGGTTTGAATAATATGTTAAGGCATATCATCACTAATTAATTTTTTAATACAATAAATAAAAACTATCTTTGTTCCTGTACGAATATATCATATATAATTAAATAACATATTAATCAAACTATGTTATAATTCATGTTAAAATAGATAATAGGTGGAACACACAATCATAAACAATTTTCAATACAAACAGCATTTAAATAGATATGTATTCCACCAGAAACGACACCGTAGCATATGCCATCTTTGCTCGATGGATCTTTCTTTCCTTCACTCTGATCAAGGATGTGATTCTAATTTTTAATAACTGGTGGTTTAGTGGAGCCAAATTATAATTGTAATTTGTCTTAATTAAATAGTTGAATAAACACATAGTCGTCTTTTTATTCAACTTTCGTTATTATTATTTTCATTTTCTTTAACTGATAGCATGGTAACCGAATAATGACAAATTTGTTTGAATATGTCTTTGAATTTTAGTGGGAAATCAATAATGATTTGAATTATAAAATAATTCTATAAATTAGTGATTTTGTTTGCTAAATTTAAAAGTTTGCATTAAAGTTACAATGTTATGAAAATGTAATTATTTTAAGGTAACAAAATAACAAATTTAAAGAGTTTATCACTTTTTTTTTCCAGTAAATTGGATAAAATTTGCGAAGGTCGAAAAATTAAAATCCTAAATTGCTAGCCTAAAAACTTAAAGTCCGAAATTACATGAATTTGTTGTTTGTATTCTTTTATTTAAAGTGTGGCTGAATATTGGAAAATAGATTGTGACCTTTTCTTTCTTCGTTTTCCATTTCGTATGGAACTTTCTTTATTTCTGTTTCTAAGTCAATTTAAATCTCTGTGATTCTCATATGAGTAGCTAGTTCCCTGACTTTCTTCATCTTTGATTGTAACGCATGATTTTGAACATACACAATGCTACTAGTTGTCTTATTCTTTGTAATAAAATACACATCTTAATTCTTAAGCATATGTTAACTCAATTTGTTGAATTTTAACTGAAAATATCCCAAGTCGATTATTATTCATAAATATAAATATACTCGAGGCAATGCTTATTAGTGCAATAACAACATTCAAACTTAGTGTTCCATGATCATATGATCAGCATCTAAGTGTGAGTTTTTCCATCTGCTTTTCAATAATTGTCCACTGTATAGCTCATATCCGTGTAGCTGTAGTAGAATTCTCCAAATTTTTTTAGATAGTTTATAAAAAATATAGTTTAAGATGTTAGAATCTCCTATACCTAATTCATAACGTATTACAGGGAAATTATTTTTATTTCATTTGTTAAGTTGGCCTTCCTATTACGGTTTCAATCATCTTCGAGTTCTGAGTTGGTTTTTGTTCTGTAACTAATTTCTATTTCTTCAATTTTGTTTTCTGCTGATTCGTGGAAGCTATATGGAATTAGAATGTGGATATTCATCGAGTTTCAAATGTCCACCTTATAATTTTTTATATGTAAGTTTCATATTTATTCACACAATATTTATATAATCATTTTTATTAGTGTGATAAATTTCAATTTTTGATAATCAAGTGAATCCATTTTTCAATTTCAATACTACACGTGGTATTTGCATGATTCATATGAGATTTAAATATTTCATTTCCAACACCCTGATCAAGGAGATGCCAGCTGCTAGATCCATATGGCATTTAAATATTTCATTCAACTACTACTACTTTTTTTATTTTCCCCCCAATTTTCCAGATCGTTAAAACATATTTTGAACGAGGAAATTCACAATAATTTAATTATGGACATGGTGTGTATATATATATATATATATATAGATTTCTAAATATTTGGAGGACAAAAACCATTGAAATCACGTGCAAAAGGTATAAAAAAAATACTCAAAATAATACTCAAGTGTAAAAAGTGATACTTATCAAATAGAAAAGTATTTTGCCAACACAAAAAAGTTAAAGCGATACGTAAGTATTCTTGTACATGTTGATTTGGAGTTTGAAATAATTGATATTTTGGGTGAATGAAAATAATATTCTTTCAGGAACATCACAATCAATTAATAGATTTATCAAGAGGAAGATTGACAATAAAACCAAAATAGACACACCTGGTAGAAACCAGCAAGATAGTCGATAAAAATCAAAATCAAAATACAAGGAAAAAAAACAGTGAACTCAAAACCATAGTTTATACCAACTCTATTGCAAAACCAAGGATCATCAAATAAAGAAATTGAACCTCTAAAATCTCCAATACTCACTAAGAAATCAAAGCAATTGAAGTCGATATGTAACTCAAAGGTGTAGCAAGCCTTTTGAGGAAACTTCATCCATCACAAATTGTCAATCTGTGAACCTTTCACATCCATCACCTATAGTTAGTTTGAATCTGACCATCCGTTCTGTTGTTTGTTGAACTTGCATTAACTCTTCCTCGATTTTCTTGGCAGAAGCAACCGCATATCTGTTGAGACGCTCTATGTCCAATGTCTCGAGGCTCTTTGCCAAGTCAAGTGGGATTCCTCGGAGTTCCTCGCAATTCTTGATCACAAGACATCTAAGACTCGGAAAACAATCAGTTGACATCTCCCAGTGAACTATGTCTGTCTCTGCAATGACCAAGGACTCTAGGCGAGGAAAGGTGTGATCATCGAGACTCCAAGATGATCCTCTGAATGCATTGTTTTTCAACTTGAGGACCTCCAGGGTGCTAATCATTCCCAACACGGACATGTGTTCCCAATCCAAGGATGTAGCTGATAAACTCAACCTCTTCAGATTTGGTGGGAGAGAGTTTGGAGAAAGGAATCTATGCAAACTGTGTGTAGAAGTTGGTTCGTAAAATAAATCATTTACCAGCTTCAACTTTTCTAAGCGATGCATTTTTTCAAGCACTTGGTATGAACAAGTGTAGTTAATTGCCCACGAATCCCCAATGTCTTTAAATTAGGGACTCTATCGAGCACTTCTTCAGTGCAAGATTCGGGCGATAATCTAGTCAGCGTTTGAAGATTTTCAATGGCATTATCATTATGTTCCCCTTGGTGAGCCAGAGTAATGGCTGTTTTGGTTATAAAATGCCTGAGCTGGATCATAATCCATATATTTGCTCTGACTTCAAGGAAAGGCGACTCGGTTTCCACTACAAGAGTTTGTAGGTTCCATAATTGAGAGAGGGTTTCAGGAAGAACATCAAGATCATCACAAGACAGAGTGAAGTACCTCAAATGAATGAGTCTGGTAAACTTCATTGGAAATTTAGTAAAGTTGATGCACTTGGATTCCATAACTCTGAGCAGCTTGAAGGCATCAGGGATGGCTGAAATATATTCGGGATGCAGGAAGAAGAGTTCCTCGTAGACACATAAAATAGAACGTAGTTGTGGGGCGCCATTTAGATTTTTACTGAGGAATTCTGAGAGAGGGGAATGAATACAAACACGACGGAACTTCATCAAGCTAGAACCTGGAGAGTCAAAAATTTCATCATTTGACATATTTATCTCCTGAAACAAATTCTGCTCTGAGATTGCAACTTTCGAAATGCAGAATTCACGCACATATTTATGAACTCGACATGTTTTGACTGTGCCGATGGAATTTGTTTTGTATTCCATCACCAAATTTCTGTTGATAAGTTGCGTCAAATGATTTTCTGCAGTCTCCTCCAAGCTCCACCCATCCTTACATTGAATGAATCCTTCAGCGATCCACAACCGAGTTAATGTCCAAATTGAGATGTCATATTCTTCAGGAAACAGTCCGAAGTAAAGAAAGCAATATTTCAAGTCATCAGGCAATTCTCTGTAACAAAACTCCATGGTATTTGATATGTAATGATTCTCGTATCCTAGATATGTTTGTAAGCTTTCAGATATTTCATTCCATGTGTGTTTAACAGTAGTGGTTGATTCTGATGTGGTGGACAATCTTGCTGCAATACTTCCTCCCACAAGCGTTATTGTGAATGGCAACCCCTGGCATGTGTCAGCTATAGACATCCCGATTTGTTCCAACTGTGGAGGGCAGTCTAGGAGATTCCCAAATACTTGTAACTGCAGAAGTTCCCAACTTTCTTCAGAAGATAATATATGCAGGATGTGAGGGACTCTCCTATGATTAGCATAATGACCCACAGGCATGACACGACTAGTTATGAGGACTTTCCCTGTCCCATTGCTCTTTGGCAGAACCTCTCGAATAACATCCAATTGCTCAACACTCCATACATCAGTTAAGACTAACAAGAATTTTTCTTCCTCCAACAATGCACAGACTTTCTGAGCTAACTCAAACTCACTCAATCTAGACATGTCTCGGGTGGTTAACTGTTTCAGAATGCTAACACACATATCCTTCCTTTTGAAATTGTCATCGTAAGAAATGTTAACCCAAATGCGAGTGGTGAATTCGTTTCGGATTGCAGGATTATTGAATATTTTCCGTGCCAATGTTGTCCTTCCTGAACCACCCATACCAACAATGGATATAACATCAAGTTCCACAGTGTGTTCCTTCAGTTTCTCAATTAAAACCTCTTCATCTACACGACCTACAAAGTGATGTGCTACCCGAAGCTGTATAGAAGCTAGAAATGGTGAGATTAAAAGAATTGTTGCAATGCTTATTAGTGAAACAACGACTATATTACATTATTGCAATGTTTGTTAGTGTTCCAACAACAAATCTAATTTCTTATGTCTCTCATAAATTCTCAATCCTCTCTTCAATACTACAATATTTGATCAAAAGGGTTGTAGTACTGGTAATTTGGTGGTAGGGGTGAATATAATTTAGGGGAAGTTGCAAATTTAGGACATTATGTTTTTGCTAATGACCAATTAAGGACACAATCTTTTCGAGCTTGACATTGGAACATTTCTTTTTAATTTGAACGATTTAAGGGCAATTAGCCACAATTCTGAAATTTCGGGCCTAAATTGCATGTGCAATGCATGTGCCTCCCAAAATTCGGGTTTTCGAAAAATTGAGTTGATTCTCGCTTAAATCGAGCTTGAATCAAATTAAATACCATAAATTGATTTGGAGCTTTGTTAGGATTTGAAGAGAGGAGTGTTTTGATATAGAAAACATATATTTTGGTAAGTTTTGAGAAAGTTCCATCATAACTGCTGCCTCAACACCGTCTCTACCGTCGGAATCCACCATAACCACCCCTCAAACTAAAATTTGATATTTCTTGAAACTCAAACAAAAATGTATGTTTTATACATCAAAACACTCATCATTTCGAGTCATAACAAAAACATCAAATCAATTTAATGAATTCAATTCAATTAAGTTCAATTTGAGCGAGAATCAAATTAAATTTTAAAAAAACTCGGATTTTGAGAGACAACATGCCATTTAGGCCCGAATATCTTGAATTCTGAATTAATTATCCTAAACTTGCCCAAATTAAAAAGATAATATTTCAATGTCGGGACCCGAAAATATGATTTCCCTGTACGATGAATCATTAAAAGATAATTTCCTTTCCCGAATTTGCAATTTTTCCAATAATTTAGTAAAAAACCAAGAAATCAAATCAAATGGTTTGCTCTTTAAAAGATTTGGTTCAGTATTCATGGAGAAATATAACCGAACCGATCGATATACATTACAGGAAAAACGATAAAAATACTCTGTAAGTAGACATAATTATTAAAATATCCTTCTTCCTCCAGCTAAACGTCGTTCAAGGGGTGTTCACCATGACAATAGTTTTTTATGTTTTCAAATTAATTTTAGATTTAAAAATTATTTTCTATACTATTCAAATATTTGTAGTACTTTTTCCCATCACCACAACCATAATTTTTTTCTATCTAATTTTTTGAGTTTAGAAAGTATTTTTTAATTTTGTTATTACCACCACTACGATTATAATTTTTTTTCAAATTAATTTTAGACTTACATATTATTTTTAACTTTTCAAATATTTTCCACCTCCACGACCTTTATTTAAAATTAATTTTTGAATTTAAAATTGTTTTCAAAAATTTTCAAATAATCTTAGCTTTAGTTCCACCACCACATGCATAATAATTTTATTTTTCAAATGATATTTTTTATTTAAAAAATTATTTTCCTTTGTTCTCACATATTCCTATGATTTTGTTATTTCTATAAGATTTTCAAAATCAAGTTTTAGATTTCTCAAATAATATATTGATTATTTTAAAATATTTTGGATCCATTAAAATTATTTTAAATCTAATTTGTAGCCATCTTGTATATATAATTGTAAATCTAATTTTGTTATTATATCTTTATTTTCAATATGTGCTTCGAATCAAACATCATATTATTTTTAAATAAATACTGAAAACAATTAATTAAGTTAGAGTGTACCAGATATTTCATAATTAATAAACTATATGCTCCCCGTCCAAAAAAGAAGTCATATTTCTCCAACACTACTTTTTTATTTGGACGTAGAATTTATAATACATAAAGTCTCACTTAGTTATAACCCCCTATTTTATATTCACAATTCAAAGTTTGTTATTTAGGTTGTAAAATAAAAAATAAAACCATAATTTTTGGTGGTAAAGAAAAAAGACTTCCGCACGATCCATTTAGGATTTAAATATTGAGTTGGTCTTATGTGCACTTGGTGTACATGCAATCTGGGTCGATCCAGTTTTTGACCCGAATCCACGTGTTTTTAAATTTTGCTTTTTTTTTTTTGCTTCAGGTTGTGACCTTTATGTTGTAAATGTGTGACTTTTATGTTATAAACATGTGACCTTTATGTATAACTATCATGACTTTTATGTACTGTAACTTAGAAAAAAAATGAAGATTTTCAATATAATTTGAACTGTACACATTTATGTAATATCAATGCGACCTTTATGTAATATTATGTCACCTTTATGTACAAATATTCTAACATTTATATAATATATAAAGATACATAAAGGTCAGAATATTTGTACATAAATGTGACATAATATAACATAAAAGTCACATTAATATCACATAAAGGTACATAGTACAAATTGTGTTGAAAATCTTCATTTTTTTCCTAAGTTACAATGCATAAAGGTAGGGATAGTTGTATATAAAGGTCACACATTTATAACGTAAAAGTCATACATTTATAACATAAAGGTCAAGACAAAAATTTGGAAAAAAAATATAAAAAAAAATTAAAAACTCGCGGATCCGGATCGGATCGACCCGCATTGCACGGATCTTAGATCCGTGCACCTGGTGCACAGGAGTTTTTGTATTAAATATTTCGTATCCAACACCCTTGAACAAAGAGATGTCTTAGACCAAGTGATATCTCATCTATAAAGATTGTGATGATTTGAGTTCGAACTTATATCATACAATTTTTAGATTCATATGACATTTAAATATTTCATTCAACTACGTTGTTTTTTGCGTTGTTTTTTGCGATTTTCAGATCTTTAAACATGTTTTGAAGTGGGAAATTCACAATATTTTATTTATGGACGTGGTATATATAGATTTCCAACTGAATATTTGGGAGAGATAATATATGGGTACCTTTTCTAGTCTTGTCCGGGGTTGTACCAGGCCACTGCTGCCACCAGATTGGACGACGTCGTCTTGTACGTTAGCATCATAGAGATCCAACAATGGCTTAATCCCCTCATAGCGATCCATGATCGGTTTGATTTTGTTCTCTCTAATCAACCTCACCTCCTCTGCTAGATTCACCGGCTTTGCATTCAGACCTCGACGGTGCCACCGCTTTTTATTTCCGATCGCCGCCGCCATGGTCAAACAGGAGTCAATGGCATCTTCGGCTTCATAAACCACATCCTTTATTTCCTTCTCCATCATCAACAGCTCTTCTTCCTTGTCCTTGTTTGCCACGTGGCCAAGGACGGCTCTCAACGAATCGAGATCATTCTTCAGCAGCTGGAGCTCCTCCTCCGCGCCGGAGATCTGATCGCTTTTCGAATTCAGTAGCTGCGATATGTATTCCACCAGAAACGACACCGTTGCATAAGCCATCTTTGCTCCAACAACTGATGAGGATGGGATTCTAATTTCTAACAACTGGTCTGGTGGAGCCAAATTTGAGGTGCTACACATGATATCATGACAGCCAACATTGATGGTTTTGTGTGGACTGAATTAATTATGCAACTTCTTTTTCATGTTTAGAAAAACGAACATATATGGCTAAATGAATTTGAAGTCGAAATCTTTAATTTAAAAACTTTGAGAGAAAAATACGAGGATGATAATTTGTATCTCAACAAAAATATCAGTCATGTTGTCCTACCTATCGTATACACGGTTAATGTATCAAAAATCTAAAGTACCCATTAATTTCATTTTTCATATAATAAGTAGATGAGATCATTACACGTCACGTTAAGACATGTCCACGGTTGATGTGTCAAAAATCCAAAATAACTATTAATTTCACTTTCCATATAATGAAGGGATGAGATCATTACATTAACATATGTCAACGGTGGTTGATGTGTTAAAAATCCAAAATATCTATTAATTTCACTTTCCATATAATGAGGGGATGCGATCATTGCACGTCATCTGTTTGACATATTAAATGTTGTCACATGTTGCCACAATGGACATTTTATTATTTGCGAGAGATCTTTCATATATTTGTCTTATATTCTAGTTAATTAACAGGTCAACATAATTAACACGAGAGCAACACGGAATTTCAATTTCAGTAAATAATCACATTAGACCGAGCTTATATATTAGTGATATTTTAATATATAATAAATAATATTTTAACATTTAATAAGTGATACAATGTTTACAAGTAGTAATAATTGATAATTTAACCTGATCCATTGCCTTTAATATGAGTTCCACCTCATGGAATAAAATTCCAATCTCATGTGAACCTTTTTCAATGTAATTATTCTCTCAAGAAAAGCTATTGCCTATACGAAATGAAATGATTAAATTTTAGATGGGGACACTTAAGTTCCTTGTAAGCCTTTAATTGTAAGAAATTTTTTTGCCAAAAAAAAATCATAAATTTGCAATGCGATATGAACTTTCATCAAATTGCAATCCAATATGAATTAATTAATGGTTTTCGCCTTTTTTTTTTTTTAAGTTGGGGTGAGGAGCCGCCACCCCTTCCTCATTTGATCATTGTCTCGAGTAGAGGTTCTCAACCAGTTCGTAATGTCGATTTGGCTGTTTCATTCTCTTTTTTTTTAATTTTAATTTTTTTTAAATTTAATTTTTTAAGTTAAATTTGCACGCATATATATATATATATATATATATATATATATATATATATTGAAATTATTCATATACTACAAAATAATAATTTTTTTTGAGTTAATAATTTGATATAAATTAAAAATTAGAACTTACATTTACAAGTTACAACAACACAATATTACAACTTACAAGTTACAACTTCAAAAATTAGAAATTACAATTTAAATACAATGAAATACAAATGATATACCTAAAACAATTACAACTTATAATACTAGTTAAAAACAATAATCAATAAAGCTTAAAATGAAAGAGTGAAATAACATTAATACATAATATTATTTATATATAATATAAAATAAAATAAATAGATAAACCAGCGGTTTAACTGTTGGTTCGAACTGCTAGTTAAACCATCGGTTTTTCAATTTGAAATTACCCTGAATTGAAATCGAACCATGTAACCACAGTTAACGGTATCGATTTCGAATGGAAACAGGTTCAACGGTTTTCGGTTGGGAATGACCACCTCTAGTCTCGAAGGATATGTTAATGGTTTTTGCCTTTCAAATCAATTTTTCCATCGATAAACACAAAGTAATGTTAGAGGTACAATAATAAAGAAATTGCTAGTTGTTTGTAGTGTGACTCGATGTATAATGTTTGGTTACATAATTGGATTATTTTTAAATCTTCGGTCTTCATTTAAGATATACAACAATATTTAGATATACTAAATGGTAGATCAGGATTCAGAGAATATGGATGTATATTTATATATACTTGTAGGCATACTCAAATATAACAAAATTATCAAAATACACATAATTAATACAAATGAAAAAAAAAAGTTTAATAGTAAAAGACAAAAGATATTAATGATGATAGGAGAAACCCTCCCAAACACAAGGATAACATCTTCAATTACACTTGATATAATTACATCTCATATTACATATTAATCATCATTCATCACACATCATCAGTATCACATGACATCAATAATTAAAATATAATGTATAATAAATATCATAAAATATAAAATGTCACATCAAACATAAATTACATTGGACACTTAATTATTTGGTCATTGAAATAGAAAATCCGTTTCACTCTACCAATGCCTCTCCTTGATTCTCTCATTCTTATAGACTTAAACTTACAACTCTCCTCCAAAAATATTGTTTTCAAATCCCAAAAAAATCCAACCCAAACATAATCCCCTTTAAGTCCATCGGAGAAATGACACCGGGCTCCGGTCAACCTTTGCCACCATCTTCGCCCGTAACTCCGGCGCCGTTTACTTACCCTCCGATCATCGTAATCCTCACTATCATCTTCCTCACATTATTCTTGATCGGGTTTTTCTCCATATATTTCTGTCAATGCATGCAAAACCTAATCCACACGTGGCCTCACCGGCACGGCCCCACCATCACCGCCATGGCCATAACCACCGGCGTCGATCCTTCAATAGTACAATCTTTCCCATTATTCACTTACTCAACCGTCAAAGATTATAGAAAAGAAGAATACGGGCTAGAATGCGCCATTTGCTTGCTCGAATTCAAACCTAGTGACGTTCTTCGTTTTTTAACAATATGTTGCCATGTTTTCCATCAAGAATGCATCGACCTTTGGCTCGAATCACACAAGACATGCCCCGTCTGTCGAAGGAACCTCGCCTTGCCCCCCGACAAATCTCCGTTGCACGAAAACCATGATCATGTTGATGATGAAGATGATCATGACACCTTTGTTAGCATCTCAATCGATGATGAAAATGAAAATGATGGCAAGAAAGACGAAGGGAGCTCTTGTGATTATGGCGACGAACATAGTAAGGTAGAGAAGTTCTCTAGATCACATACGACAGGGCACTCGATAGTCGGAAATAGGGATAACATAGATCAGGATAGGTTTACATTGAGATTACCTGAAGATGTGAAATCACGCATCATTAAGGGCCACAGTTCGAGCAAAAGTTGGTCCATTTTCGGAGAATTATAAGGCGAAAGATGCTGCGAATCTTGCTGATTAATTCATCAACTGTATATTATAGTGGTGATCATATTAATTCAGCTTTTGGAAGGAGAAGTTGGCAAAATGCTAGCTAGCTATATGATCATTGGTGACGATTATGAAGAACTATGGTGATTTGGGTACCATATGAAGAGTTGTTTTGATGATTTGTTGAAGATCAACGATGAAATTAACAGTGAATACGAACCCCATTCTTAGTTGCATTCTTCCAAAACCAACATTGTTCTGATTCCCAGATGTGCATAAAAGACCTTTTATCCTATTGGCCATTGCAATGTGGTGTACAAATTTTGTCCAAATTAAGTTCATTGTAACGTGTAAATAGGTCGATAAGGCTATATCTGCGTTTATTACTGGTCGTTGCATTCGTAGATATATGATTCACATCAGTATTTAAAATCATTTTTGATCTCATAATTATTTTTAATAACGATTTTGGTCTGTAATTATCATAATTTTCAATTTAGTCCTATAATTTAAGAGTTTATTCGATTTCAATCCAATTTTGACGAATTTACATGTCAAATTTTTATTGGTGGAATGTCAAAATCAAAATCCCAATAGGATTTTGACACGTGACATTTTCCGAAAATCTTCAAATTTTCTGAACAAAATTGAACTGAAATTGAACAGATTCTTAAATTATAAAATCGTGATAATTATGGAATCAAAATTGAAAGATTGAAACAAACCCAATAAAACCTATGATATGATAATTGACTAGACCTATCTCGAAAATATTTTCTTCAAGTTGCGATTTTGCAATTATTGGGGTTTTCAGTCATGCTTTGTTTTCATACTAATAGGTTACTCGACTGTAGTCAATGATGATATTATCGATCCAATTTTATTATATTTACTGATGTTTGTTTTCACTTATTGTTCGACATTTAATGAGGAGTGTTCGGTCTGGAATTTTTAATTCATAGTTTATATATCTTTCGATCACAAATTGATAAGTTTCATCTTTAATGCTTTAAATTGATATTAAACAGCTTCAAGTCTTAGATTGATTAAACTTGTTTTCTTCACCATCTTCTTGTCCTCTAGTGTTGAGATACTAAATTAAATTAATAGAGAATGCACAATATTTAATAAGATCATGAGTAAGAGATTAAAAAAATGAATTAGAGATGAAGATGAAATAAATGAAGATCAGGTTCATGTACGGTATGCAAAATTTAGTACGGAACTTTTGACTTCGGGAAATGTTATCCTTCTGATTTATCAAATAATTATTGCACAAGTTGGGGATTAGTTGTATACTTTTCTCCCATTCCCTTTTATAATAAAAAATATTTGCTTATACATGGCTTGGGTACATAAATAGGTGAAAGAACATTTCAAATATTTAACATAAAATATATATCATAAAATATATGTGACAATTCAAAAAATAGACTAATTATTTTATGGATTGACACATTTCACGAAATAACATGTTTAGAACATATATATATAATCTAAAACATAATATATTTAATTCAAGTTTATATCTAGTTTATTTATTTCACTATAAGAGTGAGATTAAAGACACTCCACTCTTTACTAAAAACATCCCCAATTTAAATATTATGCAATTTAAAACTTTAAAAAATATTCCGATTTTACCCTTTAAGAAATTAAAAAATATATTTAAACCCTACCCTCTCTCTTCCCCTTCATTTCATTTCTCTTTTTTAATTTTTCTTATTTTTTTGATGTTATTTCTCTGACAATGACAAACATATCACAAATTAGTTAATATATGAATATCGTGTGATAATCATACAAAAAAACGTAAGAAAATTGATCAAATCCGACTTGCTTCATTTAGTCTTAATTGACCAAACACGTAGAAGTACGTTGACATCGAGTGTGAAATGCAGCAAGTTGGATTTTAATCAATTTTTTAATTTTTTTCATATTTTTACACGATTTTCATACATTTAACTAATCGATGAAATGTTCATCATTGCATTTCATTCCTGAAAAATACTTACATAAAGAATCTCAAAGAAACAAGAAATATGAAAAGGAGAGAAGTGAAGAAATGAGTGAGAAAAGAGTTTCAAATTTTCAAAAAAATTCTTAAAGGGTAAAATTGGTATTTTTTTAATTTTTTAATTTTTTTTCTAATTGAAATTTGTTAAATTAGGGTGTGCTTAGTAAAAAGTGTGGTGTATTTAGTCCTACACTTACTATAAAGTATATATTTCTTTCTCTTTTACAAGACAATTTCTTGATGATTAATCCCCCCCCCCCCCCTTTTTTGAGCGTACATTCATTTTCTAATGGCCACTCATATGTTGTGGAAGAAGATTTCAAATTTGAAATAAATAAATAAATAAATAAATAAAACTTGAATGTAATGTGTTGTTTTTTAGAAAAACTTGGTAACTTGTTAATTTTATTTTATGATTTAAAACTTATTTTAAGATTTAAGTTAAGCAATATTGTAGGATATATATATATATATATATTATTTTTATTATTAGTTTTTTCGCATTTTGTTTAAATGAATATTTGTTTTAAATAAAATTCTGAATCTCCAAACATATCTGCTTCGTATACGCTCAAATCTCCTATCTAATTGAATTGATTTTCTAGAAAGGTCTTGAAGAATTATGTCGGGAAATCTTTGAACTTCGATTCCGTTACGGAGATTTCCTGATCTCTCAACCATTCCGAGCCGTGTTCATTCCTACACACCTTGTATATGTTACTATGTATATGTTAATGATGTTATTTGAATGCAAATGAGATGATAATATGATAAAAAAATAAAGTAATATTTAGAATAAAGTGCATCGTATGCCAAATAGAAAAAATTGTGGTCCAAAATTAAAATTGAATCCATTTATTTATCCTCATTTAATCCTCATGTGCATGAATATAAAAGTTTTATTTTATTCTTTTTTTCATCCGTGTATGAATTAGTCGTTAATAGCCTAAGATGATATATGAAAAATGATTAATCCAAATGAGCTGTCAAAACTTGGTATTTTTTCAACTATCGTCGACCTGCAGCTTCTCATGTGTCTCATGTGCCTTTTGCTTATACCCAATTCATGTTGACTTATAAGATTATATTCATTTCTGAATTGTGTTCGTGAGAGAGCTCATATTTAATAAAATAAAAATAAAACCAAATGGCCCAACCCAACTGTTGTGTTAATTCGATTCTGAAGATTGAATAAAATAATTTAAACAAAAAAATTGTTTGGTGATTTAGGTCTATTTTACTTGCAGTTTCAAAAGGCACTGCCACTCTCAAGTCTCAACCCTTGGCAGAATTAATGAACAAATTTCTTGTTAAACTACCACTTATGTTGTTTGAGGGGACCAAGTTCAAATTGAGGCATACCACTATAATATTTTTAATAAAATTTAATTCATCTCAAATCTTTCTCTATAATAAAAGGGTAAGACTACTAGTCCACTAGCTAGTAACACGTAGCACAATGTCAAAACTTACAAAATTAATTATTGTAATTTAAATGAAATTATATACATACAAAAAAAAATAAAAAGGCGATAGATATCTTAAAGTGAAATCTAAATTTAAAAACCAAAATGAATGGTATTAGTACGAAATACAAATTTCTTTTAATTTCCCAAAAAAAAAAAAAAAGCAATATAGTAATTTTTCATACTAAAAATGAAAAACCCATGCATATATATATACTCAATACAAAAACCCTAATTAATATTGATTTAAAATAATAAATAAGAATTCATTAAAAACAGATACATTACACGAACCCTCGTCTAGATAATTGTATTACCAACCATACTAAAATTGTGATTCTTGAACATATCAAGAAAAGTTCCAATTACATACAACTAGCTATCCAACAATGTAATAAAGAAGTCAACTACAAAACTAATGGTTAGAATATTCTCCCCTCACCCTTGAGCTTGATTTTGGGCCATTTCCAATTAAAAAATTAAAATTAGAATTACAGAAGGGTGGAGATCATCAGGTTGATTTATTTAATTTTTATTCATTGACACTAAATAGAAAAATTAGCTATTTGGTATGTTATGACTTTTTTGGCCAAGTTACAATACACTCCTTGTTGCGTTTACTTTCTATATAAGCACATAACATCTCACCCTTTTGTCCCATCTTCAACTTCAGATCATCAGTACAATCTCATCATACATAGCTTTCAAGAAGTTGTCGAATCCATAAGCCGATCCGATCAATGGCGATTCGTGTCTCCCTCATTGTTTCTCTCGTGCTCTCGTGTTTGGTGGCTACTTCCTACGCTACCATTAGCTTCTCGTCCCTGAAACCAACACTTGTTGTCACCGCTTCACCTAAATCCGGCCAAGGTAACACAATTCGCCTTTTTTGTTTGCAATTTTGGCATTTAAAAGATGAATAATACCCTTATTTAGACCCGTAACGCCATAGCCTCCTGTTTTCTATAAGACTGTGTTTGGATTGAGGGATTTGATTCAATTCTACTCCTAAAAAATTAGTTCAAAATGAAAGCGATGAGTTTGAAATTCATAGCAATCCAAACACCAGCAATGGATTCAGTACTATGAATTTCAAATATCTCCATCCAAACACGATCTAAGATATTTCAATCTAATAAAAACTATCTCTGCATGAACTTGCAGACTTGAAAGCTGGGAAAGACAATATCACAGTGTCATGGTCTTTGAACACAACCTACCCTGCCGGAACAGACTCTGCATACAAGACGGTGAAGGTCAAGCTTTGCTACGCGCCAATCAGCCAAGTGGAACGAAGATGGAGACGAACAGAGGACCATTTAATGAAAGACAAAACCTGTCAACACAAGATCGTTGCAAAGCCATACGCTCGTTCTAACAATGTCGTCACCTGGACCGTGCAGAGGGACGTGCCCACAGCTACGTATTTCATAAGGGCATACGTATACGACTCCAATAATAATGAGGTTGCCTTCGGACAGACAACAGATACCAAGAAAACGACCAACTTATTCGATGTCGAGGGATTCTCCGGTCGCCACCTGTCACTGGACATTGCCTCCGTTTGCTTCTCTGCTTTCTCAGTTCTCTCTCTGTTCGGATTCTTCTACATGGAAAAGAGAAAGGCCAAGACATCCCAAGACAAGTGAAGCATATGTCTTTCTTAATCATTTCTGACTTTTTTCCATAAACTATACCTATTTCTGTTGTGTAGCAGTAAGTGCTGTGTTTCTTTACGTGTTATGGAACCTCTGTGTGATGTATAAGGTTCGATAAGAGGATCGTTCAATGTAAGAATTTCTAAACTTTATGCTACATTATTTCCTGGTGCAATTCAGACAGTTTTCTGGGATTATAATGCTCATCACATAAACTCATCAAACAATTTCTGGATTTCTAACATAAAATGGATATATGAGAAGGTGCACCGCACTGTCTTCAAGTCAATGATAATAAAGAATGATATATGATAGTACCAAGTAAAGGCCAGATATCAAGAACAATAACTCTGATAACCTGAGATTCATTATTTAAATTGTGTCACACCTCCCAACAATTTGACCAATTTGTGGATCAAGCTCATCATTTTCCTGCTTAATTATTTCACATAACATTAATTAAAAGGAATATAAAATGCAAGCAAACTATAGGATATTTCAATGTTTTACCTCAGGAAAATGAAAGTAAACTGCAAGAAAGAGATAGATATCAACATCAATTATGTAATAATCTCTAATCTTTTAACTTAAAGTTTACAGAGCACAAAATTTGTAGTTGACCAATGCAATATTAATCAAGCAGCACGAAGCAATGACGGTACCTGTGAAATAAGCATCGGCTAACTCTGTACGTATATGTGGTCCAATCGTAGAATGACTACTTGCAAAACTATTGATTAAATTTTGCATTAGATTGGTTTTTTTTTTTAAACCTATTACATCAAAACACTACAAGAAATCTGTATTTCATCCAAACCCATATATCTTCAATGTTTTTATGGTTCGTCTAACGACTGAAAACCATTTTCTGACTCTGCATTCTACCCGAACCAGAGAGCAATAAGCTATCATGGAATATATCAATAGATCCAAAAGCATTAGTCCCCGGAGGACACTCTAGGGCTGCTCCAAGAACCCTATGGTGGACCCCGTGTGAGTCCACCGAGTGCCCATCTTCATGATCATGGCCAGCTAGACACACCTTTACACACTTGTAACGGTGTATAACTTCCATCACTTCATCATAGTTCCACAACAAGGCTTCATAAGACGATGCACGAGGCTCCAAAGGTAGATGACAGCACACTATCACTTTCTGGTTCGCCTTCGTTGCATCCTCAAGAACACGACCCAACCATTCCATCTGCTCTTCCCCGACTCCACCATTGAACATAACGAACCTTCTCTCCAACCCAACGAGTCCATTTGGACTATTCTTGTTCGAATTAGGATTTCTCTGTCTGAGAATGTTCATCGCTTTTACTCTGTTCGGATGGCTCTCCGGCCAGCCTATACCACTCACATCAAAGCCATCGAGGACCACAAATCGGACTTCTGGCAATGGTGAAAAATCGTAATAGGCATGATCATCATGGCCCGCAATGTTCAGCAAAGGAAGCAACTTTTCGCGAGGGAGATTATAAAGACAGTGGTTGCCAATCATGTGGTACACAGAGCCGTTGAAAGCGCCAAATTCATTGACTACTTTCTGAATTGCTTTTAGAGACTCGGACTTTGGACACTTGCCATCAATAATGTCACCAAAGTTCATGACGAACTTCAGCTTCTTGTTGTTCCAATGTTGCACTGCTCTTTGCAACACGAGCAGGCTGTGCCTGTAATAACGAGGAACACCATGAAATGAACGACCATCACGAATATCTGCATACTGAACATCGGATATGACCCCTAGAGACACAAGAGGCTGCTTTCCCTGTGCACTAACAATCCCATTTCCATAAGCCATTGAGGCCCAATACTTCGATTTTTCGGTTTTGAGTTACAAAGACTTGAACCTCAGACCCTACTCAAGTCGAGAGATGCACCTACCATCTTGCCAAGTTTTTGGATGCATTGAGGTGCAAAACTTAAATCCTAGTACCATAGAAAAAATATAATTATTTCATGATTAAATCTGCATTCATATTTATAGCAGAATATGCAAAAAAGGCCAGTAAATCCACATGCCCCCATCTATTTATTAACTCTAAAATAAAGGATTTATGCAAAATAATGAGAATTTCAGATGATTATGATAAATTTCGAGTAAAATTAACTAAAATAATTAGGCTGAATACCTGATAAACTCCGCGCGACAAAAATATTTAAAATTCATAATGAAACAAGAAAAATCCCAATTACGAGACAATAAAAAAACATCTATAATCAACGGCAAAGCCATAGCCAATGTACGTCCACTAATTAAGTATTGCCAAAATTTCACATAACCCGTACACGAAAATCGGAATATAATTGTAGGAGGAGAAGTAAAGTACCTCTGTGAAGAAATGTAATGCTCCAATGGTGTATTCTTACTAGAGAGAGAAAGAGAGGATAAGTCTGGTAATGCTCAACAGTAGAGTGTCGTCGTTGTTCGAATGGTCACGTGCTTTTGTAGAACAATCCATATATTTGGTAGAATCTGGATTGCAATTAAATACAAATTGCGTTTTGAATTAATTGTCAATTTGTAATTTAAAGTTGATTTTTTTATTTAACTGTAATTTGAAGTTGAAATTTATTTCAAAATGTAAGCTAAATAGTTTTTTCTAAGAATTTTTCTGATGAGATGCGTAATACATAATTTTAATAAAATGGGTTAAAAAAACCATAAAATATTACAATTTTTCAATTTGCAATTTAAAATATTTTTAATGACACTTTTACCCTTATCAAAGTCAGACTCGTGGATATAGCTAAAAAAGTTTTCGGAAAAATTTAGATTACATTTTGAAAACTTTATGAACTTTAGAATGCAATTGTATTAAAAAAAAAAAAAAATTAAGTTACAAATTGAAAATTAGTCATACTTCAAATTGATTTTTTCATTTAACTTTTAATTGTGTTTAAATTAAAAACTTCGACAATCTCAACTTAAAGTTTCAAATTGCATCCAAAAATAAATAAAAATCTTGACATGACCAGAAAACTTGTATGGATTTTAAATTTGTTCTTTTATATATTGAAACAAATATTCAAATTTTACATGTCTTCCCTTAATTCTGGAGAGCCTCATCAATAAGTCAAAGCTTATCACACTTAGTGGTGCCCCGTTTAACCGAACCGCCCCGTTTAACCGAACCGCCGGTTTCGGTTCCGAACCAGCGGTTTGGCCAACCGGAAAAGTGCTAACCAGAACCGAACCGGGATATTTTCGGTTTGGAACCGGCGGTTGAACCGTAACCGGCGGTTCGGTTCGCCAGTTTATCCGGTTTTGTTTTTTTTTTGCAAAATTTGCAAAAAAATAAAATAGCCGGACGGTTCGAACCGTCGGTTTGCAACGGTCAACTAATCTTGACCGTTGATCTCCAACGGTCGAGCGATCCGGGCCTTACACGTGACATTTTCAAAAAAGAAAAATTAAAAATTAAAAATCGGAAAACCGGCGGTTGGAACCGCCGGTTGAATCGCCGGTTCACGGTTCTCCAATATACGGAACCAAAACTGAACCGGATGAAACCGGTTCGCGGTTCCGGTTTGGAACCGGAACCGGTCAACGGTTCCCCGAACAGTTGACCCCGGTTTCGAACCGGCCGGTTCCGGTTTTTTCCAAACCGTGGGCACCACTAATCACACGTAACATGTCTATTCGATCATTTGTCCCACAATTATTTATTTCAATTCATCAATATTGCAAGTTGCCAACACATCAAATGTATCATATCATACACATAACAAACCCCATATACAAAATATAGCAAAAATAAGCTTATGTTTTAATGTTTCTAAATCTACATGCATTTTAACCAGAGTTCCAATTTTGGACTATTTATTCCCAACTGGAGCAACATTCTTCAACAGCATCACAAGCTAACAAATTCCTTCTATCATAACAAGTCTCGATGATAATATTACATCATACGACAAAATAAATCGAAAGCCAACCTAATGGATCGAATCACAATGGGCATGGCCATCATGACGAGCAATGTTCAACAAATGAAATAATTTTTTCACAATGGACATTGAATTTACTGAATGAATACACAAAATTAATGATGAAATTCAGCTCTTATGTGTTCAATTGTTCCACTGCTCTTAGCAACATGAGCAGAAACAAGAGGCCGATTCCTTTAAGCAATAACAATCCCATTTCGACAACCCATTGAGATGCAAAACTTAAATCCTAGGAACATGACGAAAATTATAGTGAATGAATAATTCTACATTCATGTTGAAATTATGCTGTAGTGTTAAATGCAGAAAGCTCATGTAAATAAATCCGCAATCAAAAACGAAGAACCAGCTGCAAGCAGTAAGATAAATGCAGCAAAACTTGAACATTACTCACTCTAAATACCATTGAACTAGAGAATTTTGAATAATAAACTCCAAAACACCAATAGTACTAGGCATTTGGTGACTAAAAGGTTAATTTCACTTTAACAAAATAACAGTCTACCAATACATATTAATTTTATTAAAGTTACTATAAAATGTTCTAAAATTGATAAAGTTATGTATTCTAGCATTTTCTTAACTTAACTAATGGTTACTAAACAGTAAATTTATTTGAAATTTAACCGTAGTTGAATTTAAATGATAATCTTTTAGTATGTGATAGTAAAATTAGTGTGTAATTAATTTTATGCATCGTTTGATTTTATATTAGCTAGGTAATATATTTTACTTATAAATTTCCTACTGATCATAAATTGGCCGACTGGTTGGTTTGACGTTTTTCGGCTTACGTTACATTACAGTCATCATTTCTGTCTTCATATGTAAGCAGATAAGATCTTACCTTTTAGCCCGTCTTCAACTTCCGATAACCAGTAGCAAATTTTCATAGCTTTTCAACTTTTCTCCCAGAGTGTTCATAACTTCTTGAATCCATAAGCGGTCCAATCAATGGCGATTAATGTTTCTCTTGTCATTTCAGCGTTGCTTTCATGCTTGGTGGCTACTGGTCGTGCTCATGTTAGCTTCACTTCTCTGCAGAAAACGCTCATCGTCTCTGCTACACCTCAGCCTGGACAAGGTAACAAGCTTCAACTCTTGTATATCTTTTGTGTTTGCACACATCCTACACAAACAAGATAAAGTACATGGTATAATATGTTAGATGTGGATTTTTAGCATATTTTAATACACAACTGGAAATGGCCACCTATTTAAAAAATGGAATCTGATCATATTTCCCTGAAAATGACTAAAATACCCTTAATGTGTTAAATTTTTTGAAGATACAAGTTCTTTCTCATTCCACGTGTCCTGAAAATGCAGAAGCTCGAGATAATAAATGTTTCCAACATCTTGTCTTGAGCTTCATATGCTCGAGACAATGATGTGTAACGTCTCAAGCATGTAAAGCTTGAGACGTACAAAAGGGTATCTTAGACTTTTCAACTGTCAAGGTGTCTTTTTATTTTTTTATTTTTTTTCTGGGACCAGGTTGCTATATCTCATTTTGCCACACTACAATAAATGGCAAGAAATTTTTATTCATCATTCACTCATTAAAATATCAAGAACTAAACAACCTCATAAAAAAAAGCATTACATTTGAATTTCGATACGTACCGTACTTGACTCACTTGTTGACTACACAGATGCAAAAATAACCTTCTTCAATTGTCTCTAAACTGTGGCTACATGAACCTGCAGTGTTGAAAGCTGGGGAGGACAATATCACTGTAACATGGTCACTCGACAAAACCTTGCCCACTGGAACAGATTCTGCATATTAGACAGTAAGGATCAAGCTTTGCTATGCACCAATCAGCCAACACGATAGGCCATGGAGAAAAACAGTGGATGATTTATCAAAAGACAATACCTGCCAACACAAGATCGTAGCAAAACCGTACAATCGTTTTAGCAACAACTTCACCTGGACGGTGCAGAAGGATTTGCCCACTGCTACATATTTTATTAGGGCCTTTGTACACAACTCTGCTGACAAGGAGGTAGCCTATGGACAGACCACGGATTCTCAGAAGGCCACCAACTTGTTTAAGGTACAGGCGATCACGGGACGCCACGTGTCATTAGACATTGCAACGGTTTGCTTCTCTGCTTTCTCCATTCTGTCTTTGTTTGGATTCTTCTTCATGGAAAAGAGAAGGGCCAAGCTATAACACAAAGTGAAGCATCTTGGATGATTACTCCCGTCTGTTTCGTTACATGTTATATTTGGATAAAAGGATTTGAATAATGTAAGAAGTTAACTGAACTACTTTCATTTATCATGGTTTTCTGCCTACTTTATGCGACATTATCTCCTGGAATTTGCGATAGAATGCAGACAGTCATAGACTTCACATAGCAGTATCTATTTCTCCCATTTTTGGAAGGACATTTTTTTTTCTTTTAGAAATTCAATCTCATCATTCTTTTCTCATTAACTCGTGTCCGATCAGCAATAATCCTATGAGCAAATTATCCTCATCATTCTACTTGAAGAAAATGTAATCTAAATAGACAATTGTCCTGCTTATATCCTAAAAAGCAAAAGTCGAATCAGAAATATAAAATCCCTAACCAAAGAGAAGGTGCATGGCACTTTCCTTTACGCACTTGAGAAGGTGCATGGCACTTTCCTGAAGTCAATGACAATAAAGAATGATTATGTGAGTTGTAGCAACTATTGACCAGAACTAAATCACAATAAATTTGATATCTGAGCTTCATTTTTTAAATTGTATTGAACATGAACTCCTAATCATTTCACCAATTTGAGGATCAAGCTCAATCTTGGAATTACAGACATCCTCCTACTTAATTATTTCAAATGCACCTCATCATAGTAAAAGGGAATAAAAAATGCAAGTAAATTATATGACATTTTGACATCTTACCTTAAAAAATGGGAAAATAAACTGCAAGAAGTAGATATGCATCAACATCAATTATGTTAGCATATTGAAAATTTGTTCCTTAAGTGCTGGTAATAAAATTATCCAGAAGTCAGATCACATCCAAAGTCTCTAGAAAGCTATTCTTCATGAAAATACATAAATAAATAGATAAAATTTCAAACAAAAAGATTTTGATGAACTTGTTAAGACAGTAAACAGGGTTGTGCTACTTGCACAATGCAGGATCAATCGAGCAGCATCAGCCATACTATAAATTACTAAAACCAATCACCGTGAGGTATATATAGATTGAGGAATAGAAAATTCAAGCAAACTGCAGGAAAGTGATGCAAATAAAACACCAATGAGAAACTATGCTTCTCCATCATAACAGCACAATGAACACTGATAAAATTACAGGTTTTGCCTCCCAATACTGATTTAAACATTTTGATCAGTATAGTATCAACCAAGTAGCATCAGTTACATGATTTGGTTCAGTAGAGCATATTCAACATAGATATGGAAGAACAAGATAAGCTATGTCAGAACTTGAACTAGAAATTGTTAGTGAACTTCTCAAAGCACACCAATTATACTGATCAGTCTCAATTATTTTTGCTTCACGAGGAATAAGTTGAAATTGTGGGAACCAGACAATTTGAATTATTAAGTGGATATATAGTACAAAATTAAAGACTAATACTGAAATTTCAGATGTAATACAGCCTTAAATAACAGGAAAATCAATTCTTGATATCTTAATGGTGAAATACCAATAAAAAAAATCGGTTCCATAAATGCCCTCTCCGAACTTTCACCATCTTATGCCGCTCCAGAGTATATGAGCATTGAGCAACTAGAGCAGATATTAACAGCTGACAATTTCATCTAACAACTGAAAACCATTTCCTGACTCTCCAAACGATCTGTACCGGAGACCACTAAGCCATCACTGAATATATCAATCGATCCAAAAGCATTAGTGCCTGGAGGACACTCTAAGGCTGCTCCAAGAATGCGATGGTGCACGCCATAAGAGTCCACTACATGTCCATCACTATGATCATGGCCAGCTAGACAGACCTTTACGCACTTGTATCGGTGTATCACTTCCATCACTTCATCATAGTTCCACAACAAGGCTTCATAAGACGATGCACGAGGCTCCAAAGGTAGATGACAGCACACTATCACTTTCTGGTTCGCCTTCGTTGCATCCTCAAGAACACGACCCAACCATTCCATCTGCTCTTCCCCGACTCCACCATTGAACATAACGAACCTTCTCTCCAGCCCCACAAGCCCATTTGGGCTATTCTTATTTGAATTCGGATTTCTCTCTTCAAGAATATTCATGGCTTTTATTCGGTTCGGATGATCCTCAGGCCAGCCTATAACACTAATATCATAGCCATCAAGGACTACAAATCGGATTTCTGGTACTGGAGAGAAATCATAATAGGCACGGCCATCATGGCTAGAAATGTTCAGCAAAGGAAGTAACTTATCACGAGGGAGATTATAAAGACAGTGATTGCCAATCATGTGATATACAGGGCCTTCAAAGGCATCAAATTCATCAATAACTTTCTGAATTGCATTTAAGGATTGCTCTTTTGGGCAGAAGCCATCAATAGTGTCGCCAAAATTAATTACGAACTTCACCTTTTTCTCATTCCAATGGCGCACGGCTCTTTGCAAGACAAGCAGACTGTGCCTATAATAGCGAGGGACACCAAGAAACGAGCGGCCGTCCGGAATATCAGCATACTGGACATCGGCTATCACCCCGAATGAAACTAGAGGCTGCTTTGCCTGTGCACCAACAATGCCATTTCCACAACCCATTGACAAGCAAAACTTAAATCCTAATTCCTAGCAACATAAAAAATATCAGATAATTAATGACAAATTCTGCATTCATATTGAGTAGTAAACCGACAAACAGAACAAAAATCAGCCACAACTAGTAAAGATATGATTCGCGAAATTAAAATTAAGTGCCGGAAAAAGGAAAATTAAGTAAATGCCATATCAAGATGTCTCCTAAAATCCAAATTCATCAGCTGATTGTGCAAATTCATAAATCAAATAAACAGCTTGACTCAAATTATTCAGTCCGAAAAACCCAAACTCAGAAAAAGCAACACAATTCGCAATTAATCCAAGTACAGGTCAACGAAAACACATGCGAATACACCAGATACAAATGATTCATACACTGCATGATTATCCGAGCAAGAAAATCGGATTACATTATATCAGAGGCGAAATTTGGTACCTTGGTGGAGAAATCTTATGCTCTAATGATGTTTCTCGCTAAGAAATGAGAGAGAGAGAGACCACATAAATTTGGAAGGCAACTAATGAAGAATCCTAGTCAAGTTGTAATTTTCAACTGCAATTAAAAACTCAGATTATCTTCGTATTTTAATTTATTACATTTTGCAATCTAATAGTCTATTTTAATTTAATAATAAAAAATAAAATTGGAACAAATTAGATATTTTACATAATTCAATCTAGGGCTTTTCAAAGATGTTGCAAATTACTAACCTTACGTACTATAGATTGCAAATTATCACAAATTATGTATCTTAAATTGCTAACATCAATTAAAAATTTTTAGTAAAGTTTGAAACTAGTCATATTCGGAAGTAATATATAATTAACTCTAATAGTTGAATTCTTTTATATGAACAAAAAAGAAAAATGAAATAATAAGTGAATTATATGTCATTTATGTCAAATTGTATATTGGGCATTAATTCCCTCAACAGCTTGTTTATAATTGGATGAACAATTGGATGAACCAAGTGAATTTGCTTAACCATCATTGATTAAAATTTAAGTAAGTGAAGTCAATGAAAATGGAAATAAGTTATTTAAACATAATCCACACCACGCTAGATTATTTTATATATAATGAACAGATAATACACAAAATAAATCATTTAAACTTATTATTGGACATGAAGAGTAAACTTAAAAACACTCAAATTATAAATTGGCCTTATAGAGTAATAAATTAGTGGGCCCAAATACAAAAGCCCACATGCTTGCAGCAGGCTGGGCCTTGAGTCTGCATTTTGCCCAGATTGGTAAATGTTTGGCTTTGTACAATATATTGAAAAGAAATCATTTTAATGTTTTTTTTCATCCAACTATAATGAGATATATTATATTAATGAATAACGATCTCATCCAAAAATATTTTAAAAAACCACCATATTAAATGATTACCTTATAAAATACTATTATTTTAATATAAACTAATTTAACTTTTAGATTTGACATGTTAATATCTCAAATAATAATTACTTGGTCCAAAAAAAAAAAAAAAAAATATATATATATATATATATATATTTCTTTGAAATATAATGTGCAGCCTTAATGATGCATGAAGTCTCATTTATATCTCTAATCTATTCATTAAAATCATTATTCAAAGTTTGTTAATACTCATTAATCACTCGTTAATTAGAATGTATTTTAGATTTTTCAATTACAAACTAACTTTGAGTTATTTTTTGGGATTGAATATTTTATTTGAAAACACGATTCTTGTTTATGGGTTCAATGTAGTATTGTATATTAGAACACTATTTCTTCAATCCAATGTGTTACCTAATCTGGTTGATAAAGCTCAATTTGCATTCATTATTCACTATACAAGAAAATGTCCTTATTACTTTTGAAATTTTGCACACTATGAAATTCGAGAGGAAAGTTCGGGGTCGTGGCCTTGAAAATCGATGCTAGTAAGGTCTATAATAGAGTGAATTGGATCCTCTATTATTTTAAGTTGATGTTTCATCTTCTATTTTATTATTTTGAATTCATGTCGTGTATAAATTGATTGGCGTGTGATGGTTATTTTAGAATATTAAATGAAATAACAATGATCATGTTTGATAATAGAGTTGAAATTTCATTTTTGTGATATTTAGGTTAGTTGCATGATACTTTGTTCAATTGGGTACACTGTTATTATGAATGTGAGTTTTATTGCCCTATTCTCTTTCTTCTTATCCATTTATCGTTTGATTAAAAGGACAAATGGAAAAATGTCTTATACATAGGAGTAGGGCTCACAATGCCCCTCATTTACTCTTAAGTCTCCAAACCAACCTTTCATACTTATTATTTCTTTTAATTGTTGCAAAAATTATGAAATTTTAAAAATTACAATTTTAACTAGGGTTTTAGTTATTAGAAAATATAACATGATTTTCAATATAAACGTGTTTTAATGGACAAATTTTGGACATTCATTCCTTACAAAAAAAAGGATTTTAACTTTATGTCTATTGGACGATAATCAAGTATTTAGAGATATGTATGTTGAGTTTAGTATAATTAGGAGGAGATTTTTGAAAACAATATATACCTAAAATCTACCCATTAGTTATATTTACTAATAGCTAAAATTATAATTAAAATTGCAGTTTTTTTTTTAAATTCATGATTTTTTTTCAACAATTAACCTTATTTCTTTTTAACAGTCGTGTTTTTGGACCGTTGTTGATGCAAGACTTTCTTATTCACAAGTCTTACTTAACAAATTTCGCATCTCAAGAACTTAATTAATGTAAAAGTAAAGTTGGGAAAAAAATTAATAATTAAAAATCCGCGATTAGTTTAAAATAATTTTTATTTTCTTAAATCATAGACTAAGTAAAATGGTTACACTGACATGACTTTTCAATTCTCGAAAAGTGCACCTTTGCAACGTTTTTAATATCAAAACAAAAATTTGATTGGTGCTCCAACCACGATTTCATTTTATATAAAAAACAAATAAAAGTGACTATTTTTCTTTGCAAAAAAAGTGAGTCAAAGATTTTTAGAAATAAATTCATCACCATTCATTTTCTTGGTCCCTCCACAGTTCCTCTTTGGCGCGTGATTAGGTGGCTCATTTCCATTTGGAATTTATCCACCGCCGCCTTCCTCCGCCTCCATATATTCTTCCCACCACCTCCATTTCCGCAGCTCCGCCCTTCAATCTCTCACTCTCAATCTTGATTAGTTGAAAAAAGAAAAGAAGTAGTTCAGGCATTTACGCAAACACCTAGAAGACAAAATACGTGGCTGTTTTGCAGTTAGAAGATGGACTCAGCCTCGATTGCCATGAGTGCCGTTTGTTCATCTTTCTTTTCCAGTTCCTCAAACCCTAAAGTCAGCCACGTTTCCAACCCTAAACCCGCCTCGCCGCCGGTTTTCAGATGCAGCCATTCGCAAAACCCACATCTTAGTTCTTGGTCTCCTCTCAAATCCGCTTCCAGAGCCGTTGTTTCATGCTCCGCCGTCGCATCTCAACACCCCAACACCTCCACCACCAATGCAAAGCTTGAGCTCCTCATTCAAGAATTCCAGTTGCTAACTGATCCAGTAGATCGTGTAACAAGGCTTTTGCACTACTCGGAACTCCTCCCTCCATTCGAAGATTCATCGCGAAGCACGGAGAATCGCGTCCCCGGTTGCACGGCTCAGGTGTGGCTACGTGTAGAATTGGATGATGATAACAGATTGAGGTTTTGGGCTGATAGTGATTCGAAGATAACGAAAGGGTTCTGCGCTTGTTTGATTCGGATGCTCGATGGCGCCACGCCAGAGGACGTCTTGGCAGTCAAAGCAGACGATTTGGCTGCGCTGAGTGTTGCCGGTTTTAATGGAGGAAAGGGTGGTAATTCTAGTAGTAGAGCCAATACATGGCACAATGTGCTGATGAGTATGCAGAAGAGGACCAACGCTTTGGTGGCGGAGCGTGAAGGGCGGCCTCATGGCGTGCTGTTTCCATCGTTGATTGTCTCTGCTGATGGTATACAGGCCAGAGGAAGCTATGCTGAAGCTCAGGTGGAACTTCTGTTTAATCTTTAATCCTCATGTTTGATTTCATATTTAACCATTGTGTTTTTGTTTTATTGGTGACTTGGATTTGGTGATGTAGAGTATGATTAAAGTAGTATGTGAACTAAAAAAGGTTAAGTACTGACAAGATTAGTGTGCAACTTCTATTTAATCATTTGTTGTTGTGTGGTTTAGTTTGATTCATATTTAAAGATTGCGTTTTTCTATTGTCCACTTTCAGATCTAGTGATGTGGGGTATGATTATCTGACAGTTTGATTATCTTAAGTGCGAAACATTCGAGGAACAATTGTTATAATGATCTTAAAATAAGTTAGATAACTGACAAGACTAGTTAACAACTGTCTTTGGTATATTCTATACCATACCTTACAGATTTTAATTCAAATGTATGTGTAAGTAGATGGTAGATGGTTTGCTTTGTGGAATGCATTGGGTGTATTATATTGAGGAGCACTCTCTCTACTTGTGCATTATTTTTGGAATTTTTTGAGTACAGATTTGAAATATTCGGAATGTTGTTGAAGAGTGGTTAATACCATAATTGTAGAGGATATTATTCAATTGACAAACTGTTGGCTACTCACCGGCTCTGAAAGCCATTGCATTACATTCATTGATTCAGTGTTGCAGCATGTAAATAGATCATGTATATTTTTTTAGTTTGATGTATATTACAATTTGTAAACATGCATTGATTTTTTATGTCTTAAAAACTGGGGGGGGGGGGTTCTATTTTTCAATTAGTCATCTGAATAGTCTAGAAGAGAAGTGCTAAACAGAGAATATCATTGTAGATTGCTCTGTTCTATCAAAAACCATGTGATGTACTGGCTGGTATTATAGTTGGGTAATGGAAATTGTGCATGATATCGTATCCGTGTTTATGTTGTATCTTGTCTATTAAAAAAGCCTAAGTTTGAATATAGTGTATTGCAGGCTAGATTTCTGGATCCTGATGAGGTGAAAATTCAAGAGCTAGTGAATTTGCTAGAGGAGAAGAACATCGGTGTGGTTGCACATTTTTACATGGACCCTGAGGTCCAAGGCGTTTTAACCGCCGCTCAGAAGCAATGGCCTCATATCCATATATCCGATTCACTGATCATGGCAGATTCCGCTGTGAAGATGGCTCAAGCGGGCTGCAAATTCATCACCGTTCTCGGTGTAGATTTTATGTCAGAAAATGTCCGTGCTATCCTCGATCAGGCCGGTTTCCCCGAGGTACTGCATCTTGCCAAATTTCCACGAGGAATTTCATAAATTTTGTGTCTATTTGTTGCTTAAGCCATTATTTTTTCACGTTTCTTTTTCCTTGTCACACTGTATTAGTAATTGTGCATTTTCTTCAACTAATTGTTTTTTAGGTAGGGGTATACAGGATGTCAAATGAGCGTATCGGTTGTTCATTGGCCGATGCTGCTGCAAGTCCTGCATATATGGATTACCTTGGCGCAGCTGTATCTTCCGTTTCTTCTCCTTCTTTACATGTTGTGTACATTAACACCTCTCTCGAGACCAAAGCTTATACTCATGAAATTGTTCCAACAATTACGTGCACCTCTTCTAACGTTGTGCCAACCATTCTACAGGTTAGTGTTATTCATGCTTTAGTGTCAGCTTCTTTTAATTACTTTAAGCTGAATCTAGTATCTTCCAGGCATTTTCAGAAGTACCTAATCTAAATGTATGGTATGGTCCTGATACCTACATGGGAGCTAACATCATGGAATTGTTCCGACAAATGACTGTGATGAGCGATGAAGAAATAGCAAACATACATCCAAAGCACAACAGCGAATCTATCAAATCTTTGATACCTCGCCTTCACTATTTTCTGGTAAACTACAATTGAACAAAGAAGTTATTCTTTGATCAGCGTCTTTAGTTTGTTATTCTTTGACGCTTTAAAATTGCATTAGGATGGAACATGCATTGTTCACCACCTCTTTGGTCATGAAGTTGTGGGTAAAATAAACGAAATGTACTGTGATGCTTTTCTAACTGCACACTTTGAAGTTCCCGGTGAAATGTTCTCCCTAGCAATGGAAGCAAAGCGAAGAGGAATGGGAGTGGTGGGGTCCACTCAGAATATATTAGACTTCATCAAAGAGAGGGTACAAGAGGCGTTAGACAGAAACGTCGATGATCATCTCCAGTTTGTTTTAGGAACTGAATCTGGAATGGTTACTTCGATTGTTGATGCAGTCCGCAAACTATTGGGCCCCACGAAGTCCCAAAACAAGGCTAAAGTGAGCGTAGAGATTGTCTTCCCCGTCTCATCCGAGTCCATTACTACAATACCAAGCCCATCCTCAGGCGAAACAGGGAACTTCTCGAACCTCACTGTAATACCTGGAGTTGCTAGTGGAGAGGGTTGCTCTCTTCATGGTGGTTGTGCATCTTGCCCTTACATGAAGGTTAGCTATTTTGCTACTTTTTTCCAATAATCCTCAATCGATTTCGTAATTTTGATCTCACCTATTTAATCTCTTTAAATAGATACTTATTTTGAATCGAAGGGAGTATTTTGCTGTCTATTCCAGAACTATGATACGATTTCATAACCCTTTACATTCGAGTTTCTAATGTTATTTCCTTGTTGAATTTGCTAGATGAACTCTCTTGATTCACTCCTCAAAGTATGCCATAGCTTGCCCCATCGCAAAGATGATCTTTCAGCATATGAAGCCGCGCGGTTCAGTATCCAAACCCCAAACGGCAACCTAATTGCGGACGTGGGTTGTGAGCCGATTTTACATATGAGACATTTTCAGGTTTGCATATCAATCAACTTCCACTTGTTGTAAAAAACATTTGATCTTTGGAAAATTAGCTTTGAACATGCTTGGTTGTGCTTTTCTTAGGCTACGAAGAAGTTGCCGGAGAAGCTGGTCCAGCAGATCCTCCATTCCAGTGGTAATTGACGACAAAATTATGCCGCTAACAGCGTTGACGAGCTGATGCTCTCTTGATTCGAGCAGATACTTCATTTTTGTTTGTTTTTTGAGAAGTAATACTGGTTTGATAATAGTATATACATCTTCTTTGTTATGAACATCACATAAATTTCTTTTTCTCCTACATTTCATGAGGAATTACAGTGTAGGGGGTTAGATGTAGTGGGATTGTCTTTGATCATCATCATCATCATCTGATGCAGGATTATCTTCTAGATTTGTTATGATAAATGAAATGTATCAGCTTGTGTTGGTGTAACAGAACAGTTTTTCTTTGAAATAAATGGTCGAAAATGTTGTTCGTATAGTTTTTCTTTGGATATTAATAATTTTCTAAAAAAAAAAAAAAACTTTATCAAAATACAAGGGACGTGCCATAAATTACCAACATTCTAATGATAAAAGATAAGGATTTTCATTGAAGATTTTGCAATTTCCATACGGGTGGGGCTATACACACCAAAAATAATAAACACATTCCAAAAAATGTATTTTCATCATTTGATTTTTAAAAATTAGGTGTGTTTAGTATTTTATAAGGATTACATAAAGTAAATTGTTTCATTATTATATATTATTTAAAAGATGAACCGATTATTAATAAGAACTTTTAATAATGGTATTTTGATATGGGCAAGACCCATTAGTTGAAGGATTACTCTTAAATCATGTTAGTTTCTATTTTAGTGGGTAGTTGCTATTTATTTGTTGTAGTGTGTTAGTGGTGTGTTGTTAGTGGACATCATGTTCTTAGTTGTTATTTCCCTCATTTACTTTCTTACGTTATTTCTTACTTGTATATACGGGTGAGTTGATTAATGAAAAATAGAGATTTTATGATTGGTCAAAATATTTGGTTTCATTTTGTTTTGAAGTTCTTCCTTCGACGCAATGTCTCAGACTACGAGAGTTTGTTTGCCAGATTCATTGACCACCACGATGAGAAATTGTGTACTTGTACAGACATGACCCGAGTGTCATTTCTCTTCACAATTAAAACATAGTCCTTTAACTCGACGGATGGGAAGAGTGGTCGACTGAGATGGAGCTGGTAATAGAGGTGTGTTGTTGGTTTGTTCCGATGGCTGGGACTTGAGTTGAGACTTGGGAGGAGCATTGTGAATAGCTAATGAATGAGATGACATAGCAATGTTTGGGTGTTCCTCTTTAAATTTATCCTCCAAGAGTTTAACCTAACCATGCAGTTGCAAATCATCTGAAATTCTTCTTGATAATACTCATAGTATTGCTCAGCTTGGAAAAACTAATCTAAGGGATTAGTATCTTCAAATGATGGAAGGGTGAGGTGTGGTGGTTTGGGAGCAGGTGGGGTGTATAAGGAGCATAGACAAAGCCACATTAGGGCAAGGAGCAGTGGGCCCTCCTCAAATTTTGAAAATTAATTCTATATTATACTAACTTTGAAACTATTTATGAAAAAAAAATACAAGAAATTTTTAATGTAATTAAGTCACAATTGTCAATTTTATTTTTTATTGATTCAATATATAGTATTTCTCTTTATTGTACATAATTCATGTAACTTTACATTTTGCATTCAACATTTGATTAAAAAGAAAAATCAGGTATCAAATTCATAATAATAGAATGTTGATGTGAGTTTTCTAGACAGATGAAATGGGTAAATTATATTTGTGACCTATCTTTGTATTTTTTAAGTATCAAACATTTGAGTTTTATCATTTTAGTAATCGAACTATTAAAACAAACTTGCTAAAAACATATTAAAATTTTAAAGTTTAACATGTGTTCATTGTGAATGATAAGGTATCTAATACATGTATAATTTATATATGTTTCCTCACTTTTATTCCACTATCAGTTGGACCTCCCTCAACAAGATTTCTGACTTTGTCACTGATGAGGAGTTTTCCTCTTGATAGTAGGTGTTGGCATGGATAGTGGGGGATGAACCTGAAAAAAGATTGACTACATCAAACCAGACATGTAGACTTTGCACGAGATTGGTTAAGGAAGTCTTTGATTCTTTTAGAGCATCAAACTCTTCGACGGTGGGGATTCGGGTTTGTTTTGGTGGCATAGTTCGTTGGATGAAAGCACCAAATTGTTAAGAACGCAAGTAGTACCTTTTCAAGTAAGGATGAACTCCAAAATAAAATGAAACAATATTTTGACCAATCATAAAATCCCTATTTTTCATTAATCAACTCATCCTTATATACAAATAATTAATAATGTAAAAAAGTAAATGAGGAAAATAACAACACCTAAGAGCATCTCCAACATTGTTGTATTCTCATCCAAATTTACAAATTTTCATCTCCAACAGTGCTGTAAAAATCTATCCTATTTTTTTGTAATCGTCAACCTTGCATTAGGTTAACGCAAGGTGAAATCCTGAGGTTTTTCTTTTTTCTTTTTCCTTTTCATTTTTTTAATTCATTAATTTTCTTTTTTTTTCAATGCTTTTTTTTTTTCATTTTTTTCTTTCTTCCTTTTGTTTTTTTTTTCTTTTTTTTTTCATTCTTTTTTTCTTTCTTTTGTTTTCTTTTATATTCAGAACGTTATTATGATATGTTGTTTTGACAATAATAACAATTATAACTAAATATACATGAAATTTAAAATACTACACAAATCATAAATATAATATTTAAATATTACAAAAATTAACTAAATTATTTTCATTTAGTTTGAATTTTTTTTCCATAACCATCATTAATGTAATATATTGTTATTAAATTATTATATTAAACACGATTTAAATGCACATATATATAAGTTATAAAATAATAAAGATCAAAAATTGATAAATTAACAATGATTATGTATATTACTAAATATATGACAAATAAAAAAAACATAAAAAAATAATAATTATAAGAAATATTATGGAATATTCCATTTCAGTGCAACAAATAGTGCAGACTGTTGGAGATTAATGACAATTTTCACATTACGATAGTACAAAATTTCGGCTTTTTTAACAAAAAATTGTAGTTTATAATTTTTTTTAATAATGTATGGTGTAAAAATGGAGTGTTAATATATTAGGCGAAATCGCCACACTTAAAGACGACTTCCATATTATTTTAATAAAATTGAGTGTTGTCGTCATTAACGAAGACGACTGACATCAAAATTGACTGCTGGTCGTCGCTACGAGAGGCGACTCCAATTAACTATTAAAATATATAATTTCTCCACCGACTTACCATATTCATGAGGCAACAAACTTATTTTGTTTTTTACTTATTCTGGTGGCATGACTTAAGACATCAACTCATGTGTTATACAGTTATACTTGTATTCATAAGGTAGCCAATGTTTTATACAGTAAAGATGGTATTCTGCTACAGTAAAGTTGACTGCTACAGTATAAAGATGGTTTTATACTTAAATTTTTACTGCAATCCAAGAGAGAGAGAGTGAGAGAGGGAGGAAAGATAGTGAGTCAAAAAATCAGTCTGTGATGAGTCTGTAGCGCATGCATAGTCTTGTCTTATCAATTAGTTACTGTGTATCCGTGAAATTTGAATGTTGAGCATTTTAATAAAAAGTTATTCTCTCTATTCTTCTTCACTACTCATTTCTCATTTCTCCATCAGTTTTTCCTACACTGCATTTATCTTTCTTTTCTCAAGCTGTTGATTTTATTTGAAGAAGAGAGTTCAAAAGAAGATAAATATAGTAAAGAAAGCAGGTAAAAATCTTGTATTAGCTATTTCAAAAAAAAAAAAAGAAGCTAAAGTTTTAACATTTTTATTTTCCTTGGCTAACGCTATTTTATTTTATTTGTTAACAAGAGATGGAACCATAGCAGCTGGAATACAAAACTTCGCTGTTGAGGAAACATTTCAAACAAATCGGTATGTTAAATGGATTATTTTTAAAATATTATAGAACGATTGTTTTAGCCATTTGTTAGGGTTTAATGTATGCACAAATTGTTGTATCCATAATTTTATATGTAATCATTAGCTTAGTTATAATTATGTATGCACGTTAGTTAGTTTCTTAAATAATCATTAGCTTGTTAATTAAACATTCTTATTGTTTGATTATGCTAATTAAATTTTGGTTTAACTATTATATATACTTATTTTAGTTATATATTTGGTGTTATAATATATAATTATTTGGTGTTATCATACTTTAAATATAATTATTTGGTGTTATAATAATAATATATATTTATAACATAATTAGTAAAGTTAATTTATTTTATAACTATTAGAATCATATTCATGTCTATTAGAGATAAAGCTCCTCACTTCATCTAGATAATAGTATGATGTTAATTATCATAAAGTATTAGATGATATAAATGTAAGAAAAACATTCATCAAGAAAACAAAAAAGCTCGCTGGAAGTATTAATATAATTAATGATATTAATAATTAATGATCATTCATAAATAAATGCTAATATTACATATATGGACGAAAAATAATGAGATATCTTTTTTAAGTGTATTTTATAATTATATATATTTGAAGTATAGGTTATCAACTAAAAACCTATTGCCACTGTAAGGAAAAAAAAACTCAGTTTATGTAATTTGAACATAAGTGATTTTTTTTTTTTTTTTGAAGATTATGGATGTTTCAAACAATGTTGGTCTTGTGGTGGTGGATCTAGTAGTGATTGTCCAATTATTGGGGCGAGACGAGTATCTCATGACATAGGATATTCGGGATTGCTTATTGTGTTATACCAAATGATGGATATGAACAATAGTAAATGCATGTTGAACATATCTAGGACATTATATAAAAATAATACAACATCACACCTGATTACAATCAATAATGATGAAGATTTATGGGTTTTCTTTGCCTCTGATGTGGGGAATCAATATGTGTATCTGCATGTTGATATTCAAGAATTACAATCGAATATTGGAATCGATATGTCGTCGAGTAATGAGTATGATCAATATGCATCTTATTTAAGAGGTGATGAACCTGTTTTTGTCACTCAAAGTCTAGCAAATATTGGGATTACAGATTTGACGATCATGCCTTCAAATTCTAGACAACGTGATCATAATGAAGAAGAGACAAATCTTCATGAAGCAAATGTGGATTTTCAATAATCCACGTTTAACCCTATATGATAGGGTTTAACCCTATATGATAGGGTTAAACGTGGATTATTGAAAATCCACGTTTAACCCTATATTCTTAGGAATCACTACAAGAAAAATGCACATAGACAAGTGTTTTTACCCGTTGTCGTAGCTATATTTCAACCCTTGTCGTAGATGGTGTTGTTGTAGGGGTCCTGAAAATTTCGCTCATAGACAACGGTCTATATGATAGGGTTAAACGTGGATTATTGAAAATCCACGTTTAACCCTATATTCTTAGGAATCACTACAAGAAAAATGCACATAGACAAGTGTTTTTACCCCTTGTCGTAGCTATATTTCAACCTTTGTCGTAAATGGTGTTGTCGTAGGGGTCCTGAAAATTTCGCTCATAGACAACGGTTATTAAACCGTTGTCGTAGACCCCTACGACAACGGCGGAGACAACGGTTTTAAACCGTTGTCTTTTCTATCTACGACAACGGTTAATAACCGTTGTCGTAGAATCACTACAAAGTGTTGAAGTGCTGACGTCATCATGCCACATCATCAAAGTGCCGACGCCATCACGCCACTTCACCAAAGTGCTGACGTCATCATGCCACATCATGTCTAGGAATCACTACAAGAAAAATGCACATAGACAAGTGTTTTTACCCGTTGTCGTAGCTATATTTCAACCCTTGTCGTAGATGGTGTTGTTGTAGGGGTCCTAAAAATTTTGCTCATAGACTACGGTCTATATGATAGGGTTAAACGTGAATTATTGAAAATCCACGTTTAACCCTATATTCTTAAGAATATTAATTAAGGGTTAAACGTGGATTTTCAATAATCCTCATTTAACATTATATGATAGGATTAAATGAGAATTATTCAAAATCTATGTTTAACCCCATATTCCTATACGTGGATTTTGACTAATCCTCGTTTAATCCTATCCTAAACGTGGATTTTGCATAATTCCCGTTTAACTCTATCATTTCTAACAATATAGGGTTAAACGGAAATTTCGCATAATCCCCGTTTAACCCTATATTTTTAGGGATGATAGGGTTAAACAGAAGTTTCACTAAATCCGATTTTAACCATATTTTGTGCAAATTAAACGAACACTATCCAAAATATTCGTTATTGCGGCCATAATATTATTTTTTATTAATGTTCGTTTAAATTGTAATATTTTTAGTAATGTTCGTTTACTATGGTTTCATTATTAATGTTCCTTAATTAATTTTCAATTTTCTATGAAATAATTAATTTATTATTTATGGGGTAAATCTTCGTGTACATATTATTTAGTTATAATAATATAACAATTTATAAGTAATATAGATTAACATATTAAAAATAAATGCGCAGCTTAATGTACACATAAATTAAGCTAACACTATTAATTATTTATTTTGTTAATAAGGAAAATTATTATATAGTTATTATTTAGTTACAATAGTTATAATCTTCGTGTGTACATTAAATTATGTTGTTTTACAATGTTACAAGACGATTTCATGACGAATTATTATTTAGTTATAATAATATAACTATAATATCATGTAGTTATATTAGTTATTGAGAATTATTAGTTATACGAACATTAATTATAGTAACATTAGTTTATAAGTTAAACGAGCATTAGTTATAAATTATTAGTTATATGAACATTATAAGTTAAACGAATATTAGTTAAAAATTATTAGTTATGTGAACATGAATTAATTTTTGGTGGAGTGCCACTTTATTGATCACTTGAATAATTTGATGCACAGTAGTGCTGAAGTAAAAGTTTATTCAGTATATTAAGATTATTTATAATTATATCTATCTGTATGTAGATTCGGACAATGAAGAAGATGACTTCGAATTAAATGAAGATAAGGAGAATGCTTTGGATATGGAGCAATGTGAGGAATATGAGGAATTTTGCACATACATATTACGCCCAGAATGGTTTATCCCCGATATGTTGGAAATCAAGCCACCGAATTCCTCACAAATTGAGAATGTTGAACCAGCTACACACATTCTGCAAAAAGGATCTACCTTTTGCAGTAAGGTTGAATTGAAGAATGTTGTTGGGTTTTACCATTTGGAGAATCAAGTTGAATATCGTGTGGACACTTCGAATAAACACAGATGGTATGTGAGATGTAGCTAAAAAGACTGTCCTTTCATACTCAATGCAACCGAGAAACATGGGACTTGAAAAATCTCAAAGAGTGTTTTGCAACACAGTTGTTCTTTCGATCTGAACTATAGTTCTCCGCATCGACTTCCTTCTACTTTGATCGGTGAGTACTTTACGGACACACTTCGGAAGGAGAAATCGAATCTTGGGCCGATGAGGATCATTGAAGAAATGAATCAGCGACATGATTTGACTCTCAGTTATAAGTTCGCATTGAAGGCAAAATGTCATGCAATGAGACTTGCATACGGTGATCCGAATAAATCATTTTGGATGCTTCCATCTTACTTGCAGGTGTTGAAGGACACTAATCCTGGTACATCAACAGACTTTGAGACTGATATGAATGGAAAATTCAAATTCGTGTTTTTTGCATTGGCCGCCTTAATTGTGGGATTTCAAAGATATTCAAGGCCGGTTATTATGGTGGACGAGTGTCACTTGAAAGGTCTGTATAAAGGTATTGGATTTGTTGCTATTACATAAGATGGAAACGATCAAATATTTCCTCTCGCAATTGACATAGGAAATATGGAGAATGATGAATCTTGGACATGGTTTTTGAAAAATGTTCGTGCAGCATTTGGATGCCCAGATCAACTGCTTATTGTGTGATCGTCTGTCTGGCCGGACATGATCACAAAGGCGGGTACTCGGTGGACTCGTACGGTGTGCACCATCGGGTTCTAGAAGCCGCCTTAGAGTGTCCTCCAGGCACTAATGCTTTTGGATCCATTGATATATTCCATGATAGATTATTGCTCTCCGGTATTGATAGAATGGAGAGTCAAGATATGGTTTTTAGTTGTTAGATGTAGTGTAAATTGGCAGCTTGTAATGTCTATGATGTGCTGGTAAAAGCACGTAAGCAATATGATTATATGAAACATGGTTCTGACTTCATGTATATTTGAAATAATATACTTTATTTAAAAATATTAAATAAAACTATATACAAAAATATATTTATTTTATTCAAAAAAAATTAAATTCTTTAAATTTGTAAAATTATAAGCCACGTCTTTTTTTTTCTTTTTCTTTATTTACTTTTCAGTTCATTTAATTGTCATTGTAGTGGTAGCTGAATAAAAGTCTCACTCTTTACAGAGTTTGTTTTTTCCTTCGATTAGAAACCTGATGATGGCTATTTCGTCATAAAAAGAAACCTGTCTGATGGCTGGAGCCACAACATAATGAATTCATAGGAGATTAGCTTATCAATAAAATTGCTGAAAAGTGTTTGACATTAGCTTATATTGCAGCTCATATCATTTTTGCAGTGATTTTTTTTTTTTTTTATAACTTTTATTGCAGCTCATAACATCAGCTCAATAGCTCATTTGGTACATTCAGTATGGATATGCTTCATGAGCTTTGGGTGCAATTTCCTTGGATCGATAATTGTGTGAATAATTCTTATTTGGAGTTAGCATATGTGCATATGATTCTTGCTTAAGAAGGAAATATGGCCAATAAACATGTGCCTGGTTTAAGTTCGATCGCGTGAAGGGTCCAGATTCCCTACACCCACTTGCATAATTCTTCGTCATATATGATAAGGATGATCATATCACTTGGGAAGAAGAAGCATAAAAGCATTCCCAGGTTAACATCTACTTCCTGAATGGGCATCAGGTAATCCAATTACGAAGCACAAACTAGAATATAAGTTCTGTAGGTTGTTGATCTTCATGTTGCGAAGAGACCATGGTTCATTTTGTTGGAAAAGTAGGTGGTTAGGCATATTGAAAAGATGCACAACAACGGGGTTAAGTCGAGGCAAGAACTAGGTTCTTTCTCCGTAAGACGATATTGCCCCGTATCCAAGTGCTCACGGTTAACGGCAATCGTCCCTAAGATACAACGACTTCAAGCTTAAGGATTATAGCACAACAACCCAAAAGCTATCGGCGAACTTACTCGATACTCGAGACTTTCTTAATATTGACTATGCGTGATTTTCTGAATGAACGTTGGAAATCTGAATGTTCGAATGAAATGAAATGAAATGGGGGCCTCCTATTTATAGGAGTAAGGAGATGTATCCTTTCCCACAATGGACACCACCCTTGGATCCAAAAGGTGTATTCACACCTCTTCCCAAGGGTCAAGCCATTTGGACCCAAGGGTCACACCACTTGGTGACACCCTTTCACACCCAAGGGTCACACCACCTGGGCCCGACCCGACCCGGCCCACGACCCGACCCGACCCGTGACCTGGTCCGAATCCAACTTGGTCCGGTCCGGACCCAACCCGAGTGTGATGATGTCTCGTGCGGTTCGGATGGTGCGTGAGTGCTTAGCCAACTAGGTCCAAAAAATGGCACTAGGTTCCACCATAAAGAAGCACACATGATTATTTCTTATACATGTGCTCCTATTAATAAAGTGAAACTTTTCCTTCCATTTTTCCTATGTGGGACAACTTCATTTTTCTCCCATTTTCCTTCACAAGAAGGATCCAAGTTGCCAACTTTGTGTATTAATTTCTCATTCACCCGAAATTGAAATTTCGAAAGTAAATACACTACATTCATCTACACGAAACGTAGATTCCGATTTAGCAACTTATTTCCATTTATTTAAAATGGAATCAACATTAAAATTTGGTCAAAAATTGGTCAAAACCAATCTTCTCTTCCAATTTCCAACAATCCCCCACATGAATGATGAAATTAATGCATGCATAAATGCAGACACATAAGAAAGTCCCGATGAACCATTGTTGCATCAGGATAGATAGCTTCCGGCTTTGAATCTTCCCTAGTGGAATACTATCGGATATACTGGCGATTTGGTGGACGTGATGCCTTGAACCCCTCCGCCGTTTGTGTATACCAAGACAATAATACCCACACAACGATAGTTCTGATATCTTTCAATTCTCACGTTGTGTCCGTTTCGGCCATGGACCATATCTTGGATTCATGAGTGTTCTTCATTCTTTGGAGTTAAAGCGGCCACACTTCTCACTCATATAGGTGATCTCCCATAAAGAGTATCCTGTCATACCCCACCTTTAAAGGCTATAGGAATCATTAAAAGCATTCGAAATGCTTACCCTTACCACACTGCACAGGTTCTGCACTTGGGGCAGCCTCAAGAATGGAGCATTGGATAAATTCCAAGTGCATATCTAGACTTAGATCATAGCTTAGTTGTCTCATTGAACCAAGTTTGTGGGATCCTCCACGCTTCATGGTTGAGTTACCACTATGACGTCTGTAATGTGTGGTTTTTTCAACCTCATTCCCTTCACTGCACTATACATCTGATCTCTGTTAATACCTTTCGTTAACGGATCCACAATATTTTCCTTAGACTTCACATAGTCAATGGAAATTATACCACCAGAGATCAGTTGTCTCACAGTATTATGTCTCCGACGAATATGACGAGACTTACCATTGTACATACTACTCTGTGCCCTCCCAATTGCCGACATACTGTCGCAATGTATTATCACTGGAGGCACATGTTTAATCCAACATGGAATGTCTTCTAAGAAATTCCTAAGCCACTCGGCTTCTTCACCGGCTTTATCTAGCGCAATAAACTCAGACTCCATCGTGGATCGAGCTATGCACGTTTGCTTAGAAGATTTACAGGACACTGCTCCTCCACCTATAGTGAATATGTATCCGCTTGTGGACTTGGAGTCAGTCGAATCTGATATCCAATTTGCATCGCTGTATCCCTCTAATATAGCAGGATATTTCGTATAAAGTATACCATGGTTCATGGTATGTTTTAGATACCTTAGGACCCTTGTCAAAGCTATCCAGTGGTCTGACCCTGGATTACTTGTGAATCTACTAAGTTTGCTAACTGAGTATGCAATGTCGGGGCGTGTACAGTTTGTGAGATACATCAAGCTACCAATGACTCTTGCATATTTCAGTTGAGATACTGGGTCACCTTTATTTTTGGCTAAATGCAGACTTAGATCAACCGGAGTTTTAGCCGGAGGTAAGTCCCAAGCCTCGAATTTCTTAAGCACGTTCTCGACGTAATGAGATTGTGATAAGACAATTCCTTCAGATGTCCTAGAAATCTTTATTCCTAGTATGATATCTGCTAAACTCATATCCTTCATGTCAAAGTTACTCTTTAACATATTCTTAGTTTTCACAATTGCATCACGGTTGTTACCCATGATCAACATGTCGTCTACATAAAGACAGACAATCACAAAATCATTTTGTGTTTCTTTAATGTATACACATTTGTCACACTCATTGATTTTGAACCCATTTGATATCATCATTTTGTCAAATTTCTCATGTCATTGCTTAGGTGCTTGTTTCAGCCCATACAGTGATTTGACAAGTTTGCATACTTTATTCTCTTGTCCGGGTGCTACAAACCCCTCGGGTTGTTCCATATAAATCTCTTCGTCCAGTTCCCCATTTAGGAAAGCTGTCTTTACATCCATCTGATGTATTTCAAGATTGTGCAGTGCTGCAATAGCTATTAGCACTCGAATGGATGTGATTCTTGTGACAGGTGAGTAAGTGTCAAAGAAATCATATCCTTCCTTTTGTTTGAACCCCTTTGCTACCAATCGAGCTTTGTATTTATCGATTGATCCATCAGCCTTATATTTTCTTTTAAGGATCCACTTGCATCCTAAAGGTTTGCACCCCGGTGGAAGATCAACTAACTCCCACGTATGATTTTGCATGATGGACTCAATTTCACTATTGATAGCTTCCTTCCAGAGAGGAGCATCTGGGCTGGACAGTGCTTCTTGAATTGTCACGGGTTCAGTTTCTAACATGTAAGTTAGAAAATCAGGACCGAATGACTTTGTCACTCTTGGTCTCTTGCTGCGTCTCGGTTCATTTTCCTCTTGAGAATGATTTTGACCAGCTTCATAAGTTCTCTTGTTAGAATTAATCTCTTTCCTTTCTTTTTTCGGAAAGACGTTCTCAAAGAACATTGCATTTCTCGACTCTATGGTCATTCCTTCAGTCATGTCAGGAATTTCTGATTTGTGTACCAAGAATCGATATGCACTGCTGTGATAAGCATATCCAATGAATATGCAATCAACAGTCTTGGGTCCTATCTTCACCTGTTTAGGCTTAGGTACTTCTACCTTTGCTAGACACCCCCACACTTTCAGGTAATGGTAAGAAGGCTTCCTTCCTTTCCATGACTCATACGGAGTCTTGTCTCTTTTCTTGTGTGGTAATTTATTCAGAATGTGATTTGCTGAAAGCACGGCTTCCCCCCACATGTTCTGGGGTAAGCCAGAACTTAGCAACATTGCATTCATCATCTCCTTTAGAGATCTATTCTTGCGTTCTGCAACGCCATTTGACTGAGGTGAATATGGAGCCCTAGTTTGGTGAATAATCCCATGTTCAGAACAGAACTCTTCAAACGGAGCTACATACTCCCCACCTCTGTCACTACGAATCATTTTGATTCTTTTGTTGAGTTGATTCTCAACCTCACTCTTATAATTTTTGAAGGCCTCAAGAGCTTCCTCTTTTGCTTTCAAAAGATACACATAAGAGTACCTTGTGCAGTCATCTATGAACGTATTAAAGTACTTATTACCCCCTCTAGTCTACACAAATTTTAGATCACATATGTCTGTATGGATCAACTCTAGAGGTTCAGTACTTCGTTCCACTGAATGGAAAGGTGTTTTGGTCATTTTTGCCTCAACACATACTTCACACTTATTTTGTGAATTCATTTCCATTTCAGGCAATAAATTCAATCTTACGAGCTTTCGCAATTTGTTTAAATTTACATGTCCTAATCTATCATGCCATAAATTAGAACTCTCAATCAAGTAAGATGAATTAATTACTTTATTATCATTGGTCCGCTTAATATCGCGGTGTACAGTCATTACATTCAACTTAAAGAGCCCCTTTTCAAGGTAGCCCTTTCCAACAAATAGACCAGTCTTGGTCAGTACAAATTTTCCGGCCTCAAACACTAATCTAAATCCGGCTTTGCTCAACAGCGAGCCAGAAACTAGATTTTTGCGAATGTCTGGGACATGCAGAACATCCACGAGCATCAGCTCCTTCCCTGAGGTCATCTTGAGTACCACTCTTCCTAATCCAGCCACGTTGGAGGTTGCTGAATTTCCCATATACAACTTCCTGCCAGTGATTGGCATGTAGGTTGAGAACATCTCCCTGTCGGAGCATATATGACGCGTAGCTCCAGTATCCACCCACCAATCTCTCGGATTGTCCACCAAGTTGGCTTCAAATACGACAGCTGATAGGTCGAGCTCCGCCATGTTTACAGGTACATCTTCCTCAGCAAGGTTGGCTTGACCTTGATTGCCCTTCTTGGGTTGTCGGCATTCTCTAGCAAAGTGTCCAGGCTTTCCACAGTTGTAGCAGTTCCCTTTGACTTTCTTCTTAGGTTCCTGTTTAGACTGAGAGTTGCCCGACCCTTTCCTCTTGTTGCTAGGACGCGTTTCGGCCAGGTTCACTTTTGCCTCCATTGATGCCCTGCTGCTCTTGACTTCGGATTTCCGGTTGTCTTCCTCGATCCTTAGTCTCACAATCAGGTCCTCAAGCCCCATTTCCTTTCTCTTGTGCTTAAGGTAGTTCTTGAAATCTTTCCACAGAGGCGGTAGCTTCTCAATAATAGCAGCTACTTGAAAAGATTCACTGAGTTGCATACCCTCAGCATGTATGTCATGTAGGATTAGTTGCAACTCCCGAACTTGGTCCAAAACAGTCTTTGTATCGACCATTTTAAAATCCAAGAACTTGCCGACAATGAACTTTTTCATTCCGGCGTCCTCCGTCTTGTACTTCTTCTCCAGAGATTCCCATAACTCTTTTGAGGTCTTAGTAACCGCATAGACGTTATATAAGGAGTCTTCTAGCCCATTCAGAATATAGTTCCTGCATAAGAAGTCGCTGTGATTCCATGCATCTAGTGCGGTGCGCATTTGTTGGTCTGTTTTATCATCGGCCACTGTAGGCAGGTCTTCTTGGATGAACCTTGCAAGACCGAGGGTCGTCAGGTAGAACAACATCTTTTGTTGCCACCTTTTGAACTCACTTCCATCAAACTTTGGCGGTTTCTCGGCGAAAACTGGTGCAGAAGATGTGGATGCCATCTCTTCAATACACAAGATATCGTCTTACGTTGTTGGAAAAGTAGGTGGTTAGGCGTATTGAAAAGATGCACAACAACGGGGTTAAGTCGAGGCAAGAGCTAGACTCTTTCTCCGTAAGACGATATTGCCCCGTATCCAAGTGCTCACGGTTAACGACAATCGTCCCTAAGATACAACGACTTCAAGCTTAAGGATTATAGCACAACAACCCAAAAGCTATCGGCGAACTTACTCGATACTCGAGACTTTCTTAATATTGACTATGCGTGATTTTCTGAATGAACGTTGGAAATCTGAATGTTCGAATGAAATAAAATGAAATGGGGGCCTCCTATTTATAGGAGTAAGGAGATGTATCCTTTCCCACAATGGACATCACCCTTGGATCCAAAAGGTGTATTCACACCTCTTCCCAAGGGTCAAGCCATTTGGACCCAAGGGTCACACCACTTGGTGACACCCTTTCACACCCAAGGGTCACACCACTTGGCCCGACCCGACCCGACCCGCGACCCGAACCGACCCGCGACCCGGCCCACGACCCGACCCGACCCGTGACCTGGTCCGAATCCAACTTGGTCCGGTTCGGACCCAACCCGAGTGTGATGATGTCTCGTGCGGTTCGGATGGTGCGTGAGTGCTTAGCCAACTAAGTTCAAAAAATGGCACTAGGTGCCACCATAAGGAAGCACATATGATTATTTCTTATATATGTGCTCCTATTAATAAAGTGAAACTTTTCCTTCCATTTTTCCTATGTGGGACAACTTCACTTTTCTCCCATTTTCCTTCACAAGAAGGATCCAAGTTGCCAATTTTGTGTATTAATTTCTCATTCACCCGAAATTGGAAATTCGAAAGTAAATACACTACATTCATCTACACGAAACGTAGGTTCCGATTTAGCAACTTATTTCCATTTATTTAAAATGGAATCAACATTAAAATTTGGTCAAAAATTGGTCAAAACCAATCTTCTCTTCCAATTTCCAACACATTTGGTTTTATATTTCTGTTTGTGGAAATGGGAGTTAATTGAATTTTGAACTTTACATTTTTGACTAACTGTGAGTAACAAAACGGTACTTATAGTGCAAATCCTACAGTTAGAGAGGAAATCATGCCAAAAATTGTTAGAAGTGTGTGATGAACAACAATGAATGAATATTTTGCTTAGGATTCTCTCAACACGTATGAGTATTTTGAATGTTCATCACATCTTGCTTTTTTCTTTTTTCTTTCTTTTGTAGTTGTTTCTTTTCTACAGCCTTTTAAACTCAGTTAAAGTACTGTTTGTGCACCAATTGAGCTATTGGAATATAATCCTGCATTGAGATTCAAGAGCAAACGAATTTTGGATTTACCTGTCACTTTCATTCATCTTCTCAAACAATGGCCAAAGTTGATTATGGATACAATTTGGAACTTGAATATTTGCATTTTGCATTGCAAGAATATAGTACTATATAAAATCGAGTTCTAATTAAAAGAGGCCTTTGGTGATTTGGATGAAATCTCGAAATTGTAAGTTGTACGGGGATTAAATTGTAGCAAGATTAGGTGATGGTATGATGCATCCTACGTTATATTTCATAATAGCACATCGCGGCTTTTTAGACAAATGAAGAGAAAATAATGATCAATTGTTACAATGTGATCAATGTGTAATACCCCAAATTTCTAATTAAATCTCTTTTATGAATAATAGACTTTTTATTTATTTATCATGGTCTCCTAATAAATTAAAGTGCAGTTAGTTATGTGATAAATTAAATATCACACCTTATACCTTATGTTCACATAAGATCCTTAAATAATTAGTGAACTTATAATCATATTAAATTAGATATAGGAATTTAGAATTTAAATTTATTTATTGAGATAAGGAATTAAGTTGTTGGTATATAATAGGAACCACGTTTCCCAAAGCAAAAAAAAAAAACTTAGGTGGTTGAGATAACTTAGGAGTCCACTTAGTATCTCCTAAAAACAAGGGTGATCTAAACCCTATATATATATATATATGCAATCATCGTTCTTTCTATCGAGTAAATTTTTGAAAAGCAAGAACAAAGGATAATTGAAGTTAGAAGCGGCGCATTTATTTTGTAAGCTTTCGTTCCATAAATTCTTCATTTGATAGTTTATATCTATGGCCTTTGATTGAAAAATAGAGTCTGTACGTCTATGACTTTTGATTTTGTTGTTGGTGGAGAATATTAATAAGATACACAAGTATGCATATAAGGTTCTAAAATAACAGATTAATTATATTGTTTTGATGTTAAAACTGTTATGAAAGATGAATTCCATTATGATTGTAATGCAATGAAATTTACTGGAAAATCCCTTATCTTCAATATTGCAAATAGATTGATTAGTTAATTTATTCATTTTGTAGAACTGAGAATTGGGAGACGTGTTCGGCTCTTTTAAGTAATTAATTATTAGACAAAAACCTTTTGTTTAATCTGCTTAGTTTAGGAGAGTCGATATCACGCACTGCACAAAGAAATGAGATCTCATAATTATTTGAATAAACATAATTAAACTCAATTGGTTCATTAATTAGTTTCAGGACTTGTCTTCTGTTGCTGAGGCTAATATTAATTAAGGCTAGCCAAAATTCCACTGCGACCATGTATTATTATATTAGGTAGATAATTGATAAATTGATGATGTTTATGACTTAGTATTATTTTAAATGTTTCTTCATAATTCATGATATCAATTATAAAGATAAGGATTTCTCGACAATTAATCAAATTTCAAGGACGAGGATGTATGTGCCGATAATATTTACATAGTATGGCATAGAAATATTGATTTATGGTATGATTGATTAAATTAATTAAGTAATTCATTGTTAGTTTAAGAACACATTTACACCTTTCATAATTCTTATATTTTATAAAGTGACCAATAAATTGTATAACGGCAAAATGTAAGTAAGTAACGTTTGAGTTGATAATTTAATTATTTTAGAAAAGTGACAGTAGCAAATTTAACCCAACATATAATTGCCCTAAAAGGAATTTTTAGTTAAACCCTTATTTAGTTTTATTAATTTCTGGGTCTGTTGCAGTAGGTTTTGTTAATAAAGATTAGAAAGTAACTTAAATATTTACTATGGTACTAAGGGTTTGTTGGTTAAGTAATCAAAACAAGTTGACTGTGGTGATTTAGCTACTAATTGATGGAATTGCAAATCTGCTGCTCAAGTCTTGATTTTTAATTATGTTGCTAACTGGCTCGGTAGGACTATCACCTTATAATCACAAGAAGTTATAAGACTATGAATTTAATATGTATTAGACTAATTAATTTTGATGTCATTGATAATTATGTTTTAGATTTGCTTGAGAAGACTTAGAAGCGTTTAAGAGTCTTGAGATATTTTAAATTTTGGGAGCTTCAGGTAAGTACATCTCTCACCTGCAGTATGAGTAGTTTTGTTTTGATTGTTTAATGATTATGCAAAATTATGTGAGTGCCTATTTATGTTTCACAAAAACTCATTTGAGACCGTCGCACATGCGACGGGTATGTCTTTTTCGGTCATAAGTATGTCTTTTTCGACCATAAGTATGCCTTTTGACAAGTATGCCTTTTTCGATCATAAGTATGCCTTGAAATCACGTACTTATACTTGAAAATCACATACTTATGCTCGAAAATCACATACTTTTGACCGTCGCATGTGTGACGGTTGCACATGAGACTTACTCTTTATGTTTTATGTGAGTATGCTTTAATGAGTTGATAAGTTAAATGTTTCGTGAGTTTTTATTTATGATTTATGTGAATGTGAAGGGATGTTATGTTAAGTGTGGTGATTTCATATGTTTGATCTGGTACAAGATGCAAGTATTTTGTTTTACGAAAAATGAGAAAAATATTTTGAGAGAGTATATATGTATATGGTTTTATTTTCTATATTTTTAAAAGACTGGTACCGGGCACTAAGATCGCCCACTAGAGAAGTTAAGGGCTCCGAGACTGCCCTATGAGTATTGAGTTGCTCTGTTTGGATTTGGTGGCTAGCTACCCCGAATTCTTCAAAATTGCGCGCATTGGTATCATGTCTAGGCCCATAGTATATTATTTTCAAGTGCAAGAGTATATTATTGTTTTTATTAGTGATGTTCTTGTTTTCTATTAAGCTGCAAAGAAAAATATTTTGTGAGATAGATGATGTACTTGCTAAGCAATTTGCTTATAATATTTACCTCATACTGCAGATAAAGATAAAGGTAAGATGTAATGCAAGGAGGTAGCAGCGTTGAAACGTGATTGGTGGTGACGGCCTCGGAATTGGTTTAAGATTTTGAGAGTTTCTAAATTTACATGTTAAGAAGACTTTTTGTTTGATTTGTTTTACGAAAGTTTTACACAAACGATTTAATTCTTTTTGGATGCTTTAGACCATTTTAAAACTCTGATATGTTTTTTAACAAAATTATTTCCGCTGTTTTGAAAAAAAAAAAAAAAAAAAGGAAGAGTCTATGAATCCTTATGACATACTTTTATTAGTTAGAAAGTTAAGCATAATTTAGTAGAAGTAATTACCCAGTTAGAAAGTTAAGCATAATTTAGTAGAAGTAATTACCCTACTAGAAGAGGATGTTACACAATGTATGTATAATATATCTTTTTATACAATAAAAATGATTGAAGAGAATACTTTACTTATTGCAAGTTTGTTAGATGCGGATGCCCGAAGAAGAAAATAAGTGGGGGTCATAAGCGTTGCTGGTAGTATATTCCAAACATGAAAGTAACAGAATAAACACCTCAAAACAATAGTTGTATTTTGTTGCAAGTAATATTGACATGATCATAAGTTAAAACTAATTTGCAAATGCTATGACATCATAGATGCAAGATTCGCAAGCTAAGTATTCTTGCATTATGTTAGAATTATGTAATAGCATTGTGTTAGAATTTATTTTTTTGTTTTGTAATTTTAGGATGTAATAGTTGTTAAAGTTGGAGATCACTTACAAATTACCCATGATTGACCCATTCTGCTTTTCTTATAGGGAAACTTTATCTTCCATTACTTGCAATCCTATAATTCTTAACATGACTCGAATTCTTTATTTATTGCGCTTCAAGTTTTTCTCTATTTAATTTGTAATTTTCTACACTTTTTTCTTTTAGATTAATGTAAGGGGTGACATATTCTCAAATAAATATTGGGGAAGAGAATTGTAAAAAAAATTACTATCATTATTTTTTATCCATTGTATCCCCTTTTTTTTTTATATATATATAAAGTATTTCAATAAATTTGATTGCAATCTCTTGATCAACATATAAATTTAAAACAAAATTATAAATTATGATAAAAACAATAATGAAAATAATGCATGAATAAGTATAAAAAGATCCCGTAAAAGGCACGGGAACTCACTAGTATTTATTATACATGTTTGTTTTGAATTCTTCTTTCTTCTTTTTTTTTTTAAATATCACTGTATCATCCTTTTTATTCAACAAATTAGTCACATAAAATAAAACAAATAAATGTCTTGATTTATTTAAGCAGCTTAATAAGCTCATTTAGTGTGGCTAAGAAAATAAAAAAGCTTTAGAAGATGTTCAAACCTTTATAAACTCGTTTAGGTCTAATAGATAAAACTACTATAAATTCCAAAAGAAAAAGGCCTAAATTGCAGAAGTTATGAATTATTTGTTGTGAATTCTCATTATTCATCACATATTAATGCCGATATTACTGATTATATATACATATATATATATATATGAATGCCGATATTACTACTATATGGTTGTATATATTGCTATATATGCTAACTAAATTTATAAATATGTATGTTACTCATGAAAATTAATAATAAATGAGTTATAATTTATATCAACAAAATTGGTCCCAACATTATCTTTTGGGAGTTGTATTTCGTGTCCCATATAACAATTGTTTCAATGATTCTGATTTGATACATTAAAGTTGGAAAAAAGTGGCATCCTTCAAAATTAAGCTGCAAGGAAGAATAACACCACTTTCAACTTTTTTTTTTCAATAACTTAATTACAAACATATGTCTAATAAATTTGGGATAATAGTTCCAATCCCTTGAAGTTGCTACTTTTTTTTTTTTTGACTTTATTTAAAATAAAATAAAAAAGGTAGGCATTGAATTGATCATATTTTTAATTTTTCAAGCATATATCTAAATGATAATTGATAATTGACTATATTTCAAACCCTAAATTAGGATAAAACATTTTTTTTATAACAATTGGCTTATTCTTCAACTGAGTCAACTCCTAAAAAATATCTACTCAACAATTACGTTATTTATAAAATAAACATTAATATCAGCGGCGGAGCAAAGAGGTACAGTTGTTGTACCCCAAATATCTTTTAACAATTCTACTTACTAAACTATGCAAAAATTTATATTATACTAGTGTAACTCAATTGGTTTGATGCCAACTTTTTCCAAGACCAAGACCCGAGTTTGAATCTTCATGGCTAACATGTGTTGATATTTATTTTTCGGTTGTGTTGATATAATTTTTTGTAGCCAATTTTTTTTTTATCTTTTGCTCATATTGAGTTGCAAACCATTATTATTTAATTTATCTACTTATTTAATTAATCTTATAATTTATTGTGATGAACTTTTCTTCTCATATCTTTAAAATGAAGATCAATTCATTTTAAAAAAAATGTTTTTAAAGTGATTAAATAATAATTCTTGTATTATAAAATCTTTAGAAAGAAGCAAAAAAAAAAAAAAAAAAAAAAATCATGTCTATTTTTAATTTGTAATGAATTTAATTTCCCATATCTTTACAATGATGATCAATTTATTGAAACATTTTCTTTAAAAGTTATTAGATAGTAGTTCTTGTATTATAATTAAAAAAAAAAAAAAAACCAAAGAAAACTAAAAAACACATATATTTTTTTGTAAGCTTTGAATTATATAGATATTAATTTTAAATAATATTCTATTTATATATACTTATAATTATTTTTCGCACCCCCAATTTCTAAATTCTGGATATATCTGCTACTGATTATTATAGTCTTAAACTCATAAAACATTAATATTTTTGTATTAGTTAGTGAATTTTTTTTTTCCCTTTTTTGTCTTATTATTCTTGTTATCATCATCTGAAAAAACTAATGAATGAGATTAGTTTTATTCCTTGACCCTGAAGCATGCAAGTTGGCGTTTTATTTTGGGTTATATGCAAATTAAACAACAATCTAAATTATTTGTTTTTTTTTTTTTCATTTTTCAATTTAATTTTTTTAATCAGATTGCAACCTAAATTACTAGAATTTATCAAATTGCCACTTCCGATCCATTTTCGGGTGAAAACGTGAACATGTTACCCATACATTTAAAAAATAAGAATATTCTTATAATCTTATAAGGTGATCCTCATATGAAGTCAGAGTGCAGGTAATGTGTTCATGTTTTTACCGAAAAATAATTTAAAAGTTGCAATTTGATAAATTTTAATAGTTGAAGTTTTAATTTAATAAAAAAAAATTAGATTGGAAAATGAAAAAAAAAATCAATAATTTAGGTTGTTTATTTGCATTTAATCCTTTTATTTTTATTTTTTTTTATTTTTTTTGAGAATAAGTTGGGAATTTAATATTCCTACATGCAGTCGCATTTCTCCACTCCCCTTTTCCTAATTTTACTCAAATCTGTTTCAATTTACGTCTCATTTGGATTGCTTTATTTTATTTTATTTCCCTAAAAAATAATATTTTTGGTTCTTAAAGTTTTTCTCATTGGATTTTTTATCCTTTAACTTTCACCTTTTGATTTTGGACCCGACTATACACACCTCACCATCTTCTAAACACACCCCATTAAATTTAATGAATATAAAATTATTTAGACAAAGACAACTATACCCTTATGATTTAATTAACACTCTTCTTCTTCCTCACTCTCTAACACTATTGCAAACTCCATCTGTTAACTTAAAAATTCATTTTATCAAAAACATCATGTAACAAGAAAAAATTACTTGGAACGAGCAATATAAATTCTAAAGTAAAGTTTTTCCGATTTCTTTTAATAGTACCGTTGCAAACTCCATCTTTTAACTTAGAAAATAATTTTGAGTCAAAAACACCATGAAACTAGAAAAAGTACTCGGGATGAGCAATATAAGTTCTAAAGTTACGTTTTTTCGAATTCTTTTAGTAGTATGAGTTACGAAAGTTCAGAATTCTTTTTTCAAAAAAATTCACGAAAAACACGATCGACTAGTATAGGTCGAACTCCTTGCATTCTGTTCGACCTGTATTGGCCAAAAAAATAAAAAAATGTTCGACACTTGGTCGAACGGGTTGAGTTGTGTTCGACCACAAGTCGAACATGTTGAGTGGTGTTCGACCATAGGTCGAACTTGTAGTAGTCATTTCGCAAAACCAGGGCCGAACATAACGCGTTCATTAAGAAAAAAAAATTCACATTTTTTCAACTTGTTTTCCATGTTTTCCTATGTTTTTCATATGAAAACTTCATACTCATGATTCCTAAACAACTTTCGAACAATCTAACATAACATAGATCAAATTTAACTTAGTATTTGTGAATTGAAATTGTGGAATGGGGTTGGACAATTTAGGGTTTGTGAATTGAGGGTGGAGCAGTTAGGGTTTGTGAATTGGGTTGAAAAATTTAATATTTTATTTATAAAGGGTATAAATGTAATGTGGTGGGGTGTGTTTAAAAATTTTTAATTTAAAATATATTTATTTGGGGTGTGTTTAGTAAATGAGGTGTGTAAAGTAAGTTGTGGGGTTTGTATAGCCGGACCCTTTGATTTTTAGTCCTCTGTGTTTAAGAAATATCATTTTTTTAGTCCTCTAACCTACTATAGCAGGTAACTCGTATTTTTTTATTTAAATTTAATTTTAACACCATTTTTTTAAATTGAGAGAACACTATTTTTTTTTCAATCACAAATTTATATTTTTCATCTAACATGCCTAAATTAATATTAATAAATAAAAAAAATTGTTTTTCATCTCAATATGTGGGTTAGAGTTTTGGGTTAAACATTAATATTAATAATTTGGGCATCCCAAACTTAGACATTAATAAAGAATAATGTATTTTTTAATTATTAATATCAATTTAGTGTACTCTCAGTTAAAAAAATTTACTTTTTGGTGTTAAAAATGAATTTTAATTAAGAAAATAAAAAGTTATATGTTGTAACATGTAGGAGGACTAAAAATCGAAAGATAAATAATAAAGAATGAAAAATCCAATAAGATAAAACTTATTTTCCTTATTTTTTAAATTGAATTGCTTTGTATAAATTAAGAAAAAACTAAAGATTAATATGAGAAGGCATATGCAATTGTGCATCAGCCCACAAAAGGCCAAAGGCGTACGTGTGTTTCCTTTTCCGTAAAATACAATGAACTTGAATTAGAGTTAGTTTTTAATTTTAATTTGATATAAAAACCTGATTTTAATAGAATGTAAGGATTTAATTTTTAAAAATAAAAGTTTAGAAACGAAATTGAAAGACCCTTTTTCGTATTATATGTCATTTCAGACAATTATAATACTGTTATGTTGGGTTTATGAATCTCGTTTTAATAATGGGTGAGTGATGATGGTACACGTGGCCTCTAACTTCTTAGGTAAGGAAAAAGACAATGTTGGATTGGATATATAATGATAGGAGAGATGTATGTGGCTGATGAACCGTGTGTGTAGGAATAAAATTTCGGCTTTCATATGAGAATATTGGATCTTACGGAAATATTGGTGTCGGTGTAAATATGTTATTTATTAATCTATTTTTGATATTTATCGATATTTCTCCAATATTTTATCTATATTTACCTATATTTTCTGAATATTTCATTGATTTTTTTATAAATTGAACCATGGAGTCACCGATATTGAAATTGATACCGACATTTATATTTATCAATATTTTACTGGTTTTTGATAAAATTTCTCGTTTCTATACTGATTATGTGAAATATATTATTGCAACCCATTTTTGTATCGATCATGTGAAAAAATGAAAATTTTGGGGAAATATCACCGATATTTCAGGATATTTTCATCATTGAGTATGGGTGGTGAACGGTCTTTAATAATAATTAGGGTGTATTAATTATTGTTCATTGAATTTTTTAATATGAACTTATTGTTCATGGTACCAAAAATAAGTCATTTTTTTCTAATGCAATAATAACGCTTACATTTATAGTCTTTTGTTTGACTCGTTATCCCTATGTTTTCTTATTTTGATTGAATTATCATTTACTTCTTAGAAGCATAAACTCAATTAATGCTTTGAAAATTTGATAGACACCTAATCTTTATGGTGTTCAAGTTCATTTATATTTATGATCATATACTTGTACTAGATAGAGAAAATATCCTTTTGATTTGACGTATATAGCTCATAGTACTAGAAACTATTTTTACTACATTAAAAATTATAGATTATACGTTATTTTTACTGCACCTAATATAAAACAAATAATTGTTGAATAAAGTTATTCGCCAAAATTAGATCATGTGGATAATCAATTTTTTTTTTAAATAAAAAAGTTGGGTTATTAAAAAAACTAATAATTTTTTAATGCGAAAAAAAATTATCTTTCACAGGATTTTCCAAGAAAAACACCCCAACAAGAAAACACAGATGAAGAAATGCCAAAACTATTGCGAGTCATTTCTCTCGATTTTTTATTTTATTTTATTGGAGAAAATGAAGCCAGAAGGCAATACAGAGAAATATTTATATAGTTTTTAGGGAAATAAAATAGATTAATTATCATAGATTATATATATGTGCAACTATATGTGTAATATAATTATATTTTACACACACGATAGCGTTCATTCGTGAAATAAATATAAAATAAAATGATAAAAGAAAAAATTGAGGCAGCTTAACTAAGTTGTAAAACATATGATCAAATATGTTGGGGGCTTCTTATCGTAATGAAGACGAGAAATCAATATGTGAAAGTATTTCAGCTATAAGTTCTAGGTATCCCTTGTACCAATTATCTCTATATTAATGCAATGTCTTTCCTTCAATCCATCTTGCAATTATTATACTTAGTATAACAATATATTCTGTTAAACTGAATCGTCTTATAAATTTAGTTGGATTAGGAAATAATTATTAATTAATTCTATTTAATCGAATAACCTAGAACAAGCTCTCTAAATTTAATTCGTCAAATCCATTAATTATAACGATGAAAGGGTAAACTAAATTTTGAATACACAAGTTCGATTGGATAATACTAATACGAAATTCATGCTACCCTATAAATGCACGACCTCTAGTTTACTACTTATGAAAATCAAATCATGATTTAAAATTCTAGCAATCAATTAGCAATTACTCAACCTAGGTGATCAATCCAATTATACATCAATAATTGAAAACATGTCGATCAGATAGCACAAATAATTTCAATAAAAAAAATTAAAAAAACGTTACACGATTAATCAAGAAATAATTAAGTACTCGGGTTCAAATATCCATTCTAACCAGATTAAACATGTCTAGCCTTTTATCCTTGCCTGAAACTCTTCAATTGCCATGATAAAATAAAGAAAAACTAATCTAAAATGATCTTTAATGCCTTCAGAGCTTCGAATCCGTCTCCTACATGATACCTAACTCTTACGATACTGAACAATGATCTCTACAGAAATATAGGGCAATGTTTTTAACCCCAAGAGATGAGCTGAAATCCTAAATAATCCTTGAAATTAACATGCAAAAAAATATTTGGAGTAATTTGACACTAGGGATAGATTTAACTACTAGAAACAATCAATGTTTTCTACCCATCAATAACCACGACCAATACTTGAAAATATCGATTAAATCTTTATTATATATGTGAAATTTTATAGCGTAAATCAATTGCATGTGCTTTACACACTAACTAATATATATTACAAATCAATGATAATTACGTATCTTGAGTTTAACGACAACTTAGCCGGCCTAATTTTAGAGTTAATGTCATTAACGATAATCCAAAACTGTATGATTATAGGAAACAAATTAATTTAATGCCTTCAAATTGGAGAAAGCTACACTTCATTCATGCATCATGCATGTCCTTCTAGTGTAAATATATAATACCCAAACCTTATATATACACGTACAAAATATGAGATTGAAACTCAATTTAAAAAAAAAACGATTCATGCAATTTCTTTCTACGTATATAAATAAAATGGTTGCTTTTCAAGATCTTATAGTTCCCATTTTCCCATTCATTTTCGCCATCGTCTTTCTATACAGATGGCGGTGGTCCGGTGCAACTTCCACGCCCCGGAAAAGGCTGCCGCCATCTCCAGGAAAGCTTCCGATAATCGGAAACCTTCACCAGCTTGGCGCGTATCCTCACCGATCGCTCCATTCTTTATCCAAGCGTTATGGCCCACTGATGTTACTTCATTTTGGCAATGTGCCAGTGCTCGTGGCATCATCGGCCGATGCAGCGCGTGAGATCATGAAAAACCAAGACTTGATATTTGCAAACAGGCCCAAACTAAGCATCCCTGACAGGCTAATTTACGGATCCAGGGACATTGCGTTTTCGCCTTATGGCGAGTATTGGAGGCAAGTGAGAAGCATATGTGTTCTCCATCTACTGAGTAACAAAAGGGTTCAATCTTATCGTCGTGTGAGAGAAGAAGAGACGTCTCTTATGGTCGAGAAGATCAGGAAATCTTCATCGGTTGTAAACTTGAGCGATGTTTTGTTGTCGTTGACGAATGATGTAGTTTGCAGGGTGGCTTTGGGGAAGAAGTATAGGGAATACGATGAAGCCAAAGAGGTGAAGAAGTTTTTGGGGGATTTCCAGGTGTTATTAGGTACTTTTCCTGTGGGGGACTATATTCCGTGGTTGGGTTGGATTAATCGTGTTAATGGATTGGATGGTAAAGTTAGCAGAGCTGCTAAACAATTCGATGAGTTTTTGGTGAGAGTGCTTCAAGAACATAGAGATGATTATGAGAAGAAAGAAGAGAAGATTGGTGGTGATGATTCAGTGTTGGATTTGGTGGATCTATTGCTTCAACTTCAAAGAGACAATAGGGATGCAGTACCTCTGGAAGATGAAACTATCAAAGCTTTGATTTTGGTAAGATTTTTTTTATCCCATCCTCATGTTCTAAGAAAGGTTTTTGCCTTCATGATAATTTTCCTGTGACAGGACATGTTTGGTGCTGGAACTGATACCACAGCTACTGCTTTGGAGTGGACAATTGCAGAGCTGATAAGAAATCCAAGAAGCATGAAAATCTTGCAGAATGAAGTGAGAGAAGTAGGCAGAAACAAGAGAGAGATAGAGGAGGATGATTTGGAGAAAATGCCGTATTTGAAAGCAGTGATCAAAGAAGGTCTAAGGCTACATTCACCGGTACCATTACTCGTCCCTCGAGAATCCACTCAAGACACGAAGCTACTAGGCTACGACATCGCCTCCAACACACAAGTGATGATCAATGCTTGGGCCATTGGCAGAGACCCATCGTTGTGGGAAAATCCAGAAGAGTTTAGGCCAGAGAGGTTCTTGGACTCAAGTGTAGACTTCAAAGGGCTTCATTTTGAGTTCATCCCGTTTGGTGCTGGTCGAAGGGGCTGCCCCGGGGTGGTGTTCGCCATGGCAGTTGATGAGCTTGTATTAGCTAAGTTGGTTCACAACTTCAACTTTGCATTGCCTAATGGAGAAAGAGAAGAGGATTTGGATGTGACTGAAGCCTATGGAATCACTATGCATAAAAAGTCTCCCTTGCTTGTAGTCGCCACTTCACATACTTATTAGTTCATTGCTGTTTTTCAGATGTATCCTGTATGTTTATGTTATATTTCGTATAAAATCTTTTATTCTGTAATAATCATCATGTGTCGCGAGTGAAAATATATTCTTTAAATTTACGATTGTAATAGAATTGTAAAATTAAATACCTTTTCATATAATACTAGATCCTTAATTAGGCTTTGAAAGAATTTGAGGTCCTATTTTTCAATTCAAAATACACTCAGAAAATAAATCGAGTATCAGACGAAATGTGTGGTATAAAGTGTTGAATACTTCACACAACACTTCAGAAAATTATACGCAGCGGAAAATATAAGAAGAATATGAAACAGAGACACAAAATTTTCTACACAAACTTACGGTTGTTCTGCGCTCTCATGAGCACAAATTCACTAAAAGAAAGTTATTCAGAGGTACATATTCGTATATGAAATCCGAACGTCCACAAACAAAGCATCCCTCGATATATAGGAACTTGAGTTTTTTTGTGACATCTAAACAAACACAACACATAAACCAAATCCTAAATTGCACTATACCCAAATGTTTTTAAGAAAAAGGAAAAAAATTCATTTTTGGACTTTGCCCTAGAGGTCGTGTATGATTTTGGTCTAGCTCATTTTCAATTTTAGTCCAATAATTGAAAATTTTGTCCAATTTCAATCATTTTTTCACCAAAATTTGTATTTTCTGATGGTTTTTGCACGATGAGTGAGATACATACGCACTCAATTTCATTATTTTCGATCAATTACACTAACGTGACGATTCATTTTACCATTATTTTGCAAGTAAAATGTCACATCATCATGTCACATCATTTAATAAATTAAAAAAAATAAAAATAATTAGATGAATTAAAAATAATAGAATTAAAGAAAAATTGAGGAAAAGTTGCTTCCTTTATTGAACATTGCTAGCCATGATGGTCGTCATGCCTATTATGATTTTTCGCCAATGCCACAAGTCCGATTCGTAGTTCTTGATGGCTATGATATTAGTGCCATAGGCTGGCCAGAGAATCACCCAAACACGATAAAAGCAAAGATAAGAATCCAAATTCGGATAAGAATAGCCCAGATGGACTTTTGGGGCCGGAGAGAAGATTCCTTATGTTCAGTGGAGGAGTCGGGGAAGAACAGATGAAATGGTTGGGTTGTGTTCTTGATGAGGCAACGAAGTTGAACCAGAAAGTGGTGGTATGCTGTCATCTACCTTTAGACCCTCGTGCATCGTCTTACTATGGCTCGTTGTTGTGGAACTACAATGAAGTGATGGAAGTGATACACCGATACAAGTGTGTGATCGTCTGTCTGGCCGGACATGATCACAAAGGCGGGTACTCGGTGGACTCAGTACGGTGTGCACCATCGGGTTCTAGAAGCCGCCTTGGAGTGTCCTCCAGACACTAATGCTTTTGGATCCATTGATATATTCCATGATAGATTATTGCTCTCTGGTATTGATAGAATGGAGAGTCAAGATATGGTTTATAGTTGTTAGATGTAGTGTAAATTGGCAGCTTGTAATGTCTATGATGTGCTGGTAAAAGCATGTAAGCAATATGATTATATGAAACATGGTTCTGACTTCATGTATATTAGAAATAATATACTTTATTTAAAAATATTAAATAAAACTATATACAAAAATATATTTATTTTATTCAAAAAAAATTAAATTCTTTAAATTTGTAAAATTATAAGCCACATCTTTTTTTATCTTTTTCTTTATTTACTCTTCAGTTCATTTAATTGTCATTGTGGTGGTAGCTGAATAAAAGTTGCACTCTTTACAGAGTTTGTTTTTTCCTTCGCTTAGAAACCTGATGATGGCTATTTCGTCATAAAAAGAAGGGCCCGGCTATCCGCACCCCATAACTACTAAACACACCCCAACTCAAGTGTTACTGTTCACCTAAGGTGAACAGTAACACTTGAGTTGGGGTGTGTTTAGTAGTTATGGGGTGCGGATAGCCGCACCCTGAAAAGAAACCTGTCTGATGGCTGGAGCCACAACATAATGAATTCATAGGAGATTAGCTTATCAATAAAATTGCTGAAAAGTGTTCAACTCTTTGTCCAAGACTAATTTTACTCAAATCTATTTCAATTTACGTATCATTTTGGATTTGCTTTATTTTATTTTATTTTATTTCCCTATAAAAAAAGATTGTGGGTCCTTTTTAAGTTTTTCTCATTAGATTTTTTATCCTTTATCTTTTACCTTTTGATTTTTAGTCCTCTATATTTAAGAAATATCATTTTTCAGTCCTATAGCCTGCTATAGAAGGTAACTATTTAAATTTAATTTTAACACCATTTTTTTTTTCTAAATTGAGAGAACACTAATTTTTTTTTTCAATCACAAATTTGTATTCTTCATCTAACATGCCTAAATTACTATTAATAAATAATAAAAAATTATTTTTCATCCCAATATGTGGGTTAAAGTTTTGAGTTAAACATTAATATTAAAAATTTGGACATCCCAAACTTAGACATTAATAAAGAATAATGTATTTTTTAATTATTAAGATTAATATGAGAAGGCATATGCAATTGTGCATCAGCCCACAAAAGGCCAAAGGCGTACGTGTGTTTCCTTTTCCGTAAAATACAATGAACCTGAATTAGAGTTAGCTTTTAATTTTAATTTGATATAAAAATCTGATTTTAATACAATGTAAGGATTTAATTTCTAAAAATTAAAGTTTAGAAACAAAATTGAAAGACCCTTTTTCGTATTATATGTCATTTCAGACAGTTATAATACTGTTATGTTGGGTTCATGAATCCTCGTTTTAATAATGGGCGATCAATGATGGTACACGTGGCCTCTAACCTCTTAGGTAAGGAAAAAGACAATGTCGGATTGGATATATGTAGGAATAAAATTTCGGCTTTGATATGGAAATATCGGATCTGAATCTACGGAAATATTGATGGAAATATCAGTATCAGTATAAATATGTTATTTATTAATTTATTTTTAATATTTATTGATATTTTCCCAATATTTCATTGATATTTACCGATATTTTTCGAATATTTCACCGATATTCCTATAAATTGATTCATGAAGCCACCGATATCGAAATTGATACCGATATTTATATTTATCGATAATTTACCGATTTTTTATAAAATTTCTCGTTTCTATACCGATTATGTGAAAAATGAAATTATCGAAAATATATTGTTGCAACCCATTTTTGTATCAATCATGTGAAAAAAATGAAAATATTGAGAAATATCGCCGATATTTCAGGATATTTTCATCCTTTTTGTATCAATCATGTGAAAAAAATGAAAATATTGAGAAATATCGCCGATATTTCAGGATATTTTCATCCTTGGGTGTGGGTGATGAACGGTCTTTAATAATAACAAGGGTGCATTAATTATTGTTCATTGAATTTTTTAATATGAACTTATTGTTCATGGTACCAAAAATATGCAATAATAACGCTTACATTTATAGTCTTTTGTTTGAATCGTTATCCCTATGGTTTCTTATTTTGATTGAATTATCATTTACTTCTTAGAAGCATAAACTCAATTAATGCTTTGAAAATTTGATAGACACCTAATCTTTATGGTGTTCAAGTTCATTTATATTTATGATCATATATTTGTACTAGATAGAGAAAATATCCTTTTGATTTGACGTATATAGCTCATAGTACTAGAAACTATTTTTACTACATTAAAAATTATAGATTATACGTTATTTTTACTGCACCTAATATAAAACAAATAATTGTTGAATAAAGTTATTCGCCAAAATTAGATCATGTGGATAATCAATTTTTTTTTTTAAATAAAAAGTTGGGTTATTAAAAAAACTAATAATTTTTTAATGCGAAAAAAAAATTATCTTTCACAAGATTTTCCAAGAAAAACACCCCAACAAGAAAACACAGATGAAGAAATGCCAAAACTATTGCTGAGTCATTTCTCTCGAATTTTTTTTTATTTTATTGGAGAAAATGAAGCCAGAAGGCAATACAGAGAAATATTTATATAGTTTTTAGGGAAATAAAATAGATTAATTATCATAGATTATATATATATGTGCAACTATATGTGTAATACCCTATCTTTTATCACACGATAGCGTTCATTCGTGAAATAAATATAAAATAAAATGATAAAAGAAAAAATTGAGGCTACAGCTTAACTAAGTTGTAAAACATATGGTCAAATATGTTGGGCTTCTCATCGTAATGAAGACGAGAAATCAATATGTTAAGGTACGAGAAATCAATATGTTAAGGTATTTCGGCTATAAGTTCTAGGTATCCCTAGCTTGTATGAATTATCTCTATATTAATGCAATGTCTTTCTTTCAATCCATCGTGCAATTATTATACTTAGTATAACAATATATTCTGTTAAATTGAATCATCTTTTAAACTTAGTTGGATTAGGATATGATCATTAACTAATCCTATTTAATCGAATAACCTAAAACAAACTCTCTAAATTTAATTCGTCAAATCCATTAATTATCATGACGAAAGGATAAACTAAACTTTGAATACACAAGTTTGATTGGATAATACTAATCAAGGACAAAAATATCGGTATCGGTAGAAATATCGGTACCTTGATTTTACGGAAATATCGACGGATATATCGATTTCGGTGGAAATATCGGTTTTTTATGCAAAAAATTTAAAAACTTTGTAAAAACAATTGAAAAATATATCTAGTACTTTACATAATATTATAAGTAACATTAATACATATATTGAACTTAAATTTCAAATTAAAAGATATGTTTACAACAAATTTAGAGATAAATAATAAACTAAAAAAACGGACATTTTAAAAAACAAATATAAAAACTTTATAAAAAAATTGAAAAATATATCTAGTATTTTACATAATATTATAAGTAACATTAATACATATATTGAACTTAAATTTCAAATAAAAAGATATGTTTTATATCAGAACTTATTTATATTTTATATTTTTGGAAAAAAACCAAATATTTTTAGCATATTCAAGTCAAGATAGCCTCCAGTTTTGAATGGCTCTTGGACCCACCCTTATAAGCGTGTTTGACCAATTACTTCCAAGTTCCAACATTCATTTTCTCTCTCTTGTTTACTTCCCTCACATTGACGAGAGAGATTGTGTGTATGAGTAATTTTTCTTGATTAAGCTTAAGAGAGAAAATTCCCCACATGCCAGCTTCAATCCAGGAGAGTCACCATCAAGCGCCGCCGCAGTTGTTGAGCCGGAGCCAGCGGCGACTTCTTCTCTTCTTCCTGAAATGTGTGATCATGGTAATCGTGATGTCCCTTTTCCTCTTCTTCCTCAGATTCGCCGCCATTGTCCTCCTCCACTTCCTCTTTAAAAACTATTTTTACAAATAGTATTCTCGGCGTTTTTTGGCGAAAAATCGGGGATTTATCGCCGATATTGAGCAAAAAAAGCCACTGTTTGGCGACTCCGATTTTTTGTCGAATTTTTTTTTGCATAATCTCTTTCAGCCCCCTCGATTTGCCGATATTTCGCCGATTTTTCGGCGAAATTTCCCGATTTTTTTGTCACTGATACTAATACCAAATTCATGCTACCTTAGAAATGCACAACCTCTAGTTTACTACTTATGAAAATCAAATCATAATTTAAAATTCTAGCAATCAATTAACAATTACTCAATCTAGTTGATCAATAATTGAAAACATGTCAATCAGATAGCACAAATAATTCCAACAAAAAAAATTAAGAAAACGTTACACGATTAATCAAGAAATAATTAAGTACTCGGGTTCAAATATCCATTCTAACCAGATTAAACACATCTAGCCTTTTATCCTTGCCTGAAACTCTTCAATTGCCATGATAAAATAAAGAAAAACTAATCTAAAATGATCTTTAATGCCTTCAGAGCTTCGAATCCGTCCCCTACATGATTTCTAACTCTTACGGTACTGAACAATGATCTCTACGGAAATGTATGGCAGTGTTTTTAACCCCAAGAGATGGGTTGAAACCCTTTTTGGGCAAAAATTATGCTTCAAAATCTCGTTGAGTACTAGGTGGGCCTGTAGTGGCCCTGTTAGTGCCATGAGCTTTAGTGTTTGGTATGCAACTTTGCAACTAAGCAATGGAAGGAGAATGAATTGAGATTGTTTGATGTACATGCACCTTTATTCCTGTTACAGTTGTTTCAAATCCTAATATTAAGGAATCACGATTCTCAGGTTTTCCTAAGGAATGACTTTCATTCCACAATTCTATTTTCTAAAACAAAAAATTAATTAAGTTGATTCTATTCCTAAAGAATTTTGGTAAACCAAACAACACAAATTTAAAGAGAATATTCATTCCATTCCTCACTGATATCATTACCATTCTTTTTCTCAATTCCTTAAAATATACCAAACGACCCCTTAATCTTGTTTTGAGGCCATCAAGCAGCCACAAACACGGTCCTTGGTCCAAAAACACTAAAAAAATCCTTGAAATTAACATGCAAAAAATATTTGGAGTAATTTGACACCAAACCTACGATGGATATGAAAAATGCATAAAACCCGATGTTTAACTACTAGAAACAATCAATGTTTTCTACCTATCAATAACCACGACAAATACTTGAAAATATCGATTAATTCTTTATTATATATGTGAAATTTTATAGCGTAAATCAATTGCATGTAGTTTACACACTTAACTAATATATATTACAAATCAATGATATTTACATATTTTGAGTTTAACGTCAACTTAGCCGGCCTAATTTTAGAGTTAATTTAATGGCTTCAAATTGGAGAAAGCTACACTTCATTCATGCATGTCCTTCTAGTGTAAATATATAAATACCCAAACCTTATATATACACATACAAAATATGAGATTGAAACACAATTAAAAAAAAATGATTTATGCAATTTCTTTCTACGTATATAAATAAAATGGTTGCTTTTCAAGATCTTATAGTTCCCATTTTCCCATTCATTTTCGCCATCGTCTTTCTATACAGATGGCGGCGGTCCGGTGCAACTTCCACTCCCCGGAAAAGGCTGCCACCATCTCCAGGAAAGCTTCCGATAATCGGAAACCTTCACCAGCTGGGCGCGTGTCCTCACCGATCACTCCATTCTTTATCCAAGCGTTATGGCCCACTGATGTTACTTCATTTTGGCAACGTGCCAGTGCTCGTGGCATCATCGGCCGATGCAGCGCGTGAGATCATGAAAAACCAAGACTTGATATTTGCAAACAGGCCCAAACTAAGCATCCCTGACAGGCTAATTTACGGATCCAGGGATATTGCGTTTTCGCCTTATGGCGAGTATTGGAGGCAAGTGAGAAGCTTATGTGTTCTCCATCTACTGAGTAACAAAAGGGTTCAATCTTTTCGTCGTGTGAGAGAAGAAGAGACGTCTCTCATGGTCGAGAAGATCAGGAAATCTTCATCGGTTGTAAACTTGAGCGATGTTTTGTTGTCGTTGACGAATGATGTAGTTTGCAGGGTGGCTTTGGGGAAGAAGTATGGGGAATACGATGAAGCCAAAGAAGTGAAGAAGTTTATGGGGGATTTCCAGGTGTTATTAGGTACTTTGCCTGTGGGGGACTATATTCCGTGGTTGGGTTGGATTAATCGTGTGAATGGATTGGATGGTAAAGTTAGAAGAGTTGCTAAACATTACAATGAGTTTTTGGTGAGAGTGCTTCAAGAACATAGAGATGATTATGAGAAGAAAGAAGAGAAGATTGGTGGTGATGATTCAGTGTTGGATTTGGTGGATCTACTGCTTCAACTTCAAAGAGACAATAGGGATGCAGTACCTCTAGAAGATGAAACTATCAAAGCTTTGATTTTGGTAAGATTTTTTTTATCCCATCCTCATGTTCTAAGAAAGTTTTGCTTCATGATAATTTTCCTGTGAATAGATTATAAAATTGGGCATGTTTTCAATTTTAGTCACTTGTTGTAAAAAGAAAATTTGCTTTTTAGCACTCCCAACTTAAATTTCATTATTTTTTAGTCAATAACTAATTTTTGGATACATTTATCTTTTTTTGCTTTTTAGCACTCCCAACTTAAATTTCATTATTTTTTAGTCAATAACTAATTTTTGGATACATTTATCTTTTTTTTGCCTGTAAAATTTCTAAATATCAATTTGTACCATCAAAACCTTGATCATTTTATCATATCCAACACCAACAGAACCACATATTGTTCTATTTAAATGCACACACTACACTGTCATTTCTAGCAACTTGTGGTAGAAAAAGTTATTTTTTAATTTGAGGAAATTGTCGATTTGGTCCCACATATCACATGGTAATTTCATTTTAAAATCTCAAGACAGGACATGTTTGGTGCTGGAACTGATACCACAGCTACTGCTTTGGAGTGGACAATGGCAGAGCTGATAAGAAATCCAAGAAGCGTGAAAATCTTGCAGAATGAAGTGAGAGAAGTAGGCAGAAACAAGAGAGAGATAGAGGAGGATGACTTGGAGAAAATGCCGTATTTGAAAGCAGTGATCAAAGAAGGTCTAAGGCTACATTCACCGGCGCCATTACTCATCCCTCGAGAATCCACTCAAGACACGAAGCTACTAGGCTACGACATCGCCTCCAACACACAAGTGATGATCAATGCTTGGGCCATTGGCAGAGACCCATCGTTGTGGGAAAATCCAGAAGAGTTTAGGCCAGAGAGGTTCTTGGACTCAAGTGTAGACTTCAAAGGGCTTCATTTTGAGTTCATCCCGTTTGGTGCTGGTCGAAGGGGCTGCCCCGGGGTGGTGTTCGCCATGGCAGTTGATGAGCTTGTATTAGCTAAGTTGGTTCACAACTTCAACTTTGCATTGCCTAATGGAGAAAGAGAAGAGGATTTGGATGTGACTGAAGCCTATGGAATCACTATGCATAAAAAGTCTCCCTTGCTTGTAGTCGCCACTTCACATACTTATTAGTTCATTGCTGTTTTTCAGATGTATCCTGTATGTTTATGTTATATTTCGTATTAAATCTTTTATTCTGTAATAATCATCATGTGTCGCGAGTGAAAATATATGCTTTAAATTTACGATTGTAATAGAATTGTAAAATTAAATACCTTTTCATATAATACTAGATCCTTAATTAGGCTTTGAAAGAATTTGAGGTCCTATTTTTCAATTCAAAATACTCTCAAAAAATAAATCGAGTATCAGACGAAAGGTGTGGTATAAAGTGTTGAGAGTTGGTCTTGTGTGCACTTGGTGCACATGCAATCCGCGTCGACCCAGTTTTTGACCCAGATCCGCATGTTTTTGAATTTTGTTTTGTTTTGTTTTTTGCTTCAGGTTGTGACCTTTATGTTGTAAATGTGTAACTTTTATGTACAACTATCATGACCTTTATGTACTGTAACTTTGAAAAAAAATGAAAATTTTCAATATAATTTGAACTGTACACCTTTATGTGATATCAATGCGACCTTTATGTTATATTATGTCACCTTTATGTATAAATATTCTGACCTTTATATAATATATAAAGATGCATAAAGGTTAGAATATTTATACATAAAGGTGACATAATATAACATAAAGGTCACATTAATATCACATAAAGGTACATAGTATAAATTGTGTTGAAAATCTTCATTTTTTTCCTAAATTACAGTGCATAAATGTAGAGATAATTGTACATAAAGGTCACACATTTATAACGTAAAGATCATACATTTATAACATAAAGGTCAGGACAAAAATATGAAAAAAAAAAAAAAAATTAAAAACTAGTGGATCTGGGTCGGATCGACCCGGATTGCATGGATCTTAGATCAGTGCACCTGGTGCACAGGAGTTTTTGTGAAGTGTTGAATACTTCACACAACACTTCAGAAAATTATACGCAGCGGAAAATTTAAGAAGAATATGAAATAGAGACACAATTTTCTACACAAGCTTACGCATTTATAACGTAAAGGTTACACATTTATAACGTAAATGTCACACATTTATAGCATGAAGGTCAAGACAAAATCTGAAAATAAAAAAATAAAAAAAAATTAAAAACTCACGGATCCTGGTCGGATTGACCCGGATTGCATGGATCTTAAATCCATACACCTGTGCACAGGAGTTTTTGTGTTAAATATACACCTAAACCTTATATACACACATCAAATACGAGATTGAAACACAATAAAAAATATTCATGCATTTTATAAATAAAATACTAAATTTTAAAGATCTTATAGTTCCTATTTTTCCGTTCATTTTCGTCATCGTCTTTCTTTACAGATGGCGGCGATCCATTGCAGCTTCCACTCCACGGAAAAAGCTGCCGCCGGCCATCTACAAGAAAGCTCCCGATAATCGGAAACCTTCACCAGCTTGGCGCGTGTCCTCACCGATCGCTCCATTCTTTATCCAAGCATTATGGCCCACTGATGTTACTTCATTTTGGCAACGTGCCGGTGCTTGTGGCCTCATCGGCCGATGCAGCGCGTGAGATCACGAAAAACCAGGACTTGATATTTGCAAACAGGCCCAAACTAAGCACAGGCTAATGTACGGATCCAGGGACATCGCATTTGCGCCTTATGGCGAGTATTGGAGGCAAGTGAGAAGCATATGTGTTCTCCATCTACTGAGTAACAAAAGGGTTCAATCTTATCGTGGTGTGAGAGACGAAGAGACGTCTCTCGTGGTCGAGAAGATCAGGAAATCTTCATCGGTTGTAAACTTGAGCGATGTTTTGTTGTCGTTGACGAATGATGTAGTTTGCAGGGTGGCTTTGGGGAAGAAGTATGGGGAATATGATGAAGCCAAAGAGGTGAAGAAGTTTATGTCGGGTTTCCAGGTGTTATTAGGTACTTCGCCTGTCGGGGACTATATTCCCTGGTTGAGTTGGATTGATCGTGTGAATGGATTGGATGATAAAGTTAGAAGAGTTGCTAAACATTTCAATGAGTTTTTGGTGAGAGTGATTCAAGAACATAGAGATGATCGTGAGAAGAAACCGGAGAAGATTGGTGGTGGTGATTCAGTGTTGGATTTGGTGGATATATTGCTTCAACTTCAAAGAGACAATAGAGATGCAGTACCTCTGGAAGATGAAATAATCAAAGCTTTGATTGTGGTAATATTTTTTCATCCTATCCTCATTCCTCATGTGCTAAGAAGTTTTTTTTTTTTTTTTTTTTTTTTTTTTTTTTTTTTATGTAGGAACCTATTCTTAACCATATTTATTTATAAACATTTTTTAAGAAGTTTTTTTTTTTTAATGTAGGAACCTCATTCTTAACCATCTTTATTTATAAATATTTTTTTAGTTAAGATTAAATTTTGTTCTTTTTTAGATAAGAAAAATGATTTTTGCTCAACTATACTCATTTAACATTTGTGATGTGATATGATAGTACGAACTATATTAATGATGGTACGAGATTATATTATGATGGTACATGCAACATTAATATTGGTATGTGCAGGGACGGACGCACAGCAGGCCCGGGGGGGCACTGGGCCCCCCTGAAATTTTAAAAAAAAACTAGGGGCATTTTCGTCATTTTACATATTTTATTAAAAAAAATTAAAAATTAAAAATTAATTATGCAGGCAGCGGTCTTCTTCAGCAATCTGCCATAAATTTATTTCTCCTCCATCTTTCACCCCTAATTTTCCCTCTTTTTCTCACACACAAAACCCTAATTTCATTTTTCTCAATTACTTCTCCATAAAATTTCAAGGTAAGCTATTCTCTTTATATTATTTGTTTGCTTTATCTTATTTTCATTATTATTATTGATTTATTATGCTTTAAGTTATCTTATGCTCAACCGATATGCTCCATAAATGCAAACGAGATTATAATTGACAATAACATGATGTTCTCTTGGTTTAGAATGATTTATTTTGTTTTTGCTATTTTATATCTCAATAGTCAAATTAAGATGAAAAAAGCCTCAACAGAAAAAGTTTGAAGAGTGTTAAAAAGTGTGCAAAGTATATCATATAATTCATATGTGTTGGCAATTTAAGTTTAAATGTGAGTTTAGGGATTTTGATAGTTAGCGTTGATATGATTCTGAGTAAATTTTGGCAGTTTAGGGATTCCAGTAGTTTAAGGAGTTTGGCAGTTTAGGGATTCTTAATTTACTTTATCCCTTGAAATTTAAATTTTTTTCTCATAGGTTTTATCAAGTTCTTGAATTTTTAATGTATTTCTAATATTTATCTTATTTTTATAGATAATGGAAAGATACTTCGGAAAAATGCAACCTACTATGAAGACATCATCATCTTCTGTCAATGCACCTCTTGTTCAACCTCAACTATCATTGAGTCAAGATAAGAATAATAAAGTTGATATGGAAAATCTTCCGAGTGATCCAGGACTACGACCCATCATAGTGAGCTATCCACCTAATTTAATTGAACAGGTTTGTAGAGCTTACTTACTAAAAGGTCCATGTCAACCACGTGAGCATGATTTTCCTCAAACGATAGATGGAAATCGAAAACGTAAATTTGTTGCATCTTGGTTTGATGAATTTAATGATTGGTTGGAGTATAGTATAATAAAAGATGTGGCATTTTGTTTATATTGTTATCTTTTCTCTACGGGACGTAGTGAAAGAGGACATGATGCTTTTGTGTCTGAGGGGTTTAATATTTGGCGTAAGAAAGAAAAATTGAGAGATCATGTTGGAGATCATAACAGTTATCATAATAAAGCTAGATTAGCTTGTCAAGATTTGATGAATCAAGATCAGCACATTGAATTATCTTTTTCTAAGATATCAGAGCGGTCAAAGATTGATTATCGTTGTAGGTTGAATGCATCAATTGTTTGCTTGCGTTATCTCATTATGCAAGGATTGGCTTTTCGAGGAAATGATGAGTCTGAAGAATCATTGAATCAAGGAAATTTTATTGAGCTTTTGAAAGTTATTGCTTCATGTAATGAAGAAATCAACAATGTTGTGTTGCGTAATGCTCCTGAAAATCTCAAGCTTACATCTCCGAAGATTCAAAAAGATATTATAAATGCAGCTGCAATTGAGACTACTAATGCCATCATTAAAGATCTTGAAAATGATTTTTTCTCCATTTTAGTTGATGAGTGTCGAGATGTGTCCATAAAAGAGCAAATGGGAGTGGTTATCCGTTATGTGAATAAGAATGGATGTATTATTGAACGTTTTCTTGGTCTTATGCATGTTAGTGACACAACTGCAGCTTCACTTGAGAAAGGTATCAAATCATTGTTCTCCACTTATGGCTTGAGTATTTCTAGTTTGAGGGGTCAGGGTTATGATGGAGCTAGCAATATGAGAGGTGAAATTCATGGTCTAAAAAGTTTACTCCTCAAGAAGAATTCTGCTGCTTACTATGTTCATTATTTTGCTCATCAACTCCAACTGACACTTGTTGCCGTTGCTAAAAAACATACAAGTATTGGTTCTTTTTTTAATACTGTGACACGTGTATGTAATGTTGTTGGAGGTTCTTGCAAGCGCATGGATATGCTTCGAGAGAAGCAAATGGAAAAGGTCATTGAAGGCATTGCAAATGATGAAGTCAAGACCGGGAGAGGATTGAATCAAGAAATGGCATTAAAGCGGCCAGGAGATACTCGTTGGAGTTCTCATTATGGTACTCTCATTAACTTGATGCATTTATTTTCATCTATTGTTGATGTTCTTGAGTATGTTGGAGAGAATGGCAATGATGATTCACAAAGGGCCGATGCAATTGATTTGCTAGATATCATGACTCAATTTGAGTTTGTATTTGATTTACATCTCATGAGAAAAAATTTGGGAATCACACATGAACTATCACAAGTTCTCCAAAGAAAGGATCAAGATATTGTTAATGCAATGAATCTTGTTAAAGTATCCAAAGCTCGTTTGCAAGCATTGAGAGAAGATGGTTGGGAGGCTTTATTGACTGAAGTTTCAGAATTTTGTAGCAAAAATGAGATAGTTTCATTAAACATGGAAGATATATATGCACCTCGAGGAAGATCAAGACGTAGAATTGAAAGGTTCACTAATCTTCACCATTACAGAGTTGAGTTATTTTATTCTGTGATTGACATGCAAGCTCAAGAGCTAAATCATCGTTTTGATGAAGTGAACACCGAATTGCTTCTATATATGACATGTTTTGATCCTAGAGACTCATTTGCTGCATTTGACAAAAGCAAACTGCTTCGTCTTGCAAAATTTTATCCATCTGAATTTTCTGCAGTTGCTTTATATGAACTTGAGAGTCAACTTGAGAACTTTGTTTTTGATGTGCGCTTGGATAAAAGCTTCTCTGAAGTAAATGGAATAGGAGGACTTGCTCAGAAGATGGTCTCTACAAGGAAGCACATTGTTTTTCCATTGGTTTATCTGTTGATTAAGCTCTCGTTGATATTACCGGTCGTCACTGCCAAAGTAGAAAGAGCTTTTTCGGCAATGAAGATAATTAAGAGTTCTCTTCGCAATCGAATGAGTGATACACTGTTGAATGATTGTTTAGTTGCATACATTGAAAAAGATGTATTTAGAAATGTTAGTAATGAAGCTATTATGCAACGATTTCAGAATATGAAAAATAGAAGAGAAATGTTGTAATGCATTGATTCTATCGAGATTGCGATATATATATATGTTTTTTCTCTAATATTATTGTATCTTTTTATTAATTGACTTGGACCCCCTGAGTCGAAATCCTGGGTCCGTCACTGGGTATGTGGTTATATTATGGTGGTACGGGGTGTATTATGGTGGTTTGAACAACATTATTAATGATACATATGTAATATGATAGTATGGGGTGAAATGTGGTAGTACGGACTAATACGTGGTTAATTTCATTAAGGATATAATAGTAAAAAAAATTATTCTCTTGACTAAAATAATAAATTTCAAACTCTTAATTAAGAAATGATGTTTCTTTTCATAGTAGGGTACTTATAATTTCGTCCATAATTTTCCAGTGAATGGATTATAAAATCTGGCATGTTTTACAATTTTATTTTTATATATATAAAGATACATATAAACAATTTAGACTACAACAATGCAAAAGTTGATGGAAGCAAAAAAAGAAAAAAAAACTCAAAAAATAATAATTATGAGTAAGAAGACAAACTTTGCCAGCAAGAAACGTCAGGTCCAAAATTTAAGTTTAATTCGATGATATATATATATATATATATATATATATATATATATTTCCCCAATTTAGACTACAACAATGCAAAAGTTGATGGAAGCAAAAAAAGAAAAAAAAAACTCAAAAAATAATAATTATGAGTAAGAGGACAAACTTTGCCAGCAAGAAACGTCTACATACCTGCAGGTCCAAAATTTAAGTTTAATTCGATGATATCTTTTTTTTTTTTTCCGTTGTTTTTTAGTGCCCTCAATATATGCTTTCAATCTATTAATAAGTTTTTTACCTTGTATTACTAATTATGCTTGAGTATCGCTTTAACTAATTTATGCTAATATATTTAAATATATGAAATAAAACATAGACACAATATTAGATGGAAACACATTGTATAAGAAAAATGATTATTTACGATAAAATTTTTTGTGACAACAAAATTTGTCTGTTAAAAATCTATTCTTTGGGTCTATCATATTATCGTAAAACCCTAACCCTATACTAATGCATAGATTCAGTTATAAGTTGCCTAATCCTATATATACTAATACTAATATACTAATTAATTTAGACCACAAAAACAAAAGTTGTCGGGAGCAAAAAAAAATTATAGAGACAAACTGAGATCATTATGAATAAGAGGACAAACAAACATTGCCAGCAAGAAACGTCTACGTACCTGCAGGTCCAAAGTTTAAGTTTTATTCGATGATATCTTTTAGTGGGAACCCGACAAAATCTTGGGTGAGACTGTTTCACAGATTCATTTCATTCTGTAAGACGGATCAGATCGGATCGAATATAAGAAATTATATAATATTTTTTTTGTATATTAGATAATAATTTGTATAATATGACGCCTTTTGAGTTGAGTTGGATTATAAGAAAATATGTAATACTTTTATATACTATATTAGGTAATATTTTTCTTTATATCATGAAATACTTTTGTATTATAGGATACAAGAGCGAATTGAGTCAGGTCGGGTCACTCAAAAACACGCGAATCCTAGGCTATCTAGACGCTCTTCTTTCTCATGTAGCATGTAATACTTTTGTGTATATTAGGTAATATTTTCCTATATATCAGCTAATATTTTTGTGTTATGTAAATATACTACATAATATAATACAAAAATATCACCTGATATATAGAAAAATATTATCTAATATACATAAAAATATTGCATAATTAATTATGTCCTACCCAATCTACTCCACCTCATGAATGAAATCCGTGAGACAATCTCACACAAGACTTATTTTCATTCTTAACCAACTATACTTATAAACATTTTTGTGTCAAGTTATTAAATTATGTTCTTTTTTAGTCAAGATAAATTATTTTTGCCCAACTATACTCTTCTAATATTTGTGGTGTGGTATGATGGTACGAGCTACATTAATAATGATACAAATGTGTATTATGATTATACGATCTACATTAATAATGATACATGAGTGTAATACGATGGTACATACTACATTATTTGTGGTACGAGGTATACTATGGTGATACGAACTTCATTAATAATGATACACAATGAAATATGATGATACAGACTGGTACAGGGTGAAATATGGTGGTACGACCGTACGAGCTAATACGAGATTAATTTCATTAAATATACTATGATCCAAAAATAATAATTTTAAATTATTGGTTAAAAAAAATAAAAAATTCACAATTGACTACTTAAAATTTCATTTCCATTGTTTTTTTGTTTTTTGTTTTTTTAAAGTGCCCTCGACATATGCTTTCAACTATGAATAAGTTTTTACCTTGTATTACTAATTATGCTTGATTATAACTTTAACTAATTTTTGCAAATACACTTAAAAATATGAAATAAAACATTGAAACAATATTAGAAGGAAATACAAAATAATTCAAAAACCAATATTGGACATGACTTTTTCTAAGACAATAAACTTTTTTTTTTTTTTGAGATAATAAACTAATAATAGTTTGTCTGTGACATAAAATTTGGGACCAAAGGAGTACGCATCAAATAAGTTGGACTCATCGTTCCTGCAAAGGTCAATAAATTAATATATGGCCAAAAAGTAAGAGGTCATATTTCAATAATTGAACAATGGGATTTTGCTGATATTCTTAAATAAAAAACTACATCATTTATATATAAGAGCTATGGTCGAGGGTCATCCTATACCTCATGTCGAAAGCTATATATATGTGCACATAAACAACCACGACAAATACTGGAGAATATCGATTAAATCTTTGTTATAAATGTGGAATTTTAATGAGTTTAGATCAATTGTGATTTACATACTCACAAATATATATACAAAAATCAATGATAAATATATCTGTTAGTGTTATAACACTAATTAATTTTTCCTTTTCTTTGGTATTTTAATTCCATATTTAATGCTAATATATTTATGTATTTGATAGTATATTTTATACTTAAAGATAATTAATAAATTGGGTAGATTTGTTTGTTGAGATTTTGTAGAAAACTTAATCTAAGAAGTGAAAGACTTGAAGAAGTCTTTAACGTTAATTTTAGTTCCTACAATCTAGGAGTTTGTTTCTTGCTTGGTTGTTACTCTTTTGCAGGAATTAATCACGTCGAATTTATCAAGAAAGAAGCTGATCAGAGACGACGTGGAATTTATCAAGAAAGAAGCTGATCAAAGACGTGTCAAAAACAGAAGAGAAAGATGTGCAAGAAGATAGAGAAAGAAGAATTGGAACATCATGGAGAAGATGGAATTATGGAGAGTATGGAAGGTGGAGGAAGATCATGGATAGATTATGGACAAGGAGCACGATCTGCTGGGTTTATAAATAGCATGCTCCAGGCTGCAGATTGAGTACACTTTCCAGAGAAATTCAAGAGCAAAGCTAGAGCATAGTGAGAGAGATTCAAGGACAGTTTCAAAGCAATAGAGTGTTGGAACATTAGTGACAACATTCTGTTTAATAAAGTCTTTCCTTTGATAGATTTTAGGTTTGTTGTTTTGTAAACTCTATAGAGGGTTTTAACATTCTTTGAGAGTCGGGAGATTATCTTAGAGTGTTTGAGTGTTTCAAAGAGATTCTTTCAAAAGATCTTTTTGTGATTGTTTTGTAATTACTCTTGTAGTAATAAAACTTTTTGCCCTGCTGGCGTTCCACAAGTATTTTTATATACTTGTGGATAAATCTCCTATTCTTGTTCGATTTTATATTCCGCTACAAATTCTGATTATACTAAGTATCTGAATGTTTTGGTAAATGTTGTGACATTTGGAACAACATTATCAATCTGTTCATTTGTTTTAAAGTCTTGCAGGAGTTTCTGCCCCACCAATCCTTTCAATATCTTCAGTTTAATTTCCCCTTTGAACAATATAAGATGAATAGTCTATTATATTATCTAGATTAGATCCTCACCAATTTTCTGTCCACAATATATAGATAAGTAGCAATTGCCAACAAATTAATTTAATGGGTTGAAATTGGAGAGAGCTAAAATTCACGATTCATGCATGCTATATATTCTAGTGTAAATATATACCCAAACCTTATATACACACACCAGAATACGAGATTGAAACACAATAAAAAAACGATTCATGCAATTTCTTTCTACATATAAAATTAAAATGGTTGCTTTTCAAGATCTTATAGCTCTTATTTTCCCATTCATTTTTGCCATCGTCTTTCTATACAGATGGCGGCTGTCCGGTGCAACTTCCACGCCCCGGAAAAGGCTGCCGCCATCTCCAGGAAAGCTTCCGATAATCGGAAACCTTCACCAGCTGGGCGCGTATCCTCACCGATCGCTCCATTCTTTATCCAAGCGTTATGGCCCACTGATGTTACTTCATTTTGGCAACGTACCGGTGCTCGTGGCATCATCGGCCGATGCAGCGCGTGAGATCATGAAAAACCAAGACTTGATATTTGCAAACAGGCCCAAACTAAGCATCCCTGACAGGCTAATTTACGGATCCAGGGACATAGCGTTTTCACCTTATGGCGAGTATTGGAGGCAAGTGAGAAGCATATGTGTTCTCCATCTACTGAGTAACAAAAGGGTTCAATCTTATCGTCGTGTGAGAGAAGAAGAGTCGTCTCTTATGGTCGAGAAGATCAGGAAATCTTCATCGGTTGTAAACTTGAGTGATGTTTTGTTGTCGATGACGAATGATGTAGTTTGCAGGGTGGCTTTGGGGAAGAAGTATGGGGAATACGATGAAGCCAAAGAGGTGAAGAAGCTTATGTCGGATTTCCAGGTGTTATTAGGTACTTCGCCTGTCGGGGACTATATTCCCTGGTTGGGTTGGATTAATCGTGTGAATGGATTGGATGGTAAAGTTAGAAGAGCTGCTAAACATTTCGATGAGTTTTTGGTAAGAGTGCTTCAAGAACATAGAGATGATTATGAGAAGAAACAAGAGAAGATTGGTGGTGATGATTCAGTGTTGGATTTGGTGGATCTACTGCTTCAACTTCAAAGAGACAATAGGGATGCAGTACCTCTAGAAGATGAAACTATCAAAGCTTTGATTTTGGTAAGATTTTTTTTATCCCATCCTCATGTTCTAAGAAAGTATTTGCCTTCATGATAAATTTCCTGTGAATAGATTATAAAATCGGGCATGTTTTCAATTTTAGTCACCTGTTGTAAAAAGAAAAATTGCTTTTTAGCACTCCCAACTTAAATTTCATTAATTTTTAGTCAATAACTAATTTTTGGATACATTTATCTTTTTTTTGCCTGTAAAATTTCTAAATATCAATTTGTGCCATCAAAACCTTGATCATTTTATCATATCCAACACCAACAGAACCACATATTGTTCTATTTAAATACACACACTACACTGTCATTTCTAGCAACTTGTGGTAGAAAAAGTTATTTTTTAATTTGAGGAAATTGTGGATTTGGTCCCACATATCAACATGGTAATTTCATTTTAAAAACTCATGACAGGACATGTTTGGTGCTGGAACTGATACCACAGCTACTGCTTTGGAGTGGACAATGGCAGAGCTGATAAGAAATCCAAGAAGCATGAAAATCTTGCAGAATGAAGTGAGAGAAGTAGGCAGAAACAAGAGAGAGATAGAGGAGGATGACTTGGAGAAAATGCCGTTTTTGAAAGCAGTGATCAAAGAAGGTCTAAGGCTACATTCACCGGTACCATTACTCATCCCTCGAGAATCCACTCAAGACACGAAGCTACTAGGCTACGACATCGCCTCCAACACACAAGTGATGATCAATGCTTGGGCCATTTGCAGAGACCCATCGTTGTGGGAAAATCCAGAAGAGTTTAGGCCAGAGAGGTTCTTGGACTCAAGTGTAGACTTCAAAGGGCTTCATTTTGAGTTCATCCCGTTTGGTGCTGGTCGAAGGGGCTGCCCCGGGGTGGTGTTCGCCATGGCAGTTGATGAGCTTGTATTAGCTAAGTTGGTTCACAACTTCAACTTTGCATTGCCTAATGGAGAAAGAGAAGAGGATTTGGATGTGACTGAAACCTATGGAATCACTATGCATAAAAAGTCTCCCTTGCTTGTAGTCGCCACTTCACATACTTATTAGTTCATTGCTGTTTTTCAGATATATCCTGTATGTTTTGAAACTTTCCATCATTTAATCTTATGTTATATTTCGTATAAAATCTTTTATTCTGTAATAATCATCATGTGTCGCGAGTGAAAATATATGCTTTAAATTTACGATTGTAATAGAATTGTAAAATTAAATACCTTTTCATATAATATTAGATCCTTAATTAGGCTTTGAAAGAATTTGAGGTCCTATTTTTCAATTCAAAATACTCTCAGAAAATAAATCGAGTATCAGACGAAAGGTGTGGTATAAAGTGTTGAATACTTCACACAACACTTCAAAAAAAATTATACGCAGCGGAAAATATAAGAAGAATATGAAACAGAGACACAAAATTTTCTACACAAGCTTATGCTTGTTCTGCGCTCTCATGATCTCAAATTCACTAAAAGAAAGTTATTCAGAGGTACATATTCGTATATGAAATCCGAACGTCCACAAACAAAGCATCCCTCGATATATAGGAACTCGAATTTTTTTGTGACGTTTAAACAAACACAACAACACGTAAACCAAATCCTAAATTGCACTATACCCAAATGTTTTTAAGAAAAAGGAAAAAAATTCATTTTTGGACTTTGCCCTAGAGGTCTTGTACGATTTTGGTCCTGCTCATTTTCAATTTTAGTCCTATAATTGAAAATTTTGTCCAATTTCAGTCATTTTTTCACCAAAATTTGTATTTTCTGATGGTTTTTGCGCGGTGAGTGAGATACATACACACTCAATTTCATTATTTCTAATCAATTACACTAACGTGACGATTCATTTTACCGTTATTTTGCAAGTAAAATGTCACATCATTTAATGAATTAAAAAAATAAAAATAATTAGATGAATTAAAAATAATAGAATTAAAGAAAAATTGAATTAGTTCACCTTTAACAAAAATGGGAAATTCCTCAAATCCTCAAATCCTCAAATCCCCAAACCAACACAAGAACCCTACTCCCAAAATATAATTTATATTAAATTGATTTGCAATAAATTAGTTTTCTAATATTTTATTCATAAAATTAAGAAAATAAAGGAATCTTAATTTTATGAAATGAATTAATCAAAATTTTCTTTCTTTCATTCTTTTCTCATATAAATTTTATGAAGATTGTTCCAAAATTGCACTAACTTGTCTTAGTTTATTCAAAATATAATTTAGGAAAAAAAAATGGAATTTCGTCTTGAATAGAGAATTCAATCTAATATGAAGTCTTCAATTAAGAAAAAATAATTAATTTGAGCCCCTAATTGAGAAATTTCAAAATTTGGGTCAATAATTGAGAACTAATATATAAATTGTGGTTTGTTATGAAATTTATCCTATCAAAATTAGATTTTGATTTTCCGATTCAAATCAGCTAACATACCATTTTTGAGAGAAATATTGAAAATAAATTAATTTAAAGTACATAAAACAATTTATAATTGGTCTTTGCAGGAACGTTATGTCCAATTTATTTGATGCGTACCCCTTTGGTCCCAAATTTTATGTCACATGCAAATTTAATATATGTGGACATAAATAAGCATAACAAATACTGGAAATATCGATTAAATCTTTGTTATATATGCGAATCTCTTTTGATTGTAGATCAATTGTTGATTAACATACTCACAAATGTAATAGCCAAAGACTGGAAAAATATCTTCTAATCTTAGGGTTGATGCCATTAACGATATTTCAAAACTACTGCACCTTACAATTTTATTTTCCCCTTCAAAATATACTATGAATAGTCTATTTTGCAATCTAAGTTTTAATCCTAACCAGTTTTGTGTCGACAATTATTATATATATAAGTAGCAATAGGCAACAAATTAATTTAATGGCTTAAAATTGGAGAAAGCTACCATTCACGATTCATGCATGTAATATATTCTAGTTTAAATATATACCTAAACCTTATATACACACTTCAAATACGAGATTGAAACACAGTAAAAAATATTCATGCATTTTATAAATAAAATGCTAAATTTTAAAGATCTTATGGTTCCTATTTTTCCGTTCATTTTCGTCATCGTCTTTCTTTACAGATGGCGGCGATCCATTGCAGCTTCCACTCCCTGGAAAAAGCTGCCGCCATCTCCAAGAAAGCTTCCGATAATCGGAAACCTTCACCAGCTGGGCGCGTGTCCTCACCGATAGCTCCATTCTTTATCCAAGCATTATGGCCCACTGATGTTACTTCATTTTGGCAACGTGCCGGTGCATCGGAACGTGCCGGTGCTCGTGGCCTCATCGGCCGATGCAGCGCGTGAGTTCACGAAAAACCAGGACTTGATATTTGCAAACAGGCCCAAACTAAGCACAGGCTAATGTACGGATCCAGGGACATCGCATTTGCGCCTTATGGCGAGTATTGGAGGCAAGTGAGAAGCATATGTGTTCTCCATCCACTGAGTAACAAAAGGGTTCAATCTTATCGTGGTGTGAGAGACGAAGAGAGACGTCTCTCATGGTCGAGAAGATCAGGAAATTTTCATCGGTTGTAAACTTGAGCGATGTTTTGTTGTCTTTGACGAATGATGTAGTTTGCAGGGTGGCTTTGGGGAAGAAGTATGGGGAATATGATGAAGCCAAAGAGGTGAAGAAGTTTATGTCGGATTTCCAGGTGTTATTAGGTACTTCGCCTGTCGGGGACTATATTCCCTGGTTGAGTTGGATTGATCGTGTGAATGGATTGGATGGTAAAGTTAGAAGAGTTGCTAAACATTTCAATGAGTTTTTGGTGAGAGTGCTTCAAGAACATAGAGATGATCGTGAGAAGAAACCGGAGAAGATTGGTGGTGGTGATTCAGTGTTGGATTTGGTGGATATATTGCTTCAACTTCAAAGAGACAATAGGGATGCAGTACCTCTGGAAGCAGGGGTGGAGCCTCATGGTGGGTGAGGGGGGCTTTAGCCCCCAAAAAAATTTAAAAAAATTAATTACCTATATATACTTTTAGGAATTTTTTTGATTTTTAGTGTTAAAATACAGATTTTATAGTAATCTAGTCCCCCCAAAATCGTTCAGCCCCTCCGAATTTTTGGTCTAGCTCCACCCCTGTCTAGAAGATGAAATAATCAATGCTTTGATTGTGGTAATATGTTTTCATTCTATCCTCATTCCTCATGTGCTAAGAAGTTTTTTACATAGGAACCTCATTTTTAACCATCTTTATTTATAAACAGTTTTTTAGTCAAATTATTAAATTTTGTTCTTTTTTATCTAAGAGAAATGATTTTTGATCAACTATACCCATTTAACATTTGTGGTGTGATATATATGATGGTACGAACTATATTAATGATTGTACGAGATTATATTATGATGGTACATGCGACATTAATATTGGTATGTGGTTATATTATGGTGGTATGGGGTGTATTATGATGGTATGAACAACATTATTAATGATACAGATGTAATATGATGGTACGGGGTGAAATGTAGTAGTACGGGCTGGTATGTGGTTAATTTTATTAAGGATACAATAGTAAAAGAAAATTATTCTCTTGACTAAAAAAAAATTTCAAACTCTTAATTAAGAAATGATGTTTCTTTCCATAGTAGGGTACTTATAATTTCATCCATAATTTTCCAGTGAATGGATTATAAAATCTGGCATGTTTGCAATTTTAGTCATTTGTAGTTGTAAAATGAAAATTGCTTTTTACTCCCAACTTAAAATTCATTATTTGTTAGTCAATAACTTATTTTTGAACATATTTATCTCTTTTTGCCTGTAAAATTTATAAATATCAATTTATACCATCAAAACCTCAATCATTCTATCATCCAACACCAACAGAACCACATTGTTCTATTTATATATATGAGACACTTTCATTTCTAGCCAATTATGGTAGAAATGTTATTTTTTAATTTGAGGAAATTGTCGATTTGGTCCAACAAATCACATGCTCATTTCATTTTATAATCTCATGACAGGACATGTTTGCTAAAATCAAAATCAGAAGTTCATGGATCCTTTCTTCATTTCAAAACTCTAGCAGAAAAGCAGTTAGATTACAAACTCAAGGGTATTCAAACAGATTTTGGTGGAGAATACAAGAGTTTATCTAAGTTCTTTTTGGATAATGGGATAGTACATAGAGTTTCATGCCCTTATACTCCAAAAATACTCCACAACAAAATGGTACAGCGGAAAGAAAGCATAGACATATTGTAGAAATGGGATTGTGTCTCCAAGGTTTACACTGTGGAAACTCTGGTTGAAACTGAGCCAACCTCTGTGATTCAGGCCTTGCAAAATCCTATATGGAAAGTAGCAATGCAAGAGGAACACACAACATTGCTTAGGAATCACACATGGGATTTGGTTGCTCTTCCCACAGGTAAAAATGTTGTTGGATGTAAATGGGTGTTTAAAATTAAGAGGGATGCTGCTGGAAAGGTATCGGAGTATAAAGCAAGACTTGTTGCTCAGGGCTACAGTCAAAGTGCACCATTTTTGGAAAATTAAACAATTGGATGTATATAATGCCTTATTACATGGGAAACTCACTGAGGAAATTTACATGAAGGAACCACCTGGGTTTGAATCATCATCTGCTTCTCCTTTGGTTTGCAAGCTGAATAAAGCCATCTATGGGCTTAAACAGGCTTCGAGAACCTGGTATGTCACTGTTAGATCAGCTTTGCTTGATATTGGCTTTGAGGGCTCTAAGGCAGATAATTCTTTGTTTTACAATTTCACTGCTCACTCTCAGATTTTCCTCCTCATCTATGTAGATGACATTCTTATTACAGGAAATAATTCAGTAGAAATTGATAAAGTGATTCAACTTTTGCATCAGAAATTCTCCATCAAGGATCTTGGTGAGGTTAATCATTTCCTTGGTATTGAAATATCTCATACTTTGCATGGTATTCATCTCAGCTAAGGTAAGTACATTCATGATCTATTAAAAAGAGCTCATATGGAAGGTGCTAAAGGTATTGCTATATATATCCCACCTTCATTCTGATGTAATTATGCTAGAAAAATATTAATGAAATACATCACAAAGCTGGCAATGGCTTTCCCTTTTTCTCTGTTTTATTATTTATCTTTCAAAGCATAAGTGCTTATGAGGAAAATTCAAGTCCCTTGTTATATATTCTTATTAAAGTATTATTTAAGTTCATTATAATATTAATTGATATTGGAATTATTTTGAATCCAAATCCTATAGTAATAGATATAATTTGGATTTACATTAAAATCCTAATCCTATATATAGTAATACATATAAATTTAGATGTATTAAGTTCATTATATTAATTTATTGTTCTAGTACTATAGTAATAGACATAATTTGGATTTTCATTAAAATCCTAACCCTATACTGATACATAGATTCAGTTATAAGTTGCCATGCATATAAGTTGTCTAATCCTATATATACTAACTAGTATAAGGCCGTGTAATATATGAGATTAAAAAAATTTAAATTAAACTTAATAAAATTCAAAGTTTAGAATAGTTCTTATTGTTAAAGTTTAGAATAGTTCTTGAATTGCTTTTTCTTTCAATTAAATAAAAAAAAAATGTTAAAATTTCCAAATAAATGTCATAATTTATTTAAAACATACATTCACAAAAAAAGAAAAAAAATCAATTTCATTAATTAATAAAATAATTTTTTTTAATCAGCCCAACTTCATTTTACAATTTTATTTATTTATTTATATTTCTATCAATTTTTTTAAAATTATACAAATTCCAAATATATAATTAATTTTACTATTCAAAGTATAGCATATTCTATTTGAACAAATCTAACAAAATCTCTTATATCATCTAGTAATGTTTCTTATCAACATTAATTTAAAGTTATTAATTAACCATATTAAAAATTTTACATTTAATAAAGATTTTATTTTAAAAATTATTATTATGGGAAAAATTATGGACTCGACACGTGGCATAAGTGGTCTATATATAAAGATGCATATAAACAATTTAGACCACAACAATGCAAAAGTTGATGGAAGCAAAAAAAGCAAAAAATAATAATTATGAGTAAGAGGACAACAAACTTTGCCAGCAAGAAACGTGTAGTACCCCGGACCAAATATAAAGCATAAATGGTTAATTAAATAATTAAACCCGTGATAAAAATATTTTATGTGCGTTAATTTTTAATTGTTTATGTGCGTTTCAAGTATACATTAGGGTATGATTTAGACTGATGAAAATTCTAGGCATGGACCGTAAAATATTTTAGTTCCATGAGATGCGCAACGGAAAAACGAGAAAATAGAATCAAACTAGAGGTCAATCGGAGACCCGTAGCTCAAATGGCAAGGAGAAGAGCCGGATACGAAGGTTCGGTAAAACGGAAGGGGTATAATCTGAATGAACGGTAAAATGGAAAATAATATTTTAATGAATGGTAAATTAATTTTACTAGGTAAATAGTAATTTTGAAACTCTATAAATAGGGGCTTAGTCAATTCAAAAATTTTCATTTTTCCGCCGACGACGAAAGCGACGCGAACAAGTAAGTTTCCTTTTCTTTTCTCTTTCTTTACTTTTTTTTAGTCACCGGAAAAGTCGTCGGAGCGCCGCCGGAAAAGTCGCCGGAGCGGCTGCCGGAGCCGCCGCCGCCGTCGCCGCCGTGTCGGAGCCGCCGCCGCCGGCAGTGGTGCTGGTGGAGGTGGTGCGCCGGGTGCCGGGTGTGCGATGGTGTGCGAGTGCCGGGTGCCGGTGTGTGCGTCGGGGACGGAACGTGCGTGTCGGGGCGAGCGTCGGGGGGTCAGGTGCGCACGGAGGCTGGGCGCCAGGGGCCGGGTGCGTGCGCGGGCTGGGCGCCGGAGGTCGGCGGGCGCGAAGGCGCCGGGCGCCGGGAGCGCGCGCGGGTGCGCGCAGGTGACGGGGGCCGGCTGGCCGAGAAAACTCGGCAGCCGGGAGCTGGACGCGGGCGAGCGCGGGCGACGGGGTGAGCTGGCCGAGAAAACTCGGCAGCTGCCGAGCGCCGGGTGCCGGCTGGCCGAGAAAACTCGGCAGCTGCCGAGTGGGCGCACCAACGCCGGGTGCTCGCGTGCCCCGACGCACGCGACGCCGTGTTTTCGACCCAAACCCCGTTTTTCTCACCGTACGTCAACATCGAGACTTTTTTGATGAGATGTCGTTGACCGAGGGTCGTGGGCCCGGTCAAAATCAACCCTTTGACCAAAATTACCGAATACCCCTAAACTTAAAATGCTCCGTACGGGCTCATTTCAACTCCGATTGAGCTCATTCTTTTTGCGTTGCAATCCTTGTCTCGTTCTCTACCACCTCAGCCTAAGAAACTAAACTTTCACCTTTATTGCTTCAACCTCAAATTTTGAGATTTCTCGATCCGGCACGCGTTAAACGATCGTTCCTTTTTCGAAATTAATTATGTCTTTACATATATTTATTAAGAATCTAAGGAACACTGTAACTTGTGTAGGTTATCAGTTGGGAGTTTGTGATACCTAGTACTAGTTACTCGATAAGGTGGGGGTAACTTCTAAATCTTAATCTGTTTATTGTTTTCCTAGTATATGCAGGATCTGCGAAATACTATGTGCTGTGGATTTATTTGTGGTGCCATACTTATACTGTTCTGGGCATGCATTCTTCCCCGCTTCTCTTCTACTACTCTCGAGGTTTGGTGGTCCTCATGAAATACACCAGCGGTATTGAGCCCGCTTAATTGGGTGGCGGGCAGATCCCGTACCCATCATTTCCCTTTCTAATATCTGCTATGCATTTTACGTGCTGTGGCAACGTGCTGGTAGATAGTTACTTTCTGTTGATTATCTGTTAAGTGTCATAAGATGAGGATGTTATTTCCCACGGGTGTATTCCACGCACTCACCCCTTAATCTGTACTCACACTACAGGAAATGAGGAAACTGGTGAACCCTAGTAGGAGATTGGTGGTGCTGTCTTGGGAGTTTATAATTTCAGGCTGTTGTTCTCCAAACACTTTCAAACTATGTTTTAAACAATTTACGTTTTGCGATGTCTGAATACGTATGATGAATGTGGGATCCTGATGAAATATTCCGCTGTGTATATTGTAAATATCGGTAATGAGACCGATGGATTATCGGCGGGGGCCGATTGATGTGTGAATGGTATATGTTTTGTTTCCTTATCCCCTTTCTTCTATCGTCTTTAACCTCCTTCTTTCTGATGTGATATGTGTTCCTCTCTATTTTCTATCTTCACGCCCATATGAAAACTCTGATATTTTAAGTGAAAGAAAACGGGGCGTGACAAAACGTCTACGTACCTGAAGGTCCAAAATTTAAGTTTAATTCAATGATATCTTTTTTTTTTTTTTTTTTCCGTTGTTTGTTAGTGCCCTCGATATATGCTTTCAATCTATTAATAATTTTTACCTTGTATTACTAATTATGCAAATATATTTAGATATATGAAATAAAAATAGACACAATATTAGATGGAAACACACCGTACAAGAAAAATAATTATTTGCGATAAGATTTTTTGTGACAATAAAATTTGTCTTCAAAAGTTTATTCTTTGGGACAACATATTATCGTAAAAAAATTATAATATAAATTGACAATATGTTGTCTCAAAAAATAATTAAATAAAACTCATTTATGACAACATAGTGTTGTTGTCACAAATAAACTATTTACGAGAAGACTTTTACGATATTAATTTTGTGATAAAATATTATTTCAAAATGTTTTTGCGACAATTATCAATATTTTTGTGACAACAATTTGTTTTCTCTAATAAGCTTTTTTCTTGTAGTGACAAATTAATAAAAAAAAAAAAAAAACAAATCTTATAGATTTGAAAATGTTACCATCTTTAAAATCACTAATTTATCTTTCTTAGAGAAATCTGATTGCTCATTCAGTTGAAACTAAACTAATAATAATTTGTATCTGACATAAAATTTGGGTCCAAAGGAGTACCCATCAAATAAATTGGACATGACTTTTTCTATGACAATAAACTAATAATAATTTGTCTATGACATAAAATTTGGGACCAAGGAGTACGCATCAAATAAATTGGACTCATCGTTCCTGCAAAGGTCAATTAATGGTCTATTATATAATCTAGATTAGATCCTCACCAATTTTCTGTTCACAATATATAGATAATAAGTTGCAATAGCCAACAAATTAATTTAATGGGTTAAAATTGGAGAAAGCTAAAATTCACGATTTACGCATGCTATTATAGTGTAAATATATACCCAAACCTTATGTACACACACCAGAATACGAGATTGAAACTCAATAAAAAAAAACTATTCATGCATTTTCTTTCTACATATAAAAATAAAATGGTTGCTTTTCAATTTTCTTTTGTATTTTGAATTTATGAATTTGGTGGATGAATCAAATGGAAATGCTAGTTTAAGAGATGCAAAAATACTCGATTACCATCTCTCTTGTTTGATCTTAATTTATTATTTGCATCATCATACTTGTAAATTTTATATTTCTTATCCCTTACTAATATAAAAGCACGAGTGCCTAAGAAAAATTCAAGTCGTCTATTATATTTCCTTATTAAAGAGTATTATTTAAGTTCATTAGAATATTAATTGATATTGGAATTATTTTGAATCCAAATCATATAGTAATAGATATAATTTGGATTTACATTAAAATCCTAATCCAATAGTAATACATATAAAATTATATCTATTAAGCTCATTATATTAATTTAGTGTTCTGATGCTATAGTAATAGATATAATTTGGATTTTCATTAAAACCCTAATCCTATACTAATGCATAGATCCAGTTATAAGTTGCCTAATCCTATATATACTAATATACTAATTAATTTAGACCACAATTTGACGGGAGCAAAAACAAATTATAGAGACAAACTGAAAAAGAAGATCATTATGAGTAAGAGGATAAATAAACATTGCCAGCAAGAAACGTCTACGTACCTGCAGGTCCAAAGTTTAAGTTCAATTCAATTATATCTTTTTGTGGGAACCCGGCAAAATCTTGGGTGAGATTGTTTCACAAATTCATTCTATAAGATGGGTCGGGTCAGATCGAATATAAGAAATTATGTAATACTTTTATGTGTATTATGTAATAATTTTCTATATATTAGGTAATAATTTGTATAATATGACGCGTTTTAAGTTTAGTTGGACTATAAGAAAATATGTAATACTTTTATGTACTATATTAGGTAATATTTTTCTTTATATCAGGAAATACTTTTGTATTATAGGATACAAGACCGAATTGAGTCAGGTTGGGTCACTCAAAAATGCGCGGATCCTAGGCTGTCCAGACACTCTTCTCTCTCATGCAACATGTAATACTTTTATGTATATTAGGTAATATTTTCTTATATATCAGCTAATATTTTTGTATTATGTACATATACTACATAATATAATACAAAAGTATCACCTGATATATAGAAAAATATTACCTAATATACACAAAAGTATTACATAATTAATTATATCCGACCCGACCCACCCTGCCTCACGAAATGAGATACGTGAGACGATTTCGCACAAGACCTACTCTCATTCTTAACCATCTATACTTATAAACATTTTTTTGTCAAGTTATTAAATTGTGTTCTTTTTTTAGTCAAGATAAATTATTTTTGCCCAACTATACTCTTCTAATATTTGTGGTGTGGTATGATGGTACGAGCTACATTAATGATGATACAAATGTGTATTATGATGATACGAACTACATTAATAATGGAAAGCGAGTGTAATATGGTGGTACGGACTACATTAATTGTGGTACGAGGTATACTATGGTGATACATACTTCATTAATAATGGTACGAAAAAAAAATTAACTAAAAAAAAATAATTTTAAACACTTGATTAAAAAAAATGTTTTTTTTAAATTAACTATTATAATTTCATTATTTTTGTTTATGTTTTTTTAAGTGCCCTCGACATATGCTTTCAACTATGAATAAGTTTTTACCTTGTATTACTAATTATGCTTGAGTATAACTTTAACTAATTTATGCAAATATACTTAAAAATATGAAATAAAACATTGAAAGAATATTAGAAGGAAATACAAAATAATTCAAAAACCAAATCTTATAGATTTGAAAATGTTACCATCTTAAAAATCATAAATTTATCTTTCTTAGGGAAATCGATCTGTTTGCTCATTCAGTTGAAACTAAACTAATAATAATTTGCATGCGACATAAAATTTGGGACCAAAGGAGTATGCATCAAATAAATTGGACATGACTTTTTCTAAGACAATATCCTTTTTTTTGAGATAATAAACTAATAATAGTTTGTCTGTGACATAAAATTTTGGACCAAAGGAGTACGCATCAAATAAATTGGACTCATCGTTCCTGCAAAAGTCAATAAATTAATATATGGCCAAAATGTAAGAGGTCATATTTCAATAATTGAACAATGGGATTTTGCTGATATGCTTAAATAAAAAACTACATCACTTATATAAAAGAGCTATGGTCGAGGGTCATCCTATACCTTACGTCGAAGGCTATATATATGTGCACATAAACAACCACGACAAATACTGGAGAATATCGATTAAATCTTTGTTATATATGTGGAATTTTAGTGAGTTTAGATTAATTGTGATTTACACACTCACAAATATATATACAGAAATCAATGATAAATATATCTTCAGTTTAATTTCCCCTTTGCAATATAAGATGAATAGTCTATTATATTATCTAGATTAGATCCTCACCAATTTTCTGTCCACAATATATAGATAAGTAGCAATTGCCAATAAATTAATTTAATGGGTTGAAATTGGAGAGAGCTAAAATTCACGATTCATGCATGCTATTCTAGTGTAAATATATACCCAAACCTTATATACACACACCAGAATACGAGATTGAAACACGATAAAAAAAACGATACATGCAATTTCTTTCTACATATAAAAATAAAATGGTTGCTTTTCAAGATCTTATAGCTCTTATTTTCCCATTCATTTTTGCCATCGTCTTTCTATACAGATGGCGGCAGTCCGGTGCAACTTCCAGGCCCTGGAAAAAGCTGCCGCCATCTCCAAGAAAGCTTCCGATAATCGGAAACCTTCACCAGCTGGGCGCGTGTCCTCACCAATCGCTCCATTCTTTATCCAAGCGCTATGGCCCACTGATGTTACTTCATTTTGGCAACGTACCGGTGCTCGTGGCATCATCGGCTGATGCAGCGCGTGAGATAATGAAAAACCAGGACTTGATATTTGCAAACAGGCCCAAACTAAGCATCCCAGACAGGCTAATGTACGGATCCAGGGACATTGCATTTGCGCCTTATGGAGAGTATTGGAGGCAAGTGAGAAGCATGTGTGTTCTCCATCTACTGAGTAACAAAAGGGTTCAATCTTATCGTCGTGTGAGAGAAGAAGAGACGTCTCTTATGGTCGAGAAGATCAGGAAATCTTCATCGGTTGTAAACTTGAGTGATGTGTTGATGTCGTTGACGAATGATGTAGTTTGCAGGGTGGCTTTGGGGAAGAAGTATGGGGAATACGATGAAGCCAAAGAGGTGAAGAAGCTTATGTCGGATTTCCAGGTGTTATTAGGTACTTCGCCTGTGGGGGACTATATTCCCTGGTTGGGTTGGATTAATCGTGTGAATGGATTGGATGGTAAAGTTAGAAGAGTTGCTAAACATTACAATGAGTTTTTGGTGAGAGTGCTTCAAGAACATAGAGATGATTATGTGAAGAAACAAGAGAAGATTGATGGTGATGATTCAGTGTTGGATTTGGTGGATGTATTGCTTCAACTTCAAAGAGACAATAAGGATACAGTACCTCTCGAAGATGAAGTAATCAAAGCTTTGATCGTGGTAAATTTCTTCCTCATGTTTTAAGATGTTTTTACCTTCATGATAGTTTTCTAGTGAACGGAATTTTAGACATTGTAGTTAAAAAAAAAGTTGCTTTTTACGCTTGCCTTAAAATTCATTATCTTTTAGCTGATAACTTGTTTTTGGACACAATATTTATCCTTTTTTTTTTTCTTGTAAAAATATCAGTTTGTACCATAAAAAATTCAGTGGTTCTATTTTATTCTATACTATAAGAACAAAATCATTCTATATATATCAGAGTACGAAACACTTTCATCTATAGTCACTTATGGTAGGAGAAATTATTTTTTAGTCAGAGAAAATTGCCGATTTGGTACATAGGTCACATGGTAATTTTATTTTGTTAAATTATCCCACCGTTACATTTTCGATGTAAAATTATTGCATATTCAGTCTCAAACGTGAAAATTGTGATTTTTGGAAGGAATTGAAAAAAAATTGTCAAAAATAGTTGCAATATATTAATATTGGTTCTAAACTTTTGAAACCTATATTTTTGAGGGAATTCGGGTCCAAATTAAATTGCAAATTTTGATGTTTTTACCCTTCTAGCTCGAGTCATCTATACTAGTCTTTACTAAAAAAATTTAGGTAATTTCACTTCATCATGTAACTAATCCATACCCACGGAATCATGGAATCATGTCATTTCATTTTCATGAGTCAGCACCATCAAAATTTTAGTTTTGCCACTTTATTCCGTACTAATGATATAATAGACTAAATTGTCTTGAAAAATAACAAAAGTTAGAAAGACAATAGACTGAATTTACATTATTTAGATCAAATGTAAAATGGCACAATAATACGTTCATATATATATATATATAAGATCAATCTTGGTGACAGGACATGTTTGGTGCTGGAACTGATACCACAGCTACTACTTTGGAGTGGACAATGGCAGAGCTGATAAGAAATCCAAGAAGCATGAAAATCTTGCAGAATGAAGTGAGAGAAGTAGGCAGAAACAAGAGAGAGATAGAGGAGGATGACTTGGAGAAAATGCCGTATTTGAAAGCAGTGATCAAAGAAGGTCTAAGGCTACATTCACCGGTGCCATTACTCGTCCCTCGTGAATCCACTCAAGACACGAAGCTACTAGGCTACGACATTGCTTCCAACACACAAGTGGTGATCAATGCTTGGGCCATTGGCAGAGACCCATCGTTGTGGGAAAACCCCGAAGTGTTTCGCCCTGAGAGGTTCTTGGACACAAGTGTAGACTTCAAAGGGCTTCATTTTGAGTTCATCCCGTTTGGTGCTGGTCGAAGGGGCTGCCCCGGGGTGGGGTTCGCCATGGCAGTTGATGAGCTTGTATTAGCTAAGTTGGTTCACAACTTCAACTTTGCATTGCCTAATGGAGAAAGGGAAGAGGATTTGGATATGATTGAAGCCTATGGACTCACTATGCATAAAAAATCTCCCTTGCTTGTAGTTGCCACTTCACATACTTAGTTTATTGTTGTTTTTCAATTGTATCCTGTAGTTGTACTTTTAAAACTTTTATCATTTAATTTTCTATTACATTTTATATTTCATCTTATATTCGGTAATAATCATCATGTGTCAGTGAATGGGGAGGGTAGAGGTGCTCATCCGATTTGAAAAACTTGAATCTAATCATAACCAAACCGGGATCAACGGTTTGAAAAAGTACCTATGACTCGGTTTCGATTTAAAACCAAAACCGTTAACTGTGGTTACACGGTTCGGTTTCGGTTCGAGATAATTTCAAACCTGGATACCGTCGGTTTACCTATTTTTAAAAAAATATATTATATATAAATAATATTATGTATTTTGTTATTTTACTCTTTCATTTTAAGTTGTATTTATTATTATTTGTAATTTGTATTGTAAGTTGTAATTTTTTTAGGTATATGGTTTGTATTTCATGTATTTAAATTGTAATTTCTAAATTTTGAAGTTGTAACTTGTAAGTTGTAATGCTGTGTTGTTGTAACTTGTAAATGTAAGTTCTAAGTTTAAATTTATATCAAATTATTAACTCAAACAAAATTGTTGTTTTGTAATATATGAATAATTGCAATATTTATAAGCAAATTTAATTAAAAAAATTAAAAAAATAAAATAAAAAAACAAAACAGCCAAACCGATGGTTTACAAATTGAAACCAAAATCGAAATTCACACGGTTCGGTTTCGATTTCGCCTCCATGATTTGATCATTTAAATTACATAATTGTCATTACTAACATCTTATAAGTTCCACCATCTTATTTATGCACACATTTCATAAACATATTTTAAAACTAAGTTAAACATCTTATAAACTTTAAAAACATCTTATAACATGTAAGAAAATATAAACTCTAAGATATTTAAAGTATTATTAAAGTAAATATTAGTATATAATAAAATTTTAATTTTTTATTGAAATTATAAGAAAAATATTTGTTGTCTTTATTTGTTGTTTTGTAGATATCTAATATAATTTCCATTTTTTGTAATTTAAAATTACTGATTTTATTGTAGTTTCATATTTACTTAAATAATATTTGAAAATTTATTTCTCAATTTATATTTTAAAATATAAATTTTCAGAACTTTTTGTTGTTGCTGTTGTTATATAGTTAATCCTTTTTTAGTTTTTTAGTTTTGGTTTTTAGGTATTTAAAAATAATTTTTTGATTTTTAAAAATAATTAATTTCCTATTTCTATTATAATTTATGGTGGGGTGTTTCATTTTTTAGAGTTGAAAAGTACTCCGTATGTTTGTATGTTTTTCCGAAATACCACTTTCTTGAATGACATGGATATAAGATAAAAAAAAAACTCAAAATTTAATTCTACATGTGTATTTACCTACCGATTATGACCAACTATCACTACAACAAAAATTACAAATAGTGACAAAAAATAGCGACGAAAATTGATTTCGTCGCTAAAATAAATTTTAGCGACAAAGTTTTAGTATTTGTCGCTAACATTAGTGGCGAAATTAAAGATGTCGTCATTAAAATGTCTAATCTAAATTTAAATAAAATGGAAGAAATGTTAGCGATGAAATGTATTTACTTTCGTCATTAAATTAGTGATGAGTAGTGACGTTTCATCGCTAAGTTTCATATTTATATTTAAATAAAATGGATAAAAATTTAGTGACGAAATGTATTTTCTTTCGTCGCCAACTTATCGACGAGTAGTAACGTTTCGTCGCTAAATTATATATTTGTATTTAAATAAATTGGATACAAGGTTAGCGACGAAATATATGTTCTTTCATCACTAACTTAACGACGAATATTGACCTTTCGTCACTAAATTAGCGACAAAGTGATTTAGTTTCGTCACTAACTTAGCTGCGACTTTGTATAGTTTGTCACTAAAGTTTGAAATTAGAAAAATATCTTTAATTCTTCTGCCATCTTCAACGAACACCACGACGCCAATTATTCCCTCGTAAATTCACTGCCCCTCCTCCTTGGACTGCCTAGGAAGACAATAGCAATAGAAACTCCATAACCAATAATTGTCAAGGCCAGTGCTCCTTTTCTCTCTCTTCTCATTCTCGCTCTTCCCTGAGCTACCTACTCAGATTCGCTGTTTATCGCATTATCCCATTCACTAAATTTCAGCTCTATCTTCCTCCATTGCTGCTAATTAAGGTATGTACTTTCGAATCCCTAATTTCATCTTGATCGATTCGTTATTTTGTGAGACTCTAAGTTTTACACTTTCGGTATACGCTGTCGTCGATTATTAGGTTTTAGATCTAGCTTGTATAGAGATGTTCAATATTATATTAGGTAATTTGTTTTTGCTTGATCGACATATGAGTTGGCGTGTGTGTGATTGAAATTGTTGTGAATTTCCGAGAGTTTTGTTGTTTGATGGTTTAATATTTTTTGAGGATTTGTCTTGAACTAATACTAGAGAGAGAAAACCTAGAATTTGTGTATGTAGAGAATTAAGAGAATGATAGAATGATAGAATATCTTCTAAACCTAATGAAACTAAAGAACTAAATACTAAAGACATAAAAGTCCATTACAAAAGATAAGAGATTAATCCCTTATTTTCCCATTTCTTTTCCTCCAAGCCATTAAGCCCATTTGAAATGATCTTCCTTTAAGCCCACTAATTCCATCTTGACCCATTAAGTATAACTTGATCACATTAGGCCCAATTTGATTCGAAGTCCATCAAGATCCATTCTTACAAATAATAATAATAATTAAATCAATTAAAGTACAAATAGACTATAACCAAGGATAATTATGATGATAAAATATATACAATTAGAGATACATCATACTTCTGGTGACCGATTCAATAATTGCCTCAGCGAAAATCTTGAGATCAAAATTATCAGAAACACAAACCCATAGTTTGTTGTCAAAATGATGCGTCACCCCCGTATCATTATAGACTAATTAGGCAAGAGTGGTCTTTCCAAGGCCTCTGATGCCAATTATTGGCAACACGGTTGAGCAACACATCCACAATCTTGTCTTTATCTTCATCCCTTCCATAGATGTGATCTGGCTCATTCACAACAGATCCCGTCTCACGTCTCCAATCAACCTCGCTTGACTTTATTGCAAAGTGGCTTTCACAAAAAATGAAATTGTGGCGATCAGCTGCAATAGCATCCAATTTCTCAGCAACTTCTTTCATCCTTCTTCCGATTTTGTGATTATACAGAATTTTCTTCACAAAGTTAAAGCTGCTGTAACCTTTGGGCTTCTTGAGTTTGGAGACCAATCATGACCCCTACAGTCTTTCCTGGGAATTATAGAATCATTATAATTCACTAGTTTGTGGTGGAAACTGCTCGATTTCCCCAACAAATGGTATCAGAGCCGAAGGTTCGTCCTCGGTTTTCTGTTTGTAATATTGAATACTGTCAGTTGAGGTCATAATGTCGTCAGAAGATTCACCGACAAAGGAGTTACAACAAATGTAACATCAGGGGCATCGGCTTCCTCATCCACATGGGCAAGGATTCCAATGTCAAGTATGAAGTTGGCGGTAGAAATTTTTGACGGTACTGGTCATTTCGGTATGTGGCAAGACGAGGTCATGGATTCTCTTTTCCAGTAGGGCCTTGACATTGCCATTGAGGATTGAAGTACTATGAATCGGTTGGCGTGCGGAACAATTCAATTGTGCCTGTCCAGGGAGCAGAAGTATGCTGTCAAAAACGAGACTTTTACACACAAATTATGGAAGGCATTGGAGGACAAATTTCTGAAGAAAAGCGGTCAGAATAAGCTCCTTATGAAGAAAAGGTTGTTCCGATTTGATTACCGATCAGGTACTACTATGAATGAACATATTACTCTGTTTAATCAATTAGTAGCAGACCTGTTAAATTTGGATGTAAAATTCGAAGATGAGGATTTAGCCTTGATGTTGTTATCATCTCTTCCCGATGAATTTGAACATTTGGAAACTACGTTACTTCATGGGAAGGAGAATGTGTCTTTAGATGCTGTATGTTCTGCATTGTATAGTCATGAATTGTAAAAACAGGATAAAATGAAAAACAAAACAGTTGCAGCAAATGAAGCATTAGTGGCGAGAGGTCGCCAGTAGGGCAAATCAAATGGGAGAAGAGGAAGATCAAAAAACAGAGTTGTCAAAGATGAGTGTGCTTTCTGTCACGAGAAAAGACACTGGAAGAAAGACTGTCCAAAGTTGAAAAAGAAAGAGAAAGCTCCGCAAAATGCAAATGTTGCAAAATGTAAAAGTGATGCAGAAACGGATTTCTCTTTAGTAGTTTCAACCTCAACATGTCATCTAGATGAGTGGATTTTGGATTCAGGTTGCACCTATCATGTCTCCCATGCGGGAGTGGTTCTTCGATTTTGAAGAATTTGATTGTGGAGTTGTTTACATGGGAGATGATAATCCATGTAAAACAGCTGGGATAGGTTCAATCAAGCTGCAGAATCATGACGGATCCACCAGAATCTTGAAGGATGTTCGGTACGTGCCGAGGTTGAAAAAGAATCTCATCTCTTTGGGGTCTTGGAGTCAAAAGGCTTAGTTGTGACGATGCGAGCACTACAAGAAAAAAGCTCATAGACAACGGTTCTATGAACGGATTTTTCCGGACCCTACGACAACACTATCTACGACAACGGTTGAAATACCCTACGACAACGGTTAAAAACCATTGTCGTATTCAGCGAAATAAATAAAACAATATTTTGCCACGTAAGCTAGGGATGACACGTCATCATAAGGATGACATCATCACTAACATCATCATAATCAATATTATGCATTGTGTGAGATTTAAACCCGGGTGGCCCGGTGGTACTCTAACCACTAGACCATTAATGCCTCATGTGACAATGTCTTGCATATATTTGTTTTATAATATATTTTTGATATTTTTCCATTTTCTATTATTACATATTTTTTGTTAACTTTTATAAAGTACCATTACTTATTAATATAAGTAATTGATTTCCAAATATATATATATATATATATATAATTGAATGATTAATGACTATATTAATAATAATTAATATAATTTTCAAATTATATATATAATGAATATATTTATAAAATTAATATATTTTTCAAATTAATATATCTATATTAATAATTAATATATTTTTCAAATTATATTTATAATTAATATATTTATAAAATTAATAATCTGTTGTACATATTTTCTAAAGTTTCTTTATAATGAAATAAAACTTAATTCTCAAAATTAGTTTATTTTATTAATTTAATTCAACAATATATAGCATTTCTTTGTTAACTTTTATAAAGTACCATTACTTATTAATATAAGTAATTGATTTCCAATTTTGATAGATTAATATATATATATATATATATAATTGGAAGATTAATGACTATATTAATAATAATTAATATAATTTTCAAATTATATACATAATGAATATATTTATAAAATTAATATATTTTTCAAATTAATATATGTATATTAATAATGCATATATTTTTCAAATTATATTTACAATTAATAAATTTATATAATTAATGTATTTTTCAAATTAATAATCTGTTGTAAATATTTTCTAAATTTTATTTATAATGAAATAAAATTTAATTCTCAAAATTAGTTTATTTCATTAATTTAATTCAACAATATATAGCATTTCTTATATCATTTAAAAAAAATTTGTAATAATTGACTTTTTTTTTTAAATATTAGTGTACGACAACGCTTATACGAGGTTACGACAACATTAGAAAACAACTCTTGTCTTAGGGGTCCTAGGACAACACGTCTACGACAACGACAAGTTCAAACCCTTGTCTATGAGAGAATTTTTCGGGCAAAGACAACGGTTTAAAACGTCAACGACAACGGTAGGTTAAAACCGTTGTCTATGAGAGAATTTTCGGGCTACGACAATGGTTTCAAACGTCTACGACAACGGTAGGTTAAAACCGTTGTCTATGAGAGAATTTTTCGGGCTACGACAACGGTTTCAAACGTCTACGACAACGGTAGGTTAAAAACCGTTGTCTATGAGAGAATTTTTTGGGGTACGACAACGGTTTTGTCTACGACAACGGCAATTTATGCTACGACAATGGTTTTTTCAAAAAACCGTTGTCTTAAGGGTGTTGTCTATGTGCATTTTTCTTGTAGTGGAGATGGAACTCTTAAAGTAACTTCGGGAACACTTGTGATGTTGAAAGGTATCTGGAAGAATAATTTGTATTACTACCAAGGTAGTACAGTGGTTGGGACAGTAGCAACTGTGGCATATGCGTTTGGGACATGCTGGAGAAAAATCCTTGCAAACTCTTGCCAAACAAGGATTATTGAAAGGTTCGAAAGCTTGGAAATTGGAATTTTGTGAGCATTGTATTCTGGGATAACAACAAAAAGTGAAATTTGGCACTGCCATCCACAATACTAAGGGTATTCTGGATTATGTGCATTCAAATGTTTGGGGACCTACCAAGACTCCATCTATTGGAGGTAGGCATTATTTTGTCACTTTTATTGATGATTTTTCCATAAGAGTAAGAGTTTTTCCTATGAAAAATAAAGATGAGGTGCTTGGAATTTTCCTTAAGTGGAAAACTGAGGTTGAAAACCAGATGGGAAGGAAGATCAAGGTTCTTTGCACAGACAATGGTGGAGAATATAAAAATGATCCATTCCAGAAGATATGCCAAGAGCATGGCATAGTTCAGCACTTTACAGTCAGGAGAACACCGCAACAGAATGGGATGTCGGAGCGAATGAACAGGACATTAGTGGAGAAAGTTCGTTGTATGTTGTCTAATGCTGGATTAGACAAGAAGTTCTGGGCTGAGACTGTGAAGTACGCTCAACATCTTGTTAATCGTTTGTCATCATCTGCACTGGATGGCAAGACTCCATTAGAGGTATGGTTTGGTAAACCTGCAATTGATTATGATTCTTTGTGTATTTTTGGTTCTACTGCATATTATCATGTTAAAGAATCAAAGTTAGATCCACGAGCGAAGAAGGCTCTCTTTATGGGTTTCAATACTGGGGTAAAAAGATACCGTTTGTGGTGTTTGGAGGCAAAGAAGACAATTATCAATAGGGATGTTATATTTGATGAATTTGCTATGTTGAATAAAGTAACACAAGAATGGTGTAATGGTACTCCGCAGCAGGTGGAGTTTGAGCAGACAGTAGTGATTCCAGCAAAAAGCATCGTTAGTGACTCTCCTAAGGCAGAAGAAGTGTATGATGAGGAAGAGGTTCTATCCCAAGAATCTTCGCAGCAACAAGAGCTAATTGCAGTTAGGAGGGCAAGACGAGAAATTTACAAACCTGCTGGTTTTGCTGATATGGTGGCATATGCACTTCCAGTGGTTGATGGTGTTCCATCCACATTTTCTTAAGCAGTCCGAAGTTTTGAAATTGATAGATGGAAAGTTGCAATGGAAGAAGAGATGCAATCTCTTCATAAGAACCAGACGTGGAAGTTAACACAACTATAGAAAGGTAAGAAGACAATTGGATGCAAATGGGTATTCGCAAAGAAAGAAGAATTTCCTAACAAGAATGTTGTTCACTACAAGACGAGATTGGTGGCTAAAGGTTACGCTCAGAAAGATGGAGTTGATTATAATGAGGTATTTTCTCCAGTTGTCAAACATTCTTCTATTAGAATTTTGTTGGCCTTGGTAGCAGAGTTGAATTTGGAGCTGGCTCAACTTGATGTGAAAACCGCATTTTTACTCGGTGACTTGAAGGAGGAAATCTATATGACTCAGCTAGATGGATTTAAAGTTGCTGGTAAGGAAAATTGGGTTTGTAAACTGAACAAATCGTTGTACGGATTGAAGCAGTCACCGAGGCAATAGTACAAACGATTTGACAAGTTCATGATGGGTCAGAAGTACACAAGAAGCAAATACGATCAATGTGTGTATTTGCGCAAACTTCAAGATGGGTCCTACATCTACCTACTCTTGTACGTTGATGATATGTTGATAGCATCAAAGAGCCAAGTTGAAATTGACAAGTTGAAGGCTTAGTTGAGTAAAGAGTTTGAGATGAAGGATCTAGGAGAAGCCAAAAAGATTCTCGGCATGGAGATAAGGAAGGTTAGAGAGAGAGGCAAGATTTGGCTGACACAGAAGTGGCATTTGAAGAAGGTATTACAACGTTTTGGAATGAATGAAGATTCAAAACCTGTAAGTACCCCGCTTGCTCCTCATTTGAAGCTTAGTAGTCGATTATCTCCAAAGACGGATGAAGACCGAGAATATATGGTGAGAGTCCCGTACGCTAATGCAGTTGGAAGTTTGATGTATACGAGACCGGATATTTCACAAGCTATTAGTATTGTGAGCAGATTTATGCATGACCCAGGCAAGGCTCATTAGCTAGCTGTGAAATGGATTCTACGGTATATCCAAGATACTGTAGATGTTTGTTTGGTGTTTGAGCAGGATGAATCACTTGGTCGATGTATAGTTGGATATTGTGATTCTGACTATGCAGGTAATTTGGATAAGCGACGATCTACAACTGGTTACTTGTTCACTTTTGAGTTAGCGCCAGAGGGCGCAAAATTGGAAGCACCACGAGGACCGTTCTTATTGTATTCGTTTGAGAAGATTTGTATTTGGTGGGACCTGAAATTATGCCAAGGTGGAGATTTGTTGATTTTTTGGCACAATTTGTCATCCCACATCGGAAGTTTAGTAAAGAGAAGGAGCTTTGTGACCTTATAAATAAAGCTCTTCCCCTTTACATTTAAGATATCCCAAAATTTGTGTACCTTACACAATTCTTCTCCTATATAAAGAAGCGCAGACTTTTTGGGTGGTGCTCGGAGACGTAGGCCGTTATCAAATTTTCGGGTGTGTTCTTTCCTTATCTCTTTTATTTTGTTCCGCAATTTATTCATAGTTGTTTCTTTTTTTGTTGTAGTAGTATTCAATATTTACCTGTCGGGTTTTATGTGTTAGTGTTTTTATTTGGTTCTAAGTTCTGTCTAGGAGATTGGATTTTAAGTGGGACCAATCGTGACCCCTCCAGTCTTTCCTGGGAATTATAGAATCATTATAATTCACTAGTTTGTGGTGGAAACTACCGATTTCCCCAACATTATCCACTCCCATTATCAATCCAATCTCTTCTTGAATCAGAGATGCTAAATTTTCAATCAGAACCTGAAGAAATGCCTCTGCCATGATAATGTCAAAATAGTTGAATCAAAGATAGAAATTTAAGTGTACTTGCAAAATAGAACTATTCGAAGGAGATGTGAAAGCTTGAAAGAAAATATTTGTGCAGGCAGAAAGAAGCTATGTGATTCAAGAATTTTTTTTTTTTTTTTTTTTTTAATAATTGAAATCAAAGAGGAAGTTGTGAAAATTTTGTGTATGTAGAAAGAAGGATTAATTGTGATTCTTAGCAAAATGGTTACTGATATTAAAGGTGTGTAATTAATTGCCTTCAATAATTGGTATCTTTATTTTTTATTTATGCTGAGCTGGTGAAGGAAAATCGGAGGAAGGTGATTGGATTGACTTCCTTTTTAAATAAAATAAGTCGTTCCAATTATTTGTCCATCTGCAAGTGGTGAAATTTTCTAATGTACTTTGCAAAAGAAGAGTTGTTGGTTGCTAATATTGAAGAAATAACACTACTTATATACGTCTAATTAATGACTCATTTTATTTATAAATTACTCTATATTTTTTTTGCGACTTGGTCAAATTATTAAAGGAGTCGCTTTGCTCCTGAGGAAAATGGTCCCCTGTTTTTGTTTCAGTACAATTTAATTGTTTCTATTGATCTGTTGAAGTAAAATATGAGTTTTACATTATTATATGCATAAATATTATCATAATTAAAAATGAATGATTTTTTTTTCCGTTTGTTAAATTATAGACCCTCCTTATGGTTTCAATCTTCTTTAAGTCCTAGTGCACATATTGATTTATATAAAACTAAGGGTAACATTTTTGTTTTTGTTTGTTGTTACATACCTACTGCTTTCAATTCTTCGATTTTGTCTCATGGTTGATCTTTGGATGCTCGTTGGAGTTGGAATGTGATCATTCACCGGTTTGTAAGTTTCCACCTCATAATTTTTTATATGTAAGTTTCAAATTTATTGCACATTTATTTGGTCTTTTATATGTAAAATTTGATTTTATTATACATTTATTATTCATTCATTTTATAATTACTTGAATTATTTTGGGATTTCAATTTGTTATTTTATGTCATTTAAATTAATTTCATATTTTAATTATAATTTTCAGACTTATTAGTATTAGATTTTGATTTTCATTTTGTGCTTCAAATCATTAACTATCATACCTTTTTGGTTTAATTACATGACAAATCATAATTTTTTTTTTCAATTAAAACATTAAATTTCGAACCTAACACCACGGATGATACCTTCAATTTTGTAACACTTTTGTACATGGTCTGGACTTTTAGGTTCCAATTGCTAAGGGAAGAGATTTCACATCAATATTTTTCTCATCTCTCTCTCTAAATGTGTACCTTTTGAGATGTAAATTTTGCTTTTTTCCCTATTGAACCTGTGGTAAAATACAACTACTAATTCTGAATGAGGATGTTGAATACCATTAGAAAGTTTTGACTGCAATTTTTAGAGATTTAATGCTCATGATTCATGACACTGATTATTTATCATCTCTTTGCAAGGCCTTGAATATCTGAGTTATGCTGTACTGGATTATTTAAAATAAACACATACATATATATGTAGGGGACAGAACCAAAAAAATAAAATAAAAGTGATGATAAGCAAATATTTTTCTGCTTCAGATCATTTATTCTCCTCAACCCATCCGCACAAACACATCAACCAAATTGGCCAAGTCTCCAATTATGGTCTTTCAACACAACGAGTATGACTCTTCGTCTCGCGAATCTAATTTTATAATATGAGTCAATTCACAATCTATATTAATGCACATATGAGTCTTGTTTATAAGTAGCCTATCCCAGTTTTCGAATCAACGTCAAAAGTGGGTAACATTTATTTCCTATTACATTGATTAGAATAACTTGTATGTTGTGTATGATGAAATGAAATGACACCTTCGGGTGAAGTGCCAGGTTGACGAACCTTGGATGCCAGGTCTTCGGACCTTGAGAGATGATGTTTCAGTGTATTGGTTAATCTCTTTAACGTAATAGTTTATAAGCGTTATCCACTAAGATTTCTCAAATCTTATGTTGCCATGCTTAAACGTTTTTAGGACCCCCTTACGATGAAGCGGATGTGTAGCCAGCTGTACGGACCCCTCTCTAGAAGCATATATATTATATGTTTTTAATATATGTTAATATGTATGAAGTTAATATGTTTAATGTACGGACCCCTCTCTAGAAGCATATATATTATATGTTTTTAATATATGTTAATATGTATGAAGTTAATATGTTTAATGCCCCTTTTGACATTTCCGATGTTGGCTTAAGTAAACTTTTTTTTTAAAATGTCTTAAAAATATCGAGGTTTTGATTTACAAATGTGGGTGGAACACGAGTTAGTTTCTTGCATGCTAAGTTTTTCAATTTAAAATAGAAAGAAAAGAAAAAAAAATACTTGTGTTTAGTAAAGTCTTCCGCTGAGTTTATTTACGAAAATCATTCAAAAAGAAAAATTATTATCTCTTTTACGAAATCATTTGAGCATATAAGGTTAAGGTGGTGGTGGTGCCTCAATCCTACAAAGATGGGTTGGGGTGCTACATAAGCAGATATTTATCTGCGTCAGATCATTTATTCTCCTAAACCCATCCACACAAACACATCAACCAAATTGGCCAAGTCTCCAATTATGGTCTTTCAACATAATGAGTACGACTCTTTGTCTCATAAATCTAATTTTATAATACGAGTAAATTCACAATCTATATTAATGCACGTATGAGTTTTGTTTATAAGTAGCAGGACTTTACAGTTGATTGAAGTTTTATGCAAAAATAATTTACTTTAATAATCCCACTTACTATAAAAACAACAATACACAACGGTAATACAATTATTGCACTCAAGTCTCAAATTATCTCACTAGACAATCTACTTGGACAAAATTAAGAGTACAAAATAATATTTTGTATTTTTAACATTCTATAATACAAAGTAAATATTTTGATATAATATAAATTTGTCATTACAAACATTGCAACATTTAATCCTTGGCCTTATGGCCTTCTCTGGTCAAAATGACGAAGCCACAAAATTCACTTGTTAGTTGCATATGGAGTCTTCTTTATCCCACCTTCACAATTGAACTGCAAGTTATATTTAATTCATCAACTGTCAAATTTCAATGATGTATATTAGTACTTATAACATGGATGAAACTTGAGAACGAGTATGGACAAATTAAGTTGTCTAGACTTAATAAGCAAAAATACTGTTCTAAGCAATATCAATTCCATTGATTTAACAACATTGATAAATCAAGATGAATCTCAAAATTCATGTATTTTCTTGTTTTATTAATTATTTATTTCTTATTTTATTGAAGGAGATTCTTGAGATGTTCATATGCACAATCTTTATGGTAAATACGTGTGTATCATGGGCAAAGCATAATGTGGTGTATAACGGAAGCAAAAAAACAAAGGAAATAAGAAAGAAAGAGAAAAAAAAAAAAAAGAAAAAAAAAACGGAAGCAAGCATAATAAGCAAACAATTGTACCTTTTAAATTTGAATTTAAACAATTGAATTGACTATGAGTGTGAAGCAAGCATGATGATGTGTAATGATGCGTGAAAATACAAATGATACATTTTAAAAAAAAAAAAAGAAAGAGAAAGAAAGGAATGTTGATAAATCATAAATTCATATATTTGGAGTATGAATTATAATAAAAGAAAGCAAGAGTAGAATTAATACCTGTGTGTGAATTACTAGCAAATGTGGAGTTGGGGAATGTGGGCAATGATGTACCAATCCTCACCTTTTTCTTTCTCACATCTCTTTACCAGTTCTGGACATCCTCTGATTTCAAGATAGTTAAGGTTTGTGATTCCTTTGATGGTTGATGGGAGTGATGGGAGTTTTGGGCAGTCACTAATTTCCAAGTGGGTGAGGGACGTAAGATTACCCAACCAATCCGGCAGTGAAGTGAGTTCTCTTAGATACCATAGTGATAGAGATTGGAGTGTGGGGATATGCTGCAATCCTTGTGGAAGGGATACCATATCAAAAACACTATCAAGATAGAGAATTCTAAGGAGATGGAGGTATCGTATCTCCTCTCCCATCTCTACCAACTCCCTGCAGCCTATTATGCTTAGTTTCTCGAGAGCAGTGAGGTGGCGCAACCACCCCTCTGGAAAACTACTCCCTATCTTGCATCCAACCAATTCCAATTCTGTGAGAGACTTTAGGCCTTCAAACCATTTCTTTGGCAAACACTGTTGCCCTTCAATCCATGAGATTCTCAATTCCTTGAGATTATAGAATCCTTCCAATGCGTCTTCTGGAATATTCCATCTTCTTGTTGTAAAATTTCTGAACATCAACGAAAGAGATGACAAATTTTGAAGCTTACAATTAGAGAATGAAGACAGATTCAGGAGGCTGCAATTCCAAACAGTCAAGCATTGGAGGGCAGAGAGTGAGAGTGGTGACAATATCAACTCCTCACAATTTGCAATAAACAGAGTTTGAAGATTTGGAAACATGATTTGATCTTCCACTTCCTTCTTTAACAACCCTTTCAGATTCGGTAATCCATATAATTTCAAAACTTCAAGTGATGGAAATACTGAATTAGGAACTCCAATTTCATCCTCCTCATTGATATACTCCAATGCAGCAAGATCTCTTAATATCAAGGACTGAAGAAGAGGAAGACCTCCAAGCGGTGGAAGATGTGTGCAATTTGGGCACTTTTCGATGGTTAACTTGGTTAAATTTTCCATCTTTGTCATCCAAAGAGAAAACCGTCCACCTTTAAATCCATTTATCATCAAAGTTTTTAGATTTACATTAGGTTCTAAAGCTTCCAATACCTTCTCACAATCCCTCATTTCTGCCAACTCTAAGGATATACTCTCATCACCCCAATCTAACATCAACTTTTGAAGGTTTGGTTTCTCAACTAGATTTGCTTTCTTTGCGTTCGAATGGTTTAGAACTCTCTCCAAATGCTCAATTTGAAGTGTGCCTCCAAGATTCAAGTGTTCCAATTCATCAAGTTGATTGCCTATTTTCTCACCTACTATGAACAAACTCAATGTCTTTAGAGAAACTAATTCCCTAATTCTAAAGGGCATATCACTTAATGAACTACATCCTTCTAAGACAATATGGCGAAGATTACTCATGGATCTAATGTTCTTTGGCAAACTCTTGAGACTACGACAACCAATCAAAATTAATGTTTGCAAATTCCAAAGACCATAAAATGTAGGAGGATGAGTATGAATAGAAGAATGGGTCAAATTTAAGCATCGCAAATGTTTCAATTTGCCTATTGCACTAGGCAACTCTTCCTTTTCCCAATATTCTAATTTTAGAATTCTTAAACGACTGTAGTTCATAATGATGGTTAATGTGGACACTTGCAATGTGATACTTGAACAAGTCTGAAGGAAAATATATTGTTTGTAATATACCTCACGTATATTGCTGTTTGAAGTACTTGTGTTGTTGCCCTTCATTTCTGCTCCAGGAATTTTCTTTTCCATTATGGACTGAGCCAGATCGTGAACAAGATCATGCATCTTGAAAGTGGTGCCTCTTTCACTCGTATTAATTTCTTGGAAAAATGATCTCAAAACCAACTCCTTCCATACTTGATCACCAACATCCTCCACTTCCAGTCTTTCACTTGGCGAGATGCATCCATGAGCCATCCAACGAAAGATCAAATCTTGCTTCTCAATTTCAAAATCCTTTGGAAAGACAGCACAATAAACAAAACAAAGTTTCAACACTACAGGGAGATGACGATAACTCAATCTCAAGATTGGCAAGATTGAATTTTCTTCTTCTTCCGGAAGATTCCAAATTTCACTTTCTTTGACACGAATCCATTCATTTTCTTCTCTCTTAAACCGCAGAAGCCCCCCAAGAGCCTTAGCAGCCAGAGGAACACCGGCACATTTCTTCACTATTTGCCTTCCTATAGCTTCCAGCCTAGGATGATGTTGTTCATTCTCTTGTCCAAATGCTCTTAGCTTAAACAACAACCAACAATGCTCTTCTAACAACTCCTTCAAGCAAAAAGATGGAAGTGTTCTCATGATATCTCCAACTTTTTGTAAGCGTGTGGTGACTACAATTGAAGAACCTTTTGATCCACAGGATAATATACTTCTTAACTTGACCCAAGCTTCTTGATTCTCATTCCATACATCATCCAATATCAACAAGTATTTCTTTCCACTTAACACTTGTTGAAGGCGACACTGTAAAGCAGCAAACTCTACCAAATCTACAGCTCTTCCAGTGGCATATTCTATCATCGCCTTAACCAAAGTCTTCAAATCAAAATTGTCAGAAACGCAGACCCATAATTTGGTGTCAAAATTGTGACTTACCCTTTCATCATTATAGACTAGTTGGGCAAGAGTGGTCTTTCCGAGGCCTCCAACACCAATTATAGGCAACACAGAGAGATGGTGGTCAGAATTTGGAACTTGGTTGACCAACAAATCCACAATCTTGTCTTTATCTTCATCCCTTCCATAGATGTGATCTGGCTCATTCACAACAGATCCCGTCTCGCGTCTCCAATCAACCCCGCTTGACTTTGGTACGACCTCGCTTTCAGACAAATGAAAGTTGTGGTGATCAGCTGCAATAGCATCCAATTTCTCCGTAACTTCTTTCATCCTTCTTCTGATTTTGTGATTATACAGAATTTTCTTGACGATGTTAATTCTGCTAATACCTTTGGCCTTCTTCTGTTTGGAGACCTCAGTGACACACTCATCAAATATATCTTCAATCTCAAAGGCAATATCACTAAGATTGCTCAGCCAATTCTGAAGAGCTTTGCTTTGGAATTGCTTATCTTCAGCATCTTCCAACACCTTTTGGATGGTGATGAGAGTGTTGGAAAGCTTCTTCATTTCCTTATCTACTCCCATAATCAATCCAATCTCTTCTCCAATAAGAGATGCTAAATTCTCAATCAGAACTTGAAGAACTGCTTCTGCCATGCTGAAATATAGTTGAATCAAAGAGGAACTCTATAAATTTGTGAGCACTTGCAAAAGTCAACTATGCAGAGGAGATGTGAAGGTAGAAAGAAAATTTTGTGCAGGCAGAAAGAAGCTACGTAAAAAGATGATGGGGTTAGTTGAACACGGAATCTTATTAATTAATTAAGCAAATTGTTTAGCACTATAATCAAATAATTAAAAATAAATGTATGCTTTGGTAACTCCAATTATTTGCTTAAATGTCGACATGATGAATATATTAGTTGGAGGGAGATGGTGATTTGATAATTAATCTTGATTTCTTGATTAAATGTTGTATATTTTAATGCAATGCACAGCTAAGCTATATTCATCTCCACATATTATTAAAATGCTCCCATGTGCATTGCCGGAAACAGTGTGGCGATTTTTTTTATTTATATATTTTCATTATTTTTATTCTTATTAATCTAAAGTTATAGGCCATTAAAATTAAATAATAAAAATAATAATATTCTTTGGCAAATTTAATAGAAAAGGACCATCTTCACATTTCACAATCACATCTTCCATTTTAGTGGGTGAATTCAAGTTCAAAAAATTTCCCTTTTTTTCAAATCTTGTACATCAAAATTTTATACTGTTAATATTTATTGTTTTGTTTGGTTTAATAATTAATTTTTTTCATATTGTTTGTTAATAAATTAGTTGTATTTTTCTCTATGAGAAATTACTTGATATTGTGTTCGATCTGTTATTAATTTTTTTTGAAGTTTTAAGTTGTCATGTTTTTTATATAAATAATGTTGTTCGTAAAATTTTCTACTAATTAGAAAATATGATACTCCTAAATAAATAAAGAAACCTGGATAAGGGGAAAGAAACACGATCTTCGAGAAGTTAAGTTCAAGAAAACGAATCTTAAGAAACGTGTTTTTCACTTGAGTTTTGTAATATTTTATGTATTTACATATTTTGATTATATATTTAGTTGTGATATTTTTCCTAGCTTATTTGTCCGTACCCCCATTTCTAAAATCCTGGATCTGCCACTACGCATGTGACATTAATCATAAGCACTTAATCCATCAAATTATTCATAAGTATAAGCTAAATTGAGTCTATTTAAATTTAACAAATAAAAAATAAATCAAACTGGTTAAGTATTCATAAATTCATTAAATCACACACATATATATGGTGAAAAGTATAACATATCTACTACAATACATTAGAAGTAAAAGTGTGAAATTTTCAAGCTATCACTTTTATGAGCTTGCTCCCAAATCATGAGTCTATGTATCTTGATACGGTCGAACTTATTTGAATCGAGTTTTTTTCTTTAATTTCACACTGAAGTTAGAAACCGAACTGAGCTGATAAATGACAAACTGAACTCAATGACGAACTGAATTAGTTATGGAACTTGATGACGAATTGAATTACGATAAAGCAAGACGAACTGTTTTGAATCCAACTAACTGCTATTTTTGCGGAATCAGTAGCCCATATCCCATATTTTTCGGAGGATTTCAACTGTCATGTATCACAGGAAGTATAAAAGCTCGTAATACTTATTATTTCTTTTTGATACGCAAAATTACACTAAAAACATACATATTCTCTCCTTTTTTCTGACTTGAGCGTCGGAGTCCCATCGTCGGGACTCCCTCCCGGTGTTTGTTTTGCAGGTTATTAAACCGGAGACATCGAGTTGCCAGTTGGGGAAGAAGGCTTTTGGATCGGAACCACATCATATCTAATCAAATATCATCAAATCTGAGTTCTAATTTAGAGAAAGAAAAACTAAATTAGTCCTTTATATAGGTTTATTGAGTTTTTGGTCCACAAATTTTGAAAAAATATATTTTTATAATCTTATATATTTGCTAAAACTGCTTATTTGGTCTCATGCTGCTGCAATAGATATTTTTATCAGCTAGTGCTAAATTTTAGCCCAAATTTTTGAGGCGGAATATATTACAACATGATAACCACTTTACTTGTACGGAATATGATAGCACATTGGGTTTCAAAGGATTTTGGGTCCTTTTGATATAATTTATACTAGCAGTCCATTTGCGCGATGCGCGATTTATTATTTATTGTGTTAATATTTAACAATTTGTAATAATGTAATGAAGTTGTATAAACTAATAGATTATTTATAACATCTTTTATTATTTTAATTTAAAACATGTACTATGTACAAATGATTTTTCATATTATTCATGTGCGTTGCACGAATTATCATATAACTTTAATAATTGTAATTGTTAATTTTATTTTTTAATATTTTTATTTTATTTGTTGATTTATATTTCTGTCAAATTGAAAGTATTATATATAATAATATTTCCTTCAATCATAATAATTAATCTTTCCTTTTATATTTTTTATAATTTGTATATTTCACTCTCATACTTGAATCATCATATATAGTTTTCTTACGTCATTTCTTCATGTCTCTCTCACAAAATTATTTGTTCAATTTGTGTTTAGTGTACAAAGACAATTTGGTGGGATCTCCTTAGATGAAGATATGAGATAATAAGATTTGAAAGAACTTTTTGTATCTTTAAATGTTTAGCAAATCTTGTATTCTTTCATTTTTTTTAGTTTTATATAGATTTGAGAAATCACAATAATTACGATTTTATATTGTTCTTTTTTTCTTTAGACAATAAGATCTGGAAGAATTTTTATATCTTTGAATGTTTAGCAAATCTTGTATTCTTTCTTTTTTTTTTTAGTTTTATATAGATTTGAGAAATAATTATATTTACTGTTTTTTCTTGTTTTTTTTTCTTCATTCTTTGTATATCTTGTTTTTTGTTTTTCATTCTTTGTATATCTTATTTTTTATTTTTCATTCTCTATGCATCTATCTTTTGTTGAGAAATCACTATATTTTTCTCCATTTTTTAGTTTTACATAGATTTGAGAAATCAATGTAACTCTCTCTTCATCTCTTAACTTAATTTATATAGATTATACTTTTATATAAATTTGAGAAATCATTGTAACTCTCTCTTCATCTCTTAACTTTATATAGATATAGAATAGCTTCTAGAGTAAGATTAATCTTTTTATTTATTTATTAAAGAATAACTTATCAAGTAAGATTTACAATTTTATTATTTTTTTATTTTTATTGACATGACATTTTTAGGCGGGAAAGTGACAATCTTGTAATTTTTGCCAACTTTCCTGCTTTAATATAAGTATAGATTGGATCTAGACTTGGTTTAGGGTGATCTGTAATTAGTTTGGGAATGAGATCATACCTCTCAAGTGTCCAATCTTTGTCAAACACAACATGATTTGCTTAGCTCTCTTTACTCGATGTTAATGCCTAAGGAAAATATAGGGGAGGATCTAGTTAAACAGCAAATGATCAAATGCTCTATTTGAGGGGTTTTATGGATTTAAAGTAGTGTTTCGTATTTATGTATACAGTGACATATAAACGTAGTTGCTCATATTCTGTTCCGTTTCTGATTGCTTTTGTTGTTCACACTGAAGCTAAAGATGTATGTTATACATGCAATCCATCTTAATGGTGTAATGATTTCATGAAAGTAGTTAGTTAATAGTAAGAAATCTACCCATCGCTCGCTCTTCATGCCACTCTAAGTTTGTATGTATATCCTCTAGGAATATCAGTATACTATCAGTATAGTCATCCTACCTTGTTATGCTTTAGCTGCATTTATACTTAACAAGTAGAAAGCAATATGGTGAGGTTAACATTTATGTCATGCAGTTTAAGCAGCCAGACATAATATTTTCCTTATATATATATATATATTTCTACAAATTTTAAAATTTGAACTTTCCCTTACTGTTTAAAAATTTTAAATTTTTAAAGTCATACTTTGTGAACTAGTTGTCTAAAGATTTCAGCTTGACTATTCCGTCTCAAAACTAACGAATATTCATGGCTGGAGATCCTGATGTCGAGCCAACCTCTTCTTCTAGTGGCTTCCCGTCTGCAGACCAGGGCAATGGCATGGCGGTGGATGAATGTGAAAATATGATTTATAGAAGTCTCAAAATTATTGTTCTTTTCAATATTGATCTCATTTATCACCCCTGTAGTTTAGGATTCTAGACCATGATTCATTGCTATATATTGTAGCTCCCATGGTGAAATTTCTAAAGGAGCAGATGGAGAAATCTGGATGTGGTATTGGAAGCAATTTCATAAGGGCACACCTTTGTGAAGAAGATGCATCTGGTGGATATGTTAAAGGTGAAGGAGTAAAAGATTGGTTATTTTATTGCTAATTACTCATTATAAGTTCAAATTATGAAATCCTGAATGGTAAATATAAATGTTTTACATGATTTTTTTCTTTGAAATTTACTTGATGCTTTGATCGCCAAAGCACTTGTCATTTATAAACCTGTTCATGTAGCATCTTGCCATTTTTCTTCTGGTAGAACTGCTATCTGTACTGGTAATACTATTCTACAAGATGAAATATGTTAGTTTGTTTTTTCATCAATAGATGAACGCAAAGAATTTGGTTTGTGTTTATTTTTTTTATTAAATTATTGTTTTTGTTTGTTCAAATAGATAATCGTATGTAGTAATCATTTGGAAATGCAAGACGAGGTAACCTAAGTGGTGATTCATGAGCTGATTCATGCGTATGATGAATGTCATGCTGCAAATTTGGACTGGTCTGACTGTGCTCATCATGCTTGTAGTGAGGTTATGCTCTACTGAATTCATGTGTTTGTTTATACTTATTCTTCATTAATTTAATATTTGGTGGCGTATTTAAGATTAACCTGCTAGTTATAAGAAACATATGGTGATGTGAGGACCAAGATCATGTCTTTTTCCATCGGTTCTTGAATTAGAAAATAAGTTGAGTATTTGGTAAGCCTCTTGCAATAATAATAGAGAAGATTTCAATTGTTATTGTATAAGAAGAGTTTTCTTCATTCACTGGTTTCTAACACTTTTTATGTTCTTGATAGCCAACTTTCATTACCATATTCTATTACATGAAATATGATAGCTTGAATCTTTTATTTGCTACTATGTTTTATTTTATATATAATATACACAATCTTTATGTGAACAAAAAGAAATTAAGAAGCAAGAAAAGCAGATGGCTTGCCTCATCCTAGGCAGTCGAATGCACAACCATCCATCAAGTTTAATCATTCTGAACCGGAAGATGGAAACATGTATTTGACTGATCTTGTGAGGGTTGACAGGAAGAATGCTGATACTAATATCGGAGAAACAGTTGATCTTCCAATTAAGTCATTGTCTTCGGTAAGTACCATGTAAAGAAATTGCTAGAGAATTTTGTGTTTGATACAGTTTTTGTCACTAGATTTCATTTGGAAATGACAGTGTGAGATTCGAAGACTAAAGCAAGAGGTGAAGCAAACCATGAACATGTATAACACAGCTTGCAAAGAAGCAGTTACTGCGAAAAAACAGGTAAAATTTGATGAATGTTGATATCATCAGCCTACATCTTTGAACATTATTTGTTTGATTTATAGATGAATGAACTGGAACAAGAGAAGATGGGGGAAACTAACAAATTTGAGCAGGCCCGTCTTGCTGAAGAAGCAGCCATTGCTCTGATAGAGACGGAGAAAGCAAAATGCAGAGTTGATTGAAGCAGCTGAGAAGGAAATACAGAGTAGAAGGCATGCTGAGATGAAGTTAAGGAGAGAAGCAGAAGAAAAGAATAGAGCATTGGATGTGTTGTCAAACAACGATGATCGATGCAGAAAATACACGATAAATGAGATCGAAGGAGCCACCGATAACTTCTCAAGATCCATGAAGATTGGTGAACATTTAAATAACATTCCGTTGCAACATTGTTGTTGTTGATGATGAATTGTGTTGGATTGGATATACTTATTTTAACTTGGCCTTTATAAAATTTATCATCTTTGATTTGATTTTATTATTAAATATTACATATTGTAGCTTGATATTGAATATTTATTAGTAAAAATAACCAAAAATCAAAAGAAATAAAAGGTGCAATAATATTTTATTTTAGCAACGAAATGCATAAAAGTCGTCGCTAAGAAATAAAATAAAATTTTCCATTAGCGATAAAATTTATACAATTCATCGCAAATGTTAGTGGCGAATTTATAATATTATTGTCGCAAACCAATTTTAGCAACGAAGTTATATACATTGCCACTAAATTTGTGGTGAAGTAATAATATTTTGTTAATAACTTAGCAAAGAAAATCATGTATGACTTTCGTCACTAATTCTAGTTTTAGCGACGAAATTTGCAAGGTTAGCAACGAAATTTTTTTGTTTATAACTTCGCAACGATGTACTAATATTTTGTCACAAATATGGTTAGTGACGCTGCCATAGCGACAAGCCTGGCGACGAAAATAAATGGTCACAAAATCATATTAGCGACAAAAATTATGTGGTTAGCGACGAAAATTTTCGCTGCTAAATTCCAGTTTTCTTGTAATGTATTTACTAGTTACTACCGATAAATGAGTATTTTCAGCAATAAACATTAATGTAATGGGTATTCGTAAAAAACTAAAAAAAATTAAAGGGTAAGATCATAATTAGTGATAATATACGGGTCATTTTGCCAGTTTTATCTCGAAATCTATGCTTTAAATATGTGGTTTTAATGTTAGTAAAATTGAATATATTTTTGTTTAATATTACTAGATTTTTAATTAGGCTTCAATTTTCATAAAAATATTTTCATATTTAATTCATTTATATATATTCCCATCTACGCATCAACTAGTTCAAAACAAACGAAAGTACATAGATTTAATTTTTACAATTTAAAATATGGATAGATGATTCAATATAAAATGACGATGGGTGGGATAGCTCTTTTTTTTTTTTTTTTCCTAACTAATTAATGTAGCTGTTTAATTATACGAGTTTTAGATCGCGTGCGTTGCATGTGAGATTAATTCAAATTAAAGAAAGAAATAATAATATAAATACTTTACATATAACACTTTTATATTAGAGTTCTAATTATAATAGGATTCTATAGAATTTTAAATTAGCTAGGATTCTAATATAAAATATTTAAATATGAAAACTTAAATTACTATTATAACCTTAAATAATAATATTTGATAGGGATATATTCGGTAATCCATATTTTATAAGAAATATATACACTTTTATATATATATATATATATATATATATATATATGGAGAGAGAGAGAGAGAGGTAGGTAATAGATATAATAGATATATTTTTATATTTTCTCTGTATTAGCAATATGAGCACGAGCCAATTTAATAATAAAGAAAAAGCAAATTACAAAATAAACCTATCCCAAAAAACAAGAGTGTTCCATCTCATGAGATAGACATGCTATGCGATTCAATATTAATTAATTCATTTGATTGTATGGTTCAGAAAAAGAAGCTTATCGTAGATGATGCCTTTTTACGACCACATTCGAAACTTACCAAATATACATTCTAACGGGTCAAGGTTCCAACCCGACCCGAATTCCCAACAGGTTTCCTTCATGTGATCAAAATTTGTCATGCTATATTATCAAGATGTAGATATTTCCACAGGGGCTACATCTACAAAAGCTTGCCATGCATGAACACATTTTGATCGTCACAAAAAAAAAAAAAAACATGTTTTCTTTACTGGTTTACTTAGCTTTGTTCATCTTCTTCCTCTATAAATGGCTGTACTATAACCCCCATTTTACGCCCCGAAAAAGACAACCTCCATCTCCAAGAAAGCTTCCATTGATTGGAAACCTCCACCAGCTTGGCCTACTCCCCCATAGATCACTCCAATCTTTATCTCGACGCTATGGTCCAATCATGTTGCTTCACTTCGGCAATGTGCCAGTGCTTGTGGTCTCCTCAGCTGATGCAGCGCGTGAGATCATGAAAAACCAGGACTCGATTTTCTCAAACAGGCCAAAGCTAGGCATCCCTGACAGGCTAACATTCGGGTCCAGGGATATCGCCTTTTCTCCCTATGGAGAGTATTGGAGACAGGTGAGAAGCATGTGCGTGGTACAGCTGTTGAGTAACAAAAGGGTTCAATCTTTTCGTCGTGTTCGAGAAGAAGAGACGTCTCTCATGGTCGAGAAGATAAGAAAATCGGGATCTTCATCTTCATCAGTGGTAGACTTGAGCGATGTGTTGGTGTCAATGACGAATGATGTGCTTTGCAGGGTGGCCTTAGGGAGGAAGTATGGCAACGATGGAGAAGGGAAAAAGTTCAAGAAATTTGTGCACGAATACGAAGAATTGTTAGGGGCTTCACCTCTCGGGGAGTATGTTCCGTGCTTCGCTTGGACTAACCGTGTTTATGGATTGGATGCGAGAGTAGAGAGTGTTGCAAAGTACTTCGATAAGTTTTTTGAGAGTGTTCTTCAAGAGCATAGGAATGGAATGAGACGAGATGAGGCCAAGTTGGATTTCGTTGATATATTGGTTGAATTTCAGAGGGAAAGTAGTAGTAGTTCTGCCCCGGTTTCAGATGAAACTGTTAAAGCTCTCATTCTGGTAACCATATATTTTTAATATTTGTCTGACTATGTCTGGTCAACCTTGTTGATAGGACATAGTTTCTCGTTGTGTTACTATCTTATATTTCAATATTTTTAATATATGTCCGACCATGCTTGGTCAACCCTGTTGACACAGGACATGTTTGCTGCTGGAACAGATACCACGGTATCTGTTCTGGAGTGGACGATGGCGGAGCTTATAAGAAATCCACGAGCCATGAAAGTTTTACAGAATGAAGTGAGAGAAGTAGTCGGAAGCAGGGTAGAAGTAGACGAGGACGACTTGGAGAAAATGACGTATTTGAAAGCCGTGATCAAGGAGAGTCTAAGACTGCATACTCCGGCACCACTACTCGTCCCTCGAGAATCCACTCAAGACACGAAACTACTGGGCTATGACATCCCGTCTAAGACACGTGTGTTGATCAATGCTTGGGCGATCGCCAGAGACCCATCGTTGTGGGAAAATCCGGAAGAATTTAATCCGGAGAGGTTTTTGGGGTCGAGTATAGACTTCAGAGGACTTCATTTCGAGTTGATTCCGTTTGGTGCTGGTCGAAGAGGTTGCCCTGGAATCGCGTTCGCCATTGCCGTTAATGAGCTGGCATTAGCCAAGCTCGTGCACAAGTTCAACTTTTCATTGCCTAATGGAGAAAGACAGGAGGATTTGGACATGAGTGAATCCAATGGCATTGCAGTGTATAGAAAGTTCCCTTTGCTTGTAGTCGCCACTTCCAATGTTTGTTAGTAAATGGGACGAAATATTTTCAAAAAATTAAAATTTATGAAGTAAATGGGTCAACTAATTTAATTTGTGAAAGTATGGGGCGAATTCTTATCGATCAGGGTCTAAAAATATATAAGACGTACGAAGTTTCATATTTAAAAAGTAGTTTTTCTGCTTTCAATTATTCCCTGTTTTCAATTAATCTATGTAGCATTTCATTTAAAAATAATGATGTGCTAGTAGAATTTGTAATAAGAATTAAGAGACCTGCTGTTGGTATGTACCCTGTCAAGTATATTTGTAAGGGAAAAACTGTAATTTTCATCCTATATTTTATATTTTAAGTATTCTCTATTTTTGTCATCGATTTTATGTATTTTAATTTTGATTCTCTAACTATGATTTTTTTTTACATTTTTTTTTTGATTTTGTTTGGAATTTCGATTTTACCTATCTGGACGCAATATTAATCGATGTATAAAATAGTAATTTATTGTGTATATGATATACGTGTACGTGTACATGATATGATTCTACCGTATGCATGTAGATGATATGATTGATCTGTACACAAAAGTAAATAAGATGTGTTTGACTTTGTTTTTTACAATCATATTACCATATCTATCGTATACACATTAAAATATGTACATTGCTGATGTGTCAGATATCTAATATATCTATTATTTTCATTATCCATAATTTCAATGGATAGACATATTAAGTTTAACATTTTAGTTGTTTTTTACTACATGACTTTCTTTGTGTATTATTTATTAAAGATAATTTAGACATTTAATCATTTCAAATTTGCAGAGAATTGTTTACTATAATCATGGGTAGAAAGGGAAATCCCTAACGATTAGGGGTAGTAGGAGCCATTTCTCTAAAATTAATTGTATAAAATATAACTTTCGATACTAAACATAATTAACATAAAAAACTATTTGATGCTATATAAAAATAAATAATGATATCAATAAATAAATTATTAATACTAAAATAATATTAATATTAGAAAAATAATAGATGTAATATATTTAATGATATTGAAAATGAATATTCGATATATACCAAATATTTGGTGCTCATATAGTATCGAAATTAGGAGCGTTGGTACAAGAGAAGAGAATCATATTCATTTGTAGAGTTAAATTTAATTTTTCAATTTAAATAATTTGTATTTTTATTAATTTTGCTTTAATCACAAAATTGTATTTTGCCTAATTTGGTGGAATATTTCCTGCCAAGTACACATGGAATGACTAGTTTAGATTGCAGTTTCATTTTGTTGGAAATTGGAAGAGAAGGTTGGTTTTGACCAATCTTTAACCAAATTTTAATGTTGATTCCATTTTAAATAAATGGAAATAAGTTGCTAAATTGGAATCTACGTTTCGTGTAGATGAATGTAGTGTATTTACTTTCGAATTTTCAATTTCGGGTGAATGAGAAATTAATACACAAAGTTGGCAACTTGGATCCTTCTTGTGAAGGAAAATGGGAGAAAAGTGAAGTTGTCCCACATAGGAAAAATGGAAGAAAAAGTTTCACTTTATTAATAGGAGCACATGTATAAGAAATAATCATGTGTGCTTCCTTATGGTGGAACCTAGTGCCATTTTTTGGACCTAGTTGGCTAAGCACTCACGCACCATCAGAACCGCACGAGACATCATCACAGTCGGGTCGGGTCGTGGGTCGTGGGTCGGGTCGCGGGTCGGGCCAAGTGGTGTGGGTCGGGTCATGGGCCGGGTCGGGTCGCGAGTCGGGCCAAGTGGTGTGACCCTTGGGTGTGAAAGGGTGTCACCAAGTGGTGTGACCCTTGGGTCCAAATGGTTTGACCCTTGGGAAGAGGTGTGAATACACCTCTTGGATCCAAGGGTGGTGTCCATTGTGGGAAATGATACATCTCCTTACTCCTATAAATAGGAGGCCCCCATTTCACTTCATTTCATTCGAACATTGAGAATTCCAACATTCATTCAGAAAATCACGCATAGTCAATATTAAGAAAGTCAATATCGTCTTACGGAGAAAGAGCCTAGCCTAGCTCTTGCCTCGACTTAACCCTGTAGTTGTGCATCTTTTCAATATGCCTAACCACTTATATTCCAACAATCGTAAGACGATATTTTGTGTATTGAAGAGATGACATCCACATCTTCTGCACCTGTTTTCGCCGAGAAGCCGCCAAAGTTTGATGGAAGTGAGTTCAAAAGGTGGCAACAGAAGATGTTGTTCTACCTGACGACCCTCGGTCTTACAAGGTTCATCCAAGAAGACCCGCCTTCAGTGGCCGATGATGAAACAGACCAACAAATGCGCACCGCACTAGATGCATGGAATCACAGCGACTTCTTATGCAGGAACTATATTCTGAATGGGCTAGACGACTCCCTATATAACGTCTATGCGGTTACTAAGACCTCAAAAGAGTTATGGGAATCTCTGGAGAAGAAGTACAAGACGGAGGACGCCGAAATGAAAAAGTTCATTGTCGGCAAGTTCTTGGATTTCAAAATGGTCGATACAAAGACTGTTTTGGACCAAGTTCGGGAGTTGCAACTAATCCTACATGACATACATGCTGAGGGTATGCAACTCAGTGAATCTTTTCAAGTAGCTGTTATTATGGAGAAGCTACCGCCTCTGTGGAAAGATTTCAAGAACTACCTTAAGCACAAGAGAAAGGAAATGGGGCTTGAGGACCTGATTGTGAGACTAAGGATCGAGGAAGACAACCGGAAATCCGAAGTCAAGAGCAGCAGGGCATCAATGGAGGCAAAAGTGAACCTGGCCGAAACGCGATCTAGCAACAAGAGAAAGAGGTCGGGCAACTCTCAGTCTAAACAGGAACCTAAGAAGAAAGTCAAAGGAAACTGCTACAACTGTGGAAAGCCTGGACACTTTGCTAGAGAATGCCGACAACCCAAGAAGGGCAATCAAGGTCAAGCCAACCTTACTGAGGAAGATGTACCTGTAAACATGACGGAGCTCGACCTATCAGCTGTCGTATTTGAAGCCAACTTGGTGGACAATCCGAGAGATTGGTGGGTGGATACTGGAGCTACGCGTCATATATGCTCCGATAGGGAGATGTTCTCAACCTACATGCCAATCACTGGCAGGAAGCTGTACATGGGAAATTCAGCAACCTCCAACGTGGCTGGATTAGGAAGAGTAGTACTCAAGATGACCTCAGGGAAGGAGCTGATGCTCGTGGATGTTCTGCATGTCCCAGACATTCGCAAGAATCTAGTTTCTGGCTCGCTGTTGAGCAAAGCCGGATTTAGATTAGTGTTTGAGGCTGGGAAATTTGTACTGACCAAGGCTGGTCAATTTGTTGGAAAGGGCTACCTTGAGAAGGGGCTCTTTAAGTTGAATGTAATGACTGTACACCGCGATATTAAGCGGATCGATAATAATAAAGTAATTAATTCATCTTACTTAATTGAGAATTCTAATTTATGGCATGATAGATTAGGACATGTAAATTTAAACAAATTGCGAAAACTCGTAAGTTTGAATTTATTGCCTGAAATGGAAATGGATTCACAAAATAAGTGTGAAGTATGTGTTGAGGCAAAGATGGCCAAAACACCTTTCCATTCAGTGGAACGAAGTACTAAACCTCTAGAGTTGATCCATACAGACATATGTGATCTAAAATTTGTGCAAACTAGAGGAGGTAAGAAGTACTTTATTACGTTCATAGATGACTGCACAAGGTACTCTTATGTGTATCTTTTGAAAGCAAAAGAGGAAGCTCTTGAAGCCTTCAAAAATTATAAGAGTGAGGTTGAGAATCAACTCAACAAAAGAATCAAAATGATTCGTAGTGATAGAGGTGGGGAGTATGTAGCTCCGTTTGAGGAGTTCTGTACTGAACATGGGATTATTCACCAAACAACGGCTCCATATTCACCTCAGTCAAATGGCGTCGCAGAACGCAAGAATAGATCTCTAAAAGAGATGATGAATGCAATGTTGCTTAGCTCTGGCCTACCCCAGAAAATGTGGGGGAAAGCCGTGCTTTCAGCAAATCACATTCTGAATAAATTACCACACAAGAAAAGGGACAAGACTCCGTATGAGTCGTGGAAAGGAAGAAAGTCTTCTTACCATTACCTGAAAGTGTGGGGGTGCCTAGCAAAGGTAGAAGTACCTAAGCCTAAACAGGTGAAGATAGGACCCAAGACTGTTGATTGCATATTCATTGGATATGCTTATCACAGTAGTGCATATCGATTCTTGGTACACAAATCAGAAATTCCTGACATGACTGAAGGAATGACCATAGAGTCGAGAAATGCAGTGTTCTTTGAGAACGTCTTTCCGAATAAAGAAATGAAAGAGATTAGTTCTAACAAGAGAACTTATGAAGCTGGTCAAAGTCATCCTCAAGAGGAAGATGAACCGAGACGCAGCAAGAGACCTAGAGTGACAAAGTCATTCGGTCCGGATTTTCTAACTTACATGTTAGAAACTGAACTCGGGACAATTCAAGAAGCACTGTCCAGCCCAGATGCTCCTCTCTAGAAGGAAGCTATCAATAGTGAAATTGAGTCCATCATGCAAAATCATACGTGGGAGTTAGTTGATCTTCCACCGGGGTGCAAACCTTTAGGATGCAAGTGGATCCTTAAAAGAAAATATAAGGCTGATGGATCAATCGATAAATACAAAGCTCGGTTGGTAGCAAAGGGGTTCAGACAAAAGGAAGGATATGATTTTTTTGACACTTACTCACCTGTCACAAGAATCACATCCATTCGAGTGCTCATAGCTATTGCAGTTTTGCACAATCTTGAAATACATCAGATGGATGTAAAGACAGCTTTCCTAAATGGGGAACTGGACGAGGAGATTTATATGGAACAACCCGAGAGGTTTGTAGCACCCGAATAAGAGAATAAAGTATGCAAACTTGTCAAATCACTGTATGGGCTGAAACAGGCACCTAAGCAGTGGCATGAGAAATTTGACAAAACAATGATGTCAAATGGGTTCAAAATCAATGAGTGTGACAAATGTGTATACATTAAAAGAATACAAAATGATTTTGTGATTGTCTGTCTTTATGTAGACGACATGTTGATCATGGATACCAACCATGATGCAATCGTGAAAACTAAGAATATGTTAAAGAGTAACTTTGACATGAAGGATATGGGTTTAACAGATATCATACTAGGAATAAAGATTTCTAGGACATCTAAAGGAATTATCTTATCACAATCTAATTACGTCGAGAACGTGCTTAAGAAATTCGAGGCTTGGGACTTACCTCCGGTTAAAACTCCGGTTGATCTAAGTTTGCATTTAGCCAAAAATAAAGGTGATCCAGTATCTCAACTGAAATATGCAAGAATCATTGGTAGCTTGATATATCTCACAAACTGTACACGCCCTGACATTGCATACTCAGTTAGCAAACTTAGTAGATTCACAAGTAATCCAGGGTCGGACCACTGGATAGCTTTGACAAGGGTTCTAAGGTATCTAAAACATACCATGAACCATGACATACTTTATACGAGATATCCTGCTGTATTAGAGGGATACAGCAATGCAAATTGGATATCAGATTCGACTGACTCCAAGTCCACAAGTGGATACGTATTCACTATAGGTGGAGGAGCAGTATCCTGGAAATCTTCTAAGCAAACGTGCATAGCTCGATCCACGATGGAGTCTGAGTTTATAGCGCTAGATAAAGCCGACGAAGAAGCCGAGTGGCTTAGGAATTTCTTAGAAGACATTCCATATTGGATAAAACCTGTGCCTCTAGTGATAATACATTACGACAGCATGTCGGCAATTGGGAGGGCTTAGAGTAGTATGTACAATGGTAAGTCTCGTCATATTCATCGGAGACATAATACCGTGAGACAACTGATCTCTGGTGGTATAATTTCCATTGACTATGTGAAGTCTAAGGAAAATATTGCGGATCCGTTAACGAAAGGTATTAACAGAGATCAGATGTATAGTGCAGTGAAGGGAATGAGGTTGAAAAACCACACATTACAGACGTCATAGTGGTAACTCAACCATGAAGCGTGGAGGATCCCACAAACTTGGTTCAATGAGACAACTAAGCTATGATCTAAGTCTAGATATGCACTTGGAATTTATCCAATACTCCATTCTTGAGGCTGCCCCAAGTGCAGAACCTGTGTAGTGTGGTGAGGGTAAGCATTTCGAATGTTTTTAATGATTCCTATAACCTTTAAAGGTGGGGTATGACAGGATACTCTTTATGGGAGATCACCTATATGAGTGAGAAGTGTGGTCGCTTCAACTCCAAAGAATGAAGAACACTCATGAATCCAAGATATGGTCCATGGCCGAAACGGACACAACGTGAGAATTGAAAGATATCAGAACTATCGTTGTGTGGGTATTATTATCTTGGTATACACAAACGGCGGAGGGGTTCAAGGCATCACGTCCACCAAATCGCCAGTATATCCGATAGTATTCCACTAGGGAAGATTCAAAGCCGGAAGCTATCTATCCTGATGCAACAATGGTTCGTCGGGACTTTCTTATGTGTCTGCATTTATGCATGCATTAATTTCATCATTCATGTGGGGGATTGTTGGAAATTGGAAGAGAAGGTTGGTTTTGACCAATCTTTGACCAAATTTTAATGTTGATTCCATTTTAAATAAATGGAAATAAGTTGCTAAATTAGAATCTACGTTTCGTGTAGATGAATGTAGTGTATTTACTTTCGAATTTCCAATTTCGGGTGAATGAGAAATTAATACACAAAGTTGGCAACTTGGATCCTTCTTGTGAAGGAAAATGGGAGAAAAGTGAAGTTGTCCCACATAGGAAAAATGGAAGAAAAAGTTTCACTTTATTAATAGGAGCACATGTATAAGAAATAATCATGTGTGCTTCCTTATGGTGGAACCTAGTGCCATTTTTTGGACCTAGTTGGCTAAGCACTCACGCACCATCAGAACCGCACGAGACATCATCACAGTCGGGTCGGGTCGCGGGTCGGGTCGGGTCATGGGGCGGGTCGGGTCGCGGGTCGGACCAAGTGTGTGGGTCGGGTCATGGGGTGGGTCGGGTCATGGGGCGGGTCGGGTCAAGTGGTGTGACCCTTGGGTGTGAAAGGGTGTCACCATGTGGTGTGACCCTTGGGTCCAAATGGTTTGACCCTTGGGAAGAGGTGTGAATACACCTCTTGGATCCAAGGGTGGTGTCCATTGTGGGAAATGATACATCTCCTTATTCCTATAAATAGGAGGCCCCATTTCATTTCATTTCATTCGAACATTGAGAATTCCAACATTCATTCAGAAAATCACGCATAGTCAATATTAAGAAAGTCTCGAGTATCGAGTAAGTTCGCCGATAGCTTTTGGATTGTTGTGCTATAATCCTTAAGCTCGAAGTCGTTGTATTTTGGGGACGATTGCCGTTAACCGTGAGCACTTGGATACGGGGCAATATCGTCTTACGGAGAAAGAGCCTAGCTCTTACCTCGACTTAACCCCGTAGTTGTGCATCTTTTCAATACGCCTAACCACTTATATTCCAACACATTTGAAATAACGGTTTTTCAGAGTTAAAAGCAGTCTGTCATACATATACTGAGTAGCTGTTGAAGGTGAAGCCCAGTTTGTCTGAAAATAGGAATATTAATCTGAAAAGCTTCTTTTCATGAATGAAAATTAGGTTAATGTAATGCATTGTATTTGGAAGAAGTATTCGGTTGAATATAGTTTTTTTTTTATGCAAAAATTTTCTATAAAAAAATTATTAAGTTAGTGTTGATTCCTGATCCTGTAAAATGAATTTGCAGTAAACTGATAGGAATAAACTACAAACGTACTTTTTTTTTATTAATATAATTATTTGATTGCTTAAAACTTTGTGCAGGCATGTTTGGTTACATAGTTGTATGATAAATTGGATCAGGGGTTGTTATGTTTAGATTGAATGTTTAATGTTGGATTTGAATTAATCATTTGTGTTTGGCATAAGTATTGTAGTATGAGTATCCAAGATTTGTTGTACAATTTAAACATTGTTTGGTTCAAAGGTATGTGGTGGGTTTAATACAATTTGACAAAAATGCCCTAAACTCATAAAAGAAAAAATATTATTATTATTAATTTTTTGTTGGAATTGAGTTCATTTGAACTCTATTATTTGAATTGGACTAGATTTTTGAAATGGACTTACAGGAAGTAAGTGTTGTCAAACGTTCGATAACATACTGAACTTATAAAAAATAAATGCAATGATTTTTTATGTTAAAATTTAATGATCACATTGTAAATGAGACTGAATTATAATTGATGATTTGTGTATAATTAACATTATATTTTGTTGCTAAATGATGGGAGGCATGGGACATAGCAATATTATAAAAACGTTACATTTTTTTTTTCAATATAAATAAGATGCAAAATGGATTTAAATTTTATATATTCAAGGAACTGAAAAAGGACAAAAACTCTGGTCAAGTAAGGATTGTGCCTCCCCACTCTACTTCCCAATCTTGATTAGACTTTTTTGATGTTTTTTTTAATGATTTTGTCTTTTCAACTCTTGACTTTGCTACAACGTGCAATGCATCAAAAGATGTAAATTTTTCTTTAGTTATTGATGGAGAACAGAGATTGGATATATTTGGTGGAGATTTATATTTGATTTATTGTTATCTTTATATTGATTTCATCGTATTTTTAAAATTCTAGATTTTTATTAGTATAAATAGGAGTTATCTTTATTATGTTGAGAAGTTGAATTGATTTATAAAATAAGAAAACGTAGTTTTCTCTTTACATCCGGTATTCCAGAATCAATGGATCGTAATATTATCTTTATCACGCTTTGTAATATTATCTTTATCACGCTTCTGCCTGCATCAGTTGGTATTCAGAGACCAATACTTCTTTACATCTCCGGTATTCCAGAATCAACGGATTGTAATATTATCTTTATCATGCTTCTGCCTACTTCTGCCTGCATCAGTTGGTATTCAGAGACCAGTCACGATCCATGATGGTTTCAACGGTTCAAGTGTTCACCAATTTCATTTCGTATGAAGATGTTGAAGTAGATGATGATTACATCGGACCACCAATTTTTGATGAGGAGAGTGCTGATGATTTTTTCTCGATTGATGATGGTGACTATGATAGTCCACCAATTTTCGATGAGGAAAGTGATGATTTCTCCATCGTCGAAGAGAGTGGTGATTTTTCGATCGACGAGAAGAGTGGTAATTTCTTGATTGACGATGGTGACTATGAAGGTCCACCAATTTTCGACGAGGAGACTGATGTTTCATTTTTAGAGGTTGTCACCATTGCTGATTGCCCATTGATTTTTAACAAGGTTGAAGAAGAGTCTCACTACACCTTTGAGGAAGACAAAAAAGAGGTTGATGTGGTCAAGAACAAGGAAAAAAATATTGTCGAGAAGGACAACTTTGAAGAGAAATATTTGGTGTTACATATGTGGAACTTGGCAAACCAACAACATTCAATATGGAGGAGCAAATCTAGTATTATCATAAAAGAGCATTTAGTGCTTCACAAAAATTGGAATGGTGGTACTCAACTTCATTTCTTGTTTGCTATTCCACATGCTCCACCATGGATTTCTTGTCTACTTCTGCAGTTGATTCCGATTTGTCTCTTGTCTACTTCTGCAGCTGATTCTGATTCGTCGTTTTGAAGACGGGAAGAATGATGGAGAATAGAGATAGAATAGAGATTAGTTATAATTGGTGGAGATTTATATTGACTAGGTTTGAACCCGTGCAATGCACGGGCTGCATTTAACACTTATCTAATTTTTATTTTATAAGTAATATTATTTTATAAGTGTTTGTTGATTTATTTTTACGTAATATTTTTTTCTATATTCTTAAAATAATCTTTCTCATTTTTTTTCATTTGATTTTTAGCACAACATTGTTAATTGTTAGTTCTTTATAGGTGTTTTAACTATTGTATTAGATTTTTCATATCTTTCTTTAAAAAGTATAGAATAAATCTCATTTTTATTGCTCGAAGGCACCTATTTTGTTCCAATTTTGCCTTTGAGTATTTTTTTTATTAGGTTTATATAATGATTTCATTTGTAATTGTTTTCTTTTTTTGTTCTTTTTCTTAATCTTAACCAATTGTTTCATCTGTTGTTGTAATATTTTATTATAATTTCCCAATGGTCTAAGGGGGTGTTTGGACTAGATGTGCCCATCCGGATTTTGAATGGATAATATCCTAATCATGTTATTTATTAATTTGCAGAATCCTATAACTCTAATCTATTTTTTCTACTTTATCCACTTTTTTTTACAATTCTCATTAAAAATATTTTGTTTTTTCTAATTAAAATAATAGAACATCATCTATTTTTTCCATAATTTCCGATATGATCCACTTTCAAACTTGCAAATCTACATACGTCCAATGTAAACTTTTAGGATCTATTTTTTGTTAATGTCATTAGTTTTGCAAGAGCATTATTGTTTACCTTTTTTTTTTTTTCAATTTGAAATGTTGGACAAAAACTATTATTCAAGTTTGAAACCAAAGATTTCATATAGAAAAAGGCATACAACATTAGCAATCTCTTTCAAGTATTTGTAACTTACATATTTATTTTTTTCAAAGCACTTATTTTTTGTAGAGTAGTGGAGTGTGTATTTAATTCGTATTAATTTTTTGATATTTCATAAATAAAATGATTTTAAGGGAGGACACTTGACAATATTGTAGAGCTCCAAGTGTCATCACTTGAGAGAACCAAATCACATTTTTATATTTAACTCAATCGTTAATCACTTCTGTTTAAAAATTAAAAATATTGCAGAATGATTTAGGGAAATAACAAAAATGAATTGTGACCGATGGTGATAATCGAAGTGGTTAGAGGGGGAGATATCATCATCAAAGTCCATAACAACACCATCGACATGGGAATCATCTTTGCCATCTCCGTTGTTGTTATCAACTTCTTCTTCCGACATTATTCTAATAGAAGAATAAGATATTGATGTTAAAGTACCCACATATATATAAATGCTTATATAGTCATAATTACATTTGTATGCACAAATGCATTCTCATATATAAGAAAGGTTCTGCATATATAATTTTTTTTTTCTCTGGGTACCTTAATGAGCAAGATTAAGAAGGCTAAGAATAGAACTACCAACTGTCAACACAATCTTATCGACCTGCAAGAATGAAAGGTTTAACAGAATACTTCATTTTTTCCAAAAAGGATAATAATCATTTTGGAAAGACAAAATTATCTTATAAGGGGGAAGCCAAAAAAAAAAAAAAAAGTTACTGCAAGAAGATGAAATCCTAAAGAAACTCTCTCTACAGATCAAGAACATGGTATTTCTCAGAATCAAATAAAATCTCACCTGCCCCATCGCATCATCTTCGCTCCCAACGATTTAATGACCTACTTAAATTCTATTTGGTAATGCCTTGCACTCTTTTATCTTCTCTCGATTGGATCTCTGTAAGAATTACGCATTATCAGTTAAGAATGAAGAGGGAATTAATAAACGACCGTTTGTTTTTCAGAATTATTGAGGTTGAGACCAGGGGCGGATCTAGGATTTAATAGTGGGGTGGACTGAAATGTAAACGTTTCGGCACATTAATATATACATATAACAAAATATTTTAATGTTCACTTAATTTGTATTCCACGAGACTTCAAAACATAATTTTTTTTATCAATCTCAATTATTTAAAATGTATAATCTATTAATAAATATTTTTATTTCATGAAATTTATATATATATTTATTTATTTTTAAATACAACATAATTATATTATTCTAAATTTTATGACCGTGCATTGTACTGGGTAATATTGGTGTGTTTGGACTGTGGCGTAGGTGAATTTTGCAAGTGTGAATTTGAAATTCAAATGGATTTTGATAATTTTGTGTTTGTTTTGGGACTTTATAGGGTAAGATTAAAGTTCAGATGTCATCATCACATTGGAAACCGTAGAAAACGTAAAAAAAAAATTATATTGTAGAAAAAGTAGATATTTTTATTGTGGATTGTAGAAATAATAGAAAAAAGTATGATTAAAAAAAAAAAAAAGGATTTGAGAATCATCCAAGATCCCATAACAAACAAATATTTATATTTTGTCCATCCAAATTTTGATGGGCAAATCTCAATCCAAATATAAGGGTATTAAATTTGTGAGTGAGTTTTACCTTTAGTTGGCTTGTATAGATTTTTGGACTTAGCTCAATTGAAAAATAAACTTTAGACATATATACATATAAGATGATATTTTGGGCTTGCACTGGGCTAGAGCCCAGTGTTGCCCTAATGAAGATCCGCCTATGGTTGAGACGTTTGAGAATCAATAAGAGAGAGAAAATAACAAACATGTATAGGATGAAGATATAATTTAAACAATACACATGGCAACATAATATTAATTAAGTTAAAATGCTTATGTGTCAACATTTCAAAGCGAAAATTGCGAAATTCCTAACTGGGAAATTAATCAAAACAAATGCAAGAAATGTGTAATTCTAGAGAGGGTGGGGGAGGAACTTAGAGGGTTTCTTGGATGTTTCTATGAAATTTAAGTTGTAGAGCACTAAGTTGTCAAAATTAGAAACAACGAAGAAAGTGTAAATGCAATGCAACAGCTATGCGTGGGTAAGAGAAATCAAGAGAGCTTACAACATGGGTGTTGAAACATAAGAGAGAGAGAGAGAGGAGTAACCGTTGATGGAAGAGAAAGGGGTAGCATTAGTGTAGATATTAAATGTGAAATTATTAAGTTAAAATTCTTACGTGTCAACATTTCAAAGCACCAAATGTCAGCTCAAAGTTTATTTGGAAAACACATGTGGCACAATTTGACAGATCCAAACCCTCTTTTTATATATATATAAATTTATTGTTATATTTATATTGATTTCATCGTATTTTTAAGATTCTAGGTTTTTATTAGTATAAATAGGAGTTATCTTTATTATGTTGAGAAAGTTGAATTGATTTATAAAATAAGAAAACTCTTTACATCCGGTATTCCCAAAATCAATGGATCGTAATATTATCTTTATCACGCTTCTGCCTGCTACTTGGAAAAATTGTGTAAAAATATTTATTAACACTCAATTTTGGAGGCCTACTACAAGACTAGTTTCGGATAAATTAAAGGCCAGAAAATGAGTATTATATATATATATATATATATATATATATATATATATATATATATATAAAAGATTAGAAGCGACTTAACAGGTCTTTTAAATCAATGTTTCAGCAACTTTTATCAACACCCCAAAATTAGATGAATTTTTTTTTCTTTTTTGGCTTGCTCAACATCTTTCAGCTTAAATCAATAGCAGTGGTAAAACAAATGAACTTTTGATTTTTCATATTGGATTTTTGCGAAAAAAAAAGTTTTATCTCATATTTCATTTTCATCTATTAATATTGTTTACTTATATATTAATGATAATTGATATATCTATGTATACACTTTACCCTAATAAATAAAATGAAAACATTGGATAAAACCATATATTATTTAAATATTTCACTATCTACTTATAGATTCTGAAGATAAGTGAAACACGATTATCCAACAAATGAAATATATTCTAATTCCTATGAAGAAAATTTCGATTCACAAATTACCAAGAAAGGTGCCACACATATAATTATTCTCGTCGATCATCTCAATCAAGAAAAAGTGTTATTCATATCTATCCAATATACCAAAAAAAGATGGTTAGACATGCCAGCTTTAGCCCATTATTTATATATAGAATTGGATTCCTTCAAATTTGTAATAATGGAAAAGAATCAAATATGCCCAACTAGCCTAGATTTTTATCTCTTCATCAACTGTAACTGTAACACATGAAAATATCCTATATAAGCAGAACCAAATACACCAAAACCCTCACCACAACAAACATACAAACAAACCTTCTTATCTCCCATTACACTTGTTACCAAACATGGCCTGGTTTGATCCCAAAAAATACTATGGCATCGAGCTAGGGTTTGGAGATACTTTTGGCAAAACCACCAAGGCGGAGAGGTACAAGTCAGCTGAAGAATACATGGGCTATGGTAGCTATCCAGGTCCAGGGTTGCATGGCTATGGCCCTGAAAGAAAGGACAACCATGCTCGACCCTGGACCTCGACCAGCCTTGATCGCACCAAGAAGGGAGACATGTTTGCCCATAGAGACAATAGCCCTCCACCAAGAGGTAAGTTCCACAACAACAACAACCATAATAACTACTATTCTAGTGATGACGAGGATGATGTTGTATGTGACGATGAACAATGTTATCCAAAGCCCAAAGGCCAGGTGAAACATAATGTTCCATACCATGACACTAACTCGTACCCTAAAAATAGGCCTACATACACCGTCCCTGTCACGACACAGCCCAGAAAGGATCCATACTATGATGAGCCAGCAAACGGCAACAGGACAGTGGTGCATAACGTTAACCCACAGCCACCTGTCGAGATAAGACTTGCTCATCAGCCCAAGAATGAAAATACCGGCGCTCTCACATACAGGCTACAGGAGCGGATCCTCTGTAACACCATCTTCTAGTAGGGTAATTACTTCTTCTAAATTATGTTTAACTTTCCAACTAAATAAAAATATGTCATAAGGATTCATAAATTTTTCTTTTTTTTATTCTTCTTAAACAGCGGAAACAATTTTGTTAAGAAACATATTAGAGTTTTAAAACGGTCTAAAACATCCAAAAAGAATTAAATCATTTGTATAAAACTTTAGTCAAAATCAAATCAAAAGTCTTCTTAACATGCAAATTTAGAAACTCTAAAAAATCTTAAACCAATTCCGAGACCGTCACCAATCACCACCAATCACGCTTCAGCGCTGCTACCTCCTTGCATCACATCTTACATTTTCCTTTATCTGCAGTATGAGGTAAATACTATAAGCAAATTGTTTAGCAAGTACACCACCTATCTCACAAAACACTTTTCTTTGAAATTTTGATAAACACAAGAACATCACTCATAAAAAATAATATACTCTTATACTTGAAAATAATATACTATGGGCCCAGACATGGTACCAATGTGCGCAACTCCGAAGAATCCGTGGTAGCTAGCCACCGAATCTAAACGGAGCAACTCAATACTCATTGGGCAACCTCGGGGCCCATAAATTCTCTAGTGGGCGGTCTCAGTGCCCGGTATCAATCTCTTAAAAATATAGAAAATAAATCCATATACATATATACTCTATCTTAAAATACTTTTCTCACTTTTCGTAAAACAAAATACTTGCATCTTGTACCAGATCAAACATATGAAATCACCACACTTAACAAAGCATCTCTTCACATTCACATAAATCTTAAATAAAACTCACGAAACATTTAACTTAACAACTCATTAAAGCATATTCACATAAAACATAAATAGGCACTCATGTAATTTTGCTTAATCATTTAACAATCAAAACAAAGTTACTCATACTGCAGGTGAGAGATGTACTTACCTGAAGCTTCCAAAACTTAAAATATCTCAAGACTCTTAAACACATTCTAAACTTTCTCAACCAAATCTAAAACATAATCAATCGATGACTTGATATTAGAATTTATTAACTTAAAGGGAAAAATTCAATTTTAGTCCATTTAAAAAGCTACTGTCCAATTTTCGTCCACTATGGAAGCATTTTTCGATTTTAGTCCAATTAAGCCAAAAATTGTCACTATTTGGTCCATTTTTCGCCGGAGTAGCACTTTCGCCGGCGATTGTAATACAATCGCCCCCAATTGTCACCGGATGACACGTGGTCTGCTATCGACCAATCAAAATTATCCGAGTCATATATATATATATATATATATATATATATTTATTTATTTATTTTTTTTTTTTATTATTAGATAAGAAAAAAAAATGTAAAATGTACATTTTAAATCTAAAAGGCAAATACTAAAATAAAAAATTAAAATCTAAAATCTAAAATCTAAAATTGACCAAGAATGTCTTTCTCAGCACAAGAACCCTCCAATACCATTTTCTGAAAGCTTAGAGCTGTGTTCTCCATGCGTGAGCATAATTTATCAAACGATCTACACCAATACAAAACCATGAATTATACTTTTAATTGGATAAAAACAATCCTAATCATTACTACCATCCTCCATCGAAACCACCCCAATCGATTGAAGATCTTCAAAACCCCAACTTCAAAGTTCAAACCCAGCAGATCTGGAACAGAGCCCAAAGCTTCGAAATCTTCCAACTCAAACCCAGCCGAGTCGCCGCCGTTGTCAAAGTCGAGTTCACCTCCTGGAAATCTCTAGAAGGCGGAGTTGACACATAAGCCTGGAGATGGAGAGTGGGTGAGAACGCAGGGGTTTTGAGAAATTGAATGAAAATTTGGGGATTGTAGAAATGTAGAGAGAGAAAGGTGGGTAGAAATGATGGTTTCTGCTATTTTGTGTAGAAGTGGGGGTCGAAGAAATTCAAAAAAAAGATTTGGGCTAAAAATCAGATCTTCTCTGTTCTGGAGAACAAGGGTTCTCGTTGATTTTGGGGGGAACGATGATCTGCAGAACCCCTTTTCTTTTCCCTTTTTTTCCTGTTTTTTTAAATATATTTTTCATTTAATATATTAATTAATGATTTATTTGATTTTTGTTTAAAATTTTTCATTAATTATTTAATATTTAATCCAATGTGGATATTAAGTTCACCTTTAAACATGCCACGTGTGACAAAATGTGCCACATAAGCGCGAGTGGGACGAAAATTAAAATTGGGGGCGATTGTATTACAATCGCAGGCGAAAGTGCTACTCCGGCGAAAAATGGATCAAATAGTGATGATTTTTGGCTTAATTGGACTAAAATTGAATAATACTTCCATAGTGGACGAAAATTGGACAGTAGTTTTTTAAATGGACTAAAATTGAATTTTTCCCTTAACTTAAACATACTAAATTTATAGAATTTTGGTAAACTTTATCAATACTGTTACATTGCTAGATTACTGCCTCAAGGTTTAATTAATCATATAAATTACAATACACCTCTATTGTAGACATCCGTTTCTATTGCACTGAATAATCTTAAAATAAATTAATAAATCTGAAACTTACAGAATATGAGAACTAAAATGACTGACCACAAAACTCCTTAATTAACTACAAAATTGTGACACCTACGCACTAATCTTCTGTAAGTCAAACCTTATTATATACATCCTTAAATCTGAAATTATGGAAACTTGAATGCAACCGCACCACTAATGGTTTAGATTGAACTAATGAGATACTAACCCATTAGATGTAATAATTTACTAAAATTTATAATAGTTATGTAAAGGTGTAAACCTGATCTTAAGCAACAGTGAACTAATTAATAAATTTCATTAACTGCAACTCAGAAGATTAATTATATTTATTCGGATTATACAATCTAATTAATCTCTAATATTCAACTATCATATAATCTGACTTTAAAACTAAATCAGGTAAATCAATAATTGATCATGCAATAAATTAAATTTTCAAACCACACTGCATGATTAGTTAATTAATATATATATATATATATATATATATATAATTCCTAAACTAATCAAATTAATCGTCTAGCAATAACAGATCTTCTTCTGATATATTATTGTTCTAAATATCTGTTTTCTGTTAATTAGGACTTGTTTCTTCAGTGTTTAGTTTGGGTCAATTCCAAAAGATTTGCGGTTAGTTTTCTTGATTCTATAATTTTTACTTAATGGTGACCATATACAATAGTAAAGATGTGATATGGAATCATTGCAGAGAACAAACAGACATGAAATGTAAATTATTTCATTTGTTATTTCAAAGAAAGCAATTAAAATATAAGCAACAATTACGAAGGCTGATCCAAGATTATTATAAACTAATTAATGCAAGACTATATATAAAACTTCTTCCACTCAATTTAATTATTTTCGTTTCCATCAACAAGAACGAAACTGTAGGCCCAATTTCTTCTAATTCTTCCTTAGATCTATAACATGTTTTCCCCCATAATCGTTTATCACAAATAATAACATAATTATAAAGGCAAAAGAACTAGATTAATTAAGAATCATACCAGATGGCGACTGCTTCAATTTTCAGGCTTCAAAGATGCTTCAAAATATTACTTCTCTCTTCTCTCTATTCTCGTCTCTTTAGTTACGTATTTATTCTGTAGGTTTTATCCTATATTTATATATTTAGGGTTTGAGATTTCTTATCCTTTAAGAGTTTAAAAGCACGTGGACTCCTAGTATTTCTCAACTTCCTAACTTACTTGCTTTATCCCCACTAATTGATTTAAATTCTAAAATCATATATCTAATCTAATAGAATTTTAAATCCACTAATTATTTAAGAATTCTAATCACATAGGCATAAGGTGTAATATTTATTTTATCACATAACTAACTTCACTTTAATTTAGTTCTAGCAGTACACCCGCGAGATGCGCGGTTTGTTATATAAAATCTAATAATCTTTAATGTTGACGACATAATGTAATGATATATAATTTAAATGTAAAATATATATTACTTTTAATATCTATATTAATAAAAATGTTAATATTGCAACTTTAAAATTATGTTATTTTAAATAATTGTATTTGATAAAATCAGAAATTTTGAATGCAAACAATTTTGAAACTCAATATTTTAAATTTGATATAATTATATATGCAACGTAAATAATAGATTATGAATTTTAAAATAGATATGAATTTGATATAACATGCATTAAAAATGAAATTTAAATGAAATTACGAATATAATTAATTTATAAATATAACACAATACAATATAAAATAATAAAATAATAAATTGAACATCAATATTCAACAATTAATAAAATAATAAATATAACATCAATATTCAACAATTAAAATTGAAAATAAATTTGAACACAATATATAATGATAATAATAATAGTTTTGTGTTTGTTAGTTTTAATTTCTGAATAATTAAGAAGTGATTTATTATACTTACTAATATGTTTTGTTCTTTATATTTTAGAATTATTTTTAGAATTTGTAAATAATTTTGTACATTGTTTTTAGATGGATTTGTTCAAAAAAATTAAATTTATTCCAAAATTTAGTTTATATTTAAAATATTTAGCTTCCAAATAATTTTTACACTTTAAAATAATAATTTTTAGATTTTTGAAACCATGTTTCAGATTATTTTAGAATAAATTCTAATTTTTTTTAAAACAACTTTTAGATTAATTATATCTCTTTATTTGAAATAATTTTGAATAAATTACCAAATATTTTTATTATTTTTATTAAGCTATTTTTTATTCAATTTATTGATATTTATATCTTTCAAAATTAATATTACATATATATTTTAATTAATTTTTAAATTTTATTTGTTGATTTTAAATTGTGAAACCTTGTTATTATTATTAATTTTAAATTTTATTATTATTTTGATATTTTTATAATAGTTTTCAAACTTTTAAACATTTTATAACACCTTGTAAAATTAATTTTTTATTTTAAAACTATTTTCCACATTTATATATTAAAATTTTAAACTAATTTTCCAAATTTTTAATTTTTGACATAATGTTTAAATTTCATTATTTTCAAATTTTGATCACATCATTAAAATATAATCATATCCTTAAAGTATATGATTACCAAAGTGAATATGTATGAAATTATATTGGTGTATGGTGCTAAGTAAGGACGCCCAAACGGTTCGGAAAACCGGAATCGGGCCGGTTCAAACCGGCGGTCAACGGTTCCCTGAATCATTGACCCGGTTTCGGTTCCAAACCGGAACTGGGAACCGCCGAAAACCGGTTCAGTTTCGGTTTCAAATTTTGCAAACCGACGATTTGAATCGCCGGTTTTCTCTTTTTTTTTTTATTAAATGGAGGATGCCACATGTACGGCTGTGTTTGAATCGAAAATAGTTGTTGCAAATGAACGACCATGATTAAATGGCCGTTGGAAACCGGCCAAACTAAACCGGTTCAAACCACCGGTTTTGGTCAGATTTTGAACCAACGGCCGAGATCAATTGCACGTTGGAGATGGACGGCGGATATGAGTCGAACCGGAACCGGCGGTTTGAACCGGTTTTCCTTTTTTTTTTTTTTTTGAATTTTTGAGATCTATAAATAGTGGTTCGAATTGTGTGTTTGCTCACCCCAATTCTCTTGTTCTCTCTCTCAATTCTTGCATTCTAGCTCCCTTTAATATTTCAAGTTCAAAACCTCTCAAATTCTTGTTATATTTCAATTCCTAGTTCTTAATTATATCATCTACTTCTAGTTCTACACTTCTACTTCTATTGGAAAATTTTTACATTCATCATATCTAGAAGAGGTTCTTCTGCTTCGTCCTCTCGTGGGAAGGGAAAGAGTCTCATGTCACCTCCACCATCGTACGAAGATGAACTCATTGATCGATGGTGTGACGAGCTTGATCCAAATGTCGATTTGGAGGAACAAATCGCTCAAGCCTTAGCCGACGACGATGAAGAAGAGGTGTTGCCGACACAAGAGAGTTTTCATGCCACTCAAACCACCTCAACTAGAGCACCTTCTTCACTTCGAAGTGACATTTTCTCCATTCACTTCAAGAAGGAAGCTGTGCCAAATAGTGATGTCGACTACATAGTGACGTGCAACCATTGTGGGAAGCAATACAAGTTCAAGCATGGAGGGGGCTATGGAACGTTCAACAACCACATCACGAAGAAGCATCCCGACAAGATTGGATTGGAGCGCTCTCAAACACAACTACGAGGATTCACCGGGTCTTCATAAGGTATGGATTCTTTAACATTTAAATTTAGTCAACTAGAACTTAGGAAAGACACCGCCGATTTTATTGCTTCAAAACATCTACATTTTTCATGGGCTTCAGATGACCTTTATGAAGATTATGTGCACACATATTTACAACCACCCGCTAGAATGATAAGTAGGAACACGACCACTAGGGATATTGATAAAAGAGTACGTGAAAGAAAATATAAATTAGTATCCGATTTAGCAAACCTTAAACAAAAAGTTGCATTATGTTGTGATTGTTGGAAAGATCCTTATGCTAAAAATGATTATATGGGCATTACTTGCCATTGGATTGATGATGCATGGGATGTTCAAAAACGTTTAATTGCTCTTATTGATTTTAATAAAAAACATACCGGTTTACATATTTCACAAAAAGTAATACATGTGTTAAATGATTATGGTATATTAACAAAAGTATTTGCTATAGCTTTAGATAATGCAACTAATAATAAAGCTAGCTTGCCTACATTAATTGATTTTTGTAAACCTTCATTAAATGGTGATTTTTTTCATACTAGATGCATGTGTCATGTTTTTAATTTATGTGTGCAAGATGGATTAAAAACTTTAGAACAAGAAATAGAAAAAATTAGAGATGCAATTAATTTAATTTGTCATATCGTACAAATGCAAAAAAAATGGGCCCCGTTTTGTAAAATGAATGGATTAGAAGTTAAAAAAATTGTGAAAGATGTGTCATATAGGTGGAATTCTACTTTTTACATGCCTCAAGATTCGTATAATTATAGAGAACTTTTATGTGTTTTTTTTATGGAATTTGGTGATAGTAATGTTATGTTATTTGCCCATTCTTGGGATTCTTGTATAACCATGATGAGTATGTTAAAAAAATTTGAAGAAGCCACTAGGGAAGTAAGTGGATGTTATTATCCTACATCTCCTTTAGCTTTAGAACAATGTGTTAAAATTGCTTTGGTAATTAACTCTTATAAAGATGATCCTATTTTAAGTGATGCAATTATTATGATGAAAGCAAAATGGTTAAAATATTATTATGAGCTACCCCCTCTATATTTATGTGCTAAATTATTAGATCCTAGTATTAGAGAAGATGGATTAGAAGAACTCTTAATTATGTACTATAATGCATTGTTCCCATGTGGTTTGATTAGTGAATATGATCTAGTAGAATATGTGTCTAATCTTAGGGAAGTAGTTAAACGGGCTAAAGATTATTTGTATGATTTATTTAGACAATATAAAACAATTCATGGTGATTCAAGTAGTTGTGATGATGTAGGAGATCAAAATGTAGGATCTAGTAGTTATTCATCTTCTTCATCTAGTTTTGGACTGACTCTTAGTCAATTTTACAACTTCTACGACATAAGAACACAAAAAAGAGCTAGAGGTACTAACCCATCACAAGAATTAGATTCTTATTTAAGTGCTACTTTTGAATCTATTGTTTTCGAGAACAATTTGGATCTATTAAAGTGGTGGTCACGGAGGACCACCATGTATCCTATACTAACAATTATTGCCAAGAAGATTTTTGCATGTCCCGCATCCACAGTCTCGGTTGAACATGCCTTTAGCATATCGGGCCACACTTTGAGTGCGAGACGAGCAAACTTGGCCGCTGAGAATGTCCAAAACCTTATGCTCCTTGAGGATTGGGTCAAAGCAACCAAACATCAACAAAACCTCGATTGCTCACGCTTTGAGGAAGATGAACCGGATTTGTATGGCTACGACTCAAACACAACATCCTCCGGCGGCAGTGGCATCAACCTCGACGATTGAAGAAGGTAAGTTTAGGTAAGACTTAAGAGAACTACGTGAGCTTTGATTCCTTAATTCGATTTCAATTAAGGATACGTAGGCAATTTCATTTTAAGTTTGGAATTTCAATTCCAAACTTACAATGAAACTCAAGCTCTTTAAATTTTTTTCCCCCTCCCTTTTATTAAACTTGTTTCAATAGT